>OZ037916.1:0-1259830 GCA_964035575.1 Rhynchopus sp. YZ270_cl-10
AAAAAAAAAAAAAAAAAAAAAAAAAAAAAAAAAAAAAAAAAAAAAAAAAAAAAAAAAAAAAAAAAAAAAAAACTACAACCAACACTTCCCTGCAAATAAGCAAAAGGGTCGTATGTGAGTGCAATTTTTCCCAAAAGGAAAAGGGGAGGGGATGGGACGGGAGGGTTGCTCTGTCTACCGGTGTAGTTTTATTTTGCTTTGTCTTGGGGAGGGGAGGGGAGGAGAAGGAGGGGATTGAGTGAGCCGTTTCCTCTGTAACACACAAACAAATAAAAAGGAAGTTCCATAATCTTTTTAGTAGTTTTCTTTTTGGTGAAAATTTTTGAGAACTTCAGTAAGTGTGACCTGACCCGACTGACTGACACCCAAAGGGGAAAACAACAATAACGCACAACAAAATCAACAACAACAATGGTGGGTCTCGTGCTTACCTGTGGTGGTTTTGAAAAATGAAAAATTGAAATTGACCTTCACAAGGTAAAAATGAAAAACTAAAGGAGTGAAAAAAGGAACTCAAAGGACAAGAGTTCTGTACAAACTCTACTCTACTGCACAATCTATAAAAGTGGCCCAATGGCTCCTGATGCCACTGGCCTGGCTCTTAGACAGGTCTTACTCCGAGACTGCCCTCTACCCTCAGAGCCTCGTCCAAGGGGTACGGGCCGTCGCTGGGGTAGACCCGTCCTAGCCAGCAGCCAACCAAAAATATTAACAAATAGGAAGGGGGGCGGAAAGGGGGGAAAGGGGGGGCAAACCCCAAAGGATGAAAAGAACAAAAAACACAAAATAAAAAGGGTTAAAAATAAACATGGGGCAAACTGTCATTCTCTACACGCTTCTACACACACACTCTCACCCTCTAACTCTCTAGCTCTCTAATTCTTTTTATTCCCCTTTTTCCCCTTCCTTCCTCCGCTCTGTCTCCCCTTCTGTCCACCACCGCGACCATTGCGCCCTCTCTGCACCTCCTGTGGCGAGAGCACATGCTGCGTCGCTTGTGCCACTGCGTCGGTGAACACGTTCGACGTGTTGGACCTACCCTGAGCTGCATGGCGCTGGGGTCCTTTGGGAGCTGGGGAAGGAGCAGGTTGGGCGGAGGAGGTTGCATTGCCACGGCCTGCCGATGAGGAGGAGGAAGAAGTGGAGACTGCAGGTTGGGCGATGGAGGTTGTAGTGCCACGGCCTGCAGAGGTGGAGGAAGAAGAAGAAGAAGAGGAGGCTTGAGGTTGTCGGCCTATTCCCTCTCGAGCCGCTCGTGCCTCATTCTCCCTCCTTGTACTCTCCGCTGCAAAGGCCTGCCCCCTACTGCTCCGGTTGTCCGTCAGGGCATGCAACGTCGACTTTGCCTTGCACTTTTCCTGAACCGACCACTCATGCAAACCCACCACCTTCATCACCTCATACCACTGAGTGAAAGTAGCGGTAGAGAGGGGGAGTGACAACAAGGGTCTGCCATCCTGTTTCTCTCCCTGACGGTAGTGGAACAGGGAGATCCACTTCGTCACAGAAGAAGGCACCGGCGACCCCATGGTGAGGCACGGGAAAAGACCCCCCCTCTCCGTCCGCTCCTCCTCCGTCCACATCCAAGCCTCGCTCTGCGCCCTCAGCAATTCCCTCACCCTCGCTTGCTTCTTCTGGTCAGGGATGCCTTCCACTGACAGAGAAAGCGAGCGATCCGCCCCCTCCCTCGCGGTGTCGAGGTCCTCCTCCTGCTCCTGCTCAGCATCATCCATCTCCTCCACCTTCACACGCACCTCGGTGTCTGCCGCCTCGGCCTGTCGCCCCACCTCCTCCTCCAGCTGATCCCGAGAAGGGGTTCCCCAGCTGACCCTGCCTTCCCGAACGACGATGACCGCGCTGGTCTTGCCCCAGGTGTCGCAATATCCGGCCTCCCCTGCTATCTTCCTAACCGCCTGACGGGCGACCACCGACTCCGGGCAATCACCGTCCCCCTCCCCGTTCCCACTCCACGGCTGCTGTGTCGCCCAGCAGTACAGGAACTCGCCCGGGCACGGAGAAGCACCTTGAGGACCAAAGAGAGCCATCCAGTCGCCGACACAGTCAGGTTCGAGTCCTTCAGGGTCGTCGCCCACCGCTCTCCGCACCGCATGGCAGGGGAGGAATAGCCGCCCTTCGCACACCACCCCAAAGCACCGCCCGTATGCCACCATGCGTTCTGCCTCCAGCTGTCGGGAGAGGTTCACCGCCGTCAACAACAGAGTGGTCGCCTTCTGCTCCGACTCATGCTTAGCTGCGATGGCGTAATGCCTCTCGCAGCGTTGCCTGTCATACTCCGCCCGGAGCGACTCTCCTGCTTCGGGGTGCCGATCGCAGTCTTCCAAGTACTGCGCATGCATCTTCTTCGCGTCCTCTGCGAGTTCCCGCTTGTGCCTGGCGGTCAGCTCCTCCACACGATGCCTGTCCGCCGCCTTCGCCTGGTCCAGACGCACATTCTGTTCCTCCAGGAAACGACTCAACTCCTGCTGGCGGTCGCCAAAAGTGCCCCGAAGCGCGGCCAAATCCGGTCCCCACGACCGACGATGCTCCCGCCGTACCTCCAGGGCTTGCTGCCACGCGTCCGACGCACGCTGCAACGCTTCCTTCTTATCCTGGTCCGCCTTTTGTTGTTGCTGCTTCTGCTGTTTCCGTTGCTTCTCGTGCTTCTGCTGCTTCTGTTCTGCCTGCTGCCCCTCTTCGCCCGCCATTGGCGTGTCTACCTCCTCGACGTCCTCGCCCTCGGGAGCTGGCACTGCTGGAGAAGGAGCCCGTTTAGGTGGTGGGTCTCCGCTCCCCTCCGCAGAGGCAGCCTGAGCCGGAACATTCGAGTGCAAAAAAGACAGGGCACTGAAGTATTCCGCCCTGCCAATTTGCGACAGAGGGCAGTGCTTGGACCCCTGAGCGCAGTGCAGACATGCCAAGCCACCACACGTGTGACAGCAGAAGTGTGCGTCCGACGCATCGAAGAGCTTGCTGCATTGTTCGCACTGCAGGAAAGTGTTCGACGCCTCCGCCTCCCTCGCTCCCACAAAAGCCATGGGGCGCTCTGACTGGCACTCCCCCTTACCACCTGTGGCCTCAAAAGACAGGATGTGCTGCTGCAGAGCCGGGTCCATGGTGAGGGGCTCGTAGTGTCCCGGGATACTGCCGGATCCATCTGCCGCATCCTGATCACCCGAGTGGAGGAGAAGGACCACTGCCTTAGGCCGTTTTCTTGGCACCATCAGAGAAGGGCGGGCGAACTCGTTGAGGATGACCACAGATACCTCAAGAGCCTCCCCTGCCCCAGCCACTGCAATGGCATCCGCCCACGTACGCTGGTCTCCTCTGTCCCCACTCGTCATCAGCCGCTGCCAGACCCCAAAATTAGGGACAGCCGCACTCGACAGATCAGCGCGGCCCTGGACCTTCTTCACTGCCGCCTGGCGTAGACCCTCCACCGTCAAATCCGTGCGCCCGGTGGCGAAGAGCAAAGCCTCAAAAGCACAGTCCCCCGCCACAAACGACCAAGTCACCTTCGAGGCTCCCAGCTTGGCCGCCTGCTCCGTCGCCCGAGGCCTCTGCGCTGCCGGGCACTCACGCAAAAACTCCCACTCACGCACCACATCGAGACCAGGCCCTTCCGGAATCACGGTGGCCGAATCGAACCTCCCGGTCCGCTTCCTCGGTGGCTCCACGTGGTCCGGCTTCACGTCCCTCTTGCGCTTCCCCTGCTGCTCCTCCGTTCGGTCTGCAGGACGACTCATATCGTCGTCAGGGTTCGCATCGTCACAGAGAGGTTCCACGGCCCCTGCACTGCGGCGTCCAAACCGGTCCATGTCCTCTGCAGACGGTGCCACATCTACCTCCACACACGGCTCCCGCTTCAGGGTGGCAATCCCTACACACATAGCACCCCGCTCCAGAAAGGAAGATGCGACCTTTTTCTGGTACGCCACCGCAATGCTCTCCCGGATGCGCAACTCTGCCGACCCTGTCAGGTGCGACGTCTGTCCCGTCGTCAGGCCTCCAAGCTGCGCAATCAAGAGGTTCGCCTCGTCGCCTGCACCCCCGAAGGCTTCAAACACAATAGGGGAGAACTTGGTATTGATCTTGTTCAAATCCCGCTCGTGCTTCTCCCGTTTGACCTGGCCCTGGTTCTTCGCCGACCAGCCCACAAACTTCGAGGCCCCTGTTCTGTAGGAAGGCAAGGTGGGGCACACGTGGGTGATGTCCAAACAACGAGGTCCATTTTCCGCCACTCCTACTGGGAGGTAGACGTCGCCTGGCCGCTTCTTCGACTCCAACTCCACTCGCACGGTCTCCTCCAAAGCAGGGTCCAAGCCCGCCCCTTGAGCAGCTCGGTACACCGAATCCCGCAAGGCGTTGTGGCGGGCGACGCGGTGTTTGGAGTAGGGGCAGCCAAAGGTGTGGTCGCCAAAGGAGTCCATGACAACCCTTTTCTGCCCCCCCTGACATGCCGAGCAAGTCGTTCCCTCCGCATGGATGGCCACCCCTAGTCGGAAACGGGTCACAACCGCAAAATCCGCTGAAGACATCTGGTTCCTTGCTGAGGGTGTCGCCGTGAGGTACGTCCCGGAAAGCGGCAGGAGAAGGGACTTCATCCGTGCTCGGTCTCGCATGCAGAGCTGTTGCATCAACTTGTCTGCCTGGGCGTCAATCACCGCAGATGACAGACTCTGCTGCTCCAGGATCTTCTTCGGCTGGGCCCTGTCCACGTGAAACGCCACCGGTACCCTGGAGTTGTACTCCTCAGCCGCGCTGTTCCATCTCTCCTCATCCCAGGTGAAGGCAGGGTCCAAGGCCTGCGACAGTTGCAGGTTCCCTGACTGAGAGGCGAGGGACGCAGCTGTCCGATGGTCCACGGTGCGACGGATACCCAGCCCCCCAAGCGCCACAGGAAGCGCCGCCTGCGCCCTTGCCAACTCCGGCAGCGCCCCATCCGGGTCATGCAGAAGCGCAGCCAGGCACCTGTCGATCAGGTCGTCAAAGGCCGTCAGGTACTCCGCGCACTGTGGGATCCCCCGCATGTAGAACACCATGCGGCAGTAGCCTTCGCAGTATCTCAGTACGTAGAAGGCTGCCTGGGAGTCCCCGAGGTCCACAAGGGCTTCCAGGTTGCGGCGGGAATCGTCCACCTTCTGGGCCATGTACTCCTCGCAGAAAGCCACAGACCCAATGGGGATGCCCAAGAAGTCGAACCCATCCACATCCAACAGCCGGAACCCGCCTTCACCCATGGCGTCCTGTCCACCCTCGTTCAACGTGAACCCCACGGCCTCGAGATCCTCCTTGGAGACGCCACCAGTGGAGATGAGCTCACACTTGTTCGCGTTCACCTCCAACCCCAGTTCGGAGCTACGAGTGCACAGAACCTGGTACGCCTCAAAAACCGCCTTAGGGGACCCCCGCAGAGAGCCGTCATCGAGGTACCACAAAGTCCCATCCAGGCCTGGGTGCCCCTTCAGCTCTAGCGCCATCTGGTGGATGGTCAGGGAGAAGAGAAGCGGGCCCAAGGGATCTCCTTGTTGAGCTCCGCGCTGTGACCTTATGGTATCCCCACCATAAAACAGGCTGGAGGGCTCCAGGTAACACCATCGCACCCATGGGGCCAGCTCGGGGAGGTTGGCGTCGACCGCTCTTAGCATCGACAGGCGGTCTACGCAGTTGAACGCGTTACGGTAGTCAATTTTCAAAATGACTTTACCTTTTCCGCGGTTGCGCACGGCGTACTGCGAGATAACATCAGTCGCCACTGCCGCCCCCCTTGCCGTTGCCACCCCCACCTGGTTCCCTCGAAGAAGAAGCGTCCTAGCAGGCACCCGCACTCGCGCCGACAGAATCTTTCCCACCAGTCTGCGGAGAGTGTCCCCAACCGCAATCGGACGCACGTCCTCCTCCAGGCCCGGCCCCTTTGCAGGCTTCCGGAGAGCCACCAAGTTAGCGCCGGCGAAGAACTCAGCCACCTCCACTGGAGCATTTCCTCGTGCCAAAGACGTCAACACTGCGGCCAGCGCTGCCAAAGTGCCCTTAGCCCGCCTCTGTAGGCAAAGTGTACGAAGGTGCGCGCCCGTCACGTTCGAGGGACCCGCCGCCGATGACTTCGGCATGCTCCGCAGGGCCTTCATCACCTCCACCACTGTCACCGGTGGGACCTCCTGAGGCTGGGGCCAATCCGCCTGCTCCAGGGCCTTGGAGTCGGCAGCGGCTGGGTGCTTCGTCTGAAGCTTTTCCAGCGTCGCCGGTGTCTGTGGGGCGAGGCCGTCGCTGGTAGCGCAAGACATGGCCTGGCTCGGGAGTCCTGCTCTCGCTTTGGCGATGGTGCGCTTCCGTCTCCCTTCGTCAGTGTCCTCATCCGACCACCCAGAGGGCCTTGGCTTCCGCTCCTCTACCGTTTGCTCCCACAGGGCGACATACTGGCCAGCCTTCCAAGCCTCCAAGTCCTTCCCCCAGGTGCTCGTCAAACGTCGCTCCTGGTCCTTGCCCCCTCGTTCTGTCCGTGTCCGGTGCAACACAGTGAAGAACAGTGCAAGGCGCTTCCATGCCACCTCGTCTTGGTACTCAAGGATGTCCATAAGAACCCTCAGGAAGAGCTCGCTGTACAGCTGCAGGTGTTTGTCTGGGCACCCGCCCTTCAGCTGGATCCTGGTGGTCCCCATGACTTCAAAGGAGGGGAGGTCATCCTGATCTGTCAGCATTCCTCGACTGGAGGGAGACGGAGCGGTGAAGCCTTCTTCGCCAAAGTGCACCGTACAGGTGTTGCAGACCTCCTTGCTCTGCGGCAATAGCATGTCGCACTGATCGTTCGCACAGCGCGACATGCCCAAGTGGCCCAACAGCTCGTCGGGGATGTACGCTCCATCCGCCTGGTGGCGACGCATATGCTGCAGCAAGCCCTTACGAGACAGGCCCCCGACCGCATCACTCGAAGACAAAATTCCCGCTCTGCATCCATCAAAGGGGCAGAACACCCGATCCGCATTGATGTGCCCCAGCTTGGTAGCCAGGGGGGCGGTGGTGGTGGTGTTGGTGGGGATGATGCCATCCAAATGCGCTGTGTCCAGCACTGCCTGCCGAGCCTCCTTCCTCATCTTCTCTGCCATCCCCTCCTTGGTCTTCCCCACCACCGGGACAAGCTCCACTGCCTCAAAGTGAGAGTCACAGAGAGCGATGACGACCGTGGGAAGCTTCGCTTGGAAGCTCTCCGCGTACGACTTGGCGACTCTTTTGCTACCAGGGGTGATGCGCACGAGGGGGTTCTCTTCCGACGCCTGCACCACCACGATGTTGATGCGGGATGCTGTCGCGGTGAGCTGAAGCCCCAAGTGGTTGAGGTGGGCCTCGCCGGTCACACCATTGGCAAACTCCGTCATGGCCTCCTGCGACCCCAGCACCTGCACCAGGCGGTTCGACACCTCCACTGCTGTGTCATACAGCTGCTTGCGCATTGCCCTCACGTCCGGCTGCGTGTCGTGGTCCCAGAGGTGTAGTGCCACATAACCACAATCATTTGTGGACACGTTGGGGATGCGTTTAGCTCCAAACTTCGCCAGAGTCGCGTCCACAGACACCGCTTGCTCTGTATACGCAGGAGCGTTCACGTTTGCGCACCCACCGGTCAACGCAAACGGGGACAAGCTGATCGGGTGCTCCGGATCCGCAGGGGCAGGGCGCAGGTCCCAGGGCGTCACCGCTCGCCACAACAGCGACAGCAAGACCAGTAGGGACACCACCAGCATGCCAAATGCCATCCCGATCCTACGAGTCCACCTGCGTGCTGCCACACGGCGCACCTCCAAGAGAAGAACCCAGCCAAGTGGGCGCGCGACGCCGACCAGTGCCACAAAACCCGCCAAACAACCACCTGCGGACCATGCAACCCACACCCACTCGGCTGCACACACCGACAACTGACCCACCCCCATCACACTGGCCCTCACCAAGCTGGCAGCCACTCGGATCCCTCCGGTCCATCGGCGCACTCGCTCGCTCGCCCCTTCCAGCCACCGCCATCCTCTCCGAACGCGGCACAGTCCCCGCAGCACACCCACCCCCAGCACCTCCGCGTCCCGAAAAAGCGCGCAACCCAAAACATGTGGCGCTGACCTCCCAAGCTCAGACCCCACAAAAACCAGAACCCAGATGGCCACACACTGCAAAGCACCTCTCAACGCATCGGCGACCCTGATCCTGCGGAAAACTGGGTGCGCTGCCGGAGAGGGCGGACGATTGCAGGGCGCCTTGCGCCGACGGAGCCTGCCCGCCTGTGACTTGGTCCAGTTCAAGGACCGGTGTCCTCGTCGCGTCCTCCTGGTCCTCCTGCCCACTAGCCACAAAATGAGATGACTGAGGGTAGGGGCGCGTCTGTCCTTCCACAGATCCAGGACCGCGAACGACACAAACACTCCCCACTCAGGTGCCTCGACTACCCAGCAGGGGTCAGGTTGACGCAAGGAGGTGAAGACCTCCCAGAGGTTGCACCACCAGTCGAACCAAAACTCTATCTGTACACACCCCTTTTGCCACACCCGCATCATCACACAGCCACTCTGTCCTTCTCGCCCCTCAAGGCTGACCCCGAACACCAGCATACCTCGCTCACCACCCCCTAAGTTGTTGTTGCTGCGTCTGCTGTTGATGTTGGTGCTGCTGTTGGACCTGCTGTTGGAACTGCTGCTGCAGAAGTCTATGGAACTGCAGTTGAAACTGCTGTTGTGCCTGCTGTTGGAACTGCTGCTGGAACTGCTTTTGGAGACGCTGTTGGACCTGCTGTTGGAACCGCTGCTGCAGAAGTCTTTGGAACTGCTGTTAAAACTGCTGTTAAGCCTGCTGTTGGAACTGCTGTTGGACCTGCCGTTAGAGCTGCTGCCGCGGAAGTCCTTGGAACTGCTGATGAAACTGCTGTTGTGCCTGCTGTTGTGCCTGTTGCTGGAACTGCTTTTGGAAACGCTGTTGGAACTGCTGCCGCAGAAGCCATTGGAACTGCTGTTTAAACTGCTGTTGTGCCTGCTGTTGGAACTGCTGCTGGAACGGCTGTTGGAAACGCTGCTGCAGAAGTCTTTGGAACTGCTGTTGAAACTGCTGCTAAGCCTGCTGTTGGACCTGCTGTTGGAGCTGCTGCTGCCGAAGTCTTTGGAACTGCAGTTGAAACTGCTGTTGTGCCTGCTGTTGGAACTGCTGCTGGAACTGCTTTTGGAGACGCTGTTGGACCTGCTGTTGGAACCGCTGCTGCAGAAGTCTTTGGAACTGCTGTTAAAACTGCTGTTAAGCCTGCTGTTGGAACTGCTGTTGGACCTGCCGTTAGAGCTGCTGCCGCAGAAGTCCTTGGAACTGCTGATGAAACTGCTGTTGTGCCTGTTGCTGGAACTGCTTTTGGAAACGCTGTTGGAACTGCTGCTGCAGAAGCCATTGGAACTGCTGTTTAAACTGCTGTTGTGCCTGCTGTTGGAACTGCTGCTGGAACTGCTTTTGGAAACGCTGTTGGAACTGCTGCTGGAACTGCTGTTGGAGACGCTGCTGGACCCGCCGTTGGAGCTGCTGCCGCAGAAGCCATTGGAACTGCTGTTGAAACTGCTGTTGTGCCTGCTGTTGGACCTGCTGTTGGAGCTGCTGCTGCAGAAGTCTTTGGAACTGCAGTTGAAACTGCTGTTGTGCCTGCTGTTGGAACTGCTGCTGGAACTGCTTTTGGAAACGCTCTTGCTGCTGCAGAAGCCGTTGGAACTGCTGTTTAAACTGCTGTTGTGCCTGCTGTTGGACCTGCTGTTGGAACCGCTGCTGCTGAAGCCTTTGGAACTGCTGGTGAAAAAGCTGTAGAGCCTGCTGTTGGAACTGCTGCAGTAAAGGCCTTTGGAACTGCTGCTGCTGCACACCAGGGGTGATACTGGGACCCCACCCAGGACTCCGAAGATTTCGTTTTTGCTGCTATCACAGTTGCAGCCACTGATGTGGTTGGGCATACATTGCCTCTTTTTGGGGATATCATGGGGGGAAGGGGGGTGTGGGTTGTTATGACAACAGTTCTTTACTTTGTTGCCTCCACACACGTTTTTGTTGCTGCTATCAAAGCTGCAGCTGCTTGGGTTGTTGGGCTCAAGAGGCCTCTTTTTGGGGTAAAAAAGGGGGGGAATGGGGCTCCTGCCACTGATGAGGAAGCTGTTGTAGCATAGGAAGCTGCCGCTCCTGCTGTTGGTGCTCCTGCTACTGCTGTTGATGCAGCTTATGTTGTTGCTGCTGTTGGTGTAGCACCTGCTGCTGCTGCTGATGCAGACATGCAGCACCACCCACAACGCCCCCAAAAGGGCCTTCCTCCTCATTTTAAAAAAGACTTTAAAAAAGCAAAAACCAAAAAACGAAAACAAAGAAGGACAAGACAAAAGGGGACCATTTTTTACACATTACAACACACTTGTCCTTTCTTTTTACCCTCCCTCCCTCCCCCTTTCCTTTGTTTTATTGTGAGCCTTGTACGCCTCCACGGGGCGGTCCCTGGGCAACGGTAGAGGAGTGCAGGCCGGCGAAGCGCAAGGCGTAGTGTGTCTTGTCCTTCTTTGTTTTCGTTTTTTGGTTTTTGCTTTTTTAAAAATGAGGAGGAAGGCCCTTTTGGGGGCGTTGTGGGTGGTGCTGCATGTCTGCATCAGCAGCAGCAGCAGGAGCTACACCAGCAGCAACAACAAGAGCAGCAACAGCAGCAACAGCAGCAACAGCAGCAACAGCAGCAACAGCAGCAACAGCAGCAACAGCAGCAACAGCAGCAACAGCAGCAACAGCAGCAACAGCAGCATATACTACACCAGCTGCAACTGCAGCAGCAGCAACAACGGCAGCAACAGCAGCAACAGCAGCAACAGCAGCAACAGCAGCAACAGCAGCAACAGCAGCAACAGCAGCAACAGCAGCAACAGCAGCAACAGCAGCAACAGCAGCAACAGCAGCAACAGCAGCAACAGCAGCAACAGCAGCAACAGCAGCAACAGCAGCAACAGCAGCAACAGCAGCAACAGCAGCAACAGCAGCAACAGCAGCAACAGCAGCAACAGCAGCAACAGCAGCAGCAGCAACAGCAGCAACAAAAGCAGCAACAGCAGCAGCAGCAGCAACAGCAGCAACAACATATGCTACACCAGCTGCAACTGCAGCAGCAGCAACAGCAGCAACAAGAGCAGCAGCAACAACAGCAGCAACAACAGCAGCAGCAGCAGCAGCAACAGCAGCAACAGGAGCAACAACTTAAGCTGCATCAACAGCAGTAGCAGGAGCCCCCTTCCCCCCCTTTTTTACCCCAAAAAGAGGCCTCTTGAGCCCAACAACCCAAGCAGCTGCAGCTTTGATAGCAGCAACAAAAACGTGTGTGGAGGCAACAAAGCAAAGAACTGTTGTCATAACAACCCACACCCCCCTTCCCCCCATGATATCCCCAAAAAGAGGCAATGTATGCCCAACCACATCAGTGGCTGCAACTGTGATAGCAGCAAAAACGAAATCTTCGGAGTCCTGGGTGGGGTCCCAGTATCACCCCTGGTGTGCAGCAGCAGCAGTTCCAAAGGCCTTTACAGCAGCAGTTCCAACAGCAGGCTCTACAGCTTTTTCACCAGCAGTTCCAAAGGCTTCTGCAGCAGCGGTTCCAACAGCAGGTCCAACAGCAGTTCCAACAGCAGGCACAACAGCAGTTTAAACAGCAGTTCCAACGGCTTCTGCAGCAGCAGTTCCACGAGCGTTTCCAAAAGCAGTTCCAGCAGCAGTTCCAACAGCAGGCACAACAGCAGTTTCAACTGCAGTTCCAAAGACTTCTGCAGCAGCAGCTCCAACGGCAGGTCCATCAGCAGTTCCAACAGCAGGCTCAACAACAGCAGTTTCAACAGCAAGGACTTCTGCGGCAGCAGCTCTAACGGCAGGTCCAACAGCAGTTCCAACAGTAGGCTTAACAGCAGTTTCAACAGCAGTTCCACAGACTTCTGCAGCAGCGGTTCCAACAGCAGGTCCAGCAGCAGTTCCAACAGCAGGCACAACAACAGCAGTTTCAACAGCAGTTCCAATGGCTTCTGCAGCAGCAGTTCCAACAGCGTTTCCAAAAGCAGTTCCAGCAACAGGCACAACAGCAGGCACAACAGCAGTTTCATCAGCAAGGACTTCTGCGGCAGCAGCTCCAACGGCAGGTCCATCAGCAGTTCCAACAGCAGGCTCAACAACAGCAGTTTCAACAGCAGTTCCAATGGCTTCTGCAGCAGCAGTTCCAACAGCGTTTCCAAAAGCAGTTCCAGCAACAGGCACAACAGCAGGCACAACAGCAGTTTCATCAGCAAGGACTTCTGCGGCAGCAGCTCTAACGGCAGGTCCAACAGCAGTTCCAACAGTAGGCTTAACAGCAGTTTCAACAGCAGTTCCACAGACTTCTGCAGCAGCGGTTCCAACAGCGTCTCCAAAAGCAGTTCCAGCAGCAGTTCCAACAGCAGGTCCAACAGCAGCACCAACATCAACAGCAGACGCAGCAACAACATCAGCGACAACAACCTAGGGGGTGGTGAGCGAGGTATGCTGGTGTTCGGGGTCAGCCTTGCGGGGCGAGAAGGACAGAGTGGCTGTGTGATGATGCGGGTGTGGCAAAAGGGGTGTGTACAGATAGAGTTTTGGTTCGACTGGTGGTGCAACCTCTGGGAGGTCTTCACCTCCTTGCGTCAGCCTGACCCCTGCTGGGTAGCCGAGGCACCTGAGTGGGGAGTGTTTGTGTCGTTCGCGGTCCTGGATCTGTGGAAGGACAGACGCGCCCCTACCCTCAGTCATCTCATTTTGTGGCTGGTGGGCAGGAGGACCAGGAGGACGCGACGAGGACACCGGTCCTTGAACTGGACCAAGTCACAGGCGGGCAGGCTCCGTCGGCGCAAGGCGCCCTGCAATCGTCCGCCCTCCCCGGCAGCGCACCCAGTTTTCCGCAGGATCAGGGTCGCCGATGCGTTGAGAGGTGCTTTGCAGTGTGTGGCCATCTGGGTTCTGGTTTTTGTGGGGTCTGAGCTTGGGAGGTCAGCGCCACATGCTTTGGGTTGTGCGCTGTTTCGGGACGCGGAGGTGCTGGGGGTGGGTCTGCTGCGGGGACTGTGCCGCGCACGCAGGGGGTGGCGGTGGCTGGAAGGGGCGAGCGAGCGAGTGCACCGATGGACCGGAGGGATCCGAGTGGCTGCCAGCTTGGTGAGAGCCAGTGTGATGGGGGTGGGTCAGTTGTCGGTGCGTGCAGCCGAGTGGGTGTGGGTTGCATGGTCCGCAGGTGGTTGTTTGGCGGGTTTTGTGGCACTGGTCGGCGTCGCGCGCCCACTTGGCTGGGTTCTTCTCTTGGAGGTGCGCCGTGTGGCAGCACGCAGGTGGACTCGTAGGATCGGGATGGCATTTGGCATGCTGGCGGTGTCCCTACTGGTCTTGCTGTCGTTGTTGTGGCGAGCGGTGACGCCCTGGGACCTGCGCCCTGCCCCTGCTGATCCGGAGCACCCGGTAAGCTTGTCCCCGTTTGCGTTGACCGGTGGGTGCGCAAACGTGAACGCTCCTGCGTATACAGAGCAGGCGGTGTCTGTGGACGCGACTCTGGCGAAGTTTGGAGCTAAACGCATCCCCAACGTGTCTACTAATGATTGTGGTTATGTGGCACTACACCTCTGGGACCACGACACGCAGCCGGACGTGAGGGCAATGCGCAAGCAGCTGTATGACACAGCAGTGGAGGTGTCGAACCGCCTGGTGCAGGTGCTGGGGTCGCAGGAGGCCATGACGGAGTTTGCCAATGGTGTGACCGGCGAGGCCCACCTCAACCACTTGGGGCTTCAGCTCACCGCGACAGCATCCCGCATCAACATCGTGGTGGTGCAGGCGTCGGAAGAGAACCCCCTCGTGCGCATCACCCCTGGTAGCAAAAGAGTCGCCAAGTCGTACGCGGAGAGCTTCCAAGCGAAACTTCCCACGGTCGTCATCGCTCTCTGTGACTCTCACTTTGAGGCAGTGGAGCTTGTCCCGGAGGTGGGGAAGACCAAGGAGGGGATGGCAGAGAAGATGAGGAAGGAGGCTCGGCAGGCAGTGCTGGACACAGCGCATTTGGATGGCATCATCCCCACCAACACCACCACCACCGCCCCCCTGGCTACCAAGCTGGGGCACATCAATGCGGATCGGGTGTTCTGCCCCTTTGATGGATGCAGAGCGGGAATTTTGTCTTCGAGTGATGCGGTCGGGGGCCTGTCTCGTAAGGGCTTGCTGCAGCATATGCGTCGCCACCAGGCGGATGGAGCGTACATCCCCGACGAGCTGTTGGGCCACTTGGGCATGTCGCGCTGTGCGAACGATCAGTGCGACATGCTATTGCCGCAGAGCAAGGAGGTCTGCAACACCTGTACGGTGCACTTTGGCGAAGAAGGCTTCACCGCTCCGTCTCCCTCCAGTCGAGGAATGCTGACAGATCAGGATGACCTCCCCTCCTTTGAAGTCATGGGGACCACCAGGATCCAGCTGAAGGGCGGGTGCCCAGACAAACACCTACAGCTGTACAGCGAGCTCTTCCTGAGGGTCCTCATGGACATCCTGGAGTACCAGGACGAGGTGGCCTGGAAGCGCCTTGCACTGTTCTTCACAGTGTTTCACCGGACACGGACAGAACGAGGGGGCAAGGACCAGGAGCGACGTTTGACGAGCACCTGGGGGAAGGACTTGGAGGCTTGGAAGGCTGGCCAGTATGTCGCCCTGTGGGAGCAAACGGTAGAGGAGCGGAAGCCAAGGCCCTCGGGGTGGTCGGATGAAGACACTGACGAAGGGAGACGGAAGCGCACCATCGCCAAAGCGAGAGCAGGACTCCCGAGCCAGGCCATGTCATGCGCTACCAGCGACGGCCTCGCCCCACAGACACCGGCGACGCTGGAAAAGCTTCAGACGAAGCACCCAGCCGCTGCCGACTCCAAGGCCCTGGAGCAGGCGGATTGGCCCCAGCCTCAGGAGGTCCCACCGGTGACAGTGGTGGAGGTGATGAAGGCCCTGCGGAGCATGCCGAAGTCATCGGCGGCGGGTCCCTCGAACGTGACGGGCGCGCACCTTCGTACACTTTGCCTACAGAGGCGGGCTAAGGGCACTTTGGCAGCGCTGGCCGCAGTGTTGACGTCTTTGGCACGAGGAAATGCTCCAGTGGAGGTGGCTGAGTTCTTCGCCGGCGCTAACTTGGTGGCTCTCCGGAAGCCTGCAAAGGGGCCGGGCCTGGAGGAGGACGTGCGACCGATTGCGGTTGGGGACACTCTCCGCAGACTGGTGGGAAAGATTCTGTCGGCGCGAGTGCGGGTGCCTGCTAGGACGCTTCTTCTTCGAGGGAACCAGGTGGGGGTGGCAACGGCAAGGGGGGCGGCAGTGGCGACTGATGTTATCTCGCAGTACGCCGTGCGCAACCGCGGAAAAGGTAAAGTCATTTTGAAAATTGACTACCGTAACGCGTTCAACTGCGTAGACCGCCTGTCGATGCTAAGAGCGGTCGACGCCAACCTCCCCGAGCTGGCCCCATGGGTGCGATGGTGTTACCTGGAGCCCTCCAGCCTGTTTTATGGTGGGGATACCATAAGGTCACAGCGCGGAGCTCAACAAGGAGATCCCTTGGGCCCGCTTCTCTTCTCCCTGACCATCCACCAGATGGCGCTAGAGCTGAAGGGGCACCCAGGCCTGGATGGGACTTTGTGGTACCTCGATGACGGCTCTCTGCGGGGGTCCCCTAAGGCGGTTTTTGAGGCGTACCAGGTTCTGTGCACTCGTAGCTCCGAACTGGGGTTGGAGGTGAACGCGAACAAGTGTGAGCTCATCTCCACTGGTGGCGTCTCCAAGGAGGATCTCGAGGCCGTGGGGTTCACGTTGAACGAGGGTGGACAGGACGCCATGGGTGAAGGCGGGTTCCGGCTGTTGGATGTGGATGGGTTCGACTTCTTGGGCATCCCCATTGGGTCTGTGGCTTTCTGCGAGGAGTACATGGCCCAGAAGGTGGACGATTCCCGCCGCAACCTGGAAGCCCTTGTGGACCTCGGGGACTCCCAGGCAGCCTTCTACGTACTGAGATACTGCGAAGGCTACTGCCGCATGGTGTTCTACATGCGGGGGATCCCACAGTGCGCGGAGTACCTGACGGCCTTTGACGACCTGATCGACAGGTGCCTGGCTGCGCTTCTGCATGACCCGGATGGGGCGCTGCCGGAGTTGGCAAGGGCGCAGGCGGCGCTTCCTGTGGCGCTTGGGGGGCTGGGTATCCGTCGCACCGTGGACCATCGGACAGCTGCGTCCCTCGCCTCTCAGTCAGGGAACCTGCAACTGTCGCAGGCCTTGGACCCTGCCTTCACCTGGGATGAGGAGAGATGGAACAGCGCGGCTGAGGAGTACAACTCCAGGGTACCGGTGGCGTTTCACGTGGACAGGGCCCAGCCGAAGAAGATCCTGGAGCAGCAGAGTCTGTCATCTGCGGTGATTGACGCCCAGGCAGACAAGTTGATGCAACAGCTCTGCATGCGAGACCGAGCACGGATGAAGTCCCTTCTCCTGCCGCTTTCCGGGACGTACCTCACGGCGACACCCTCAGCAAGGAACCAGATGTCTTCAGCGGATTTTGCGGTTGTGACCCGTTTCCGACTAGGGGTGGCCATCCATGCGGAGGGAACGACTTGCTCGGCATGTCAGGGGGGGCAGAAAAGGGTTGTCATGGACTCCTTTGGCGACCACACCTTTGGCTGCCCCTACTCCAAACACCGCGTCGCCCGCCACAACGCCTTGCGGGATTCGGTGTACCGAGCTGCTCAAGGGGCGGGCTTGGACCCTGCTTTGGAGGAGACCGTGCGAGTGGAGTTGGAGTCGAAGAAGCGGCCAGGCGACGTCTACCTCCCAGTAGGAGTGGCGGAAAATGGACCTCGTTGTTTGGACATCACCCACGTGTGCCCCACCTTGCCTTCCTACAGAACAGGGGCCTCGAAGTTTGTGGGCTGGTCGGCGAAGAACCAGGGCCAGGTCAAACGGGAGAAGCACGAGCGGGATTTGAACAAGATCAATACCAAGTTCTCCCCTATTGTGTTTGAAGCCTTCGGGGGTGCAGGCGACGAGGCGAACCTCTTGATTGCGCAGCTTGGAGGCCTGACGACGGGACAGACGTCGCACCTGACAGGGTCGGCAGAGTTGCGCATCCGGGAGAGCATTGCGGTGGCGTACCAGAAAAAGGTCGCATCTTCCTTTCTGGAGCGGGGTGCTATGTGTGTAGGGATTGCCACCCTGAAGCGGGAGCCGTGTGTGGAGGTAGATGTGGCACCGTCTGCAGAGGACATGGACCGGTTTGGACGCCGCAGTGCAGGGGCCGTGGAACCTCTCTGTGACGATGCGAACCCTGACGACGATATGAGTCGTCCTGCAGACCGAACGGAGGAGCAGCAGGGGAAGCGCAAGAGGGACGTGAAGCCGGACCACGTGGAGCCACCGAGGAAGCGGACCGGGAGGTTCGATTCGGCCACCGTGATTCCGGAAGGGCCTGGTCTCGATGTGGTGCGTGAGTGGGAGTTTTTGCGTGAGTGCCCGGCAGCGCAGAGGCCTCGGGCGACGGAGCAGGCGGCCAAGCTGGGAGCCTCGAAGGTGACTTGGTCGTTTGTGGCGGGGGACTGTGCTTTTGAGGCTTTGCTCTTCGCCACCGGGCGCACGGATTTGACGGTGGAGGGTCTGCGCCAGGCGGCAGTGAAGAAGGTCCAGGGCCGCGCTGATCTGTCGAGTGCGGCTGTCCCTAATTTTGGGGTCTGGCAGCGGCTGATGACGAGTGGGGACAGAGGAGACCAGCGTACGTGGACGGATGCCATTGCAGTGGCGGGGGCAGGGGAGGCTCTTGAGGTATCTGTGGTCATCCTCAACGAGTTCGCCCGCCCTTCTCTGATGGTGCCAAGAAAACGGCCTAAGGCAGTGGTCCTTCTCCTCCACTCGGGTGATCAGGATGCGGCAGATGGATCCGGCAGTATCCCGGGACACTACGAGCCCCTCACCATGGACCCGGCTCTGCAGCAGCACATCCTGTCTTTTGAGGCCACAGGTGGTAAGGGGGAGTGCCAGTCAGAGCGCCCCATGGCTTTTGTGGGAGCGAGGGAGGCGGAGGCGTCGAACACTTTCCTGCAGTGCGAACAATGCAGCAAGCTCTTCGATGCGTCGGACGCACACTTCTGCTGTCACACGTGTGGTGGCTTGGCATGTCTGCACTGCGCTCAGGGGTCCAAGCACTGCCCTCTGTCGCAAATTGGCAGGGCGGAATACTTCAGTGCCCTGTCTTTTTTGCACTCGAATGTTCCGGCTCAGGCTGCCTCTGCGGAGGGGAGCGGAGACCCACCACCTAAACGGGCTCCTTCTCCAGCAGTGCCAGCTCCCGAGGGCGAGGACGTCGAGGAGGTAGACACGCCAATGGCGGGCGAAGAGGGGCAGCAGGCAGAACAGAAGCAGCAGAAGCACGAGAAGCAACGGAAACAGCAGAAGCAGCAACAACAAAAGGCGGACCAGGATAAGAAGGAAGCGTTGCAGCGTGCGTCGGACGCGTGGCAGCAAGCCCTGGAGGTACGGCGGGAGCATCGTCGGTCGTGGGGACCGGATTTGGCCGCGCTTCGGGGCACTTTTGGCGACCGCCAGCAGGAGTTGAGTCGTTTCCTGGAGGAACAGAATGTGCGTCTGGACCAGGCGAAGGCGGCGGACAGGCATCGTGTGGAGGAGCTGACCGCCAGGCACAAGCGGGAACTCGCAGAGGACGCGAAGAAGATGCATGCGCAGTACTTGGAAGACTGCGATCGGCACCCCGAAGCAGGAGAGTCGCTCCGGGCGGAGTATGACAGGCAACGCTGCGAGAGGCATTACGCCATCGCAGCTAAGCATGAGTCGGAGCAGAAGGCGACCACTCTGTTGTTGACGGCGGTGAACCTCTCCCGACAGCTGGAGGCAGAACGCATGGTGGCATACGGGCGGTGCTTTGGGGTGGTGTGCGAAGGGCGGCTATTCCTCCCCTGCCATGCGGTGCGGAGAGCGGTGGGCGACGACCCTGAAGGACTCGAACCTGACTGTGTCGGCGACTGGATGGCTCTCTTTGGTCCTCAAGGTGCTTCTCCGTGCCCGGGCGAGTTCCTGTACTGCTGGGCGACACAGCAGCCGTGGAGTGGGAACGGGGAGGGGGACGGTGATTGCCCGGAGTCGGTGGTCGCCCGTCAGGCGGTTAGGAAGATAGCAGGGGAGGCCGGATACTGCGATACCTGGGGCAAGACCAGCGCGGTCATCGTCGTTCGGGAAGGCAGGGTCAGCTGGGGAACCCCTTCTCGGGATCAGCTGGAGGAGGAGGTGGGGCGACAGGCCGAGGCGGCAGACACCGAGGTGCGTGTGAAGGTGGAGGAGATGGATGATGATGAGCAGGAGCAGGAGGAGGACCTCGACACCGCGATGGAGGGGGCGGATCGCTCGCATTCTCTGTCAGTGGAAGGCATCCCTGACCAGAAGAAGCAAGCGAGGGTGAGGGAATTGCTGAGGGCGCAGAGCGAGGCTTGGATGTGGACGGAGGAGGAGCGGACGGAGAGGGGGGGTCTTTTCCCGTGCCTCACCATGGGGTCGCCGGTGCCTTCTTCTGTGACGAAGTGGATCTCCCTGTTCCACTACCGTCAGGGAGAGAAACAGGATGGCAGACCCTTGTTGTCACTCCCCCTCTCTACCGCTACTTTCACTCAGTGGTATGAGGTGATGAAGGTGGTGGGTTTGCATGAGTGGTCGGTTCAGGAAAAGTGCAAGGCAAAGTCGACGTTGCATGCCCTGACGGACAACCGGAGCAGTAGGGGGCAGGCCTTTGCAGCGGAGAGTACAAGGAGGGAGAATGAGGCACGAGCGGCTCGAGAGGGAATAGGCCGACAACCTCAAGCCTCCTCCTCTTCTTCTTCTTCTTCCTCCACCTCTGCAGGCCGTGGCACTACAACCTCCATCGCCCAACCTGCAGTCTCCACTTCTTCCTCCTCCTCATCGGCAGGCCGTGGCAATGCAACCTCCTCCGCCCAACCTGCTCCTTCCCCAGCTCCCAAAGGACCCCAGCGCCATGCAGCTCAGGGTAGGTCCAACACGTCGAACGTGTTCACCGACGCAGTGGCACAAGCGACGCAGCATGTGCTCTCGCCCCAGGAGGTGCAGAGAGGGCGCAATGGTCGCGGTGGTGGACAGAAGGGGAGACAGAGCGGAGGAAGGAAGGGGAAAAAGGGGAATAAAAAGAATTAGAGAGTTAGAGAGTTAGAGGTGAGAGTGTGTGTGTAGAAGCGTGTAGAGAATGACAGTTTGCCCCATGTTTATTTTTAACCCTTTTTATTTTGTGTTTTTGGTTCTTTTCATCCTTTGGGGTTTGCCCCCCCTTTCCCCCCTTTCCGCCCCCCTTCCTATTTGTTAATATTTTTGGTTGGCTGCTGGCTAGGACGGGTCTACCCCAGCGACGGCCCTTACCCCTTGGACGAGGCTCTGAGGGTAGACTGAGGGCAGTCTCGGAGTATTTTTTTTTTTTTTTTTTTTTTTTTTTTTTTTTTTTTTTTTTTTTTTTTTTTTTTTTTTTTTTTTTTTTTGGGTGTTGTTCAACTTAGCCCTAGGCTCGCTTTTTTTTTATCTACATCCAGTGACAGAGGGGGTACTTACTAGTCAAGCGAGTATGTAAACAGCTAGATGTCCAGACAAGGGCACTTTACTATTGTACTGGCAAGACAGTGCCTGAAAACACAGTTAGTGGCACTAAAATAGAAAGCATCTGGGACAACTACAACCAACACTTCCCTGCAAATAAGCAAAAGGGTCGTATGTGAGTGCAATTTTTCCCAAAAGGAAAAGGGGAGGGGATGGGACGGGAGGGTTGCTCTGTCTACCGGTGTAGTTTTATTTTGCTTTGTCTTGGGGAGGGGAGGGGAGGAGAAGGAGGGGATTGAGTGAGCCGTTTCCTCTGTAACACACAAACAAATAAAAAGGAAGTTCCATAATCTTTTTAGTAGTTTTCTTTTTGGTGAAAATTTTTGAGAACTTCTGTAAGTGTGACCTGACCCGACTGACTGACACCCAAAGGGGAAAACAACAATAACGCACAACAAAATCAACAACAACAATGGTGGGTCTCGTGCTTACCTGTGGTGGTTTTGAAAAATGAAAAATTTAAATTGACCTTCACAAGGTAAAAATGAAAAACTAAAGGAGTGAAAAAAGGAACTCAAAGGACAAGAGTTCTGTACAAACTCTACTCTACTGCACAATCTATAAAAGTGGCCCAATGGCTCCTGATGCCACTGGCCTGGCTCTTAGACAGGTCTTACTCCGAGACTGCCCTCTACCCTCAGAGCCTCGTCCAAGGGGTAAGGGCCGTCGCTGGGGTAGACCCGTCCTAGCCAGCAGCCAACCAAAAATATTAACAAATAGGAAGGGGGGCGGAAAGGGGGGAAAGGGGGGGGCAAACCCCAAAGGATGAAAAGAACCAAAAACACAAAATAAAAAGGGTTAAAAATAAACATGGGGCAAACTGTCATTCTCTACACGCTTCTACACACACACTCTCACCCTCTAACTCTCTAACTCTCTAATTCTTTTTATTCCCCTTTTTCCCCTTCCTTCCTCCGCTCTGTCTCCCCTTCTGTCCACCACCGCGACCATTGCGCCCTCTCTGCACCTCCTGGGGCGAGAGCACATGCTGCGTCGCTTGTGCCACTGCGTCGGTGAACACGTTCGACGTGTTGGACCTACCCTGAGCTGCATGGCGCTGGGGTCCTTTGGGAGCTGGGGAAGGAGCAGGTTGGGCGGAGGAGGTTGCATTGCCACGGCCTCGTCTCGGAGTAAGACCTGTCTAAGAGCCAGGCCAGTGGCATCAGGAGCCATTGGGCCACTTTTATAGATTGTGCAGTAGAGTAGAGTTTGTACAGAACTCTTGTCCTTTGAGTTCCTTTTTTCACTCCTTTAGTTTTTCATTTTTACCTTGTGAAGGTCAATTTCAATTTTTCATTTTTCAAAACCACCACAGGTAAGCACGAGACCCACCATTGTTGTTGTTGATTTTGTTGTGCGTTATTGTTGTTTTCCCCTTTGGGTGTCAGTCAGTCGGGTCAGGTCACACTTACTGAAGTTCTCAAAAATTTTCACCAAAAAGAAAACTACTAAAAAGATTATGGAACTTCCTTTTTATTTGTTTGTGTGTTACAGAGGAAACGGCTCACTCAATCCCCTCCTTCTCCTCCCCTCCCCTCCCCAAGACAAAGCAAAATAAAACTACACCGGTAGACAGAGCAACCCTCCCGTCCCATCCCCTCCCCTTTTCCTTTTGGGAAAAATTGCACTCACATACTACCCTTTTGCTTATTTGCAGGGAAGTGTTGGTTGTAGTTGTCCCACATGCTTTCTATTTTAGTGCCACTAACTGTGTTTTCAGGCACTGTCTTGCCAGTACAATAGTAAAGTGCCCTTGTCTGGACATCTAGCTGTTTACATACTCGCTTGACTAGTAAGTACCCCCTCTGTCACTGGATGTAGATAAAAAAAGCGAGCCTAGGGCTAAGTTGAACAACACCAAAAAAAAAAAAAAAAAAAAAAAAAAAAAAAAAAAAAAAAAGAAGGACAAGACACTTTTTTTTTTTTTTTTTTTTTTTTTTTTTTTTTTTTTTTTTTTTTTTTATTTATCTACATCCAGTGACAGAGGGGGTACTTACTAGTCAAGCGAGTATGTAAACAGCTAGATGTCCAGACAAGGGCACTTTACTATTGTACTGGCAAGACAGTGCCTGAAAACACAGTTAGTGGCACTAAAATAGAAAGCATGTGGGACAACTACAACCAACACTTCCCTGCAAATAAGCAAAAGGGTCGTATGTGAGTGCAATTTTTCCCAAAAGGAAAAGGGGAGGGGATGGGACGGGAGGGTTGCTCTGTCTACCGGTGTAGTTTTATTTTGCTTTGTCTTGGGGAGGGGAGGGGAGGAGAAGGAGGGGATTGAGTGAGCCGTTTCCTCTGTAACACACAAACAAATAAAAAGGAAGTTCCATAATCTTTTTAGTAGTTTTCTTTTTGGTGAAAATTTTTGAGAACTTCTGTAAGTGTGACCTGACCCGACTGACTGACACCCAAAGGGGAAAACAACAATAACGCACAACAATATCAACAACAACAATGGTGGGTCTCGTGCTTACCTGTGGTGGTTTTGAAAAATGAAAAATGAAATTGACCTTCACAAGGTAAAAATGAAAAACTAAAGGAGTGAAAAAAGGAACTCAAAGGACAAGAGTTCTGTACAAACTCTACTCTACTGCACAATCTATAAAAGTGGCCCAATGGCTCCTGATGCCACTGGCCTGGCTCTTAGACAGGTCTTACTCCGAGACTGCCCTCTACCCTCGTCCAAGGGCTAAGGGCCGTCGCTGGGGTAGACCCGTCCTAGCCAGCAGCCAACCAAAAATATTAACAAAAGGAAGGGGAAAGGAAAGGGGGGGGGGGCATGAAAAGAACAAAAAACACAAAATAAAAAGGGTTTTTTAAAAATAAACATGGGGCAAACTGTCATTCTCTACACGCATCTACACACACACTCTCTCCCTCTAACTCTCACTCTAATCCCTCTTATTCCTCTTATTCCCCTTTTGCCCCTGCTTTCCTCCGCTCTGTCTCCCCTTCTGTCCACCACCGCGACCATTGCGCCCTCTCTGCACCACCTGGGGCGAGAGCACATGCTGCGTCGCTTGTGCCACTGCGTCGGTGAACACGTTCGACGTGTTGGACCTACCCTGAGCTGCATGGCGCTGGGGTCCTTTGGGAGCTGGGGAAGGAGCAGGTTGGGCGGAGGAGGTTGCATTGCCACGGCCTGCCGATGAGGAGGAGGAAGAAGTGGAGACTGCAGGTTGGGCGATGGAGGTTGTAGTGCCACGGCCTGCAGAGGTGGAGGAAGAAGAAGAAGAAGAGGAGGCTTGAGGTTGTCGGCCTATTCCCTCTCGAGCCGCTCGTGCCTCATTCTCCCTCCTTGTACTCTCCGCTGCAAAGGCCTGCCCCCTACTGCTCCGGTTGTCCGTCAGGGCATGCAACGTCGACTTTGCCTTGCACTTTTCCTTAACCGACCACTCATGCAAACCCACCACCTTCATCACCTCATACCACTGAGTGAAAGTAGCGGTAGAGAGGGGGAGTGACAACAAGGGTCTGCCATCCTGTTTCTCTCCCTGACGGTAGTGGAACAGGGAGATCCACTTCGTCACAGAAGAAGGCACCGGCGACCCCATGGTGAGGCACGGGAAAAGACCCCCCCTCTCCGTCCGCTCCTCCTCCGTCCACATCCAAGCCTCGCTCTGCGCCCTCAGCAATTCCCTCACCCTCGCTTGCTTCTTCTGGTCAGGGATGCCTTCCACTGACAGAGAATGTGAGCGATCCGCCCCCTCCATCGCGGTGTCGAGGTCCTCCTCCTGCTCCTGCTCATCATCATCCATCTCCTCCACCTTCACACGCACCTCGGTGTCTGCCGCCTCGGCCTGTCGCCCCACCTCCTCCTCCAGCTGATCCCGAGAAGGGGTTCCCCAGCTGACCCTGCCTTCCCGAACGACGATGACCGCGCTGGTCTTGCCCCAGGTGTCGCAGTATCCGGCCTCCCCTGCTATCTTCCTAACCGCCTTACGGGCGACCACCGACTCCGGGCAATCACCGTCCCCCTCCCCGTTCCCACTCCACGGCTGCTGTGTCGCCCAGCAGTACAGGAACTCGCCCGGGCACGGAGAAGCACCTTGAGGACCAAAGAGAGCCATCCAGTCGCCGACACAGTCAGGTTCGAGTCCTTCAGGGTCGTCGCCCACCGCTCTCCGCACCGCATGGCAGGGGAGGAATAGCCGCCCTTCGCACACCACCCCAAAGCACCGCCCGTATGCCACCATGCGTTCTGCCTCCAGCTGTCGGGAGAGGTTCGCCGCCGTCAACAACAGAGTGGTCGCCTTCTGCTCCGACTCATGCTTAGCTGCGAAGGCGTAATGCCTCTCGCAGCGTTGCCTGTCGTACTCCGCCCGGAGCGACTCTCCTGCTTCGGGGTGCCGATCGCAGTCTTCCAAGTACTGCGCATGCATCCTCTTCGCGTCCTCTGCGAGTTCCCGCTTGTGCCTGGCGGTCAGCTCCTCCACACGATGCCTGTCCGCCGCCTTCGCCTGGTCCAGACGCACATTCTGTTCCTCCAGGAAACGACTCAACTCCTGCTGGCGGTCGCCAAAAGTGCCCCGAAGCGCGGCCAAATCCGGTCCCCACGACCGACGATGCTCCCGCCGTACCTCCAGGGCTTGCTGCCACGCGTCCGACGCACGCTGCAACGCTTCCTTCTTCTCCTGGTCCGCCTTTTGTTGTTGCTGCTTCTGCTGTTTCCGTTGCTTCTCGTGCTTCTGCTGCTTCTGTTCTGCCTGCTGCCCCTCTTCGCCCGCCATTGGCATGTCTACCTCCTCGACGTCCTCGCCCTCGGGAGCTGGCACTGCTGGAGAAGGAGCCCGTTTAGGTGGTGGGTCTCCGCTCCCCTCCGCAGAGGCAGCCTGAGCCGGAACATTCGAGTGCAAAAAAGACAGGGCACTGAAGTATTCCGCCCTGCCAATTTGCGACAGAGGGCAGTGCTTGGACCCCTGAGCGCAGTGCAGACATGCCAAGCCACCACACGTGTGACAGCAGAAGTGTGCGTCCGACGCATCGAAGAGCTTGCTGCATTGTTCGCACTGCAGGAAAGTGTTCGACGCCTCCGCCTCCCTCGCTCCCACAAAAGCCATGGGGCGCTCTGACTGGCACTCCCCCTTACCACCTGTGGCCTCAAAAGACAGGATGTGCTGCTGCAGAGCCGGGTCCATGGTGAGGGGCTCGTAGTGTCCCGGGATACTGCCGGATCCATCTGCCGCATCCTGGTCACCCGAGTGGAGGAGAAGGACCACTGCCTTAGGCCGTTTTCTTGGCACCATCAGAGAAGGGCGGGCGAACTCGTTGAGGATGACCACAGATACCTCAAGAGCCTCCCCTGCCCCCGCCACTGCAATGGCATCCGCCCACGTTCGCTGGTCTCCTCTGTCCCCACTCGTCATCAGCCGCTGCCAGACCCCAAAATTAGGGACAGCCGCACTCGACAGATCAGCGCGGCCCTGGACCTTCTTCACTGCCGCCTGGCGCAGACCCTCCACCGACAAATCCGTGCGCCCAGTGGCGAAGAGCAAAGCCTCAAAAGCACAGTCCCCCGCCACAAACGACCAAGTCACCTTCGAGGCTCCCAGCTTGGCCGCCTGTTCCGTCGCCCGAGGCCTCTGCGCTGCCGGGCACTCACGCAAAAACTCCCACTCACGCACCACATCGAGACCCGGCCCTTCCGGAATCACGGTAGCCGAATCGAACCTCCCGGTCCGCTTCCTCGGTGGCTCCACGTGGTCCGGCTTCACGTCCCTCTTGCGCTTCCCCTGCTGCTCCTCCGACCGGTCTGGAGCAGGACGACTCATATCATCGTCAGGGTTCGCATCATCACAGAGAGGTTCCACGGCCCCTGCACTGCGGCGTCCAAACCGGTCCATGTCCTCTGCAGACGGTGCTACATCTACCTCCACACACGGCTCCCGCTTCAGGGTGGCAATCCCTACACACATAGCACCCCGCTCCAGAAAGGAAGATGCGACCTTTTTCTGGTACGCCACCGCAATGCTCTCCCGGATGCGCAACTCTGCCGACCCTGTCAGGTGCGACGTCTGTCCCGTCGTCAGGCCTCCAAGCTGCGCAATCAAGAGGTTCGCCTCGTCGCCTGCACCCCCGAAGGCTTCAAACACAATAGGGGAGAACTTGGTGTTGATCTTGTTCAAATCCCGCTCGTGCTTCTCCCGTTTGACCTGGCCCTGGTTCTTCGCCGACCAGCCCACAAACTTCGAGGCCCCTGTTCTGTAGGAAGGCAAAGTGGGGCACACGTGGGTGATGTCCAAACAACGAGGTCCATTTTCCGCCACTCCTACTGGGAGGTAGACGTCGCCTGGCCGCTTCTTCGACTCCAAATCCACTCTCACGGTCTCCTCCAAAGCAGGGTCCAAGCCCGCCCCTTGAGCCGCTCTGTACACCGAATCCCGCAAGGCGTTGTGGCGGGCGACGCGGTGTTTGGAGTAGGGGCAGCCAAAGGTGTGGTCGCCAAAGGAGTCCATGACAACCCTTTTCTGCCCCCCCTGACATGCCGAGCAAGTCGTTCCCTCCGCATGGATGGCCACCCCTAGTCGGAAACGGGTCACAACCGCAAAGTCCGCTGAAGACATCTGGTTCCTTGCTGAGGGTGTCGCCGTGAGGTACGTCCCAGAAAGCGGCAGGAGAAGGGACTTCATCCGTGCTCGGTCTCGCATGCAGAGCTGTTGCATCAACTTGTCTGCCTGGGCGTCAATCACCGCAGATGACAGACTCTGCTGCTCCAGGATCTTCTTCGGCTGAGCCCTGTCCACGTGAAACGCCACCGGTACCCTGGAGTTGTACTCCTCAGCCGCGCTGTTCCATCTCTCCTCATCCCAGGTGAAGGCAGGGTCCAAGGCCTGCGACAGTTGCAGGTTCCCTGACTGAGAGGCGAGGGACGCAGCCGTCCGATGGTCCACTGTGCGACGGATACCCAGCCCCCCAAGCGCCACAGGAAGCGCCGCCTGCGCCCTTGCCAACTCCGGCAGCGCCCCATCCGGGTCATGCAGAAGCGCAGCCAGGCACCTGTCAATCAGGTCGTCAAAAGCCGTCAGGTACTCCGCGCACTGTGGGATACCCCGCATGTAGAACACCATGCGGCAGTAGCCTTCGCAGTATCTCAGTACGTAGAAGGCTGCCTGGGAGTCCCCGAGGTCCACAAGGGCTTCCAGGTTGCGGCGGGAATCGTCCACCTTCCGGGCCATGTACTCCTCGCAGAAAGCCGCAGACCCAATGGGGATGCCCAAGAAATCGAACCCATCCACATCCAACAGCCGAAACCCGCCTTCACCCATGGCGTCCTGTCCACCCTCGTTCAACGTGAACCCCACGGCCTCGAGATCCTCCTTGGAGACGCCACCAGTGGAGATGAGCTCACACTTGTTCGCGTTCACCTCCAACCCCAGTTCGGAGCTACGAGTGCACAGAACCTGGTACGCCTCGAAAACCGCCTTAGGGGACCCCCTCAGAGAGCCGTCATCGAGGTACCACAAAGTCCCATCCAGGCCTGGGTGCCCCTTCAGCTCTAGCGCCATCTGGTGGATGGTCAGGGAGAAGAGAAGCGGGCCCAAGGGATCTCCTTGTTGAGCTCCGCGCTGAGACTTTATGGTATCCCCACCATAGAACAGGCTAGAGTGCTCCAGGTAACACCATCGCACCCATGGGGCCAGCTCGGGGAGGTTGGCGTCGACCGCTCTTAGCATCGACAGGCGGTCTACGCAGTTGAACGCGTTACGGTAGTCAATTTTCAAAATGACTTTACCTTTTCCGCGGTTGCGCACGGCGTACTGCGAGATAACATCAGTCGCCACTGCCGCCCCCCTTGCCGTTGCCACCCCCACCTGGTTCCCTCGAAGAAGAAGCGTCCTAGCAGGCACCCGCACTCGCGCCGACAGAATCTTTCCCACCAGTCTGCGGAGAGTGTCCCCAACCGCAATCGGACGCACGTCCTCCTCCAGGCCCGGCCCCTTTGCAGGCTTCCGGAGAGCCACCAAGTTAGCGCCGGCGAAGAACTCAGCCACCTCCACTGGAGCATTTCCTCGTGCCAAAGACGTCAACACTGCGGCCAGCGCTGCCAAAGTTCCCTTAGCCCGCCTCTGTAGGCAAAGTGTACGAAGGTGCGCGCCCGTCACGTTCGAGGGACCCGCCGCCGATGACTTCGGCATGCTCCGCAGGGCCTTCATCACCTCCACCACTGTCACCGGTGGGACCTCCTGAGGCTGTGGCCAATCCGCCTGCTCCAGGGCCTTGGCATCAGCTGCGGCTGGGTGCTTCGTCTGAAGCTTTTCCAGCGTCGCCGGTGTCTGTGGGGCGAGGCCGTCGCTGGTAGCGCATGACATGGCCTGGCTCGGGAGTCCTGCTCTCGCTTTGGCTATGGTGCGCTTCCGTCTCCCTTCGTCAGTGTCTTCATCCGACCACCCAGAGGGCCTTGGCTTCCGCTCCTCTACCGTTTGCTCCCACAGGGCGACATACTGGCCAGCCTTCCAAGCCTCCAAGTCCTTCCCCCAGGTGCTCGTCAAACGTCGCTCCTGGTCCTTGCCCCCTCGCTCTGTCCGTGTCCGGTGCAACACTGTGAAGAACAGTGCAAGGCGCTTCCAGGCCACCTCGTCCTGGTACTCCAGGATGTCCATGAGGACCCTCAGGAAGAGCTCGCTGTACAGCTGCAGGTGTTTGTCTGGGCACCCGCCCTTCAGCTGGATCCTGGTGGTCCCCATGACTTCAAAGGAGGGGAGGTCATCCTGATCTGTCAGCATTCCTCGACTGGAGGGAGACGGAGCGGTGAAGCCTTCTTCGCCAAAGTGCACCGTACAGGTGTTGCAGACCTCCTTGCTCTGCGGCAATAGCATGTCGCACTGATCGTTCGCACAGCGCGACATGCCCAAGTGGCCCAACAGCTCGTCGGGGATGTACGCTCCATCCGCCTGGTGGCGACGCATGTGCTGCAGCAAGCCCTTACGAGACAGGCCCCCGACCGCATCACTCGAAGACAAAATTCCCGCTCTGCATCCATCAAAGGGGCAGAACACCCGATCCGCATTGATGTGCCCCAGCTTGGTAGCCAGGGGGGCGGTGGTGGTGGTGTTGGTGGGGATGATGCCATCCAAATGCGCTGTGTCCAGCACTGCCTGCCGAGCCTCCTTCCTCATCTTCTCTGCCATCCCCTCCTTGGTCTTCCCCACCTCCGGGACAAGCTCCACTGCCTCAAAGTGAGAGTCACAGAGAGCGATGACGACCGTGGGAAGTTTCGCTTGGAAGCTCTCCGCGTACGACTTGGCAACTCTTTTGCTACCAGGGGTGATGCGCACGAGGGGGTTCTCTTCCGACGCCTGCACTACCACGATGTTGATGCGGGATGCTGTCGCGGTGAGCTGAAGCCCCAAGTGGTTGAGGTGGGCCTCGCCGGTCACACCATTGGCAAACTCCGTCATGGCCTCCTGCGACCCCAGCACCTGCACCAGGCGGTTCGACACCTCCACTGCTGTGTCATACAGCTGCTTGCGCATTGCCCTCACGTCCGGCTGCGTGTCGTGGTCCCAGAGGTGTAGTGCCACATAACCACAATCATTTGTGGACACGTTGGGGATGCGTTTAGCTCCAAACTTCGCCAGAGTCGCGTCCACAGACACCGCTTGCTCTGTATACGCAGGAGCGTTCACGTTTGCGCACCCACCGGTCAACGCAAACGGGGACAAGCTGATCGGGTGCTCCGGATCAGCAGGGGCAGGGCGCAGGTCCCAGGGCGTCACCGCTCGCCACAACAGCGACAGCAAGACCAGTAGGGACACCACCAGCATGCCAAATGCCATCCCGATCCTACGAGTCCACCTGCGTGCAGCCACACGGCGCACCTCCAAGAGAAGAACCCAGCCAAGTGGGCGCGCGACGCCGACCAGTGCCACAAAACCCGCCAAACAACCACCTGCGGACCATGCAACCCACACCCACTCGGCTGCACACACCGACAACTGACCCACCCCCATCACACTGGCCCTCACCAAGCTGGCAGCCACTCGGATCCCTCCGGTCCATCGGCGCACTCGCTCGCTCGCCCCTTCCAGCCACCGCCATCCTCCCCGAACGCGGCACAGTCCCCGCAGCACACCCACCCCCAGCACCTCCGCGTCCCGAAAAAGAAGGACAAGACACACTACGCCTTGCGCTTCGCCGGCCTGCACCCTCTACCGTTGCCCAGGGACCGCCCCGTGGAGGCGTACAAGGCTCACAATAAAACAAAGGAAAGGGGGAGGGAGGGTAAAAAGAAAGGACAAGTGTGTTGTAATGTGTAAAAAAATGGTCCCCTGTAAAAAAATGGTCCCCTGTAAAAAAATGGTCCCCTGTAAAAAAATGGTCCCCTGTAAAAAAATGGTCCCCTGTAAAAAAATGGTCCCCTTTTAGGATTTCGTTTTTGCTGCTATCACAGTTGCAGCCACTGAGGCCTCTTTTTGGGGTAAAAAAGGGAGGGAGGGAGGGAGGGTAAAAAGAAAGGACAAGTGTGTTGTAATGTGTAAAAAATGGTCCCCTGTAAAGTAAGGAGCTAAGGAGCTAAGGAGCTAAGGAGCTAAGGAGCTAAGGAGCTAAGGAGCTAAGGAGCTAAGGAGCTAAGGAGCTAAGGAGCTAAGGAGCTAAGGAGCTAAGGAGCTAAGGAGCTAAGGAGCTAAGGAGCTAAGGAGCTAAGGAGCTAAGGAGCTAAGGAGCTAAGGAGCTAAGGAGCTAAGGAGCTAAGGAGCTAAGGAGCTAAGGAGCTAAGGAGCTAAGGAGCTAAGGAGCTAAGGAGCTGTGGAGGTGTGATGTGAGAAAAAAATGTGTAGTGGTGCGGTGTGATGTTTCAGGGGTTAAGTTTGACACGGTTGTCAATCATGATGACACAGTGAAGCGGGCTTGTTTTCTTTTCATTGCGAGCGATTGCTCTCCACATGCGGTGTGGATCCTTACTATGAAGTGTGAGATTCTCTGCTTTTAATAAGGAAACCCAATCTGCAAAAAAAGAAAAGAGAACGATGTGAATTAGTGCCCTGCCTGAATAGGTCACTCATTGGCGGTATCTTGAGGCAGGGAGTTGAAAACACAAATAAAATACAGTGAGGCAACAAACATCGGGTATAAACTACGTAGAGTTTTGAAATCCCAAAACCCACTATGTTTTTCCCGCTGATGTTTGTCGTCTTACTGTAGATGATAAAATAGTGTCCAGCCACGTATCCCAATCACGAAGTGTACGTGAAGAAATTGTGGTTGAATTGATGAGGGTATGTTCTGCCCATGAGTGGGTGTTTCTTTTTCTGCACAAAACACAAACATAAAAAACTGGCCAAAGTAACGAGTTGACATTTGGCTGTCTCAGGCTCTTTCTGAAGATCATTGGGATGCCACTTCCAGTGACTTCGAGTCTGTTGTTATTTTATTTCATTTTGAAACATTCAAGTTGCAAGAAGTTAAAGCCTAACGCACTGCTGCGTGACTCTCAGTAAAAGGGTACTTTCATTGAGAAGCAACTGTGTGAAGACTCTTCGGAGGAGTATGTGATAAAACTCAAAAACACAAAAATTCGATTGTTGAAATTTTCTGGCACTGTTTTCAACCTCCGAAAAGTCGTTTTCTTTGCATTTTTGGGATTTCAGAGTGCGCACTTGTCGCCTTCGGCCACTCGTGCACACCCGGGATGCAAGAAACGACTTTTCTTGTCGGTAAAAAATTGCCATTTCTTTCGGGAACAGAAAGCATTGAATGCAAACACAGTGAGTTTACATGCGTGCTTTCTTTTTTTGAAAACCGTTCCTCCTTGGGAACGGAGCAGGTACAGTCCTGGAAGCTCCAAGAAAATGGAGTCGGTGGGCTTCAGAGGAAGTTGCCTTCCTAACCGTGCACATAAGGGGGGTGTCGTCACTCACCAATACATCATTGAAATAACATTACCTACTCCAATGCTGATGTACCCTTTTCGTTTTTTTTTGTTTTTTTGAAAGTTGGAAATATCAAAAAGACATGTCAAGGAGGAAATGAGGACGGCTCCTTGCCAGCTTTTGCCCAAAGACAAGAGCGTATGAGTTCGATGTTTCGATTTGAGAGGGCGATGATCGCCCCCTCCATCAGAGATAGTATTCTTGTTTCAAAAGACAAGAGATTGTTCAAGCATCACACTGCTTAGATTCAAAAGCTAAAATAATATGGAAGACAAAAATGCCCAGGGGAGGAGACAGGCCACAAACAGACCACCACCCACAGGAGAGACACGGCTGCCTGTTACAGTAGCCAGTGATGAGTAAGTAAAGTGAGCCCGTTAAAAACATGGACCTGCTCGAGAGGGGCGGGGGAAGGAAAAACAAAGAACAAGAATCAAATAAACTTTGTCAGATTTGTGAGCCTTGTGGCCCACTTCTATCAAGGAACAAAATTGCAGTGCAAACGTCTCGTATGGACACAGCACCAAAAGAGAACGGAGGGAAAAAAAACAAATTTCAGTGGCGTCAACCACCTTGCATAAAGTTCAGAAAGAAAAATGAGAGCACCTGTTCTACTCTGTCGGCGGCTGGGGAACGGCGTCGCCAGCAGCAGACCTGTACACAGAGCAGGACCCGGGGATCTGAGGGTAGGCGTTGTCAAAAGCAGAGCTGGGGACGCTGTCATCGCAGAAGCCGGCAGCGTTCGCTGTGCAGGGGTCGACACTGCCAGTACCGTCCGCGTTGTTCGCAGCAATGTAGTACCTGTCCATCATCCCCTGGTCTTCATGCCACAGGAAGTGGCAGTGCACCATCACATTCCCGCCGTGCTCGTCGAGTGCGTGGCGGAAGCGCAGCTGCCCACCACCAATGGCAGGGATGGTGTCGCGCCAGTCGCCCACCTCACCCCACCGCGCAAGCGTCGCCGCGTTCCCGGCATAGGACACTACCTGGAAGTGGTTCACGTGGAAGTGGAGCGGGTGCGGTGTGGCCCCACCCCCGTTGATCACAACGTCCTCCACGTCGCACAGACGCCCCACATGGCGGTAGCGGAAGTTCTCCAACTTGCGTGACTCGTCGTCAGACTCGGGGAAAGCAAACGCAAGCTGCGGGCAGTCGTTAAGCGTCGCGCAGTTCTCACCCACACCGAGCCAGTTCCCGCCGCCCACAACACCGCCCTGGCGTGTCGCCACCTGCCACTCCGACACGGGTGTCGCGTCCAGCAGGTTCTGCAGGTAGTTCGGACGGTGCACGTCTGCCTCCGCAAGCACGGGCGCGTCTGTGGTCCCGTCGTCTCCGCCAGCCGCACTCACTGACAACGTGACGAGGTTCTGCAGGAAGCCGACGTCGTACGCAGACGCACGTTCCGTGGGGTTGCTCTGCAGGTAGAACTCACCAGCAGAGCTGCACCGCACCGCAATGCCCGCACGGCTTGCAGGCACCATCAGCACGTGTGAGATCGACCGTGCGCCGCTGTGCGGGAACACACCGTCCAGCGACAGCAGCATCATCTCGCACGCAGTCGCACCGCCACCCCCAAGCGCCACAGCCGTCCGCAGCTCAATCTCCAAGTACACGTCCCCAACCGCGTTCAGCAGCTCAAACCGGTTCCACACACCGACACGCATCTCACGCACAGGCTGGCGCTGCCCGTTCACAAGCAGCACCTGCTGCGTCTGCGATCCATCAGAGTTCTCCACCAACTCAGCCCCAAGCGGGATGTTGTCGCCAGTCACCTCCCGCAGCGTCGAGTAGCTGCGCAGGCTGAACCCCGCCCCGGTTGGGTTGCATGAGCACAACGCGTGGTGCGAGATCGACATGCGCGACACAGGCATCCCTGCCCACTGCGTGCGTGCAGACTCCGTCGCAAACGTATCCACCTCCGTCGGCGGCGACTCCTCAAAGTCCGGCACGTCCACCACAATCATCCCCACCATGCCTCCCTGCACCTGCAGCGAGCTCGACCCGTGGTGGTGCGAGTGGTACCAGTGTGTTCCGGGCAGGTGGTTTGCAGGGATCACGTACGTGTACGTCTTCGACCCACCCCCAGGCGCCACACCAATGATAACGTTGTCCTCAGACGGGTCCACGTGCAGTCCGTGTGTGTGCATGTTTGTGATGTTCGCCTCACGGAACGAGTTCAGCCCCTCCCCGTCCGACGTCGTCTGCTCGGGCTCTACGTCCAGCAGGTTGTTCACAAGCGTCACTACCACCGTGTCCCCAGGGAACACGCGCAGCGTCGGCCCGGGCACAGAGCACACCCCCTCGTAGCAGAAGGCACGCACGTTCTTCTTGAATGCGCCTGCGTCGAGCTGGTGCTGCTCCACAGTCAGCGTCACCTCCAGACGTCCTGCCGTCGATGTCAATGTTGTCGGGTGCGCAAACACAGGTGCGATCAACGAAGGCACAATGTGCGTGTCCATGCACGGTTCGTCAATCGCGTTCCCGGTCACAGGTGCCGATGGACAGGTGATGTCTGCCTCGTTCACAGGCGTCCCGGTCACGGGTGCGCTTGTTGGCTCTGCTGTGGGCACTGCTGTTGGTGGCGCATCTGTGTCAGGAGCACCAGTTGGCTCGGCAGTTGGCTCTGCTGTGGCAGGTGCGTCCGTGTCAGGTGCGTCTGTTGCCGGTGCATCTGTTGCTGGTGCGTCTGTTGCCGGTACCCCAGTTGGTTGTGCAGTTGGCACCGCAGTGGCAGGTGGGTCGGTGGCAGGTGCGCTCGTTGGCTCTGCTGTGGGCACTGCTGTTGGCGGTGCATCTGTGTCAGGTGCACCAGTCGGCTCAGCCGTCGGCTCTGCTGTGGCAGGTGCGTCTGTCGCTGGCGCGTCTGTAGGCTCCGACATGCAGTTGCTGCTCCCGTCGGGCACGCACAGGTCTACGCAGCGGTTTGTCGAACCACACACGCCACACACAGTCGCCGCGTTCGCGTTTAGGAAGCTGCACACCGTCCCTGCAGCAACACCCACACACGGGTCGATCTGTGCGTCAGGTCTGCCGCACCCTCTCCCTCCACCTCCTCCACCTCCACCCCTCTGCCCGGATACCACCAGAGCCTGCACCAGCATTGCTGACGCGATCGCGACCACACCACGCATTGTGAAAATGGAATCAATATAGTATCTGTAGGATGTTGAATGTTTTGAAAACTAGTTTTGGGGGTGCTGAAGGAGTGGGTGTGCTGTTTTAGGTGTGACAAGGGTGTGGCAACAAAGTAGCTTCTGTTTGCTGTAAAGATCCACTTTAGTAAGGCGTGTAAACAGCCACTTGCAGGTGAAGTTCTTATAACGCTACCATGCTGATTCCTGAGGTTGGCATTTGATCATCTGGCGACGTATCTCTGTAAAGAGTCACGTTGTTGGACGATTGTTCTGGATCGACGCGAAGCCCTCCCTCGTCCTCTGTACGAAGTTCGTACACGGTGCCCACCACTGAAGGTATGGGCGTCGTCCTTGGCACCACTTGCTCAATCAGAGCGGTTGAAATATTCTGGTTAGTCGCTTCCGTTGGTGCTTCCCATTTGTACAGACATGGCAGATCGTGTGCAATTGCAGCCTCACATAGCTGCCAAGCTGGACGGACGGACCCCAGAACGTTCATGAAGCGCTGCTTCGCTGATCCGACATCCCCGTGAAGAACGTTGGCAGTCACCAAACCGATGTGAGCAGTCCTGCGCAGCCTGGTCGCAAACCGAATCCCGTTCTCCGCATGCGAGTCCAGGTTGCGAGCAAGGTTCCACGCAACCGCGATGTACCACCCAATAACGGTCACAAGGGAGCCCTGCGTGCGCGTGAGGTTTGTCCTGATGTCGTCCATATTTGCGCTGATAGTTTGGCTTGTGTTTCGGCTTTCAGTGAACCATATTATCCCTACTGTGGCGTGCGCCTTTTTCAGACGAATTTGGGACCTCATGCCACTTGTCTGGTCTGGTATTTGGCTCTGCGCCCTCGAGGAAGCAAGGCTGGACTTCCTTGCATCTATCACAAATGGGAAGTGTCGTCGGTCTCGCAATGAAAGGTCCCACAAATGCATGACACCCACCTTCTCCTTTACCCCTTTGAGACTGACGTCTTTGGGCCCTACTGAGACGGCACCGGCAACACCACTCCCGTGTTGTTCCCAAAGACCTTCCATGACGCACACTGCACCTGGGGGACAGACGCCTTCAAGGCGGGCTGCAACGTTCATGGTGTGTCCGAAGTAGTCGACCCTCTTTGTCACTGGGTTTTCTTCCGGGGTGATGGGCCCAGAGTTCACACCAATCCGCACCGTCAATCCACCCCACGGACCTGACGTGCGCGGGGCACACAACGGCATGCAAAGGAGCTCCTCCGGCCAAGCGGAGTGCTGCAACTCGCTCTGTACAGACAGACCGAAGGCAATCCCATCCGCTGGCTTTTCGAAGGCCACCACGAAGGCGTCGCCTACGGTCTTCACCTCGTAGCCCAAACACGTACGAATGACGTCGCGGATGATGGTGTTGTGGGTTTTGATTGCAAGAGCCATTGTGTCCGCATCGCACTCCCACAGCGAGGTGGAGGAGACAATGTCTGTGAAGGCGACAGTGACGACGTGGCTCTCCATGCCAGGTGGGGGCACCGCGCTGATGGCTGCTGTCTCCTCGGCTCCGGTGACGTCGCCTTTCTCAGCGTTCCCCTGCACCTGATACAGCAAGTCCTCTGGAAGGAACTTCCTGTACTCAGAGAGGTTGCGCGACATCAGTGAAAAGGATGTCTCCATTCCTCTGATCTCCGAAATAGAACTTCCAGGGATGTCGTCCAAATGTTTCTCGAGCTGCATGCGGGACACCTCCTCCATGCTCCCAGCCAGCTTCTTCAGTGGCCGGAGTGTGAGGAACACGCAGAAGAACATGATGAGTGCACAACCGATGCTCATCGCAATGGCAGCGACCAAAGCTGTAACGGATGCTGCCAACCAAGATAGGGTCAAGTTCGGCCGTTACGAGGATCGACAGAAACGGCACATCCAGCTCTAGCGAGGTCATCAGCGAGTTCATCGTCCTCAACGCAAAGTCTGTCGCTACGGCGCCCAAGAACACCCCATCCTTGGAGTACACTGCAGCCGCCACACTGATGCCCACACCTATCCCGCTTTGGAACATGTATGGTTCGGTCCAATAGACTTCCCGCGATCTCGTGTACCAAGGACGCACACGAGGGTCAAACATGCGCCCTTCGTAGACGTGATCGCCGGGGGGCTCCACCAGCGTATAGGAGCCGTTGATGAAACGTTCGGTGCTGTTGGTCGTGAAGGATGTCAATCGGGGGTGCTTCAGCGAGCCCCAGCAGTACCACCTGTCCAGTTTTGGTGCTGTGGGCGGAAGGCACGACTTGAGGCAGAGGCGGTCGGGGTCGACGCCATCGACAGTGCACCCTCCCGAAGAAGCGACCTTGCTGCAGTCGACATCAAACACGTCGCCGTAGTCTGCAAGGGGGCACTGCACAAAGTCGGGGAGGTTCCCAAACGGCGCTGTGGTGAGGTAGTGTCGGTTCGTCCCGTCGCCGTTCATCCCGATGGAGTGGAACGCACCCATTTCGGTGCCTGTGTAGGTCAGCCAGATAGCGGGCTTCACGTTCTCTGCTACGTTGCGCTGCAGTCGCATCTGTGACAGCTCGCTGCGTGGGTAGTCTGCGCCGTAGCGGAAGTCGCCGCCACCACGTTCCAGGTCACGGATGACTTTTGTGATCTGCACACCTGTTTCGAAGGTGACGGAGACACGCTGCATGAAGTTCTGCACAGCCATCTTGATGACTTCCGACTGCTTGCCTTCAATCACACGTCGTGTCTCCGAATAGGTGACACCCCATGCAACAAGCCCCACAGCGTGCAGCGCCATCCACGTGGACACACACAGGAGAACGGTGAGGTGCAGGCTGCCACGCTTCTTAAGTCACAACATTGCACCCAACACAGCAAACAGCGTGATCCCGATGGGCACAATAATGATCGCATGCTGCTCGCTACGCAGCTCATGTGGAAACTCATCCTCCGAATCAAGGAAGACTGCCATTACATAACCCTGTGGTGTGTGATGTGGTTCAGGGAGGTGAAATCGAGGGACGGAAGGGGAAAAGGGGTCGCGGGGTTCTTCTGGTATTAGTACCAGATACATCTGGTCACGCTGGACTTAGTAGCTGAACGACCACAATAGAACGGTACTAACTGAATGGATATTCGTTGGGACTTGGGTGGGTTTTTTTACTGGAATTGAAAATCTGTTGAGTTGAGTTGGGACTCCTTTTGCAGGGAGACACTAATCGATTGAGGCAAGAAGTGAATCAGGTTGTTGGACTCGAAGGATTCTTTTATTATCTCGAGCAGTGCTGTGTCCTTGCGCTCCATAGCATTCCAAAGCAGGTAGCGCGCCACAAGGTCGGTCAGCGGTGGGTTTTTCTGGGGAAGAAACTTTATGGTAAATATTGCATTGCTGCACTCTGCTGCGTCGTCTTCGCTCTCGGGGCCCATTTCGCCTCCGAACATGTGGAAGGTGTTGCCTTGCAGCACCCCTGTGCATGCGCTCCGATTGCTTATGCTGTCACCAAACGTCCCACACACCTTCCACTCATTGTCCTCGAAGCTGAAGCGATGGAAGTCTCCATAATAAACGTCGCTATCGTTCGCATCGCCACCAAATATGTACATCGCATCGTCGCCCGCCCAAGACGTGTGGCAGTACCGCCCCTCCGGTGCCATCTTCTCCCCGCTGTGCAGTTCGGACCACTTCCTCGACGCGAAGTCATACTCCCACACATCGTTCAGCCACCTTTTCGCCTCGACCCCCTCGTAGTGCAGCCCACCAAAGACTATAGCCTTGTCGCCGCGCAGGACCAGGCTGTGCCCTGTGCGGGAGGAGGGAACAACACGGCCCAGTGCCGGCACCAACGCCCATGTGTGCGTGAGAAGGTCCAGCGCGTGGATGTCCTTGAAGCACTGTGCCCAGAACGTGCTCCCCATGAAGACGTACATCACGTTGTCGAGCACGCACACTGAGTGGCCACGTCTGGGGTGCGGCTTTGTGCCGCGTGTAGACACCTCCTCCCACTCCCACGGGTGCGACGCTGTGTCGTCCATGGAGGCAGGCAGACGCAGGCGGTGCACGTGGTTGAGGCACTGTGAGTGCACCATGCCGCCGAATACGTAGAGGTACGCTTCACCGCCCTGCTCCCACAGGCACAATGTGTGGGCTAGTGTTCCCTGTGGCTCGCGTCCCGTGGGCGTCACCTTGCGCCACACCAAGAAATCGAGGTTGAGGCAGTACAGTGCGCTCGAGTGCTCCAAACCATCACCACCACCCCCAAACACAAAGAAGTGCTTCTGATACAACACAGACTTCATGCAGCACAGCCCAGGCGGGATCTCGCCCCCGACGTTCCCCACAGACTCCCCTGACTCCGACGCTAAACATTCACGGATCACTAATTTATGACCAGGATTCCCATCAGAACATATTGACATGGTGTGCAACGCTGAAGTTCGAAGGGTGGGTGTAGGCAGGGGGGGCTAGTTGGGTAGAGACATTCAATAAAAATATCAAAAAGAAATAGGCTTTTGCGATAGGAGGGGTGTGTGTAATCCCTCAAAGAGCAACAAAAAGAACGCAAGAATAAAAATAATGAAAGATGTGCCGTGGGCACAAAACAAAAAAATGGGAATAAGGAATAGTCTTGGAACGTTGTCGTTGTCGCACAGAATCCTCACAACAAACGGAGGAGAGGGTTTACGAGCGCCTCCCTCTCGGGTGGCGCTCTCCTCAAACATACAAAAGATATAACATGCGACAGAGAATAATACCCCAAAATCAACTCCACACTCCCTTCACCCCAACGTTAACCCGACGGGCCCCCCTGAGGGCAGTGGAGGCCGTCCGTCCCCAGCCCGCTTTAGCTTGTTGCCTGGGTTGCTGGAGGCCTTTTTCTGTGTGCGCCGCTGCAGCTCGACCTTGACCCGCGCGAGTGTGCTTGGGTTGTACGGGTCGTCCGTGCAGACAACCTTGTGGTAGTTCTGCAGGTCGCGTGTGATGTTCCTGAGACGTTCCCTGCAGAGCAGTGCTGTGGACTTCTCCTCTGAAGTGCCCTTGCTCTGTGCCACGTCCTGCAGCACCGCCTCCCAGTCGCACAGAAGCTGCTCCCCAAACACAGCGTTTCGCAACAACGCACCCGCAGAGGGTCGCCGTCGTGAGTCCACATGCAGCATGCTGTCAACAAACTCACACAGTTGCCTAGACAGCCCCTGTATCAACCCCAGGTCGTGCAGCTTCGCCATGCGGTACAACCCCTCCGCTGCGGTGACCCTCTGGAAGATCTGTGGTGGCAGCAGGCGGCGTGCGGTGCCGTTCGGCAGAAAGGGATGTCTCGCGAGGCACAACTCATGCAGCATAATGCCCAACGCCCAGATGTCGCCTGGGGGACCAAAGCGGCCGTCCAGCGCCTCCGGTGGGAGGTACGCCGTGGTGCCCATGGGCAGCTCGCCTCCGTCCACGAGGCGTGCGCAGGTCACACCCACGTCGAGCAGGCTGGAGACACCAAAGTCCCCCAAGACCAGCGCATTGCCGCGTGCCAGGAAGACGTTCTCCCACTTCATGTCGCGGTGCATGACACCCTCCTCATGCGCACAGTGCAGCGCACACAGCAACTGCCGCGCGATGCACCAGTAGTCTGCCTCCACCTCTGCCATGGAGAGGTCCGAACAACGCTCGTAGACGACAAACGGCGCACGGCGGTGCAGCGCCTTCAGGAGGCGCTCACCCGTAGGCACATCGGGTGCGTCGACGAAGGTGCAGATCTCCTTCATAACGTCGTCCGAGAGGATGGGTGCAAAGGCGGGCGCGTCGATGACGGCGTTGAGCTCCTCGAGGACCTGCTGGCCGACGGATTTGAAGTTTTTGCAGTAGCCTCCAACGTAGAAGAGAAGGAGCGAGGCAAGCGTGTCGCAGGCGTAGCGCTCGCATTTGTCCTCACGCTGCTCCATGCGACGTTGTATGTTCTTGCGGAAGTCGCCGTGCTCACAGTACTCCGTCACAAGGTAGTGCCGCCCGTCTTCGCCACGGAAGGACTCAAGCGCGTACAGGATGTTCGACCGTGCCTTCGTCCCCAGCAGCTCCATCACCTTCTTCTCATGCTGCATGCTCTGGCTGTCGTCCAAGTGGCTCGTCTTCACCACACACACCCCACGCCGGTGCTTAGCACGCCACGCCTCCCCACAGCCGCCATGCCCAATCTTCGCTTCCAATTTGACGATGACACTTCCGCTCTCATCACGCAACTTCACACCAGGTGCGAGCTGGATTCGTTTGCTCATAGCTGGAAAGGAGGTGGTTGTGTGGAGAGTGAGATGGGGAGGGGGAGGGAGATTCAAAGAAAGTTGTGGCTTTTTTTCTTAACAGAACGAACATAGTTGTGGGAGGGGGGGGGGCTACTCTGAGCAGTGGATAACGTTGGCAGACTTGCGCTGCCACGAGTCCAGTGTTTCAAGGCGCCCTGGGTACAGCGGCGCGTTCTGTGCCATGACTGCGGACGTGCCGGAGTAGACGCTGGAAAGGTCTACTGCCTGCAGGTCGCCTCGCGTGCTGAGGGGAGGGAGGATGGCGGGGGTTTTGTGCGGGACTACCGGTGGGGAGGCAAAGACTGGGGGGATCACGTTCGCAAGCTCAAGACGTCTCAGCTGCGACACGGACGTGCCGTAGAGGTCCACTGCCTGCAGCGTTGGGTGCACCGCCACAGCAGGAAGCACGTGGTCGACGAATGTGTCCGTGATCAGCACATTCTTGCTCAGCGACAGTGAAAACAGCGTCGAGTTCGCAACAAGCGCCTCGCACAACGCAGGTGCGGCCTCGTCCGTCACGTTGCTGTTCACAAGCTTCAGAATACCCACGCTCTTCGTGCTTGCCAGCGCAGTGAACAGCATGATAACCTGCTGGTTCGTCAGGTTCAGGTTGCTTAGGTCCAGCAACGCAAGGCGTTCGTCACTGAGTCCGGAGGGGTCGTGCGAGGGGATTGCGTTGAAGCCTGGCTCGCTGCAGCCGATCTTCACGAGCGGCGGTGTTGGATATGTACAGAGTGCGTACCGCTGGTGCACTGTGTCGGGTACGTAGCTGAGCACACCACCGCAGCTCTCGACACGCTTAGCTGTGAGGTAGTCGCCTGCGACGGCGCCTGTGAGGCCTTCGAAGGAGGTGGCGTCCACGTAGCGTTGGTGCAGCAGACAGCCGTAGCGCTCTGCGGAGTGCAGCTGGATCTTCTTCATGTGGCGGTGCTGCAGCGTCTGTGGGTCAGACTTCACAGGCCCAAAGTACGGCGACGAACTCTCGTGCACTTGCACGATCGGAGCGGCCGCCTTGCGCTTGGGCTGCCCAGTCTCACATTTCTCCGCTTCAGTCCCGTAGAGCCCATTCGTGCGGTCGTACTCTTGGTTGCGTTGGTCCATCTCCCGCAGGCACTTCGCGTACGAGATGTTCGCGTCCCACCCCCCACCGATGCCTTGCTGTGGTGCCTTCAGCTGATAGGACTTCAGGATCTGGAGTGCTGCTGAGCTTCGGTGGCCGTTCCCCATGAGCAGACCTGAGGGCGGGTTGCATGGTGGCATTGCGGCGGGTGCGGAGGGTGTGCGGCGGCGCTCTGCCTGCGGGTTGCGCAGTCTGTGGACGACCTGATTGTGGTACAGCACTGCCTCCTCGAGGGAAGTGTACTCGTCGACCAGAAGCTTGTCGCGCTGCAGCGCCTCCACCTCGCTCAGTCTGCTGATGGCACGCCGCCGCCTGCCTGTCAGCACACGTCGTCTGCGAAGGTTCATCTCCCTGAAGCACTCCAGCCACTCCTGCTCAATCCGCCGCTTCTCTATGAGGACCTGACGCTGCAGGCTTGCCATCTTGCTTGCCAGACGCACCTGGTCCAGGTCATGCAGCGTCGCAGTGAACGTCTTCAGCTCCGTCACCAGATGTGAGACGCACTCGTCTGTGATCGCACGACGTACAAGCTTCTCCTCGCCCGTGATGGCGCTGCACACATGGCGGGGTACAGGAATATTCACCACAACATTCAGCAGCGCAGCCCTGTCCTCTGCCCCCTCCAGCTGCAGGACCACTTCCATTCCTGTGGGCTGTGCAGCCATGAGCGAGCCCCGACGGCTATGTGTGGCGGCCTTCCTGCAGGCGAGTCTGTGCTGCACGTGCTCGCGCTCCTTCAGGAAGGCAGCCTGTATGCTAGTGGCAGCCAGGTGTCTGTGGCCAGCGTGTCGCCGCCAGTACTCCTGTATGATGCTTGCCGAGTACGCACGCATCTCCGCGTGTGTGACGCGGGCGTGTGACTCCCTCCTGGTGGCCATCTTCGTTCTTGCAGACGCACAACGCGCAAAGCACTGTATACGCAGTGCTGCTGCCACCGCTACGATAAATGTCCTGGCCAAGTGCACCCTTGCAGTCCCAGCACGCACCACCCTTGCGAGCACGCATGCGGCAACACGCTCCTGTGTACGTCGCTCGAGTGTCTGCCTGTTGCGCTCAGCTGCCTGTGTGCGTGCCTGCAGGCCTCTGCCTGCCTTCTGAACGGCACGTACTGCACAGTAGCGCTCCAGGCCGTAGTCGGTGTAGTCTGCAAGACGCCGTCTGTGGTCCCTGTCGTAGTGTGCGCGTACAGAGCGTGCGAGGCACTGCAGCACAACGCAGGCGTGCGACTTGCTGCGGTACTCTGCGTCCCTTGCGACACGCACGACACAGCCACGACCCACACGCTGCAGCAGGCACACCAGGGCTAGCTTGCGGCGGGCCACCTGCGCCTCCTCTGCGTCCTTGATGCGCTCGCGCAGGGCAGCCACCTCACGTCGTGCACGCACGCCACGCACGACCTTCTGTATGCAGGTAGCCTCGTGGAAGCGGTGATGGCGCGTCTGCGTCTCGTTGCGTGCGGCCTTCAGCTTTGCGACGCACACCTTGGAGCCGTGCACGCGTGCAGCACGTTGGATGACCTTTGCTGCGATGCGTCGTTCCGTCGAAGAGTGCACCACACGCGACGCCCGTGCACGCAGAAAGCGTGAGATTGTGAGTGCGCATGCGTGCCGCCATGCTACACACGACGCCAGCCTTGCCCGTGCAAAGGCTTGTAACTGGACAGCGCCTGCGTGCAGCTTGCTGTGGCGGAGCTGTGCCGCGAGACGCCGTGCTGCTACACCGCGCCACCTGCTCTGGATCAACGTCGCGCAGAACGCGTGGAAACGCCGCCGCCGTGTGCGGAAGAGGTTCTCCTGCGCAATGATGTGTGCTTTGTAGTCACGCCACTGCCACTGCAGACGCTGTGCTGCTGCCTCTTCGCGCTCGAAGACCTTACGCCGTGCGAAGGCACGCTGTGCGATGCGGCGCTTGATGAACTGCGCTGCAATGAACATACGCACACGCCTCTGGATGCATGCTGCGTGCGCAGCCCACTGCGCTACACGCACCTCCTTCGCACACTGCACAGAACGCCTGCACAGCACAAAGCGCTGGATCGTGAGCACCCTGTGCACTTTGAAGTCGTGCCTCTCTTGCATCTCCTCTGCATACTCCTCGTCATCACGGGCCGCACGCAGGCCTTTGAACGACATACGCGACAACGTCACACGGAACACACACTGCAACAACCTGGCCGCCACACTACGCCTCCCCTCCACATGCTTTGCCTGCAACACCGCCATGTCTGCATCACACTCACACTCCATCTGCATCCGCCCGGGCACGCACCTCTCCTCCAACAGGGCCCTTCGCTCATCGGTGTGCACGACGTCTATAAAACCTGACCAGAGGTGTCCACGCTGTTGCTCCTCTACGGGCACAATCTCGCACATTGGACTGTACGTTGCGTGCAGCGTAAGGAGCTGCAGGTGGAGCTGCAGGGAGGCGTTCGTTTCGAGGAATGTGACTGCGGTGCGGTGGCGGAGCTCTGCGGCTGCCTGCAGCTTCATTTGTGTGGCAAAGCGTAGGTCGCACTCCTGCGCACGCAGGTCCAACATCTCCGTGACACGCGACTGGGTGAGCTGCGTCTGCCTTGCCAGCGCCTCCTCATCCTCCACCCGCTGCCTCTGCAGCAGCCGCTCCACCGCCGCACGCCCCTCACCCTCAGACCTCAACAGCCCACCCTCCTCCTCCACACACCCTTCACCCACACACCGCCGCCCCTCCGTCTCCCCCGCCTCCACCTTCGCCACGCCCTCTGCACACACCAGCACCACTCTCGCTTCCTCCTCACCAATAGCCGACAGCGCCATGTGAAGCAGACCTACACCCTCCCTTTCAAAGCCCTGCACATCGCTTTGATACGAACCTTCGAGGGTGCTCCGTTCGTTGACCTCTTGCGAGAGACAGGACTGCAGCAGAGCGACATATCTTGCGGTTAGCTCTGATGCACCGTATTCACAATATATGTCATCTGATAGGGCTTCGACATCTCCCCTGAGACGTGTCTCGGAGGAGCAGAGAATATGTCTGTAGGAGGACGCAAAGACTGTCGTAAGGATGGACAAAGCGGATGACTCCATTGCACTGAACGCTGTGGACTCCATCTCTGTGAGAACATCCCTGCTGAGGGCTTCCACCTTCGCGTGGCGTGTCGTCTTCGCTGCAAGGTAGCCCTCCCAGAAGGCGTCGTCCACAACGTTTCTGTCTCGGCATACCTTCTCTTCAGAGCGGATGACCCGCCGTTCAGTCTGCTCCGCAGCGAACAACCCTTTCTCCGCAAAATTGTCGCCCAAGGTGGCGAAGTACTGGGCCTCCTCCTGCTCCAGGAGGATGCGGGTGAAGTGTTCGAGGCCTTGCTTTTCCTGTGTGCCGATGAGGAGGCGGGTGGAGAGGAAGGTGGTGTGGTAGCTGAGGAAGAGGGTCGACTGTTCGGTGTCAATTTCTTGTGTGAGAGCGTCGTGGTTGGTGCAGAAGGTGCGTCGTGCAGAGGCGGCGAGGGCTTCGCTTTGGGACGCAACATCGTCGCTGAGGATTGCCAAACGCAGACCACTTTCCGCATTTCGTACACGCTCCCTTTCTGCTGCCTCCCTAGCGATGGTTTCCTTCAACCTCCCCGCCCGTACCCTCGCAAGGAACCTCCCCCACCGGTCCTCCGCTCCCAACTGCCATGCCCCAGCCACAGCAGCCCTCTCCTCCTCCTCCTCCTCCACCAGCCTGCAGAGCCTCTGCCGCATGATCAATGCGCCCTCCGAAGCTTCGTGTACAAAGTGCGCCAAACCTTCTATCGCAGGTCCCTCTACGGCGTGCCTCCCGGCAGTTTCCTCTGCAAAGAAGATCGTCGTTGTGACAGACCTAAAGGAAACCCCCATGGCATGCGCTGTGTATGATTCGTTGAGGAGAACGTCGCGGTGTATGGTGCATAGGGACGTGGTGGCATGCCGGCTGCAAGCTTCGTTGGCAAGGCAGGAGAGCTTTTGGAGACGTGTCGTGTCGTTGTGAAACGTGGTCGCAATCGAGTTGAAGTCGTGTTGTTCTGTCTCCTCAATGCGCTGAGCATTGTGCGCACAGTGCGCAGGAAGCACCAAAACATTCATATGAAGTGCCAAATGCCACCAAGATGTCCGTTGTGAGGCTTCAATTCCTTTGTTCTGCCACCAAGGGCGGCCCCATTCTCCGAAGCCGCGTGCCAGCTCTTCTTCAAGGCAGAGAAGGTGGTGTGGCTTGTGGTCGGACACATGCTGCTCGTATGCATCGATTGTGGTGTTCTGTGCAGCAAGACGTTCCTCCTTCTGCAGTGCGTGCTGCCTGCGGAGATCCACCCTTCGCCTCGTGAACTGCTGCACAATGCGCTCCCGTCTTGCCTGCAGGGCTTTCAGCAGTGGTGCTGTCTGTGGATGCTGCTCTGACGCATCTGCGGTGAGTGCGCTCGCCTCGGCATCGACCTCCAGCGTGGCCTCCTCCTCCTGTGCAGACAGGTCAGCAAGGCTCTGTGCAAAGGCCTCTGCTCCTAGTCGGTCTGCCTCTGCAAAGCCGTTGGTCTGTCGTAAGATCGCAACCTGTTGGAAGGTGCGCTCCCGCAGCTCCACCTCGTAGCGTTCACGCTCTTTGGTCACCTCAGGGCAGCTTGCGCGGATGGCGTTCCACGAGTCTTCAAAGGCAACGACGATGTCGCAACGTTCGAGCACCTCATCCGAAGACACACTGCGCGCACCATGAGTGTGTTCCCGTGCAATGCGGGCAAGCTCCACAACAAGGGTGGTATGTGTGGCACGCACCGCGTTGTGCGCTCTACGCGACCGGGCTCCACGCCACACCCGCTGCACCTTGCCCGCAGCAGTGTCGCGGAGAAGCGCCTCCTCGAGGTGGTCCACCTCACAGCGCACGATGCTTTGCTCGCCGTTGTGCAGGGAGAGCACGTGGCGCTCCTCTGCGGACCATGCGGTGCTGTAGGGACCACTAGCACCGCCTGCAGAAGCGGACCCAGCCTCATACCCTGCCGCCAGACAGAGCAGTGCACGCACGTAGAGCGCAGTAGCGCGGTTCGCCACTGACGCGAGGCTAAACTTTGCGGCCACCTTCTGCAGCAGCGTGACCCCACCATTCGCCTCCAGCGCACCACACAACTCTGCCCGCGAAGCCAACCCGAAGTACCGCAGTGGCAGCACCACTCCTCCAATGACCTCCGCCGCCGTGCGTTGCTGCATATCACTCTCCACACAGACGCGCAGGGCTGCGACCAAGCGGCGCAGGAGCGGCGCATACTCAACACCGAAGAGATCTGCGTTGGTGTCGCGCGCTGCCTCCCAACGACCACCTTCGTACATATCAGTTGGGCGGTGTGCAAGGTACTTCACGACCTCCAAGAACGCTAAGACTGTTGTGTGCTGTGTCGCCTCTGTCGTGCTGTGTGTGAGCAGCATGCCGCAGGAAGACGCAAAGCGCTGCATAGGTCCCTTCAGGGCAGAGGCAAGCACCGCTGCGTCGATGCCGTCTGTGGTGCTGTGTGTGCAGAGGGACGCGAGACTCTTGCAGCAGAGGCATGCGATGTGCAGCCCTCCACCACCACCAAGGTGCACCTCCGTCGCCACAGCCGCTGTGCGCATAAGAAGCCCCACAGTGGTGCTGATACGTTGCGTATGGAACGTCTCCCCCGCAGCACAGTTCTGCAGCAACGCCACACGCGCCTTCTGCGTACGCATCGCAAGGTGCAGCAACGTTGCGAGGGAGAACGCTGCGTGGGAGATGCTCTGTCCGTTGGAGTCGGGCTCATTGAGGCAGAGCGTTCTGACGTACGCCGGGTCGTCCTGAAGACGGGCAAAGTGTTGAAACGCGACACGAGACGAAAACCGTTCCATCGCCTGCGAAAGACGGTCGCCGTCGCGCCCACCGCACTCCTCCGAGACAAGCAGCGCACAGAGGTGCAGCACACTGCCTACATGCTTCGCGCTTTGCCGCACTGCCTTTACTGCGAGCAGCTTCGTCGCAGCATCGAAAACACCTTTGGCCACGACGTACTCTGCTGCCTCTGCGTACCCCACAACACCACCATCACCGCACACCACGACACTGAAGACAGCACGGAAGAAGGCGACACACGCCATCGCTAGCTCCGCATGCTTCGTCTCCTCGGCTGCCACAGAGGCGACAGTCAACTGCGCGACGTTGCTGGCCAAGACTGCGGCGGGGAGCGAGACCGCTTTGTGGAAAGCTGCAGGCTGCAGCCTTGCATCGTCCTTGGTAGGAGCAAAGGTGAGAGCGGCGGTGAAGGTTTTGAGGACAGCTACACGGACGTATGCGTCGTGGCGGTTGTGGAGGGTTTGCGACAACGCAACGAAATCGGGGTTCTGTGCAAAGAGACGCCCAGCGAGGCCTTCCGGGTCTGTCACAGAGAGCTGCCTGCAGCAGTCGCAGACCTCCTCCAGCGCGACCAGCACGTCGTCCGCATTCAGATCCGGCACAGCAAGGATCTTCACGTTGTCGTCAAAGTCTTGCAGGGTCAGCACCCTCGCCTGCGTCCCTTCTTCGTCCTCCTCCTCCTCTTCCTCCTCCTCCTCGTCATACTCAGGGTCCTGCTCAGCATCGATGTCCACTGCAGGGTCAACACCTTCCGCTTGCAGACTGCGTTCGATTTCAGTCAAAGCGTCGTCTGCGTTGGGTGGCGGTGGTGGGTCCATCCTGGGGAGTTCTTACTGACGGACAACAGTGTTTGGGTAGATGAATTGATAAGCGCCACGGAAGGTGAAGACTGCAGCCAAAGAGACAAAAAAAGGGTGGCGTTTAAACTAAGATTCGGTATACTTTTTGTGTGCGTTCTCGCCGTAAGGGGAGACCGGGAGAGGGGATGAAGGGGGAGAGGGGATCTGCAATGGTGGTGGTGGCATAAAGCATGAACAGCGGGCTTTAAAAAAACAAAATGATGAGATTCATCAAAATTTATAAGATGACCCCAAGCCTAGTCACCTTGATCACATTCGTTATCGCGAGGCATACTGCGTAAAAAAAGGGGGTAAAATGTGTGATGAACATAAGCCTGCCGTGGCTAGACTTTGAAACGGGAAAGTTATAGAGTAGTATCGTAGAGTACACAAGCGAGGCGATGGTAATAGAAATACCTGATAGGAGGATCCTATATAAGCGGTTGCAGAGAAGAAAAGCATGTTGTGGGGTAGGAGTTGTAGGCAATGTGGGTAAAATTATGAAGCTTTTTTTTTTGTTTACTTGTCACTAGCCCTGGTGGCTGGTGTTGTAAATTTTTCTGTCGCAAAGAAAGAAAAAAAAAAATAACCGTTTGCTTTATTGAGCAAAGAAGAAAAGAACAAAAACGGGGAATAAAAAGGGATAAAAAAATGAAGTTGACTTCATAAAAAAAAAAAAAACCAAAAAGGCATAAGCATGGGATAGGGAGACAAGCGTGGGAGACCGTTGGAGTTTTTTGTTTGTTTCTTTCTTGTGGTTTCTTGTGTAAAGTGTGGGTTTTTTTTTTTTTGTTTTGTTTGTTTTTTGTTTTTGTTTTTGGTTTTCGTTTTCGTTGGACCCCCTGTGTTTTCATTGCTTTTAAAGCGTGTCTGAAGGTGGGTGTCAGTACTTTTGGTTCAGATGGTTTGTGATTTTGTTTTTGTTTTTGTTTTTTGAAAACTTAGTTGTATTAGTGTAGACACCCGAGGATGAACTCCACTATACAAAAACGCTGTTTTCAAATGGTTTGTTTGTTTTTGTTTTTTGTTGTTTTTGTTGTTGTTGTTGCACTCAGTGCAGGCCGCTCAGGGCCTTTGCTGAGTACTTCCCCCCACGTGGCTGATCAGAAAGCAGCAAATCGTGAGGTAAAAAAAAAAAATCATAGAGAAAAGAAAAGAAAACAAGAAAGAATCGTTGGACAAGAAAGAAAGGTAAAAAACACTCTGTCCGGGGGGATTTTTTTATTTTTTTTGCACTATTTTTTTAATGCGGGGTTTTAGCCTTCCTCGATAGAAGACAAAAAGTAAAAAGGAAAGTTTTTTTTTTGTTTGTTTGTTTGTTTGTTTGCGGTAATGTAGTACGAAGCGGAAAAACAAAACAAAATTCGTATACTTCCTACTTTGAGCAAACAGTAAGTATTAAAAAGGGTGTAACATGGCCCCTCCTTTGTTCTCTTCTTCCACGAAGATGAGATTGAGTAGTTTTCTGATCACAACGTGGGCGTGAAGAGAGGGGACCCCCGACCCATTTCTCAACAGAAAAAAAAAAAAATAAATAAGCAAACGGTACACTTGGCGTGATTTCCGACTGAGATCCTCTTTCGGCATTCTTGTCCGAAAGAGTTCCTTGCGCGCTATATCCCAGCTTTTTGTTTGTGAAAAGTGGTGACTTTGTTACCATCCACTTTTTTTTTGGGTTCTCTTTCCTGAGAGAACACATGAAGAAAGAAAAAAGGTTTTTCACAATAAAACTTCAATACTAGTTCCATGGGATTTCCTCAGATTTCCAAGGAACCGATGTAAAAAGAAAACGTACAAACGCCTCACCGTTTCCTCGGCAGACGCAGGCATCGAAAAAAAGAGTGGCTGAAAAAAAACGTGCTAAAAAAAAAAAAAAAAAAAAAAAAAAAAAACGCAGCTCGGTCGAGCTCATGCAAAAAGAAGAAAAACGAAAAAGAAAAATATTAAAGACGAACGTATCTCTCATTGAAGATGGATACAAATATTTCAAGAACATTTTTTTTTTTTTTTGTGTATTTGCTTTTTTGTTATAACCAACACTGGGGTGGCGACAGGGGGGGTGTGGAAAAAAATATTCACAAAAAATATTTTCAAATTCTGTCGATCACAAAAAATCACAAAAATTCACAAAAAATCACGAAAAATCACAAAAAATCACAAAAAATCACGAAAGTGAACCGTTTTGGGCCGCTGCAATTGTGCTGTAATTGTGGTGTAATTGTGCTCAGTAATGCTCAGTTGTGCTCAGTTGTACGTAAGTGTGTGTAAGTTTCGCTTAAAATTGAACTTTTTCGGCGTGGTTGCATAACCGATTCCCTACCGTGTTTCTACCAGTTGTCATGACGTTTTGGGGCATTCATGTGTTGGAAAAATATTTTTTTTTGTTTTCGTTGGTGAAGCTTTTAAACGGCGGTATTTGCATTTCCGGAATCCGTCCGGCCAGTGGTGGGGTCAATTTGCAGAAATGGACAAGTTCTCGTTTTTGGTCAATTTCCGCAGTATACACAGTATACACAGTATACACAGTATACACAGTATACACAGTATACACAGTATACACAGTATACACAGTATACACAGTATACACAGTATACACAGTATACACAGTATACACAGTATACACAGTATACACAGTATACACAGTATACACAGTATACACAGTATACACAGTATACACAGTATACACAGTATACACAGTATACACAGTATACACAGTATACACAGTATACACAGTATACACAGTGTACACAGTATACACAGTGTACACAGTATACACGGGGGATTGGGAGTACAGTACAGTACAGTACAGTACAGTACAGTACAGTACAGTACAGTACAGTACAGTACAGTACAGTACAGTACAGTACAGTACAGTACAGTACAGTACAGTACAGTACAGTACAGTACACTACCAGAGCGAGACAAAAAAAAGCTCATCTCAAAATATGTCGATCACAAAAAATCACAAAAAATCACAAAAAATCACAAAAAATCGCAAAAAATCGCAAAAAATCACAAAAAATCACGACCTGTCGCAAAGAATCACAAAGAAGAAAAATGATTCTTTGTGATGTTTCGTGATTTTTCGTGACTGCCCAGTTCCGACCCCCCTTGTCGCCACCCCAAACACCTATAAATAGGTTATGGGTTTTCAAAAAGAATGGCTGTAGTGCGTCTTCACGAAAAAAGAAGAAAAAAAAAAATCCTGGAAGTTGGATGAAAAAAAAGAAAAAGAAACAGAACCAAATTGATGTGTGCCCCAAACTATTGTACAGGTTGGACTTTTGTGTCATTTTTGTTTTTGTTTTTTGTTTTGTTTGTTTTGCTTTTTTTGCCCCTTATTGCGACAATCACCCCAAGAGCTGGGGTGATAGTCCACTGTTTCTACCCACGTTCGTGTCGTCGCTGACAACATAAACTGTGTAGGTAAACACGGGCCAATAATGAACAAACACTCAAGTGTTGCTTTTTTTTTTTGTTGTGGTTTATAATAAAACGCTCTTCCAGGTATCAAAAACAATCATACTATTTTCTTCTTTTTTTTGGTTTTGTTTTTTTGGTTTTGTTTTTATATCACAATAAAAGAAGGGGATTTTGTTGGAGGGGATAAGGGAAGCGCTTTAGAGAATATGTTTGGAACGCTTTTTTTTGTTTTGTGTTTTATTTTTTTTTGAAAAACTGTTGGATTAGTGTAGTTGCCTCGGTTGTGTTTGCCACAGTTGTGCAATCTCCACTTTTTTTTTTGTTTTTCTTGGACGAATCTGTTGAGTATTGACAGTGAAATGTGTGGTACAACCGTGAAGACAAAGTGAAGCAAAAAGGAAGACACCATACGGGAGCTTGTCTATTGTGTTAAAAAGAAAGTGAAGCTGACAGTGCAAAACGCCTCTGGGACGCATGCACTGACACTCCGCGGTAGAAAAGAATTGAAGAAAAAAAATTGGAAAGATGTCCCTCATTGTATGTATCTTGCCTTTGCTCAGTTCAAAAAACGCGGCTGTGAGTGAGTTGCAAAATTGCGTAGTAAGAAACAAACGTGTTTTGTTATTCGCTTCAAACTAGTAACAAAATACAAAATATTTTCCCCACACAAAACAATCCCTCCACCCTCAGATGAAATCGTCCCCGTTGTTGGGGGGTGTTTTTTTTATGACAATAATGGGTTGGGAAAACCCAAGAGAGAGAGAAAGAAGAAATAACGAAGAGAAAAACAAAATTGTTGGAAAGAAAGAAACATTTTTTGAAAATAAGGGCAAAAAAAAAATGGGGGGAAGGGGGACATAAAACAGGACCCGAGAGAAAACGCGTCAGTTGTTTTTTTTTTTCTTCGTTTTCTTGAATTTATCACAAAAAAAAGCCCCCCCCCTCGCGATTTGAAAACTTGGTTGTATCAGTGTAGACACCCGATGAGCTGCACTATACCTTGTTTTTCTTTTTTGTTGGCAAAAAAAATTGAAATCGTTGTGTTCGCAGCTCCTCTGAAACCTTTACAAGGTTACGACGATAAGCTGGGTGGGAAGGGAAAACGCGATCGGTTTGGCAGTGAAAACATATAAAAAAAGGGCAGATTATTTTTTTTTTTATTTTTCCCATGAACTTTCGCAACACAGCCCTAAAAAACAAATTCATATACTTTCAAATAAAATTTGAAAGCATTAGGGAAGTGTATAAAAAAAAAGAGTACTTTTTTTTGTTCTTTCTTTCTTGTGTATGTTAGTTCATATTGCGATGTTGTCTCAAACCCTTTTTGTGTGACGCTTGAATCTGTACCGCAACAACAAAAAGGCGAAAAGACGTAAAAGAGGCGAAGAGAGGTAACGTTACAAATATAAGAAGGCTTTTTCAAAAAAAAAATGCCTTTTTTTTGTGTTGTGTTTTTTTTTATCATTTTTTTGCTATGTCATATCACTTCCCGTCATCACGCTTGTACACAATGCTGGATCCACCATCCTTCGAGTTCGACAGATTTATCACCTGCAAGATTTGACAAAATGTTTCTTAGATCACTTCAAATGTACATACCCGGTGGCCCTTGCAAAGACCCCCCTTGCCGTTAGCCAGGAGCACCCCGTCGTACACTGCCATCTTCCTTGGGTAGAGCATTGCGTAACGTGGCCCTGCCTCGTCACACACGAACACAAGGGTGTGTTTGTGTTCTCCCTTCTTGTGGTACTGCTTCTTCGCGGGCGCCGCCTTCAGCAGCAGGCGCGGCGGGAACTTAATCAACGCGTACTTCGGAACACCACTCGGAAGCCCCACCACCTTGTCCACCCCAGGCACGACGGCAATACCAGAACTCACCTCCTTCTTCTCGAAGGTGTCGTGCACCCCTGTGTCCACTACCCTTGCTACAGGAGACAGCCCCTGTGGCGATGCGATCATTGTGTTGGCACCTATGAAGCACTGCTTGCCGCATACGAAGACAGCGTCGCTGTGTGGGGAGTGCGGGGGGAGGTCTGTGAGGGAGACGACCTTGGGCATGCCGTCTGCGACGTAGCAGTGCTCTCCGCCACTCTGCGCGACGTAGCCCAGCACAACACGGTCGTGGTCTGCAAGGAGGATGCGGTTGTAGACGTCCGCCACGTTGCCTTCTCTGTCCAAGACGGCAACACGCTCGCGTGTCATCTCGGCAGGCTTGCGCTGTTCCAACATTAACGGTGCTGTGTACGTCAACGCCTTCTTGAAGGACTCCTTCGGGAAGTACCGCGGAAACGTCACCACCCGGTTGAACGCCATGGTCCCCTCCTCCGCCGCCACGAAGCAGCGTGCACCATAGTGGTTCACCCCATGCTGCGTGTCGGAGATGAAGATAATCTCGGTGTCTCCGGTCAGTGTGATGGGAGGTGTCGGTACTTCGTCGAACACACCGGAGACATCACCGTCATCGCGGAGAAGCACCTGGGTGTCCTCTCCGGTGTTGATGAAGACACGGTGTGCGTGGTGGACGGTTCCGTCCTTCTCGACCATGAACTGTCCGTCTGTGTCTTCCGGGCAGACTGTCTTTTCGTACTCACGGAGACGCACCTCGACGATGTGGCCGACACCTTGGCGGTCGACGTTGATGATGCTGACCACCTTCTTTTGTTTGGTCTGCTCCTCACCACGGTGCCACATGAGAAGGGGTTGCGTCTCCCACTTGAGCTGCAAGGTGGAAGAGGACGGACGCATCGAGAGGATACGGTCAAGCGGCACGTCTGCGAAGGGGGAGTTCTGGAAGCGTACGAGAGGCACCTCTCGTTTCGTGGGCGAGTCGATGTCGGGCATGACAAACTGCTGCAGCAGGCTCGGCCTCTCCACCACAAGCAGCTGCCCCTCGGCGTCTACATGAATCTCGCGCACCGCAGGCAGCGCCTTCCCGTCAGGCGTGACAACAAAACTCTGGTCGGGTGAAGCAGGAGTGCTGCGTGGGCTGGTCTCGCAGAAGGAGTCTGTCAACCCAACACTGATGCAGTCGCTCACCATGCGTCTGTAGGGCGACCCTTCCGAGAAGGAGTTCTGGTCAAGAAGCTTTGAGTCCATGTTAGCGACCTTTGCCATTTTGGAAGAGGGGGGACAAGGGGACAAGGGGACAAAGGTGGAAGAGAAAAGAGTAAAAGAAAGAGTTAGCGAGATCGCCTGCGAGGTGTAGTGAGGATACGATGTGGATGACATGTTGAAAGCAGGTACACGGTGGACTCATCATGGTCATAATCAGTACTTTTGACAGTTTTTGACCCAACTCCAACTTCAAAATTGAAAATGTACTGGTCATTGACCAGTACATTTACTTACTCAAGTGCTAGGGACACATTTAGTATTTGGTTATTGGCCAGTACTTTGCCGTGACCAGTCTACCGTGTAGTGAGATGTGGTTTGGTTCAGAGCGTGAAACATTGCCAAGATGGCATAGAACATTGCCAAAGAATGTGGATGTGTTCCTCGCGTGTTAATGGAGCATAAGAGGGATTGGGGCGGGGGAATCGTTTTGATAATAAGGGGTAAGTTACGATAGTTAGTTTCCCCGAAAACATTGGGAAAACCAATAATGCTAAAACACCCCAATGTGATCTACATACAAAAAGAGAGACAAACAAATTAAACGTAAAACGTACAAAAAAAATGTAACATCTAAACCCTGATGTAACAACACCCAATGGCGGCTGCGTATCCCAATGAATTTGACTCAGAATAACATCAAAACGCGCAAATAAACGTGAAGTAGATTTGTCCAAAACACTGGGACAATGAATAAAATGTAACTTCAAATACAAAGCCAATTGATGGTCCATTCTGGCAACACTTCCATCAGCACACACACCTACCCACAACACAACGGCAAAAGAAGGTGTCGTTTTTGACTACGGGACCCCCTCCTCTCTCTCCCCCCCCTCCTCCTCCTCCTCCTCCTCAAATCCCCAACTGCGCCTCCAACCGGATCAATCTCGCTTGCAGGTCAAACTGGCCTTCTCTGTGCACAGGCGGGTCTGGGGATCGTACCCCTCCTCCTCCGCCTCCTCCCCCTCCCCCAGCAAGCTTCCTATCTATCAACGCACCGCGTGTCTGCATGTGGGCAAGATTAGAGGTAACGTCCGTTGGACCGACCCCCGCATGGAGACGTGAGTTTTCGTTTTGGAGCGTGACCACCTCATCTCTGAGGCTGAGGAGTTCACGTTGTAGTGCGTCTGCTGCGACACCTTGGCTGGCAACCTCTCTGCAGTGGGCAAGCCCCTGGACTGCTGCGTCCCTTTCTGCTTCGGACTGTTGTAGTAATTTGTGGTACTGTGCGGCCTCCCCAAGCGCCTGCTGCAACGCATGCCCGAGCTGTGCGTTCTGTGACTCCAACTCTCCACACCGTGCTCTTGTCTTCAAGACACCTTCGCCTTCGACGGCAAGCATCTCCTTGACCCTTGCGAGTTCTGCATCCTTCTCCGCAAGAATCTTTTCAAGAGCGCATCTACGATGATATGCCTCAGCCTCCCCTGGAGCAACTGCAGCAGCATAGCGGGCCTGCTGGACGGCTTGTTGCGGGATGGCGGTGGTGGTGGTAGCAGTGGTGGTGGTGGAACGTGGCTTGTGTGTCTCCGCATTGTGCAATGGTGTGTACCCATACTGCTCAGTGAGCCGTTCCCGAGCAAGGCGGACACGAAGGTCATCGGTTGCGTGCATCAGAGAAGAATGCAGTGTTTTTTTTGGGGTTTTGGCCCCCAAGGTTGGTGGTGCTTTTTTAAGAAACCCCCAAATGAGGGGAATAAAAAATAGAGACTGAGAAAGATGACGGTGTGGACCTCAAAGTTTTTGAAATTCCGCGGGGAACGGAGAAATGGGGTGTTTGTGTATGTGTTGTGTAGCCTGTCTGGGGAGTCTGTTGTTGTTGTTGTTTTGTGGAAAGGCGTATGTGGAAAATGAAAATACTGGGATGACTCTCACTTGTCGCGTTCTGTGTTGTTTTCTTGTTTCGTTTTTTTTTTTTTGAAAACTTGGTTGTATTAGTGTAGCCACCCTAGAGTGTGCTCCAGGGCTGTTCCTTATTCTCGCTTTTTCCCCCAAAAATCGCTGGTTTTATTCTCGTTTTTTTCCTTTTTTTTTTAAACCCGCAGAGGCAGGTTTTTCCTGCATTTTTGCCAGATTTGAGCCAATCCCGTTCAGTGGTGGGGGATATACGGAAAAATGGACAAAATTTTAGTGACTTAAATTTTCACAAAATATGAACCCATACTCGTAAACAAGGGTCATTTTCAGTCTGAAAACCCAACTTCAGATGAAATTGTGGTGTTTTTGACTGGGAAGGTAGCGCCGCAGGCGCATGGTACCCAACTTTTTTCCTTTTCCTTTTTCCTTTTTCTCTGCTTTCTTTTGATTGCGCGAGCCGATTGCTCTCCACGGTGGGGTCACATTTGTGTGCAAAAACACTCTAAAGTACCCGCACTATGAACTATGAGGTTCTCTGGTTTAGTCCGGTCTGCGAAAGAAAAACACCACAAAAATATCCAAAAACCCCGGGACAAAAGAACCGACCTTAGCGCAAAGCCTGCCGGAGGCAGCTTCTTATTATACATGGTCAAACTGGTCCCCAACCCAGCTCAAGTTGAGGGCCTCCGGCGGAATATGAGAATTCCTCGGTTATCCAACTGCGGAGTTCGGCACTTCATTGACATTTGCACCAAGCACGCGTGGTGCACGATTTATCAGTAACCTCAGTACATTTACAAAAGAAACGGCGGTCATGGCACCCGAACGGTTCCTGGCGAAGCCACGGTACGCAACATTTCAAAAAAATGTTGCTTAAAATTGCATACTTTTACTGTCTTACACAGAATAGCTACAACTACAGTGCACAGAATACTTTTTTTTGCTTGTTTCGCACATTTGAAGCATGGGACCCCAACATTTTTTTTGGTCACTTTTTCCCAGACAGAAGTGCTTACATACCTTCCCCCTTAGGCGAAAAAAAAGTGCGGCAACCACGAAAATTCCTTCGGTGCGGCATTTCCAAAATCTAAAATCCGCATTTTGGGAGACAGATTTAGAGGAAAGCCTGCGCCGCAGGCGGATTTTTTTTTGGGGGCGGGGATTTTTTTTTTTTCCCCCACCCGAAAACCTGATCTTTGGCTTGTTTGCATACCACCCCGACCAGTGGTGTGCAAAATTTTGGCTCCTAACCTAGTAGAAGCAGGCTAAAACCCAACGAAGGAAAAAAGGAAAAAAAAAAAGGAAAAAAAACTCAAAAATCAGAATTCCTTATTCTCATTCTCACTTAGGAACAGCCCTGGTGTGCTCCACTATATTTTTTTTTTTTTTTTGTAGCGGATGATTTCAGCCCATATACAAAAACAGGGCTGGCACCCAATCAGGTATGAAACAGAAGAGGGGGGGGGTAGGGGGTCCGACTCCTAATAGACTTGTGTATAAAATTTCGTACCAAAAACTCATTATTAAACTTCTGGTCATCTCCAAGGCAATTGCGGGTGAAAAACACCCTCAGAGTGGGTCACAGGGGGCCTGTGGGCCGAAAAACGACCCAGAAGCCACCCCAGAATACAAAAAAATGGAAAAAAATAGTGAAAAAACGGCTTTTTGGCGGTTTTGGCCATGTTGGGCAAAATAGCGTTTTTTCAAGAAAAAACCAAAAAACGGCTATTTTTTGACATCACAAAACCTCCTTTGGCACAAATATACCCCAAAAGTGGCCCGTGAGTCCATTCCAACCTGTTTCGGACATATTTGACACTTTTGCAAGTGTTTTTTTGGTGTTTTTACGTCCAAAAAAATACCCTGGCAATACCCTGACCGCGCTCCGGCAGCATTCCAGCATGCTGTTTGACCCATATAGGGGTCAAGAAATGGCCAAAAACCCCCGAAAAAGGACCCTGGGAACCCAGATAGTTCCAAATTTCCACCACATCCCCACCGAAACACCGCAAAAACACGACAGAAAATGGTCTTAAAAAACACACTTTTTTCAAAAACAACTTCAACATGGATGCTGCCGAAACTGAAGCACAATTAAAAAATATTTTTTTTGGGGTGCTTCTACTCACTCTGAGTGGGTGTGTGATGGATATTCGGGACTATGTGGGGTCCGGGAGGGGTATTTTGGGGGTTTCAGGCAAAAAAACGAAAAAAATATGACCGTAACAGGGGGTGTGCAAAGTGTCTTGGGGATGTCTTGGGGACGTCTTGGGCATTTTTTTGACCTAAAAACACCAAAAAAACACTTCCAAAAGTGTCAAATATGTCCAAAACAGGTTGGAATGGACTCACAGGCCACTTTTGGGGTATATTTGTGCCAAAGGAGGCTTTGTGATGTCAAAAAATATCCCGGTTTTTGATTTTTTTCTCGAAAAATCGCTATTTTGCCCAAAGTGGCCAAAACGTGAAAAAAGCCGTTTTTTCACTATTTTTTTCCATTTTTTTGTATTCTGGGGTGGCTTCTGGGTCGTTTTTCGACCCACAGGCCCCCTGTGACCCACTCTGAGGGTGTTTTTCACCCGCAGTTGCCTTGGAGATGACCAGATAATGCCAAATGAATTTTCCGTGCGCAAAAAATGGCTGGAGTCGTACCCCCTAGGGGGGGGGGGGGGGGGGGGGGGGGAATTGTAAGCTGATAGCTGCTGGGCTTCACTTACGGAATCACTCAAATAAAAACTTCGAAGACGAAAAATGTGCCTCTCGTGCACACATACATCTTGGGGCCATATTCTGCAAGAATTACCACGATTAGTTATCAAACGCATCTCTTTTACTGTCGTAAGAAGAAAAGTTTATGTGACCCCTAAAGTCTCCTCCCACCCTTGGTCACATTCGTTATAAAAGAAAATTACTGGTAGTCAGCGTCACGCCTACTTCGCAGGTTAGAGTGAAAAGACGCACTCACACCTCAAGCGAGCACACTTCGGCACGCGCCTGCAAGGGCGGCCCTGATTGATCTTCCAGTAACTGCCGAATGCCTGAACAAAAAAAAAAAACAAGTAATTGCTATCGGAAAAAAAACGGGGTGTGATGTGGAACTCCATCCTGTAGAAATAATCTGCAACACGCCCAGCATTCTGCTCTTCTGCAGGTATTCTAACGCTCTTCGTACGCTGCCAGACCCACTGGGACGCCAGCATCTGAAACGTTCAAGAAGGGGGGCTGTCCTCTTCGTCCAGCACCATCTGCTCGATAGCGTTGTTGGACGCCCGCTCGGCAGGCTCGGCGTGGTCCGGCTCGTTTTTGTCCACAGGCTCCCCACATTGTCGTCGTCGTTGGAGCAGTGCGGAAGGAACACAGAATGCACAGACTACAACACATCGATCACACCAGGCGCATCAGCACCTCCAGCAAATCGCCAGGATGCTACGGTGTTTTCGAAAATCGCGCGGAGTTTTCCACAGCACACCCCGCTTTTTTCTTAGCAATTACTTGTCCTTGTTGTTATTGTTGTTTTCAACCACCTTCCTTCAACCCTTGTAGGATCAGTTGTTATTTTTTTCGCGAAAACATGAAATTACACATTTCAAGAGAACAAATTAAAAAGGGTCCTTATTTGCATTTTTGGGCTCCGCCCGTGCAGTGGTGGGGTCAATCTCGAAAATTGGACAATTTTTTGACCACTTAAATTTTGAGAAATATGAGCCCGGTTCCTTATACGTGGGGCCCATTTTCGGCTAAACTTTTCCTCAAAATCTGGTTTTGTAAAATTGACCCTTTACTCCCCCCCCACATCGATTTCAATACTATACCTTACTTCACCTACGGTTGCCCTTACAGGGGGGTGAAGGAAGGTAAGTTGAAAAAAGGGTCCTTATTTGCATTTTTGGGCTCCGCCCGTGCAGTGGTGGGGTCAATCTCGAAAATTGGACAATTTTTTGACCACTTAAATTTTGAGAAATATGAGCCCGGTTCCTTATACGTGGGGCCCATTTTCGGCTAAACTTTTCCTCAAAATCTGGTTTTGTAAAATTGACCCTTTACTCCCCCCCCCCACATCGATTTCAATACTATACCTTACTTCACCTACGGTTGCCCTTACAGGGGGGTGAAGGAAGGTAAGTTGAAAAAAGCAAGAACTTTTTCTATACTCTGTGAAATACTCTGTATGACCAAAGCTGCGGAACGAACGCTCTCTTGCATCGTGACCAACTAAAGCTCGGGAAAGAGGGAATCCCCTTGTTTCATTGTATTATTTTCATGAAAACACAACCCCCTTTTTTGGCGGAGGTTGTTCAAAAAAAAGAACGGAAAAAATGGAGGTGACTACCTGGCGGAATGTTTTAAAAATAGAAGGGAAGTTATTAATACAGGCAACTCCGACTGACCCACGTACTTGAGCCATGTGCCAGCCATCCGGATGAAAGCACAAATAAAAGAAAAAAATCAAGATGACCGCATAAAAAAAAAAAACTACAACAGAAGAACAAAGAAATAAGTGGTGAAGGTGATACCTGCCTCAGGGGCAAAACCTTTAATCATGAACACAAAAAAAAAAAAAAGGAGCACTGCAAGAGTCAACCCTACAGCTTCACTGACTGTTCCTCAAGCCCTGTCAAGGACCTGTCAATAGGGGGTGTCACTATATAAATTCCACCTGATTTTTACTGAGTACTGGAAAAGTGATAAGGAATTATAAAGTGGACCCCCCTTGTATCAAGGACCCTGTCACTATCGCCCTAAGAACATCATTAACATAACAAGAAAACTGGAAACAGAAACACACAAAAGAATTACCAGACAGACAATCGATCCAACCCACTCACCTCTCCAGCACCGTTCCACAGGGAAGATCCCCGTTAGTGTTTGCTGCAGTCCTTGGAGAGAAGCGACCTTTTTTTCCTGTTTCGGAACTACAAAGACAAATGGAAAATGCTTGTATGGAGAGAATGGTAATATGGTAATTGGACTTCTTTTTTTTCTGGGTTCGGGGTGAAGAGAGAAAAGGAGAGAGAAATGAAAAGCGCGCAGATCCAACCGGCTCCGCAAGCAAGGACGTATATAAATGAGATCCGCGTTAAAGCATTTGCCGAGCTTGTGAGTGTACACCAAATAAATGATATGGAGGGAAACCTAGGCTTAGTGTTGCATGTTTGTGTCTTTGTTTGTGAACATGTAACAGGCGCGCAGGTCTCAACCCAAGCAAACTGCTTTTGCGAAAACTCAGAAAATAAAATTGTGATGACCGTACAAAAAAGGTCTGTAAACGTACGGTGAGGGAAAGGGAGATAAAATAGGAGGTGGTTTTCAATAATCAAAAAAAAAAAAAAAAAAGAAGAGAAAGAAAAAGGTTTATAAAGTAAGACAAGCCTCACTGTGCTTGGTCAAAAAATATATCAGAAAAACTTGATTTGTGTTTCAATGCAGGCAACAAAAAGACGCGTCTCCGTCATCGTGGACGCATCCCGCAAGCAGGTGTCGTTTATTGAGCGTGTTTCTTTTTTTTTTTTTTTTTTTTTTTTTTTTTTCACTGTAACCTACCATGGTAGGCGTGACGCTGACTACACGGTTTTTTTGTTTTTTTTCTTCTCTTTGTGACTGCGAAAATGTTAGACTTGAAGCCCAGCAGAAACAGGGCCCGCTCATAACATCCATTTTATTGGTTTTGTCAAATACATCGAAACAAACACAAAAAAAAAAAAAAAAAAAAAAAAAAAAAAAAAAAAACTTTGAAACGATGAAAAGTGTACTTCACGAAGAAGCACACAACACACCCCATACAAACAAAGAACAAAAAAACAACAAAATATTTTTTCGCAAAAATACAAGAAAAATGTTGGAAGATCGTCAGCAGTTGTTGTTCCGCTGAGTCTTAAGAAAGACGTAACAGACCGTACATAACACAACACAGTCTAAAGGAGGAAAAAAAAGGCTTATAAAATGAACAGGGCTCTCACGATCCTCCACGAAAAAAGCAGGATTTTCGTGATCAGGAGTTTTATTTTTTGGAGCATCTTACACGGCTGTCAGGTCCAGGTGGGTGAGCAAAAAGCGGGTGTGCAATTGCATGCCCGCTTTTTTGCTCACCCACCTGGACCTGACAACTGCGTGTGAGGAGAGCGCTGAAGATGAACCCAGCTTGCACGTGCCAAATCACAGAACGAATGAACGAAGACGTGAAAAATGGAGGTGATTTCCACGTCGGTCGCACGCAATGGCATCCAAAAAAAAAAACGTTCAGCAGTGTTGTATTTTCGCAGGAGGGGGAACAGACCACGATTCTCAAAAGGGTGGAACGTAGTGAGGAAAAGATTTTGTTCTTTTTTCAGCAATCTGTTCAGTAATCTTCCTACTTACTTTAAGAAAAATCCGACCATTGTTTCATTTGAACACATTATCCAAGCACAACCGAAGACGCCTTGAACAATGAAGTTCCCTCGCCCTTTCTCACTTCTTTCATATTATTTACCTCTCGTTCGCCTCCGCTCTCACGCAGTGTAGTGAGCTCGGGAGGGTTGTCCACAGGAGCAATCTAGCGAGGGGGTAGCCTTTTGATTCTGCCAATCCTTCACTGATAAACCTCAGTTAGACACAAAAAAAAAATGTGAAGTTGATGCGTGCCTTGATGCACGCCCTCTAGGAAGCAGGAACCCACATTCCATATGCAACCCTCAGAAGGACTTCACAAACAAAAAGAAGTTGAAAGTGCAAACGCCTCACCGAAAAAAAAAAAATCTAGGTGAATTTAGAGTGTGTAATAAATATTCTGTGGTGATATTTTTATTCTGCAATACGCTCTGGCAATGAAAAGGAAACCTCTTTGAGGCCAAAAAAGAAAAAAGAAAAAAGAAAATTGTGAGATGACCCTAAGCCTCTCCTGCTTGTCACCGTAAAACAAACTTGCATTCAGTCACCTGAAAACACAAAAATCTAGGTGAAGGGCTACAAAGGGGGAAACCCTTTGTAATGCAAGTCAAGTAAAGTAATACGGGACCCGAAGGTGTGAATCCTCTGCGTGAAATACCGACGTATTGAGGGTCTGATGACCAGGCACGAAGCAGAATCACAAAAGAAATCAGGTTCGTATACTTTCAAACCAAAGAAGAGAAAGTACAGGGATGTTCTATGCAAGATACATCAACAAAGTCAAAAAAAAGGAAGAAAAACGCCGACGATGGACTTAGTCACCTATTAAAAATAACAAAAAAACTTGGAAGATGAATGTGCCTCTCGTGCGCACATATCTGTAAAGAGAGAGCTAAATCAAAGAAAAGTTTATAAGATGACCCTAAGCGTCTCGTGCTTAGTCACCTAACAACCCAAATAATACAGCGTTCTTTCTACGGCTATTCAGAAACTCTGATAGACCGTTGCGTAGCACTACGTAGCAGTACAGCTACTTGAGGGGAGGCTTTTAGAGGGTTGAGAAAACTCGGATTTCAAACTGCAGCAAAACAACAATTTTTTTTTTTTTTTGTTGTGTCGACAAATCGCCGAGTAATCCCACCAGGCGGGAGAATTCGGGTCTGCACTCAATGTTGGCCGAAGCCTTTGTATTCCGCAAGGTATAGATATTTATTTTTTTTCGTATACGTTCTGTTCTACTGAATAGAAGGCATAATAACAATAGCAAAACTTGTTCAGAAAAGGGGGGGAAAGCCAGAATAGACATCTTAAAAAGTTCAGAGAAACTGCAACAATCATAGCACAAAAGAAAAGCTAGAGAGACTGAAGTATGTCTGTGCAAAACATCCAATTCTATTAAAATCTTCGGACACAAAAAACGGCTTCACTTTCTTTGGCAGAGAAAACGTGTGTTCCGTACAAAAAAAAAAGGGGGGGGAAATGGTGGGATGAAACAAAAAGGTTGAGTGATGAATGTTGCCTCACGTACGGTATCTAAGTTGGTTGAGAGAGAAAAAAAAGAGGGGGAGAGATGACACTGTTATTGACTCAGCAGTAAACACACAAAAAGATTTTAAGATGAGCCCAAGCCTCTCATGCTCAGGCACCTTGCTCACACAGCGGTATCGCAACAAAAAAAAGGGGGATCGAGGCGTTCTGTTGTGTTGTGCACAACGGGCCTTTACAACATTGAATGCGTTTTAAGTACTCCCAGTAAGTAGCGAATGCTGTCTGGGTTTTAAAAAGAGAAAAACAACTGGTGCTCCGGGAGGGGTCGATATTGACAGGTCACTGACAGGTCGCTGACACAGGGACTTTATACACACCCCCTGATATTGACAGGTTGCCGACAGGTCACCGACAGGTCGTTGACCGACTTCCGAAAGCACCAACAACCTGTTTTTTTTACCCCGCGTATAGGACCATCGCGCCTATGCGGGGTAAAAATCAGGTGGGATAAAAAACCAAAAAAAAAAAAAAAAAAAAAATAGCAACAACACAGACGACCAGGACGTCTTGAACTAACAATATAAAGCGCGTCTTGGGGTAAACGATGCAGAACAGCGTGCACGGCCTCTCACAGGACTCCCATTATAAGAAAAGGTAATGGAAAGACAAAAAGGGGAAACGTTTTTTTGTATGACGAAACGCGTACACGGTGGCCTTAGCCTCGTACCCAACAAAAGGGGGGCGTAGTTCAACGATGTCTACTACAATTGCCTGGTTACTTTCAAAGGAAGAAAAGTTTTGACTTGAAATACAACAGCCCTCTCGTGGCAGTGTACCTCTTAGAAAAAGAGAAAAAAATGCCAAAAAACCTCCCCTCAGTGTCTATTGAGGACACGTCATTTCTTATTGGAGCTGGAACACTCTTTCAGCTTAGGATAACGGCACAGTGGTGACACGCACACTCGACCTGTTTGGGCGAGGAGTGGCTCTGCAGCGCGGTTCGTCCCCAGAACCGCAGGTGTGTTTCCGCAAGTGCTTTGTTTCTATTTCCTCCTTCATTTCATGAGGTGACAAAAGAAAGAGTGTTGATGGGGAGCTTCCCCCAAGAAAAAGAAAAATACCTGGAATAAGCCCCTGTCTGCTGAAAACCACAAAAGCTTGCATTGTTGAGTGGTAAACAAAGCCCTTCGACACGGCCAACGAACCAAACTGAAGGGCGGGGTTTCTAGTTTTGTGGTACCTTTACTGGCACAGAAATCAGAGGAAACTGTTGTGGAATGGGAAAGAGAAAAAAAAGAAAACTTGACATAACTTGAACGTGCCTCCTTGTACACACATCTTCAGAGTTGAAGAGGTGCGTAGTGATAAGCCTTCACCAAAAAGGAAACTTTTGCAAAGTAAATACCGGTGAAGACCTTGGAGCATGCAGGCATCGTACAGCCCTTGAAAGAGATGTGCTGACCACTGTGCACATCATTATGATCATCGTGCACATAGTTCAAGAGAAAGATAAGAGTTGAAAGCAAACGCCTCACCGATAGGCGGACGCCAGACAGCACGCCATTGGCATGCACACAGCTACCACGAGGGAGGTTGTGTGCAGGTACATATATAGCCCCAAAGAAAGAAGTGTCGTAAGACAACCTTAGCCGCGTGTGCTTAGTTACCTTAAACAGAAATCTGACTTCAGGAAAATGACAAGTAAAATAAAAAAGAAAAAGAGAACTGTATTTTTCGTGTATCCGCAAATTTGTTGTGTTTTTTTCAAATTTGCTCTTCGCTGCGCTGTGTGCAGATTGACATTCCGCCCTGTCATTTCATCGTGTGGAGTCCTGACAGAGCCATCGTGCACCAGTACTGGATAACAAAAGAAGAACAAGAAAAGTTGAATGCAAAACCCTCACGTGACTGTACTTTTGAGGGGAAGAAAATGGTCTGAATTGTAGTGTATACTATCCCACATCGTTCATTTTTTGTTTGATGACTTTGTAGGAATTTACTGTGCATTGTTTTTGCCACCTGATGCCGCTTATTACGCCACACTTCCCTCCTACGCAACGTACAGCATGTTTGCAGTATGACTGGTCGCCATTTCATCCGAAAACAAAATGGTTCTCTCTGTCATTACACACAAACCTCCATAAGAGCGTGGGATACTCGCAAATATACCGAGAAAAAAAACCCCCCCGTGCGGTCTCACAATATATCAATGTTTGCAAGAACTGAGTTGATAAAATGTGAGGGAAGGATATTTGGAAAATATTTGAACTAAAGCCTGATGATGTGATGATGACCTTGAAAAATGGTAAACAACCCATCAACCGACTATTTTCACGCATTTGGCATAGCGCCACCAACAGCAGCAAACTACGCTGCTGTGTATGGACGTGGCAATCCTCTTAAAAGGGAAATGCTCTGTCCGGGTCTGTCTGTAAGACCTTGTATTAAAAAAGACGGGGCAAAGGGACCGAAAAGACTCGAGAGCGGGTATGTGAAGTAAGACGAAGTGCAAAGCACAGAAAAATCAAAAAAAAAAAAAAAAAAAAAAAATGTTCGAAGCCTAAAGCTCTATGTAGCTAAACTGTGGGGGAGAGAGGAGGGGGCAGAGGGGAGGGGATATTTTATTGTTTTGATCAAATAGAAGGGGAGGGGAGGGGAGGGTGGGAGTAAAAATGAGCAACGTAAACTTTCTTTCCGTTCATTTGCTGAACCGTGATTGTAAAAATCGTATATTTCTGTTGTGCACATTTTTTTTTGCACGCCTGGTACGAATGGTTTCTCTTGGTCGCTGTTTCAAAACTTCGGGTGCAAGACAACCTTCATAGCGGGAAGCCACCAGCCCCAGCATTTATACCCTAGCCAGGGTGTAACGTTGCATGTAGTAGGGGCAGGGACGTTTAACTCCCTGAGGACTAAAAAGAAGAGTGTCCCGTATACCCCCTCGGGAGGTAACAACAGACGGCACACGTCATCCCTCCGTTTGTGGCAAGGCATAACTAACCCTTTGGTCTGACCCCAAACAAGGGAAATGGTTGATTCTGTTCGCCCTTATTTCATAGATACAGAATGCGCATCATGCGCAAATTGTGTAAAAAACACAAATTGTCATGCGCATATTTTTTTGTGTTTTTTCTAAGAGAAAAACACAAAATTTTGCGCATTAAAAAAAACAGCAAAAAAATATGCGCATTTAGAAAAACACACAAAATTTTGCGCGTCATGCGCATTATGCGCATTCTGATGCGCATATTTTTTTGTGTGTTTTTCTAAAATGCGCATGTTTTTTTGTGTTTTTTTGTGTTTTTTTGGTATGCGCATCACACATATGTGATATGCGCATACCAAAAAAACACAAAGACATGCGCATGAAGAAAAACACAAAAAAATATGCGCATCCACTTTTGTTTTTTTGTATGCGCATGACATAAAAAAAACACACAAAAAACATGCGCATAACACAATTATGCGCATTATGCGCATCATGCGCATGATGCGCATTCTCTAGCTATGTTATTTGTGTTATGTTTATGTTTTGTGTTCTTTATTTTGCGGAAAAGTTAAACTAGGGGTAGAGTTTACGGGGGGATCTACGAATAAAAATACCAAGAGGGGAGGGGAGGGAACCACCTGAGAAAACACTGCAGGAGCCCTTTGCACCACCGTTTTTGCACAAAAACTTCTTTTGCGGAGAAGTTTGTCAAAACGGTGACGAAAAGGAGACACCTTCAGCTTCCTTTTGACAACTTTACTCAACGATAATAGCACGTCTTTCGGTTAAAAACAGCCCTCCTAGAAGCTTGCAATACCACTGTTGGTCTGTCTTTGTTTGACGGTGCTATCAATAAAACGAAAACGATGGCTTTTTTTCTGATAAATTGTTGGAGTAGTGTAGTTGCCTCGGTTGCGTTGCCACAGTTGCAAATCTCCACTGTTTCTTTGTGCATCTGGTTTCCAGTGGTAACAAGGATAAAGAATAAGAAAGATGTAAAGATGTAAAGATGAAACATCTGTACCCATTAAAAAATGTGTTTTTTTTTTTTGTAGAGTTAGTGAGAGGAAAGAGTCCAACAAAAAGATAAATCAAACAATAGAAATAAAAACCCCATACCGTATACCGTAACTCAAAGGTGCAGAGCTAATATCCCACCTGAAATCTTGGTCGCTGTTTCATGCTCTGAGTGTCAAGAAGCAACCTTCATAGCATGGGGAAGCCACCAGCCCAGCATTTATATACCCTAGCCAGGGTGTAACTTTGCATTTAGTAGGGGCAGGGACGTTCGCCCCCCTGAGGACACTGCAGAATAGTTTTTTTTTTGTTTTGCAGATCACTGTCAACAGGAGGAAATAAAGAGGGCACACTACTGCATCTGCCCGTGAGTGTAGAAGGGCGTTGTTTTACCCTTTTCGCCTGACCACAAATGAAAATGACAAATAAAAGGAAAACATAAGACTGAAATAAAAGGGACACAAGACAGAAGCAACGAAGAAGAGGGTGTAGCGAGCACGGCTTGGGCTTCGTTTTTCACTGCGAGGGGGGGGGAAATCGGAAATCTCGCGCAAAAAGAATAAATAAACACAACACATGCCACGAATAATGTGTACACAAAAAGTAAATAGCTCATTACACTGTCTGTGCCATGTGACGCATTTGACCCTGATGCAATCACTCCACAAAACTGGATGTGGTGTATTATGCACGAGGCAAAAGCAGAGTTCAACAGGAAAACACCAAAGAGCACAGACCCGGCATTGTGAGAGCTATGGTTCCGCACATCATGCCTCCAGGCCAAGGTACCCAGGGTCCTGCCCAACATAGTCCAGCCCAACGACACCCTGGCGCGACAGCTGTGCCAACTTCTTCGTCGTAAGATCGTCTGCTGGAAGCACTGTGGAACTCTTCATAAAACGCAACCACTCCTTGTTCGACACTGCATGCGGGTCGCGCACAACCTGGTCCATCTGGTACATCCACTCCTCTGCTCCGTCAATTACACGTTGGGAAAGTGCCTCCCACACAACAAGCCGCCCTGAGCTCTTCTTCTTCGGGAGTACGTCCAGCACTCTGCACACGTACCTGCTTCTCACATTTTCCGTGAATGAACTGTCGAACAGAACCTTCGCGTCAGGGAATATCTTCGTCAGGTTCATCAGAACAACAGACAGTCCGTAGCAGCTCCCCAGGATGCTGTGTGCACGCATCGAGTCTGTGCCCATGATCCCGCACATCGCTTCAGAGCTGCTCACACCACACACCACAGCTGCACCGTCCACGGCAGGAATCGCAGCCAGCGCACAGGCAGTTGACAGACCCCTCTCCAGTGCAAGGCTCGACGCAATTGCGTACGAACCGTTGAAGGAAGCCATCAACCTGTCCCCCTGGAACGGCTCAGGCACACCCTTCGAGCCTTTGATGAGGTACTGGATGCGTGTGAACAGCGTTGCGTGCTTTGCTGTGACGTCAGGATCGTTCACCAGACTTCTGAAGTTTGTGACGTTGACACACAGACAGGTCACCTTCTTGCTGCGTAGGCCACTGATGCCCAGGTTCGCTGCTTTGAACATCCCACCCGTCATGGTTGAGGTTGCGCGTAATGAGTTCGCAACTTTGTTGCTTGAAGCCGAACTCCGTGCGCTGCGTGAGATTGTGTGCTCACACACACTCGTGTGGGTAGCTGTCTCCGTCTGTGTGTCAGAATCGCACACTTCGTCAGGGAGGCAGCTTGCAGGCAAGAAGGGCTTGTAAAGCTTCAGGTTCTTGACGAGTGCTGTGAAGCACTTCTGAAGGAAGCGCAACTCCGACACACACGAACGCTCCTGCGCATCAATGACGTCGAGCTGCATCTTGCATGCGTAGTCGAAGTGGTGTGTCATCTCCATCATCGGCTTCACAAACACAAACACGGTACCCGTCACAAGCAGCACAATCAGTGCACCCGCCACACACAGCGACACGGCAAGCATCGCCACGTTGCGTTCGTTCACAGTCTTCAGGTAGTCGTCTTGGGGAATGCACACAAGCAGCAGCCAGTCAATGCCGGTGATGTCACCCGCACCACGGATCGGCACAATGCGCACCCAATACTTCGACCCGATGTCTGCAACCTTGTCCGTGACAGTGTTGATGTGCATATGCGACCCAGTCTCGATGTCGAACAGGTCTGCCATGATCTTGCTTGGCACCTCACCACCGTAAGGGTCAAACGCACTCACACGGTCTGGGTCTCCGTTGATGTCCTCACGCTGCGGCTTTGAGAAGCAAACAAGGCCCTGCGACTCCGCCTGTGCGCAAGGGAAGCCAGTCGAGATGAGGAGCGCAAGGGGGTTCTTCTCAATCATGAAGAGAGACCCTGTCTTTGCAACCTTGATCTTCTGGAAGAGGTACGCAAGCACAGTTGTCTCGTAGTCGGCAATCGCCATCCCCGCAAGGTGCTCAGAGAAGGCACCCCCGCCACCGCCGTGTGCTGCGTTCCACCCCAGAGCCTCTGTCGTCAGTGTGTGCACACCACCACCGCTCTGTGTGAAGTCCACAACAGGGCTGAACATCTCATTAGCTGTGTTGCTGTGCCCGACCACAACACCAGACAACCCTGCATGTGTCAGGGCCTGCCCAAGCATCGGACGTTTCACGAAGTACGGGACCACTGCTGACAGGCAAGGGAAGCCACTGGAGCAGAGGTAAATATCAAGGTAGTGTTTGATGTGCTGGGGCACGCCTGCCACCACGGAAAGTGCTGCTGCATTCCTGTACCAGCTGCGTCCACGTGGGTCATAGCCTGTACGCGTCTTCTTGAGGGACACGTCCGTCATTCCGTTGTTCGCAAAGTAGTAAGTTCTGTTGAACTCCACGCACACAGAGCCTACACATGCTGGCAAGGAGTCGACAGCATCAGGCCTGCACACAGTGCGGTTCACCTGCCCAAGGTTCTGCTGCACAGCCCAAGTGGCATACATCGGGTCAAGAGGCTGTGCCACGTAGTTTGCGTACTTGTCGTCACCTTCGTACGTCCCCTCCCCCGCAACCCAGTAGGGCGCTGCACCAGGCTCCCAGAAGTTCTCTGGCAGGCAGTGCCCCGATGTGTTGTCGCAGCTGCGTTGGTAGCGGCAGGGTATTGTCCATGTGGGGTTGCCTGCCACCATCTGGTCGATAGGCGGGAGTGTTGTTACAACGAACTTGTCCGCTTCAACCTGCTCGATGAGACCGCCCATGTGGCCGTGCTCGTTCGCTAGGTAGATGGAACCTGCAAAGTCGTAGTCAGTCTCGTTCAGCAGCAAGAGTGCATCCACACACTCCTTCGCACCCCAACCGTCGGCACGCTCGATGTTGTAGAGACGCTTGGACACACCCATCGTGACAAGGCGGTCGATAAGCTCAACAGGTGTGACCAGGAAGCGTTCCACCTCCGTCACCGCCTGCTCCGTGACACTGTCGATGAGTGCATCCACCACGTCGTTGACACCTTCGCGTGCAGTCATCGTGCCGAGGAGCACCAGAGCCACCATGCCGCCTGCCATCAACAGCCCTAACAACATCACCACCCACTTCAGCGACAGGTGCACGGCCATTGTGTTTTTCTGTATTCCCACAATGCAGGGAGCTGCACAACGAGCCTGGGGGTTGTGTGATGTGCGTGTAAAGGGTGGAGGCGAAAATAAAATGTGGAAGGACGTTTCATTCTCATCGTATACAACAACGCCGACGAGACGTGGGTGGGGGTAGTGGGTAGTGGGGTGGTAGATACGAACGAGAGAGTGACATCAGTGACATGACATGGAGGTGTGTCGTGTGACGACTCTGTCAGAGACGCCTTCACAAGCACCGTATGGTGTATGCATGTTTGACAAATTATTGCAACAGTGTACACGTGTCCACGTGTCGCGTTGGAGACTCGCAGTATTAACCTCAGAAACACAGGTCACACTACTGCAAATTCACCAAAACAAGTAGACGGAAAGAAGAGATGACTGAAGCCGCGCATGTGTGCGGTTACCTAAAACATACTTGAAAGATGAAGGAGCCTGAGGGGATCAAACATTTTTCAACGATATGTGAGTGTAAAATAAGGAAAACTAAAGAACATAGACATAGTTGAAAGATGAACCTAAGCCGCGTGCTTAGGCACTAAATATAAGATGGTAGGGAAACCTAGGCTTTGTGTTGCATGTTTGTGTTGATGAACATAACAGGCGCGCAAGTCTCAAAAGATAAAAGGTTGTGTAAAGAAAGTAACGAAGTATAGAAGTAAAGAGGGGGAAGGGGGGGTTTCGAAGTAGGCATGAAATTGGTTGGTTTTGATAACTTAGCTGTGTTTCAGTGCAAACGCTCCTCACCCAAAATAGATGTGTCACTTTGGCGTTTATTGTTCTGTGAATAACGAAGAACTTCAGAATTCCCTTCTGCAGAAACAACCCCCGCCTTTACATCCGCTTTGTGGGTTGGGCCCGATGCAAAGAAACAAACAAATGGAAGATGCGGTACACTTGGCAGAGCACACCACACCAGGCAAAAGATGATGTGATATGGCGTCCACACCAAAGGGCCATATTCCGCGCAAGAATCACCCTCGCTAGGCATCAACCACACCACACCCAAACAAAGCTAAAAATACAATATTTGCGTTACCGAAATCCTGTCGGGTACCCGTCAGGGACCTTGTCAAATATCGGCACTTTCTCCAAATATGGCTTGAAATATAAAGCCCTCTCGTGACAGTGTTGGTGGTGCGTGACCGGAACACCATTCATCCATTTCGTGGTGCAATGGTGCTACACAAAAGGCAGCCGCACCCGAATTGCGGAACCCCCACTCCACTGTTGGAGTTGGGGACGAGAGATAAGGTGTTTTGTGTCGGGTACAAATGCCAGAAGAAATATAGAAAAAAAGGGCTGCTAAGATGATCCTAAGTCTTTTCGTGCTTGGTCACCTTCGAAATAAAATAAAAAAGGGGAGAACGGAAGGCATGAAACATGAACCCCGCGTAGCCGTCGCTGCGGCTTTCTTCTGAAGTGCAGCACAGCTACTTTATTTCGTTGGGGGGGAAAGGAAAGTACACAATATGGATTGAAGTATGAACCACACACGAGAATGTTGTGTGGAGCACTCTTCTTTTTTCAGACAACAATCTTCGACGGAAAAAAGTTTTTTTGTGGCGCTTTTATTGTGTGAACACTCAGGTCCTTACACGGATTCTGTACCGACACAGTATCGCCCTTTTTTTTCGAGAGTTACTTTTTCTTTTTTATTTCTTTTGTAGACGACTATTCAATCTTCTTGGGCCCTTTGTGTTTGCTGACCAACCTACAACGCAGTTTCGACGGGTTTGCTCTCTTTTATAGTTTATACAATACACGTATTTGCGGTGCAGGTTTTTGGTACAACCGTTATCACTACTGGGCTCAAGGGGGAGGGGAAAATTGTGGGGGAGGGTATGGTTTGAGACGAAAGGCACGCTTTTTTGAACAGGTCGTTTTGAAGCGTACAAAAGGCATAGAAAAGAAGCTCTGGTTCTGATTGTCGCCGTTTTTTTGCTAGAAAAGCGAAAAACAGCGTCCCTCACTCATTCCTTTTGGGAGATCTATTTGGATATAGCAGCATAAAAACAGATACAATCACACAACATCGGGTGGGGGTAAAAAAACCCTTCTTAGAGTTTTGAAATAGCAAAATACATCTTGGTTTTTGCCCCACCTATGTGTTTTTTACTTCAAAGATCGTACTAGATAGTATTCTACTCTGGGAAGTAGCCTTATGGGTTATGCCAAAGAACACATGTGGATGAAACAAAGAAAACGACAAAAATAAAATGGGGGTTCTGGCCTGAAAACTGGCCATGTCATCACACAAATGTTCTCAAATGGCATGATCGCATGTTGTATATGAAACTAAGAGCGTGACGTTGGTCCACGTGCACGACACATACCACACCTCGACACAAATGTGGCAAAAAAAAAAAAAAAAAAAAAAAAGGTTGAAAAGAAAACTTGAAAGATGAATGTGCCTCTCTGTGCACACAATATAGAAAAGAATGAAATGAACATCAAAGAGAAGTTGACAGGTGCAAACGCCTCACCGTTCATCGGTGGACGTAGGCAGGCACTGACCAAAGAAATGGGACAAAAAAAAAAAAAAGTTTATAAGATGAACCTGAGCCTCTCGTGCTTAGCCACCTTACAAAATTTTTGCAATAATGGTATGAAAAATGCGTCTTGGGAGACAACTACTGTACTGGAGAGGGATCACTACTGGCTGTTGGAAAATCAGGTATTTTGTTCGTTGTGCTGGTTTTCGTTTTATTTTGTGAGTTTTGTGGGGCCAAGGGGGGAGCTAGAAACCAATAAATATGCTGTGTGCACTTTCCAATCAAAGAACAGAAAGGACGTTCAAAACAAGGGAACACAGATTCACTATGGCAGTGAGGTATAGAGGGGGAAACAGAGTTGACTTGAAATACAAAGCCCTCTCGTGACAGTGTGCAAAAAACGACTACAAAAACAAAAAAAAAAAAAAAAAAAACGTTGATCCGATTGACCTAAGCTTTGTGCTTGTTGCCTCTTGACCAATGACAATAAAGCCTCACCTAAACCCTATCTCGTGGTATCGAATTACCCTAGGTTTCCCTTGATCCCTGTTCGTTACCTGACGAGTGGGGGACGTAGTAACGGTGTCCACGAAGAGAGATAGGTGAGGAACGGCGGCGAGCTCGCACGAGGAAAAAGCGAAGTGGCCACACGTTATCAGTTATTCAAAAAAAAGGGGGCGGGAGGGAAGGGGAGGGGGCACCTTGGTTCTTACCTTTGGATTGCACACTAAAGTGCGCTCTTTTCCTTCGGGTCTCTATTGGAAACATGGTCGTGTTTGACTAGAACTTTGGCGAGAAGGTATCAAGAAAACATAAAGAACACTTTAAAAAGAATATGCGCCCTCTCGCGCACACATGCACACACACGTCTAAAAATACAAAATAAAAAGCAAAGTAAAGCTCGCATCACGGGTGAGTAGACCCCGTATAAGTTCTTTCCAGGATTCTTTCCAGGAAACGGCTCAAAACACCTGTTCCCGCGGACAGTGTGAGCCTTAAAGCTTGCTCGGCAACAATTAACACATAACTTCAAGGGAAAGACGAGACAAGTATTGATCATAACAAACGCAGCAAATCAACGAAAACGAACCAAAGACGTAAGACGTAAGACGTAAGACACATGGTCGCAGCAAGTGGAAGGATAGGACGGGGTTGAGAACACAGTGGGTGATGGCATTCGCTTCATGCCTCCAGGCCAAGGTACCCAGGGTCCTGCCCAACATAGTCCAGCCCAACGACACCCTGGCGCGACAGCTGTGCCAACTTCTTCGTCGCAAGATCGTCTGCTGGAAGCACTGTGGAACTCTTCATAAAACGCAGCCACTCCTTGTTAGACACTGCGTGTGGGTCGCGCACAACTTCTTCTACCTGGTACATCCACTCCTCACCTCCATCAATCACACGCTGGGAAAGTGCCTCCCACACAACAAGCCGCCCTGAGCTCTTCTTCTTCGGGAGTACGTCCAGCACTCTGCACACATACCTGCTTCTCACATTTTCCGTGAATGAACTGTCGAACAGAACCTTCGCGTCAGGGAATATCTTCGTCAGGTTCATCAGAACAACAGACAGTCCGTAGCAGCTCCCCAGGATGCTGTGTGCACGCATCGAGTCTGTGCCCATGATCCCGCACATCGCTTCAGAGCTGCTCACACCACACACCACAGCTGCACCGTCCACGGCAGGAATCGCAGCCAGCGCACAGGCAGTTGACAGACCCCTTTCCAGTGCAAGGCTCGACGCAACTGCGTACGAACCGTTGAAGGAAGCCATCAACCTGTCACCCTGGAACGGCTCAGGCACACCTTTCGAGCCTTTGATGAGGTACTGGATACGTGTGAACAGCGTTGCGTGCTTTGCTGTGACGTCAGGATCGTTCACCAGACTTCTGAAGTTTGTGACGTTGACACACAGACAGGTCACCTTCTTGCTGCGTAGGCCACTGATGCCCAGGTTCGTTGCTTTGAACATCCCACCCGTCATGGTTGAGGTCGCGCGTAATGAGTTGCCAAGTTTGCTTGTTGAAGCACTGTGTCCTGTGCGAGAGGCTGTGTGCTCCACACTCGTGTGGGTGGCTGTGTTTGTGTCGCTGTCAGAATCGCACACTTCGTCAGGGAGGCAGCTTGCAGGCAAGAAGGGCTTGTAAAGCTTCAGGTTCTTGACGAGTGCTGTGAAGCACTTCTGAAGGAAGCGCAACTCCGACACACACGAACGCTCCTGCGCATCAATGACGTCGAGCTGCATCTTGCATGCGTAGTCGAAGTGGTGTGTCATCTCCATCATCGGCTTCACAAACACAAACACGGTACCCGTCACAAGCAGCACAATCAGTGCACCCGCCACACACAGCGACACGGCAAGCATCGCCACGTTGCGTTCGTTCACAGTCTTCAGGTAGTCGTCCTGAGGAATGCACACAAGCAGCAGCCAGTCAATGCCGGTGATGTCACCCGCACCACGGATCGGCACAATGCGCACCCAATACTTCGACCCGATGTCTGCAACCTTGTCTGTGACAGTGTTGATGTGCATATGCGACCCAGTCTCGATGTCGAACAGGTCTGCCATGATCTTGCTTGGCACCTCACCACCGTAAGGGTCAAACGCACTCACACGGTCTGGGTCTCCGTTGATGTCCTCACGCTGCGGCTTTGAGAAGCAAACAAGGCCCTGCGACTCCGCCTGTGCACAAGGGAAGCCTGTCGAGATGAGGAGCGCAAGGGGGTTCTTCTCAATCATGAAGAGCGACCCTGTCTTTGCAACCTTGATCTTCTGGAAGAGGTACGCAAGCACAGTTGTCTCGTAGTCGGCAATCGCAATCCCCGCAAGGTGCTCAGAGAAGGCACCCCCGCCACCGCCATGTGCTGCGTTCCACCCCAGCGCCTCTGTCGTCAGTGTGTGCACACCACCACCGCTCTGTGTGAAGTCCACAACAGGGCTGAACATCTCATTAACTGTGTTGCTGTGTCCGACCACAACACCAGACATCCCTGCATGTGTCAGGGCCTGCCCAAGCATCGGACGTTTCACGAAGTACGGGATAAATGCTGACAGGCAAGGGAAGCCACTGGAGCAGAGGTAAATATCAAGGTAGTGTTTGATGTGCTGCGGCACGCCTGCCACCACGGAAAGTGCTTTGGAGTTCTTGTACCAGCTGCGTCCACGTGGGTCATAACCGGCACGTGTCTTCTTGAGGGACACGTCCGTCATTCCGTTGTTCGTGTAGTAGTAAGTTCTGTTGAACTCTGGACAGGGAGCACCTGTGCATGGCGGGAGTGAGTCGACAGCATCAGGCCTGCACACAGTGCGGTTCACCTGCCCAGGGTTCTGCTGCACAGCCCAAGTGGCATACATCGGGTCAAGAGGCTGTGCCACGTAGTTTGCGTACTTGTCGTCACCTTCGTACGTCCCCTCCCCCGCAACCCAGTAGGGCGCTGCACCAGGCTCCCAGAAGTTCTCAGGCAGGCAGTGCCCCGATGTGTTGTCGCAGCTGCGTTGGTAGCGGCAGGGTATTGTCCATGTGGGGTTGCCTGCCACCATCTGCTCTATGGGTGGCACTGTCGTGGTGACGAACTTGTCCTCCTCGAGCTGCTCGATGAGGCCGCACATGTGGCCATGCTCCGTGACAATGTAGATGGAACCTGCAAAGTCGTAGTCAGTCTCGTTGAGCACCATTAACGTGTCCACACACTCCTTCGCACCCCAACCGTCGGCACGCTCGATGTTGTAGAGACGCTTGGACACACCCATCGTGACAAGGCGGTCAACAAGCTCAACAGGTGTGACCAGGAAGCGTTCCACCTCCATCACCGCCTGCTCCGTGACACTGTCGATGAGTGCATCCACCACGTCGTTGACACCTTCGCGTGCAGTCATCGTGCCCAGGAGCACCAGAGCCACCATGCCGCCTGCCATCAACAGCCCTAACAACATCACCACCCACTTCAGCGACAGGTGCACGGCCATTGTGTTTTTCTGTATTCCCACAATGCAGGGAGCTGCACAGACGATCCTGGGGGTTGTGTGATGTGCGTGTCAAGGGAGGAGTGATACAATACAATACGTTACTGACTCATTTTTATGAAGGGAAAGAGGAGACGTATCCTTGCACATTGCCTTCCCACCTTTGGGACTGGTTCTTTTCCCTAAAGACAACAAAACCTGAGCCCCGAAGGTTGAGAGCCATCACACAACAAAATGGGTTTTGCATGGTAACTTTGTGCGTGATCCAACGTGTATATCCGCTGCGCATTTTTACAAAGAAATTGAAATACAAAGCCCTTCGTGACAGTATACCTGCAAGGAAAGTTGGCAGAGATGGCAAAGATGAACCTCAGAACTAACACACCTGTGTACCGCTGCTGGAATGCTCCAAAGTGGGCAAAACTCCCAACACAGTCGCGTGGGTGCATTTAGCCAGCTTCCCTGACAAAATCACAGACAAAAACACGATACTACTCAAGCAACTCTGGCACTCTCTTATGCCACCTGATTTTGACCCCCTCCAGAGTTTCGCGGTGTTGTGACGTTTGTGTGGTGGAGAGTTGCTACTGGGCCAAAATCAGGTGGATATGAAGCCTCACGGAAAGATAGACGCAATTAAAACCCGACATATGTACTAAAAGGACACCCTGTACAGATGACCTTGCATCTGCTTAGTCACTTAAAAAAACCCCCAATTTGCAAGATGAATGCGACTCTTGTGCACACCCATCTGAACAATGGCAAATGAATAAAACCCGGGCCCAGAAGACACAAAAAAAAAACATTTTTTTGAAACAAAAGTAAGTTGTGAATTGCGCAAGGGTAAAACCTTGGTGGGATGTATTATTGCAAGGGGTTTCCATTCACACTGCCACAAGAAAAATCTGTAGTTATTAATGCAGGCACCTCCGACTGACCCACGTACGGTACGATGCCAGCCATCCGGATGAAAGCATAAGTACCCTGCGGCCTACAACAGTAGATGAAAAAAAAGGTTCTGGGGAGAGAACATCAAAAGAAGAAAAATGAAAAAAAAAAGGAAACTGTCGTACGTAAGAAAAGAGAGAAAAAACACATACACACAAACAAAACGTTGTTTGAAGCGGGTTTGCGCTCCTCAAACAACACAAAAAATCGCCCTTTTTCCTCTTTTGAAACGCACATAAAACCCCCCCTTTGCATTTACACACTCCCACCAGACCCACCCCACTCCCCCCCTCTCCAATTAACATTACAAATCCTCAAGAAACTTACCACAAATAAAAAAAAAAACAAAAATTCTCTTAAATTTAACCTACGGAAGCTTTGTTACACCACCCCCACCACCACCATCCTGCTTTAATACAACTAACGGTATATCCCCTGGGGGCTTCGCTGAGACGAGCATCCACATGCTGACTTGGCAGGTGATGAAGACGCCGACGACGTCCATGATAACTTGTATGGCAGGGGCTGCATGCTCACGGTTGATGCCAACCCTTTCGAACGCGAAGGGGAGTCCAGCGCCTATGACGACAGAGGAGATCACAATGCAGAAGAGCGACAACGTGATTGCCAGCAGCGACATCAGCGCGTAGCTGTCGCCGTACTTCTCGGAGGAGTCGTAGAAGAGGTGCACACGCGCCATCGCAGAGCACGCCAACACAAACGCCACCGCACCGCCTATCGCGCACTCCCGCACAATCACCGTCTTAAAGCTCTTCATTGTGTACTCCCCAGTCACCAACCCCGTAATGCTGTGCACACATGCCTGGTTGCCCGCATTCCCCCCTGCACCCACCAACATCGTCAGAAACAGTGGGATAATAACATGCTCGCTGATAAGCTTTTCATACGCCTCAAGGATGAACTGGCTCATGCTCTGCAGCATCATAAGCGTTATCAGCACTGTAGTCCGCCGCCACACTGTGTGCATCACACGCTGCCCTTCGCTTTGCTGTGGCTGTCTGTACGGCAGCGGCCCCGTGTGTACATGCTGCCCCCCATGCGCCGGTGTGTACATCCCACGCCTTTCATTCCACCCTGCAGTCGGTGAATACTCTGCGTCCTCCCGCAAAGGCCGCTGTGGGGAAGGGTGTAAACTCCCTTGTGACGAAGTGGAACCCATCTCGCAACACGACGCGCTTCTTACCATGCCGGGTGCATCGCACCCTGTGTTGGGTGTGTCTTTCTGGGGTGTGATGTCAAAGGGGGTTGTAAAAAAAATATCAGAACGGCTCTCCACTAAACAGCGCAACGGTTGAGATCTTAACCGATGTGGCCTTCATGCGATCAACAGACCCTTCCTATGCCTCAAAGATGGAATTAGCAAAATTCAGACTTGCCACAGCGACACAGTATTAAAGGACGGATCATAGGACCCCCTTTGGGAGAACAAAAGAAAGAAAAAAATTATAAGATGACCCCAAGCCTCTCTCGTGCTTAGTCAGCTTGATCACATTCGTTATCGCGCAGCATCAGCTGCGTGGGTTTCCACAAGTTTGTTGTCATTTCCCCAGGTGTTCGTAAGTTTGGGGCGTACGATGTAGTGTTCGAGCATGTGCACGGTGTAAAAACTGGGCGACGGTAGCCTGTAAGTCCGAGTGCGCCAATGGATCGGAGGCCCCGTGAGGAGGAGACGGCAGGGTGAAAAAAAAGTGCGCACTCCAAATGAAATTCGACACCCATCCTGCCTTAAAAACAATACTACTGACCAACCCCCACACCCCGCACCTCCTCTGCCAGCTCTGGGACACCAGCCGCCTCGAACCCTCTGATCAGCAACGCTGCGCAGGGTGGTGGGATGCACACGGTGCCCTCCCCATCACCACCACCACCACCGACCCCACCGACACCTTTCAGGTAGAACCCCACCTCCGAGAGCAGCGTGAAGGCAGCAGTGAGCGGGGCGGACTCTCCTTCAGCTTCACCTTGGGTGCCATCACCCCCGCCCCCTTCCTCCAGCACCGCAACACAGCACTTCAGCACCAACACCACGTCACCCTCTGCCATGCGATGCCCACCACGCATGGCTAGCAGGGCGGGTGTCGCCATCAGCTCAAAGCAATCTGCAGCACCCTCCTCCTCCTCCTCCTCCTCCTCCACCGCCACCTCCCCCCCTCTCCTCAGAAACGACAGCGCCCGCGACGATGCGATGCAGGAGAGCAGTACGCCCTCACTGCGTGCCATGACGGCTTCGCTTCTCGTGGTGTCGCGCAGCAACTCATAGATCCGCACGCACCCTGCCTCATCCCGCTGCCTGCCTGCGGTCTCCAGCAACACCTCCAGCACCGCTACTGGCATCTCCTCTGTGTGCACACCATGCGCCTGCAGGAAGACATCCACAAACCAGACCACATCGCAGAGGCGGAAATGCGTGCGCAGCAGCTCAACGTAGCAGACGGGGAGGAGGGGGGTGTGGCCACCTTGCACCGCGTCGATGAGGAGACTGTCTACAATCTCGGCTGCGCCTGCGACAGCTGCAGTACGGACGGCGAGGGAGAAGCTGGCAGGGAGGGGCACCACCCCTCCCTCCCCTTCTTCCCCTTCCCCCTCACGGATAAGGTCCTTCTGTGCTTCCTTAAGGTATCGCCGTGCTGCTTGAAGTGCGCGAGATGCTCCTTCAGATTCAGATGCTTCATTGAGCACCTGCCACATGCCGTCTTCAATGCGTTTGTCAATAGAATGTGGTAGAGGTGGAGACTGCTGCTGTGTATGCAGTGGTCTTGCGAAGGATGTTCCAGCAAAGATGTTGCGGAAGACGTGGTGGCCCACACGTCGCATTGGAGATGGGGGGTTTTGAACGGGGAAGAGGGGTTTTTTTAAAAACAAGTAATTGCTATCGGAAAAAAAACGGGGTGTGATGTGGAACTCCATCCTGTAGAAATAATCTACAATAAGCCCAGCATTCTGCTCTTCTGCAGGTATGCTAACGCTCTTCGTACACTGCCAGACCCACTGGGACTCCAGCATCTGAAACGTTCAAGAAGGGGGGCTGTCCTCTTCGTCCAGCACCATCTGCTCGATAGCGTTGTTGGACGCCCGCTCGGCAGGCTCGGCGTGGTCCAGCTCGTTTTTGTCCACAGGCTCCCCACATTGTAGTCGTCGTTGGAGCAGTGCGGAAGGAACACAGAATGCACAGACTACAACACATCGATCACACCAGCAAATCGCCAGGATGCTACGGTGGTTTCGAAAATCGCGCGGAGTTTTCCACAGCACACCCGCTTTTTTCTTAGCAATTACTTGTCCTTGTTGTTATTGTTGTTTTCAACCACCTTCCTTCAACCCTTGTAGGATCAGTTGTTATTTTTTTCGCGAAAACATGAAATTACACATTTCAAGAGAACAAATTAAAAAGGGTCCTTATTTGCATTTTTGGGATCCGCCCGTGCAGTGGTGGGGTCAATCTCGAAAATTGGACAATTTTTTGAGCACTTAAATTTTGAGAAATATGAGCCCGGTTCCTTATACGTGGGGCCCATTTTCGGCTAAAATTTTCCTCAAAATCTGGTTTTATAAAATTGACCCTTTACTCCCCCCCCACATCGATTTCAATACTATACCTTACTTCACCTACGGTTGCCCTTACAGGGGGGGTGAAGGAAGGTAAGTTGAAAATGAAGTTCGATAAATTGTTGGAGTACTGTAGTTGCCTCGGGTTTGTGTTGCCACAGTTGCAAATCTCCACTGTAGTTTTGTTTCTGTGAAGAATTCTTGTTTTTTTTGGAATAGAGTTCAGAGTATAAGATCTCTGCGTGGAGTAGGGTCTCCGGTGGTCTGAATCTCTGTTTCTCCTGTGGAAAAGAGAGCTAGCGACGAAATGTAAATATGATGAAAGTGTTAGTGAGAGGACAAAAAAAAAAAGTTGGAAATAATGCAAAATAGGGGGGAGTGGGCGGTATTGTCAGTTTTTTTTTTTTTTTTTTTTTTGGAGGTGGGGATAAAAATGTTGCCTCTTTTTTTGAAAAAGAAACGCAACAGCTTTCTTTTTCCCCCCCCCCCATGTCCCAAAGAATTTTGATGGATTTGCTTTTTTTTTCTCTTGAAAAACTTTGGTTGCGTCTTCTGTAATTCTCTAAACTTTTTTTTCTTCTTTTTTTGTCGCTCTGGGTTCACATGTTCTCCAAGATTTGAGTCGGAAGAAAACAGAAAGAAAAGTTTGTAAGATGACCCAAGCTTCTGTCACCTTAGCAAAAACAACTACAGAAGACAAGTAAAACTAAGAAACCCCTTAGAAAGAGAAATGGGCCCAAAGGGCGCAACACGTCTTTCGAAAAGGAAAAGAAAGAAGAAAAAAAGGCTTCTGTTAGATTGACCTAAGCCTCTCTGTGCTTAGCCATCTGAAAGAAAACTGCCGTGGCAAAAAAGGAGTCGGACCGTAGTGTGACACAAAGCAAATAAATAAAGAAAAACACACACAACGAGCAATGAATGAAAAAAAAAAAAAAAAAAAAAATGAAATTTGGATGTGGGGAGAAAAAGAAAAATTCTACAGACAATGTGACTACAAGGAATACAATTATGAAAGTTTTATGTTTTTTTTTTTTGATAAATTTTCTAATTTGGTTCCTTTTGTCAATAAAAAAAAAACAATGTAAAGTTAAATTCGGAAAATGAGGAATGAATTTCCTTGATCTCTTTCGGAAGAAACGTTAAAAAAAAATAGGTTATCATCGAAAAGATGCTTAAATGGAGGACACACAATATGATAAAAACAACGTTGTGTTGTGAGAGAAATTAAATTCCAATTTACTTTCCATTCAAAAAAGAAGGGAAAGCACAGGAAAAGAAAACCGTAAAACAAGACATAATAAAAAACCTTCTTTTTAAAATCCATAAAATAGTCTCATAAAATAGTAAGAAAAAGGTGGGATTTTTTCGTATACGACCCCTATAGAAACAGTAAAACAAATACAAGCAAAAAAAAACAGTTTTTAAAGGGTAATGGGGAATGGGATGGGGGGAAAGATCAATGCGCCTATTATTGTGCACACCTCGACCCCTTTGTGTGTTTTTTTTTTTTTTGTTTTTTTAATTGTGTCGACAATCGCCTAAGGACCCACTTCGGGAACCTAGGGGGAGTTTTTTTTTTTTATGTGGCATTCATCGCACGACCAAGTCTTATTTGCAGAAAAGAAAAGTTGGGGGGAAAAAAGAGGAAAAAAAGAGAGAAAAAAGTGTTGTAGATAACTCCTTTTATCGAACCTCTGTGCTTAGTAACATATGGGAGGGTACACCACACCAAAGATTCAAAGGCACGCTTCTCTACAAGGGGGGGTGTTTGTTTTAATTTTTTTTTTTTGTGGCAAAAACAATGTTTGCTCCACAAAAAAAGGGGGGGATAATTTATGCACTGTTTTTCTTTTGTCATCGTATTGTATCTTGTCGTGCTGACAGTGTGACACATTATCTTTTTTTTTTTTGCAAATAAGAGCAGGGTCGTGAATCATTTTGCACACCCTTGTCTGTGTTGTTGTTGTTTTTTCTCTTCATGACATCGGTTCAGGGGGAGATGGGAGAGAGAGAGAGAGAGAGGGGGTTTGAAATTGAAATTTTGTGTTAAAAAAAAATTTTTTTTTTGTAAGATGAATGTGCCTCTCGTGCACACACTCACACACATCTAAAAAAAAAAATAGTGTGAAAGACGGCCCTCTTTGGGGGAGAATGCCTTTTAAAAAAAAAGGATTTTTTTTTTTTGTTTTTGGAACAGCTATTGCACGAATAATGTAACCTTCAAGCGTGGGTATGTGGCCAGATTTGCGGTGTATGTGGGTGAGAGGTAGCTAATGGTGGACCCCGTGGCTCGAAGGGGTTGGGGAGAGCTTCTTTGACATTTGATTCTGTTTTTTTTTTTTTTTTCGGTTTTTTTTTTTTTTTTTTTCTGAGAATGAAAAGGGCTCGCTTCCTTCCATTTTTTTTTCTTTTGGTGTGCGAAACAGGCGCTGGTTATGTTTTTTTTTTTTTTTTTTGAGGAAAAATTTGTGGTGATTTGCTACTCAATTTTTATTTTCAAAAATGCAAAAAAATCCACCACTTTCTCCTTGGAAAAAAAAAGGGGGTGGAAAATAAAATACGAAAATCGGCTAATTTTCTTTCAGTAAAAATGGGGAAAATATGATGGAAAGGGGGAAGAAAATTTGAAAGAGTGAATGCACTTGCCATCCATCCTAACTTTTTTTCAATAGCAGTTTTGTTTTTTTTTTTGTTTTTTTTTTTTTGTCTTTTTTTTAATCATTCGAGGCATAACGAGGTGGTTCAATGAGGACATGAGAAAGGGGACTGTGTGGTGTGTTTCTCTCACCGTTTCGGATAAGGGGTTTTGAACCACATCCGTATCAGATATTATGACGTTGCTCTCATTTCTCCTAACAAAGTCCATACGAAGGCTTCACCCGAAGACAAGAAATATAAAAAAAAAGGAATAGAGCGAAATTGCATAAAAAGCACAAAAAAAAAAAAAAAAAAAAAAAAAAAAAAAAACACAAAAAATCAGGGGTTAGAGAGAGCACGTACGTTTTTTTACGCCATCTCTGGAATCTGGAATTCAGATATTATCTCCAGGTGGTGTATAAAAAAAAAATGTCAGCTTTTGATATAGAAAAAGAAATTTCTTGTTCATACAATGCATTATTGTGAGGCCGAATCAGCTGGGATCGCTCGAGATAAGGCTGGATGGGGCGTGTTTTTTTTTTTTGTAAGTATTAGTACGCCTCAGCCACGCCTTAGATAGATATTCCAGATAAGCCTATTTTTTCAGGCGTAGTCGGCTTTGTTGTGTATTGTATGCTTGTTTTTTGGACAAAAAAAAAAGTGAGAATCTGATTGTGACCCTCTTTTTTCTTTCTTTTCCGGTTTAGTTGGTATGGGAGAAAGCCAACGTGAACAATGCATGGGCCTATAGTCACCACACATCAAATGCACAAAAAAAAATACAATTTTGTTCGACTGACAAAAAAAAAAAACATCGTTTCTAAACACTATTGATCGAAACACCTTATTTTGTATAAAAATGGTCAAAAAAATTTTTGACAAAACATTTTAGAACACTAAAAAGAAATATGACCAAAGCCTATATGGAGGGGAGGGTGTGGTAGGGTAGGGGGGAAATGCATTTTGGAACCCTTCTCTCTCTCTTTTTGGATTATTTTTTTTTTTTTTTTTCGTAACTTTTGGGGAAGGGATGGTGATGTTGATATTTTCTTTTTTGGGGATTTTTTTTGCTACTCTTTTAAAAGCGACCTTGTTTTTTTTTTTTTTGAAAACTTGGTTGTTTTAGTGTAGACACCCGAAGATGAACTCCACTATAGTTTTTTTTTAAACGACAAATGCAAGAAATAAAGGCTTATCTTATCTCCGTTTCGGGCTAATAAAAAAAAAAAATCAAAAAGAGTAGTTGAAAGTACACAAATGCCTCACCGTGCATCGGCGGGTGCATTTGAAAGAATGCATAACCATCGCATTCCCTTCCAAAAGGTAAAAGAAAACAAAAAAAAAAAAAGGTAAGAAAAATGTCCTTGGGTAGATGAACTGGAAAAAGAACCAAAAAAATAATTGTTTCATTATACCAACTATTCTACTGAATAGAAGGTATAATAGGGTGCACTAAATGTACCCAAACTTTTTTTTTTACCAAAAATAGACAAAAAGATGAATGTGCCTCTCGTACACACACAGCTCATGAAAAAAAAAGACACATCTTTCAAAAAGAGGGGGGGAAAGAGAGGGTGAACTTATTGATGAGAGAGCACACCGCCTTCCGGTGATGGGCACTGAATGACTGATATATCGATGCAGGTTCAGTTGTGTTGCGGGGTGTGTTCGCCCTGAGGGAACAAAACAAAAAAAAAAAAAGAGAAAAAAATAAACCCCCCTCCCAACTATTGTTTACATACAGGTATTGTTTACATATAATTATTCACAGCTATTATTTACATCCAATTACTATTTACATTCGAATTATTTATTTACACCCCCTTTTTTTTGCCGGTTTTTGGTGACGGGGTGCGGATTCGTGACCAAAAACACAATTTTTTGGAATTTCCGGAATCTGTCCAGAAAATGGTGGGGTCGATGTTGAAAATTGGACAATTTTTTGACCACTTAAATTTTGGAAAATATGAGCCCGGTCACTAGGTGGGGCCCATTTTCGGCCAAAAATTTTCACAAAATTCGAGTTTGTAAAATTGACCCTACACCCACATCAATTTCAATACTATACCTCACTTCACCTTCGGTTACCCTACAGGGGAGGTGTGGAAAATGTAAACAATACATGAGTGATAATTATTTACATGTACTATTTACATTTAAATTATTTACATGTATTATTTACATGCACGAATACTATTTACATAAAAATATGTAAACAATAGCTGTGAGGGGGGTTTACTTGAAAAATGACTTCAAAGGAAGTATGCCAAATGTGATATTTATAAAGAAAAGCAGGCTTGAAGATGTGGCACGCATACATATCCCTTACAAAAAACATGCCACGCAAGGATCAATACACATCCCTAAGAATGTGAACGAACGCAAAGGTTTTTACCCCCCAATTTACCCCCCTTTTTCCAAAGGCGTCTATGCGGTGACCTGTAAGAAAAGTGTTTCGGGTGCAGTGCATGGCATATAGGTACATACGTCGTCCTCCTTGTCAAGGCCATCCAGGTCGGGGAGGGTGTTGCTCATGTCCTGTGGTGTGGTTTGTTTAGGTAATTTCTGATGGTTTATCACATACCGGGAGCGTCCATCTGGTGGGGTTCGCCCATTGGTCGTCTTCGTCGAACTGCGAGGGGGTGATCTGCGTGACACGTGCCATGCGTCCTGCGTGCATCTTGGCGGGGTTGTGTGTCTTGTTGTCCTTCCTGTCGTCCTCCTCGAAGTGGGCAGGGATGTCCACCTCTGCCGCACCAACGTCCTCTTGGGCGAGGGGTGCTGCCTGCTGTGGGACCTGGACCTGGACCTGTGGTGTGGCTGCTGGTGCAGCTGCGGTTGCTGCTGTGGTGGCTGGCTTCTGGACAGTCGGCACCACACCACCCGTTGCAATCGGGTCGGCCGTGTTGGGGTCAACAACACGCTGCTTGAGGTTGCGGATCGCCTCCAGCAGCTTCCTCCTGTGCAGCACCTTGGTCATGCCCCACTCCTTCAGCAGCGAGTCGTCAAGCATAAGCAGGTCCAGGTACGACGTTGCACCCATGTCCTCAAGCACCGGAGCGTACTCCTCCATGCGCACAGAGCGGAGCAGGCCGGTCAGGATCTCGTCGGTGGCGAGGATGGTGCCCGGTGGCTGCCAGCCAAGCTCCGTGAGGCGCTGGATGTACCACTTCGGGAGACGCTTCACGTCTGTCGACTCCATAAAGCGGAAGAACTCCACCAGCCCCTTGCTACGCGGCAGTGGCGAGTCCGACGTCGGTGTCGAGAAGAAGTCGTTCTTGAACGGAAACTCCACTGCAATCGTCTCCACCGCATGGCGCACACCGTTCGCAATCTCCACAGACGCACTGCGAACCTGCGCAAACTCGTTCAGCTTCATTTCCCTCAGAGACACCGGCTTGTCGTAGAGCTTGAGGCCGTCCTTCCTGGTGTACTCAGTCGAGATGCGGAAGGGGACTCTGTCAATGATGATGCGTCTGTCGCCACAGCTTTCGAGGAGCTCCTTTGCGGCAGGGACGTCTGCCATTTCGACGAAGAAGCCGCAGATGAAGTTCTCTGGGTGTGCCTGCGAGGTCTTCTGCGAAGTGTCGTCTGCGACAAGAATCATACGTTCCGTGGAGCCAGGCGAGGCCAACTCGAGCAGCGACGTCAGCCCCACCCAGGTCAGGTTCTTCACCCCAAACGCCCAGTTCCTGCGCTGCGTCATCACTCTGATGTGCAGGGTGCTTCTCGGGGGCGGGCTGATGGCCGCATCCGGACGACGGTTCGCCCTCTGCACACGAACCTGTTTCGGTGCGGTTTGATCCGCACAGTCGACAGTCCCTGGCACACTGCGCACCCCTGCGGCAAGAGGAAGGTCAATCAGGATCTCGTTCTTCCCCTTAAAGTCCACCATCCCCTGCACCACAGCGAATGCGCAGCAGTGGACAGTCTTCTGCCCACGTTTGTCCTCAAAGTTGATCACCTGAACGCCAAGGTGGCGTTCGATCGTCTCCGTGACGTCTCTGTTCAGTGTGTCGATGGGAATGCGGTCAACGTGAAGGCCCACCTGCATCGACGAAGGCATTGCAGGAGGGAACAGGTTCTGCATCCCCTGGATACCGGGCAGCGCCATGTTCAAGGGCATCCGCAGGTCCAGGTTCATTCCCAGCTGGTTCATCCCCACCTGGTTCATGTTCATGGTGTTCATCGGGGGAGGAACAAACGTAGGAGAGCGCGTGAGAGAGAGGAAGGGGCGGAGGGATAGAGATCAAAGACAGGAGGGGTGTCTCGTGTTGTTGTGCTTTCTAACTCCGAGGAGGAAAGTCTTGTGTTGTGTATTTGTCTGTGGTGTGAGATGCTGGGCAATTGGGTGGGAGGGATGAGGGATGAGGGAAAGGGTGGGCATGTAACAACAAGGCAGAAGAGAAGGGGGTGGTGTATTTGGGTATGTTCCATCACGTCCAAGAAGATGATAGCCTGCAAAAAAACAATGAGTTAAAATTGACCACATGTACAAAAAAGAACTAAACTGTTGTGCATGTGGACATGAGACAACACAAACACGCGGAGAGGCTAAATCAAAACATATCATTGGAAAACAAACAAGAAGGACGACAAAAAATGAAAAGGAACAGAAAAGAAAACTCGGCAGATGGATGATCACACAGGATCACACGCTATAATAAAACAGGCCTGGTGTTTGTTTATACAACACTTCAGCCACAGCAAATTCAAATGAAATAATAAAAAACAAACGTTATCGTGTGCGCATCAAAATGACACAAGAAAGGAAGAAAGCTGCTTGAAGATCAGAGAAGGAAACAAACAGAGGTCGTTATCACTTCCACGCCTTCTCTCTTCCTTTCCCTTCCAGGTCTCTGTTATGCTCAGACAATCGAGGTCACAGGGGACTCGTTCAGGCCGCACTCGTTCGAGCCGTAGGACACACGGATGTATCCAGACTCTCCCCAGGTCGGTCCCCAGGAGTTCTTGATGATCCAGTAGTCAGCGCCGTATCCGACAATGAGCACTCCGTGGTCAAGCTGGCATCCGAAGATTCCACAGCAGGTCGTCAGCACTCCTCCGGAGTACGACTGCCACTTCTGCGCGTCAACGGCGATGGAGAGGGGTCCTCCGGTGGAGACGAAGGCCTTCATCTGTGCCTCGGTGTGGGTGATGTCCTTGTACGACGAGATGGTGGCTCCGACGGGCTTGCCGGTCACGGACTCGCACTCGTGGCGGATTCCGGTGCCCGACTTGTAGGGGTACGAGTCCTCAGTCACGATGTCTCCGTTGTGGTTCGAGATCAGCCACTTCAGGGCGTTGTCCATCAGTCCTCCGTTGCAGCCCTGGTCGACCTTGTCGCACGACACAAGCTCCTGCTCGGACACCGAGGTCAGGGTCTTCCCGGACAGCTGCCACTGGCCCTCAATTCCTCCGGTGGTGGAGAACGCCCAGCACGACCCGCACTGTGCCTGGTTCTTCACGTGGGTCACGGCACCAGCCGACCTCCAGTCCTTCGAGTCGGCAGCGGCAGCCACCTGCTCCTCAGTGAACATGGCAGGGGGCGACTGCTTCTTCTCCACCTTCATGTTGTGGTACGACTTGAACTCAGCAGCAGACATGTCAGAGAACACGTTCATCCCGAACTGGGCTCCCTTCGTCTGCTCCTTCTCGAAACGCGACGCCTTCAGCATGTTGGCGGTGAAGATCCCGTAGCGGCGCTGCTCCTCCGCGATGCTCGAGTACTGCTTCCCGTGGTCGTTCTTGAAGGTGTTCCACAGCAGCTGCGAGTTCGCACGCACGTACTGCTCAGAGTACCCGTGTGCCTGGCTCGCCAGGAGGGCACACACAACAAGGGACAGGGTGCGCATTGTGAGTTTTTTTGTTTTGTTTTGTTTTTTTGTGTCTTTTCTGTCAGTGGTTTGCTTGTTTGGGTTTGTTTGGTGTGGTGATGTGTTGTCATCACCGTGGCGGTTCGCAAATGGAGGCAAATCTCGGTCATGGTGATGCACCCTCCAGATGGCACAGACAGCCGGTGAAGAAGGGTCTAAAGTCACACCTTGAAGAAGGGTCGTAGGAAAGAAGTGTGACACGTGGCATCTGAAATCTGAAGTGCAGTGGGGTAGGTACAAGAAGGTGGGTGTGGGGGTTCAGAAGTTATTTTCCTTTCGTATCGCATTTTGCATTGTGTGCCATTTGCACTCCTTTAGTTTCACGAAACGCTCTTCTATTTTCCTTTGGTTTTCCCTTCCGCCAAAATGCGGGGGAAAGTTGCCGAACAATGAATGTTCTGCATCAAGAGAACGTCACGCGCAGACGCACACTTTGCACAGCTAGTGTGCAGGATAGAGTATGTACGCCCGGGGGTCTACAAAAACAATTAAAACAAAAGTAAAGAGAAGAAAGTAAAAAATAACACAAAGAAGAGAAGTCATCGAGGACAAAGCTAGAAAATAAAGTTACCGCACCGAGCAGTGGAACACGTGCAACTCAAGACACGTGCATACAAACATCTTCATCTTTCAGACACATCAAGTCCACTGCAGTATGCCTGTGAACAGGAGAACCGAGCTTCTATTGAATTACTCTTTTTTTGCTTTGCGTAGTCTTGTTTTGTGTAAAATAAAAAATCAAGAATAAGTCATTGCCTCCACCCCTTAGATAGACGACGTGGATGCACCACGTCTGGGGCTTCAGCCAAACGCGAGAAATGTTACAGTTGGTTGTGTTTCCACAACCAGTCTTTTTCAAATACTTCCACACAGTATCTCTCAACAGTACGGCACACACACACATGCTAACAGCTCCACAAGGACAAGGTTCACTGCACTTCACTCACGTTCACATGCCTCCACGAAGACGAAGCACCAAGTGCAGTGTGCTCTCCTTCTGGATGTTGTAGTCTGCAAGGGTACGTCCGTCCTCAAGCTGCTTGCCGGCAAAGATCAGACGCTGCTGGTCTGGTGGGATGCCCTCCTTGTCCTGGATCTTCGCCTTCACGTTTTCGATTGTGTCGTTCGACTCCACCTCCAGTGTGATGGTCTTTCCTGTCAGGGTCTTGACGAAGATCTGCATTCCTCCACGCAGACGAAGCACCAAGTGCAGAGTGCTCTCCTTCTGGATGTTGTAGTCTGCAAGGGTACGTCCATCCTCAAGCTGCTTGCCTGCGAAGATAAGACGCTGCTGGTCTGGTGGGATACCTTCCTTGTCCTGGATCTTCGCCTTCACGTTCTCGATTGTGTCGTTCGACTCCACCTCCAAAGTGATGGTCTTGCCAGTCAAAGTCTTCACAAAGATTTGCATTCCTCCACGCAGACGCAACACCAAGTGCAGAGTGCTCTCCTTCTGGATGTTGTAGTCTGCCAGGGTACGTCCATCCTCAAGCTGCTTGCCTGCGAAGATAAGACGCTGCTGGTCTGGTGGGATACCTTCCTTGTCCTGGATCTTCGCCTTCACGTTCTCGATTGTGTCGTTCGACTCCACCTCCAAAGTGATGGTCTTGCCAGTCAAAGTCTTCACAAAGATTTGCATTCCTCCACGCAGACGCAACACCAAGTGCAGTGTGCTCTCCTTCTGGATGTTGTAGTCTGCCAGGGTACGTCCATCCTCAAGCTGCTTGCCTGCGAAGATAAGACGCTGCTGGTCTGGTGGGATACCTTCCTTGTCCTGGATCTTCGCCTTCACATTCTCAATCGTGTCGTTCGATTCCACCTCCAAAGTGATGGTCTTCCCTGTCAGGGTCTTCACGAAGATCTGCATTCCACCACGAAGACGCAACACCAAGTGCAGAGTGCTCTCCTTCTGGATGTTGTAGTCTGCCAGGGTACGTCCATCCTCAAGCTGCTTGCCTGCGAAGATAAGACGCTGCTGGTCTGGTGGGATGCCTTCCTTGTCCTGGATCTTCGCCTTCACGTTCTCGATTGTGTCGTTCGACTCCACCTCCAAAGTGATGGTCTTGCCAGTCAAAGTCTTCACAAAGATTTGCATTCCTCCACGCAGACGCAACACCAAGTGCAGTGTGCTCTCCTTCTGGATGTTGTAGTCTGCCAGGGTACGTCCATCCTCAAGCTGCTTGCCTGCGAAGATAAGACGCTGCTGGTCTGGTGGGATGCCCTCCTTGTCCTGGATCTTCGCCTTCACGTTCTCAATCGTGTCGTTGGATTCCACCTCCAGTGTGATAGTCTTCCCTGTCAGGGTCTTCACAAAGATTTGCATTCCTCCACGCAGACGCAACACCAAGTGCAGTGTGCTCTCCTTCTGGATGTTGTAGTCTGCCAGGGTACGTCCATCCTCAAGCTGCTTGCCGGCAAAGATGAGACGCTGCTGATCCGGTGGAATGCCTTCCTTGTCCTGGATCTTCGCCTTCACGTTCTCAATCGTGTCGTTCGACTCAACTTCAAGTGTGATGGTCTTCCCTGTCAGGGTCTTCACGAAGATCTGCATTCCTCCACGCAGACGAAGCACCAAGTGAAGCGTGCTCTCCTTCTGAATGTTGTAGTCAGCGAGGGTACGTCCATCCTCAAGCTGCTTGCCTGCGAAGATAAGACGCTGCTGGTCTGGTGGGATACCTTCCTTGTCCTGGATCTTCGCCTTCACGTTCTCAATCGTGTCGTTCGATTCCACCTCCAAAGTGATGGTCTTTCCTGTCAGAGTTTTCACAAAGATCTGCATGTTGTGTTGTGTATTTTAAATGTGTCGTCTGTGGTGTGACGTGGTTGGCAATGGTGTGGGAGAGATGAGGGAAAGGGTGGGCATGTAACAACAAGGCAGAAGAGAAGGGGGTGGTGTATTTGGGTATGTTCCATCACGTCCAAGAAGATGATAGCCTGCAAAAAAAACAATGAGTTAAAATTGACCACATGTACAAAAAAGAACTAAACTGTTGTGCATGTGGACATGAGACAACACAAACACGCGGAGAGGCTAAATCAAAACATATCATTGGAAAACAAACAAGAAGGACGACAAAAAATGAAAAGGAACAGAAAAGAAAACTCGGCAGATGGATGATCACACAGGATCACACGCTATAATAAAACAGGCCTGGTGTTTGTTTATACAACACTTCAGCCACAGCAAATTCAAATGAAATAATAAAAAACAAACGTTATCGTGTGCGCATCAAAATGACACAAGAAAGGAAGAAAGCTGCTTGAAGATCAGAGAAGGAAACAAACAGAGGTCGTTATCACTTCCACGCCTTCTCTCTTCCTTTCCCTTCCAGGTCTCTGTTATGCTCAGACAATCGAGGTCACAGGGGACTCGTTCAGGCCGCACTCGTTCGAGCCGTAGGACACACGGATGTATCCAGACTCTCCCCAGGTCGGTCCCCAGGAGTTCTTGATGATCCAGTAGTCAGCGCCGTATCCGACAATGAGCACTCCGTGGTCAAGCTGGCATCCGAAGATTCCACAGCAGGTCGTCAGCACTCCTCCGGAGTACGACTGCCACTTCTGCGCGTCAACGGCGATGGAGAGGGGTCCTCCGGTGGAGACGAAGGCCTTCATCTGTGCCTCGGTGTGGGTGATGTCCTTGTACGACGAGATGGTGGCTCCGACGGGCTTGCCGGTCACGGACTCGCACTCGTGGCGGATTCCGGTGCCCGACTTGTAGGGGTACGAGTCCTCAGTCACGATGTCTCCGTTGTGGTTCGAGATCAGCCACTTCAGGGCGTTGTCCATCAGTCCTCCGTTGCAGCCCTGGTCGACCTTGTCGCACGACACAAGCTCCTGCTCGGACACCGAGGTCAGGGTCTTCCCGGACAGCTGCCACTGGCCCTCAATTCCTCCGGTGGTGGAGAACGCCCAGCACGACCCGCACTGTGCCTGGTTCTTCACGTGGGTCACGGCACCAGCCGACCTCCAGTCCTTCGAGTCGGCAGCGGCAGCCACCTGCTCCTCAGTGAACATGGCAGGGGGCGACTGCTTCTTCTCCACCTTCATGTTGTGGTACGACTTGAACTCAGCAGCAGACATGTCAGAGAACACGTTCATCCCGAACTGGGCTCCCTTCGTCTGCTCCTTCTCGAAACGCGACGCCTTCAGCATGTTGGCGGTGAAGATCCCGTAGCGGCGCTGCTCCTCCGCGATGCTCGAGTACTGCTTCCCGTGGTCGTTCTTGAAGGTGTTCCACAGCAGCTGCGAGTTCGCACGCACGTACTGCTCAGAGTACCCGTGTGCCTGGCTCGCCAGGAGGGCACACACAACAAGGGACAGGGTGCGCATTGTGAGTTTTTTTGTTTTGTTTTGTTTTTTTGTGTCTTTTCTGTCAGTGGTTTGCTTGTTTGGGTTTGTTTGGTGTGGTGATGTGTTGTCATCACCGTGGCGGTTCGCAAATGGAGGCAAATCTCGGTCATGGTGATGCACCCTCCAGATGGCACAGACAGCCGGTGAAGAAGGGTCTAAAGTCACACCTTGAAGAAGGGTCGTAGGAAAGAAGTGTGACACGTGGCATCTGAAATCTGAAGTGCAGTGGGGTAGGTACAAGAAGGTGGGTGTGGGGGTTCAGAAGTTATTTTCCTTTCGTATCGCATTTTGCATTGTGTGCCATTTGCACTCCTTTAGTTTCACGAAACGCTCTTCTATTTTCCTTTGGTTTTCCCTTCCGCCAAAATGCGGGGGAAAGTTGCCGAACAATGAATGTTCTGCATCAAGAGAACGTCACGCGCAGACGCACACTTTGCACAGCTAGTGTGCAGGATAGAGTATGTACGCCCGGGGGTCTACAAAAACAATTAAAACAAAAGTAAAGAGAAGAAAGTAAAAAATAACACAAAGAAGAGAAGTCATCGAGGACAAAGCTAGAAAATAAAGTTACCGCACCGAGCAGTGGAACACGTGCAACTCAAGACACGTGCATACAAACATCTTCATCTTTCAGACACATCAAGTCCACTGCAGTATGCCTGTGAACAGGAGAACCGAGCTTCTATTGAATTACTCTTTTTTTGCTTTGCGTAGTCTTGTTTTGTGTAAAATAAAAAATCAAGAATAAGTCATTGCCTCCACCCCTTAGATAGACGACGTGGATGCACCACGTCTGGGGCTTCAGCCAAACGCGAGAAATGTTACAGTTGGTTGTGTTTCCACAACCAGTCTTTTTCAAATACTTCCACACAGTATCTCTCAACAGTACGGCACACACACACATGCTAACAGCTCCACAAGGACAAGGTTCACTGCACTTCACTCACGTTCACATGCCTCCACGAAGACGAAGCACCAAGTGCAGTGTGCTCTCCTTCTGGATGTTGTAGTCTGCAAGGGTACGTCCGTCCTCAAGCTGCTTGCCGGCAAAGATCAGACGCTGCTGGTCTGGTGGGATGCCCTCCTTGTCCTGGATCTTCGCCTTCACGTTTTCGATTGTGTCGTTCGACTCCACCTCCAGTGTGATGGTCTTTCCTGTCAGGGTCTTGACGAAGATCTGCATTCCTCCACGCAGACGAAGCACCAAGTGCAGAGTGCTCTCCTTCTGGATGTTGTAGTCTGCAAGGGTACGTCCATCCTCAAGCTGCTTGCCTGCGAAGATAAGACGCTGCTGGTCTGGTGGGATACCTTCCTTGTCCTGGATCTTCGCCTTCACGTTCTCGATTGTGTCGTTCGACTCCACCTCCAAAGTGATGGTCTTGCCAGTCAAAGTCTTCACAAAGATTTGCATTCCTCCACGCAGACGCAACACCAAGTGCAGAGTGCTCTCCTTCTGGATGTTGTAGTCTGCCAGGGTACGTCCATCCTCAAGCTGCTTGCCTGCGAAGATAAGACGCTGCTGGTCTGGTGGGATACCTTCCTTGTCCTGGATCTTCGCCTTCACGTTCTCGATTGTGTCGTTCGACTCCACCTCCAAAGTGATGGTCTTGCCAGTCAAAGTCTTCACAAAGATTTGCATTCCTCCACGCAGACGCAACACCAAGTGCAGTGTGCTCTCCTTCTGGATGTTGTAGTCTGCCAGGGTACGTCCATCCTCAAGCTGCTTGCCTGCGAAGATAAGACGCTGCTGGTCTGGTGGGATACCTTCCTTGTCCTGGATCTTCGCCTTCACATTCTCAATCGTGTCGTTCGATTCCACCTCCAAAGTGATGGTCTTCCCTGTCAGGGTCTTCACGAAGATCTGCATTCCACCACGAAGACGCAACACCAAGTGCAGAGTGCTCTCCTTCTGGATGTTGTAGTCTGCCAGGGTACGTCCATCCTCAAGCTGCTTGCCTGCGAAGATAAGACGCTGCTGGTCTGGTGGGATGCCTTCCTTGTCCTGGATCTTCGCCTTCACGTTCTCGATTGTGTCGTTCGACTCCACCTCCAAAGTGATGGTCTTGCCAGTCAAAGTCTTCACAAAGATTTGCATTCCTCCACGCAGACGCAACACCAAGTGCAGTGTGCTCTCCTTCTGGATGTTGTAGTCTGCCAGGGTACGTCCATCCTCAAGCTGCTTGCCTGCGAAGATAAGACGCTGCTGGTCTGGTGGGATGCCCTCCTTGTCCTGGATCTTCGCCTTCACGTTCTCAATCGTGTCGTTGGATTCCACCTCCAGTGTGATAGTCTTCCCTGTCAGGGTCTTCACAAAGATTTGCATTCCTCCACGCAGACGCAACACCAAGTGCAGTGTGCTCTCCTTCTGGATGTTGTAGTCTGCCAGGGTACGTCCATCCTCAAGCTGCTTGCCGGCAAAGATGAGACGCTGCTGATCCGGTGGAATGCCTTCCTTGTCCTGGATCTTCGCCTTCACGTTCTCAATCGTGTCGTTCGACTCAACTTCAAGTGTGATGGTCTTCCCTGTCAGGGTCTTCACGAAGATCTGCATTCCTCCACGCAGACGAAGCACCAAGTGAAGCGTGCTCTCCTTCTGAATGTTGTAGTCAGCGAGGGTACGTCCATCCTCAAGCTGCTTGCCTGCGAAGATAAGACGCTGCTGGTCTGGTGGGATACCTTCCTTGTCCTGGATCTTCGCCTTCACGTTCTCAATCGTGTCGTTCGATTCCACCTCCAAAGTGATGGTCTTTCCTGTCAGAGTTTTCACAAAGATCTGCATGTTGTGTTGTGTATTTTAAATGTGTCGTCTGTGGTGTGACGTGGTTGGCAATGGTGTGGGAGAGATGAGGGAAAGGGTGGGCATGTAACAACAAGGCAGAAGAGAAGGGGGTGGTGTATTTGGGTATGTTCCATCACGTCCAAGAAGATGATAGCCTGCAAAAAAAACAATGAGTTAAAATTGACCACATGTACAAAAAAGAACTAAACTGTTGTGCATGTGGACATGAGACAACACAAACACGCGGAGAGGCTAAATCAAAACATATCATTGGAAAACAAACAAGAAGGACGACAAAAAATGAAAAGGAACAGAAAAGAAAACTCGGCAGATGGATGATCACACAGGATCACACGCTATAATAAAACAGGCCTGGTGTTTGTTTATACAACACTTCAGCCACAGCAAATTCAAATGAAATAATAAAAAACAAACGTTATCGTGTGCGCATCAAAATGACACAAGAAAGGAAGAAAGCTGCTTGAAGATCAGAGAAGGAAACAAACAGAGGTCGTTATCACTTCCACGCCTTCTCTCTTCCTTTCCCTTCCAGGTCTCTGTTATGCTCAGACAATCGAGGTCACAGGGGACTCGTTCAGGCCGCACTCGTTCGAGCCGTAGGACACACGGATGTATCCAGACTCTCCCCAGGTCGGTCCCCAGGAGTTCTTGATGATCCAGTAGTCAGCGCCGTATCCGACAATGAGCACTCCGTGGTCAAGCTGGCATCCGAAGATTCCACAGCAGGTCGTCAGCACTCCTCCGGAGTACGACTGCCACTTCTGCGCGTCAACGGCGATGGAGAGGGGTCCTCCGGTGGAGACGAAGGCCTTCATCTGTGCCTCGGTGTGGGTGATGTCCTTGTACGACGAGATGGTGGCTCCGACGGGCTTGCCGGTCACGGACTCGCACTCGTGGCGGATTCCGGTGCCCGACTTGTAGGGGTACGAGTCCTCAGTCACGATGTCTCCGTTGTGGTTCGAGATCAGCCACTTCAGGGCGTTGTCCATCAGTCCTCCGTTGCAGCCCTGGTCGACCTTGTCGCACGACACAAGCTCCTGCTCGGACACCGAGGTCAGGGTCTTCCCGGACAGCTGCCACTGGCCCTCAATTCCTCCGGTGGTGGAGAACGCCCAGCACGACCCGCACTGTGCCTGGTTCTTCACGTGGGTCACGGCACCAGCCGACCTCCAGTCCTTCGAGTCGGCAGCGGCAGCCACCTGCTCCTCAGTGAACATGGCAGGGGGCGACTGCTTCTTCTCCACCTTCATGTTGTGGTACGACTTGAACTCAGCAGCAGACATGTCAGAGAACACGTTCATCCCGAACTGGGCTCCCTTCGTCTGCTCCTTCTCGAAACGCGACGCCTTCAGCATGTTGGCGGTGAAGATCCCGTAGCGGCGCTGCTCCTCCGCGATGCTCGAGTACTGCTTCCCGTGGTCGTTCTTGAAGGTGTTCCACAGCAGCTGCGAGTTCGCACGCACGTACTGCTCAGAGTACCCGTGTGCCTGGCTCGCCAGGAGGGCACACACAACAAGGGACAGGGTGCGCATTGTGAGTTTTTTTGTTTTGTTTTGTTTTTTTGTGTCTTTTCTGTCAGTGGTTTGCTTGTTTGGGTTTGTTTGGTGTGGTGATGTGTTGTCATCACCGTGGCGGTTCGCAAATGGAGGCAAATCTCGGTCATGGTGATGCACCCTCCAGATGGCACAGACAGCCGGTGAAGAAGGGTCTAAAGTCACACCTTGAAGAAGGGTCGTAGGAAAGAAGTGTGACACGTGGCATCTGAAATCTGAAGTGCAGTGGGGAAGATTTCAATGAAGTACAGTAAGTGGCAAAAGTCCCGCCTGACCATAGGGCGATATGAATTCGATCGGTTCTTAGGAGGGGCGTCATTTGAGGTGACTTTTCTTTTATGTTGGCCTGATGAATTATTAGGCACCTGGGGGATCAGATTTTATGGTATTTCAAGATAAAGAAGTTGCACAGTGTACTCACTTTGTACATGGCAACTGACCTGCAGCAGACCCCCTCCCTCGGGTAAAGATATGTCTACAGAATTTTAAGGTTCCGCTTAACAAAAGAGCGGATCGAAAGCTCTGGCGCTTTTGGTTGTGTTCTTAGGCAGGGATTTTGCTAATAAGTGGAGAGTGCTTTTTTGTTCTCAGACTCGAGGAATATTAATGACGTCAACGACGCACATATTATAATCTTACGACAGTGTACTTTGAAGAAAAAAAAAAACGAAGTGAAACTCGGTATTGCTGTTGAAACAGAGAAGGCGGACAATGGTGCGGACAACAACAATTGACACAACACGTCCTGACAAGCGATTCCAGTCCCACTCATCCACCTCTGCACATGCGGTAGGCTGCGTACCAAAACTACACCTTCAAACATGCGGGACACCTCCTCCATGTTCCCAGCCAGCTTCTTCAGTGGCCGGAGTGTGAGGAACACGCAGAAGAACATAATGAGTGCACAACCGATGCTCATCGCAATGGCAGCGACCAAAGCTGTAACACGACGCGATCCTGCATCTCGTGTGTCACATCTGAGTGAAACACAGACATCCCCAGCATCAACTTCAGTCCGCCTTCGATGAGCACCGTCATCGCGATGATCTCCCCACCTCTCACCAAGAGTGTCTTGTAACGCGTTGACTCTCCATGTTCCCGTGCCCTCGCGATGATCTGGGCTACATCCTTATAACACTATAGTGCACTACGCCTGCGGAGTACCTCCACCGCATGCGCCATGTCCTCCCGCACATTGCTCGGCACCACACGCCTACACTCGACGTAGTGCTTCTGCAGCGCCTCTGCACACCACCGCAGCACCTCCTCTGCAAGGCACGTCTCCGCCACCTCAGCGTACACCAGACAGATGTGCCCCAAGCACTCTGGTGGTGTCACCACCAACGACGCCTCCAAGAAGGGCCTCGTGAACTGCCGGTGGTACGGCTCCAACATCCGCAACACTTTCTCCTTCTCCACAAAACCCGCCCCCGCACACAGCTGCAGAATCGCCGCTGCCTCACGCACACCCATGGTGAGCACAACCACCTCCACCACAGCACGTTCACATATCGCAGATCGCAACACTTCTGGCGCGGCTATGAGTCTCTCAGGTTCGGACAGCGTTCTGGTGAGGCTTGATGCGATGCGACCCATCTCGCGGGCGGAAAGGGATGGGATGTGTGTGGAGAGCTGCACAGCGACACGCGAGACTGCGGCAGCATGTGGCGTGCGGGAGAGGAGGAGGAGGTACATCTCAAGGGCGGGTGCCTTGTCCAGGCGTGAGTAGTGCATGCGGGATTGCGGGTCGGTGAGTTCGGAAGCAATGAGAGCGTCGAGCAGGCTGTCCTCCCAGCCGCACGCCTGCACCTCCTTCCACGCCTCCACCAGCAACGCAGGCTGCACAGCTGCCACCTCCCCACGCAGCGTCTCGCAGCACCGTGCAAACACCCCCCCAGACCTGCACCGTGCACGCCCATACGCCGTCAGCACCGCCGCAGCGTCGTCGCCACTGAACCTCACCTTCGACACTGCGTCTGCCATCTCACGCAGACGGCTTGCCAGCTTCGCTTTGCCAAGACCTACCACGGTCGTCGCTAGGCGGTGCGCCTTCATAGGGTGTAAGGGCAAATGGGTGGGTTGTGTAACATTAGCATCGGTGATGGGGGCCACGAAGCATGGTTTCTGTGGAGTAGGTGGGGTGGTGTACGATGCACAACACGGTTGCTTCCCTGCCTGCATGGTGCGCAGTGGAGAAGGCTTCCTCCCTCGAGGGTGGGGTGCCAGAACTACCCACACGGCACGTTCGTTACGACAGTCATATACGGCGGTGCGACAAATGATCGTCTCGTCGTGACAAGGTGCATAGTAGTATATAGTGGTACATAGTGGTACGTGAATCACTCAAAAAGGGGGCATGAGAAGCAAGGCTGTTATGTTTGCTGCTTTTGAAAGACTCCGTTTTTTTGTGTCTGTATGCATGTATAGACGTATGAGTAGAGAAAACGTTGGTAAATGATCTAACGCTCCATCGATTAGTCACTTAATAATAACTCTGGTTTTCCGAGGAACCAGTAAAAAAAATGTGAAAAAGTTTATAAGATGAACCCAAGCCTCTCGTGCGTAATCGACCTATGGAGTTGGGAAACAAACAACAAAAAGTGAAGTTGTGCAAAACGCCTCTGGGACGCAGGGCACTGACTATGCGGGGCAACAAAAAAAAAATGCTATGTTTTCCTTTTGCCATCAGGTTCTTTGTTGTTATTCGACTTTCACATGTTCTTATTTTTTGTTTTTTGTGTTGTTACATCTTTTTTGGTATACACAACGAGCACACCGAGTTGTTTTGTTGCATCTTATTCACACGGAGGGATACGAGAACTTAGAGGGAACGTTGTTGTCTCTCTGTCGACACGCACACCCTCAGTCTGGAAGAAGAAATATGCAAAAAAGTAAAGAATTTTTTTTTTGAAAAAGACGAGAAGAACATGTTTTCAAAAGTGAAGTTTGGGGGGAAGGGGATGATGTCACTGCATTTTGTACTTTCCGATAGAATAATACATCAATACCCACAATACAGCTGACATTAGAAAAGGAAAACAGCAACCTTACACTTCTTGGTATGCAACATAAGACAGTTAAAGGCACAAAAGAGAGAACTATTTTTGTAAGATGATCCAGTCACCTTGAAAACAAAAAGACTTCAGCTGTGCAAAAAAAAAAGGGGGGGGGGAAAGGTCGTTGATGCAGGCACCTCCGACTGACCCTGTACGATGCCAGCCATTTCAGATGAAAGCATAATTGAAAAAAGACAAGGGTGTGCAAAATGATTTTTACAACCCTGTCCAATATTTCGAGAGGAAGAGACTAAGGTAGGTTCGGTGCTTGCAGGTTTTTTTTTTGTTGCGAGACGCAACAAAAAACCGCAGCTAAACAAAAAAATACATTTTTATTTTCAAATGAAGGCTAGGCTATGCCATGGTTCTGGTTTCTTTTTTTTTTTTTTTTTTGAAAAATTGTTGGGGTAGTGTAGTTGCCTCGGTTGTGTTGCCACAGTTGTGCAATCTCCACCGCATTTTTTTTTTTTTTTGCTGTTCGTAGTGCGCATCTTGTGTTCGGTTTTTCGATTGCTCTCACATACTTTCAATTCTGTGAATTGAAAGTATATGAATCTAATTGATTGTGACTTACAAAAGCCACTCACAACAAAATATAAAAAAATCAAGACACACTCGGGAGGAAAGACTATTTTCCAAAACCGCAACAACAAAAAAATATATAAACTTGCCAGATGAAAGGCGCCTCTCATCAGCAGTGTACACACACACACACATATCAAAAGACAACGTTGGTGGTCACCAACAAGAAGGGTCCCCATTCGCTCCCCTCCTGTTAGCAGTTCTTCTCCCTTTTTTTCTCCCCCCCTCACAAAGAACCAAAGCACACAACTTTTCACCCCTTCACCTCCCCTATCCACACCCTCACTTTTCCTCCACCCTGCCATCTTACAGCTTTGCCCCCTCAATGAAGTCGACAAATGCATTCGCGACACAAACCTTCCCTGTCTCCTTCACCCTTGTTGTGAAGGAGATTCTTGTGGGTGAGACACGCCACATTTCTACTACCAGGGTTTGACCGAGGAGAACTGGCTTCACAAAACGGGCCTGGCAGGCACGGTACGTGGCAGCGGTCCCAGAAGCGTACTGCTTCAGGACGAGACGAACGGAGATGCCGAGCGAACAGAGTCCGTGCAGGATGGGCTCCCCAAAGCCAGCCTTCTTTGCAAAGGCGGGCTCGATGTGCAGTGGGTTGTAATCCCCTGAGAGTCGGTAGAGGGCTGCCTGGTTCTGCGCAACCTTGTATTCCAGTACTGCGTCGGGTGTGGTCTTCGGTGCAGGCACCACCTCAAGCACGCTGCGCCCACCACTCGCAGTGAAGGCTTGCGGGCCAATCGCAAAGGCGGAGCTGACCATTCGGTAGTACAGCGCACCGTCCGCAGAGCGGACCTGCGTTTCCATCTCGAACACTGCCCCCTTCGGCTTCTTGGACACACTCAGAAGACGTTCACGCAGGACCAACGAGGCACCGCCTGCTGGCAGTGGTTTGACCATTTCAATGTAACGCTCGCCATCAAGCGTCACCTTGATGCCCTTCAGCGGCGGCAGCGTGGCACCCTGCATCATAGCCTTCGAAGGGAACGACAGGGCATCCTGCTCGGTGCCCTTAAAGGGCAGGACAATGGGGTACGTCGGGAACGCGGAGAACTGTGCGTCCTTCTCGTATGTGAAGTTGAGCTCGTCACAACCAATGCCCAAGGCGTACGTCAACAGGTCGCGTCTGTTGTATGAGCAGGGCTGCTCACGCCATGTGTTCAGGTATGTAGAGGTGTCGATGTCTCCCATTGTCAAAGATTTGTTAGGGAGGAAAGGGTGCTGGTGTGGTGGTGGTGGTGGTGGTGGGTAACTGTGCAAAGTTGGAAAAGGGGATAAAAAAGTTGGTTTTGAAATACAAAAGCCCTCTCGTGAACAGTGTACCTTTGGTACAACGACCGGCTGTACCGGGGGATGGACACCCCAACCATGCATTTCGTGGTTTACATCTGATATGACATTGTGCTACTCCCGCTGCCACTCATCAGCCAGATGAACGGGGATCATTGCAAACAGGGGCATAAATCCTGATGTAGGGTCCGGTTGGGGTCCTCTGCCCGTTTCGCAGTATGGGAAAGGCTATAGAGGAGCACGAAGCCTGAGTCGCTAATTTGGGCCAAACCGAATCTAAAGGAAAGCAGTTTCAGCCCCGAAAAGAGGGGATGACATTCTTTTTTGTTTGTTCCGATGATGGGGGAAACGGTCTTTTTTGTGTGGGTTGGAGGGGACCGTTTTCACAATATAGAAAAATTGGGGGCAGGGGGGGCAGAACAAAGGGGAGGTACTAAAGGGTGGGTTTCACCCCGGGGGGGAGTGTGTGGGGGGGTATCGACCGATATTTAAAAAAGGGGGGCTGGGGGGGGGAAATCTTGGGGGGTTTGGGCATTATTTTTTTTGGGTTCAGGCATTGGTAGAGATGTAGTTTAAAGACCCCGATTTGGGTTTTTGCCAGAAATCCCACAAAAATAACTGTTTCCTTTGGTTGTCATGGAAACGGCATCTTCTTTTCAAAAGCTTTGTATAAAAAATATAAGAGACTCAGAAAGTAAAGTGAAGAATTTTGGTACCGCGAACCCTTTTGGGACATCGTCGATGTATGTTATAGGTTAATACTTCAGTTTTTGTTTTGTTTTGTTTTGCCAACACGAACACTTTTTTTTTTTGTATTTGCCGTGCGCATTTGTTTTCTTTTTTCTGTTGACCCTCTCCCATTGAAACCCTCTGAAAACCTACTGACTGTTCGTGTGTTTGATATCCGGTGTGGGTTATTCCTCGCAATTCGGAACATAACCCATGTGTGTGTGTGTTGTTCACAATTTCCTTACGAAAAAAAAAAAAAAAAAAAAAGAAAAACCCCCCAAAAAAAAATCACGTTTTCTTTTTTTTTTTTTCCCACGCCAAAATTGCAGGCCCTGATGGTACTCCCTCCCAATCCTCATTTATTTTTCCTCAACACGAAAACCCTCTTTTTTTTGCTTTGTTTTTTTTTTTTTTTTTGCTTTCTTTTGTTTTCTTTTGTTTTCGCTTCCTTTAGTCTCCCTTCTACCCAATACAAGCACACCCATTATTTTTTTATCACACACACACGCCAGACACTTCACTCTACCCCATTACCCCGTACTGATATTTAGATCAGTAGTAGTGAAGACGCTCGTAACGGTGCGCTTCAAGAATCATGGCTTCCCAGATGCCAATAACGAGAAAGATGGCGAAGGAAATTCCGGGGAGGTAGAACTTCAACTTGACCCACCAACGTGTCTGCATCTTTTTAAACCACGCGCCCAGGCCACCCGCCTCAAGTCTCTGGTCCATGAACGTCGTTTGTCTCACGACGTACATCTCGTTCGACGGCGTCGAAATGAACCTGTGTCCCGCGTGTCCGCCAATACCGCTCATGTACTTCTCGCTCTCGGTCATGCGCTGCTTCGTGTAGATGCTCTTGAACCCGCTGGTGCGTGGGCCCACCACGCCATAGAAGTTCTTGACTGCTGACATTGTTTAAGACCGGTGCTGGCCGGAAACGAAACTAATTCCTGTGTGGGGGTGCGTGGTGCGTTGTGGGGGGTGACGTAAGGATGAGATCTTGGTGTTGTCATCATCCGCAGGGGAAAGGTTGTTGGAACAAAAAGATGGCATCTCGCAAACCCTCCAACTCCTTTCCTAGCACAGGCAGCAATGGACAGGTGTTAATGAGCTGCTTGTAAGGGTGTTGTGTGTGGGGTTGTTGTTTTGCAGTCAGACGAGCGTTTTTCCTCAAAGACAGGGAGACGACATGACCCCAGGGCAACAGTGGCCACCAGGTAGCGTCGCCCTCCGTAGGGATATCACTTTGGTCATCATGTGCAAAGCATGTGGCTGTGCAGTGCGGTCTCTTGGAACGTTTGAACAGGAGTCACAGCAGTAACAAGGCTGCGTCCATGCCTGACGCACCCTCTTGTGGATGTCGTGTTGTGTTGTGTTGTTGTGGCTGAGTCGATCTCGCACTCCCTGTGACACACAAGCCCACTGGATGAGGGCCTGTGTGTCTAAGGCATGGGATATGCTCGCAGTTGTGGCACAGCAGAATGAGGGGTTGTGGTATCTTGGTTCTTGGGAGTATCCCGTGAGTTTACTTGTTGAACACACGGGGCTGATAAGTCCTTGTTGTTGTGGGTTGCGGGAAATAACAGAAGAAAAGACTCAGCGTTGGTAGAGTGAAGTGTGTTGTGATCAATCAAGAGAACGCAAAAAAAACGCGTCCCACTCAGCGTGGTGCATGGTCCATAAAGACGAATCTCATCATGTGCGTGTGGATGTGTCCGGCAGGAAAAGAGGGGAACAGTATCTCGAGTGGTTTGGGTGTGCGTTGATGCCATGACCGGCAAAGACGCGACCGTTAAACCCCCTTCAGCAGAACAGCGAGGAAAGGCAGCCTTCTTGTGTGTGTCAGGGGTGTTTGAAAATTGGAAAGTTGTTATCTGGTCATGGAAAATGTCAGAAGCAAGACTGGCGTGTCATGTTGTTGTGTTGTCATCATCCGCACGGGGAGAGGCTATGACGCAGCTCTCACACGTATTTGCGTGGGGTTTCCCCAGAAGACTGGATGCTGCCCTCGACGAGGTTGGGGTTGGCAGATGGACGCAGGTGATATACAAGCTGCATCATGCAGTCGTTTCATAGAAAGGGAAAAAATGAATAAAAACACGACGTAACATGACACAAGGAAGCTAAATAGAAGACACTTTTCTTTTCTTTTCTTTTCTTTTCTCGCTCTTCTGCTTCATGAAGCAAGAACCGCAAGATGTTTTGTGGACAAGGAGTGGTGAGACAAGAGTGTTTTTTCCCCCTCCCGACCACACTGCATAAAACTCTAACACACACACAGGACCTTCGTCGCTTTGTGTTGTGTTGATCCTACACGACGGTGAAGTATAGTACATTACAAGTGAAGTTACATGTAACGTTACAAGTGAAAAACCGTTACAAGTGAGTTACAAGTGAGTTACAAGTGGGATACATGAATTACAGGCAAAATCAGGTTGTAACTGGTGGGTTACAAGTGAGTTACATGTAACAAAAGTTACATGTAACTCACTTGTAACTCCACTTGTAACACCCGTTACTTCACCGTCGTGTAATACCCCCCCCCCTAGGGGATACGACTCCAGCCATTTTGGCTGGGACCAAACGCACGGAAAATTCATTTGGCATTATCTGGTCATCTCCAAGGCAACTGCGGGTGAAAAACACCCTCAGAGTGGGTCACAGGGGGCCTGTGGGTCGAAAAACGACCCAGAAGCCACCCCAGAATACAAAAAAATGGAAAAAAATAGTGAAAAAACGGCTTTTTTCACGTTTTGGCCACTTTGGGCAAAATAGCGATTTTTCGAGAAAAAAATCAAAAACCGGGATATTTTTTTGACATCACAAAGCCTCCTTTGGCACAAATATACCCCAAAAGTGGCCTGTGAGTCCATTCCAACCTGTTTTGGACATATTTGACACTTTTGGAAGTGTTTTTTTGGTGTTTTTAGGTCAAAAAAATGCCCAAGACGTCCCCAAGACATCCCCAAGACACTTTGCACACCCCCTGTTACGGTCATATTTTTTTCGTTTTTTTGCCTGAAACCCCCAAAATACCCCTCCCGGACCCCACATAGTCCCGAATATCCATCACACACCCACTCAGAGTGAGTAGAAGCACCCCAAAAAAAATATTTTTTAAAGCCCTTCAACTTCAACATGGATGCTGCCGAAACTGAAGCACAATTTTAGGGCTTTAAAAAATATTTTTTTTGGGGTGCTTCTACTCACTCTGAGTGGGTGTGTGATGGATATTCGGGACTATGTGGGGTCCGGGAGGGGTATTTTGGGGGTTTCAGGCAAAAAAACGAAAAAAATATGACCGTAACAGGGGGTGTGCAAAGTGTCTTGGGGATGTCTTGGGGACGTCTTGGGCATTTTTTTGACCTAAAAACACCAAAAAAACACTTCCAAAAGTGTCAAATATGTCCAAAACAGGTTGGAATGGACTCACAGGCCACTTTTGGGGTATATTTGTGCCAAAGGAGGCTTTGTGATGTCAAAAAATATCCCGGTTTTTGATTTTTTTCTCGAAAAATCGCTATTTTGCCCAAAGTGGCCAAAACGTGAAAAAAGCCGTTTTTTCACTATTTTTTTTCCATTTTTTTGTATTCTGGGGTGGCTTCTGGGTCGTTTTTCGACCCACAGGCCCCCTGTGACCCACTCTGAGGGTGTTTTTCACCCGCAGTTGCCTTGGAGATGGCCAGATAATGCCAAATGAATTTTCCGTGCGTTTGGTCCCAGCCAAAATGGCTGGAGTCGTATCCCCTACCCCCCCCCCCCCTACCTGACCACCGTTTCCCCTCGTCCAACATGTATCACCTCTGCAGAATATTCAAAAAAAAAACAAAATAAAACATAAAAATGGGGGGAAAGTGGGGATTTTCTCCGAAAAACAAGAACACGACACTTCGCCGTACCTCGGGCCACCCCAAAAAGAAAAGAGCAGGGTTGTTCCTACCCCAGATCGAAAACCCGAAATCCTAGAAAAAGCCCTGAGAAGGGGGAGGGGATGAAAAAAAAAAGGAAAAAAAAAAATACAGAAACAGAACGAACCAAAAACAATATCAAAAACTAACCCCAGTAAACGACAAAAATAAAATGGCGTTTTTTTTTGAGCCACATCATCACGTATCAGTGCATTTTTTTTTTTAGTACAATTCATGGATGGCACCCATTACCGGGTATGGTGTATTACCGGGAAATGCAAAATCCCAGATTCATTACCGGGCATTTCCGGTGTTCGGTACCCTATTACCGGGAATTATTGAGTAACGAAGCCCAAAACAAGGCCACGTGGGATGCGGTGTATGGTTCTGGTCCCTGTACTGAAGTGGACAGACTCGTGTGCCTTCTGTTGGTAATGACAGACCGGGTAAAAGAAAACCTGGTAATACCCAACAATGAAAAACTAGTACAAAAAAAATTACCTCCCGGTAATTCCCGGTCCGTTACCGGGTGCCATCCATGTTTTTCTTTTTCTTTTTCTTTTTCTTTTTCAAAGGCCAAATGAGTTTGCTGGTTTTGATAAAACCGCTTGTTTCTTTTGGGGAGATTTCTTTGCCTCGCTAGAATTATTGAAAAGACACACGCTGCGTGCAAAGGCACCACGCTGGGCAACATTAGAAAAGCACTGGAGGCAATTCATTAAATTTGCACCAGAACAAATTTTGGACCTAAAACAAAAATAGTAGGATCGGTAAGTAAAAGTTGTTTCGTTGATTGGCGGTACCGGTAATACTATTTCTCTTTTAACGCAAGCTTCGTAAGAATAAAAAAAAGAGAGAAGTTGGAAGTGCAAACGCCTCACCGTACACCGGCGGACACAAGCACTGAAAAAAAAAAGTTGTAAAATATGGGGGAAAAGGGGGAGTAGGGTGGGGAAACAAAGGGGGATCAGCTTTGCTTCTCACTATCACATCGGGGGGCACCCCCCCCTGTGCGCGTGGGTGCTAACAAGAACACCATTGTGCACGCCAAGGTGGGGTTTCAGTGGGAGCTGCGCTGTTCCAGAGGATTGATAGGGAAGAGTGGGAGGGTGGGAGGGGCGGATGTGTTGCTCTTTCGGTAATTTTTTTTTTTTTTTTTTTTTTTTTTGCTATTTTTGTTTCTTTTCTTTTGGACAGTAAAAACCACCAAAGAGAAGAACAAAAGTGATCAACAAAACAAAGACGGCGACAATCACCAAAGTAGGTTCCGTCCTCATCTAAATTTAGTCTTCGCTGACGCAAGAAAAAGTCTTGAAATACAAAAGCCCTCTCGTGAACAGTGGACCTTGGTACAATGACCAGCTGTACCGGGGGGGGGGTGGACACACCCATCTAAAAAAACCTCCCCCATTTTGAAGAAAATGGTCTCTAATCTGACAATCACTGTACACCGACTTGAGCATATAGATCTTTTGTACCCACCGGTTGAATCTCATGGAATATAATATGGTGATCCCGGGGGTGTCGATATTGACAGATCGTTGACCGATTTCCCATAGCAGCAGTGTTGAATACGTGTTTTTTTTTTTTTTTTTGAAAATTTGTGTGTCGTTTTTTTTTAAAGTGTCATTTGTGAAACTGTTGAAACAACAAAACAAAAGAACATTGAGGGATAGGGGGCGTTTAATGAACGTACGTTGCAGAAGGGATGGCTCGCAAATAATAAATAAAAACTGGTTACGCAACGTCAAGCCCTGAGGCTTTCAGTACAAATACCAGCGAGAAAAAGAAATATTTGGGGAAAAAAAATAGATGAGAATCTTGGACACATCACACTCACCCACGCTCCAGAGAGGCTCGCCGAGATGCGACATCGTAGCTTTTGTTTGAGGGAATGCCCCCCCTTCAGCCACACCAAATAACTAACTAACTATCAGTCCTTTCAAGGGGTTCCCACATTTTGTGAAGGACGAAGTATTAGCAATTCATTAACAAAGAGAAGTTGAAAGTGCAGACGCCTCACCGTTCATCGGCGGACGCAGGGCACTGGGCACTGTATAACAAAGAACAGGGGGTGGTGGGGTGCATCATGGAGTGCAAAAAATAATAATTTACCAACACAATAAAAGTATTTAGTGCAAATCACAGTTTCTTTTTTTTCCCGTATGTCCCTCATTTGCTCAAAGGGGTGTGATGCAGACGAGACTCGCAAAAACAAAGTAAAAGAAAACTTGTAAGATGAATGTGCCTCTCGTGCACACACATCTAATGAAATAAAAATAACTGAGAAGAGAACAATACCCGATCTGCCTTCCAACTTTACAAAAAAAAAAAAATAATAATAAAAAGCAAAAATACTTGAGAGATCCATGTACCCCTTGTGCCCACGTACACACACACATCTAAAAAAAAAGGTGCAGTTGGTTAATGTACAAACACCCCTCTTAGATGCGCACATACCAATCCACAAAACAAAGAAATATGAAAAATGACGCAAAACAAAAAAGTGAAAAAAATGGCGTAGATGAACGTGCTCACCTGCCCCACTGCGGCACACATCCTGAAATAACATCTGAAGACTTACAGAGGGTGGGTTGCCATGAGTCATGAACACGCGAACACTCTGCACAATATGTGCAAAAGGAACGAAAATTTTATTAAGATGAACCTAAGCCTTTCTCGTACTTAGCCACCTTCATCACTTTCACAACATTATTCACGTAAAGTAAAGTGCCCTACAGCCGTTGGACAACAAAAGAGAAAATAACTTGGAGAGTCGACAGTCACCTACAGGCAGCTGTGAAGAATGCCAAAAAAAAAGGCAGAACAAAGGTTAAGATGATCCTGAGCATCTTGTGTTTAGTCACCTGAAGACGGGGAAAGGCATGAGCGAGGTGGTGAACACACCAAAAGCTACAAAGCGGCAGCACAGATTGAAAGTCGGTTGTTTACGAAGTCTTCAGCGTGGTAATGCATTTTTCTTCGGGGGTTCCAATCACACTGTTCGCTAGCTTTGAAATGTGTTTGCACAAAAAACAAAAAAAAACAAAAAACAAACAAAAAACAAACACCCATCTAGCAGTAAAGGGGGGAGAAAAGGGATGAAAAAGAAGGTGAAGTTGATAGTGCAAACGCCTCTGGGACGCAGGCAGCGTGACAACTCCGTGGGGGGTAATCGAACCCCGTCTCCCCCCTTTTAAAAAAAGGAAGAAAAAAAAAATGTAAGGCGTGCCTTCTCGTGCACACATCGTTACCAAACTATCGTTATCGTATTGCTTGAGCACACAGATATTGAGTGCTCTGTCTGTGAGGGGTGGGTGGGGGGAGGCTAAATTTGAGTCATCCAAAAAACACATTGTGGAAACCCAATCTGCAAAGGGGATAGGAGGAGGTTTGACACCTTCGCTACCAAATAAAAGGGGAAAGAAGCGGGATTTTTTTTTTTTTTTTTGAAAAGTGCAGTGTTTCCCAGCATCTCACCTAACTCTGAAAATAGGTGAGATTTTGCGGTTTTGCGGGTTTTTGTATAGGTGTGGCGAGCCCGGGCGCGCTTCGCGCGCCCGGGTCCCCACCTTAGCTCAAGTTGGGGGCCTCCGGCGGAATGCGAGAATTTCTCGGAGTTCGGCACTTCATTGATATTTGCACCAGGCACACGTGGTACACGAATTATCAGTAACCTCAGTACATTTACAAAATAAACGGCAGTCATGGCAGTCATGGCAGGCATGGCACCCAAGCGAAGCCACGGTACGCAACATTTCTAAAAATTGTTCACATAAATGTCACTGTCGTTGGAAGATTGGGGGGTCAGCTTGTTTTTGTGCCCAAAATTTCTCAGCACTGCTGACCAGGGACATTGGGAACATAGGGATTTTTGCGGAGCAAAAAAAAATCAAACAAATGGCGCCGCAGGCGAAAAAAAATTAGGGTACAGTGTAAAAATCTATCTTTTTTACAGCACATAGTCACACACCTAACCCTTTTTTGCGGAGCAAAAAAGGGAAAATGGCGCCGCAGGCAAAAAAAAATTGAGGTACAGCCTGGATGGTGCGGTCAGCAACCCAGTTCCCATGGTACTCCCGTGGTTCAACCATGATTTTTTTTTTTTTTTTTTCCTGCAGGTGAGATTTCTCACCTCACTTTTTTTTTTTTTTTTTTTTTTTTTTTGTGAGATTTCTCACCCCAAAATCTCACCGTGGGAAACACTGTGAAAAGTGCAAAAGCGTCTCTGCAGACGCAGGCACAGTGGGTGGGAGAAGAAAAAAAAAGCAGTTTGTAAGATGAACCTAAGCCTCTCTCACTTGGTCCAAAAAATGATGTGTTTTTTCTTTCTGTTCACAAAAAAAAAAAAAAAACACCATGCGACGTATGTCTAAAAATACAACGTGGAAAAAAGGGGGGAAGGCTAGGGAAAACAATGTCATGGACGTTGTTGCCACAAATACAATTATGGTGAAGTGCTACAACCTCTGCGGAAGTACACACCCAACACTACCTGAAACACAACCCCCAAAAGAAGAATAAACGAAAGGCTTTATAAGATGAAACCTAAGCCTTTTTTGTGCTTCGTCACTGAAGAAAAATGAGACAAATTTGGAAATGACACCTACCCCCGAAAAGAAAAGTGAAGTTGATAGTGCAAACGCCTCTGGGACGCAGGCACTGACACTCCGCGGGTTATCGAACCCCGGAGTGTTGCGCTTGGGAGTGGTTTACATGCAGAAAAAAATCTTTTCCGCTGAACAACTGCCCCAAAATCGAATACAAAGCGAACAAAACAACCCCCAACTCCTGCTGAAACACAGGAACGATCCCTTCGTCCCCTTCCGCCCCTAATGGTATGATGTGGAGACCCTTTGCCTACACACCCCTTGGGTAATGCTCCACAAGGAACAACATACCTCCTCGTTTTCAAAAAATTGAGAACGTGTAGACACCTCGCTTCTTATTCGTGTAAGCTCCACGCAGCCGTTCCTGTCCAAGAAGAACGTTTTTTTGTAGTAAATAATTCATTGTTGCTGTTCTGAGATCCGTTCTTGCAGAACTCCGACAACTCACAAAACATATAAAGAACACAAAAAGACACACCACACTAAGCTAATATAAGCCACAACCCTCTCCTTTTCCCGGGACCACATCAGGAATGTGCCTCACCGAGATTGGCGTTTTATCCCTACACACACAGGGTCATTTAGAGCCTTATCCTACGCAAGAAATCCCCCTATTAGTTTATCCAACAGAGGGGAAGAATCCATTTGGTAGAGATGGCCACAATGCACACAGTAACCTCCAACAAAATTCAGAATTCCTCTCTCGGTATCACATGAGATGCCGTGCATATGTGTTATCAAGGCACACACAGGGGTCATTTGAGGTGTCACATGCACACTGCAGGGTGCGTGCCAGGCTGCGCCCTGAGAGGCTCTGTGCAGGAAAGCTCTGTCCATAGAGACTCTGCAAGGACATGACACGCGTACTGCCGAAGGTGGCGGAGGCTCTCCCATTACCTTTACTCTCAGAGGACGACGCGAGGGCAGCAGGCAGCGTCAGGTATGCATTGGGATGTGGTCTGTGGTGGGTGGTGATGCAACGCCGAACGTTGGATGGAAAGGTCTTTTGGAAGGGAACATACTTAGGTTCAGAATACCCCGAGCCCTCTCCAAACGAATCGCAGGAAGCTGCCAGCCCACTGGACACATAGGACACAATGAAGTCATGCCTGAAAAGGGGGGTATTTTTTTTTTTTTTTTTTTTGTGAAAAGGGAGCCATACTTTAGCAAGACATCCGCTGTGGGACGCTGGCTCGCGTCGTCCAGGAGACACTGCGAGACGAAGTCGAAGAGGAGCGAGCTCATGCACTTTGTGAGGTCCGTCTTCTTTGGCCCTACGTTGTGCGGGTCGTGCAGCGGCACTTTGTACGTTTCTGGCCGTACTATCGTACGCGTTGTGTCAACACCTGCCATGACCAGCACGCACATCCCATATGAGTAGATATCACCACGATGCGACGTCGCACACTGCGGCACACCTGTGATAAGACCTCGCAGGTCTTGGAAGCCTTCTGGGGCTAGGTACTGCAGGGTACCTTCTATCGACGACGACTTATGCTCTTCGTCTATGTGGCAGAGACGTGAAAGGCCGAAGTCAGACAGCTTGAAGGAGCCCTGCCCGTCGGCAAGGACGTTCTCGGGTTTGACATCTCTGTGGATGTAACCTTTGCTGCAGAGGTAGCTTAGTGCGGAGAGGACGTCGACGCAGACCTTCACGATCTCAAAGTCCATGAGAACGCGTTGTGGCTGCCCTGGTGGGAACAGCATGTCGTAGAGCGACTTTCCCTTGCAGCACTCCATGACACACCACAGCTCGTTGGCCGGCTGGTGGAAGTACGTGCCATAGTAGGATACGATGTGCGGATGCCAGGAGTTGCTCAGAATCACAATCTCGTTCAACACTACCTCGCGCAGATCTGCCTCGCCATTCTCCAGTAGGTCCAACGGAACGATTTTGATCGCCTTTTCCTCACCACCTGCCAACGTAGCGTGGTAGACACTCCCATAGGAGCCCTTACCGAGGGTGACAGGCTCGCCGTCCGCATCTCGAGTGATGGTGAGCAGGGTGTGCGGGTCGTCGGGGGAGACGTAGGTCATAAGCTGTTGTCTCGTTTCGCGTTCGATGCGCGCCTTTTCGCGCTCCGCAAAGGCTTCGAGCATTTCCCTCTGATCAGCCCGGTCTGCCCAAGAGTGTAGGGGCCCTATGGGTGCGTTGTAGCTGTGGCAGCTTTGGATGAGTTGGACGCCTTTGTGGTTTTTGCTGGGCCGTGTGAGGCAGGCGTCTTTGTCAAGACAGTCTGCCCAGGAAGGGAGCACCTCGTGTGAGTCTTCTGCGCATTCGTCTGCAGCGTCGCGCACAACAACAGTGGCCTGTGTGGAGGAGAGGTCTACTGTCGCTGTCGTGCCGTCCAGTACACAGAAGCTGTTGTTTTTGGTGCTCCGCCCGCTTCGTGCCAGAACGACAGAGGAATCCCCGCAGAGACGTTTTGTGGTGTTGGCTGTTCTGTTCGCAGAGCGCAGTGAGGAGCGGAGGTTCAGGTTGGAGCCGTTGCTGGGGAGGGAGAGGAGCGGGGTGGGGTCGGCACGGCTCTCGCTTTCGTGTTTGTTTTCGATGCTGCGGATGAGGCTTTGCGAGGTGATGATGAGATGCACGTCGTCCTCATGCCGTCGCCAGAGGGAGTCGAGCTGGCAGTAGAATCCTTCCACCATTTGCGTGCGTTTGTAGTCCTCGAAGTCGAGGAGGATGGACACAGCGCTTAGGAGGAGGGGGCATCGGGGTATATCGCCTGACTCTGAATATGTCAGACTGATGGCAGATCCGGAGAGAAAGTCTGGCTGTCCATTCGTTGCTTCAGGAAAGGAGAAGTCGCCCAGCTGGGTCGCAAGGTGGCCCGCAGAGACGACGCAGGTGTTCATCCCTTCATCGGTGCTGTCGCCATCGTCGTCTGCAACGCTGCGGTTGGTGCCATGACTGCTGTAGCCACCTTCGCTTGAGAGAGACCGTGCCACGTTGTTTGTCTCGGCATGCAGGTATGCAACCTGTGCTTTGCACTTTAATGCTTCCCGCATGCCACTGCCATGTCGCCGTGTGGCCCTCCGTGGTACGTCGCCCTTCTTGTTCATCGCGCACGCAATGTCGGCATCCAAGGCTGCGCATAGGCCTTCAACGAGAAGCGCCCCTTCGTCACCACTGATGTCCTCGTTCCATCCACTCGAGACGTCGCTCAGGTAGGTGCTCTGCGACTGCGCAGAGCTCGGTTCGTTTGACACATTGTTCGTACTCCCCGAAGAGCGTACGTTGTGCGCACCATTGAAGGACCCCACCTCAAAGCGCTTCAGCGGGATGCTGTTCATACGCGCAGCCCCTGCATTGTCCAAAGGCGAGCACACCCCACTCACCGCAATCAAGGTGTCGTCCCCATTGGAGACCTCATCCTCTGCATGCTGTGGGTTCGACTGCAGGCTGTGGCCACGCCTCCTTCCATTTTGACTCACACTTCTCGCTGTCGGGAGCACGCTGTTCAGACTACTACTCCGGTCTGACGCAGCAAACAACGGGGTATGCGAAAGCGTCTGATGGCTGCTCCGTCTGCACTGTGCAAGACGCACCGGACCAACCCCAGGAGGGGTCTGCGGTTGACGTGGGGAACGCACTATGGCCTTTGGAGTAAGATTGGCTCTTGGGGTAGTCGTTTGGCCAGGAACTTGGAAGAAGCTGCCATAGTCAGGCATGCTCGCACGACGCACTGCTTCTGCACAGTTCACCCGATTCTGCGACTCCAACAACTCAAGAAGCGACCCTCGTGTGCTCGCCAACGCTGCAGGCGACTGCGAAGGTGACGACATCGCAGAATGCGACGAACACAACCCTGGCGACACAGGAAGCAGATGCGGCGGTGTCTTGTACCCTCGCCGTGCCACCCCTCCTGGAGTCCCCACACTCTCCATGACGAAGTGAGAAGTGAGAAGAGAGGACCCTACCCCTCCCCCAGAAAAAGAGAAGTTTATAAGAACCTAAGTGCTTAGGAGGGACCTAAAAGGGTGGGGGGGGGAGGAGGGAGGTGATCCTGAGCGTGTAGTCGTGTGGGGAGGAGGGAAAGAAATTGGGTTCCCCCGCCCCCCCACCGCTCGGCTTCTTTTAATTTGAAATAGTGGGGTTTGTGTGGGGGGGGAAAGGGGTGTGTGTTGAGGTGTGTTGGGGGTGTAGCGTAGTGTACCTCTGTGTTGGTGTTGGTTGGGGTGGGGAGATGGAGTGGGTGTTTGGGTGATCTAGGATCGTCTCCGTGAGACACGTAACAGGCTGTGAGAGCTTGTGAGAGCTTACTGAGAGCTAGTGAAAAAATCTCTCCCCGTTCATAGATCACCCAGTGTTGGGTCAATTTAAAACAAAAAACAAAAACAAAATAGATGTCTTCCGACGCTCTTTTGTTGTCTAATCCTATACAAATAATACAAAGAAAAAAATTCCACAAAATCGTACATCTCTCTCAAAAAAAGTATTTTCATCATATGCAATCAATAAATTGATAGTATATGGTGAGGGATCAACAAAAATGGTCCCATCTTTCTTTTTATGTTGTGTGTTTTGCAAAACGTCAAAAAGAAAAGTAAAATGCTTCGTGCACAAGTTGAAACTTCAGTAGATTGGTTTCTGATATTAACCCTGTTTCAGTCCTAAGAATCATACAGTTGTATTCAAAAGGGTGGACATCTTCAGTGATTTCCCTTTAAATGGTGGGTGAATATCGTGAAACCGATGTTCGTGTGAACATTTGGTACCTTCTACTTCAGTTTTTTGTTTCGGGAATACACAAAATACAAAAGTTTTTTTTTTCTTTTTTCTTATTCCTTTCTCTGTCCTTACTGGATGTAATGTCTGATCACCAGGAGGAAGAGTAACCTAAAGAGTCTTGGTCTTGATGGCTGCCGTGTAACAAAAAAAAAAAAACAAACAAAAAAGAAAGAAAATAGCTTTTCAACTTTGAAAGATGAACGTTTTGCCTCTCTCGTGTACATATCTTTACAACTATCGCTACCACTTGGAGTTGAACCCACTTCTTCTCTACAGCACTTTTGGCCAAAAAATTGGCCAAACAGACGAATGCCTCCACGTACCTCTCGTGCACATCAAGATAAAAGTTAAGATAAAAGCTTTTCGTAACTAACCAAAGCCTTTACGGACGATTCAAGGGGCCGCTCCCTGCCACTGCGACAACCACAAAGGTGTGGTCCCCTGCTGCCACCACGTCCAGCACACGGTGTCTATGCCTGATGAGCTTGGCTGGGAGGCGCAGCTCCTGTGGGAAGACGTCGCTTGTGGGGGTACGTCCGAGCCCGAGCTGGCCGTATGTGTCGTCCCCATAGCAAAAAACGTGGTTCGTGGTTGTGAGCAGCGCTGTGTGCGATGCCCCTGCGGCAACACGCTCTACACAGAGCGACGCAAGGGAGGCTACCTTTGTGGGCATCGGTGTGCCCGGGGACACACCCCACCGCACAACCTGCCCCGACACTGTCACCAGCACGGTACCGCCGCGCACCGCCCACACCCCACGGATCGGGTCATCCGGGTTGTTCACCGCTGCCACCAGCCTCGGGCTTGCTGTAGGCGAGCAATGCCCCAACCCCAACTGCCCCACATCGTTCTTGCCCCAGATAAACAGCTGCGTGCTGTTGTCTATCAACGCCACAGTGTGGGTGTCCCCTGCGCTGATGTGCCGCACGCTCGCCCCATGAGGAACCGGCACCGACACCGCCTGAGGTACCGTCGCAAACGCAACGCTCGTGATCCCCCCGATGCCAAGCTGCTGGTCTCTGTTGCACCCCCAGGTGAACACCAAGGAGTCCTGCGTCAGGCACGCAGTGTGCTTTGTGCCTGCCGCAACCTGGACAACAGTGTGCGACTCAAGGAAGGTCAGCTCCCACGGTGTATCCTGGTCATCCACGTGCCCGAGACCTAGCTGGCCACTGTCGTTTTTCCCCCAGACATACACCTTATGTGTATCCGTCAGCAGGATGGTATGGTCGTCACCACATGCAATCTGCGTCGGTGTACCGGGAGTGGACGGGCCTTCATAACGTCTCCTCACTGAACCATGCTGAGATGCGCTAAAGGTGTAGATGGGTGACGGTGTGGACAGAGCCTGCCGATGCCCCAGACCAAGCTGCCCAAACGCATTGTCGCCAAACGCAAACAACCTCCCATCTGTCAACGAACACACCGTATGCCGCCTCCCGGAGGACACATGCTTCACACACCCCAACCCTGTCACCGCAACCTCCGCTGGCCTGTCCACCGCGCTGTTCGTATGCCCTAAGCCCAGCTGCCCGCAATCATTCCGCCCGAAGGCGAACATCATCCGCTTCACCTTCCTTGAGGAGAGCGCTTCCTCCTTTGTTAAGATCGTATTCGGGTTCACGGGCATATGACCAGGGGACCACGGCTGCTCTAGGTTGATGCGAGGAGGATGTGGTGATACGTCGCTTAGCACCTCTTCTTCGACTGTATGGTCATCTGCAGCAGATGCGGCCACTACTGGAGACGGCTGTGATATGGCCTGCGAATGCACGGCAGACAGATTGGACGGTTCAAATGGATCTGCTGCAGGCGGCGGCAGTGGTGGAGGTAGAAGCTCGCTGCGAGGCGGGCTGCTGTGCCCTACTATAGCGGGGGCAGAGAGAGACATGGCAGCACACATCCGGAGCATCGCCTCCGCATCCTTGCTGATATCCGCTGCGTTCATGAATCCTAATGCGTCACGTATCGTAGGCTCTGTCGAGATGTCCTCCTCAGGTAACGTCATCTTCGCTGTCGCATCTCTGAAGACAGCGAGTGCACGCTCAAAGAGGACGTCAGAATTGCTGTTCACTGCCGCATTGAGATGGCGATGAACATCTGCCGCAATGGCCTCGGAGGTTTGTAGTGCTATCACCGATTCGTCAAGACGTTCTCGTACACCGCGGTGTTTATCTTTTAGGTCGTCAATAAGACGCAAACCGGCAAGACGAATGGCAGATGTCACTTCCTTCACGTTTTCGGTGATGTTGTCTATTGCCGCCTCCAATGCAGTGTTGTTCGCGAGGTGCACCGTCTCTGCCTCTTCATAACGCTTCTGCAACGCCTTCAGATGTACCGACACATTGTCCTCTTGGGCCACAAACTGCGCCCGATCCCTTCGTGCTGCTTCTTCTATCGTTTCGTAGGCTTCGCTGCTGTACTCCCCTTCGCCTGCGACAGCGCAGCTGAGACACTCCAAACTCCCATACTTCCGATGGACCAACCGCAACTCTTCCCCAGAGACTGGGCAGAGGACCTCCGGGTCTAATTCTTCTATGGTATAGGTAAGAAGGTGCCGTGGTACTGCCTGGTGTGGGTGGTAGAGTACTACGTGTTCGGGCATAGTGTCTTCGCTTTCGCCAGGGCCAGATGGAACCCCAGGGGGAAGGATGGCAGAGCTATACCCTTGAGCCTCGAGGGCAGGGAGGGAAAGGTGTGGAGTAGGTTTGGTCAGGATTTTGGGGAGGCCGAGGGCAGCTTCGCAGATGAGGAGTTTGTTGCTGTCGGTCGCGACCGGATGGCCGTCTTCCCCAACCGAGCGGATGTTGCTTCCAAACACCATGGCGCCAACCCCAAACGGCCCCTTCTCACTGGACAGCTCAAAGCCAAACTGCGCAATGCTCTTCACCACCTCCTTGCTCCCCCCGACAGTGACCAGCATTATGTTCTCCGCATCGGGCAGCTCCCTCCTTCTTAGCTGATACCGATGTTCACATTCAGGATTGCTCAGTTCTTCTACCTTATGTAAATGCACCTTAACGTTAGCATTTGCAGTATACGGCCTTAGATACACCTCAAGAAATTTTTCACAGTGTGCATGGTCGGCAGAACCCCGAGGAACTCTAACCTTCTCTAATAGAGGTGGCCCTTCTGCATAGCGAACCCAAAGACGTGATCCAGGTGGTGGTGGTACGGTGTTGACCGTCTCCCACACCTCGGTCTCCGGGTTGTGCCATTTCAACTCCGCAATCGCCCCGGCACGCAAATTTAGCTTCCCCTCCAAAGCTCCCTTCAGAACACCAGAATCAACATCAGTTTCGCTAGGAAAATTCAATACCACTCCAGGAACCTGCACATCCGGGCTCAACACATCATAATACAGGGTCATGAGGGCTGGGTCCATGATAAAGAGGGGGGGAGGAGGAGGAGGAGGAGGAGGATGAACAGAGAGGTGGTTTAGTGTATCATGGGGGTGGGGGTGTGCAGAGAGAAGGGGGTTGTGTGTCTTTGTTAGGGGGGGGGACCTAAGGGGGGGGTGGTTGTGTGTGGGATCGATTTACCTGATTTTTTTCCCCTGAAATTTGGTGGAGTTTGGTGGTTTTTAAGACCACCAAAACTCCAAATTTCAGGAAAAGTCAGGTGAGGTAGGGGGGAGGAGGCTTCTTTAAAAAAGAGAAGTTGAAAGTGCAAACGCCTCAGGTGCTGGTTCCCCCGGCGGGTTATGAAACCCCCAATGGAGCACTTCATTGATGCATTGAGGTACACATGGTTACCACGAAGGAGGTTGCGGTGGAGGTACAGAATCATTACCCCATCCAGAAGGGGAAAAGGGGTGTATCGCATCACGTAAAGGAGTAAAAAATAGCCTTGTGTCCTAGCGGATAGCATAGAAAAGAGAAAAGGGGTTGAGGGTGGAAACAGTATTTTCTTTTTCTTCAATACCATGATTCTTTTTGTTTTCCCCATCCCAAAAAAAAAAAATCAGAGGGCTGGGAAAAAGAAAGCCCCTGTATTTGTCTTTTTTGATTTTGTGGGTAATTCAAAAGCCCACAAAACAAAAGAGCGCTGAAACAAAAAACAACATCATGTCTTTTTTGTTGTGTTTTGTTTTTATTTTTTTTCTTCTGCACATCCCCCTCCCCCACAAAGGGGAGGGGGGGAGTGCAAGAACCAACAGCTTCTGATATGAATATGGGGAAAGGGGGTGGGTGCTACTTCCTGAAGGGTGGGGTTTCTTGTTGCCTTTTCCCCCCCTCCGCTATCTGCCCGCTACATCAGCGACAGAAAAGGGAAGGAAGAAAAAAAAAACGCAAAGAAAAGAACCCAGTGAAACAAGAGAAACAAGACATTGTTCTTACAGACGACGTCCACGGCGACCTCCCTGTAGAGTGATGAAGAGATGAGAAGAGTGGTCATGTGGCAAGACAAATGATATTTTTTATTTTGCTAAATTGTTGTAGTGTAGTTGCCTCGGTTGTGTTGCCACAGTTGTGCAATCTCTACTTTATTTTGTAACATTGTTTGGAATAGTGTAGTTGCCACCTGTGCAAGATAGACTTTTTCGTAAAATAATTGTAACATACCTTCCGGCGGGTGGAGTCGGTCGGGGTGGGGGTGACGTCCTCAATGCGGCCAATCTTCACTCCGGCACGTGCCAGGGCACGGAGTGCCGACTGTGCTCCTGTGGTGAGGAAAAAAAGGGGGTGTTGTGATTGATAACTGGAATAGTTGTCCATTCGCAAAAAGGGGCAGAAAGCATACCCGGTCCGGGGGACTTGGTGCCCACTCCTCCGGTGGCGCGCATCTTGATGTGGAGGGCGGTGATGCCGATCTCCTTGCAGCGGGCCGCCACGTCCTGGGCGGCAAGCATCGCGGCGTAAGGGGAGGACTCGTCACGGTCGGCCTTCACCTTCATTCCTCCGGTCACACGCACGTAGGTCTCTCTGCCGGAGATGTCGGTCACGTGCTGTATGGTGATTTTGATTGTGTGGTTTAGGGGTTATTCTTGGGTGACTTACAGTAAAACAAACATATTTCCACGGATTTTGGGATTTCAAAACTCTAAGTAGGGTTTTTACCCCGATGTTTGTCTTACTGTACTGTAGATAACGCACAGGAGAACCAAAGGGGGAAAAAAATGGTGGTTGTTGACGACAGAGGACAGAGGTCAACAACCCCCACTCCTAGCAAGAAATACAAAGCCCTCCCTCTACCAAAAAAGGGGTGCAAAATAGAAGGCAGGTATCAAGAAGGGAGTAACCAAGGCATGGTTTTCGTTACATACCACGAAAGTGTCGTTGAAGGATGCGAAGATGTGGCACACTCCGAACACGGTGGTGTCGTTGGCAACGTTAGGTCCAATGCGGGCGACCTCCTTGACCTCCTTGACAACCTTCTTTCCGGGCATCTTGTTTTGTTTGTTGGGGGTTGTGTTAAGTGGGAAGGGGGCTGTGTTTGTGTTGTTGTTGGCGTTTTTGTGGGGAAGTACCACCCCTCCACACTCGCACTCACCTGGGGACCAGCAGTGCAAGTCGATGATCCTGAGGTACACAGGATCATCGCAGAGATGAACAGCAGCCTGGCCTGGGTGAGATGCAGAGCACCGAGGAAGGGCAGCCCTCGCGGAAGAGGGCAAAGGTCTCCCCGCACCAAACCACCACCGACGCCCTGCAGAAAGCCAACCGACGACACCCCCCACAAAACCATCACCAACATAGCAACACCGCAACGCAGGAATAAGCGTCCCCTTGAACGTATTTGAGAAACTTCTCATTTGTCGTGCAGTTGGCAGCGGTGTTGCGAAAAAAGACGTGCTCTCTCACTGGGGAATACAGGCTACTTCTTTGAGTACCTGTCTTGCCAGTGAGTCTGCATGGTTGGATATGATGAGTGACCCGGACGAGAACGTCCGCACGCGCAAGCGTTCCGCTGGGGGAGGGGGTAAGGCGAAGTTTGGGGATGTGGAGGCCAAGGTGGCCGAATAGATCAAGGCGAACCCGGGAAAGCAGGTCACTGCCCCCTCTTCCGCAAAAAAAAATGATCCAGGCCCTCAAGGAACTCCACCCCAAGCTGCTGGCAACTGTCATCACCCCCGCAAGAGGATGAACTTGACGAAGAAAAAAGTGACGAACATAACCACATCTTCAGCAGAGGAGCGCAGGGACAAAATATAAAAATTTCATTGGCACGTGTTTTCTTGCTTTCGTATGAAGGCATTCACAGTTGTGGTAAACTGTGACGAGACACCGCTCACACCATGCGGGAGGTCAATGCAATACACGTTGCCATACAAAGGCCAGCTGTGCGAAGTGGTGAATGACAAGTTGGCGGCAGATCTCAAAAGGTTTTGCACAGTGTTGTACTCGGTGGCGGCGAGGACCGACGGGGAGACGTGCGAGCGAAAGGGATGATATAGTGAAGGGATGAAGTGGGGAAGGGAAAAAACCCCCTCAGTACATAGCTTATTTGCGTATAGAATAAAAAAATCTTGGAAGAAACCAAATGCATCGTTTTAAGGGAAAGTTGCGCAAAAGAAAAAAGGCAAAAATCGTGGAAATGATTCTTGCCCTTTTGATAAAAAAATCTGTTTACTACAGAACACACGCCTCTCCACTCCAAACTTCTCACCCCACCTACCCCCTCTTCAATACTCCACATCTTCATCCCCTATTCCTGCTGGGTCTCGGATCGATGCAGTTGCGATGGTTATGGGTGACATTAGGCGGGTGAGGTCTGGTTCTAACTTCTCTTGGGGGCATGGTGTTACATCGCACCTGGGCCTGGGTGACGTGTGCATGGGTACACAGGTACCACGCACCGCCTCCTTGTAGACAGCGTCCAGTGCACGCATCGCTTTGCCTTTGTTGAGCAGGCCGCGTTGGCGTTGCTGTGCAAGCTTGTCACGTCCCCTTGCCTTCTTCGTGCCACCCTCGACCTCTACAGACTGCGGGCACAGCATCCCCAGCTCCATGCTCTCAATTTGATAGGCATGTGTCGCGTCTGCACAGGAGGATAATGGCAGCGTGGTCTTCGCCCGCACCGACTCATCCGCAGTGTCCAGCAAGGACGACACCAGCTCGTCCACTGTCTTCTTATGAAGCCTTGCGGTGCGCAGCTTCTTCTCCACCTTCCCTTCATCTACCCCTGGGGACAACGGGACCAACCCTTTCATCGACACCACCGGCACCCCCTCCGCAACGTGCATCTGTGCATCGAACCAATCCCTCAGCATACCACGCGACAGCGGTACACTCCCTTCACTTCCCGTCAAAATCGACACCGGCTGCCCCATATACTGCACAGGGTCTGCCAACTGCAACTCAGGCACCACATTCCTAGCACGCAACACCCCCCTGGGCCCCACCCCTCTGAGCCCTTCCCCTTCCACCTCCCTGAGGGGAAGCACCTGCCCTGTGGATGCACTACGATCCACTTCTATGGCCAGGTTGCTTAGACAGCGTGGGCATGATACATCTATTGTACATAATGGTGGTGGTGGTGGCGACACATCGTCTGTTTGCGAAGAAGTGTTGGTCGGTATTCTTCCTGCTGCAGCACGCCAGCGTGATGTAGGGGAAGGTGGCGGAGGGGTCTCCGGAGGTGGTGTGACACTGCGTACCCCACTCTGCAGCATGCTATGCAGTGCAAGCACCTCGCTGTCACGGTACGCAAGTTGCGTTTCTAACTCTCGAATCCTCTGGAACGATTTGGTCCGAGCCTCTCCACTGACAGTCAACGCTGTGAACGACCTCGCAGAATTGCACGACACCGAGGAGGGCGCCTCCAAACCCGCTGTAGGGGACAGCTCCAACATCGGGGTCGGTGATGCTACCTCCTGAGAAGCGTTTACATTCACCTTGACCTTCGCCGACGTCTTCGCCAGCAACCCACCCATCCCACTCAACGCACCCAAGGCACTGCCCGCATCCGCTGCCGCCTTTGCCTTTGCGAGCATCGCCTCTTTCTTGTCAGATCCTGACTGCTTTTCCTTTTCCTTCTCTTTATCCTCCTTTTCCTTTTCCTTTTCCTTCTCCACCTTGACTTCAGTCTTGGGTGCTTCTGATGGTGGAGGAGTGGCGCGTGGAGAGGAAGGTTGTGAGAGTGCCTCAGGGGATTTGGGGCGTGGGTTGAACTTTGCTGTCATAGTCGCGGTTTGGCAGGCACGGTCGCGGGAGCGGAGCTTGCGGACGACGGCTTCGGTGGCTTTGGAGCCTAGGGTGGCTTCGACTTCGTCTATGCGGCGTTCGTTCTCTTGGTTGCTGACTTGGAGTTCGAAACAGAGTTGGTGTAGTGGCTGCAGCGCGTCTTTGTACACCCTAGCGACGCCTCTGAAGAAGGATAACGCACGGTCCGACACGGCCGTCCGTTCGCGTTGCTCTTCGTCGATGAGACGCTTCGTATTGCCTTCGTTGCGTACTGCCTGCATGGCGGCCCGCTTCATGCCTTTCAGGTTGAGCCCATTCGCAACTGGGTTGCGTGATGGTTCGTTTTCCTTGAGTTCGGTGGTGGTGGTGGTGGTGGTGTCCTCCTTCGGTTCTTTGCGTGTGGCAACAAGTTGTGGAACATTTGCAGAAAGTGTGTCAAGCAGGCAACACATCGCGCCTACCATGCTTCCGCTCATGGTGGAGGGGGTAAGGTACTTTGCTTTGTGTTTGCCGCTTTCTTGGATGGCTTGGAGGTCGAGGACGAAGGTCTGGCTGACCAATCCTTTGAGTTCGGCCATGCGGGTGTCTAGACGCTTTTTTAAGGATGCGGCAGCATTTGAGGAGCCTTCGGATGCTCCAGCACGACGGTCGCGAGGGTCGGAGACGTTCACGAAGAAGTCCATAGAGCGGTCGAGAGGGGAGAGCTGTGGTACACCGTCAGGTCGTGGCATATGTCCTGGTTCGCTTCCAAGCGTTTCAAGGTCAAGGTCAAGTGGTGGAGACGCCTGCGTATCGCGTACCAAGTCTACAAAACGGAGGCAAAGGTAAAGCAACGCAGCAGAAGTGTCATTAGACCGTCTCTCTTTGCGTTCCTGAAGCTGTGCGAAGAACATAGTAAGCATGTCGACCAGGCTGCGGAGCAGTTTATGGGATTGGCCGAGTTGAAGGTATTCCGTTTTTGCGGAAAGCGCGTTTTTTTCCGCGCTTTTTGTCTCCGTTGTGGTGATGCTTTCTGCACGCTGTGTCTGCCGTTCCTTCCGCATCTCCTCATCCCTCTGCCGCCGCTCGACACGACGTTGTTCCTCTTCCTCTAGGGTGCGAAGTGCTGCGGTACGTTCCTGCTCTTTCCGCCTCTTTTCGTTGTGGTAGTGTTTCTTCGCTGCGACAGCTGCCTTCACAGCGTACTGCCTCTCAGGGGCACTTCGACTCCCCATGCTGGCAGTCTGCGACTTTTGCGGCACCCCCCCTTCTCCTGGCGTCTCCGTTGCGTCCGTTCTTCCGTACGCAAGCATCTGCGCAACGTCATGGATCTGCACCAACCCATCTGCCTCCCCTTCCACCATTGCAACAAACTCTGGCGGTGGTGGCACCGCAGTTACCCCCAACAATGAAGTATAGTGTGGTGTTATATGCTCCTCTCCATTCCCCAGGTCTTCAAAGGAGTCTGAGTCGGAGTCAGAATCGCTTACCTCCTTGGATCTTCTCTTGATGTGCATGGCACCATGTTTAAATGGTGCACCCAGCCTTAACACCAACCATTTTGAATCATGAGAGGATAAATCCCACCACAACGTTATCAACTCTGAGAATGAAAACCGCTTTGAAAGTGCCCGCAAAAACACTGCAGGGGGGATCACCCCTAGAATAGCTAAATGCTTCGCAACACTGAAGCAGGGCACTCTTCCTATGAACGCTGGGTTGCCTGCACCACCACCTGGTCTCTTCTCTGCCACCACCACATGGCAGGTGATCTCATACGCCAAACGGAGTGCTCTAAAGTCTGCCCTGCTTACCTTCAACTTCCGCATATTGAGCACAAAGAACTCTACGTCCTCTGGTGGGAGGGTCGCCAAATGCGCGTTTTCTTGTACCCCAATTTGGGTGAGTTGCGCCTCGAAATGGGTTTGCGCTGAAAGAACTAGGTCGCGTATTGGGGCATGCTCCGCCTGAGCAATTTCGTCATCAAAAGAAGGCACTGCAACAACCACAGAAGCACCCCACGGAGTCCCCAACCCAGGCACCTCAAAGGCCGCACTATGGTGTGTTGCGTTCACAAAACGCAGGGCCATCGTCAGACTCTGCTGTTCCTGCGGCGGTGGCACATCCCCCCCTTCCTTCACATCCCCCTTTACGACACACTCCATTCGTTCCAGCTCCTCCTCCAACTCTTTTGCGCGCCTTTCCTTTACCCTTATTGCTTTAGGTTCTCTTCCACTGCAAGCATAAAAATCTTCGAGGGACATATGTTTCCAAGGAATCTGGCTTTCCTTTTGTGCGATGGGTGTGGCTAAGGTACGGATAGTATGGAAGAGTGCGGTTACATCTTCGGAAGGGATGGTCATACTGTGGGTGATGCCGTCTGGTGCAGGGTAGCGGCGTTTAGGGAGAAGCTCGGTGGGGTGGGATGGTTCGTGCTCAGGAGGAGGTGGTGGTGATGGTGGTTGATGTGCTGCATTGTGCCTTTGCGCGCATGCCCTCTCCAGCTCCCTTCTCTGTACAAAGCAGTGCTGATACACAGACCAATAAGCGGTCCCACACCGCATCGCTGGATCCCCCTCCCAGATCGGTGCATTTACTCCAAATGCTGACTTCTTTGCGAGAAGAAGGGTTCGCGTTAAGGGAGTCACCTTCACATCATTCGCAAAGGAAATCCTATTCAGGTCTAACAGAACGTTTACTGCGGCCTTCAATGCGGCAGTGGAGGACGTGGTTTTGTTGGGGTCTTCGTTGACAACGCCGATGCTGCTTACTAAGCGGACGCCTTTGTGGAGGTCGGCGATTTGCTCGCCACATGGTAGGCTGTAGACATCGTTTGGCCATACAACGTTTAAGAGCTTACGTTGTAAAAGGAAGACCGCAAGAAGACACATTGTAGGGTCTGCACATTGGAACAAAAATGCGCCTTCGTCTTCGCGATGATCGATTAGGGTACATTGCGCACCTTGCTCCGCAAAGCTTGCCAGCACCGCGCTGTTGAACAACGTGACACACCTATTCGCAACCTCCACACTAAAATGCGTTATCTCTGCCAAAGCGTAGGGCCGCAGGACACACAGAAACTCTGCAGAAGAGACTGGAAGGGGTGCTTCGATGGCCCCCTTTGGAGATGAATCTGCAGACGTCCCCGAGAGACCACAGGCGGAAGGGAGGGTGGGGTCTGGAATGCGGTATTTGAGTTTCGCCTCTTTCATGGGGCGTGCGTTTTGTTGCAGCTTTTCGAGACGTTTTGGGACGACGGAGAGCAGGGTTGTGTCGTTCGGTTCAGATGCGTTATCACCAAAGACACGAAAGCTTGGGTCCAGCTGACTGAGCACACTGCTTGAATCCAATTCCGCAAAGACCGCGGCACTAATAACCGCCTCTCCACCTCTACTAATCTTACTCCGTCCACGACTCACATCACGGCATTTTCCTTGCAACAACACCAACTGCTTTCCCAACGCCGCCTGAAGCGCCCCACCCACCCCCGGATGTCTTTGTGGCGGTGTGTCATAACGGTTCGCTACTGTCTCTTCCTCCTTTACCGGTTTCTTCCCCACCTCCTTGACCACCTGATAGCTTAAGGACCCAGCATAGATTCCGATAGAAGGTTGGATGCAATATGGATCTGTTAAGAGGGGGACAACACTGCGTACTTCGTTGGGCCAGATGGGTTGTGAGCGTTCGTCGCCAGCCATTTTTTCGATTAGGTGCAGAGAGGCTAGCACCGCATGGCGTGCAGTCGGGAAGACAAAGAAAACCTCAAACGAGGAATCTACCTGCGTCCGGTGTGGGTTGACCACCTCAATCCCTGCGGCTTGTGAGCATGACTCTCTTGCTTGACAAAGTAGTGTTGATACGATGGCACGTAGCGTGCTTGGACACAGTACATTCTCTCCTTCATACGCTATGACCGCAGGTTGTACAGCACCGATGGTCAGAGCAAGAACCGCCCCATCTGTTTTTGGAACGGTAACCGGGGGGATCGCAAAGCGTCCTGTCAGATCGATCGCCCAGCTTCGGCAGAAGGAGTGCAGCACGCCGTCTGCATACTCTTCATGGTTCTCCTGCACCTCGATGGGGTGTGTTGCCAGGGCATGTGTCCTTCGCTTCTCCTCCTCCTCCTCTGCGGTAAGAGCCTGCATCGCCCATACCTCGACCTTCTTGCGACCTTCTTCAGAAACATTAGAATTTTGCGACGATACAGACGCAACCGAACTACGCTTCGCACCTCGCGAACTCTCAGCAACTTCCTCTACAGGCACCGGAGGAGGCGGAGGGGGAGGAGGTGGACCTGCAGTGTACAGCATCTGATAGACGTGATCTGCCGTGGGCTGGTTGAAATGCACGACAGTATTCGCAACGTCTACAAAGGAGACGATGCTGGCAAGATGCGGCTCTGTGCCCCCTTCCTCATGATACCTACACCCATACACAGCAGCAGAGCACAGCACCTCCGCACCCCGCGTCAGCGACACCAACGAAATCGCACGACACACCTCCCTCCCATAACCACACTGCGACTCCTTATCAACAGAGACCCGCCCTACAGGGACACAGTGTACTCCACAATGCAGTTTCAAGCCAGAGTTGAATGCTGGGTAAGAGAGAAGTACCTCAGGGTAGAGTACGCTGGAAGAGCTGAGAAGTGAGTTGGTTACAAATGCAAATTCCGCGGCCAGCACAGCAGAAGGGAACAACGCAAGAAAAGCGCCTCCAGCATGAAACTGAAGGGAAAGGCCTTGGTTGCGTTTGAAGCTTTGTGTCACCGTTTTGCAGAGAAGCTGCTGCAACCATGCGCTGTGCAGCAGAAGCTCCGGCTCTTCTCTCACCACATTAAAAAACTGCGGCACTGCCGCAACAATAAAGAGCGTTCCTTGCGGATTCTTTTGACAGAACTTCGACAGCGCGACCACCGAAGCTGGAGTAGTAGAGTACTTCTCCAAATTCCCCTGCTGAAGCACATCTGCACTGACCACAGCGTTTGCAGCTCCTTTAGAACGTCCATCCTGCTTTGCCTTTGCCACCAATCCTTGAATCTCTGCCTTCAATTCGGATACCAACTCCTGCGACTGTGTGAGGAGGCCGTCTAATCGAGCGATGTCCGCTTTCTGCTCGCAGAGACGTGCTTTGTAGGAACGCTCCTTCTGTTTGGAGATGTCTTCGGCGGCCTCAGCGATTCTGGTGTGCATTGTGTCCATGGGGTTGGGCTTGAGCGCGGCCTCGCGGACGCGCTCCTTCCTGCTGCTGGAGAGCATGCTCAGGAGCTCCTTTGCGTAGGCGTCGAAGAGCTCGCGTAGCGTCGCCTTCAAAGACACACCGTTGATCTTGAGCATCTCCAGGAGACGTCCGTTGCCTTCGCCAGGGACAGCCCGTACATGGTCTGGGAGAAGGCACACAGACAGCTCAGCGTGTTTCGCAGCGGTGCGTTGTGACACCCCATTCTCAACATGTGTGATAAGCTTCAGGCTGTTCACCAGGTACACCTCAATCTCGGCAACAAACTCCTTGTAGTGTGACATCGTGTTCGCATTGTCTGGAGAGGGTGGTGGGGGTGTGATGGTGTGGTGGATGGGGAGGAGGGTGAGGGGGTGTGTGTGTGTCAGGGGTGTTTGAAAATTGGAAAGTTGTTATCTGGTCATGGAAAATGTCAGAAGCAAGACTGGCGTGTCATGTTGTTGTGTTGTCATCATCCGCAGGGGAGGAGGTTGTTGGAACAAAAAGATGGCATCTCGCAAACCCTCCAACTCCTTTCCTAGCACAGGCAGCAATGGACAGGTGTTAATGAGCTGCTCGCAAGCGTGTTGTGTTTGGGACTGTCGTTTTGCAGTCAGACGAGCGTTTTTCCTCAAAGACAGGGAGACGACATGACCCCAGGGCAACAGTGGCCACCAGGTAGCGTCGCCCTCCGTAGGGATATCACTTTGGTCATCATGTGCAAAGCATGTGGCTGTGCAGTGCGGTCTCTTGGAACGTTTGAACAGGAGTCACAGCAGTAACAAGGCTGCGTCCATGCCTGACGCACCCTCTTGTGGATGTCGTTTTGTGTTGTGTTGTTGTGGCTGAGTCGATCTCGCACTCCCTGTGACACACAAACCCACTGGATGAGGGCCTGTGTGTCTAAGGCATGGGATATGCTCGCAGTTGTGGCACAGCAGAATGAGGGGTTGTGGTATCTTGGTTCTTGGGAGTATCCCGTGAGTTTACTTGTTGAACACACGGGGCTGATAAGTCCTTGTTGTTGTGGGTTGCGGGAAATAACAGAAGAAAAGACTCAGCGTTGGTAGAGTGAAGTGTGTTGTGATCAATCAAGAGAACGCAAAAAAAAAAAAACGCGTCCCACTCAGCGTGGTGCATGGTCCATAAAGACGAATCTCATCATGTGCATGCGCTCATTCAGCAAATGCTGTGTGCTCATCCCTACGGCACTCTTGACTAAAAGCTCGTGCAAAAAAAAAAATAGTTTGGGGTGGCCATTTTTTTGTTTATTTCCCTTTGTAGTTGTGTTTTGTGTTTTCTTTGTTTCTCTTGTTCGTGTGGAGGGGGTGTCACTGAGGGTGTGTGTGTTTTCTTTGTTAGTTTTCTTGTCTTTTGCATCAAAAAAACAAAGTGTACTTTCATACGTATGAATACAAACTATGTCTTTTGTTCTTTTGCAAAATCATCTCATTCCTTACTAGTTAAGAGGAAGAGACTTGACGTCATGCTCACTTCTCAGTTTGTCTGAAGGTGAGGCGGGGTGGGTCGACGTCAAACAATTTTCTCTTTTTTTTACAATCTTTGCAGACACTTTCACTCCCCATTATTTTCTTCCCCGCCCTTCCACATTATTTTCTCTCACTTTTTTGAACCTTTATTATCAATTTGTTTGTAGTAAAAGAGTGGATAAAGGGGAGGGGTTTTTTTTTTCTTCACTGGAACCTACTAAGGCAGGCGTGACGCTGACTACGCGGTAATTATTGGTAGCCGCGCATAGGGGGTTTTTTTCTTCTTTTGTTTGATTTGTCTTTTGCCCCCTCTATAGAAGTAAGAGGAATTGAGGGGACATTTTTTTTTGTCCTTTTTGCTTCAAAAATTTTTGTGTTGCTTTTTTGATAATTTGACAAACGGGATGCTACCGAATAGATGGTTAGCACGCCTTTTTTTTCTTCTTTGAAGACTTGGTTGTATTAGTGTAGCCACCCTAGAGTGTGCTACACTATTTCTTCTTTTTTTGAAAAAAATGTTGAAATAGTGTAGTTGCCACATTGTGCAAGCTCCACTGTCATTTTTTTTGCAGAGGACGTACTAAAAACAATGTGTGAGGTGAACCTAAGGCTGCTTGGCCACCTTGAAGGGGGGGGAGAAAAAAAATAAATGCCAAAAAAAATAAAAATGTTTATAAGATGATCCCAAGCCTCTCGTGCTTAGTCACCTAAATAAATGGTTAGGCACGACCAGGGGAGTGGGGTGGATGAGAATTTTTGCAGACAAGAAAACTATGTTGAAAAGGGCACAAGGCAAAAAAAAAAAAACAAAAAAATACTGTTGTGAGAACCACATTTGGTTCTGTCCGAGTGAAACACAGAAAACACAAAATAAAATGAGCCACGTAGGCGTGCACATCTTTGATTGAAAGATGGGTGGTGGGAAATTGGAAGACAAAGACAATAAAAAAAAAAAGAAAACACACCCAAAAAAGCGGGCAAAACTAAGAAGGGAAGAGAGGAAGAGGGTGAGGGAGGAAAGTTGCTAAATGTTGCAAAAAAAAAAAAAGAAAATAACCCAAAACAAAACTGTTCAAAAAAGCAACAGCTCGAAAAAAATTCACAAAAAAAGGCTTGAGAGATGACTGTGTCACACATCTTGGGGGAAAAAAAAAAACAAAACAAATGTCTCCAACACTGGAAACAAGAAAGGGTTTGTACACATCTCAAGATTTGTTTTTTTCCTTTTTTTTTCACCCCCATTTCCACCATCCGATCCCCATTATGTGAAAAGCAAAGCAAGACAACGGTCTTTTCGCCAAATTAATAAGGGCACCGGCAGGTGGGGGCAAGGGAGTCATCCGAAGGGGGGTGGAAAATAGGGGGGTATGCCTTCATAGCAAATAATAATAAAAAAAGGCCTTTCTCGTGTGGGGCGTTCTTTCTCAAGCGCTATTTTGGCTACCTTAAGAAAAAGTCAATAACTACCCCCGCGATTGACTTAACCCTCTTAGCGTTGGCTTGCAAGCCTTCCCTAGCACACATCAACCATTCTTCCCCATAGGGAACACTTCGTTTTTTTTTAACCTTTTTCCTCAGAAAAATGGAAAAAAATGTGTACATTTTTTGGGTTTCTTATTCAGGTAATCTGCGCATTGGGAAAACTACAGAAAACCTTTTGCACCACACAAAAACAAGAAGGCGGGGGAAAGAGGGAGAAAAGGGAGTTGTACCAAAAAAGGGGAGAGAGAGAGAGAGAAAGAGGGGAGAAAGGGAGAAAGTTAGATTCATATACTTTCAGTTCACATAATTGAAAGTATATGAATCAGGGACAAAGGAATAAACTCAACATAAGGTTTCTGACTTTTTTGTGAGAAAAAGTCAGCCCTTTTTTTGCTGTATATTGCTTTTTTGTCTGACCTTCTTTTTGTATTATATTGAAAGCCATAATTTTCCAAATTGTGGAAAATTTTCTTGAGTTTTTTTGTTGAATAAATATTTCCTTATTATGACACCATAATACACATGGGTACACGCATACTGTGGCGTTTGAAATTCGGTTGGGGGTTTTTTTTTTGTTTTTTTTTTTTTTTTGTTTTTTTTTGGTACATGGGATCGCATATTTTTAAAGGGGGAAAAACTTTCCCCAAAAGAAAAACAATAAAAAAGAAAACAAAGAACCCATAAAAATGGGTAGCATCTCACTAGGGGTCATGAAAGGAAATGTGTTATTTTTTTGGGACCTTTTTTTTCGCAACTCTGTTTTTTTTTGTTGGTCACGACAGAAGAACAAATAATTGGTCCAGAACGGGACTGGGTTTGGTGCACCGCATTGGAGAGCGCAGCTCATCCTGATTAAAACTAAAGATTTTTTTTTTTGTTTTTTTTTTAAAAATTGACAACATGCAACCCTTTTGGGACCAGGGGGCACGTATCTTATAGTTGGGGTGGTTTAATAACAATGGGACGGTGGGGGTGGGAAGAACAGAAGAAGAACACATTTTTTTTCCAAAGATTGGATTGTGTTCTTCTGGTAGCCTTTTTCCTCAACCATCGGTACCCACCCTTTTTTGTCCATTTTTTTTTTTTTTGTGGTAATTTTTTTCTGTTGATAGATCCCTGAAATCATTGTGATTTTTTGGCATATTTTTTGTGTGTGGTATCGACAAAAAAAAGAGGGGTTATAAGATGAACCTAAGCCTACGCCTTTCTCGTGCTTTTAGTTCTTCTCAAAGAAAACAAAATCTGTAAAGGAGGAAATATGTGTCCTCTCGACACATATCCTTTAAGAAAAGAGAGGTTGTGTGTTAAGTGTGATCTAAGCAGTGGCGTGCTCAGTCTAACCTGGGGCGCTCTGTAAAAAGAAAAAAATAATACAAAATAAAGAAAAAGAAAAACAAGATAATTGTCGTACAAAAAAAAAAAAACTTTTTAAAAATCGGACATTTCTGTCGAATTCGTTTTCCAAATCCTGTTTCCAAAATCAGGGTTCTTAATACGGTACAATATATGGACTGTTCCGCATGTTTCGTTTTTTTTTCTTTTTTCATTTTTGGCACAAAAAAACCCCCCGTCAATGAAGAATATGGGGCTTTTTTTTGTTGTTGTGGACTAGGTCCATTGTAGCTGCCAGTTTGGCAGTCGCCGTTATTTTGATTTTTTTTTTTGACATTTTTTTGACATTACCTTTTTGTAGGGGGGGGGGGGATGCAAAGCAACTCTGAATAACAAAACACCTCTGAAGAATTCTCAGACACAGGGAAAGCTCAGTGAGGCTTTTCGAGAAAGAAAACTTGAAAGAGTTTGGTCGACAACTTTTAAAAAAAAAAAAGTTTTTTTTTTTAAAGTGACGGTACCTCTCCTCTCATCAAGTTTAGATTGGAGGGATGGGGTGGTGTTCCCGAAAGTGCCAATATTGATCCCTGACAGGTCCTTGACACAGGGGGGGTTTATCCACTTCATAACTCCTTAACACTTTTTGCCAGTACACAGTACCCAGTACCTGGTAAAAAAAATCAGGTGGAAATTATAAAATGACATCTCTCCCTTTATTGACAGGTCCTTGACGGGTCCTTGATAGGGCTTCGGTAGCACCATTGGTGGGGGAAATGTTTGCAAGATCTAATGAAAGTATCTTGACAAATGAACAAATCGCTATTTTTTTTCCAGAAGAAAAAGGTAAAGAATGGAATGCAAAGGGGTTTCTCCTGAAGACCACCTCGTACATACCACCTAAAACCCCCCTGAGGTAAAGCGCTATTTTTTTTTGTTCTTGTTTTTTTTTTTGATAAATTGTTGGAGTAGTGTTGTGTTGCCACAGTTGTGCACACCTCCACTTATCTTGTTGTTGGCGGCGCCCTTTTTACAAAAGAAAAAGGGAGTGTGAAGATGAGTCAAAAACGGTCAACTGTGCTTTAAATTTATCTTCTTCAGAGACTAACCCGTAGGGTTTAGCTCTCGTACACACATCCAAAAAAAGGGAGGAAAAGGGGATCAGGAAAGCTTTCTTACGAGGGGGAGGGGGAGATAAAAAAAACGAAAAAAAAACATTGCAGACAAACACGGTACAAAAAAATAAAACTACATCGTGCGCTGAGCTCGCAAAAAAAACGAAAAAAAAAAAAAGAAAAGAAAAACATTGTGAAGATGGATGTACCTCTTCGTGCACATTACATCTTTGAAGAAAAGAAAAGATGGGTAGGATGAACCCTGTGCCCCGCCTATGCTTAGATAGGGGCAAATTAGTCGTGTAGGTGGCATGTTTTCATAGTATGATACACTTTTTTTTTTTGAAAACTTGGTTGTATTAGTGCAGCCACCCTAGAGTGTGCTCCACTATACCTTTTTCTTCTTATTACCTTGAAGGGTGCTTGAAAGAGACACGATAAGTTTGAAACTCTGACATAAAATTTTTTTTTGGGAATTTTTTTTATTTCCCCTTGGCGGGAGGATGGAAATATTCCGTCGAACGCTGTTTTTTTAATGGGAATATGAAGAGAAATTCATTCAATTTATTGAACGAAAAATGACATAGAAAATATCAACAACTAAGAGGAGAGCTCAAATAAAAGCAAGAAAAAAAAAAAGGCCAAAAAAAATTTCTTCGAAGTGTTGAAACATCTTCGAGGAAAGAGAGAGAGAAAAATAAAAAAAATAATGTGCCCTTCTCCTGCACACACATTTCAAGAACCACAACGTCTCGCCGGGAAAATCGGTGTATGCGTTGAAGGAAGAAAAAAAAAATCAAATACCGCATTCGTAAAAAATGTTTGACCGTAAAAAAGGTCGAACTTCCTGAAAATATCCTGAAAAGGTCGAACATTTTTTTTTTACGGTCTAACATTAGTACGTTCCAACATTACTGTACTACTATTCTACTGTAAAAAAAGGGTCGAACTTCCTGAAAAAAATCTTGAAAAGGTCGAACATTATTACGATCAAACATATTTACGGTCGAACATTAGTACGGTCGATAAATTTTTTTTACGAATACGGTAATATGCAAAGGGTTACCATCATGGGAACAAAACTCTGCACACAAGCACGAGTGAAAGGGAGGGGAAAGGAGGGGAAATTGGGTGAGAGAGAGGGAGAGGGAGTTTGGGGGTGAGGGAGGGGAGGGGATTTTTGATAAATAAATATTTTTTTTTGAATAGATAAAAGCAATAAATTACTTTTTATTTAAAACAAAAGGCACTCCGTATCCAAAACAGGGGGGCAGTCTGTAGGAGGGGAGGGGAGGGGGGTAGCACACAGCTTCTTTCATTGTTATTTTGTGGCTATTTTGTTTGTTTGCTGAAATTGCCTAAAAGAGGGGGGGGAAGGGTCAGCCGTACGAGGTTGTGAGATAAATAATAGAGAAAAGTTTAAAGATAAACGCCTAAGCCTTCTTCGTTGCGTAGTGCATCTTGTTCACATTCGTTATCGCGCAGCGTTTTTTTTTTTGTGAGACAAATAATAAACAAAACGCCAGGTGGGAAAGTACTTCGTCAGATTCTGTTTTCTTTAATAGAAATTTCCGCCACACCCTTCGTCTTTTTTTTTTCGTTCATTTTTTTGTTTTTTTTTTTTTTGCTTTGAGAAAACTGTCATTCCCATTCCAGCTAGACAAATCTTCACCAATTTAAAAAAAAAAATTTTTTTTTTGATGTGTTGAGTCGACAAAAACCAAAAAGGTGGGATCTGTCAGATAACCTTTGGAAAGAGGCTTTTTTTAGGGGGGGCAAAATAAAATGCGATTGGGAAATTGTGTGGAGAGGGGGGTGGGAGGGTTGATAGTTTAATTGTCACGAGGGGTTGGAGATGATAAATGCTAAAATTTTTTTCGAGAGCGGTCGGGGGGGTGGGAAGTCGGTATTTCAATGGGAGTTGGGGTAGGAGAGAGAAAGGAATATTGCTATGTGCACAACACTGAAAAAGCCGACGACTTTTGTATTTTGAAAACTTGGTTGTATTAGTGTAGCCACCCTAGAGTGTGCTCCACTATACGTTTTTCTTGTGTGGAATTCGTGTAGGTCTCTCTTGCACTGCAATTTCCATTTTTTTATTTCAAAAAAGAAAGAAGAAGAAAAAAGAAAAAGAAAAAGATCGTTAATTTTTCTGACTATTTGACAGCTCAGCGTTGCCTTGGTATGTCCAATGAATGACACGTGGCCCCACTTCGTCACCTCATATGATACTTCTTTTCTGAAATATTGCGAAGGGAAGAAAGGGGAAGAGACTGTTACACACAAAACAACATTTCATCCCTGAGAGCATGTGTGCTGCTTTTTTTGGGGGGAGCGATGCACAATTTTTTTTTGAAAAAAAAAAAAAAAAGATGAAAAAATCCGTTACATTAGTGCAGCTGCCACGCAAAAGCAGTCCGCACTGTTGTTGTTTCCCTAGGATCGGTGTCTGTTGTGTGCTTTTTTTTTGAATTTTTTTTTTTGAAAACATAAAATATAAATTGGGATAGCGCAGTGTTTTTTTGCACCATTTTTTTCCCCTTTTTTTTTTTCAAATCACAAAGAATATGGGTAATGGGAGGGGGGGAAAAGAGGAAAAAATGAGTTGCCCTCAAAAAAGAATCATAGGTTATGGACATGATGAAAACTTGATGAAGGATGATGGAAAATGATACACCGGTTAGGTGTGTGTGTTTTTTAAAAGTTTTTTTGTTGTTATTTTGAACGCGGGAAAAGAAAAAACAAAAAGTTCGAGGGCAAAGAGGAAAAAAAAATGGAATTAGATAAATGAATCTGTGAGGATCCACACATCTAAAAAAATAAAAATAAAAAGCAAAGCAAGCGGCGTAGGCAGAGTGGGTATCAGTACAAAAGAACCATGTCACACACAAAAAAAATAAAAATATGACAGGCTCTATGCACAAATTACCACACAAGATAAAGATTCTTATTTTTTTTCCTTGATTATTTTTGTTTAGTGTAGACGCCATCCAGGCGGTCTTCACTTCTTTTGGAGGGGGGAGGGAAGGGGAGTGTTGAGGAGAGAAGAAAAATGTAATGTGAAAAAATGTGGGTATTAATAATACACCATTGTGCAAGGATAAAAGATTCATGTGTTGGTGTGATCACCCAAACGGATTCTCCGTGGTTCCCCCCGTGGTTCTTCCGTGGGTTGTCCGTACCCCCTGAATCACATCATGTTTGTTGTAATTTTTTTTTTTGCATTTTTTATTATTTTTTGCTATTCATATTCCCAGAGAACAGAAAAGCACGAAGGTGGGGGTGTAACACATTTCTTCCAATTTTTTTTTTTTTTTTTATACCACGCGTGAAAAACGTTTTATGGTCGTAACTGGCCTAAAAAGTGAGTGAAATAAGATTCGTTTTATTTCACGCAAATTGCACTAGGGTAACCCAGAGAGTGAAATAAAATATCACGGAGTGAAAAAAAAAAAAATTGCCTGCAAAATGCCTTTGCAAATAAAATATTTTTTTTTTCACGCTGTTTTTGTTCGTAATTTTACCCCAAAAAGCGTGAAAGTGAAAAGTGGGTGCTAGGCTCAACGTTTAGGCCAGTTACGACCATAAATACGTTTTTCACTTGTGGAATAAAATTACATATTGAGTGAAATAAGAACATTTTCTTGCACTTGCCACTAAAAAGGCACCCTCGTGACTCTTATTCCCCTCGCTTCGCTCGGGAAATAACGCACTCGGGCACCTTTTTAGTGGCGCGTGAAATAAAATAGTTCTTATTTCACTCGAATAAATAGTTATTTTTGCACAGAGCCGTTCGCGGAAGGAACAGCCTTTTCGTTTTGCTCACCTGAAAAAGAAAAAAAAAAAACAAGATCAGCAAAAAGAGAAGCGAAACTCTTACGAAGTAAAGTGTGGTCTCACTTAACTCCTAAGGTCAAATGGCTTTTGATTATGACATTTACCTTTTTTTTTGTTCCTTTTTTCTTAATCTCTCGATGGGCAATCATAAATCCTGGAAAACCAGAAAAAAAAAACGCAAAATCAAGAATGCAAGAATGAAAATAATAAAATCAATTTTAATACAATCTACAAGAGCTTTTGCCCAGGTCATTTTTTTTTTTTTTTAATGTTTTTTTGTGGGTTCATATCACCAACTCATGGTGCCGAATAGGGCTAAATCACCTGCAAACGTCATATCCCCCCCCTCCATAACGCAGAGATAAGACGGCGTAAGGCAACTTTAGTCTGACATCCATTTTTTTTTTAATTTTTGATAAATTGTTGGAGTAGTGTAGTTGCCTCGGTTGTGTTGCCACAGTTTGTGCAATCTCCACTGTCCAAAAGTTATTTTTCATAAGGACTCGCATTGGAATAAGGTAAAAATAAAGTTACCTGTATATTTTAATTTCTTTTTTGCAAATCAACACAAAAAAAAAATCTAGCTTGAAATACAAAGCCCTCTCGTGACAGTGTACCCCCCTTTCGGTCGGGAAAAGATCAAGAAAAAGACCCTCCATTCCTTTTTGTACTTCAACTAACTAGGAAGAAAAGAGAAGACATGGAAAAACGAATCTTTTCAAAGCAGCCCGTGGAAAGGTACGAGAATATATACTTTGGAAAAACGATCTGGGGAAGCGGTGAGGGAGTGCATTTTTTTATTTTTTTTTTTATTTTTTTTGAAATTTGCGCAGTGCAGAGACAATCACCAATGTTGCTGATGATTGCTTTTCTTTTTCTTTTTTTCTTTTTCCGTGCTTAGTCACCCTTCAAAGCAACGGAACACTAAGGTTGCAAACCTACAAAAAAAAAAAAAATGCGGGCAAATAAGATTATATACAGGCGCACAAAGAAATAAGACTCCGGCGTTTTTAACATAAATTGTACGAAACACTAATAAAGTAGTGAAGATCATAAATTATAAACAATAACAATACAAAAATGATTTAGGATAGGATGACTTGGCCTTCCCTACACAATAGTAAGAGGGAAGGTGTATGCTGACACCGCATCAATTAGTGAACTCAGTAGTAACTCAAAGAGGACGTCAAGCAAAAAAAAAAAGGTAACAAAAGACAAACAAAACATCCAAAATATCATAAACACTTCCACCCCCCCCCCTTCCCGCAGTGTATTATATTCTGCGCCCGCAAAGAAAAAAAAAATGAGCAGCGAAAAAAAAAAAATTACTTTTCCAAGAAAAGCAAGAAAAAAAAATGAAGAAAAAGGTTTATAAGATGACCCCAAGCCTTAAAAGCCAAAAGCCTCTCTCATGCACAAAACAACTTTTAAAAAAAGATAAAATCTTCAACCCCTTTTCCCTCCTGTCAATGAACATCCAGAGTGGAAGGGTGCAAAGAGAAAGAGACGGTAAGTAATCGGCAACTGTGTGTAGGGAACAAAGCAAAACTTTCCGAATTGGGCGTAGTCACTCTGAGGTCAAATGTAAAGAGTTGGGGGAGTATTGAAGAAAAGTGTTAAGCACGGGCGGAAAAAGCAAATAAAACAATCTGTGTGGCGACCGTCTTTGCTTATTTTTCCATTATTTTTTTTTTGGATCGTCACAACAAAAAAGGGTTGAAAGAATGGAAAAAATTAACTTGACAAAAGATGGTATGTATGTGCGCATCTTTTATAAACGAATGAATGAAATGTATTGTCATAGTGTCGCTTTTTTTTCCTTCTCCATCACGACATTTTTAAGATTAGTTAGATCGGTGGCAAAAAAAAAAAAGCAAAAAAAAAACACAAAATTGAAATATTTTAAAATACAACAGAAAGCTAGAGGCATGACTTTTTTCGCCCCTAGTCGAAAAAAAAACACTTAATGGCACTTAGTCGGCCCTCCTTCGACCATCCCGCCAGCATTTTTCTCCTCTTTTGTTTTAATTGAAAACTTAGATTTGCATTTACACCCCATGATGAGGAGGATCCACCTATGGTGGGTCTTTCCCCGCTCCTGAAGGGGCCCGGTAAGATATACTACAAGGGGGGAATTAATTGAGTGCTAGATAAAATGTGAAAAAAGCACAGCAAAAAACAACAACAAAAACGTTGAATTTAATGAATATGCCTCAACGTGCATAAATCCATTATAACCTAAATTGTGGGAAGTTTAAAAAAAAAGGGTAATAAAAAAGGGCGAGTTTCTGTAGGGATGAGTGCGTTGTGTGGGGGGAGGCAATTACAATGACGGAAGGCAAATTGTGCAGGCACAACGCTTCTTTTGTTGTTTCATTGAGAAAACATCACCCACAAAAAAAAAAGGGGGTGGGTTTCTGTACTCCTCAATGCGGCAGAAAGGCTAGAAAACTACAGAATGACATTATCGCATCTAGTAGAGATGAGACAGTTTTTTGAAAAATTTCTTGATCTACAAGTTTTTTTTTTGGGGGTTTTTTTTTTTGTAAAATGATATTTATTGATCCAGGCGGTTGGCTAAATCTGTGATCATTTGTCTGGTAGTTGCTCTTTACTCTGATCTTTGGAGCAGCTTTTTTAAAAAAAGGCCTCCTTTTTTTCACCCTATTTTTATTCCATTTTGGGGGGGAATATTCTTGTCCTCATCCAACACAAGGTACAAAAAAAATGGAAAATGCTAAGGTAATGAAGAGAAAAGGTTTTTTGTATGATGATAATTTAAGGCTCTGTGCTTTCGTCGCCCGACAAGCAAAAAGAATCAATACAGGGTAATTGATAAACATCCCCCTTTTTTCCTTTTTCAAAAAAATGAAAAAGTAAAAAAGTGGAAGAAAAAAAATGTGAGAATGTTATTTGGGGGGAGGGGAATGGTTTCAATACATCTAGCGATGGATAAGTGTATTGCAAAAAAAAGAGGTAAAAAAACACTTTTAAAGAAGAATCTCAAACTTAACGAAAAGATGAAATTGTGTTCAAACGTCGGGACAAAGAAAAAAAAAATGGAGGGGGGTTTGAAAAAGGTAACAAAAACATCCTTTTTGAACACCAGGTACGTTGAAGAACCACATAAACTCGTCGTGAATTCGAACTATTTTTTTTGGGGGGGGGGTAACTCAGGAGAGGTTTAAAAAAACAAAAAAAAAATACTTTTTAAGGAGGTGGTGAACTTAATAGCTTTATCAACCATCCCTTTGCTGCGTTTGAATAAAAAAAAACGAAAAATTTGGCTTTAAAATACAACCCCTCTCGTGACAGTGTGCCTAAAGAAAAGAGGCGTTTCTTGTCTCACGTGTTTTTTTTTAGTCACCTTGAATTAATAAGGGGGCGTTGTGTAGCATCGAAGCCTTTTAAACACACTGCTGCGAAAAAGGGAAGAAAAGGTGCGTTTTAAGGACAACAGAAAGAACCATTGTCAATTTTGTAGTTTTTTTGGGGGGTACGTGACATTTTTTTCGCCACGTCTCGATAGCACACCATATTTTTTTTCTGAACCACCAACCATTCATTTTTTAAAAAAATGGCCTCCATCCCCAGGACACAATTTGGTGTATCTCTGAGGCATAGCAGAAGACGTCAAAGACACAGTAGAAATTAGTTATGGTACAGTCCATAAAACCCCCCCAAGATTACCTTTTAGGTGAAGGGATTTATGGACTGTCCCCTATAACAAACCTTAGTACGGATACTCGGAATAAGTGAAAACAGGCGTGGGGTGATTCACACTCCCACTCTTCATTCTCTCCAAGACACGCGAGACCGTTTCAGTAGATAGATTTGTTATTAGAGTAGACACTAAAAAAGGGGGTAGGGAATTTAAAAAAAAAACAAAACAAAACAAAAATGTCATTATGCACGGATGTATAAAAAAAAACAAAAAAACAAAAAACAAAAAAAACAAAACAAACAAACAAACAAACGAAAGGAAACCTGAAGGATGAATATGCCTCGCTCTCTCTCAGCACACATTCACCAATTATGAGTCCCTTGGTAAGAGAAAGTACAAAAAAAAAAATTAAAAAAAAAAACGAGAACATTTTTTTTCCGGTGAATTTACCCACCTTTTTTATATGTATAAGTTGTAAAGGAGGAACAAAAGGACAAAATACTACTATTTTTTTTCTCTCTAGAAAAAAAAAGAAAAAAAAAAGGTTTATAAGATGAACTCGAAGCTTCTCCTCTGCGTTTGTCACCTTGACCAACAATCGGTATTGCGGAAGAAAATGTTAGTATAGATGCACCTAAGCCCTCTCTCTGCTCAGTACGATGGTGGTGGCTTTTTGTCCCCCCCCAAAAAAAGAAAAAAAAAATGCCTAAGAAAACACCTCTGCTATCCAAAGTGGAGAGATATTGGGTGAACCTCTCAGTATAATTTTTTCCCCCCATTTTTTTGTAATCTGTTTATAGTCTACAGACAGTCTCTTTCTTGGGTGTTTTTTTTGAAAAATTGTTGAAATGAAGTGTAGTTGCCACATTGTGCAAGATCCACTGTTGTTGTTTTTTTTCGTCACTCTTGCAGAACACTTAGATTGTTTTTTTTTTTTTTTTGTGCTGCAGAAAAAGGAATTTTTCAATTTCCCCAAATTTCTTTCAAAACGTTACCTTTTATTTGAAATAATAAAATAGAGTCTTGACTTCAGGATTAATTGCAAAGAAAGAAAACTATTAGGTTTGCCATGACTTCTTCTGCATGACAGTAAAATTCACTCCATTGCAATCCAACAAAACACCATTTTTTTTTTTCTTTTTTTTTATTTTTGCGTTCGACGAGAGGGGGGGGAAAGTACTATTTAAAAATGTTGGTGTAAGATGATCCTAACCTTCACAGTGGTTAGTCACCTATTTAACCTAAAAGAGAAATTGATAAGAAAAAAAAATCAAAACAAAGCACAATAGACAAGATAGAGTGTATGCACCCCACCGTGCAAACACATGCAAGATGGGCCCTCAGCCTCTCTTGCTTTTAGCTTCCTATGTGAGAGACCACACAGGAATTCCCAATACCATAACACGTCACTCAGGGAAAGGGGGTAGGGGAGAAGAGGGGGGCAGAAAAGTAACTCAAGATACCTCTGACAATAAAAACTATCGTGGGAAGGGTAGGAAAAGGAGGGGAGATAGGGAGAGAGAGAGAAGAAGAAGAAGAAGAAAAAGGGTGGGGGGGGGGTGTAATGGGGGGAGAGAGATATGGGGAAAGCAACACACATGATGCAGCGAAGCAGTTTCGGTAGTGCAAAAAAAAGGGGAAGAGGGAAAAATAAAAAAGGGGAAGGGAAAAAGTGATGATGTAATCTGGTAGGACACAAAGAAGAAATTTACTGTATCCATTTTTTTTTTTTTTACGACTTTTTGAATATTTTTTTTTTGAAGAAAAGGGAAGAAGAGGGAAAAAAAAAAAACTAAGAAAAAAAAAATGTTGTTTAGATACACCGAGGTCATCTGTGGCTTTTGATTTAAATTGGTTTTGTTATTGTCCCCCATATTGGTAACCTCATCCCAAATTGAGTGTGATGTCTTGTGCAGACGACACAGTTTTTTTTGTTGTATTTTCGTTGTTTTCCTTCTTTTTTTTTAATTGTTGATAAACTAGTTGAACAAGAGCTCAGGTTCAGAAAAAAAAGGGAGGGAAATATGGTCATCTTTTGTTTTGCTGTTCTTTTTTAGCAAGACAAAAAAGAAATACAAAAGAAAGTTGTAAGATACAACCTGAGCCTCTCCTACTGTTTTTAGTTACCTTTAGTAGTACGCTTGAGGATATAATTTTTTTTTTTTTTCAGAGAGACGCCAGAACATTGGGTAGGGAGAGTAGGGAGACGGAGGAGGGAGATAAGATCCCTCCCCCTCAAAGGGAACGTTGAAGATATCGTGCAAGAAAAGAAGAAGAAAAAAGACAGCTTTTGTGGAATAACTAAGGTGTGAGTTGTAAATAAAAAAAACAAAAAAAAAGGTCTCATTCAAACCTAATAAAAGCTGTCCCCATTTTTTTCCCCCTAATGAAGTGACCGCATCACCTCAAAAAATAGCAAAAAAAAGAAGAAAAAAAAAGGAAAATTGTTTTACTGGGTCTGCGCCTCGGTGATGGGGAGGGCCTGGCCCGGGTCGGATCCCTTGGGGTTGCAGTTGTTGAGCCAGATGCGGCAGCGGAACTGACGGTATCCGTCCTTGAGGATGCAACGGAAGTCGGGGTGGGTGGCCTCAGTCGTGTAGTGGAAGGTGAGCTTCTTGCGGTCGAACTGGAACTCTGCGCGATGCACCACAATCGGGATGCTGTGGCGCGCAATCTGGTGCGCAATGAACTTCATCGCCTTCGCCTCGTCGCTCACCAACCCCTCCCTCCAGGTCCGCACCTCCTCCTCCGTCGCATCGCGCTTCACTTTGTTGTTCTTCTTCGCCCCCTCCAGCGTGGACATCCCTTTACATTCAATGACCATTCCAAGATCAAGCCCTCTGTCTCCATCTACGATCACATGGCTTCCTGCGGGGGCAGATTTGCTGTGAATGTACACTCCACAACGACCGTGTTTGTGCTGCACACGAACCTCATATGCGAGGGGTGGAAGGGACCTGGACCCTGCGGAGCCACATGAGGTGATGGAGGTGATGGAGGTGATTGAGGCACGGTTCGCTTTGCGTTGCGCTGCGGCCTGCTGGGCGGGGGTCAACTGCGATGCGAGGGTGGCGACCTGCTGGGGTGTCAACGAATGTTGCTGCATTTGAGTCGCCGCCTGTACCACTGCGGCGCTCTCTGTCGGGCTTGGCGGAACAGATGAATCAGGAGACCCTGACGCCATCGACAGCGCCCCAGCACTCAACGACATGCTGCTGCTGTCCGCACTCTTCGCAGTGGGCGACATCATGTTGGTTGCAAGGTTCTGCTGCACAGCAGGCTGCGGGATCGGCGCCTGCTGCTGGTACGACACAGTAGTGTTCTGCGACGGCACCGACGTGAACGACCCACCACTCCCCGACACTGCGGTGTTCAAAATCGACCCAAACGAGTAGTTCTGCACCGGATGCGGCGACGCAGGCAACGACGGAGTCCCCTGCTGCACATACATCGCGGGCTGTGCAAACGCTGCACTGTTATTCCCCAAATCCGCACACACCGGAGTCGTACACGTGGACTGCACAACACCGGCCAACGCAGTAGGAATGTTCATACCGGGCACTGCAGCAGGCGCAGGCATCGGGCTGACCGGAGGTGTCATCTGGAAGGACCCACTGAAGGAGTTGTTCGCCAATGGGTTGCACCCGAAGGAGCCGTTCCCCAACGGGTTCCCCCCGAACGACCCGTTCGCAACAGGAGACCCACTGAAGGACCCATTGAAGGACCCATTCGCAATCGGGTTGCCGTTGAAAGACCCGTTCCCGATCTTGTTCTCCTCGAACACGAAGTCGCCGTAGGGGTTGTGCCGGAAGGACCCATGGCCGTGCGGGCTGACGTTGTCAGTAGAAGGCGTCGGGGGTGCCACCGCAATGGGAACCTGCACTGAGAGAACCTGCTTGCCGGACATAGTGTCTCTCTTTTGTTTCGGTTGTTGAAAGAAGGATTAAAAAGTAGAAAAAAAAAGTTAAAAAGGGGGGGAAATGTGTTGTTATATGTGTTATTGTATCACTGTGTTGTGTTTGAATGGGTTTTTATGAAGTTTTTGTTATGCGTGCGGAGCTGGATGCGTATGCTTAGGGTGGGTTGGATTTTTGGAGGGGATTACGAGAAAAAGAGGTGGTATATTTCATTCTTTTTCGGTTTTAAAAAATCCCATTTTGTTTTAAAAGGTTGCGCCCTTTTTTTCCCCTCAAAAAAAGGTATTTTTTTTAGCGTCCTCTGAACGGAATTCCACACCGCAGCTGGAGCGCTGCACGTTTCTTTTCTACTCCTCCTTTATCGATGTCCCCCATACACGCATCCAACTGGGAGCTTATCAACGCATTCGCAACAACGTCACTATCCGGGACTAATGTGCGTGCAAGCTCCTTCAACTCCCTGACATCGTAGGTTAACGGCAGGAGGGTGACGCTGGGGGCGAGGTACGTGCCCCCCTTCCATCCACTCACACCACACATCACCTCATCAAGAATGCACTCCGCCCTGGGTGACAACACCCACGGCCCTTTTCTAAGCAGATCCCGCACCGCCTGCAACACCTCGGGGCTCTCCACCACTGCAGTCCTCCCATCCCTCACGGCAATAGCCAGCTGTGAATACACTGTGGACACCCCTTTTATTATGAGATGCCTTTGCTGGAGTTGTACTGTGTTTGAAGGCGATTTTGTTTTTGGAAAAACCCAGCTGGCTATGGCGTCTGCAAAAGGTGTGGATGGGAGGGGTGGCGGCGCGAGGGAGGATTTCCTGTAGATAGCGACCAACAACGAGAGAAGCGCTGGGAGGAGGTCTGCTGGTGGAAGGTCTTGAACTGCAGCACCTAGATTGGTCTCAGCATGCGCACACCATGTGGTCAATACATCAACCAAACTACGACCCACCTTCAGGGTTGCCCTCGCAATCTCAAATACCTCCACCAAATCACTTCCTCCTCGTTTCTCAATTCTCCTCCGTTTATTTGGCCCCACAGCTCCCAGCAAATCCAATGTACTCTTTAAAATGGTTTGACTCCCTCCTAATACTAAAGCCCCTTCCGCAAAGGCCGCAAACGATTTTGCTCTAAATTTATTCGGATCACGCAAAATGGTTCCCGCCATCTGAAGTGAATCAAGCAATATGGAAAACACCGTTTGATTTAAATGAAGCCTTCGATGCAAACTAGGTGGTATCCTAGAACGGTGTTGTGGGAGGGCAAGGAGACGGAGGAGATCCACTGTGTGAAGAATGTCTGCTGTTTGTTTGTTTCCCGCTTCATGAACCTGCACCTCACATTCGATACGAAGCTCTGTGTCTTCTGCCCCTAACTGTACTCCCATCACCTCTGCCACAGCCCGCCCCAACAATCTGCAAGAAGCGATCGACGCACCTTCTAACACAGTCCACTCCTCAGGAGCGCCTTTTTCGTTCTCATCCTCGAGAAATGGAAGAAGAATCGGGTTCACCACAATACCCTGAGTAGACACTATTGCACGCAACAGTGACAAATCTATGTCACAAAAAAAGCGGTTTTTTGCAACAATCGCCGCACAGTTTCCTGACAGAATTGAGGAAAGAATTCGCTCCGGATATCCCTCTGACGACAGCGCCAACACTGCTGCGGACGCTGTTATGACACTCATGAAACACTCCACAAACACCTTACCCCCAAGCACCGCCTCGGTCTGCACCGGACGTTCACATAACGCCTCCTCCAATGCCAGCCGTGATTCACCCGAACCGAGAAGGGTCTGCACTGCCACAGTACCTCCACCACCACCACCACCTGCCTGCACCACAAGCCTTGCCCCCACCCTCTCCACCTCGCGGGCCATATGCGCTAGACGTACCCCTTCTGTCGCACCCTGTTGTTGCGCGCAATGGATCTTCCCCGCAAGAACCGCAACCTCCGTTTCCGTCTCGACCACCGGAGTGTCTGCGAGGCGGGTAAGTGTCGTAATTTTTCCAGGAGGTTTGTGATGAGGATCGCAGAGTGTTTGCAATTCAAGCGCATCAGCGTAGAGAAATCCTAAGGCAGTAGCAGCAGCACGGCAAGAGGTTGTTATAGTAGAAACCTCGGGAGAGGTGAGGGTGGCTGCAAGGGTGCGCGGGGTGAGTGGTGTAACGTTGTTGTCCACATTGTTCTTCCCACACCACCTCAACAACGCCCCTGCAGCGATCCCGGCTATCTTCACCGCTGGATCCTTACCATCCGGCCTGGCATCCCCTGTCCACACCACCCTACACGCCTTCACAGCAAGACCCTGTACAGCCGAAGCTACCTGCCGGCTGTCTGCAGCCCTCTCCACCGCTGAAGCACCATGAAGAAGAAGAAGGGTACGAAGGTCTTCGTCGGTCATTTTTTTTTTGGTGATTTTGGAGAGAAAAGGAGAGGGTAAAAAAATAAGGATACCCTTCCTCTTCCTCTGCAGGGAGTTGAAGAAAAAGGGATGTAAAGAGAGAGAGAGAGAGGAGAAATAGATTGGAAGAAGAAAAAAATGTGGATTATACTGCTCATTTTTGAGTATTTTTTTATTTAGAATTCGGAGGGGCGAGAAGGGGTTTGATAAAAAAAAAAAGGGAAAAATTTGAACAACCAAAAAAACCAATTCCCTATGTAAATAGAGCAGTTTTTTTCCCCCCACGCAATCTTCCTCTTCCCCCCTATAGCAGTGCTGTAAGACTACGTAAAGAATACGTATCCGTATCCTTGTTTTCTGGATCACCTGACCCGCCCATATACCCCGCACCATACGCAACATAAGACATTACGCTCAACCCACCACCCCGAACTACGGATACGTATCCGGATACCCATCCCGTATTCTATATACAGCACTGCCCTATAGTGGGCAGTTCTTCAATAGAAATTTTTTGAAAATTTCAGTCTCCTCTTTTCGCTATCGATGTTCCGCCTCCTTCAGAAGGGCTTGTAGGTGCGCGACACCTCGCGAATTGACGATGGTGGTAGAGTACTGAGAAAGGATCACGTGCAGGAGGTGCGACAGCTGCAGGCTGCTGCGGCCCTCCCCTTCCCCCCCTTGCTCATTCCGAGAGAGGATGATGTTCAGCGTTTCTGCGCCATCCTCTGGGACTATCTCGGGTATAAGCGCCAAGCATGCCAACGCTACTTCTCTGTCAGGCTCTGGCGCGCTGGATGCCGCGAACAACAACAACCTCTGATGATATTCAGGATACGCCATGATCCGATGTGAATGCGCCTTTACCCTTGGCAATAAGGTATCCGGCACCGTCATTGGTGGAGGAATAGCAACATATAGGTTTTGGTCACATTGCAACACCTTTGTCGCAATGTGCTTCACGGTATCCTCATCAGTTCCCTTAAAGACCACCTGACCGGAGACTTGCAAATCTAATAACGCATTGCATATAGTAAGGGAGGTTTCACTATGAGATTTCTCTGCCGCAGTGGTGCCAAGAATCGACAAAAAATCGATTTTAACGGCACCATATACCTCCATATTCCCTACACTATGCTCCTGAGGGCGTGCGGCCACCTCTAGGAGCCGCTCTGAAAGCTGTTTTGCCTCTTCTTCCCCTCCGATCACCGCTGCGTCCCATTCCTTTTGTACGGTGCCTCTCGAATTTGCTACTAAAACCCGAACCGACGCGCTTTGCACCCCAACTGCAGTCAACACACAGGTATCTGGATCGCGAATGCTATTCTGAAAAGGATGCACCGCAGATAACAATACATCCTCTCTGTCCAAGATCAATAAGGGATACTCCGCTGCAGTTATCAACGGAATGAGAGACGGGAACGCATCCGAACGGTGCACAAAAAGGGCACGGCTTTTCTTTACCCCTACCTCCGTTCGAGTCACTTTGTCGGTCAAAACGTTGATATGAAACATTTCGGGATATAAACTCGGTCTACTCCTCGCCCATGGAGATGATACTAATGAAGCCAGCTTGTCTCCCGCCAATCTGGCCAATAGATTTGGGTTGATATTCGCCAAGACCTCCAGATCCATTCCCGACGCAAGCAATGTGATAGGGACACCTGCCGCTAGCAGCTTTCCGAGGAAGAACTCTGCGGCCCCTTCTGGGCCCAAAACCCTGTGGTCGACGGTCATGGTGTCTAAATCGAGGACCAAGGAGAGGCTTGCGGGGGGGTCGTCGCTTCCTCGTCTGGTTGTTTGCGCCTTTTTGCGGAGGATGTCCTCTTCGTACCCTTGGAGTTCTCGCTCGAGTATTGTTAGTTTGTTCCGTAGACGTGATGTCTCTGCGTGAGGTGAAGCAGCATGTGGCATAGTGGTGTCCTCGATAGGTGTTCTAGGTGCATCGTCTTCGCTTCGTTGTGATGCAGCTTCGGAGGATGTGTGCGAGCGGGATGGATGGGACTGCGGGGAGGAGACGTGTGCTTCGTGGCTGCCGGCATGTGGGGAGTTCTCATTTGGTTCCCCCTCATTGAAAACGTATTCATGTATGCCTTCGTATCCGCTTAATCGGGTGGACATCGTGTTGAGAGGGAGAGAAGGGGGGAGGGGGAGAGGAGAGAGAGAGGAGAGGTGTTAAATGAAGTGGTGTTTGAGTTAAAAGATCTTTGGGGGAAATGTTTGGGTTTGGGTTTGGGTTTGGGTAGGGTAGGGGAAGAAAAGTGTGTTCTTTTTGTTGTGTTTGTTTTAGTTGCCATCATATTGGGCAAAGAAACTAAATAGGAGTGAATCATGATGAAGAAAAATAGGGGTAGGGGAGGGAATTTACAAGGGGGCTTATCTGAACAAAACAAAAAATAGAAACTTAACACTCATCACACGATAAAACCCATGGGAGAGAGGTTGTGGTGACACCTCGACCTATTTGGGCGAGGAGTGGCTCTGCCAGCGCGGTTCGTCCCCAGAACCGCAAAAGTGTGTTCAAAATGCTTTGTTTCTATTTCCTCCTTCATTTCATGAGGTGACACAAAAAAAAAAAAATCTGAACGGTCACGAATGGGACCTCAGAAAGACAGTCTGGACAATATAGTCAAATCTGAGGTGAGAAATCGGGAGGACGAATCCAAAACCCGATGAGCAGTGCAAAAAAGTTGTTTCAAAAACTAACGATACTAACTATTCTACTGAATAGAAGGTATAATAGGGTGCACTAAATGTAAAAAAGAAAAAGAAAAAGAAACGTTTATAAGATGACCCAAGCCTCTCGTGCTTAGTCACTGTGATCACATTCGTTATCGCGCAGCTGCGTGGGTTTCCACAAGTTTGTAGGAAAAAGGAACGGTCGTTGATGCAGGCAACTCCGACTGACCCACGTACGACGCCAGCCATCTGGATGAAAGCACAAAGTAACCTGCGGCCTACAACAGTAGATGTAAAAGGGGGGAAAAGCAAAAGATTTATAAGATGGACCCAGCCTCTCATACTGAGTCACCGTGATCACAATCGCGGGGTGACTAAAAATAAAGCGACTGAGATCTGAGAAACCGGGAGGACGAATCCAAAGCCCGGTGGCATTAAAAATGCATACACTGCATTTGTTACCTTTGCTAAAACCACTGCATATAACAAGCAGCGTGTGATTGGTGTGATTCAGGGGGTACGGAGAACCCACGGACAACCCACGGAAGAACCACGGGGGAACGACGGAGAACTGTTTCAGGCTATATTAAGATTTGCGGAGCACCTTCGGGAGAACCACGGGGGAACCACGGAGAATCCGTTTGGGTGATCACACCAGTGATGTTTTTTTTTGATACCGCCTCGTGAACAAAAAAAAGAGAGAGAGAAAAAAGGGGGGAATAAAAAATACTGGTAAAATTCTCCTCGTCATAATAACTGCTGAGGGGGTTTAGTCACTTCTCGACAGTTTGGACAATATAGTCAAATCTGAGATCTGAGAAATCGGGAGGACGAATCCAAAACCCGATGAGCAGTGCAAAAAAGTTGTTTCAAAAACTAATGATACGGACTATTCTACTGAATAGAAGGTATAATAGGGTGCACTAAATGTAAAAAAGAAAAAGAAACGTTACCAAGATGACCCCAAGCCTCTCGTGCTTAGCACCTTGATCACATTCGATATCGCGCAGCATCGGCTGCGTGGGTTTCCACAAGTTTGCAGGAAAAAGGAATGGTCGTTGATGCAGGCAACTCCGACTGACCCACGTACGACGCCAGCCATCTGGATGAAAGCACAAAGTAACCTGCGGCCTACAACAGTAGATGTAAAAGGGGGGGAGAAAAGCAAAATTTATAAGGCGGACCCAGCCTCTCATACTGAGTCACCGTGATCACAATCGTATCGGGGTGACTAAAAATAAAGCGACTGAGATCTGAGAAACCGGGAGGACGAATCCAAAGCCCGGTGGCATTAAAATGCAGACACTGCATTTGTTACCTATGCTAAAACCACTGCATATAACAAGCAGCGTGTGATGTTTTTTTGATACCCCCTCGTGAACAAAAAAAAAAAGAGAGAAAAAAAAACAGGAATAAAAAATACTGGTAAAATTCTCCTCGGCATAATAACTGCGGAGGGGGTTTAGTCACTATATAGTCACCTTTGGAAAAAAGAAAAGAAAAGAAAAGCAAAAAAGAAGGTATTTGGGAAATTTCAAAAGGGGGTATTATTTGGGCCCTTGAAGGCTCTCATGCTTAGTCTGATTAGAGAATAGCTCGTAATGTTTTGAACATTGGTTATTCATCAATCTTTTTTTGTTACACAGACACTTGAAAAATGGACCACCAAAAAAAAAAAAAAAAAAAATAAAAACTGTTATCTGAGTTTAAGCTAGTCTGATAAAGAAAGAAACGAAATCAGAAAAAGAATTTTTCGTTGATCGCACCGGATTTTTGTGGAGTGTGTAGGGACAAAATCAAAAACTTTTCTGTGAATAAGTTGTGTCGTGTTTACATCGCTCACACCAAAAAAATTCGGGCACAACTCAGATATGTTTTCATTTCCTCCCCTACAACCTTTGCAAGGCAGTTGTCACAAAAAAAAAAAAAAAAAAAATGGCCTGAGAAGCCCCCACGAGATTGGTTCACATAATAAGACGCCATGAACGTATCCACGGGGGGGACAAAGATGCACTCTCACCTACATCTAGAAGCATGTGGAATGCTGACAAAAACACGCACACACCACCTACTTCAGACACAACAATAAAAGAGAGGTTGAAACGGCCTAAAAACGCAGTCGTGCTTCGATGCAGCAGTAAAAGACAGTACCTCTCTCTCATCCACCCGCTACTTCACCCCTCAATACATTGCTCATCTTTGGACCCTCTCGGCCCCATTAGGTGTGCCTCCAAGAGGGTGAGTGCAGCTTCGGAGACACGAAGTTTCTTGCGTGCTGTGGGGAGTGCTGTGGCTATGGGGATGACTTCGTGTTGTCCGTTCGCGTAGAGCGTGCATTTAGTGCCTTTGATGCTGATCCCTATGTCATCTGCCCAAAGGCAGAACCGCATGGCATCGGGGTCTGTCGCGTCGACGTCAGTTTCATTGTTCTTTGCGATCTGCTTGAACGCGGCTGGTGGCAGTGCGGTGCAGGAGAAGGTGTAGTTGGTGTGCCACTCCCCTGCGTGACGGCGGTGTTGCACATCATATAAGACATCGTCGACACGCACAATGCGCACCCCAACGTACAGTGGATTGCCAGACGCATCCTCCACAGCCGCCCCTTCCCCACACTCCACCGGCAGCTCCACAGGGCTGTAGTACGGCCTTCCGTTGCCTACATCCGCCCAGAACACCTTTCCGTCGATCTGGACCAACAGCAAACCGTGGTCATGTCCTTGCTTTCCTTCCCCCTTTCCTTGGGTGGTGAGCCCTGTTGCCATGAAGGCTTCGTATCCGAGATGCCTAAGGCAAATGAAGAGAAGGTCGTTCATCTTGGTACAGCGTCCCCCGGTTAGGCTTAAGGGGTCTGTCTCGGGGTGAGGAAGGTTGTGGAAGGGTACGGTCTTGAGGATGGACTGCATGAGGGCAGCGAGGTGCTTTGTAGAGGGTGCGTGGCTGTGCAGCTCGGCGTTGAGGGTGGTAAGGACTGCAGGGACTTTCCTTAAAGAGTTGCAAAGGAGGTGTTCCTGGTTGAGGCGCGGGCTAGTGGTCTTCTCCTCAAGGTACTGTCTGTTGTGTCTGTTCGGGCAGCATTGCATCGCCTCTGTGTCGACAGTGTCAAAGGCATCGCAGAACGCCTTCTTCTTGTCAGGGTTGTTCGACAGCAGGACCACCTTCTCGAAACAGAAATTCTCCTTCAGGACCGTGCAGACGTCTGCAAAAGAGCGTTTATCCGATGGGCATCCGAGCTGCTCCAAAACACTTTCGTGGTCCAGGTGTGTCTGGTGCTCCCAGTGCTCATATTCGCGAAGTTTGTTGCGCAGGCCCAGCCCTCTCCCCTCATGCCCATAGATGTAGACCAACAGGAACGGGTCGTCCCCTGAGAAGTGCTCCATGCTGTGGAGGAAGGATCCGAGCTGGTCCCCGCAGTCGCATTTGAGTGACCCGAAGATGTCTCCTGTGACGCATTCGCTGTGGACACGTACACGGACGCGTGTAGAGGATTTGCACGCTGTGTTGTAGACAAGGTGGTAGCGCAGTGTGTCCGTGTCAACCTCCTTCTCCGCAATGGAGTGTGGGTATTGGTTGTCCTTGAGTGGTGCCTGTGTGGTCAGTCTGCTTGCTTCCACTCCGAGGGCGTGGACGGCAAGGTAGTGCGCCCTGGTCGGACAGCATGCGCAAGGTGGTGCACCGGACTTCTCGTGGAACAACACAAAGATATACCCCTGAGATACATGGAGTGGCCCCTCCGATCTGGCAAGCGCCTGCAGGGCGTGTCTCTTGGCAAAGATGGTGTCGAGGTGCAGTTCAATGAGAGTGTACGATGGTGCTGCGTTTTGAGTCTGCACAACGAGGCCTTCGGGGTACAGAGTGCAGGTCCATGGGAGTCCGTAGAGCAGAGAGGAAAAGACGTCTACAGTCGCCATTGGGTACACCAAACGGCTCTGTAGGATGGTGCGCACGCCGTCGAGGGTGCGTGTTTTCTGTGCTCGGTCGATCACTGTTGAAGGTAAGAACAGGTAGGTGGGGAAGTCGATTGCGAAGACCCGGTCAGGCCCAGCCTTTTCGACCATCGGAATCATGTACACCCAGTCTGCGCCGATGGAGGTGAAGTAGTCGCCATCGGGGGCCATCAGATCGGCAGGACGGATCGCATCGAAGAGACGCTTCCGGAAGCACCGGGCATGTGTCCAGACGTTCCCTGCAGCACCTGGGTCAAACCGGGGATGTGTCTTTTCCACAGGGTACGGCTTGTTCCGCGGCTTGTCAGGCCGCAACATCCCACCAATCGCAACATCAAAACGCCTGTCTGCGAACGCTGCATTCCATATCTTCGCAAGCACAGACCCTTTTCCTCCTGCAGTACTGACAAGACGGTCATCCATATCGAGGGTGATGATGATGGTGTCGGGGTTTGCGCAAACCTGAGACACACAGTGCACAAAGTTTGCGAGGTAGCCCACATTGCGGTGATGGGAAATGAAGGAGACATTCGAACAGTTCTCTTTTGCATACTCACAGAGGGCTTCGGTATCCTGCCAGGCATCAGAGGCATCGTCAGAGATGATGACACCCACCTCAGGTAGATCCGCAGCACCGTTCTGCAGATCATCAAACAACGACCGCAAACACTGTTTCGCCCTCGCAAGCGGCACGTTGTACCCCTGGACCAACACCACCAAGGCCTCGCTTCGCTCTGCAAACCACGTCTTCGCATCCATCTTCAAATTAGGATTCCCATGCACCGTCTGCCCCTTCCACCTCGCATCCCCTGATAGCGGCAGCGACGACACTACCCTATCCGCCACGAGCATGTACTCCGTTTGGTCCTTCTTGTAATGGTTCTCTGGGTGGACGAAGAAGGGCTGCCGGTTTTCCGAGAGCTTATACCTGGAGGAGAGGACACTGGGGGTTTCAAGGAGCACCTCATCCATGATCCGGTACCAAGGACGCCGGAGGGTACCATCCTGAAGTGGACACTGCTTGGAAGGACACAACGGGAGCATCGCCTTCAGCCGTTTGATGTAGAATGATGCAAATCGGACTTCAACACGAAACGGTATTTGATTCGGATCATGGTGCTCATACTCAACGGGAACACGTGTCTCACTTCGTTCGTCATAGTAATTGCAGGTGGGCAGACCTTCCAAGGTAACACCATTCGGGTGTTGTGTGAAGTAACGAATGATGTGTGCATTGATGTCGTGGTCACTGCGGGTGCATCCATTGAGATTGATCAGGATGTCGTTGTCCGTTTGGAGGACGATATCAGCCGTGGTATGCAAGAAGTGGTGGAGTATTGAAGCATAGGGCTGTCCCCCTGCACTGTGCGTCTTAGGAGAGGGTTTGCCGAACCATGCAAGGTTGGTCTCCAAAATGGCAGCAGGGTCTTCGCCAAACATTTCAATCCGGGTGACCAGACCTGACGTTTCGATGTTCCGCAGCTCGACCAACAGTTTCTCCTTCATATCGCTGAATGAGTCATTACACTGTGCCCTCAGGTATGCTTCCCCTGGAGGAGGAGAAAGATCTACAAGCAATACAACCTCACAGAAGGCCGCCAGCTGTGTGAGTTTTCCTACTATCTGCCGTACGTTGCCTACAATTGTACGATGGTCTTGCGGGCAGCACTTGGCGACGAGAGCGATGGTCTCCTCCTCCCCCCCCTCCTTGACACTGCGTTCTTCCACAGAGGCTTCACCTTGCAGAAGAGATGCTTCGGTCGTAATAGGTACTGTCTGGTTTACAGCGTTCTTGAACTCATCGAACCCTGTCAACTCTGGCTCCGTTGGCTTGCGGCATGCATCTGCCAGCTCCTCTGCAGAGTACCCTGTAAAGTGCAGAGTCAGAAACGCACGTCTCCACATATCCTCTGTGTGCCCAGGTGACGCTTTTTTGACCGACCGTCCAAAGTCTATGATGTGCAGGTCGGTGCCGCTTTGCACGACATTCTCCCGTTTGAAGTTGGTCATGACCAGGCCAGCGCGGTGCCAGCTTTGCAGCAAGGCGATCAACGCCTTCTCGGTGTCAACCCCACCACGGTATTCCCTTCCTTCAACGAAACGCCGTCTGATGTGTCCTGATCCGTCGAGACGCAGTCCAGGGAACAGCGGTGCAGCAGCCTGTATAAGCTCTTCTGTATCCTCCGAGATGAAGTCTGATGTGAACACCTTTACAGCGTCGCATCCGTCACGGTATACGGTACCTTCTTTCCCGGATCCGCACACCGTCCATGTGGCCGGTAGGTTCATCGGTGTGCGTGGGGTAAGCAGGTCCTGTAGAACGGTGTCCGCTGTGGTGTCTGCAAAACACCGTGCTGGTGCAAAGACATCAGTTTCCCATGCGTCTGCATCGAGAATCGCGTCTAACGTGTCTAAGCTTGGTGCTGTTGATATGCCTCGCAGGGTGTGAGCGTGCACAGTGATCCTCATCAACGAACGCCGCATCATCTGTACGCGCCGTCTGATGTGCTCTGCTGCGGACATTGTCAGATTCGCTTCTGCAGCGCAGAGTGCGCTACCAAGCATTTCCAGTAGTGCGTTTTCCCGCACCTTCTGTGGAGTTCCTGGCACATCCTCTACGTTGTCATGGATCACACTCAATGCGACACCCACCTTGCAGATCACACCTGATCTTGCAAGGTTTTTGCACCAAAATGAGTCCGACCTACGCAACGCTGCAGGCCCCGACACTGTCTCCACATATGGGGTGTACTGTGGAATGAGAAGAACCTGAAACAGCGATCTGGGGACCAACATGCACCCACCACGCTGTGTTGTCGTCGTGAGGTTGTCGCTTACGTCGGGGATTGCCTCTCTCGCAAGCGGGTCGCCTTTGAGGATGCGTTGCAGAAGGCCTTCGACGACATCTTCTGTACGTTTGTTGTCAGGCTGTTTAGGGTGTGTTTTGTTGTGTAGAGGTCATGGGATAGGGGGGAAAATAATGGTGGCAGTATTGTGATGGGAGCCCGTTGGAATACGCAAAATACATCAAAATAGTGTGATGTATTTTGCGTATTCCAATGGACTCCCATCACAATACTGCCACCATTAGGGGAAAACATACAATATCTGCCATGTCTGCAGCAAAGTAGCGCGGCATTTCCAGATGGTCGAACCGCGCACTGCTCAGATCGTAGTAGCAATCCCTTTCGTTGGTGTCATGGTGAGCTGCAACCTCGATACCCTCCTCTCGGCACCTCTCTGAAGCAATAAGGTCGCACAGCTGCGTCCTCAACGACATGAACACTGTGTTCGGTGCTGTCTTGATGTCCCTCCCAATAAAAATATCTTCGCTATCCAACATAGCCATGAGACCCCATTCGGTGGGAATCCTTTTGTCGTCATCCAAAACAACAACCGCGTCAGCATCCTCAGAGACTGCGGTTTTGTACATCATATGTTGCAAGACGGACCGCGAATGGGCAATGGGAAGTTGTTGGGTAGTGCACCCTCCAGGGATGTGCCGCAGTGCTGTGATGGCTTCTGGTGCGTCTGCGGTGAAGGCTTTATCAGAATCAAATCCGTTTGAAGACAGAACATCACGCAGCACAGCGTAGTCCTCCTTCGAGCTGCTATTGAAGAATACGACGACGCTGGCAGGGAGTGTGGGATGTGCCTCAGCAAAGCAGTTCACATCCTTGAGCAGCGGTGTGATCCGCTTCAGACACGACGTCACCACCCCGAAGAGCACCCTCCTCTCCACCTCATTGCCATTCGCCACAGCCATGAGTTCTTTCATACGTTGTTCTGTCTTGGCATTCATCAGAACGCCACGCTGTGATTCACATGAGGTCACCACCTCCACCCTAGGCTTCGCAGGTTCTGCACAGTATTCAAGGATTTCACTGATTTCACAAGAGAACTTCTCCTTTGCACGGAGGAGATACTTATCTGCCTCCTCTGTTGTCATCCGCGGCCGGTGTTTGTAAAAGAATTTTTTGAGACCCTCAGCCTTTTTCGGACCGGGAGTTGAAACCCTTTCATGTGTGTCCGCTGCATTGTGGTTCACCGTGTGGAGGTGTGTGCTCACATATGCAGTATCCACGCTCCTTTCTGGCATAGCTTCCCAGAGATCTCGAAGACGGATGCAAAGATCCCGGTCTGTCCCTGCGGGCAGCCCTTCATCGAACATTCCTGCCTCCACTAGAGTGCCGCATTGTACAAACAGGTTTGACCCCTGGATGCCGGGGTTGGTCGTGACGAGCTCGGACGTTGTGGGGAAGGTTGGAGGGATAGGTTCTTTGGTGGTCTTCTGTAGGGTGTGGTCGTCGGTGGTGGTGGTGGTGTGGCGGAGCAGGCCGCTGACGCACATCTCCACCTTGGTTGGCTCCTTTGCGGAGAGCAGTGCTATCAAGTTCTCTTCGACGTGGAGGTCACACCAGGTGTCGTCGTCATCGAGGATGGCGACCCAAGTGGTGTTCCCGTGGTGGTCGTGGATGTGGTTGATAGCCGTGTTCCATGGACCGGTTCCGCTGCAGCCGATTGTGCGGGTGTTGTGGAGGTGTGTGAGTTTTCCGTCGGGGGGGAGGGTTGCGTGCTTCTCTGCTTTATCGAGGACGACGAGAACCTCGGAGATGCGGTGGGACGCGGTTTGCTTGAGAACGGACTGCACAGCAGATTCAAGGAGGTCCCCTTCCCGGTCGGGCATCGTTGCAATCACGGCAACCACCTTGCAGGCAAGCACCGTCCGCACTGCCTCCATCTGCCTATGCGTGAGAAAACCCCCACCACACCCACACAACACCACCACAAAGTCTGCAGACCACCCCTTCTGCAACGCCTTGCGTACCACCTTCTGCACTTCCTCTGCAGGCATCACCCCTTCACCACACAACGAAAGACTGGGCACCACATATTTTACGATAGCACTTCGGAGCGGCATCACGCACTCCCCAATACGCACAGAATGCCACCAAGCACACCCATACCGCACGCAAGCAGAGTGCAAATCCTCTTCAATAAAGTCGCCCCTCACCTCCGACACCACCCTGGGGTGTTCCGCTTCCATAGACGACCACTGCTCATTCAGGCCGATGCGAAGCGCTCCTTCTGTCACACCAAACCCCAAAGCCTGGGCGCGAGCGTTATCTGCAAAGGTTTTATCAACATTCCCTTTAATTTCGCGCGGCATGGTAAAGGTTCTGATGGGACCACCAATTTGCTCGATTTCCTTTTGCACGGTGGAGAGCGGGAGCGGGTTTCCACTGCCAAGGTTGAGTACGATAGGTTGTGGTGGGATGTCCCGCTGACGCATAACCTTGGCGATGAAGGAGACGATATCGCCAACCCAGGTGAAATCGCGACGGAGGTCTGACGTATTGTGGTACTCAAACACTGTGTTGTTGCGCACTGCTTGCATGAGAAGTGACGGAAACATATCAGGTCTACCGTACTTCCCGTACACAGAGAAGAGACGGAGGATGTACCCCGCGAAGCCTGACTCCTTCAGAAGCGTCTCACACCGAAGCTTGGAGGTTGCGTAGTTGCAGAGTGGGTGTGGTGTTGTCTCCTCATTCCACGGCGAGGGGCTGTCCCCATAGACGGTGGAGGAAGACGTGAAGATGACACGGCTGGTCCCCTTGAGTCCCGCCGCTTTGAGCATGCCTAGCATTTCCTGCATCAGGTCGTCGTTGTTTGTGTGGCAGCGGAGCGGGTTTTCGTTGCAGACCCGAACGTTTGGGAGTCCCGCAAGGTGTATGACCCAGTCAGGTTTGACCTCGCGTACAGTGCGCTCCGCTGCAGGCAGCGTGCGGAAGGTGCTGACCCCGTCCATCTGCTCCCATTGTTGCATCGTACGGTGCTTCGCGGGGCAGTCTGCGCCGTAGACGTCCTTGCAGTGGTCGACTATGATGAATTGAGTCAACCGTTTCTCGGAGAGAAGATACTCCATCAGGTTGCGCCCGATGAAGCCAGCACCGCCCACGATGAACACCGACATCGTGATTACGAGGGAAGAGAGAGAACAACAGAATAGTTTTCTTTTTTTCCTTCTTTTTTTTAGGTCAAATCTGTGGGAAGCGAGAGTGGTAGGGAGAGGATGGATGAGGTGTGGAGCGAATAAAGGAAGTATCAAAACCATAGGGAAGGAGGGGTGGGGGGAGAGGAGAATGAAGGGGGGTGAGATTCGCCATCTTGAAAAGGGAAAAAGGTTAGTTGAGAGATAGATGATGAGCCTCTCTGTGCGTAAGTCACCTAGAGAACCTGGGGAGAATTTCATAATAAAACGTTAATAACTGAGACACCCTTTAGCGCCACCCATCTACCCCGTTCCCCCCTGAAAATCACCGTGGAAACGGGACGCCTTCTCGGAACAACACTGCGTCCCTGCGGATGGCGGTGCGCTCGGTTCGCTCTTCTTTGCAGACCCCCGCACGCGAGCAGGACTCAGCCAGCACGACATCTGGTGCACCATTTGCACTGTCCCCTTCTCTGCCACCCTCCGCTTCTCCCCTAGCCGCTTCCTCTACTTCTGCGCAGACGGTAACGTTGAGGAGCGAGGCGATCTGACCACGCTGGGTCATTGCGGTGTTGAGATCTGCCCGCAGCGCGTCGAAGACGTCCATATTGATGAGAAGACAGGCACGGGTTAGACGGAGACGTGCCACCCGCTCCACACCACGGAGCTGTACAAGACGGTCTGCTGCTGTGCGCAGGGTGCACAGAGCGGAGCGTGCTGTGCCTTCGGATGCACTGTGTTCACTTCGTACAAGCGTTTCAAAACAAAGGAAGAACGAAGTCACCATGGCGTCACGTCTCGCTGTCTCTTCCAAACGCAGCTCAGAGGCACCCAGTTGCGCGCATTCACAAAGCTCCTCTGTTAGAACGACAAGGCGTGTTGCGCAGTGCTGTCTGACGGCAGTGGCGGCACGTTCTTCCTGTTCCGTGTCTTCGATGGCACCTTGGGCGAGTTCGCAGGCACTCAATAATGTTGCTCGCATGTCGGCAGGGGGCAGACTGTCGGCAGCCCATACCTCAACATTGCAGCCAAGACTGCGCATCATGTGAAGACGAGCGCACGTCGCGTGGCTCATAGTGTCCATCATTGTGAGAGAAAAGGTTTGGTGGGAGATGGTCCGTCTTAGTGTAGTCGCCTTAAAGAAGGAAGTGTGCAAGTCGCGCAAAACCGTGTAAAGAAAGAGAAGTTGAAAGTGCAAATGTCTCACTGTACACTGTACGCAGGGCACTGGAAAGAAAGAAAGGGTTTTGGTTTTACTAAAGGAAACATTTGGTACAAGAGTAAGGTTGTTAAAATGGTCTATTGGGTCGGGTGTCTAAGGCATGGGATATGCTCGCAGTTGTGGCACAGCAGAATGAGGGGTTGTGGTATCTTGGTTCTTGGGAGTATCCCGTGAGTTTACTTGTTGAACACACGGGGCTGATAAGTCCTTGTTGTTGTGGGTTGTGGGAAATAACAGAAGAAAAGACTCAGCGTTGGTAGAGTGAAGTGTGTTGTGATCAATCAAGAGAACGCAAAAAAACGCGTCCCACTCAGCGTGGTGCATGGTCCATAAAGACGAATCTCATCATGTGCGTGTGGATGTGTCCGGCAGGAAAAGAGGGGAACAGTATCTCGAGTGGTTTGGGTGTGCGTTGATGCCATGACCGGCAAAGACGCGACCGTTAAACCCCCTTCAGCAGAACAGCGAGGAAAGGCAACCTTCTTGTGTGTCAGGGGTGTTTGAAAATTGGAAAGTTGTTATCTGGTCATGGAAAATGTCAGAAGCAAGACTGGCGTGTCATGTTGTTGTGTTGTCATCATCCGCAGGGGAGAAGGTTGTTGGAACAAAAAGATGGCATCTCGCAAACCCTCCAACTCCTTTCCTAGCACAGGCAGCAATGGACAGGTGTTAATGAGCTGCTCGTAAGCGTGTTGTGTTTGGGGTTGTCGTTTTGCAGTCAGACGAGCGTTTTTCCTCAAAGACAGGGAGACGACATGACCCCAGGGCAACAGTGGCCACCAGGTAGCGTCGCCCTCCGTAGGGATATCACTTTGGTCATCATGTGCAAAGCATGTGGCTGTGCAGTGCGGTCTCTTGGAACGTTTGAACAGGAGTCACAGCAGTAACAAGGCTGCGTCCATGCCTGACGCACCCTCTTGTGGATGTCGTTTTGTGTTGTGATCTCGCACTCCCTGTGACACACAAACCCACTGGATGAGGGCCTGTGTGTCTAAGGCATGGGATATGCTCGCAGTTGTGGCACAGCAGAATGAGGGGTTGCGGTATCTTGGTTCTTGGGAGTATCCCGTGAGTTTACTTGTTGAACACACGGGGCTGATAAGTCCTTGTTGTTGTGGGTTGTGAGAAATAACAGAAGAAAAGACTCAGCGTTGGTAGAGTGAAGTGTGTTGTGATCAATCAAGAGAACGCAAAAAAACGCGTCCCACTCAGCGTGGTGCATGGTCCATAAAGACGAATCTCATCATGTGCGTGTGGATGTGTCCGGCAGGAAAAGAGGGGAACAGTATCTCGAATGGTTGCGAGTCAGGGGTGTTTGAAAATTGGAAAATTGTTATCTGGTCATGGAAAATGTCAGAAGCAAGACTGGCGTGTCATGTTGTTGTGTTGTCATCATCCGCAGGGGAGAAGGTTGTTGGAACAAAAAGATGGCATCTCGCAAACCCTCCAACTCCTTTCCTAGCACAGGCAGCAATGGACAGGTGTTAATGAGCTGCTCCTGAATAAAATCGCAGCAGTTAATTTATGAACAAATAGGGAGGGAGGGGTTTTACATGCATTATTCGTTTTGTGACGTGAAGGCATGGGAAGCCGGTGACGGGCCTGCGAGAGCAGCAAAGCAAGAAAAGTTTATGAGATGAACTTAAGCCTCTCGTCACCTACCCCTAAGAAAGAGAATACTAGAATGCAGAACACTGCATTGTGAAGAGGATTTTGATAAATAAATAAAATCTTGAAAGAAAGATGGAGTTATCCACCAGCATTTCTCCTCTTATGCGTTTTTTTGATAATATGTTGGTTTAGTGTAGCTGCTATATGGACAGTCTTCACTGGTTTTTTGTTTTCTTTCTGTCGTTTCTTTTTGTGGGAGGAAGTGTCAAAAAGAGTAGCTCTCTTATAAAAATAAACACACACAAAAAAAAAATCCGCTAAAAGATACTCTTAAATCGCAAGCCTCACTACACACAGTCAGTGAAGCCAACGATTGCTGTTGTTTTTGAATGAATTTAAGGAAAACTTGAAAAGACCTATGTCTCTCGTGAAGTCGGCAATTCACCTCTAAGCTGACACAGACAAATTGAAAAAAAAAAATACTAATTGATGGGATAATAGAAAAGGAAGAAGGATAATAAATTCCAGAAATGTGTCTTGGAGCTTATTACCTTAAAAAACGGATCATACTGGGTTCACAACATATTGAAGACTCGACCCCCTCACCCTACAGTTGGGTACACACGGGACCTCGTGACAAGTGACAAGTGAAACACATGTCATAAATATGACAACTGAAGTGACAAGTGATCTACTTGTCATTTTACCTACTTCACCTACATTAATATGTCACGTTTTTCACTTATTTTCACTTGGCATTTGTCGCTGGGTCCCGTTGTGTGGGAGTATTTTGTTTCGCTCGTTTTTTTTATTATTTTGTAGTACAGCAGGGTTTTATCTTGAAAAAACATTTTAAAATTTTACCCGGTCTACCCGGTCTGGCAAAAAAGTGGTCAAAAAAAATTTTTTCGCCTCCGGCGAACATGTCCCGGCAAACCGTTAAAACTGCTGCATTCACTCGCATATTGCATATCATCTCACGTTCCCCACGTTTGCGGAATAAGCAAAAAAATCATGTCAGGTCGGTAGCGTGTGGACGTTTCCTCGTATAGACATCTACAAAAAGAAACGGCAGCCATGGCAAAGGTTCCTGGCGAAGCCACGGTACGCAACATTTCAAAATATTGTGCTTAAAATTGCACATTTTACAGCCAAATTATGTCATGGGGAGGGTGGCTTGCAATCTGGCGCCGCAGGCGCACGGTACGCTACTTTTTTCCTTTCGCCATGCTGCATGCTTCCTTTTCCTTCGGCGTTTGACCAATTGAGTCGCGTTCTGGCTGTGACGGGGTCACTTTGTTCATGAGGCCAGTTCTGGTCACTCTTAGAGGTTGGTGTGAGGTACCCCCAAGATTTATCATTTTGTTTTTTTTTTTGGCCTGACCGGGTGGATATTTTTTTTTTTTCCCCAGACCGGGTAAATATTTTTTTTTTTATTTTACCCGGTCTAGGGACCACTAACATATAAGGAGATAAAACCCTGTAGTACAGCAAGAACTATTTGCTGGGTACTGACTGAAGAAGAAAAAGAAAAAGAAAGAAAAGTTTGGAAAGATGAACCTAAGCCTCTCGTGCTTAGTCACCTGAAACTGAAAAATGTGTCGTTGTTGGACCCAGGTTCCATCACGCAAACCCCAAAAAAAAATTGAAAACACCCCAAAAAGAAAATTACCGTGAATGTCGAATATAGGACCGTAAAAAAGTTCCAGTTTGCTATAAAAAAAACCCCCCAAAAAGTTCCAGATTTTTTTTTTACGGTCCCGATTATTGTTCGTTTACAGTATACTAAAGATTACCACAAAAGAACAGAAAGAAACTTACGACTGGTGAAATAATGAAACACGGCGTGTGAATGAATGCATGTGCATCACAGTAGACAACACTTCAGACCCAACCCGCGGTTCCACAACATAAAAACACCAAAAACGAAAAAAGGGGGTGGATTTTATTGATTTATTTTTGAGACGAATCAGGAAAGGATGCATTTTTGTGTGTGTGTGTGTGTTTTTTTCTTTTTTTTTTTTTTTTTTTTTTGGGAAAGTTTTCTCACTCTGTTTGCAACACAAACAAGGTGAGGATCCCCACTCGAGAAACAGTTAGGCTCATTGACACGAGGTACAAAACACACAACCCTCAAAAAAGTAATGGACAGACTTGCGTACCCCCCCCCTTTTTTTTCCCTTTCTTCGTTGTTTCGACTAACAAAAAAAAGTTGAAAAAAAGGGTGTTTTTTTCGACTGCAACCTATGTAGGCCGTACTGTAGCCTGCGCGAGGTATCTTATGGGAAAAGCGATGTTCAGGAAAGAGGAAAGTTTGGTGAGATGAGTCCAAGCCTCTTGTGCTCAAGTCATCACAAACAAAAGAGAGAGAGAGAGAGAGACAGAGAATGCTGCTTGCAAAGGAAAGAAAAGTTGACTTAAAATACAACAGCCCTCTCGTGAACAGTGTACCTTTGATACAATGACCGGCTGTAGGTGGACACCCAACCATGCAGTCCTACGAGAAAACTTTTGAGATGAGTGCGTCTCTGTGCACACATCTTTTTGCCACTATCGTTCTCGCGCTGGGACAACGCTGGGTTTTTTGAAGATGGACAATCTCTTCCGTCACAAAGACGGTTGTTCGGGATGTCACCCCATTTGCTTGTATTGAAGGTTAAGGCATGGGATATCTGCCTATTGATCATGAGGAAAGTGAAGTTGATAGCGCAAAACGCCTCTGGGACAGAGGCACTGACACTCCGCAGGGGTTATCGAACCCCCCCGGAGTGTTGCACTTTGGGAGAGAAAGAAAAATTGGTGGTTGTTGATGCAGGCGCACCTCCGACTGACTACTGTGCGATGCCAGCCATGGATGCCAGGATGAAAGCATAAGTACCCTGCGGCCAACAAAAGACAAAATATATGTAAGACATTCTAAAGGAATCGTGAACGATAGGATGTGTCCCATAAAAAATAAAAGGTTTGTAAGATGCTTCTTAGCCTCTCATGTTCAGTTATTTTGAAAGAAAAACGAAATCAATAATATACCACCCCAGTGAAGAGGAAGTGAACAAAAACGGAACGCAGAAAAGAAAAATACTGATAATTCACCTTCATCACAAACAAATTCGACTGCAAATGCAAAAGCCCTCTCATGAACGGTGTACCTTTTGGTACAAATGACCGGTGCACCGGGGGACAACCCCTACCATGCATGTCTACATTCATTTTCCGAGGTTGTCATTTGATACAAAAGCAAAGTGCTGTCTGGAGAAGTGAAAAACACCGTCTGAATGGCTACACTTACACCAACAGACGACCAAAAAAAGAGCGCAGCAAGCACACGCACATAGGCAGATCCTGTGACAAAAAGAAAACAAACGTTGCAAAGTTAATTCTAATACCCCCTTCCCCCCTCCTCCTCCCCCCTCCTACACAGCCAGCTCATCCCCCAGGTTGTACGGTGTGTTTTGCCGGAGAAGTTGCCTTTTTGAGGGTTTCTTCCGTGGCTCTGATCGAACCGGTTCTATTTCGTGCAGAGTACAGAACAGATCTGCCAATCTAAACAACGCTCTTGCCGCCTGGTGATGCCCCTCCGCAGACACAATAGATGCAGTGCCGACTGTGGCAGGATGACCTCGTGTGATATGATCAAAGTCCATTTCATCTTTGAGCTCCCCTATGGACCTAGCAGCTTGGGTGTCCGCTTTGGTTCCAAGCAAAAGCAATGGGAAGCATCGTGGCCCCTCCCGTACAAGAACTTCGAGCATCCGTTTGGCCTCTTTGATATGACCACGTGATCCGTCCAGCGCAACACACAGCACCGCACCCTGAGCCCCAAACTCTGCCCCCACCTTCCCCACATCACACCCACCCGCAGTGTCCACAACCGAAAGGTTCACTCTGGTTGATGTGTCCAGACCTTTGGTGACATACATAATTTCCTCGCGCGGCTCCTCTGTTTCTGCAGGCTCCTCAGCGTCGCCGTTGATGAGGGTGTAGAGGAGATGTGTCTTTCCGGCTTCGTGCGGGCCGGTCCAGAGAACGGTGTAGGTGTGCACATCACTGCACAACATGATCGCTCCAGCGTGGCCCTGTTTTTGCTTTACAACGGCAAAGTGCTGGCCGCTCTCCATTGCATCGTCGAGGAGGTAGTGCGGCTCTGCAGTGGCCTCGGTCTCACCTCGTGGTGTCATGATCACAACGTTCTTCTGGCGTTGGCCACGGTTGTCGCGTGGTGTCAGGAAGCCGTTTGGGGACTTCGCGCGTTGTGGGCTGCGTAGTGGGGTTCTCGCCCCAGGGGTGCCTGGGGATTTGGGTGACCGTGGTGGGGTCGCGTCTTGGCGGAGGAGTTCCTGCTGCAGACGCAGCAGCTTCTCGGGCGGTGTGGGGGTTTGTCGTGCGGGTGCAGGTGGCTGTGCGCGTGGTGGTGGTGTCGGAGGTGCTGCTTGTGCAGGTGCTGGTCGGTTTTCACCTACAGGCTTCTCTCTGGAGCCGGAACATCCCATGTGTAGAACTGTGGTCAAAAAGGGGAAACCACGTTGTGTACTGGAAAGGTTGGTGGGAGGGAGGAGGGTGACGGTAGAGTTGCCAAGGGGTGTGGAGGCAGGAGGTAGTGGGGTGTGTTGATGTCATGAGGAAGAGAATCCAGCTCAGCAGAAGAGTGAGGAAGGGCAGTGTTCTTGTGTGTGTCAGGGGTGTTTGAAAATTGGAAAGTTGTTATCTGGTCATGGAAAATGTCAGAAGCAAGACTGGCGTGTCATGTTGTTGTGTTGTCATCATCCGCAGGGGAGGAGGTTGTTGGAACAAAAAGGTGGCATCTCGCAAACCCTCCAACTCCTTTCCTAGCACAGGCAGCAATGGACAGGTGTTAATGAGCTGCTCGTAAGGGTGTTGTGTTGTTGTGGCTGAGTCGATCTCGCACTCCCTGTGACACACAAGCCCACTGGATGAGGGCCTGTGTGTCTAAGGCATGGGATATGCTCGCAGTTGTGGCACAGCAGAATGAGGGGTTGTGGTATCTTGGTTCTTGGGAGTATCCCGTGAGTTTACTTGTTGAACACACGGGGCTGATAAGTCCTTGTTGTTGTGGGTTGTGGGAAATAACAGAAGAAAAGACTCAGCGTTGGTAGAGTGAAGTGTGTTGTGATCAATCAAGAGAACGCAAAAAAACGCGTCCCACTCAGCGTGGTGCATGGTCCATAAAGACGAATCTCATCATGTGCGTGTGGATGTGTCCGGCAGGAAAAGAGGGGAACAGTATCTCGAGTGGTTTGGGTGTGCGTTGATGCCATGACCGGCAAAGACGCGACCGTTAAACCCCCTTCAGCAGAACAGCGAGGAAAGGCAGCCTTCTTGTGTGTGTCAGGGGTGTTTGAAAATTGGAAAGTTGTTATCTGGTCATGGAAAATGTCAGAAGCAAGACTGGCGTGTCATGTTGTTGTGTTGTCATCATCCGCAGGGGAGAGGTTGTGGGAACAACAAGATGGCATCTCGCAAACCCTCCAACTCCTTTCCTAGCACAGGCAGCAATGGACAGGTGTTAATGAGCTGCTCAGACAATACGAAACGTTCTGAAGAGACGGGAACATGACATACAAGAGTCATTGGGGGTGGAGTGTTGTCTTGTTATCCGGTGGTTCTACCACCCCTCCTTGCGAGACGTGCTCGCCAGGAGGTAAAAGTACGCAAAAAAAGAAAAGCTTATAAGGTGAACCTAAGCCTCTCACGCTTAGTCACCTTAGCGCAAAAAAAAAAAGGGGGAAACATTAAAAACAAAGAAAAATTGAACGATGAATATGCCTCGCGTGCACCTTCACTTAAACGGTATGAAACATCCTAGAGACCACGAACGGAAGGAAAGCTTCAAAGTGAAGGCACCGCGCAGGCATACCCGCCAATACAAACGACACAAAGAGTGCAACGTTCCTAGAGGTTGTCCCCACGGATGCGGATGGTGTAGCTCAGGTCCTTCTGGATGAGGGTCTTCTTCTTCCTGTGGAGCTGCAGGATCACGGCACCCTCAAACACGCTGATCAGGTACTGCTCGCTTGCCTCCTGCATCGCCTCGAGTGCAGACGCACGGAAACGCATGTCCTGCTTGTGCTTGTCCATCACGTCACGCACAAGGCGCTGGAAGGGCGCCTTCTGGATCAGCAGCTGCGTCCCCTTCTGCAGTGCCTTGATCTCACGCATCGCAACAGTTCCGGGCAACCAGCGGCCAGACTTCTTCACCACCTTCCCCTTCTTGTCCTTCTTCGCAGCGGGTCTGTAGTCCAGCTTCGTCACCGGCTTCCTCTTCTTCTGCTCACCGTCCTTTCCGGTCGACGACTGCGACTTCTTCACAGACCTGGCAGGTGTGCGTGGCATCTTCAAGTGTTGTGTGGCTGTTGTCTTGGTAATCTGCAGGGTGTGTGGTGTGTGGTGGTAGGTGTGCGATACATGGCATGTATTTAGCGGCACGTTGCATTGCAGGTGAGAAAGCATAGATATGCTCGCAGTTGTGGCACAGCAGAATGAGGGGTTGTGGTATCTTGGTTCTTGGGAGTATCCCGTGAGTTTACTTGTTGAACACACGGGGCTGATAAGTCCTTGTTGTTGTGGGTTGTGGGAAATAACAGAAGAAAAGACTCAGCGTTGGTAGAGTGAAGTGTGTTGTGATCAATCAAGAGAACGCAAAAAAACGCGTCCCACTCAGCGTGGTGCATGGTCCATAAAGACGAATCTCATCATGTGCGTGTGAATGTGTCCGGCAGGAAAAGAGGGGAACAGTATCTCGAATGGTTGCGAGTCAGGGGTGTTTGAAAATTGGAAAGTTGTTATCTGGTCATGGAAAATGTCAGAAGCAAGACTGGCGTGTCATGTTGTTGTGTTGTCATCATCCGCAGGGGAGGAGGTTGTTGGAACAAAAAAGGTGGCATCTCGCAAACCCTCCAACTCCTTTCCTAGCACAGGCAGCAATGGACAGGTGTTAATGAGCTGCTCGTAAGGGTGTTCTGTTGTTGTGGCTGAGTCGATCTCGCACTCCCTGTGACACACAAGCCCACTGGATGAGGGCCTGTGTGTCTAAGGCATGGGATATGCTCGCAGTTGTGGCACAGCAGAATGAGGGGTTGTGGTATCTTGGTTCTTGGGAGTATCCCGTGAGTTTACTTGTTGAACACACGGGGCTGATAAGTCCTTGTTGTTGTGGGTTCTGGGGTTTTGAAGAAAATGGGTTCATTTTAGAAGAAGAAAATACGATTGCTTTTGTTTTGTTATATGTGGTGCGCATTCACACCCCCTCAGCACCCTCATATGGGTGTGTGGGTTGAAAGAGAAAAATAAGGTACAACAAACAATAGGTGAACACAAAGAGCTCAGAAGACAGCTGCACAGAGCGTGCTTACTTCTTCGGGGACGACTTCTTGGGGGAGCCCTTCGACTTCTTGCCCTTCTTCCCCTTCGACTTCTTCGTCTTCTTCGTCACACTGCCAGAGGACTTCTTCTTGTACTTCTTGTCAGTCGCCTTCAGCGCCTCGTGCACTCCTCCACCCACACCTCCACCCGCGATCGTCACGTTCGACAGAAGGTCACCAAGGTCCTTGTCCTCACGCACGGCAACGCAGATGTGGCGGGGCTTGATCTGGTGCTGCTTCTTGTTCTTTGCCTTTTTCCCCGACGTCGCCGCCTTCGCAGACACGTTCAGAAGCTCGCCTGTGCAGTACTGCAGCACAGACGTCAGGAACACTGCCGCAGTGGGGCTCACACGCTTTGCGTACCTTCCCTTCTTCAGCGCACTGCCCACACGTCCCACAGGGAAGGTCAGACCAGACATCTCAGACAGAGACACAGACGGTCCCCTCTTCACTCCCTTCTTTGCGCCGACCATTGTTTGTCTTTTGGGTGTTGGTGGTGATGGAATATCTGGAAGCAGGAAAGTGTGTGAGGATGACATGCGGGGGAAGTTGAGGGAGGGTGAAGAATCAAAATTAAGTTCGCTTTTTCTGTTTGCTTATTTTGCTTTACAAAAAGACGGCGGCAGTACCACCCACGCCCCCGTGTATGAAACAGGGGGGTCGTGTGTCAAACCCACAAAACAATACAATCCATCAGGTCGTCATCATGTGAAGGTCACATTTAGTTGCTTCACTTCCTCGGGGAACCCTTCTTGGCCGGGGATCCCTTGCCCTTCTTGGCCTTCGCCTTCAGGGCCTTTGCGTACTTGGCCACGGAAGCAACTCCTGCAGACAGGGCGTGCGACGCCATCTCGTCGGGGAAGTGCATCTTCACACCCGCCACAATGGCACCGCTGCGCAGCGTCTTCTGGCCCGCAAAGTGGTTTGCACGGCCCGCCTCCTCCGCAATGCGCTCAAACAGGTCCACCACGAACGAGTTCACAATCCCCATCCCACGCGACGTGATCGCAACAGAGCTCTTCTTTCCCGCCTTCGTCGACGCCTTCACCCCGAAGGTCTTCGTCATCAGCTTGTGCACGTAGGTCGAGTAGCTCTTGTAGTTCGGCTTCCTGATCCTCTTCCCGTTCTTGTCACGCTTCGGGCCTCTCTTTGCTCCAGTGGACTTCTTCGGCGACGATGGTGCCATTTTGGTGGGGTTTTGAGGTGTGTTTTACGAAAAGTATCTGGTGGTGGTGGTGGTGGTGTGTTCAGTTGTTTGTGCTACGTTCTTACCATAAAGAGGGGAGGGAGCAGGTTTCGTATCGAGTTTAGTGGTTTTCAGAAAAAAAGGTGGCGTCAATTACGCCACTGTGCTGTCGCATGAAAGCAAATGCATGCAGTCCTGCAACAGCACAGCTTGGAACAACAGAAAAGAGTAAAAAGACAAAGTTCACGTTTGCTGTCATATCACAGCTTACTTGGAGACGTACAGAGTGCGGCCACGCTTCTTCAGGGCGTACAGGATGTGCTCCACACGCACCGTCTTCGCAGGGGCGTTCTCACGCACCTCCATCAGTGCGTGGGTGTCCTTCATCACCTGCTCAACGAAGTTCCTCAGGATCTCCCTTGCCTCGTCGTACACGCTGCTCGCAAGACGCTTGCACCCTCCACGGCGGGCCAGACGGCGGATGCTTCCCTTCGTGATACCACGGCCCTTGTTCGACTTTGCGCCCTTGCGCTTCTGGCTTCCGGTCGTCTTCTTGTCAGCCTTTCCGGAGGCAACCGACTTTCCCTTCGCAGACTTCGACGGACCCATTTTGTTTTGTGTGTTGTTTGTCTTGAATATCTGGTGGGAGGGATGAGGACGATGCTGAGAGGGATGGGTGAACGCAAAGCAACAGCAAAAAAAGGTCACACTTGCTTTTGTTTTCATGAAGATTTTTGTTCTTCTGGTATGTGGTGGGAATCTCCACCCCTCCGTGTGGCCTGCACGCAAGCCACAGAGGTTACTGTTACAATAGGAAAAAAACACAAAACTTACAACACAGTGCACTCACACATCTGCAAAGTAGCGACGTTCTGGCCGCAGGCTTACTTCTTCGTGGTCTTGGCCTTCTTCTTCGTGGAGGTTCCCTTCTTCTTCGTGGTGGTCTTCTTGGCCTTCTTTGCCTTCTTCGCCTTTTCCTCCTTCTTCGCCGCCTTCTTGGCCCTCGCGTCCGCACGCTTCTGCTTCTCAGCGTCCTTCACCTTCTTCACTGCAATTCTCACAGCGTCCTTCCTCGCCTTCGCTGCCTCCTTGATCTTGGCAGAGCGCTTCGCGTCAGGCTTGGCAATCGTGATCGACTCGAACCTCGGCATTGTGAGTGTGTTTTGTGGTGTGTGGAAGAAGCTGTGGGGTGTGAGTGATACAGAGGAGAGTGAAGGGAAGGGAATAGGAACACAAAGCAGGTGGTGTCTGTCTTCTTAGAAAAACTTGTCACTGGTGGTAATCCACCCCTCGCGGCCTGGCAAGCAAGCTCACAGAGGCAAATGTGTGAAAAACATAAAAAACTCAAAACAAGTGAAACAGCTCGTATTCATGCCAGCTCACGTTCACAGGTTGTCCCCACGGATGCGGATGGTGTAGCTGAGGTCCTTCTGGATGAGGGTCTTCTTCTTCCTGTGGAGCTGCAGGATAACGGCACCCTCAAACACGCTGATCAGGTACTGCTCGCTTGCCTCCTGCATCGCCTCGAGTGCAGACGCACGGAAACGCATGTCCTGCTTGTGCTTGTCCATCACGTCACGCACAAGGCGCTGGAAGGGCGCCTTCTGGATCAGCAGCTGCGTCCCCTTCTGCAGTGCCTTGATCTCACGCATCGCAACAGTTCCGGGCAACCAGCGGCCAGACTTCTTCACCACCTTCCCCTTCTTGTCCTTCTTCGCAGCGGGTCTGTAGTCCAGCTTCGTCACCGGCTTCCTCTTCTTCTGCTCACCGTCCTTTCCGGTCGACGACTGCGACTTCTTCACAGACCTGGCAGGTGTGCGTGGCATCTTCAAGTGTTGTGTGGCTGTTGTCTTGGTAATCTGCAGGGTGTGTGGTGGTGAGTGTGTGATACATTGGCATGTATTTAGCGGTGAGAAAGCATAGATGTGCTCGCAGTTGTGGCACAGCAGAATGAGGGGTTGTGTATCTTGGTTCTTGGGAGTATCCCGTGAGTTTACTTGTTGAACACACGGGGCTGATAAGTCCTTGTTGCTGTGGGTTGTGGGAAATAACAGAAGAAAAGACTCAGCGTTGGTAGAGTGAAGTGTGTTGTGATCAATCAAGAGAACGCAAAAAAACGCGTCCCACTCAGCGTGGTGCATGGTCCATAAAGACGAATCTCATCATGTGCGTGTGGATGTGTCCGGCAGGAAAAGAGGGGAACAGTATCTCGAATGGTTTGGGTGTGCGTTGATGCCATGACCGGCAAAGACGCGACCGTTAAACCCCCTTCAGCAGAACAGCGAGGAAAGGCAACCTTCTTGTGTGTGTCAGGGGTGTTTGAAAATTGGAAAATTGTTATCTGGTCATGGAAAATGTCAGAAGCAAGACTGGCGTGTCATGTTGTTGTGTTGTCATCATCCGCAGGGGAGAGGTTGTTGGAACAAAAAGATGGCATCTCGCAAACCCTCCAACTCCTTTCCTAGCACAGGCAGCAATGGACAGGTGTTAATGAGCTGCTCGTAAGGGTGTTGTGTTTGAGGTTGTCGTTTTGCAGTCAGACGAGCGTTTTTCCTCAAAGACAGGGAGACGACATGACCCCAGGGCAACAGTGGCCACCAGGTAGCGTCGCCCTCCGTAGGGATATCACTTTGGTCATCATGTGCAAAGCATGTGGCTGTGCAGTGCGGTCTCTTGGTTCTTGGGAGTATCTCATGAGTTTACTTGTTGAACACACGAAAAGAGGGGTTCCTTTATTTATGTTATCATTCTTTCTCCCTCTGGCTCTCTCTGTAAATTCGTCTCTAATTGTGGCAGCTTTGGACAGCCAACCGCGCACCATTTACGGCGTCCTCCACCCTCTTCCCCACTTCCCCCAACAGTTTCAAACACTAGCTAAGGTTGGTATTTGGCTGTAATGTAGCACACTCAACAGCACATCATTGTTCTCTCCTTATCATCGGAAACAACTCCACTGAAGAGAAAAGGTGTGTAAGATGACTCTAAGCCTCTCGTGCCAAGAGTCAACTTACGTCACCTTGAAAAGAACTAAAGGGGAAGCTGACAGTGCAAACGTCACTGAGACAACCAACGCCCTGTGGGAGGGAACAGTATTTGAGTTATCGACAAAATGTGCAGCGCAAAAAAACTAAAACTGGACGGGGGGTGTGAAGTAAAGAAAAAAACGAATTCTGTGGGGGATAAAAACGTATCCTACATCGTGCGCAACGTTATTTGTGTTTGCAGACACGTTCTGTGGGGTTATGAAACCACCCTAAAGTTGTGTTGCATTGAGTGGCAAGAAGAAAAGGATCCGGCTTATTCACTGACAGAAGAACGATCAGATGCCGGTGGCGGGGGGATAATCTACGGACGGTTTTTTAATTTTTAGTTCAAAAAAAACGTGAAAGACGAACGTGCCTCTCGTGTACACACATGGAAAAAAGGTTTCAAAAAGAGATGGTTCGCGTGCATGTAAGTCATGTACACAAAGGCGGATTCCGTCTCTTTTGCCTCAATACAGTGCAGACCACTTGCGTGGTGGCCACCCGTATTCAGATTTTGAAACTGAACAAATAACATTTTTTACCAACTGATCTTACTAATCTACTACTATTTTTCTTCTTTTCTTTCGTTAACCGCACTGTGTTAAAACCCCCCCTCCCCTCTCCCCCACGCTGACAAAATATGCCATCCAGACAAAAAAAGGGAAAAGCTTAGAGGAACATCTCATGCGCAGCCGCCGTCAAAAAAAAAACCCCCCTTGACGGACGAACGCACATCTCGTACACATCTTACGAGACAAAGAAAAATTCCCCCGCATTTCCCCTCTGTCTGAGAGGCACTTTTACCAGATCTATTTGACAACCTCTACCCCCTTTTCAATTCTCATGAACGCCGTGCTAAAGAGGATGCTTCCGACTGCCACCCTTCGTCGTACCTGCTTTTTCTTGGTGAACTATCAGACGAGCGTGACGCTATTGTACGGGGCGAGCTGTTGGGCCTTTGGAACCAATCGTGGAGGCGGGACTTTGCCATTGCGGCCTCTGTGGTTGAGTCCCAGTCGCCTTTGAGATGGTGTATGCGCATCGACACTGTCTGCGCTTCTGGTGTGCTGGTGGACGCAGCGTGGGTACGTGCCCGCCTCGTGTCCTTCCGCAGTGCGACAGTCCGCATGCGTGCGGTGCGCAGCTCCTCAAGAAGGCCTGCGTTCACACCCTGCGCCTCGCGTAACGTCTGCTGCAGTGCATCCTCACTCTCCGTACTGCTCGCACGGTTGCTCTCTGTCTGACTCCGGTACGACACAGGAACCGGAGCTGTGTGCCGATGAGGCGGAGCAGCGCCAAAACTGTCGTTCATTTTCTGTTAGTGCATGGGATGGGGTGGGGTGCTGTGTGTTGTGGTGGAGAGGGGAAGTGAAGGGGGTGTGGTGGGGTGGGTGTGTTTGATAATAGGGTTCTTGCAGGATATGGCCGCAGGTGGGTGTGGGTGTGTGTCAGGGGTGTTTGAAAATTGGAAAGTTGTTATCTGGTCATGGAAAATGTCAGAAGCAAGACTGGCGTGTCATGTTGTTGTGTTGTCATCATCCGCAGGGGAGAGGTTGTTGGAACAAAAAGATGGCATCTCGCAAACCCTCCAACTCCTTTCCTAGCACAGGCAGCAATGGACAGGTGTTAATGAGCTGCTCGTAAGCGTGTTGTGTTTGAGGCTGTCGTTTTGCAGTCAGACGAGCGTTTTTCCTCAAAGACAGGGAGACGACATGACCCCAGGGCAACAGTGGCCACCAGGTAGCGTCGCCCTCCGTAGGGATATCACTTTGGTCATCATGTGCAAAGCATGTGGCAGTGCAGTGCGGTCTCTTGGAACGTTTGAACAGGAGTCACAGCAGTAACAAGGCTGCGTCCATGCCTGACGCACCCTCTTGTGGATGTCGTTTTGTGTTGTGTTGTTGTGGCTGAGTCGATCTCGCACTCCCTGTGACACACAAACCCACTGGATGAGGGCCTGTGTGTCTAAGGCATGGGATATGCTCGCAGTTGTGGCACAGCAGAATGAGGGGTTGTGGTATCTTGGTTCTTGGGAGTATCCCGTGAGTTTACTTGTTGAACACACGGGGCTGATAAGTCCTTGTTGCTGTGGGTTGTGGGAAATAACAGAAGAAAAGACTCAGCGTTGGTAGAGTGAAGTGTGTTGTGATCAATCAAGAGAACGCAAAAAAACGCGTCCCACTCAGCGTGGTGCATGGTCCATAAAGACGAATCTCATCATGTGCGTGTGGATGTGTCCGGCAGGAAAAGAGGGGAACAGTATCTCGAGTGGTTTGGGTGTGCGTTGATGCCATGACCGGCAAAGACGCGACCGTTAAACCCCCTTCAGCAGAACAGCGAGGAAAGGCAACCTTCTTGTGTGTCAGGGGTGTTTGAAAATTGGAAAGTTGTTATCTGGTCATGGAAAATGTCAGAAGCAAGACTGGCGTGTCATGTTGTTGTGTTGTCATCATCCGCAGGGGAGAAGGTTGTTGGAACAAAAAGATGGCATCTCGCAAACCCTCCAACTCCTTTCCTAGCACAGGCAGCAATGGACAGGTGTTAATGAGCTGCTCTCGTGGTAACCAACTTTGTTTCATCTAAACTGCAGAAGTTTTCAAAGACTCCCCCCTTTTACTTTTTCTTTTTTCTTTTTCTTTCCTTTTCCTCGAACACAAAGGAAAAGCGTTCACAGAACACAAATACACAATTGGTGTGGCTTAGGTTAAAGTCAAAGGCCAAGCAAAGCACAACAAAACCAAGAAGGGACCCAACACGGCCCACTGCCAGAAGCACAAAACAGCTTCCCTCTTGAAGCCGGGAAGGGCAAGCGTAGTAGGGGATGATAAATGGACAGAGTCCTTTCAAAAAAAGGGTTGAAAAGATGAACCTAAGCCTCTCATGCTTAGACACCTTTTAAAAAAGGGGGATTTGAACGATAAATGAACCACTGAGACACAATCTTTCAAGAAGTAAAAAGCTAGTCAAAAAAAAAGTGAATTTTGATAGTGCAAAAACGCCTCTGGGACGCAGGGCACTGACACTCCGCAGGGTTATCGAACCCCAGGAGTGTTGCCACAGTTGCGCAATCTCCACTTTCTTTTTTTTGCGTTTTGTTTGTTTGTTTTTTGATAATTGGAGTGCAAGCTTTGTGCTTGCTGCTGGTGGATATTTATTTTTATTTTGGCTGCAGTCATTTAAAAACAAACCATGAAGAGCCAAATTGAAAAGAAAAGTTTACAAGCCTCACGTGATTACGTCACCTTGAGAAAAATACGTGGTTTTTTTTTACGCAAACTACTCTGCACCCTCCCCTAGAGCACCGTTCGAAGAAGCATAGTGTATTGTGCCATTAGGAATACAGTAAAAATTCTCCTCAGATTTGTTGGGCGCAGAAAACGTAAGAGGAAAGAGTCCGGCACCGGTTGGCTTGAAGCCATCTGAGAAGAACACTGCACACACACGACACAAAAAAAAAAGGATCACGCTCTTCCTCACAAAACCACGGTGCTGAAACAGAGGCACACACTAACGTTGTAGATAACGAATAAGCAGTTACCATTGCACCTACATTGGCAACCTCGTTTTGTCATAAATGAATCGTTGATCTAAAGAATTGAGATACCCTCTGAAAATCTTGGAAAAAAACAACAACAACAAAATTTTATAAGATGGGCCTCAGCCTACAGCAAGAAAGAAAAAAAATCCCATTTTTCACTCATAACCCTTCGGGGTGATGGACAAAAAAAAACCCCTGCAAAAACAACAAAAATGAAACCTTGCGTCGCACATCACGCCACCTTCTTTGTCTCCCCGTATGTATCGGGGGAGTCTTTGAACGTGCCGAAGAGAACATCCCAGACCATGACGTACTGCCCGTAGTTGGTGCGGATGTCCACACGGTGGTGCTGTTTAGGTGGTGGATAAAATGTACGACACATTGAAGAGAAAAATTACACATAGACGTCCTTGAGCACACATCTTACAGAACTAAGGCGTTTTAGGGGGGTTACTGGGGGGGAGCTATTAAAGTATACGTATACTTTATTCGGCGGGAATTACTGCTTAAATGGCCAAAAAACGAAAAAGGAAAAAAAAAAAAAAGTGAAGTTATTAATGCAGGCACCTCCGACTGACCCACGTACGATGCCAGCCATCCGGATGAAAGCACAAGTACCCTGCGGCCAACAACAGAAGATGTAAAAAGGAAACCTAATGACTGGCCCGTACCGTAAGAGAACGAGGGCGGTTCACAACCGCTCGACAGCCGGCGGCCCACCTTCCGTTGAAGAGTTGTGAGCTTACAGGTACTGCAGTTCGCTGCACCCAACGCTTGATGCACGATAGTCTACACAAGAGAGCAGAAACCCAAAAACACAAAAAGGGGTGGGCGGGGGGGTCACAACATCTCTCTCTTGGCGCCCCATGCTGTACCGACAGTTGGGCCTCACCCTTTCTCTTAGGGATATACATGGACGTCCTTACAGGCAGCACACCGTAACCCAAAGGCGTGGCAGAGAGACTCCGTAGAGCGACTCTGGCCTGACCGCTGGCCATTTATGCTCCGGGTGCGAGCACCCATCATAGCATAGGGGGCCAGCCTGACCCAGCATTTATATACCCTGCCAGGGTGAACTTGCATAAAAGAGGGCAGGGGCGTTTAGACCCTGAGGACTAGGGGAAGTCCCGCATACCCCAACAGAAAGACAAAGGCTATGCACTGGTGATATAGGAGAGGCAGGGTTGCTGAAAAACAAAAAGACCCTGAAGGCACAAAAACGCCCCGCATACCCCTCCTCGCCTCCTGTTTTGTAATCTCTCAGGTAGGAGACATCGGTTCGAGCGGTCAACACCTTCATAGAGTTTCTGGAGGAACGGACCCCCGGATGCAATTTAAGGTCCAGCCCAGAACCAAAAAAAAAATCACTGTTATTTTGGGGTTTCTAGTGGCCGAAACCTCGCGAAAACACCACCATTGGCATTTTTGGGACAATCCCAGCCAGTGGTGGGGTCAATGTGGAAAAATGAACAATTTTTTGGTGACTTAAATTTTCACAAATCTGAACCCCGTCAGCACCAATCGTGTAAAAACTGATACACGCGTTTTAGGTCAAAAATACTCATTTCTCAGCTCAAAGTGACCCCATCACAGCACGCACAGAATCCGGACCACCGAAATCAAAAAAAAAAAAATTCCGATTTTTTGTGCAAAAATTGCTGTAAATTTTTTTTAGTAGAAAAATGTACACAAAAACCGTATACTTTATTTCACAGATTTACACGCTCAAAATGGGTTTCCGCACCGTATACTTTATTACCCCCGTATACTTTATTAGCCCCCCCCCAGTAATGAAAACTGTCCCCCCGGTCCTATGATAGGACACAACAGACGCTCTCAAACGACTAGTGGACAAAGGCCAGAGAAGGGTGGCAGCGGGGTGCACGATAGCATGTGTGTCCAGGGCATGTGTAATGATTTGATTGACTTTTGGATGTATTTATGTTGAATAAAAGGGGCACATACTGTGTCATGGGCGGAAACTGCGAAGAGCCATTTGTGGAGCTTTATATTGCAGCGGGTGTGGTTGAGAGACGCAAAGTAGCCTCCAATGGCGATGAAGAGGGTTATCGTGACAACGTGCACAGGGACAACCATGTTGACAAGGTGCAGTGCGAGCAGGTGGTCGTAGTTGCCGATGACAAACTCGATTGGGTGGGTGTTGATTGCATCAACGTTGCCACGGAAGGGCGCATGCTGCTGGTGGTGATGCTTATGCAGTGCGTTGTACACCGAGGGCACATGCATTGCACGGTGAAACCAATAGTAAAAGAACTCATACACAACAAACAGCGCCAACAGCTGCACCGGAATCACCACCAGATCCTGCGCAACAAGCGCACCCCAACCCCCAAGACACCACCCCCACTGCATTGCGTGGTACGTAAAGAACACTGTAATCGCCTTGTTGATGGAGACACACCACAGATCGTATGCCTGGAGCCGATGTTGTTTTTGTTCTTCGGTGCTTGGAATGCGTTCGCTTTTGGTGTGGAAGACCTCTGGTGCAAGGGCATAAAACGCAAACCCTCCATAGACCACTGCAATCAACCCAACCAGCCACACCCCATCAGAAATCCCCAAGTGCGTTGTGTTGAATTTAATAAAGAGAGACTCTGTGATGTCCGAAAAGTCGTGGGTCATAACATTGAGAAATGTTTCTGCAGTGGTACGGACCAGGTTCGTTGTGGCATTGTCCATTTCTGCTTTTTATATCAAAATATGTGTTGTCTGGAGAGAGAAACTAAATGCAATGGATGGTGTTGATTTTTTAGGTGTATTTTGAAAAAAGGGGATCATTTTTTGCTTAATTTCGCTTCGTTTTGTATGACTTTTTGTTTCGCCTTTCTAGCTGTTTTTCAGTGAAAAGACGAAGAAAAAAAAATGGAGGGCGAGGGGGGCAGATTCACACAAAAAATTGAAAAATGGGGTGTAACTGCCCCTCCCCTCCCAGCAGAGATATACAGAAAACTTATTTGTTCAATAAATTTTGTCTTTTTGATTTGCAATAATTTTTTACGGTGCAAAAAAATTTAAAAAGACCGTGGTGGGCGTATTCCTAACAACAACAACAGCAATAACGACAACAACAACAAATTAGGTACATATACTTTCAGATCGAAGATGAGAAAGTACAAAGGACGCATACAGATACATCCTATCTTATGTGTTGCGGGAGAAGGAAAAAAAAAACGTAAAAAGAAGAGAAACTGCAACTGTTTCTACAAGAGAGGAACTGACTATTGTCACCTCGTCTTTTTTTGTTTGTTTTGTTTTGGGCCACCTGATTGTTACCCCTAGAAAAGGAGCGGATAGGCACGGATAGGGCCGGGCAGGAAAGGACAGGTTAAGTGATAGCTCTTGTGCCAAAGAAAACATCGAACAAACAGGAGTGCAAGTTCACGGCCAGTACCCAGTACCCAATTCAAAAAAAAAAAAAAATTCCCTGATTTTTCGACCCCGCGGATAGGCGCAGATAGACGCGTATAGTGGAGGCTAGGGCGAGGATAGACCGTGTAGAGCAGAAAGCCGTCTTTTTTGTTTGAGTCAACAATCGCCTAAGAAACCACTTGGGGTTGATAGGGTCTGTACTCAATGTTGGCCGAAAGCCTTTTTGTACTACGGAAGGCACAGACGTCAGTCGTCCTGAACCCTTGAGAGCAACTTTTATGGAAAACATCTTCCCCCCAGGGTATTCTTACATGAGTTCTTTTTTTTGGGGGTAAAATCAGGTGGCCATTGGGTGGGGAAATAAATATTTCTATGAGACGTCTAAGCCTGGCATACCTCAGTCAACCTAGAATAGAAAATAGCTGATATGAGATGGTCCGAAGATTCACTCTGTATAATAACCAGCGCAGCCACTTGCCAGTGGCACATTTAAAAAAGGGGGAAAAAACGAGCTTTTTTTGAAAGAAAACAAAACTGTTGGAATTTTGTATTTCAATCTGATTTTTTTTTAAAACCCGAGTGGCGGTATTTTGCTACCGGGCCAAGATCAGGTGGTATTTCCACAGGTTTACACTTTTGTTTTGCAGTTATCCCCCAACCATTTGCTAAGATACACAGCTTAACAAAAAAACCGCAATTTTTTTGCTATCCCGATGCCTGTTTAACTGATGTATTTTTTTTTTAGGTTGGTCTGCTGCGAGGTTACAAAATGGTAATGAAGCCGTTGGGGAATGCACAAACAAATCAAAAAAAAAATTAACACGGATAGACTCCAACCCGGAAATCGAACCTGAGACCGACTCCGTGAAGGAACTGAGCGTTACCAACTCAGCTATCCTTTTGGGATACATTTAAAAAAAAAACAAAACAACAAAACATGGTGTGGCTGACGACCCCAAAATAGCAGAAAATAGCAGAAAATAGCAGAAAATAGCACTTTGGGGGTTATTTTTTGGGTTTGGTGGCTGGGTGGTGGTGTGGCTCATGATGGACGAGGGAAGGCAACTTGGCCAGCCCGCAAACCCGGAAACCCCCTCCCACTCCACAAACGGATCATAAGGTACACAGTACACAGTACACAGTACACAGTACACAGTACACAGTACACAGTACACAGTACACAGTACACAGTACACAGTACACAGTACACAGTACACAGTACACAGTACACAGTACACAGTACACAGTACACAGTACACAGTACACAGTACACAGTACACAGTACACAGTACACAGTACACAGTACACAGTACACAGTACACAGTACACAGTACACAGTACACAGTACACAGTACACAGTACACAGTACACAGTACACAGTACACAGTACACAGTACACAGTACACAGTACACAGTACACAGTACACAGTACACAGTACACAGTACACAGTACAGCACCTGGTCTATATCGGGACAAAATACATTTTTTTTGTGCTAAAATTGCTCTTATTTTTTACGCTTTTACAGGGTTTTTTCTAGGATTTTTTTTTTCAGATCTGGGGGGGGACGCAAAAAAACCACCCAAAAAATTTTTTTTTCGCAGGTGCAAGCGGGGTTTCCGCTTATCTTCATGGAAAATTTTTCCAAAACCGTGAAGATATGTCCAAAAAGGGGTCAAAAATTTTCGCGCTCCGCGCAAAAAAGTCTGTTCATTTCACGTAAATACGTGATAACGCGGGATGATAACGTACATCAAGGACCAAACCAACCCTTTTTCTCATGTTCCACGGAACCTTCCCTCAGTACAAGAAGAAACGGCGGTCATGATATCAGAACTTTCTGGCGAAGCCACGGTACGCAACATTTCAAAAAATTGTGGCCTAAAATTGAACATTTTTACAGCCAAACTATGGTAGAGGGCTGTGGTATTCCGCTCATAAGTTTTGAGCTGCGCCGCAGGCGCACGGTACGCTACTTTTTTATTTTTGCCGATCCCTTATTCTCACTCTTTGTTCGGTCCGTCAAATGGTGCAAAGATTGGGTGAATTGGGGGCACGGTCTGAAACTTCACCTCGCTATATCCTCTTCGTACGTGGTGTCCCAAATGGGGTCTGTGCGGGTGACCCCCAACCACCCCCCCATATCCTTTTTTCCCAAGTCAAAAATTCGTCCCCCCCCGGGGGGGGACGAATTTCCCCCCAAAATCTGGGGGGGGACGCCGTCCCCCCCCGCTCCCCCTAGAAAAAACCCTGCTTTTTTGCTCGAAAAAAACGTTGTCCTGCATCTTTGGTAGGTGTTTTGGGGACTGGCTGGGGTCAGGAGTGCCTCATTTTCCCTCCCTTTAGCAAAAGCCCAAACCACGGCCAAAAAATAAAAAAAATCCAGACCCCCAAAATAGCAGAAAATAGCAGAAAATAGCAGAAAGTAGCAGAAAATAGCAGAAAATAGCACCCCCCTTCAGCCACACCAAAACACGCCTCTTTTATCTTTTCTTCTCTGAAAAGTGGGTGTGGCGGAATACCCTGTTTGCAATACCTAGGGAGAAGTTAGATGGGTGTAAGAGAGAGGTTTGCAAAAAAAAAAAGCAAAAAAAAAAAAAAAAAAAAAAAACGAAAGTACCGAGGAATACGATGAGGTGTTCAAGGGGTACCTAAAATCGACACTTTCACCTGACAGGCACTGATCTGCCCCTCTCATCTCCATCAGGGAAAAGCACAGATGCACAACGCACCTGCTTTTAGATTCAGGAAAAACAGAGCTCAGAAAACATTGAGACCGGATGCAACATGAGACACCCTGCCAAGAATCATATTTTTTCTTCTTTGTTTTGAGTAATAGACAGGAGGGCCTGCCACTGCATTTTTTTCAAAAAAGTTTTTTTTTCTGAAAATTTCACACGCCACTCACTATTGACTCACATTTTTCCTTTTCCCTTTTTCATTTCCTTACAGGGCGTTCGCTATCGCCATCGTTTTTTCCTGATCGTGGCGAAATACCAAAAACCCCGAAATTTTCGTTTTTTTACTGGTGCTTAAAATAGGTCAAAAAAATTTTTCCCGCCGGAGAGAAGTTAGTTCGTGGGGTGAATGGTCAAAAAAAATTTGCGATTTGCGCGTGATCCCTTCCCCAGCACAAGTGATATTACAGCTGAACTTTCCTGATACTAAAACCAGCAAAACGATGGAGAATTTCATCAATCCCCCCTCACTGAGGGTCTCTTTGTGTTGTTTAATCAAACAGATGTACAAGAGAGAGGCATCCGTCATATGAGACTTCATCCTTATTTTGATTATTTTCAACTCTCTGCCATTGAAGGTAGAGTTGACACGAGCAGTGACACCTTCTATAACAGGGGGTACGGTGCACCTTCAGCAGACTGCAGGATTGAGGAGCGAGCGGGAGTGCTGGGGAAACTTCCTCTCACGGCAGGCGGGTTTGCGGATGATTTTGAGTACAGTGGACACCCCTCTGCGACCCCCCCTCCGGGGGGGTCTACAGGGTGGTGGGGAGAAATCTCTCTCTCTCTCTTTTTTTTTTTTTTTTCCCCTTTTTTTATTTATTTATTTATTTATACAGGGTTTCGCCCCGGTGGGGCGAAGCCCTGGGGCGAAATAAAATGTCATTTTTTCAGGAAAAGATTTTTTTAACGAAAAAAAATATTTTTCGCCCCGGGGCGAACGCCCTGTTTCCTTATGATATCACCAACATCCTAAGGGGAAGATATCGTCTCATGTAATATCACTGACACGCCTTCATGATATATCCTGGGAAAGTGGTCAAAACACACACATGGTTTTTTACCTAAGAAAAAGAGTATATCACAAAAAAACAAAGAAAAGGTTTGTAAGGTCAACCTATGCCTTAGCGGTGCTTCGTCTGATTAAATGACTGCGCCTGTAAGGCATTTTGGGTTGAAGTTGTGCAAATTCGTTAAGACTGGTCGCGTTCTAACAAAAAGTGGTAGCGTTGAAACTGTTGTAACATCACATATGGCACACAGGGTTTCCTTGCCTGTATTTTGTGATAATTGCCCATCATAATACATAATACACAATACACATTGTGATGTGGATTACGATGAAAAATTATCACAATACTGACTAGCATTTTCCGCGGCAAAACATACGTAACATTGAATGGCCCGTTCTTCGCCAAAAAAAAAGGATAGAAGAACGTTTATAAGATGACCCTAAACCTCTCGTGTTTAGTCACCGTGGAAAAAATATAGTGCAAACGCCTCACCTAGACCAACCGGGCGCGGGGGCACTGAGAAAAAAAAAATTGACTTGAAATACAAAGTCCTCTGAACAGTGTACCTAAAAAAGGTTGACAGATGAATGTGGGTATTACACATCATCAACAAAATGAGTAGACGATTCAAACGCCTTTCGTCCTTTTTTTGTCATCTTTGGAGAAAGAAAAAAAATTCCTCTAGATGAGTCTGAGTCTCGTTAGGAGACAAACGTTTTGGAGACACTACTGGCAGGATCAACCAGGTTTCTTGTCACTCTAATCGATAGGGGGATTGCTCCCCTGCGATCAGTGATCAAAGAGCCTAATGACGGTTGATATATTCCGGCTTCACCTGTGAAGAGGCTTTCTAAGCCTACTCCGCTAACCAGGTAAGCCTAAGCATGCTCTTAGTTACCTACAAAAGGAAAAACCAAGATCACAATTTTAAAAGAAAATCTCTTACAGTTCTCAGTAACCCCTCAATAGGTTGTAAATAAATATGATTTTCGAACGCAGCCAAATACCGTTCAGACATTCGGCGCAAAAAATGAACGATGAGGGACAGGATGGAGGGGGTGGGGGAAGTACTTTGTTCACAAAAAAAAAAAAAAAATGGTATTGCTTCTGTTTTTGTTCTGCTTTTGGGGTAGACTCCTTCGCACAACTGTACCACGATGTGCACCGAAACACCCTCCATTAATCTGCTGGGTTGGCTTTATCAAAACAAAGCCTTCGGTACGTTAATCTGGCCAGACCCCCTTTTGACTTGCCATAGCTACTATATAAGAGTCACTATTCTAACGAATAGTACACTACAGTGAAGCAAATGATTTGTGATTTTTACGTGTGATTTACCCCATTGTAAGCCTATGATGAAACCACAACTAAAACCACAAAATCAAGGTATTTACCTTTTAACGTTACTGTCGTGTATGGCAAAATATTAATTTTGTTGGAAGCAATTTGACACAGAGTGGCTTAGGCACAAAAAACAAAGACACATCGGTACTGAGTACGTGGGTTGGGTGGGGGGGGTGCACGGTTACACACCGATGTGTATCAATGAATCTTTGGGTGTTTGCCATCACTGTTTGTTGCTGTATTGGAGGGGAGGAGGAGGAGGAGGAGGAGAGAGTTTGGAAATGACCATTTATCACTGTAGAGTCATAAAAAAAAATACGATTAAAGAAATCACGTTTTGAAAAATGCAGCTTTTGGGGCTTTTTTTAGGAAAAACCTTAACTTCTCGGTTCTTGGTTACCTTTAGAAAAAATATATAAAGGACCAGCGAAAAGAAGGCGCCAAAAGGGGGGGATGGCTACTAGAGGAAAGACACCACACAAACAGAGTGTTGTGCCTTCAATGACAAAGAAAGATAAGATGAAACTAAGCGTCACAGAGCTTCGTCACCTAAACGAGAAAAAAAAAAAAAAAAGGGAGGGATGAAAAATGAAAGACGAATGCGCGTTGACACAGCGCACATCGTTTCGGGGGCTTTTTTGTTGTGTCGACAATCACCTGCTAGTGCAGGATCTGTACTCAATGTCGCCCGAAGGCTAATGTACTTAAAAAGTCTTTTTTTTTTTGGTGTTGTTGTTGTGTCGACAACTACCGTGCGCACCACCTTGGTGGGGGCAAGTCTTTTGTACGTTTTTTTTTTTTTTCTTCTTTTTCCCCTTCTCTTTCGCGAGGGTTTTCACTCACCCACGGCTCCAGAATAATTTAAATATTATTTTTTTTTTTTGAAGAGAAAAGCTGAAAGTGCAAACACCTCACCGTTCATCGGCGGACACAGACACTGGTTCTCCGCGGGTTATCGTCTCTCAGTGATTACGACTCCAGTCACCTTGTAAAAAAAGAGGAAAAAAAAATGGTAGTTGCTTATGCAGGCACCTCCGACCCACGTACGATGCCAGCCCCGGATGAGAGACAAGTCAAAAATACATTTTGTAAAATGAATGTGCCTCTCGTGCACAGACATCTTTAAAAATGGCGATATTTTTTTATTTTTTTGCACCACAAAATCATAGAAAATACAACAGTGGTTTGAACACATCCAAAGTCATCACCTCTTTCATCTTTCTTTGCAAAAACCGCTTCATTTTTCAGCGTTTTTTTTCAGGGTTTTTGAGAATGGGGGGAGAGAGGTTTTATAAACACAACACAAAAAACATGCCGTTTTTTCACGGTTTTTCGTGAATTTACCACAACTACGATCGCGCTACGAAATAGCGGGGAGGGGTCACGCAACACCGTTTGTTTCGGCCGAAAATATATTCAAAAAGGATATAAATCAGCGCAGCTTTTTTTTTGCATTGAATTACTTATGGGGGGAAGAGAAAGGGGCGATGGGTGATGAGCTGGTGGTTCACACATCGGCTGTTCAGAACAACTCAAAACAACCAAGTGTGCTCAGGCGCAAAACAAAAAAAAAAAAAAAAAACAAATGCACTTTCGGAAAGGTTTCAAAGCTGCAAAAAACAAAGAAAAAAATATATAAGACGACTCTAAGCCTCTCAGTGCTTACGAAATGAAAAACAAAAAAAAAGGGGACTCATTTTTGGTTGGACGACTGGCTCCCTCTGAATGCAGAACGAAAAACTGGGTGGAAGAGACAGGGAATAGGTTGTGGAGCATGACAGAAGTATTGCTTTCTTTTTTCTTTTTTTGAAAAATTGATGACGTGTAGACACCTCGCTTTTCCCAACCTTCCTGTATACACGCGTCAGCAACCAATACAGGTAGTGTATTGAAATGATTCTGGGGGGGGGTAAGGGGTCTAATTTTAATTTCGTCGATTTTGAGAAAAATTTTGGCCAAAAATGGGCCCCACGTATAAGGAACCGGGCTCATATTTCTCAAAATTTAAGTGGTCAAAAAATTGTCCAATTTTCCGAAATGACCCCACCGCTGCACGGGCGGAGCCCAAAAATGCAAATAAGCCACTTTTTGGTTTCATTGAAATGATGCGACTGACACTGAGGAATTATGGTTTACGGCGTCCCATTGAGGGGGCGAACCCTTTTTAATTTTTTGTTCTCTTGAAATGTGTAATTTCATGTTTTCGCGAAAAAAATACGAACTGATCCTACAAGGGTTGAAGGAAGGTGTGTGGAAAACAATAATAACAAGAACAACTAATTGCTAAGAAAAAAAATTACACTAACTAACTTACACACGACGGATCTTAGCGACGACGCCCTCCCCCTCGCCAAGGAAAGAGAAAGAGAAACGCCGCAGCATGCGGCACTGACTGTGGTGGCTGGTGTTGCTGTTGGTGTGGTTAATGCTGGATAGTGTGCTGCTGCTGCTACTGCCCTTTTTGCTTCCGTACAAGTGGAAGACCCACGCACACCCAAGGATGCCTCATCAACACCACTCAGGTCGACCGAACACCGACCCCACACTCGACAAGACCTCCTCCACCATCAAGAGCAACCAACTGTTGGAGGACGGCATCGAGCCAGAGCCAGGACCAGAGCCAGAACCAGAGCAAGGACCAGAACCAAGAACCCTTCGCTGCATGAGTTGGAATGCAGGGGGGCTGACGGGCCCGAAGAAAGGGGAGCTGAAGCAGGTCCTGGAGAAGGAGAAGTATGATGTAGTACACCTCCAAGAGCTCATGGCGGCGCAAACAGGCAAGCTAAACTTTGACGGGTACAGGACTTTCCTGCGGGTGCGAACGGTAGCTCGAAAGAAAGACACCAGCGAGACGCATGGGGGAGGGATTGCGACACTGGTGAAGAAGAACTTGCGTGCGACAGAACAACCCTTCGAAGCGTGGGAGACCACAGAGAGGCTGGATGTGATTGTGGAGGGCGTGCTCTTCACGAATGTGTACCGGCCGAGCGGGGTGGGACTACAGAAGGGAGACCAGAGAGAAGATGACTTCGCTACGCAGGATCTGCCAACGGGAGAGGGCTGCGTGATCGCAGGGGACATCAACGCACATCACCAGGCGTGGAGCCAGGCGAAAATTCCCAACCAAACGGGAACTGACCTACACGACTGGGCGTTGGGGAACAACATGCGATGCTGGAACAAGAAGGAGGCAACGCGGATCCAGCGCGGTACAAAAACGTCACCAGATGTGGTCTTCGCAGACAGAGACTGGGCCGACCCCATATGGCAAACACGGGAAACGCTCAACTCCGACCACCTGCCGATAGAGTTTGAAGTGCAAGCGAACGCCCAAACACCTCCAACACATCCAGAGGTGAAGCTCAAAAAAGAGCTGTGGAACTGGAAGAAAGCGAACTGGGCAGGCTTCACCAAGGAGATGGAACGCAGTTCGCCAGACGCAATGAAGTGGGGCTCGATCAGCACCGCAGCAGCCAAGTGGGCAGGGATGGTGAAGAACATCGCGAGGAGGCACATCCCCAGAGGCAAGGCAAGGAAGAAGAAGCGACGCTGGTGCAACGGTGCGGTGAAGAAGGCCCAGAAGCAACGAGACAGAGAACTCCGCAGACAGCAGAAGGAGGAGACCCTGACCGTGGCCGACGGGGACGCACTCACGGAACTCCGGCGGCAGACGGCCAATGCGATACGGAAGGCGAAGAGAGAGGTGTGGGAGGACAAATGCACCAAGGCAGTAGCAACCTCCGGGGCCTTCAGGTTGCTGCGCGAGTTGGACGGACGGGCGGACAAGGCGCAGTCGTACCCCATAAAAGTGAAAAAAGAGGGACAACAGGAAAAACAACAGCTCTCCACTAACAAGGAGAAGGCGGACGCACTGGGGGAGCACTACTGCAGCGTGAGTGACGGCACAGGCCTACCGGATGCGGAGCAGCAAACTACGGCAGGATCCCAAGGAGCTGAAGCACCCCTGACACTGGAGGAGCTGGACGCCGCACTGAACGTCCTAGAAGCAGGAAAGTCACCTGGAGCGGATGGGATACACAACGAGATGTTGATGCACCTCGGACCCGCCGCAAAAAAAGGGCTTCTACATGTGATGAACCTCTCGTGGAAGCAGGGGCAACTACCCAAAGAATGGAAGAAGGCCATACTTTTCCCTATCCACAAACAAGGGAAGCCAGAGGAAGACCTCGAATCCTACCGGCCGATAGCCCTGACGAGTACCGTGAGTAAGGTGATGGAACACGTGCTAGCGAACAGACTGCTCCAGCTGATGGAAGACCCAAACGAGGCCACACAGAACCTACATCCCAAACAGACAGGATTCAGACGCTTCCGTTCCGCCGTGGACAACTTGGCCTACATCACGCAGCTGGCTAAGGACTCCGCAGCGAAGAAAGAAGTCCCCATCATTCTGACGCTGGACCTCGACAAGGCCTACGATAAGGTTAAACGGGGGAAAATTCTGGAAAGGCTCCACCAACACCAGGTACCAGAGCGATACATCAGGTGGCTCACGGATTACATGAAGCACAGAACGGCAAGGACAACGGTGGAAGGAACACGGAGCGAGGAATACGTGATGCGGGAGGGCGTTCCCCAGGGCACAGTGCTCTCACCACTGCTGTTCAATCTGGTGATGACGGAGGTGGCAGAGATCCTGGAAGGAACGACGGCCCACTTCTGCATCTTCGCTGACGACCTGGCCATCATGTGTACGGAGCGCACACTGGAGGAAGCAACTGCGGCGATACAGAAGGTCCTTACATTGCTAGAGGAACACCTCCCCAAACTTGGATTCACGATATCCCGCAGGAAAACCTTCGTGATGCCAGTGACCGAGAAGGGCGATCGTGCCGACATCAGAAAAGCTAAGTGCGAAGTGAAGTACGCAGACGGAGCAGTGGTGAACCGTGCGCAGACGGTCCGTTACCTGGGGGTGGAACTGGATGACGCACTGACGATGCAGCCACAACTGGCGGCGGTGAAGACGAAGTTCCTCAAAAAACTTTCTCTGATCCAGCTCATGGCTGGACGGGACTGGGGGTGCGATGCCCACATGCTGAGACAGGTGTACATGACGTACGTGCTCCCGACCATAACGTATGCACTGGCGGTGTGGGGACCAGCGCTAAATGAGGCAGGCCTTGAAACTCTGGAAGTACTTCACCGAAGGGGGGCGAGGGTCATCACCGGGTGTAACTACTACACCACAGCAGAGGACCTACTCTGGGAAGCACACCTGAGGAAGATACGAGAGCACGTCGAATTCGATGCAGCAGCCCTGTACGAACGTGCACGTCGACAACTGGAGACCCCAGCAGAGTGTGCAATGCATTCAAGCGATACGAAACTGACTTGGTTACGGTCGGCGAAGGCCACAGTGGAACAGACGAAGATGTACCGCCACGACCAACCAGCGATGTCCCAGACACACTACCCGGTGGCACCCTGGCGCTGGAAGGAGGTCCTCCCCAAGGTCGACATCCGGCCCTACGTGGCTGGCTTCAAGAAGGGCACGCAGACGGACGCAGAGGCGAGAAGCTTGACAGAGCAGACCATCGCAGAGCTGCCACCAGCGGACCTTCACGTCTACACAGACGGGTCGGTGGAAGGCGGACGAGGCCACGGGGGTGCAGGCATTGTGGTCTACCCGGGAGACAGCGACAAAGAAGTAGCGACAGCCAACGTCGGAGCAGGGCGGATGAGCATATCGTACACCGCCGAGCTGGTGGCCATCAGAGAGGCACTTCCGATGGTGGAGGAACTACACCGCACGGACCACAAACACAACACGGTGGTAATCCTTACAGACAGCCAGTCAGCACTACGTGCATTGGAGACAGGTCCGGTGAGGGCTACGGGACTTCTCTGCGACGTGTGGTCGGCACTACACCGGGCTACAACCAAGGTGCGGGTGATCATGCAGTACATCCCGTCACATGTGGGGGTGAGTGGAAATGAGGAAGCGGACCACGAAGCCAAGTTAGGTACGGCCACGTACCAAGCAGAACGGGCATCACAAAAAGGCCGCCTACAAGAGGAACCACTCACGCTCCTGGCGTGCAAAGCGGCGATACGCGCAGTCTGCTCCAGCTACACACCGCAACCGGTGAGCGAACTCTACAGCACGATCACGGCGGACACCCCGAAGGGAGTGGCGCGACCCAAGCTGAGCACACCGGAGCTCACGCGGTGGGGAGCAGTGCAGATGAGACTGCTGCGGACAGAGCGCCACCCTGCGCTGTTCGACTACATGGGCAGCAACGACGTGGCACGCTGCAACAACTGCACGGCAAAAGCAAAGGCGACACTGAAGCACATGTTCAAAGTGTGTTCAGCCACCAAGGCACTAAGGACAGACCTACTGCCAAACAAGTCGCTCAAGTTCTTACTGCTAGAGCAACCCCAATTGTGCCTGAAGTACATCAGCGCAGCAAAACTGACAGAGGCCAGCCTGCCTGAACTCGTGCGGAGCAACACCTGCTGAGGAGACGCCGGCCAAAACTTGAAACAATAAAGAAAAGAAAATAAAAACTGCGAACACAAAGCAAGCCCAGGACGTACCTGCGGCACCACGACCAGCGCAACTGACGGTTGCGAAGACAAAACATGTGCGGAACGCCGTCTTCTACGAAGACGTGTGTTACACTTTCAAACATACTTTTTACTTTTCAAAAAAAAAAAAAAACAACAAAAAAAAAACAAAGAAAAAACAAAAAAATACAAAAAAAAAACAAAAAAAAAAAAAAAAAAAAAAAAAAAAAAACATATCATTTTTTTTCCTTTTAATTTATAAGGTGCCCAGGCCCCGGGGGGCTTGGGTGCACTTTATAAATTTTTTATTTTTATCATATTTTCTTTTTCTTTTTGACTCCGTGGTTAACCTCGTGTGAGGTTGCGCGGAGTTCGCAGTCAGGCCAGGGAGCCACGTAACAAGGCTCGACTGCCACATAGTGGGGGGAGATCTGTGCAGCCTGTATGTTCCCCCCGATTTTCGTGGTAAATGGGGAGGCGCTTCCGTTTAACGGCAACCCACAAGAGTAGAACAACAACCAAACTTTTGAGAAACAGACGCCAATGAGACCTTGAGTCTCTCTTCTTACTTGTGTGCTACAGACAAACATGACAACGCTAACCACGACTGCCACGGCAGAGCGGGGTCCCTAACGGTTCACTGGGGGGGATCCACATAGATAAAGAAAACAAAAAATACGAAAGCAAGGAAGAAAACCAGTAAAAAAAAAAAAAAAAAAAAAAAAAAATGGGGTGTGTTGTGGAAAACTCGGCGCGATTTTCGAAACCACCATAGCATCCTGGCGATTTTCTGGAGGTGCTGATGTGACGATGCCTGGTGCGATCGACGACGTGTTGTCGTCTGTGCATTATGTGTTCCTTCCGCACTGCTCTGATGACGACGACGATGCGTGGGAGCCTGTGGACGACTACGAGCTGGAACATGCCGAGGCCGCCCGAGCGAATGGTTATCGAGCCTGCCGAGACTACGTCCAATAACGCGATCGAGCAGATGGTGCTGGACGAAGAGGACAGCCCCACTGTTTAAAAGTTTCAGATGCAGGCATCCCAGTGGGTCCAGCGTACGAAGAGCGTTTTAGCATACCTGCAGAAGAGCAGAATGCTGGCGTGTTGTAGATTATATTTTTTTCAGAGTGGAGTTCCACAGCACACCCGGTTTTTTTCCCGATAGCAATTACTTGTTTTCTCGTGTGAACTCCACGCATTTTTTTGATAATCTGTTGGTGTAGTGTAGCTGCCATTCAGACAGACTTTTTTTTTTTTTTTTTTTCACTGTAACCTACCATGGTAGGCGACTTTTCGCTATATATTTTTTTTCTCTTCTTCTTTCTTGTTTTCTAGCCCTGGCCAATTCGTGTTGTTCTGTGTGGGCTAGCCGGGTCGGATGATCCGACAACTGCCTTTTTTACTCAGCATACGAAATACCGTTGGTATGTTATGGTGTAACAATTTGATAGGGTAACTTCGGAAGAAAAGAGAAAAGAAAAGAAAGAAACTTGAAAGATGAACGTGCCTCACATCTCACAGAGCACGTCAAAAAAAAAAAGTCCTCAGCATTCAAATGAAAGCCGAGCAAAATATAAAAAATTAGTTTCAGTACTGAAGAAAAATTTGGTAAGATGAACGTAAGCCTCTCAGTGCTCAGTCATCTAAAAAAAACTAGGTCTTGAACGGTACAAACGACTGAACCGGATGCCGGTAGACCATTAGGGGGAAAGTCATGGTAACAAAGAAGCCGGTGTTGAAAGAAGGGATAGGCTATTACATCCTAAAAAGCGCCCTCATTAATTTTTTAAATTTTTTTGCGGTTTATTCTTCCTTTTTCGTGCTGACTGATATTTGCATAAAAAGCGAAGAATCCGCAAAATTTTGGGGCGAACATCAAAAAAAGAAAAGTTTGTAAGATGACCCTAAGCCTCTCGTGCTTAGTCTGATTAGATTACTTAATGTTTTGACCATTAGTTATTCTCGTGCTTAATCACCTTAAATTTAAGACTTACTATCATGGGATAAACCACAATTTTTCTTCACAGGATTCCGAAACGAACCTCAATAAAGAAAAGCAATGGCTATTGATGCAGGCACACCTCCGACTGACCCACTGTACGATGCCAGCCATCCAGATGAAAGCACAAAAAAAAAAAAAAAAATACACAACAACAACAACAACCAAAGACCTTACGAATATGATTCTCTCATGCACACCCATCTTTTTCTTCTCAGAACCAACACAGAAACGTCACAAAACACTGTCCTTCCTTCCTCTTCTCTCTCGTCCACTTGGCTTGTTAGGGTGTAGCCGTACGGATCAATGAAAGATGCTCAGAGGGAGGAGGAGACGTGCAGGAACGACCCCTTTTTGGTAGTGAGAACGGGTATGGGGTATGGGGGTGTGCACAATTCGGCATCTAGAGAGGGGGGGAAAAAGGGTGGTGATGATCGAAATACCAAAAAACCTTGGTTGTTTACCCCCTCTAGTGTTGTGGTACTCATTGTGAAGCTTTTGGTATTTTGCTTTGTGCTCTTTGGTTTGTGTTTTTTAAAGTGACTCAAGGGGAGGAGTAAACGGGTAGTATCGTGTCGGGAAATGTGCCCTTGATTTGGGGGGGAAATGACAAAAAAAAAAAAGACTGTATGAATAGGTTGAGGGGAAAATTTGGTGATGTAGGATTTCGCGATTGAGGATAGGGAGGTGTTAAGTGTTAGTTAGTAATGAAAAAAAGACCAAAAACAACCGCAGCCCCTCAGAGAGGGGATGGAAGAAAAAAAAAAAAAGAATAGTTTGAAAACGTGCTAAAAACGCAGCTCGGTCGTGATTACAAAAAAAATTTTTTTTTGAATGTGCTTCTTGTGTACACATCTTGAAAGAAAATTCGAAAAAAGACGCTTAGACGCATCTCTAAACAGAGTGGAGGCAAGAAAAGAAAAGGGAACGCTGTGTGTGTGGGGTCTCAATGGACATGCACACGCACAACGAGCGTCGCCTTCCACCAAAAAATTCACCAAAAAAAGAAAAGGAAGTTTACCTGGATGGGAGAAAAAGGGAGAAACGCTCTTATGTTGCTATTTCAAAGTTGAAGCAAAGGCATAACGGCATAATAGGGCTGTACGCGTTGTCAACAACTTTGTTGCAATATTTAAAAACAAACCGTGTGTGAATAAAATTAAAAAAAAAACGTCAAATGCTAGATTTACTAATGTTGACAAATTTGTCAAAAGTGCATGACGCCGTCAAAAGCACTTTTTTTTCAATGTTGGGAGGAATTGAGACCATTTTTTTGAAAACTTGGTTATATTTAGTGTAACCCACCCTAGAATGTGCTCCACTATACTGCAACATTTTTTTTTTTTTTTTTTTGCGTTTTATTTATTTCGTTATTTTGACAAATCGCCCTAATAAAAAACCCACCTTTTGGGAGATTTTTTTTTTTTTGGCATTCTCAACATTAGTACAAAGGCGGTAATTAGTTCCGTACACGGGGTGTCAGCAATGATAGCAACAAAAGGAAAAAAATATAGTTACGAAGTAAGATCCACCTGATTTTGCCCCCAAAAAAAAACCGGCTTTTGGCCCTATCCGGTCTATCCTTGCCCTATCCGGCCCTATCCGCGCCTATCCGCGGGGTAAAAATCAGGTGGAAGATCACTTAGATGGGAAAAAAAAAAAGAGCGTTTTGCTGGAAACTCAAAACAGAGAAAGAGTTGGTAAGATGATCATCTAATCTGATATCGATTAGTCACCTTAATAACCAACATCGCAGCATTTCCCCCTTTCAGCTATGTCTCTCATAAAGGATGTTGGTGAAAGAGAAGGGTAGGGTAGAAGCAGGCAAAAATGCCAGCGAAAAAAAAAAAAAAAAAAAAAAAACTAGAGAACGAGAGAGAAAAAAGAGGGGGGTAAAACTACTTTTGAAAAAAGATGTGGTGCAAACGCCTCACCGTACATCGGAGGAAGCATGGTTGCTAGAAAAAAAAAAAAAAGTGAAGTTGATAGTGCAAACGCCTCTGGGACGCAGGCATTGACACTCCGCAGGGTTATATTAAAAAAAAGTTTCATGTACTTTCTAAGAGAAAGCACGAAAAAGAAAAAAGATAGCATTAAAATTCTGTCAACAGGAGCCGTTAGGGTGTGTCCAACATTGAGTGGGGGATGGGGGATGGGGGGGGAAAAAAAAAAAAAGGAAAATTTTAATAAGATGAACCTAAGCCTCATGTGCAGTCACCTCGAAAAAATTGTAAGATGAATGTGCCTCTCAGCCTCTCATGCACACACACACATTTTTATCACTTTATCGTTCAAGACTATCATGGGATGACAGCAACATTTTTTTCCGCAGAATCCATAAAAGCACTGATGAGAAATGAAATATCACGAGTTGAGGGGTGGTTTGAGTTGGGGAATTACCCATATTGTCGGGCTTTTTTTCTTCTTCTTATCTGTTGGAAGTACGCGCAGCTACCACAATCCTTCACACAGGCTTCGCGCTAACTTTTGGAAAAAAATCTGAAAAATCGTGTTTCGGGACCAAAAAAACGCACCTCAAATAGTTGTGCCTCAGGGGGTGAAAAAACAGTGTTTTGTGGCATTTCCGAGCCAATCCCGCGCTGTGGTGGGGCATATTCGGGAAAATGGACAAAATTTTAGTGACTTAAATTTTCACAAAATATGAACCCATCCTCTTAAACAAGGGGCATTTTCAGGTCTGAAAACCCAAATTCAGATGAAATTGTGGTGTTTTGACTGGGACAGGTAGCGCCGCAGGCGCACGGTACCCAACTTTTGTCTTTTTATTTTTCCCTTTTTTCTGCTTTCTTTTGATTGCACGAGCCGATTGCTCTCCACGGTGGGGTCACATGTGTGCGCAAAACACTCTAAAGTACTCTTACTCTGAACGATGAGATTCCTCTGGTTTTAGTAAGGAAACCCCTGTTCGCAAAAAGTGCGTAAATTTCCTGTGGCTTTTTCCCGCCAAGAGGTCGTTTGGTTGCATTTCCGAACCAATCCCGGATTGTGGTGGGGGATGTACGGAAAAATGGACAAAAATGCAGCGACTTAAAATTTGACAAAACATGAGCCCATACTCGTAAACAAGGGTTATTTTCAGGTCTGAAAACCCAACGTACTGAAGAAGCTATCGGTAACGTAGTGATGGCGGTGGGGTTTCAGTGACCACAGAGAAGAGTGAGAAAACCCAGGACGGTTATGGCCTCGGAGGGGGTGTGCCCCATGGCGTCCTAATCAATCTTTATTCGTGAGTGAGGGGGGATCATCCTCAGGGGGGATGTGGAGTCGTACTCAAAATAAAATGAACTGTACATAAGTACATCATGTTTAAACATAAAGGAGGGTAGGAACAGGTAGCGCCGCAGGCGCACGGTACCCAACTTTTTTCTTTTTTTCTTTTCCCTCTTCTCTGCTTTCTTTTGATCGCGCGAGCCGATTGCTCTCCACGGTGGGGTCACATGTGTGTGTGAAAACACGCTAAAGTACCCTTACTATGAAATATGAGATTCTCTGGTTTTCTTAAGGAAACCCCGGTTTGCAAAAAAAAAAACGCACCACAAAAATATCCAAAAATCCCGGGACAAAGGACAGAAGTTAGCGCAAAGCCTGCCTTCACAATTCCTTTTTTTTTTTTGCAAAGTACAACCTCATTCCTCACTCTTCTCCTCCTTCTCCTCTTCCTCATCTTTCTCTTTAGGAAGGTCAAAGCTTACCTTTTGTGTGACAATCTCAACTTCAATCCAATCTTCAAAGTCGTCATCCATTAGTTCCTTTGAAATGACTTTAACACGCTCGGACGCAGAGAAGGGCGTGCCGGTGTAGATTACCTTCAGGGGAACGTCCTTTTTGACGAAGGTAGCCTGTTTCTTTGCAGATGACATCCGTTTCTTAAGGGCCCGTCTGCTTCCGGTGCTGTCCATGCACTTCTGCAACATCCTCTCCATCACCTCGACACTCTCGTTCTCTGCAGACAGTACTCTACCCGCAGCAGGGTCCATCCTGCTTGCGAAGGGCTTGCTTGCTGCACCATTTCTATCTTCAGCAGAGTTGACGGCACCCATTTGAAAAAAGGAGAAAAGAAAAAAAAAGGGTGCTTTTGCTCAACTCAACGGGGAGAGGGAGAGGGGAAATAAAGGAGGTAAGATTAAAAAAAAGGTGTTGTCGGAATATAGGGGGGAAAAGGGGAGGGATGTAGGATGTGGTATTCTGGGTGTTGTGGAGTTTCGTAGAGTTGAGGGAGGGGGAGAGGAAAAGGTTGTTTCATATACATTCTTTTTCTAATGAAAAGAAGGTACAGAGGGTGCTAAAGAAGTACCCTTGCTTTTTTTTGTTTGTGTTTGTTGTGGTTAGGGAGGGAGGGGGAGAGGAAAAGGAGAATTAGGGGAGAAGGAGGATGGGGAGACGTTTTTTTTTCCGGTGTGTACGAGGCAAGGTTTTGCGAGAGTAAAGAATAAGAAAGATAAAAAAGATAAAAAGAAAGTGAATTTAGTGTTCCTGAGATGACTCACTGTAGACATGAATCACATTGCATTTTGTACAATGGAACAAATCTCTTCGTCACTCAAATGAACGGGAAGGGATCCCCTGAAGAGATGAGCCTCTGCACGCACTCTGACACTCTGCACACATACACATTTTAGGACAAATGACCCACTATTAGGAACCGTCCATAACTGCTTTTTCAACACACATGTATTTACCACTACCGTTCACGAAAAGCCTTGTTCAGGACAAATTTAAAAAAAAAAAGCGAAGCTGCAAAAAAGACATTGTACACCAGAAACGTAAACGCACATATTGGCATTAAAGAGAGAGAGAGAGGAAATGGCATGAAAGAACCCCTCGCAATGAGGGGTAAGAATCGTGGTTTGTAGTCAGTCTGAGTCAGACTGATTTTTGGGACAGGCCGAGGATCGGACACTTCTCGCACTCCTCGCTCTCGAGTGTGAGAAGGGTGCGAGATGAGTCAGTCTGACTCAGACTGAAGGCTGACTACAACCCATGAATCACACCGTTCAGTCTGTTTCACCCAGCGACATTGCGTGGAGAGAAAGGGGCTGACGGTGGCGGGAACAAAACAAAACAAAACAAAAAAAAAATTGACTTGAAATACAGCCCGCTCGTGGCGGTGTTCCCTTGGTACATAACCGGTGTACCGAGGGACTCCGACTATGCAGTTCTACAACCATTTCGTGATTTTTGAAAGATGAATATGCCTTTCATCGAACTGAAAGATCGGTGGGGGTTATTTTATTTTTTTGAAAAATTGTTTGGAGTAGTGTAGTTGCCTCGGTTGTGTTGCCACAGTTGTGCAATATCCACTGTTTTTTTTTTGATCAAATAGAACTGAAAGATCTGAGAAAAGATCGGTGGGAGGGGGGAATCGAAGAAATCAACACAACATAGTTAAGTTGAAAGCGCAAAAGAAGTGGTAGTTGAAACCGTGCTAAAAAACGCAGCTCGATCGTGCTCATTTTTTGAGAGTGCAATACTGTCTAGAGCTAGCTAGAGGTCTTGCTTAGGTTCTCTGAACAGTTTAAAAAAAAAATTGTGTGTATTTGGTTTGTTGAACAGACAGTGTTTTCTCACCGCCAGTAATGTACAAACAGTGCCAAAATCAGAGATTAAGTTGGCGGGTTTCCGGGTTTTGGGGGTAGAAAAAAAGAGAGAAGTGAAAGTGCAAAACGCCTCACCGTGCATCGGCGGACGCAGTGCACTGGAAAATAATAGATTACTCACCCAGTATAATATTGGAGGGGGGGAAAAAACTGATCCTACATACCCACAAAGAGATTTAATGAAAGCTGTGTGTGGGGTTTTAAAAAAAAACTCAAAAGTGAAGTTTGATAGTTGCAAACGCCTTTAGCGGACGCAGGGCACTGACGTGGGTTATCAAACCCCGGGGAGTGTTGCATTGTTGGGGGTAGCGCTTACCTGGAGGAAAACTGTAAGCTACACAATCATTTCCCCCCCATCCTGATCTGGATGGGAGGTATCACATGGGTTTAAAGTTTCAAGAAAATTGAAAAAAATCAAAAAAAAATCAAAAACAAAGTGTGATGCAGTGTTTGGAGCTTTGGTTGAGGACATATGTGGCTGCCTCAATCAGGTGACATAGCATCGACGGGAAGGGAAGGTTGTTTGAGCACAAAGAAACAAAACTTATAAGATGGATGTGCCTAGCGCTATCGTGCGGGAACACGGTGAGACAGACGCACCAAAAAAAAAGCTTGAAAATATGAATGTACCTCACGGGGGGGAAGGAAAGAATAATATTATTATAAAAGAGAGCGTCAAAAAAAAATCTTCGTAAAAATGAACCTCAACCTCACTGTGCTCAGTCATCCTTGAAAAGAGAAAAAAACCACCCCCTACTCAGAGCAGTGGGCAGCGTTTATCTCCTTTGACACAAAATAGTCTCAGCGGTTCACGGGAAATATGGGTAAAACCCTGAGGGGGAACTGGGTTGCCCGCACCAATCACATTTTTCAAAAAAAATAGGATCGGTAAAGTTATTTCGTTCATTGTGTTCGAGGGATAATTGGTGGTACCGGAAATACTATGTTCTCCTTTAAAGCAAGCTTAATAAGGGGGAAGTAATTTTCTAGCTGGAATAGAAACCTTTTGACACATTGCTTCGGTAGTACCTTATCTATAAAAAAACACAGATTTTTTTATTAGGTCAGCCCGGAGAGAGTGTCGGAGTCTCGTTTCCCCTTGAGTGATTTGAGTGCGACCACCCTGCCTTTGTTTCGTGTTTTGTCAGAGCCCAACATCCGAATCCTCATTTCCCTACGTGTCCGTGTACTCCCCATACACTTCTCGACCATCCTATCCAAGTCGTCATCCCTCTGAGCAAGTGACGTCCGCAGCCCTGCCAAAGGCTTCTCACAGTCAGCCCCATCCACCTCCAGGTCCACCTCCACGTTGTTCGACTGTGCAGTACCCATTTTTTTTTGTGGTAGAGGTACCGTCTCTATGTTCTGTTTTGTTTGTGGGTGGGGGAAGAGGAAGGAGAAGGGAGAATGGAAGGTATGTGGGCAAAAGGAGAGGGGAGGAGAGGAGGAGGAGGGTTTTGTTTAGCTATTTTTTTTTTGGAAAAACGGATTCCAAAACAACAGAGTTGTGCTCTTCAAAAGAAAAAAAAAGCAGCTTTTTAAAAAAATTGCCACTAAAATTGTGTTTTTTCTCTTTTATGCGTTTATTTTCCACTTTGCGGCACTACAGACATTCTCTATTCGAAAGCTGGCGGCAGGTGAGAAAAGGGTTAGTTTAAAAGAAAAACACACAAGACGATCCTCCTCTTATGCTTTAACGTCACTTTGTTAAAGCAGGTGTCATAGAGCGCAGTGGTATAGTTGACAACCACTCCATCACCATGTGCACAGGGAAAGGGGATGGGGAAGGGGAAGGGGACAAGGGGAGAGGGGAGAGACAACCATGACAACGAGTGTTTCATTGCAAAAGGTGATGGTTTGTTGTTGCACTGCAGTGCATATCTCGGGTGTTAGAAGACAAAAGAGAACGCGGAACAAAAGGTTGATTGAAATACAAAGCCCTCTAGTGAAGTAGTGTGTCTAAAAAGAAAGAAAGCAAAGTGTCAAACGTCTCATTCATCAGCGGGGCGCTGGGCATTAAAACATAGTAACTCTAGGACGATAGGTAAGTAAAAGGAAAAAAAGGTTTTTTTCGTTGATGGCTCAATTACCCTGTTGGAGGGGGGGTGATTGGCGACCGTATTTGAGGAACTATTTCTCCTTTAAGCTACGCTAAAAGGCATACAAATAAAGCAAAAAAGCAAATTTAAAAACCAAACAAAAAAAAGCAGATAAAAGCAAATCAACGCATCGAACCCAACAGGTTCCTTGAGAAGAACATTTTGATCGTCAAACGGATAAGGATGAAGTCTTTTCGTTAGTGCAGATGCCTCAACAGGTGTATGAATTGCTGGTGATACAAACGTTTCTGCGGATTGTGACGCTGCGTAAGGCAAAGAAAGCTTGGCAGATGAGTGGACGGAATGGCTCAGACATCTTGAAAAACCAAAGAAAAAATAAAATGAGTCTAGGCCTTGGTCACCTTCAATCAAACATCTCGCATGACACAGTAGTCAACCACGTACATAGGGAGAACCTGTGCCGGGTGGAAGACCACAAACTCATTGTTGATGACCCCGTAGCCGTGCTTTGCCTTGCGGCCCAGCCCCTTGACGTAGTAGGAGTCGTGGCCACGCAGGGCGTCCCACTCGTGCGGCGAGGCGTCGACGTGCGCACTAGGGTCGACACAGCGCACAACGTTGTGCAGGCCGTGCTGCTCCTGCAGGTTCCCCTCAATCATGTACGGGCTCCCGAGGTTCACCCGGCACCGCACCAGCGAGTGCTGCCTCCCCTTCGGGCGGACGTAGCGGTGCGACTTGGCCGCGTCGTCAGCAAGGTAGATCCCAAGCCCAAACATGTGGCACATCCCCCAGCTGTGCTTCTCTGTGCAGTGTGTGCACGCCGTCCCACACAGCGTTGTCGACAGCCCCTTCTTCCCGGAGCGTGGGCACGCGTCGCTTGCAAGTGTGTCGGACGGGCACTGCAGGCCGCCCTCAAGAAGCGTGTCGAGCACAGAGCACGCCGTCCCGTGCCACAACTCTTTCTCCGCCACGTACCCGTTCTTCGCCTGCTGGAACGACCGCCGCGACTCGTACGCCTGCTCCTGCTTTGTGTTGATCACACGCCGCACACCTGTCACCACGCCAAGCCCCTTGCGTGTCACCTCCTCCGCAAGCTCGTCGTACTTCGCCGTCCCTCGTCGCAGTGACTCGTACTTCAGCTGCGCCCCGTACGTCACAAACATGTCGGGTGAGTGCTGGAAGGAACACGTCTCCGTCCAGTCGTGGTGGCCCTTCAGGTTCCACCCGCGGCAGTACTTCCCCGGCCCACACAGCTTCGGGCACCTGCGCTGCGCCAGGAACGCGTTTCCCGGCTGTGCGTCGTCGACAGAGATGCGCAGCCCGCGTGCGCCGTACGGACGTGTGTTCAGCTCCGCCAGCTGCGCCTGCCCCACCGCCGCCGCAAGCTCGACAAACGCACCAACACGCGCCCCGTTGCGCTCCGGCTTCACCATCACCACCTTGTGTCCGGCAAGAAACGTGCGCACACTCGCCTCCACTGCAGCATCGTCGCGTCCCAGCTCCGGGTCCAGCCACCCCATCCACAGGCAGCGGGTGTGCTCCGCCATCATTGTTGCGTCGACACGCCCCTTGCACGCCTCCACACCACCGCGCTGGTCCTCACCCATCTTGCGCAGCGTCGCCTCCGCATCGTCCGCCTCACCGCCAAACTGTGCAAGTGCCTTCCCAAGCCGCGCCTCGGGGCACGCCTCAGGTGCAAAGCGGATCAGGTAGCGCGGCAGGCACTGGATGTTCCCGCCACGCTGCTTCATCACGTAGTAGCCCATGTCCTGCACCCATGTGTGGTCCACGTCCGCCGTCCCGAGTATCAGCCCGCACAGGAACATGTAACCCCCGCCACGGCAGTACCCGCGGGACACGTTCGGGTTCTTCGCAAAGTACTCGCCATCCCCGAAGACCTGTCCCGCCCGCCGCAAGGGGTCAAAGCCGTGCAGTGCGATGCTCAGCACATTCGCCTCTGCAGTCCCATGGAAGCCCTCAATCATGTCTGGCGCACGCCCCGTCGCCTGCCGCATGTTGTACTCCGTCGCACGGAAGCGGAACTCGAGCGCCTCGTTCTTCAGCTGCCACGCCTCCTGCACCTGCATTGTCTTCCCGCTGCACCAGCTGTGGGATCCCTTCGCCGCCTCTGCCACCTGCTGCTGCAACAACCCCAGCTTTGCGGGACTCACACGCGTCAACACCTTTCGCAACGACTCTGCCTCCTCTGCCTCCGACTCCTCTGACTCCTTCTGCCTCTCCCCCGGCAGCTCCACGTGCGCACCAACCAAACACCCTGTCAACATCGGACACTTCCCACCAAGATGCATCATGCAGATCTTAGGGGCGTTGTTCACAACACGCGCCATGTCGGATCCTGCACGCACGGTGTTGCGCTGTGCTGCCTCTGCCTCTACGAGGTCACTGCCCTCCTTTGCACGCACTGCCATGGCACGCATGCGCCCGCCCTGGTGGTGCACCTTCACTTCCACTGCCTGGCCCGCAGCAAGACTGCACACCCCCTTGGGCAACGCTGCCGACGTGCACAACACATCACCGATGTATACTGCCGAAGCAGTCGACGCCGACAACACACCTGCAGGAACAAACACCGGCACATCAGGCACAATCACGCCGGAACCCCTCTCCGCCGACCACCCCTCCACTCTGCCCGCAACGAACCCACCACTGTCCACCGACACAATCACCGACACCTCCCCGCACACGGTCAGCTCCTCCGCCGATACCTCCTGCCCTGCAATCTTCTCCACCAGCATGGAAGGGAACATGCCTGCCACTGACGCGGCAGAGCCTGGTGTCACCCCGACAACGTGGTAGGTCGTGTCCATGCGGGCTCCCAGAGCACGCAGGATCTTCTGTGGTGTTGCTGTCATCGCCTCGTGTAGGGCTACTGTGATGGGAAGCTCAACGCGGCTGATGTTGCCCTCCTTCGTTCCAGCGGTGAAGGTCCTGCGACTCCCCGCATCGTCAATGGTCACCCTCATACCACCGGAATGCTCCCTCATGTTCAGTTCACAGACCTGCATGAGACTGACACCACGGTTCCCTGCAAGCGTCACAACAACTGCTAGTTTGTCTTTCATTGGGCATTCTCGGATTGACTCAATGGTGTGTCCCTCCAGCAGGGCTTCCACTGTCCGCCGGAGCTGTGCCGGCTGTGAGGATAACGTTGGTGTGAGCCAGCCAATCCAGAGGCGCGTTGTGGTGCGTGCCACCATGGCACCGGACCCGCGCCCACCACGGTGCTCCGCTTCGTTGTCCTCCTCTGTGAGCGTGGTGGAGGTTGTGGAGGGGATGTTGTGCTTCACGAAGCAGCGGTCCGCCAACGCACGCAACGCAGAAAGAAGACGCACACGGTCTGGCCCGTACGGTACACGAAGGGTCTTCTGTATCTCCGGCATATGCACTGCGTTGGCCCCATCAAAGACCAACTCCTTCACAGCAGGACGCACCTCTCCGTTTCTACTGTACTGTATCGTCCGCGCAACACGGTCCCCGGTCACCAGCACCTTCCCCACTTGGTTCAGGTTGTTTACATTCCACCATTGCACCGCTTCCACGGCTTGCTGCAGGCCGGTTCGCTTGATGTGAACCCCAGAGGGTGTTGTACTGCATAGACGCACAGCAACCGCACGAAGTCCTTCTGTTACGATTTCCACGTTGAATTCTACTAAGGCGTTGACCTCTAATGGCTGTGCACATTGTGAGATGTGGCAGAAGATTTTTCCAACGTACAACGCAGGGTCGTGCGATGCGTAGATCTGCCCTGCAGGAATAATGATAGGAGCATCCGGTGCGATCATGCCATAACCCCGTTGTGTCCACGACACAACACGGCCACGAAGACGCACGCTGCTGTCAACAATGCCTTTGAGGTTGATATCAAGCAGCCCACTACCTGCGTTCTTTGCCTCCCCAGATGACCGCACAGCACTCCCGTTTACATGAGTAATCCGCATTCCCGGAATAACACCAGCCACAGAAGCGGGTCCACCTTTCACAACCTTCCGTACCACGCAGGTCTCCCCGAGGATCATTCCCAACGAAGCCCCGGCATGAGGACGGTGTACACACAGCGTCACGGCCACAGGGCGCATCGTAGGTGAGGAGGAGGAAGAGGAAGAGGAGGCCGAAGGTGACGTAGCCTCGTGCGAGACTGCCTCGCTCTCAGTGGGGTGCCCTGTCGAAGGGGCGAGTCTGGACATGACAATGGCAGAGAGGTCCATTTTGAAGTGCAACAAAAAATCTGTGAGTTTGGGTGTAAAGGGGTTTTGGGAGGTGGGAATGACACCTTGGGGGGGGATGTATCTAAAAAAGAGGGTAATGGGGCTTGCTTTTTGATCTGCACGAAATTGTAATCCCGTGGCAAAACGAATCTAGTGTCATTCTTTTGTTTTTTTTAACAAACGGAGAGGAAAAGAGGGCGGGAATGTGAATTACTTACTTAATGGGGGGGGAAAGACGAAGGGGGGGTTTGTGTGACATGGGGAGATGCAAAAGGTGCAAAACTAACAAAAAAAGAAAGAGGGAATGTAAGATGAGCCTTAGCCTTTTTGTGATTTAGTAACGGTGCAAAAAATTGATCTGTGACGGCGCAGACACCAAAAAAAACACATGAAATGTGAAGTTCTTTTGAAGCGTTTCAAAAGGCATGTATTAAACAAACTATAGTAGAAAGTTTGAAGATTTTTTTTTTTGCTTTTTTTGCAGATAATGCGCATTGCGTTGTATCGACAATCACCTTATGTAGACAATATTCTGACGGCTCATATTATCACTGAAAACACTTCTTTCATCCAAAGTGAATCAGTGTGATGAAGACACTTTTTGAATTTTACTTTTATTTTTGGTCGGCAAAACACAAATCACCATGTCAAAAAAGGGGGGGGAAAATAAGACAAAAACAGTATCTGCACAAAATAAAACAAAATCATCACCTTGAAAGGTTATAATGTTGTTTCTTTGTTGACGGATACCTCCCCAATTCTATTGGGGTCAGAGCTTTTTAACACATTTTTTTTTAGCTTAGGTTTGGTAAGACAGGGAGATAATAATGTATGACAATGACACACATGGTGTACCATAATCGTAATAATCGACCGTAAAAAAGGTCGAACTTCCCAGAAAAATCCCGAAAAGGTCGAACATTTTTATTGACAATAATGATTACGGTAACAAGAAAGTTGGTAACATGGATCCAAGCCTCTCGGGCTTGGTCACCTAAACTTAAAGAGAACACAATAGGATAAACTTCACAACAACGACAACACATCATGATACATCCCGGGGGTTTTGTATGCTTTATTCACGGTTTGCCTACAATCGTAGTACGATATTTTACGAACCGTACGTACCCAAAAACGATCGTTACGATCGTAAAATATCGTACACAGCGACGATCGTAGACAACCCGTGTTTATTGGTGGTTTCAAAAAAAGTGTAACTCATAAATCGAGCACACATCTTAGAGAAGAAAGAAAAAGAGACAACGCGGTTAGATAAACCCGACCCTGACATGTTCGGGTCACCTACCCAAAAGAAAAAAGACTTGAGACATAAAAGGTAATTTGGGCTTGCTCAGCAGGTCTCTAAGAAATGACTCTGCTAAAGGTGCAAGACCAAAAAAAAAAAACTTGTATTTTTTTTGAACAAATTATGCAAAACAAAAAAAAACCACAAAATAACGGAACGAAAAAATTCTTTTAGAAGTTTTGGTCTTCACTGTACCCCATGTTCACCCCACAGACCTTTTTTCACTGGAAGTCTGAGAAGTCATCGCCGTGGTGGATCTGATTAAAAAGGATGTTTTTTAAATTAAAATATCCAAAAAATAAAGCTAAATAACCCAATGCACACCGCATCTTGACCAGAATCATAATCATCACAGCCATCTTTTTACAACCCTGATCTTGATTACTCTACTACTGGGGGGGGCCGAATAAACGAGGTAATTCGAATAAAACACGTACGTCGAATAAAGCACGCATTTGAAAAATGGGTTTTTTGCTTTTTTTTGCGTCGAATAAAGCACGTACCTACCCCCCCCCCCCCCCCCCCCTAGAGGGTCGCATTGGCTAACGTTTTTATGTAATTTTTATTATTTTTTCGCCGGTGGGCCATTTCAGTGGTGACCCACACCCTGTGCCACCCCAAAAATGGGTTTCCGGGGGTTTTTGGGGGGTTTTGCGACAAAAAACGTGAAAAAACGAAAAAAAATGCGTTGTTATTGGTGTTTTCATGTTTTTTGTACTGTATACAGCCTATGATTGGAGGAATTTGACATATTTGACTAAATAATTCAAACCAAGATCGGTTCGAAGGGTCCAAAAGGGTGCAGCTCGTCGAAATCAGGCCCACAGGACCCCCAGGAGTACGATTTACACCGGAGAGTGACCCCAAGAGGCCTCTGGCGTCCCTAATTTGGCATTTTCTGCCTCCCCCCACAGCCGTACATGTTGCTGCGCAACTGAATCACTTCATCAGAACACGCCATGCATACGCCCTTGATCCGCTCCCCATCCACGAACCTCCTCACGAACTCGGCAGCATTCCCAGACGCTTTTTGTAAGGGGGAGGTCGTTTTATATTTGTTACGCTTGACAGAGGAGGAGAAGTTGGGCAGTGAGGGGGGAGGGGGGTGTTTTACACGCATACAGACGGGCTCAGCGGGTCATATTCGACTCAATATTTCAAACCAAGATCGGTTCGAGGGGCCCAAAAGGGTGCAGCTCGTCGAAACCAGGCCCACAGGACCCCCAGGAGTACGATTTCCACAGGAGAGTGGCCCCAGAGGCCTCTGGCAGCCCTAATTTGGCATTTTTTAGCCCACAACCGCCCCTACCCCCCTCTCTGGGGGGGGAGGGCAAATTTTCACTCCTTTTCCCCATTTCTGGTGCTTCTAAGTCCTCCAAAGGGTAAAAAACCGGTTCCGTTGGGTCCGCGGACCATTTTTTGGGGGGGTATGTACCCAAATTTGTACCATACCCTACTTTATGTGATGGTCATGGGCAAAGTCACGGAGAGGACAGGCACCGGACAAGCACTGGACAGGCACTTTTTTTGACTCCAAAATTCAAAAAAAATCATTTGTAAGTGGTCTAGAAGTCTGTTGGTCGTTGAAATCAGGTCCACAGGACCCCTGGGACCCGATTTGCACCAGAGAGTCACCCAAATAGACCTCTGGTAATCCAAAAAAATCAATTTTTTTTGCTAAAAAACCACTTTTGCCCATTTTGGGGTAAAAGTCCATTTTTCACTAATTTTCCCCATTTTGGGTATTTCTGAGCCCACCAAAGTGTAAAAAAATGGTTTCATTGGATCCTCCGAACATTTTTGGGGTGGGTATGTGTCTAGTTTTCCACGGGAAACGAGTATCTATGTCACAAAAAATTTTTATTTCACTTTTTGTGAGGACAATGCGACCCCCTACCCCCCCCCCCCCCCCCCCCGTGCATAAGTCCGACTCCCATGACCCGTGCATAAGTCCGATGACCCGTGTATAAGTCCGGGAAAATTTGGGTTCAGGATCGGACTTATGCACAGGCCCGACTTATGCACCGGTTTTGTGTACTGGTGGTGGAGGAAAATTATTTTGGGGCGTTTTCCCGCTCGCGAAGCGAGCGGGGAAAATTTTTTAAGGTGTTTTTCCGCGAGCGAAGCGAGCGCAATTTTATTTTTATTGGCGGTGTATTCACCAGGGATCATCTTCACGCTTCTCATGTCAAAACATCATCCACACAATTCTCAAAGATGTGAACCTGTTACTGCAACATTGTGGAAGACTTTGCACCCCAAACACCCTCAACAGCCAAAAGGTGCCCTTGTTGCTGGGAGTTGGTTCTCATGTTTGATGTCTCATTCCTGTTTGGCCTGCGGCGTTGTACCGAAGGTGCACGACTACAGGGTCTGGTGGTGAATTTTGCGGTGTCACATTCCCTCACGTGTGGATCACTCACACTGAGGTCATGTGCCACTGCATGGGTCTGGGTACCTGGGTGCACAAAACCGGTGTATAAGTCCGATACCCGTGCATAAGTCCGAAACCCCGTGTATAAGTCCGAGGGCCCTCAGCCCCCCCAAAAATCGGACTTATACGCAGACTTATGCACGGGGGGGGGTAGGTACGTGTTTTATTCGACTTTTTGAACTTTTCCTGTGGGGCGACAAGGTAGTTCGTATTTTGTGAAAATTTAAGTCGCTGAAATTTTGTCCATTTTTCTGTATATCCCCCACCACAAGCCGGGATTGGCTCGGAAATGCAGCAAAATCACCTCTTGGGCGAAAAAAAAATCGAAAAAAAAATTGTGACTGGAAAAACTTTCCAAAAAGTTCGAAAAGGCGAATAAAGCACGTACGTGCTTTATTCGCCTTTTCGAACTTTTTTTTTTTTTTTAACCTCAGGATCTGAAGTGTAGGGACGCCTAATAAAACACGTACGTGCTTTATTCGACCCCCCCCCCAGTAGGAAAGGGGGAAGATTATTTTCGTTGAACGCAGCCAAAAACAGTGTGAGATCTGAATTTGGCGCAATTAATTTTTAAGGGGAGAGAATAGTCGGTATCAGGCGATTAAACGTTGGCTATATTATTCGGGTTTCTAATTAACACTACGTAAAAGAGGAAAAAATCGATTTTATCTCTCCATAACATACCTTCTGCGATGGTGCCTGAGGGGAATATGTGTGTCGGTTGCTATAGCTGTAGTGCGTTCCGGGGCTTTGCGAATTGCCTCGGAGCGACGGCTGGGTTTGCACACCAAACTGACTCCCACCGCCACCATACTGCGAGCCGTCAAACCCACCCCCTCCTCCGTTGTCCACACTCTTCCCATAGGCTTGGGCAGCATCGTATTGTGAAGGCGCTTGGCTGGGACCTGCTATGTAGGACTGAGACGGGGGAGGCTGCGGATGCTGTCCTTGGTAGGACCTGATGTCGACCCCCATGTCGTCTGCATCCTGCAGGTTCACCTCCCCAAGAAGACGTTCTTTGATCATTTTAAGGAGCTGAACGGAGGTCATTTCTACCAAAGGGTCCTCCCCGCTGGAACGGTCGAGACCACGCTTTCTCAACATAACGATCGACAGCAGCTCCCTATACCGCGCCCTGATCAACGGCCGGTTCGTCTTATGCTCCGGTTGGGAGTACGAAATCAAAATGAAAAAGGTGACTCCGTGAAGCAGCAACGTGACTGCATGGGAGATGTACATTATCATAAACGGCGGGGCACGCCAGACGTGAGAAATGCTCCCTGTAGAGCATTGCGAGATGTAATCTTTGATAAAGGAAGAAGGCTCCTGCGGCTGCTCCATAGCGCAAATAGACCACACGATGGCCGCAATTTCGAGCAAAAAAAGGTACCCCTTACGAATAGGGATGTTGTAATATCCAACGTCGTGTACATTACGTTCGAAGAGCAGTTTGTTCACACCCCCAAGGATGACGGCGGTGCCGGTCACCCAGACTGCACGACGGATGAGTCCTGCAGTGTGTGCCATGAGGGCAGGTGCATTGGTCTTGGTGATAGTGTAGTACACATCCCAATCGCTAGTCTTCAGGGAGGAGAACCGTGTGCAGTTTTCGAGCAGAGAGTCCGCCAAAGTGCTGTCAAGTGAAAACGTGCCATGTGTCCAGAAATCCCCCATGCTCTTCTTCGCCTTCTGGTCCACATCCTGCGCCATAACTAAAAAGCACACCAAATTCGCGATAAAAACAAACAAATTCACATATTTCAAGACGTTCTCGCGGTACGGTCGCTTTCCAAACACCTTTTCGGGTGTGGTGAACATTTTTTGTTTTTCTTGTGTATTTCTGTGAAAAAGTGGTCAGTAGTTTTGTTTTTTTTGAAAAGGAGTTTCGTAAGGCAATACACCCCGCCTTCGCTTCAAGCTTCGTTCATGGTGCACAGCTTCTCTCTGACAGTTTGAATGCAGCGTGAAAACCTTGGCAGGATCCCCCACTCAGGCTGCAAAAGCTTTGGTACTGGGGTGCAAAATGCACTGATTAGGAGATGGAAAGGGGGCAACATATCTTATTACAATGAGGTGGACAATATTTAGAAACCCTTTCTTTTGTTTTTTTTGCCAAGAAACAGACCACAAAACCTTCAAAAATAAAAAAACGATGTGTGTTTCTTGTTCCAATAACTCACCAAGAGATGAACCCTGCACTGAAAACCACCCTTATAAGATGAGAATTCTTGCCGTTTTCTTTTTTTTTAGGCAGTCTTTTTTTTTGTTATGTTTGTGCAGAAAAAACCAAAAAAAACCTCTTTTTTTTTTAGGGCTTTTCGTTCCCTTTAGGAATGTTAGTAAGAACACTGCTGCCTTCCAGCGGTGTGGGGGTGTGGTGCTTCCAATGGTCTTGTCGGGTGTGCGCCTCGCCGACGAGGACTTTGCGCCGGTCTATCTGGACGACCCATTGTTTTGCGGCGTACGACATAAACTGCGCATCAAAGGCTCCTTTATGGCGTCTTCCAAGCTCTATGAGAAACAGGCTGTACGGGTTGTTTGTGTCCTCCGACATGCCTAGTTGCTCTGCCACCTCCTCATGACTTCTCCGTAACGCCCCTATTCCCTGAGATGAAAATATCCCCTTCTTTTTACGCTTCGCCAACCCCACCCAACTTCTTCTGAACATCCTCCCCCTTTAAAAAATACCCAAAAAAAAAGCATACAAGTAAAACGGACGTCACGGAAATGAAAAAAAAATGCTCGACCCACTGCCGTCGTTGCCGTGAAAAATAAAAAAAAACGGCCGTGAAAAAAAAGCGCCTTTCTTATGTACAAAAATTTCACGGCCGTTAAAAAAAAACAACGGCCGTGAAATTTTTGTACAAGTCTTTGAAGGAACACACAGTACACAGTACACAGTACACAGTACACAGTACACAGTACACAGTACACAGTACACAGTACACAGTACACAGTACACAGTACACAGTACACAGTACACAGTACACAGTACACAGTACACAGTACACAGTACACAGTACACAGTACACAGTACACAGTACACAGTACACAGTACACAGTACACAGTACACAGTACACAGTACACAGTACACAGTACACAGTACACAGTACACAGTACACAGTACACAGTCCTTGTAGGGTCTTGTTGCCTTTTGCCACACGTATTGTGCCCACGGTGTGTTGTGTTCACTGCTCTGAAGGTGCTGGATCTCATCTACCTGATGGGGTAAGTGACACAGCATCTGACCCGCCATCTGTAATCTTCTGGTTTCAACACTGCCTTTCAGTTCTGCATACTGAATTCGCAGCGTCCCGAGCGTCTCACAACCTCTTATTACTCTTTGCCCGAGAAGGATGTGTGTGGACTCACTCAACCCCGTTCATCACTTTTGTGACAAAGAAAACATCGGGCAAACAGTACAAGTTCACGGGAGCAAAAGGGTGGACCCCTCCCTCTGCGCGTATCTCGCCAACGTAGCGAAGAAGATCCAGAGGTGTGCAGAACGTGATGCGGTCTATTTTCCGACAAAAAAGACGGAGGATAGTTGTTCAATGGTGTGCTGATTCTGTTGGAAGATTTTGCACTGGAAGCTGAAGAACACCGCAAATGGTTCAACACAGATGAGGTTCGTCTCACAGTATTGATGTGTGCTCCACAACGGGAAGCCCATCAAATATGAGAAGAGTACTCTGCTCAAGAACCGGTTACAAGTGCTGAAACACGAGAAATATGCTACTCTGAAGAACCGGGAGCACGTACAAGTGCTCAGAAATGCCACACGCTCCAACTACAATTAACAGTAGGGTGAAAACGTGGGCGGGCAGCGGGAGACCAGCGCAGTGAGGAGAGCAGGGCACGCAGGTGATGGTTTGGATAAGTCCATTTCCTGTGAGAGTGGAATCCGGTCGAAGTCATAGTGGGGCGGAACAAAGGTTGCAGCTGAGCTGTTCTCCAGGCGTGAGTGGCAGATTGTTGATACGGAGGCTGTTGTTCAGAGACAACCGGTGTATGAGGATGCTCCCCATCAGACGCTGGAGGTAGCATCAATACTGTCCTTCAGGGCAGTAGGGATAACTCCACAGTTCGACACACAGTTAGGCCACGGCGACCTGTCAGCAGTTGTGACGAAGTGGAAACTAAGATCTGAGCGTATAGCATCGCAGGCAGGGCAGGACCACCATAAGTGCTCATTCGTGTCGTCAGCTTCCCGATCGCAGTGGGGCCGACTTTTTTTTGCACTTTTTATGTTGCTTTTACCCCCCAAGAATGACTTGGGAGGGATGGGAAAGGGGGTCTGGCCCTGTCTACGAACGAAAAAGAAGAAACAAGCAAAAAGCGTGGAAATATTTCACGGCCGTGATCAATGCAAAATTTCACGGCCGTTAAATTTTTCAGATTTTCTTCACGGCCGTGACCTCCCCGACAAAAAAATTTTATTCCCGTCGTGACGGCCGTTATACTTGTATGAAAAAGAAAACAAAAAGAAAAAAAAGGGTTTTTTTGTGTACCCCTTTTCTGAGAAATCGGGCTTTTTTTTTTGTATGAGAGAAGCGGGGAATGGGAGATGAGAGAGAGAGAGAGGGGCGTCTGTGGTGAACAACGCGCCCACCTCGACCTGTTTGAGTGAGGTGTGGGGCTTCTGCAGCGCGGTTCGACCCCCAGAACCCCGCAAAAAAGTGTGTTCAAAAGTGCATTGTTGATATTTCCCTCGTTCATGAGACTGCAGAAGGGAAAATAGTAACTCTGAAAAGGAAGGAAAAAAGGTTTTTTTCGTTGATTGCCCAATTGCCCTGTTGAAGGAGGGGGTGATTGGCGACCGTATCTGAGGAACTATTTCTCCTTTAAGCTACGCTTGTAGGTATAAAAAAATGAGTAGAATCTGACTTCAGGACACGGTGCGTCACATGCCGCATGGAAATCGGGTACACCCTTTCATCGGGTTTCAACGGGTACACCATCATTAGAGACACCCTTAAATATGCGACTCACTGTGCGACAAAAAAAAATATATATATAAATGGTGATCCGGGAGGGGTCGATATTGACAGGTCGCTGACACAGGGACTCTGTACACATACCCCCTGATATTGACAGGTCGTGACACGTCGCTGACAGGTCGTTGACCGACTTCCGAAAGCACCAATAAACTTAACACTCATCACACGATAAAACCCATGGGGAGAGGTTGTGGTGAAACGCACACACCTCGACCTGTTTGGGTGAGGAGTGGCTCTGCCAGCGCGGTTCGTCCCCAGAACCGCAAAAGTGTGTTCAAAATGCTTTGTTTCTATTTTCCTCCTTCATTTCATGAGGTGACACAAAAAAAAAAAGAATTAGTTCATATGTTATCTATTCTACTGAATAGAAGGCATAATAGGGTAAAAGAAAAAAAAACAACGTTTTTTTTTTTCGTTTTTCATACAAAGGAAGGGGGTTGTTTTCTTACTTTTCTTTTTCCACCCAATACCGGGGAGTATGGCTCACGTTTTTAAAAACTCATCTAAAAAATACAAGATGATCCTAAGCCTCTCATACTTACGTCACCTTGAACAAAAAAAAAAATGAAGTGGATCTGTATCTCAGAGGGGTTTTGAAAAGATTTGTGAAAGGGGTTGCTTCACGATTACAACCAGCCTTCTTATCCTGCCTTTTTCTCATCGCTTTTTTTCCTTCTTTTTTTTCCAGAATTGGGTCTAACTACGATCTCTGAATAACCTGTAGTATATCTCTATAGCAGTCCCCCCACGTTGCGCAATCCGACGTCGGTGTGGTGTAGAGGTTGTTGCTGAGCCTTCCTTTCAGATGGGAGGCCATTTTCAGCTCTAATATAGTCTTTTCTTTGCTTATCCGGGTAAATCGTAGAACTGCTGGCTGTTTATCACCTGGAGTCTTCAATGGAACGCGCAAGTCAAGAACATGGTTTACCGGGTTGTAAAGAAGCTTCCCGGTTTCCTCAGCGAATCTTAGATCTCCATCTTCGATGGGTAGGTCTTGCTTTGCAGTTAAAAACATTTTGCGCATTATCTGATTGTGCAGGAGTGGGATGAGCTGTTCGACAGCCCAGTCGACGCGATACGTTCCTTGAGGGAACGCTTCAAACTCAACCCAATCGCTCATGCTCCCTGCTAGCCACTGCGGTTCCATCACAACCACATCCACGTCACGTACCCGGTCCACCCCCACTCTCTCCCCTAACATACGAAACCGGAACAACGGCGCAGTCAGTACCCGCACCTCATACGACCGGTCCTCCTGCCGCTGCAACGTGTACTTCACTCCTTCGCTGGTTTGCTTGCGCTCCATTTTAGGGAAGTCCGCTAAGAGTGTTCCCTGAGGAAAGATTGAGTTAAAAGAAGGGTGTGTATGCGAAAGAAGGTCTGTGGGGAAATGGTGTGAAGATTTTTTTTTTTTGAAAATCTGATGAACGGTCAGTCAACCATGCAAAAAAGCAATCTGCGCGCAGCCAGCCATCTACGCCCTCCTCCCTCCTCCCCTCCCCGCCTCCACTCAGTCAGATGCAATCATATGACAGAACACTGCGAATGCTTGAAACACGACAAAACACTTCAAAGAAAAATATCAATGAAATTCAGAGTAATAAGCAAGCGAGATTGGCTTGGCGTATTGTGCACTGCACCGATTTGGAATTTGCTTTTTTGTGGAATTTTGTGAAATTTTGTAAAATGGAGAAATTTAGAAAGGATTCTGCTTTTTTTTTTTTTTTTTTTGTTGTATTTCACAGCCCCTCCGCTACGTTTTCAGATTTTTTTTGAGTTCTGTTGCGGGGGTTTTTTTTTTTTCACCTTGCGCCAGTGTCTTATCCAGGAATTCAGATTTCAAGATTGGGGTCAGCTGTTTTTGTGCCCAAAAATTTTTCAGCACTGCTGACCAGGGACATTAGGAACATAGGGAACTGTATTTTTTTTGCGGAGCAAAAAAAATCAAATGGCGCCGCAGGCGAAAAAAAATTTAGGGTACGGTGTAAAAATCTAGCTTTTTACAGTACAGAGTCACACATCGAATCCTTTTTTGCGGAGCAAAAAAGGGAAAATGGCGCCGCAGGCAAAAAAAAATTGAGGTACAGCCTGGATGGTGCGGTCAGCAACCCAGTTCCCCATGGTACTCCCGTGGTTCAACCATGGGATTTTTTTTTTTTTTTTTTTTTTTTTTTTTCTTTTTTCCAGACTTCTGTTGCGCCGCAACAGAACTTTATACGGTAGCGGAGCCCCTGGTATTTCAGTTGTGGTCGATATTTAAAGAATTGCAATGAACAAATTTGGATTGGGTTTATACCTCTCGTGCACGTCTAAACAAAAAGAAATAATTTTGGTTTCATAAAAAAAAAAGTTTATAAGATAACCATGAGCCTCCCGTGCTTAAGTCATCTTGAAAAGGAAAGTTGAAAGACGAATCGAATACGCCTCGCGTGCACACACATATATCTTACAGTAAGACAACAAACATCGGTGGGGTAAAAACCCTCCTTAGAGTTTTTGAAATCCCAAAACCCACCTTAGTTTTTTACCCCTCCCGGTGTTTTTACCCCACCTATGTTCCTACCCCACCGGTGTTTGTTGTCTTACTGTATTTTCTAAAAGAATACTCATGAGAATAGCACAAAAAGTCTGGCTGCACGGAGTTACCTCTAGGAGAGGGAAAAACAAAAACAAAAAAAGGGTTTGCTTTAGTTATAGTGGAGCACACTCTAGGGTGGCTACACTAATACAACCAAGTTTTCAAAAAAAAAGAGCTAAATGTTCCCGAAAGAATTTTTTGCTCCCCGACCGAAACCAACTGACTTCACTGACTTGAGAGGGAAAAAAAAAAGGGTTCGTTCAAAAAATACTGTTTTTTTTTCTTTTGTACGTTATCTTCACACATCCTCCACCTCCAACGTTAAAGGGGGGGGGGGTCAATCAGACATGGCGAGACTCAAGGAAAGGTGCAACAGCGTCACCTCTCTCTCTCGCAGACAATTCTGATTGAATAATTCTGTTTGCGTAAAGTGTGTAATAAATATTCTGTGGTGATATTTTTTTATTACTGCAATACGCTCCCACTGAGTACCTGGCAGTGAAGAGGAAACCTCTTTGAGGCCAAAAAAAAGTGGCGATAGTGCAAAAACGCCTCTGGGACGCAGGCACTGACACTCCGCAGGGGTTATCGAACCCCCCCGGAGTGTTGCACTTTGGGGGAAAAGAGTCAGAGAGTTAACTTTCATATACTTTCAAATTCAGAGAGAACAGAAAAGCATTTTGAAAGGATATTGGAAAGAAAGAAAAAATGGGTTCATTGCGGAAACCCTGCTCAAATTTATTTATAAAAAAAAACACACACATACACACTTCGTTGAAATCCTTTCCTTCGCTGCCAAGGGAGATAGATGGCCCACGATGAGGGGAAAAAAGGGGCGGGGGAAAAAAAAATCACACCCTATCAAACCTGACAACCATCAGTATACCACCGAACGGCAAAAATCTGGAGAGAGAAAAAAAGAGCAGTTGAAAACGCTGCTAAAACGCATCTCAGTCGAGCTCATGCACGGTGATCATGTCACCAAAAACCTTAGTAACATCATCACCGTGTGCAAAAAAAAAAACCCCCCCCTCCCCCTCCGCCTCTCCCTCCCCGAGAAGGCAGCTTGTCACACCTTCTCAGTGGATTTAGGTCGGTGGGGATCAGTGGGGGTGCGAAGCATCTATCTATTGAGGAATTACCAACAGTGTGTGGGGGTATTACCTGAATGGGTTTCAACAACAGCCACGATCAGGGAGGGGGGGTGGGCGATTGAAGAAAAGAAAAAGGCAAGACGTAAAGAAAGTTGAAACACAAAAAAAAGCCCTCTCGTGAAACAGTGTACCTTTGGGGCATAAATATCCCCAACCATGCCCTACATCCATTTTGTGGTTTGCATCTGATACAAAAAAAAGATACCCCCATAATGACAAGGGCCCTCTTCTTGGATGCCAACCCAAGTGTTGACCACAATCTATAAGAGAAAATCAATATAAGAGCTGTCTTGTGTAAAGAAAAGGCAATGGTCAAAAGTGACAAAAGAAGAGTGGTTAAAACGTACTAAATTATTTCATATACTTTCTTTTCTTAAATAAACGAAAAGAAAGCAAAGAGGGTGCGACAAATGTACCCTTGCTTTTTTTTTTTTTTGGAATGTTTTGCAAAACGTAGAAAAAGAAAAATAAATGTACTAAAAAAACACAGTTCAGGTCGTGTTCATGCATGGTCCGTAAGAATGATTAAGATATTATTTTCAATCAAAAGATGGAGTTTTCCACCAGCGTCCACCAGCGTAAGAGAACGGAGGCAGTTCACAACCGCTCGAAGAACACGCAAACCTCTCTATACCTGGCCAATATAAGAGGATGCTTTACCTTTGCTGTACTTAGTCACTATAAAGAAAACGCAAATACTTTAAAAAGGGCGAAATTTTGAAGAGAAAAACAGGGTTGAAATACAAAGCCCCCCTAGTGACAAAAACAATTGAAAGATGGGTGGGGTCTCTCTTGACAATAGAAACTTAACACTCATCACACGATAAAACCTCATAAGGGAGAGGTTGTGGTGAAACGCACACAACCTCGACCTGTTTGGGGTGAGGCGTGGATCTGCAGCGCGGTTCGTCCCCCAGAACCGCAAAAGTGTGTTCAAAATGCTTTGTTTCTATTTCCTCCTTCATTTCAGGCGACAAAACAAAATCTTGGTATCTTTGAAAAGGCGTTGTATTCAGGTCGACACACACACACGCCGTGTCCCACACTAAAAACGTCTCACCAGTTTTCCACAAGGACTTTATCGACAAAAAAAAGGGGGTTAAGACAAGCTTAAGCTGTGCGCAATTACCCGAAAAGGGAGGAACTCTTTGAAGAATACCTTATTCAAATTACAAATTATCGTAAAAAAGATCGAACTTCCCAGAAAAATCTTGAAAAGGTCGAACATTATTACGGTCGACAATTTGTATGAGTACGGTAACAGAACCATTCCTTTTCATGACCGAAACGTTGAAAAAGGTAAATTTGTTGTAAGATGAACATGTGGGCGGTATGGGGCAGAAAGCGGTGAACAAAATGAAACTGATAACGTAACAAAGGGGTGAAGGGGTAAGGTGCGAACCATTTAAAGTGCAAACGCTCTTCTCATGTGTTCGCAGCCATAGAAAGAAACAAAAATGGTGTGATCACCCAAACGGATTCTCCGTGGTTCTCCCGAAGGTGCTCCGCAAATATTAATATAGCCCGAAACAGTTCTCCGTGGTTCCCCCGTGGTTCTTCCGTGGGTTGTCCGTACCCCCTGAATCACACCAAAAAAAACTTGAAATACAAAGCCCTTTCGAGACAGTGTACCTAAAAAAGGAGAAAGGCTGAAAGATTACGCATCTAAACAAAATAATTGAGGGGAAAATGGGAAGCGACAAGACTACTCCCACGCTACCCAAACTTGATAATACGGAATACTGAACTGATAGTAAAGCCCAACAAGAGAGAAAAAAAATCAAAGAAAAAATATACAAAACGTTTGTTGTACAAAGAGAACACTGCTTTTAAAAAAAAGAAACGAAACTTGAAATACAAAGCCCTCTCGTGGCAATGTACTAAAGGAATGATTTGCCGAGAAATTCGAAACCGAAACTGATTTTAAAACAATACGAAAAAGCCACAAAACTGTGTGCGTACTTAAGCGCAATTTGAACAACATTTTTTTTACCCATCTTGGGGTTAATTTGGGGTATTTTATGTCGGTCAAATTCACAAAAAGTGAATTTGGCTGAAGTACCCCAAACTCACCCCAAATCTATACCTCCTTTGTTTAGATCGGCAAAAACATTGAGACTCGGGAGTTCCAAATCCAACATTTTGCTCTTTTTTTTTGCTGTCACGTCGTTGCACCATATCTTCATCAAAGAAATGACGAAGTTTTTTTTTTTTTCTATACAACATCCTTATAACAGTGAAGTTGACAGTGCAAAAACGCTTATGGGATGCAGGTACTGATATCGAACCCTCCCGGAGTATTTACAGTTGGGGGAGTAGATGACAGGAAGAAAACTGTAAAGCAGATTTCAAAACGAAGAGCGAGGTTCGTGATGATACACTTCGCCTGCACCCTTTTTTAAACCCCTTCTTCGGGTGGAAAACATAAAATATGGTATCCTTAGAAACAAAAAAACAAAGCCGATATGGCTATTACTAACTCAAATAAAAGCAAATCACCGAGTTGTACCAAACCTGAAAAACCTACATGGTTTTCGGTCTGAAGGATTTAAAAAAAAATACGGCACACTTCTCCCAAACGGAAGCAAAAAAGGAATGCAACCAGCCCCCCCCCCTTTCGACGTTATACACTCTCCAATTCAATCCCCCCTTACATATGCTGACTGTTCAACGGATTGTTTGAGAGAGATGACGTGCGTCTCCCTTGGGGAGTCATTGGTAGAGGATGCTGCTGTGCCCCTGAGTGGATCGGACGGAGACGGGTACTGTCACTTCTACACAGCATTGGTGTCGATTTCGCCCTCTTTGGCCCAGGCATGTGTCCAGAAACATCTGCTTCACATGACGTACAGACCGACTGGGACGGTCTCTTCACACTGTAACAACCATGACAGAGATGCAGTTCACAATATTCTTGCACCACATCGTTCAAATCTAGATCCGCAGAACGGTCGCACCCAGGGAGCGCGCAACGTGGCCCTCCACTGTCCTGAGAGCTTTCTGTGTCGGTGGTGATTCGGAAACTATGGTTCTCCCCTACCCTACCCCATGGTACTGACGCAGGGGAGGCTGGCGCTAATGGAACCAATGTTGACTCACTCAAAACCGATGCAGCTGCTGTACGGAGATCCTCTTCACGGCGCTTCCGTCTCTCCATCTTTGCGTCCTTTTCACTGCTCTCTGGGGCCGGCTTTACTCTGGTTTTTGGACGTCTTTGTGAGACCGACATCATATCTGGTGGTTGCGAAGCATTGCGTGTAGGGGGTGACGGTGGATCCGTTTGAGTGGTGGTCGCACCCTGCTGAATTCCTCTCACCGATTCCTGCAACGCAGCGAGCTGTACGTTCACCCCAGAGGCAAAACGTTGCCCCACCTTCAGGTAGTTCCTCTCGACGTCTCCCTTTTTGTGGGCCCTTTCGAAGAGCCGGATGCATTGTTCGGGGTGGAGGAACATTGCAGTGCCTTTGCACCATTCTTCTAGAGTGAGGCGAACCTCCTTCGACCGACGTACCCCTGGGATTCTCCGATCCTCTACATGCCGGATTACCCAACGAATGATATTAACTCTCGCCTCGCAATACGATTTGGAACGATTGTTCAAACACGGCAACATCCTGCGCATCAGATTCTTGCTGTCCTTCTTTAACCCATCGAAGGAGAACCCTTCGTTTTCCACCTTCATGTTTTCCTGCGACGCAACAAACGCTCCCGTAATAATCGCAAGAACCATGTTCAACAAAATAACCCAAGTAATGATAATAAATGACGCCATATAAAGGCCCGTCCAATCCGGATGAATTCGTTTCAATTCGTCGTAGTGTTGGTCCACCTCTGCTGAGATGAGGAGACGGAGGAGGTACGACATGGCAAGCCACCATGAGGAAAAGCTTTTGTGGTCTACACCATACAGTGCGCTCCCCCCAATGCCGTAGCCGACCAGAACGATGAAGAAGATGAGGAACATCGCCATCAGGTCTGACGCAGCACGCCTCGCAGTTTCACTCAAAACCCCGAGCCTATTGTTGTACTGCAAGAATTTGAAGAGACGAAGCCACGCAAACACCACAGCAATCCCCACATAGGTGTTCGCACGCTCAAAATGAAACCCATATTCGAACAGAGATTGGTACATATTTAGCTCAGATACCTCTGTGGTTCCGTCGTGCAGGTCAGGCCCTTCGGACCATAGCTTCATACGGTATATCACAGTGTACACTAAAAAAACGATGAAGCCGACATCAAACAGCTCAAATGGTTGAACCATCCACCATGGTATACCTAATTGGATGCGTTGGTATATTCCGAAGAATAGAGCCAAAATGAGAACCCCGGTGCCCACTGCGAGAGCAATGTCTGCGACGAAGAGGAAGCGACGTTGTGTCGTATCAAATCGCAGCAAATCAAAGGGATACGCCTTGGACCCTGCAACAGTGGACCCGGTCGCAAAGAATTCGACGAAGAAATGGTTCAACGCAAAGGCGTCAATAGAAGGGTTGAAGGTAAGCACGTCAATGATGACGACACGCGTCGCCTGGTCAATCCAGGAGTTGTTCATGAGGTATGTGATATTGTTCATCACGTCGGTCCGCTCCAGGTCGTACGGCATCACCACGGAAAAGGCCTCGTCTGTAGAGGAGTACGTATGGAACAGCGTGCTGACAGCGAGGACGGAGATGCCGGTCCCTATCTTCCACTCGCTCTTTGGTCCGTAGGGCTCCTTGGAGATGTCGTCCTCAGCCCACTCCCCATAGCATTGTTCAGGGATCTTGCCGTCCAGCGCTGTCGCCACCACCGAAGGTGTCCAGCAGTGTCTGGGGCGTACCCGAAACTGTCGCAGCAAGAGGTACCCTACAGGGAGGTTGGAGAGCTGTGCGAGACGTCCGCCTTTCTTGCCGAGGTCTAATACCTGAGGGAGGTTGGGTAGTGGGGTGCAAACATAACAAAAAGGAAAAAGAGAAAAAAAAATCAGAAAATCTGTCAGGATCCGTAATAAATTTGTGTCTATTTTAGTCACCGTTTCTACACGGTTTTGTTGAGTTAGCAGTGCTATAAGAAGGACTCAAAGAAGGAGGCTCATACCTGCAACGACAGCTCTGTGTACCAATCCCAGAAGCGGGCAACCGAGTCTATCGCCATGAAGGTGTCTTGGAGAAGCTCCTGCTGGTTTGCCTTCTCGAGGTGGTAGAGCTCGTTGTAGCGTGAGTTGGAGAGGCGCGACATCCATGGGATGATGGTGACGATGAGGAGGAAGAGGATGTAGAACGGGAAGCCACGGTAGGCACGCGCCTTGGCCACGTCACGCCGCAGCACGTCCAGGGACTGCAGTGCCACAATGTCGTCCTGCAGGCTCAGGTTCCTGTGGTGCGCAAGAATCAGCAGCTCCTGCGAGATCTCCTCGTCCCTCTCCTCCAAAGGAATCTCTTCATACTCAATCAGCCGCCCCATCATTGCCCCTTTACCCTTGTCCCCCCGAGGGGGTGCTTGGGTGTGCTACCCGATCTTGGAGAGGGGGCTATCGTGTACTGGCCTTTTGGAGGGGGTGGTTTTGTTTGTGCGTAAAGTGTGTAAATCAATTTTCTGTGTTGATACTTTTATTACCGCAATACGCTCTCACTGACTACCTGGCGAAGAGGAAACCTCTTTGAGGCCAAAAAAATATATGATGAAAAAGCTTCAGAAAATCCTGTGATAGTGTCCGCTATATAGGATATGAAGGGAAACTTCATACGAGGATACTTCCGTGCTATTCACAGGACTCGATAACGTGATTTGAGCGTATCTAATACCTTTTGTAATGATGTGTGGGTTGGAGAATAAAAGCAATCCTTTTTTGTTGTTTTGTATCGACAAAAATTTTTTTTTTTGTACATGCTTTTATTGTTCGGTTCTGAGAAAGAAAAACAAAGAGAGGGAGAGAAAAAGGACGCATTTTTTTTATCGGCATCGAGGCGACTGCACACTACTTCTGCTTTTTTTTTTTTTTGAAAAAAAATTGGTTTGCAATAGTGTAGCCACCCTAGAGTGTGCTCCACTACACTTTGTTTTGTTGTCATTGAGACAAGGTTCTTTGTACAAAAAGGGGGCGGGAAAGGAAAATAATGTAAGAGAAAATAACTTCACACATAACCCTCTCATCACGAAAAGTAGTTTAATGATGCTCGCAGGTCTGTGTTCAGTTCACCTTGTTTTTTTTTCACAATCGTTACCGTACAGCACTGAAAAAGAAAAAAGAGAGAGTTGAAATTATGCAAAACGCCTCGCCGTACACCAGCGGGGCGTATCCGGGCACTGCTTCTCTCCTTGGGTATCCCAGAGGGCACTTCATTGGCAATGCAAACAGTGTTCCTCAGAGGGGGGGGGGGAAGGGGAAGTTGCATGCATGGTAACAAAAAGTATAACATTGCTAGACAAGGGTATCGTTATCACCTGCTGACAACGCAGGGTCCAGACAGTTCGCACTTTGCCCACAACGTATATCGCACTTTCTGAATGTGCACGCCGTTGAAGTAAATGATCTGATTTGTGGTAGTTGTGGCTTTTCATTGTTCTAAGACAGCGGTGAAACAACAAATCAAGTCATTTACTTCGGTCATGTATTTTGTAGAAAAGTGACGAATGGGTTGGGATTCGTTCAAAAGTTGATTTTGAAATACAAAGCCCTCTGAACAGTGTACTTTACCTTTCAAATGGTGCCTACTCTTAACAGAGTTCCAATACGCACTCACAAAATGGGTATTGCTTTGCTCTTGGGATCTACCTAACATTTTGCTTTCAAATCACATACACAGACACATCTGAGAAATGCCACAATGACAAAAAAAAAAAAAATACACAAAAAATCAAACACACAATAGTGGACAAAAAGAGAAACAGAAGAAAAAGTTTATCAGATGAACCTAAGCTCTGCTTTGATTCACCTTTTTTTAGAATAAAACCATGACAAACCTGGCTGGCGGGGGGGAGGAAGGGGGGAGAAGAAGGAAATAGTAGCCAAAAAAGTTGACTCGAAATACAAAAGCCCTGTGACAGACAGTGTACCTTGGTACGTGACCGACTGGACAACCATGAAGTCGTACATCCATTTTCGTGGTTTACATCTAATAAAGATGCCAAGCTTTTTTTTTGTCCAGGCCGTACATTGTTTTCGATTACCATTTAAAAGAAGGCACCCCACGTTGAATTGAAAACGGGGGGAAAGGGAATGGGAGTAAAGGGAGAAAACGCAATGTTTTTTCTTCTTTGGAAACTTGGTTGTTTTAGTGTAGACACCCGAAGATGAACTCCACTATACTACACGCTTCTAGGTAATGCCCGAATTGCTCCAGGCGATGCGACTTCTTTTTTTTCAATAGCTCTAGTTAGCGGGGGGGAAGGGGGTGGTCATATCCATTCAGAACAGGGTCTGGGTAGGACAGAGTGGCATACCAAAGTTGGCTTCTACAACTCAAAAATGAACTACAGATTGCATTTTTTGTTGTGTCGACACAGACAATCAATCACCTAGTGAAGGATCTGTATGCAAGGTCGCGCCCGAAGGCTAATGTACTTCAGGCACCTCCGACTGACCCACTGTACGATGCCAGCCATCCGGGATGAAAGCATAAATAGAAAAAGAGAAGTTGAAAGTGCAAGCGCCTCACCGTTCATCGGCGGACGCAGTGCACTGAGAAAAAATGAATAATTTGTTGCAAAGTGGAGTCGCCACGGTTTGTGCAAGAAAATCCATTTCCCCCTTCATCTCCCTCTGACAAGCAATCTCCTGTCGTATGTTCTGTGTTGTGGGCATGGAATATGGGTGGAAAAAAATTAAAGGAAAAAGTTGGGTGAAACAATCCTAAAGCTTCCTGTAATTCGGATCATTTTTACCAACGTTTTTCACCTTGAAATAAAACCTTGGAAAGAGTTGTGCAAAAAAAAACCCCAAAAAAGTACTGCACACAGTCGCCGTAAAGGGTTTCTCTCATACATAGACATTGACAGAAAAAAACACAATAAAAAAAAAATTGAAGTTGATAGTGCAAACGCCTCTGGGACGCAGTCACTGACACTCCATGGTATCAAGCCCCCCGGAGAGCTGTGGTCGGAGAAAAGAAAAACAAAAAAAAAAAAAGAGGCAATATATGCGCACAAAGAAAAAAAGACAGAATACACCGACCCCCCTACCCGAATCCCCTTCTACCCACCCTCATTTTCCCCAAAAAAAAAGTAATAATAATTCAACGCTGATAGCGTGTCTCTACAATGATGTTAGCTGTGTTAGCTTCGCACCCAGCGCATCACAACCTGTTGTGTTGGGGGTTGGGTTATTTGAGTGATAGTGAAGCACAACATAAAAATGGCGCAAAATGGCGCAAAATTGCTGGAGGAACTGAAGTTACAACGCCACAAAAGTTTGCTGCAATTAAGGAGTCCGACCGACATAGGGGTGCACGGCGGCACCGTCTTTTAGGGGCACGCTCGATGAGGAGCTGTGATGCCGATCCAACTACACCTTCAGAGTTGTCCATTTTTTGCAAGAAAAAAAAAATAGAAAAACGCCACAAACAATAAGACGCCCCAACGCCCCACTTCATGACATCACAAATCAACAACAAATCCAGGGCATCATACCGGTGGAGCATCTGGCTTGGTCTTTGTGGGCACGACACGCACAGGGCTGTCTGCCCCTGGTGGGAGAGTGTAGAGCACCTGCGGCGGTGGCCGTGCCTTTACACGTTCTCTGTCCTGCTGTGGGGACTGTGGCTGCGACGGTGAGTCTGCGGCAGGCGAGGCAGGTCTGTCACCCGCACAGGAGGAGCCATCCCCTACAACGTCTTCGGAGGAAGCAGAGCGTGAGTGCGCCACCCAAGGGGGTAGTGACTGTGGGGGGGGGGGGGGGGAGGGAGTGGAAAGGGTCAGAGGGGGGTATTTGAGTAATCAACTGAAGCGCAAAAAAAGTTTTCCCCCAAAAACCCCAGTTTGAGACGCAATTGTACTATGGGTCAGTCCATAAACCACCCCCCCCAAAAGGTAACCTGGGGTCCTTATTTTTATTTCATCTGGGTTCTACTGGGACTTTCTCCCCGATTTTTTTTTTAATGAACTCAGAGTTAAGTTTCTGGGTTCAATAAAAAAAACGACGAGCAAAAAGTCCAATAGGAAATATGATGGATACCCCCCGAGAGCAAAATAAACCAACGGTAAAAATTGGTACCCTTGGTTTCCTATAGGTTCCTATAGGAAACCTACATTTTCCCATAATTTCCCACACAACTTACTTGACAACAGGATGAAAACAAATACAAAAATGGCAAAAGTGAGTAAAACCGTGCAAGGGGCACTGGACTTTGCTAGGGCTCTGGGGGAAACGCAGTTCTCAGGGGAGAAGACTCGCAAGGAGGTTCTTGCCTACGCGAAGGCACGCAGTTGTTACCGTAGGGGTTTCCGGGAAGACGTGTGGTTCAAAGCTTTATGGAAAGCGAGAGGAATATCCCTCATCCTTCACAGGAAGAACACCACCCGTGGGGGACGCGCGGTCCAACTGTATTTCTGCAGTAACCTGGATGAGTGTGTGGGTGTGCCATCAGAAGGTACGTTTTGCACAAGCCTTCCGCGTGTTTGGAGGCACGGACAACGACGCCGCTGCCATTCTCCTTGCTGTAAGGGGTAAATACGCGTTGTTCACCCCTCCGTACCTTCTGATGGCACACCCACACACTCATCCAGGTTACTGCAGAAATACAGTTGGACCGCGCGTCCCCCACGGGTGGTGTTCTTCCTGTGAAGGATGAGGGATATTCCTCTCGCTTTCCATAAAGCTTTGAACCACACGTCTTCCCGGAAACCCCTACGGTAACAACTGCGTGCCTTCGCGTAGGCAAGAACCTCCTTGCGAGTCTTCTCCCCTGAGAACTGCGTTTCCCCCAGAGCCCTAGCAAAGTCCAGTGCCCCTTGCACGGTTTTACTCACTTTTGCCATTTTTGTATTTGTTTTCATCCTGTTGTCAAGTAAGTTGTGTGGGAAATTATGGGAAAATGTAGGTTTCCTATAGGAACCTATAGGAAACCAAGGGTACCAATTTTTACCGTTGGTTTATTTTGCTCTCGGGGGGTATCCATCATATTTCCAATTGGACTTTTTGCTCGTCGTTTTTTTTATTGAACCCAGAAACTTACTGGGGGGGGTCGAATAAAGCACGTACGTGTTTTATTAGGCGTCCCTACACTTCAGATCCTGAGGTTTAAAAAAAAAAAAAAAGTTCGAAAAGGCGAATAAAGCACGTACGTGCTTTATTCGCCTTTTTGAACTTTTTGGAAAGTTTTTCCAGTCGCAATTTTTTTTTCGATTTTTTTTCGCCCAAGAGGTGATTTTGCTGCATTTCCGAGCCAATCCCGGCTTGTGGTGGGGCATATTCGGAAAAATGGACAAAATTTCAGCGACTTAAATTTTCACAAAATACGAACTACCTTGTCACAACACAGGAAAAGTTCAAAAAGTCGAATAAAGCACGTACGTGCTTTATTCGACGCAAAAAAAAGCAAAAATCCCATTTTTCAAATGCGTGCTTTATTCGACGTACGTGCTTTATTCGAATTACCTCGTTTATTCGGCCCCCCCCAGTAACTCTGAGTTCATTAAAAAAAAAATCGGGGAGAAAGTCCCAGTAGAACCCAGATGAAATAAAAATAAGGACCCCAGGTTACCTTTTGGGGGGGGTGGTTTATGGACCGTGCCATATACGATGATTCCCATATGTGAGAATCTGCGACGCTACGGAGAGCCTTAGAGAAAAGCGCGCCCCGTTTATAGATTACCCAATATTCTCTTTTGTTGTTATATGAACCATACGTTGTCCGACTCTCCATCGCCCTGCGACGCTGTCTCAGCGTCGCTTGAGAGCTCGATGCGTTCGTCCACGAAGACTGTCTTGCCTGGCTGTTCTGCCACGAGCCCTGTTAGGGTGAGGATCAGGTCTTGCACCATGCCCTTTTCTTCGTCCGTTGCCGTCCATACTTGCCGCATGGGAGTGGCGAAGGGCTCCTGCTCCAGTCTGCGCTCTTCCCGCATTTTTTGTTCTTGAAGCTGCATGAGACGCTCGCTTTTGCGTGTTTTCGGTGTCAACGATAAGGGTTTCCGTTCTACTTCCTCCTCCGGCTTGACATCCCAATCCTCTCGACTAAACTCTGCCACCACCCCATCGATCTGCCACCCTACCACCGGCTCGTTCATCTCAAACAACCCCACCTTCTCCCTCCGCATCGTCTGCGGCTTCCGCTTCACCACCTTCGGCGCCTGCTTTGGATATTCTATGTCCAGCACCGCAGCCTGCATGGTCTCCCTCCTCTCCCTCACATCCGTCTGCCCTCTGCTCTTATGCCCCGCCCCTGCCCCCCACGGTATCGCCGTTGTCGCCCCTACCGGAGCAGGTGAGCTTGCTATCGGAGATGGTGTCCCCGCACCCACCCGCCTCTTCAAGGCAGGGAAGGTGCGTACCCTCATTGCCTTAGGGTTTACCGGGGCGGAGGTGCTTCTGAGACGTGCCTTGTCATGTGGTGGTGCATTGTCGTCTGTTGAAGGTTCGGGGTTCCGGGTGGGAAGGGTGACTTCGAAGTCTACTCGGGTGCGGAGAATTGGAGGGTCGCGTGTGGTAGTGGGTTTGCCTGCAGAAAGGCCGTCTCTTGCTGTGGTTGTGCTGTCAGCGGAGGCAAGGGTGGATTTTATCTCGCGGAGTTGGTGGCGTCGTGACAATGCAAGGTTTGGTGACGTAGCGGCTTTGTGGATTGCGGAGTCTCGCCGTCTTGCCCAGACGTCCTCCTGGGTGGCACGGAGCTGTGCCGGGGTGTCCGTATCGCATGAGGCCAGCCCCCTTTTAAACCCAGAGGGCGCTCGAATAGCGACGTGGGTTTCTTCCTCCTGGCGCGCTGCGGTGACTGCAGTGGAGCTGTACACCTCATGCCTTGAGGTCGTCGGTGTGGATGTAGTCGGCTCTGCCCACGCAGTGGAGGAGCGTCGCCCTGCAGTAAGGTGGCTGTGGGTGTTCGAGGGGTTTGTGTGGGTCCCCCGCAATGGAGCCTCCATCGCCGCTTTGTATTATGTGCTTTGTGATGTGTACGGTAGGGTGTTGTTTAATGCTCTGCAAACCCCGATATCGGTGTTCTAACAAGACCCTGAGGGGAGGGAGGGGTGGGAGAATTGATGTGGAAATGTTGAAACAGGGTCCAGTCCCCCTCCCGAGCTCTTAACAGCTGGGAATGCCCCCCTGGGTGAAGGTGGGGCACCGCGACATAAAATGAGGAGCCAGCTGGAGCTCTAGCCTGCGAAAGCCATGAGGCCCCCCTAGGAAAACGGGGTACAGATTGGAAGAGACCTCGCCGGTAGCTAGGAACCCTCCCTCGGATAGTACCAATGATCAAAACTATCTAAATACCGTAATTGTAAAAATGTTGGGCCGTAAAAATGTTGGGACAGCCCAAAAAAGGCTCGCTCGTCCCAACATTTTTACGGCCCAACATTTTTTGGGCTACTTTGGCTTGAGCCTATTTGTCTTAGCGTTTTTTTTTTTTTTTTTTTTTTTGTTGTTGAAAACTTTCCACGTCCTGGGCTGGACGTTAAATTGCATCCGGGGGCCCTTTTGTGGCACTCCTCCTGAAACTCTATGAAGGTCTGACCTGAGGGTAAAAGGTGCTGGGTATGCTACCCTGGGTGCTGAAGGCAGGCACACAACATGTGTGGAGGGACCTGCAGAGCCCTAGCCAGTGAAGCCAAGGAGGCCCCCCTAGGAAACTAGGGAACGGATTGGAAGAGACCTCGCCGGTAGCCGGGAACCCTCCCTGGGCTAGTACAATGATGAAACTTCAATCTAAAGTCCACACCCATGTGGCGGCCGCTTTGGCATGCGTCTGTAAGGACAGCCTTGACTGATACTTTCTGTATTAGCACACGATTGCCTCCCTGAAGGCTACGTACACGGTGGAGTCTACCCGGGGGGGAGTTACTCTTTGGGGGGGACTTAAAGGGGGACTCAAAGAGTCCCCCTAGGGGGACTATAGAGTCCCCCTAGGGGGACTATGTAGTCCACCTAGGGGGACTATAGTCCCCCTAGGTGGACTCTTTTGGTGGGTTCTTGTGGGTTGTGGGGGCTGGTGCTGGCAGGTATGTACACACCAGGGGGGTGGTGAGGGTCCCAGATGGGCCCAGGGAGGTAAAAGGTCATGTTGTGCATATCATTGCACAGTTTATACAGTGCAAACTGTTGTTTGCTATTAGATGCGATACAATGACAGAGTCTTGTTGCTTATTTCCTTTCAGTCCTCAGTTGTTAACGCCTGATGTGGTTTGCATGTTTGAAATGTATAGCTATGAGAGCAGCTGCGCACGGAGACGTGCCGAGAGAAGGAGCCGTCGCCATACTGGATAAGGCGACGGCCTACAACCATCCAGACCCACCCCAACTCCAGGGATGGACCCTCGGTCGCTGTCGTGATGATGGAGTCCCTCTACGGCAGCAGCCCCTCCTGGGCCTCCCCCCACCAGCACCTTCATCATGTGCGCCAGGCAGGCACCTACATCGCCACATATACAGTCGCTCTCCGCACTCCACTCCAACATACTCAGGTCGATGCACCGGGTGGCTACACCACAGATGATGCGAGCGGTGTTAAAGGACGCTAGCGACCACCCCGCCTGGCAGAAGACCCCCGAGAAGACCGCACGCAAATGGCTTGCGAAAGCACATCGTGGATACCTCCGTGACTGCAGCACGCGATTGCAAGAACACCCGCCTGCTGATGCGACTGCTCGTGGAGGTGCACCCCGACACCGACCTCCGTCGCGTATCGGGCATCGACGGCGCGCTGAGGATGAGGCCGCAGGCAGCCTCACGCGAGAGGGTGGTGTGGCTGAGCCGGAGCACAGCCTCAAGGCTCGTGAAGCAGCATTGCTGCATCACGGGAGGGTGATGATCGCCTCACCCAAATATTTTGGGCTTGTCGTACGCCCCGTCCAGGAACGCAGCGCATGCGCCGCCAGAAGTCGCTCCTCATGCGGGCCCAAAGACCACCCAACCGCGGACTTTGTCGCCGCACTTAACAACAGCGGCCTCGCGTGCGCAACGCAGACCGTGCCGAGCACTGGGAAGACCTGGTGCGTTAAGTTAACATCATGACACCCGTCCCCAAAGACGCATGTGTCATCAAGGGAAGCCGGTGATGGCTTGCCAGGCCCAGCCTGGTCACCGATTCAGAAGCAGGAAGAGGGCGGGCCCGGCCACACCCGACAGCGCCAAGCCTGAGGCGAAACGGCAATGCAAGCCGGAAAAAAGGGGGCAAAAGAAATAGTAGGATCGGTAGGTAAGTAAAGTTGCTTCGTTCATTGCACAAACAAAATAGCAGCAACACGACCACTGCAGCCGAGGGAGAGGAGTCGAGGGAGGAGCTGCAGAGGCAGAACCTCGACCTTCTGCGACAGCTGGTGGAACTGAAGCAGCAGATAGCGTGACGGCACAGCTCACCGTCACCACCAACCAAGACACTGCGATGACAGCAAAGACCCCTTCTCAAGAGGTCTCTGCCACCTCCACAACTGGGATACACTCCACGCTCCCTAACCCCGGACCCAAACCCCTCAAGTGTCTCTCCGACAACATCAACGGATTGACACAAACGACACGAGCAGAAGCTGACGTGCCGTCTGCAGGACACGGCGTTTGATGCAGGGGTGCAGGTTGTGCTTGCCCGCCCTCGCTTGGCCGACATCAAGTGTCCTGCTCAGTACAGTGTAACGCATACGGGAGACAACGGGTCACTGTCGCGTTGTGGAACGCTCTGCATCTATAGTAGCAGGCGTGGGCATGTTGGCGGCTTCGACACAGAAACCTACGAGCCTGTCTTCTCATTTGATTGATGCGGACAATTATGTGTACGGTGCGCCTGCCATCTCTCAGTGCAAGACACGCTGCTACCTGCCTTGTGGGGATTGCCTTCTCAAGGTTGCACTTCCGGGTGGGGAGGTGGTCCGCAAAGTCGACTGCGCTTCGTGGACCTTGTTCTCCTGTGGCAGTGTTGTTGTCTCGTATGGCAAAGACGGCGTCTCTGTGTATGACGAAGACCTGACGTTGCTCTGCTCTCTCTCGCACGAAGAGTGTGTTACTCTACTGCTCGCCCAAAAAGAGTACGACGTTGTCTGCCTTAAGGAACTCAAAGCGAGCCAGACAGGCGACATTGGCTTCGACGTTTACACATTATGTATGATACAAACGCATGCGTATCCAAAAGCGTGCGAAGGGGGCGACGGCATCGGGAGGCGGCATCTACGTCCGCACCACACGCACATACAAACACATCTTCACTTCTCCAGAGAGCAGCGTGACGGAGAGACTCGCCTTCAAAGTGGAAGGTGTGCGATTCTGCAATATGCACAGGCCAAGTGCGGCAGGCCTGCACAAAAATGACACACTACGTGCCGCCGGCAACGTTTCAGAACTGCCCACACAAGGGAAGGTGGTGGTTGCGGGGACGTGAACGCGCACCACCGATCCTGGGCACACTGCACTACACGACGCTATGCCACTGCACAAAAAAGGGAAAGACATGACTGACCCTCGTCGTACCGCCCGATCTCCCTTACCGGCAGTGTGTCAAAGGTGATGGAGAAACTGGTGGGGCGACGCATGCACCAACTGATGAGCCAGCCAGACTCTTCAGTGAACAACCTCCACTCAGCTTAGGACGAGCCACCCTCTTGCTCCACCGGAAGGCAGCAAAGGTGATCACCGGTGCGACTACATGTCGCACGGTCAGGACGTGTTGTGGGAGGCACCGCAGACCACAGCGTACCACGAACGACTACGAGAAGTTTGTGGGACTGCCCGGCTCGCTTGGGCATGCTGTGTTTAACAAACTAAACCAGGTATTTTCATAGTTCATGAAATGCTAGAGACATACATCTTAGGTACGTACGTAATACGCGGCAAATAGGTAGCAAAAATAATAAAATACATAGTGAACTGAGGACTGAAAGGAAATAAGCAACAAGACTCTGTCATTGTATCGCATCTAATAGCAAACAACAGTTTGCACTGTATAAACTGTGCAATGATATGCACAACATGACCTTTTACCTCCCTGGGCCCATCTGGGACCCTCACCACCCCCCTGGTGTGTACATACCTGCCAGCACCAGCCCCCACAACCCACAAGAACCCACCAAAAGAGTCCACCTAGGGGGACTATAGTCCCCCTAGGTGGACTACATAGTCCCCCTAGGGGGACTCTATAGTCCCCCTAGGGGGACTATGGAGTCCCCCTAATCCGACACCCCAAAAGAGTAACTCCCCCCCGGGTAGACTCCACCGTGTAGCTACCTGAGTACAAAAAAAAAAAAAAACTTTGACACGTGCCAGTACGTTCAACCGCCTACTCGCTAGGTAATCGTAAAAAAAAAAAAAAGCTAAGACAAATCTTCCCTAACAAAATCTACGTAAAAATTCCCTAACGTAAATATGTTGGGCCGTAAAAATGTTGGGACGGGAATTTTTCGCCCAGCTGTCCCAACATTTTTACGGCCCAACATTTTTACGTTTCAACTTTTTTACGTCCCAATATTTTTACAATTACGGTATATGAAATCAATGCATTGATAGCAAAGGAGAAAGTGAATAAAAAAGGGAGTAATGAAGAGGGAATCTTTTTCTTTTGAAAACTTGGTTGTATTAGTGTAGCCACCCTAGAGTGTGCTCCACTATTTTTTTTTTTTTGAATTTTTTGTTCAAGGATCGGGTGGGGGTGTGGTATATTTGTGGAATAGGTGGGAGAGAATGGAAGAGTATGGGGTGGGAAAGTCGGTGTGGATCTTTCATTCTTTGTGTAGTGTTTTATTTTTCTTGTAATAAAAAAGAATTCCCGTTATTTGTCTTTGAAAGCCTATGCTTTTTTAGTTAAATTATAAAAATTGTTCTTGCACAGAGGTGCAAAATAGGGCTGGCTTCGCGGGTTGGATGTTGTCCTTACTTCTGCTGGTTTCGCACTCAATAATGTTGTTGTTTATTTTTTTCTTTTATTCGCGCATCTCACAACCAGCAGGTGACGGGAGGTAGTCATAATTTCTCGCGCTACTGATGGCAACAGAATTCAATAAAAAATGTTTGTCTTGTTACAAATACTGAAACCAAAACAAAAAAAAAGAAAAGGCAACACCAAGAAAGAAAAAATAAACATCAAAAAAAGTCAATAAAATAACAATAGGGAAATGGGAGGTGTGACTTGGGAATGTTTTTTTTTTTAGTTTTTTTTTTTTAGTGTTTTTTTTGTCTGTTCTCCTCGTTAGAGGAACCGGCCTGGGGCCTCATTTTTTGTATTTTTGTATTTTTTTTCGTTTTCATTTTTCGTTCTCTTTTTTGTGTAAAATCGACACATCTTATAAAACTTAAGTGCAAGAATAACATCTCGGGAGAGATGTAGCAAGTCGCAGATCTCACGTTCTTCTACTCCTGTGTAAGCATCTTGCCTCTGTGCTGCTGGGACTGGATGGCCTTCGCACGCTTCAGCTCCTCACGCTCCGCAGAGATCTTGACCTCCTCCTGCTTGGAGAGGTGTGCACGGTACTCAACCATCTTCGACCTGCGGGTCAGGTTTGCGTCCTCCAGCTCCTCAGCCGGGTGCACGAAGTCGATGCCAGCCTTGATCAGTGCGTCCTCAGAAGGTGCGAACAGTGCCAGTGCAGACGCCATCTTGTCCTTCAGCATCTCAAGCTCCTCCTCAATCTGGTTGCGCAGCTTGTACAGCTCCTTCTTGCTGTCGCTGTGCTTCTTTGCGTTCGGGTCAAAGGTCTCAATCGCAAACTCAAGCTGGATGTGTGTCGCACGGATGCTTCTGTCAATGTCCTCGAGCTTCTTCTCCTTCTTGTACACAAGCTGGCCGAGTGTCTTGTAAAGACGGCGGAATGCCTCCAAGTGCTCCTGGTGGATCTGAAGACGCAGGTCAGTGAGCTCCTGGTTCGTTTTGTCGTAACGTGCCTTGATCGCAGCACAACCCTCTGCAACAAGCTCCTCAATGATGCCGGTCGCACGGATCGCCAGGTCGCAGTTGTACACCGTCAGCTCAAGCAGCTTCTTATGCTGTGACACAACGTCGAGGAACTGCTGGTACTCCACCTTGCGCTTCTCCTCACGGTCGTTCTCCTCAATACGTCTCTTCACCTCCTCAAAGCGCTCGGTTCCTGTAGTGTTGTAGTGTGGATGTGGATGTGGATGTGGCATCACGAGAGCACACTCGCTGCATGTTCACTTCGTGTATCGTGTTCATACCAAGCTTCTGCAGAGAACGTTCCAGGTCCTGGATCTTCCTCCAGCACTCGTCCTGCTTCTCGAGGTTCTCCTTCAGGAACTTCTCACTCTTATCCTTCTGTGCTGCGAAACGCTTCATCGACTCCGCGTCTTCCAAGTCAGCCTGTGGGTCGTGAGGTAGGTACACATTGTGGTAAAGCAAAGCAACAACAAGAACAAGAACAACAAGAAAAGACAAGTTCAACTGAACTAAGCCTCACATGCTCAGCCACTTTCAACATCAACTGATAAAAAGAGGTAACAAACACATACCTTCTGGATGGCGTCGTGCACGTGCTTCAGGTCGTTCTCACACCTCTGCTTCAGACGACGCTTCCCGTCCTTCATCGCAGACGTCTCTTGGAACGCCTTCTTCTGCACCTCGTGGATCTGTCGTGTGTGTGTGTCACATGCTGCACACAGGGCAGCAGGCATACCTTTGAGAACATCTTGTTCTCGTCGTCAGTCTGTCCAATGATACGGAACTTATCACGCACCAACTCCACAAGACGTTCCAGCAGCTGTGCCTTGATGTAGAACTGCTCCTCTGCAATCGACATCTCTCCGTCAGCAAGCGCAACGTTTCTGATCTCCTTGCACTTCTCAATCGAGGCAAGCTGCTGTCTGATCTGCTCCTCGTTACCAAGAAGTGCAGTCTGTGCAAATCCAAATGTGTGGTGGGAAAGAGTAAACGAACAAAAAAAGAACACAAAACACAAGACAATACAACACGAGACAACACATACCTGGATGACAGTGACGTTCATGCAGTCCTCCAAGTTCTTCAGCACAGACACGGGCACCTGTGCAAGCTCAGTTGCATCCAGCTGCGACCTCCGAAGCTCCTCCTCAACCTTCTCCAGCTTCGACAGTCCGTTGTCGATCGTTCCTGTGAAGCTCACAATTCTAGTCTTGTTTCTGTGCTGCTTCATGTCCTGGAGCACACGCTTCAGAGACAGAATGTCCATGAACTGCGGCTTGTCCTCAGGCTTGTACAGCTCGCGCACACTCATCTCAAGACCGCACACACGCATCAGCTTCTGGATGTCGTACGCTGCTGTCAGGTTCCACTTCGTCCCACTCTCAACAGACGACAGGAGCTGGCATCCCTTCTCGTGTGCACTGCTCAGCTTCTGCTTCTGGTTCTCACTCCAGTCAGACACGTGCAGTTCCTGCACATACTCCTCGTTCTCAAGACAGGCTGTCTTCAGCTTCAGGTTGTGGATCTTCTGCTTGCGTGCTGCCTCGAGCGTCACGTCACTGGGTTCCGTCGACATCTTTTGGCTCAAATATAGTCAAATGTGTAAGTGCAAGATGCACGATGTGTAGCTGAGAGGTGTAGGATGATGTGATGTGTCACATGCAACATGCAACATGCAAGGAGGTTTTGCACTCTTGCTGCTGGTTTCTTGACTCCAACCTTAACACTCAACACCTGCGGAAGTGACGGCGCTGAGCTGACTCGGGTGTCTTGTGAACCTCATTTACACACGCTTATATTATACACTACTGGCGATCGAGAAAGCTGGGACAGGACAAAAACAAGAACACGACATTTTGCTTTTTTTTTCTTCTTTAAGTGTTGATCATGCTTCACTTTGACATGCAGCACATCAATTCGCCACTATTAGGAAACAAGATTTTTTGTTGAAAACATTTTTTTTTGCAATTGAGAAGGGAAAATGAGCAGGGTTATGTAATCAAACTGGTAGGGAAAGAAGGGAAAAACGAAAAGTTTGGGGTGACTTTGTATGGATAACTGTATGGGTAAATAACGAGGGACATTTGGGAGGGGTTTTTTTTTCTTTGATGGGACCAAAAACAAACGGGACAAGCCTATAAACAAAGCGGCAAAAGCCTTTTTGTTGTTGTCCTCTAGTTCTGCCTTTTTTTGTAGTTTCGGGTTTTTCATTTTTCTCTTTTTTTGAGCAAATTGGAGGAGTAATTAGCCGAGAATCAGAGGCCTCAGTGGCCCCCGAGACCGCGACTGCATCCACATACTAACGGGAACCCTCCTTCCTTGTCATGATTCACTGGGCAGAGGTCCAAATAATTCTAAGTAACGTCAAACCTTCACAAGAAGACAATTTTCTTGAACACAGCAAAACACAACCCATACGGGTAGCGTGTGTATATACGAGAGGGAGGGGAGTGATTGGGAAATGGTTATGTACAATACGTATCACTCACTGTTGTATTAACTTAATGTGTTGGGGACTATAACAAAAAAAAAAAAACAAAAAACACAAAACTGAAGAAAAAGAGCAAATGAAAAAGTGTTCGACAACGGTTAAAATTAACAAAAAAAAACAAAAAACACACAAAAACAACAATAAAAAACACAGCCCAACAGTAGTACCAGAAGCACCCTCTATGGTAAAAATATTAAGAAAGCAAAAGTGTCGGCAAGAAAATAAAGGTGTAAAAACACCTCATTTCAAGGGAACTTCAACCTAAAGTTATCTAATACCTGTTGAATACACAACAACAACACAAAACTGTACTAGACAAACAATACAAAAACATTTGACCAAAAAATCAACAGAACAAAAAAAAAACAGCTCCTCTGTCTTCTAGTACACTTAGTAATACTGCTGGTGATCTACACCCTTTGGACACAAGACTCTCAAAAAATGCATTTGTTCCAAGGGTACATATGTTGTAGTGGGAATGAAAGGGAAATGAAGAAGACTTGTGGATACGGGGAGGTGGCGGCTGCTTGGTAAAGCAACTCACATAGGGATGGGTAGGGAAAGGGGTGGGGCAGTGCCTCTGCTAAGCAGGGGACTACTCCTGTGTAAGCATCTTGCCTCTGTGCTGCTGGGACTGGATGGCCTTCGCACGCTTCAGCTCCTCACGCTCCGCAGAGATCTTGACCTCCTCCTGCTTGGAGAGGTGTGCACGGTACTCAACCATCTTCGACCTGCGGGTCAGGTTTGCGTCCTCCAGCTCCTCAGCCGGGTGCACGAAGTCGATGCCAGCCTTGATCAGTGCGTCCTCAGAAGGTGCGAACAGTGCCAGTGCAGACGCCATCTTGTCCTTCAGCATCTCAAGCTCCTCCTCAATCTGGTTGCGCAGCTTGTACAGCTCCTTCTTGCTGTCGCTGTGCTTCTTTGCGTTCGGGTCAAAGGTCTCAATTGCAAACTCAAGCTGGATGTGTGTCGCACGGATGCTTCTGTCAATGTCCTCAAGCTTCTTCTCCTTCTTGTACACAAGCTGGCCGAGTGTCTTGTAAAGACGGCGGAATGCCTCCAAGTGCTCCTGGTGGATCTGAAGACGCAGGTCAGTGAGCTCCTGGTTCGTTTTGTCGTAACGTGCCTTGATCGCAGCACAACCCTCTGCAACAAGCTCCTCAATGATGCCGGTCGCACGGATCGCCAGGTCGCAGTTGTACACCGTCAGCTCAAGCAGCTTCTTATGCTGTGACACAACGTCGAGGAACTGCTGGTACTCCACCTTGCGCTTCTCCTCACGGTCGTTCTCCTCAATACGTCTCTTCACCTCCTCAAAGCGCTCGGTTCCTGTAGTGTTGTAGTGTGGATGTGGATGTGGATGTGGCATCACGAGAGCACACTCGCTGCATGTTCACTTCGTGTATCGTGTTCATACCAAGCTTCTGCAGAGAACGTTCCAGGTCCTGGATCTTCCTCCAGCACTCGTCCTGCTTCTCGAGGTTCTCCTTCAGGAACTTCTCACTCTTATCCTTCTGTGCTGCGAAACGCTTCATCGACTCCGCGTCTTCCAAGTCAGCCTGTGGGTCGTGAGGTAGGTACACAGTGTGGTCAAGTAAACCAACAACAAGAACAACAGCATGTTCAACTGAACCAAGCCTCACATGCTCAGCCACTTTCAACATCAACTGATAAAAAGAGGTAACAAACACATACCTTCTGGATGGCGTCGTGCACGTGCTTCAGGTCGTTCTCACACCTCTGCTTCAGACGACGCTTCCCGTCCTTCATCGCAGACGTCTCTTGGAACGCCTTCTTCTGCACCTCGTGGATCTGTCGTGTGTGTGTGTCACATGCTGCACACAGGGCAGCAGGCATACCTTTGAAAACATCTTGTTCTCGTCGTCAGTCTGTCCAATGATACGGAACTTGTCACGCACCAGCTCCACAAGACGTTCCAGCAGCTGTGCCTTGATGTAGAACTGCTCCTCTGCAATCGACATCTCTCCGTCAGCAAGCGCAACGTTTCTGATCTCCTTGCACTTCTCAATCGAGGCAAGCTGCTGTCTGATCTGCTCCTCGTTACCAAGAAGTGCAGTCTGTGCAAATCCAAATGTGTGGTGGGAAAGAGTAAACGAACAAAAAAAGAACACAAAACACAAGACAACACGAAACAAGACAACACAGCACAACACATACCTGGATGACAGTGACGTTCATGCAGTCCTCCAAGTTCTTCAGCACAGACACGGGCACCTGTGCAAGCTCAGTTGCATCCAGCTGCGACCTCCGAAGCTCCTCCTCAACCTTCTCCAGCTTCGACAGTCCGTTGTCGATCGTTCCTGTGAAGCTCACAATTCTGGTCTTGTTTCTGTGCTGCTTCATGTCCTGGAGCACACGCTTCAGAGACAGAATGTCCATGAACTGCGGCTTGTCCTCAGGCTTGTACAGCTCGCGCACACTCATCTCAAGACCGCACACACGCATCAGCTTCTGGATGTCGTACGCTGCTGTCAGGTTCCACTTCGTCCCACTCTCAACAGACGACAGGAGCTGGCATCCCTTCTCGTGTGCACTGCTCAGCTTCTGCTTCTGGTTCTCACTCCAGTCAGACACGTGCAGTTCCTGCACATACTCCTCGTTCTCAAGACAGGCTGTCTTCAGCTTCAGGTTGTGGATCTTCTGCTTGCGTGCTGCCTCGAGCGTCACGTCACTGGGTTCCGTCGACATCTTTTGGCTCAAATATAGTCAAATGTGTAAGTGCAAGATGCACGATGTGTAGCTGAGAGGTGTAGGATGATGTGATGTGTCACATGCAACATGCAACATGCAAGGAGGTTTTGCACTCTTGCTGCTGGTTTCTTGACTCCAACCTTAACACTCAACACCTGCGGAAGTGACGGCGCTGAGCTGACTCGGGTGTCGTGAACTTCATTTACACACGTTTATATTATACACTACTGGCGATCGAGAAAGCTGGGCGAACTTCATGTGACCAGCGTGTGGCACATGGTTCTGGTCATCCAGAACCGTCGCCCTACTCCTTCAGCGCCTCATACTATCAGATCTGTGCAGGCGGCCATGGCGCGACGCACCTGTTCTAGTCCCCGTTGCTAGCGAGACACAAAGAAGTACAAGAAAGAGAAAGGGTGGGGAGAGGAGGAGTGGTAACGTGCAGTACTAGCTGACTGAAGAAAAGCGTGTTTGCAAAAAAAAGAAAAAAAAGAAAAAAAAAAAAAATCCCCGAAACCCCATTACTTTGAGCAAAAATTGCTCCACATAGTGACCCATTTTTCTTGAATGAAGGCCAAAACAGCCTGCCGCTCCTCACCCCCAGCCACCCCACACAACCATCTTATAATGTGCTCGAAACGAAGACTGGAAAAGGGTTCTGAGGGAGGGTTGCTGTTCTGGTCCACCGTAGGCCCACGTGTGGCTTGGTGTTAGTGATGTAGTGGCGAACAGCTAACAGCAACCCAGCATGGGAGCCCACGACAGCGAGGGCAAAAGGAAACGCATACAGAACACAACGAAGGAGGCTGATGATTGCCTCAAACCCACCCCACTCACACACCAAGCAAGCTCATGCCTGGCACAATCGGTATGTCACGTACTCACCCGCAGTGTCCGAAGGACGCACAATCTTGACAACATTCCCCTTCCGCAGTCCGTAATGTCTCGCAACAGGGTCGGCAGAAAGAATGCGCGGCAGCTGCCCCTCCTTGATCTTGAGCGCCTCAAGCAGCTTCCTCTTCTCCTTCCCCGTAAGCGGCCGGTGCTGCGGCACCAGCTCGTGGCGCGACACGTTGATAAGAAGCTCCGACTCCAGGAAGTGCTCAAAGATCTTCCCAGAGCTTGCGCACGCCTCAATGGCTGTGTTGCACTGTGCGGTGGGACGCGCTGCAGAGACAATGATCCCCCTGGAGCAGCCGCTCTCCTGGTGCTCAAGCAGGTCGAAGTAGTGGCGGATGTGTGCGTGGGTGAACTTCGGCTGCGACACAAAGAACACCATGATGGACTGGTTCATCGCACGCTCGGCGTGGTCCTCCTTTGTGTCGTCCTCCTCTTCGGGTGTCGGGTCACGCTCGGCGTACAGACGCAGGTCATCCTTCGACACAAGCAGCTGGTCGTTCTCCACACGGGTGAAACGCTCCTTGAACTCCAGCAGGTTCGACACCATCTGGCACTGAGTCGGACGGTAGCCTCTGTCCTCAAGCATTTGGATGCACGTCTCCCGCACACGGTAGAACTTCACCAGCTCCTCCTGTGTGCACTTCACCTGGACCACTGATGAGCCGTCCATTGTTTGATTAGCAGTTTGATGTGTCTGTGGCAGGTGTGGGTGTGCACATATGACAAAACACAGGGGAAAGAAAATACTCTTTTTTTTACTGGGTGTGTTGGTTACGGTATTATTGTCACGGAGCCTGGGTATTGAGTACCCTTCTTTTTCTTTTTTTTCTTCTTTTTTTTTTTTTTGATTTTCAGCCATGTGTCATCAATGTACGGTTCTATTCACAAGGTCGCCTGAATACTAATGAACTTCAAAAGGGTATTTAAAAAACAACAACAACAACATTAGGTTGTTGGCAAATGAGTACCTCGCGTGACATAGATTGTTTGCTGTGCAGCCAGAAGGCTGTCTCTTAACATATTTTTTTTTCGATAAATTGCTGGAGTAGACTGTAGTGTGTAGTTGCCTCGGTTTTGTGTTGCCACAGTTGTGCAATTTCCACTATATTCTGTTTTTTCCCCTCCTATTTTATACCATCCATATTTCATTATAGTTTGTTAAAAAAAGCGACACTTTGTTTGGTGAAAAGACCGTCCTGGGCTGGACGTTAAATTGCATCCGGGGGCCCTTTTGTGGCACTCCTCCTGAAACTCTATGAAGGTCTGACCTGAGGGTAAAAGGTGCTGGGTATGCTACCCTGGGTGCTGAAGGCAGGCACACAACATGTGTGGAGGGACCTGCAGAGCCCTAGCCAGTGAAGCCAAGGAGGCCCCCCTAGGAAACTAGGGAACGGATTGGAAGAGACCTCGCCGGTAGCCGGGAACCCTCCCTGGGCTAGTACAATGATGAAACTTCAATCTTAAGTCCACACCCATGTGGCGGCCGCTTTGGCATGCGTCTGTAAGGGCAGCCTTGACTGATACTTTCTGTATTAGCACACGATTGCCTCCCTGAAGGCTACGTAGCTACCTGAGTACAAAAAAAAAAAAGACAAATGGTAATATGGTGGCAAATATTCCAGCTTCATACAATTTCTACAGGAGAACAGAAAGCATCAAGAGGTTGCAGTACAGACACACTGAACATGAACACATGCAGCAAGGTTCGATGTACAAATACACAACGAATAAATGTGCGCAAAAGATTCGTGTGTGTTTCTCTTTTGTGAGTACCGCAGTAAGCACAACGGTGCATGGAGAGGGCAGGTTTTTTGCATAAAATATAAAAGGTAGCTTAGTGTGTCTCGCCCCGTGGATGTAGGTATCGCAGGGGAAACAGCAAGGGAAAAAAAACAAAGAGAAAGAAAGACAAATGAAATAGCGGTAAATGAAAAGAAAGGTAGATCCCATTGCATCCGCTTCATTGATCAGCGCAAGTCCGAGTGTAACATCTTGTGGTAGACAGCGAAACGAATGCAAAAAGGGAAAAGAGGCTGTGAATTGACCTCAAAAAAAAGAAAACGGCACCCAAACACGTCAGTGCAGGAGCCAAAAAAAAGGGTAATTTGGGGATAGTGGGGAGGGGAAGTGGGGTTGTTGCTCGACGTATTGCAGCCAAGGCTTATTGTGTGTTCTACTCCGTACTAGGGGAGGGGATAGGGACAGGGGGGTGGGTCCAACGTCTTCTACTCCTGTGTAAGCATCTTGCCTCTGTGCTGCTGGGACTGGATGGCCTTCGCACGCTTCAGCTCCTCACGCTCTGCAGAGATCTTGACCTCCTCCTGCTTGGAGAGGTGTGCACGGTACTCAACCATCTTCGACCTGCGGGTCAGGTTTGCGTCCTCCAGCTCCTCAGCCGGGTGCACGAAGTCGATGCCAGCCTTGATCAGTGCGTCCTCAGAAGGTGCGAACAGTGCCAGTGCAGACGCCATCTTGTCCTTCAGCATCTCAAGCTCCTCCTCAATCTGGTTGCGCAGCTTGTACAACTCCTTCTTGCTGTCGCTGTGCTTCTTTGCGTTCGGGTCAAAGGTCTCAATCGCAAACTCAAGCTGGATGTGTGTCGCACGGATGCTTCTGTCAATGTCCTCGAGCTTCTTCTCCTTCTTGTACACAAGCTGGCCGAGTGTCTTGTAAAGACGGCGGAATGCCTCCAAGTGCTCCTGGTGGATCTGAAGACGCAGGTCAGTGAGCTCCTGGTTCGTTTTGTCGTAACGTGCCTTGATCGCAGCACAACCCTCTGCAACAAGCTCCTCAATGATGCCGGTCGCACGGATCGCCAGGTCGCAGTTGTACACCGTCAGCTCAAGCAGCTTCTTATGCTGTGACACAACGTCGAGGAACTGCTGGTACTCCACCTTGCGCTTCTCCTCACGGTCGTTCTCCTCAATACGTCTCTTCACCTCCTCAAAGCGCTCGGTTCCTGTAGTGTTGTAGTGTTGTGTTGTGGTTGACATCAGTTTCCCGAAGGTAATTCGTGCTAATCAAATCAAGGCCGCACTTACAAAGTTTAGCCACAAACTACGCCCCCCTGCCTACTATCAGGTATTGCCAAGCCTGTGTTTATGCGGTATGATGACGTTTTGTCTAATATTCCAACTTGCGGAAAATCAGTGCGCCTGTGACCATCTCGAACAGTTTGTGGCACTGAGGAAGTGGCTAGGGTAGGTGCAGTGTGGTATGGATGTGGATATGGCATCACGAGAGCACACTCGCTGCATGTTCACTTCGTGTATCGTGTTCATACCAAGCTTCTGCAGAGAACGTTCCAGGTCCTGGATCTTCCTCCAGCACTCGTCCTGCTTCTCGAGGTTCTCCTTCAGGAACTTCTCACTCTTATCCTTCTGTGCTGCGAAACGCTTCATCGACTCCGCGTCTTCCAAGTCAGCCTGTGGTCGTGAGGTGAGGTACACAGTGTGGTAAAGTAAAGCAGCAATAACAACAGCAATAAGAAAAGACAAGTTCAACTTACCCAAGCCTCACAGGCTCAGCCACCTTCAACACCAAAAGAACACATACCTTCTGGATGGCGTCGTGCACGTGCTTCAGGTCGTTCTCACACCTCTGCTTCAGACGACGCTTCCCGTCCTTCATCGCAGACGTCTCTTGGAACGCCTTCTTCTGCACCTCGTGGATCTGTCGTGTGTGTGTGTCACATGCTGCACACAGGGCAGCAGGCATACCTTTGAAAACATCTTGTTCTCGTCGTCAGTCTGTCCAATGATACGGAACTTGTCACGCACCAGCTCCACAAGACGTTCCAGCAGCTGTGCCTTGATGTAGAACTGCTCCTCTGCAATCGACATCTCTCCGTCAGCAAGCGCAACGTTTCTGATCTCCTTGCACTTCTCAATCGAGGCAAGCTGCTGTCTGATCTGCTCCTCGTTACCAAGAAGTGCAGTCTGTGCAAATCCAAATGTGTGGTGGGAAAGAGTAAACGAACAAAAAAAGAACACAAAACACAAGACAATACAACACGAGACAACACATACCTGGATGACAGTGACGTTCATGCAGTCCTCCAAGTTCTTCAGCACAGACACGGGCACCTGTGCAAGCTCAGTTGCATCCAGCTGCGACCTCCGAAGCTCCTCCTCAACCTTCTCCAGCTTCGACAGTCCGTTGTCGATCGTTCCTGTGAAGCTCACAATTCTAGTCTTGTTTCTGTGCTGCTTCATGTCCTGGAGCACACGCTTCAGAGACAGAATGTCCATGAACTGCGGCTTGTCCTCAGGCTTGTACAGCTCGCGCACACTCATCTCAAGACCGCACACACGCATCAGCTTCTGGATGTCGTACGCTGCTGTCAGGTTCCACTTCGTCCCACTCTCAACAGACGACAGGAGCTGGCATCCCTTCTCGTGTGCACTGCTCAGCTTCTGCTTCTGGTTCTCACTCCAGTCAGACACGTGCAGTTCCTGCACATACTCCTCGTTCTCAAGACAGGCTGTCTTCAGCTTCAGGTTGTGGATCTTCTGCTTGCGTGCTGCCTCGAGCGTCACGTCACTGGGTTCCGTCGACATCTTTGTGTTCTTTTTAGATTGAGGTGTGAATACAACAAGAGACCTGTGTGATGGTGTTTATCGACGTACGCCCATTTGGTCCCACCCATTTCCCTTTCAAGAACCACAAATGATATGTCATTTCTATTTTCACTAAAAGTGTAAGCCTCACACACAGCACCGCATCCTGTAAAGGACACTGCAGAAAAATACAAGAAAACTGAAGAAAGACACCGTTGAAACGATGCCACACACACTTGAAGTAGATAACGCCGCACACACCTCTGGGATACAGGCGCGCACAACACAGCAGCAAAAAGTAAAGTTGAAATACAAAAAGCCCTCTCGTGAACAGTATACCTTGGTACAATGACCGGCTGTACCCGAGGGTGGACACCCCCAACCATGCAGTCCTACATCCACTTTGTGGTTTACATCTGACATACTACTCCCGCTTCCACTCAGCCAGAACGGGGATCATTTCAAAAAAAAAAAAAAAGACAGCAAGAACTTTAAACATGACCACCCACCTCCCCCTCCCCCCTCACAATATATTCACATCGAAAGCTAAACACATTCTCACCCACCCCCTGACTCTTCCCCGTCGTCTTTCGACGCCTTTCTGAGCAAATCCCGCTTCGTTGTGACCCCTGCGTCCTTAAGAGGACTTACATAGGAGCCCTCTCCTCCTTCTCCACCTCCTCCCTCCTGCGCCTCCACCTCTACCTGCAGAACATCGCAACTTCCGCTGCTCTGCTCTTCCCCTCCCTCCTTCTCAGATTTCTCTGTCAGATCCTGCTCCTGCTCCCCCGACTGAAACGCCCCGGTCTCTTGATACTCATAGTCAGGCTCTGAGAGAGGCGCGCTGATCTGCGAATCACACATACTGGCATCATCCTCTCTGTCCTTGCGTGGGTCTGCGATAGACACCTTTGAGGCACGTCTGTTGGGAGAGATATTAGCGCGAGATGAGGACTGCCGTGGTGCAGGAGATGAAGACCTGCGGCGGGAGTTTCCGTAGTGTTTTACCTTTGTGGGGCCTGCGTGCTCTGCGCGGGCAGCAACGCTACGTTGTGCACCTTCACTATCGTCCAACGAATGGATGGAGCTTCTCGAACCTACACGGCTTGATATGCTCACCACACTCTCTCGCTTTCCAGAATATTTCCAATGATCCAGATATGGAAACCTATTCGGTGATAACGCAGTGGCCTCCCGCATCTTCAACATCCGAGAAGGTGCAGCAACCCTTTTCTGAAAATCAGCCGCCTCAGCATCTGCCCCCAACTTCACCAACCATTCGATCCAATGCCGTTCCGTCAGTTTAAATGAATATGTGAACTGATGTTTTCCTTGCTCTGCCAACGATTTGATGTCCTTAATCCTTCTTGCGTATCGTTTGGAACACACTATTGCACACCAAACATCAACAAACGCAAAGATCCCTTCGAAGAATGCCTTATAATCCATAAAAAAATTCAATCCAGATTCGGTCCACCAATCTTCCAGAACGATGGGGAGGACACCTTCCCTTTCGTTCTCGGGCATGATGGTTTCGAGGATACGAAGTGACATCCAAGAATAGATCTGCCGGTCAATCCAATCGGTATAAGGGGCCGGGCATTTTGGAAGCTGTTTCCAAAGGTCCTCCATGCTTGCGATAACGTCGGGGTGTTTCCGCAATGCCTGCCGTTGAGCTACTACCTCCGGGCTGGCCATCTCCGGATTCGCCTGCTGCCTCTGCAAAATTTTCTTCTTCTCATCCTCTGACGCATGCGTCACAATCCCCTCCCGATCCACCACATCACACAAATAATCCGCCCTCTCCCCTTCACTCGCCTCTACTGAAAACCCTTTTACCGCTGCTTTCGCTGTTCTCACCCAATCGAACAACCTTTTCGCACATGCAGGCCTAATATCCAAAAAAGCGCTATACCGCAACACCGTCCCCTGCGACGCTGGCCCCAACAATTCAAACCATGGAGAACACATTTGACCACTAAACGCATTTTTCCCATCCCTCCCTAGATACACTAAATGCCAGAACCGGAGGGTCAGCTCTGCGGGCAATTTGGTGGGTCGGGGGATCTCTGATGGTATTGGGGTGCCAGAACGACGTCTGCCAGAGGAGATTACACTGCTGACCGAGCCACGTCTTTGATTCGGTGATACAGTACCAGACGCGATGCTCGCTCTACGCGGTCCTCCGGTACTACCAGTATCTCCTCCAAACCGGCTTTCACGGCGTCCAAACCCATCCCCTGCCACGACACTTTGTCTGCGCAGTGGAGACCCATTCTGCATGGACGGCCTCACCACATCACTTCCACGCACACCTCTTGCAGGAACACGTGGTGGAGTAGCACCTTCATCCAACCCCTTAGGCGAATCTGGAGGTGTGGGAGTAGGGCTGGAAGAAGCCTTCGCGCGAACTCCTGATATTATCATAGGGAAATGAAGAGAAAGAAAGCGGGGACAGAAAAGGGAGAGAGAAAGGGAGAGAAGAAGAAAGGGTGATGTGTGAGGAAAAAAAAGAGCTGTTTTTTTTGTACTCTGGTATGAGAAAGGGGGAGGGTAAAAAAAGTTGGCTTGAAATTCAAAAGCAGCACAGTGTATCTTGATACAATGATCGGTGTACCGGGGGGGGTGGGGGACCACGTCAGGCGATTCGTCACGTAGGATCTCCCATTCCAAGGTATTTCAGTGTGTGCAGCTCTACTGAGGTGGTTGCTGAGCTGAACGGTGTAATAACATTTGACGCCTATCACCCCAGGGTGCGAGAGTGTGGTGTAGTGTACCCAATAGAAGGACCGTGTTGTGACAAATGGGTGGTTGGGGTGTATCAGACATAGTGTGTGCGCAGAGCGAGAAAATGTGTTTATATAGTGTGTTTTTTTGCTTCTTTTTGTTGAAAACTTGATTGCAGTAGTGACACCCAAGGATAATCAGTTGTTTCTTTTCGATAAATTGGTGTACCTCGGTTGTGTTGTCAAAGTTGTGCACTCTCCACTTTTTTTTCTCATTTGCTTTTTGTTTTTGGTAAAGCCCCAACTCAGTTCACCCCCCAAACAAATAGCGGTTTTCCCGAATAACTTTATGTATCCCTAGCCTCCTGCCCCCCATCCCTCCTTCTTTGAACAAGATGTGGGCGGGTAGGCAGGGCCCATCCCTCTTCTCTTCTTCCCATTCTTCCTTCAAGGGAAGATCGTGCGAACACAGGTCCGCTTCTAATCTAGGCAGACTTTATCCCTAGCCTCCTGTCCCTCAACCCCTTTCCCTGCTTTATGCCTCCTATGTTTTTGTGTCTTTTTTTTTGTTTTGCAAAGTTTGTGCAGACGAGTAGAGTAGGTAACACCTACCCCACACCCCTTCGTACCCCTTTTCCCGTCCTTCCCAAGATCACCTCAACACACCACATCGTCATTGTGCGTGGCTCTGTTGTTTGTGGGCTTGCTCGGGGGATTCACCTCTGCGGCGTTTCGGACGTTCTTCAACCACAAGATGCCTCAGCTCCTCGCTCTCCCTTACTGTGTTGGACACAGCACTGCTGCAGCCGGAAAGGTAAATACTCGTCAACGAAGTACAGCTCCCAGCAAAAGCCGAACGTACGGACTCAACCATGTGAAGTGGTGAGAGATCCAGGGTGGATAAAGAGTTGCAGCCGTGAAGAAACCCAAAGCCAATCGCAGTCACGTTGTTGAGTGGTGTCAGATCCAGGGTGGTTAAAGTTTCGCAGCCGTAAAGAAAGCTACCCTCAATCCTCGTAACGTTGTGAAGTGGTGCCAGATCCAGGGTAGTTAAAGAGTTGCAGCTGGAAAGAAAGCTAACGTCAATCTCCGTCACGTTGTTGAGTGGTGTCAGATCCAGGGTGGTTAAAGTTTCGCAGCCGTAAAGAAAGCTACGCTCAATCCTCGTAACGTTGTGAAGTGGTGTCAGATCCAGGGTGGATAAAGAGCTGCAGCCGTAAAGAAAGCTACCGCCAAGCACTGTCACGTTGCTGAGTGGTGTCAGATCCAGGGTGGTTAAAGATTTGCAACCGCGAAGAAAGTTACCGCCAATCGCAGTCACGTTGTTGAGTGGTGTCAGATCCAGGGTGGATAAAGAGCTGCAGCCGTAAAGAAAGCTACGCTCAATCCTCGTAACGTTGTGAAGTGGTGTCAGATCCAGGGTGGATAAAGAGCTGCAGCTGGAAAGAAAGCTAACGTCAATCTCCGTCACGTTGTTGAGTGGTGCCAGATCCAGGGTGGTTAAAAGAGTTGCAGCTGTAAAGAAATAAACTGCCAATCCGCGTCACATTGCTCAACCCAGAGAGGTCGATACTTGTCAACGAGGTGCACTCCTGGAGGAAGCAGCCTCCAATCTGTGTCACAAAAAACACAGCACTGAGATCAAGTCGCGTTAACGATGCCTGCGACAAGAACCCAGAGGGAATGGCAGTCGTAACCTCCGCCTGCAGAAGCAAACACGCCACCTCAGGATCCTCCACCTCCTCCAACCTCTCAGGCGTCAGGTCTGTCTCACCCAACGCATGAAGCTCTGCAATGGCTTCTTGCTTCATTGACTTCGTCAGGATGATTGTGTCACCAGCACTCAGCTGCGTCATGTCCGCTCCTTCTCCCATTGCTTTGCCTCCGAAACTCATGCAAAAGCTGTCTTCAGGCAACCCCATTGCAGACGCCACCTTCCGCCGCAAGCCCTCCACTGTGTCATCTACACCCATCTCGACTGTGTGCTGATTCGCTCTGAAATCCTCAAAGTGCACATCCATCTGTTTGTTGTGGTTTTTGTGCTCTGAGCTCTGTGTGTGGTGGTGGGGTGTGGAGGACAAGACAAGAAATACCCTCCTTTTCCAGGGTTTCAACCCTGAACAAATGCTCGAAAACGTCGTCATTGGCGTTTTCTGCAGTTCCTCCGTTCGTACGGTGGTCTGGCTGGGGTCCATTCTTCCCCGTGGATGAGGCTATGTGGAGATAACCCCTGCGCCGCTGATCTGGGAGAACGAAATGAATATTTGCTGCAAGGACTGCGCTGTGTAAGCACCCCAATTCTAAGTTTGCATCTGATATGCACTCCACGCTCTCCACCCTCCGCTTCCTCTCATCAATCAAATGAACAGCATCATTGCAGACACAGGGTCATTAGATCAGATTCCTGCTGGAAAACAAAAGGTGAGAAATCCACAGATATGCGTGGATAAAGGAGGACAAATAACGTTTTTTTTCTTTTTCCAATATATTTTCTCTTTCGTTCTTTCCAACTTCATTCCTAAGAGAAAAAGGCAAAGAAGCCAACGTTTCCCCCATCACATCCACCACCCAACCCCCTCAGATGGGCCACAGGAATGGCCCATCTGCAACTTCTTTGTGAAGCTCGATTTCCCCCCCTTCTTTTAGTATTTGCCTTATCCCTTGCCCCCGAGATAGCTCAGGAGTGGAGAGAGGTAAACAAAAACAAAATGCAAAATAAATGGTTGGTGAGATGATCCTGAGATTCGTATGTTGGGTCATCTTCAAAATTTTTTTGTTTAATTATAGACTACTATCACAAGATCGCAGCCACGGATTTTCTTCACAGGATCCTTAAAAGGGTCATGTTCAAAAAGAAAATAAACACACTCATATGGGGTGGCCGAATGGGGGGGCGTACAAAGTGCGCAGAAGTACGCAAGAAGTGTGAATCACCCCCCTTCAGCCACTCATACATTTTTTTTATATTTTTCACACTTTGTGTCAACAATTCGTCTAAATACCAACCTTATTGGATAACCAGGGTCTGTACTCAATGTTAGCCGAAAGCCTTCCAACGGAAGGAAGAGATGCAGTTTTAATTTCCCCCCCCTTTTGGTGTATCGACAATCACCCGAAGGGGGACAGGATACCAGAGAATTTTTTTTGTTTTTTTGTTTTTTTTTTTTTAAATCAGATAGATTGGGGGAGCGGCTCCTCCAGTATAAAACATTTCCCCCCCTTTTTTTTCCATTTCCCCATCTTCTTTAATCTCTCCTCTTCTTCCCCATTTTTTGAAAAAAATATTCAAAAAATTACATTGAAAAGGGTTCCATCGAATATTCCAAACGAACGTCATTTCCCACCTTTTCGACTCCGAGGAGGGTCATGAACTGCGCAGCGGCGATTGTTGTGCAGAGTTTCTTATCAATCCATTTTTTGCCTTGTCCAAAGAATGTTGCCCCTTGGAAGATAATAAGCTTGTTACACATGCGGGCCTCCATGAAAGAAGTATGCACCTCACCCCCACCTTCCACCATAACCTGCAATACCCCACGCGACGCCAGCTCCTTCAACACAGACTCCAACGTGAAGGCCCCGGTCACGACCTCCACTGAATCCGACCCTTTCAGCTCACTTCCTTCAGTAAAAACCACAGTTTTCGCCCCAGAGAGAACGTGCAAAGAACCATCCGTCACCCTCCCACGCCTATCAAGAACGACTCTGAGTGGTTGGGTGTCCTGCTCCACATTGTTGGAGCGAACCGTAAGGCGCGGGTTGTCCGCCAGAACTGTACCACTCCCTACCAGAATCGCCTGGCTTTGGGAACGAATGGTTTGCCCAGCAGAGCGCGCTTCTGGCCCGGTAATCCATTGGCTGGTGTTGTCGGAGCAGGCGACGTACCCATCGAGGGTGGTCGCAATCTTCATGACAATGTAAGGAAGCCCGGTACGACGTTGGTGGAGGTATGGGAGGAGGGAGAGCTCTGCCTCCTTTGTGCAGATGTGCTCGACCACTTCTACACCGTGTGAACGGAGGTAGGCGTTACCGCGTCCAGACACCTTTGTATCAGGGTCGAGCACAGCTACAACACAACGCGCGATTTTCGCAGCAACCAACGCTTCACAACACGGCCCGGTCCGTCCATGATGCGAACAAGGCTCCAACGTACTATACACGGTCGCCCCCTCAAGATCCTTCGGATCCGCCACATCTGCCATAGCATTAATCTCTGCGTGCGGTGTTCCTGCCTTTTTGTGATATCCCTTCCCAATCACCTTCCCCCCCTTCGTTACACAGCACCCCACCCAAGGGTTCGGCGGTGCCCCTACCCTTCCCAGCTCTCCTTGGGCAATGGCGATTCTCATAAAATCTTCGTCGGTGTATGGGGTAGATTCCGTCCCGCTTGAGTCAAATTCGATGTTAACCCGGTCGTCTTCTTCGTACAGTCCAAAGGAGGTGACCTTTTGGGTGTGTGGTATAATAGAGACTCTCACCTTGCCGTCCGCAATCTCCGCTACAGTTAAAGACACCCCATCAATGCAGATAGACCCTTTGTGCTTCAGACGACACCCCTCAGGGACAGACGGAACAACAAACCAGAAGTTGATACTATCGTCCTCCGTTGTTTTCTTCGCGGCAAGACTGCCAATACCGTGAACATGCCCCTGCACAATGTGCCCCCCAAGGCGGTCCTGGGCGGTCATAGCTTTTTCAAGGTTAAATGTCTCCCTATCTTCAAGGCACGTCAATCTTCTCGATTCCGCCATCACATCGAACCCCGCAGTGTCATCACTCAACGTCACTGCAGTCAGGCAACACCCATTCACCGCGATGCTGTCGCCTAGAAGCACTCCTTTAAAATAGCCTTCAGAACGAACAGTAAGGCGTCTACAGTCTCCTTCTGCAGAAGGATCAAACCCTCCAGTACCTTGTGCAGAGACAAGACCGGTGAACACCATTTTTGTATTTTCCTATAAGAAGATGAGACGATGAGAAAGGGGAAAGAGAAAAGAAGAGAGAGAGAGAGAAAGTATTTTCATCATACTATTATGCAATCAATAAATTGATAGTATATGGTGAGGGATCGGGGGAGAAGAGAGAGAAAGAAAGAGTGAAAAAGGGATTTTTTTGTGCTTTTTTTTCGAGTTCTTTGAGAAAAAGGGGGGGGGGGGGGGTAGGGGGTACGACTCCAGCCATTTTTTGCGCACGGAAAATTCATTTGGCATTATCTGGTCATCTCCAAGGCAACTGCGGGTGAAAAACACCCTCAGAGTGGGTCACAGGGGGCCTGTGGGTCGAAAAACGACCCAGAAGCCACCCCAGAATACAAAAAAATGGAAAAAAATAGTGAAAAAACGGCTTTTTTCACGTTTTGGCCACTTTGGGCAAAATAGCGATTTTTCGAGAAAAAAATCAAAAACCGGGATATTTTTTGACATCACAAAGCCTCCTTTGGCACAAATATACCCCAAAAGTGGCCTGTGAGTCCATTCCAACCTGTTTTGGACATATTTGACACTTTTGGAAGTGTTTTTTTGGTGTTTTTAGGTCAAAAAAATGCCCAAGACGTCCCCAAGACATCCCCAAGACACTTTGCACACCCCCTGTTACGGTCATATTTTTTTCGTTTTTTTGCCTGAAACCCCCAAAATACCCCTCCCGGACCCCACATAGTCCCGAATATCCATCACACACCCACTCAGAGTGAGTAGAAGCACCCCAAAAAAAATATTTTTTAAAGCCCTTCAACTTCAACATGGATGCTGCCGAAACTGAAGCACAATTTTAGGGCTTTAAAAAATATTTTTTTTGGGGTGCTTCTACTCACTCTGAGTGGGTGTGTGATGGATATTCGGGACTATGTGGGGTCCGGGAGGGGTATTTTGGGGGTTTCAGGCAAAAAAACGAAAAAAATATGACCGTAACAGGGGGTGTGCAAAGTGTCTTGGGGATGTCTTGGGGACGTCTTGGGCATTTTTTTGACCTAAAAACACCAAAAAAACACTTCCAAAAGTGTCAAATATGTCCAAAACAGGTTGGAATGGACTCACAGGCCACTTTTGGGGTATATTTGTGCCAAAGGAGGCTTTGTGATGTCAAAAAATATCCCGGTTTTTGATTTTTTTCTCGAAAAATCGCTATTTTGCCCAAAGTGGCCAAAACGTGAAAAAAGCCGTTTTTTCACTATTTTTTTCCATTTTTTTGTATTCTGGGGTGGCTTCTGGGTCGTTTTTCGACCCACAGGCCCCCTGTGACCCACTCTGAGGGTGTTTTTCACCCGCAGTTGCCTTGGAGATGGCCAGATAATGCCAAATGAATTTTCCGTGCGTTTGGTCCCAGCCAAAATGGCTGGAGTCGTATCCCCTAGGGGGGGGGGGGGGGGGGGTTGAAAGTGAAAAGAGGGTCATTCTGAAAAGAAGGCATCCTATTTAGGGGGAAGAAGAAGGCACGCAAAATACCAAACTATTTCCTAAAAAAAAAGGGGGGGAGTGAATAGCTGGGTTATCCAGATAGAAAGGTGGTAAGAGCATTCACCGTGCGCTGTGGACCTGTGTGTATTTCGTCACCTCGGGTGGTGTTACATATTATACGTGAATAAAGAGTAGTTGAAAGGATAAACATACGACATATGACCCCCCACATACAGGGCAGAAACCCTGAAAAAAGAGTAGTTGAAACCAAAAACGCATCTCAAAAAGAAAACGGTATCCACGAAAAACGAGAGATCGAGAAACGGCTGCGTGGAGCTTACACACGAGAAAGAAAAAAAAAAAAGCGAGGTCTACCATATCAATGAGTCAAAAGTATTCAAAAAAAAGCGTAGTATACAGTTATTCTACCCCTGAGCCAAAGAGAATACCGCGTGCTACCTCAGGCGTGACTGATGCTGCACCACTGCAGGTGTATGCACGGGGGACAGTGGAGTTGCGTCCGAAGACGTTTCGTGCAACGCATTCGAGCTCTTCGCCTGAGGTAGTGACGTCCCAGGCACGTACCGTCTTGTCGTGTGAGCATGACGCTATGCAGAAGGCGCCTGGTCCTGACGCCTGTACTGCCACACCACTGACAACGGAAGAATGTACCGCCAAGGTCAGCACGTTGTTCCCGGTTCTCGCCTCCCACAGCTTGACCGTCATGTCGTAGGAGCAGGACACAACGTAAACGCCGTCAGGGCTCGCAGCAACCCCCTTCACTGCAGCAGAGTGCCCCTCAAAGGTGTGCAGACAGGACCCAGACACTTCGTCCCAGATGCGGATGGTTTTGTCGTAGGAGCAGGACACCAGGCGGCCCTTCGTTGTAAAGGTGACCCCTGTTACGTCCTTGGCGTGGCCAGCACAGAGGCAGAGTTCTTTTCCGTTCGACACATCCCAGATTCGAACCGTTTTGTCAGCTGAACAAGTAGCCACCTTCCGCCCAGAAGCGTTTATGGTAATGCCAGTCACACTGCGGCTGTGGCCTTCCAACGCAATCTCTTCGTTCCGATCGCTGCACGACAACTGCGCGGTACCTTCTCCGGTGCACGTTGCCAGGAGGGAGCCTTGCAGGGCCACACCGGATGCAACATACGGCTGTGGCAGCGAGGCTGTCTCTTTCCACGTAGACGTGTCCCAGAGACGCACTGTTTTGTCGACAGACGCGGACGCCACCTCGTTGCCAGTTTCGTGCACCGCGACCCCCATGACGGAGCTGGTGTGCCCTTCTAGGGTGCGCAACGTGCCTCCAGTGTGCAGGCTGGAGGCACAGACGGTACCATCCTCTGCGCAGGAGAACAGCGTTTTGCAGTCCGGCCCCACCGCAACGCTGTTGACCCGCGAGGTGGGGCCGTCCAAGAGAAGTGTCTCCTGTCCAGCAGAGGTTCCCCACACACGAACCGTTTTGTCCTCAGAGCATGACACAACGTGCATCGCGGAGACGCTGATGCCAAGAATGCCGCGAGAGTGGCCTTCCAAAGTGAGTGTCTCCTTCCCGGTCGCCATCTCCCAGACCCGCACCGTTTCGTCGCTCGAGCAGGAGATGATCTGCGTGCCGTCGTGGCTGACTGCAACCCCGGTCACCCCTTTGGTGTGCCCTTCCAGACAGAAGAGCTCCCTCCCGGTTTCGGCGTCCCAGAGACAGACCTCTCGGTTGTATGTGCAGGAGACGATGTGGGCGCCGTCTGGGCTGACGGCAACGCCTTTGACTGAAGAGCCGTGCTGGAGAGTGAGGCGGACTGTGCCTTCGAGGGTGTTCCAGATGCGTACGGTGTCGTCTGCAGAGCATGACACCACACTGCCGTCGGGGGCAAAGGCTACACCGAAGATGACAGAGGTGTGTCCACGCAGGATACATGCCGCTTCGCCAGTGGAGGTGGACCAGACACACAGCGTTTCGTCATCAGAGCATGTCACCAAACGCGATCCATCATAGCTATAAGCCACCCCCAACACACTCTTTGAATGCCCCTGTAAGATCCAGGTCCGGTCCCCTGTTGCAAACTCCCATACAATAGCAGTGGTATCATCGGAGCACGTGGTAATATGACTTCCACTTGGACTGACTGCAACCCCAGTCAAGGCTCGGGTGTGACCCTGTAAGGTGCGGGTACATTTCCCGGTGGACATTTCGAAGACACGGAGGGAGTGGTCGTCGCAGCAGGTTGCGATGTGTTGGCCGTTTGGGGTGACTGCGACGGCACGGACAATGTGTGGGTGGAGCAGCGGCGGGAGGGGTGTACCCAACGAACAGTCTGTGAACACTGCGTCCGCCATATTGCAGGTATGAAACTCTGCATGCTCCATCCAACAATCCACAAAGGTGGCACCTTGCAACGACGTATGCGCGAAGAACGCTCCCCTCAGATCGCAGTTTTGCACCTTAATTCCGTTCAAATCCATTTTCGTCAACGGCATCCGCGCTCTTGCAAGCAATGCCAACGCATTCGACACTGCACCGTCACTCTTTTCCGACAGAAGCGCCCGCAACTCTCCGTGCACACTACTATACGTCTCCCCTTTCTGCTGTGTCAACGACGCAAAGAAGTCCAACACCCTCTGCGACTCCTTGCTGAAACACCGTCGCACCACCAACAGCAACGTCTCCTCAGGACTACGCGCCAACCTCCTTGCTGCAAGATGCTCCCCAAGCGATTTATGCCTAAACGTAAAAGGACTATTCAACTCCCCAAAGTCCTCTATCCTGAACGGAAGGTAACGAAAGCACAAATCCCGCACCCGCTCCGGCACCTTATGCTTTTCAAGGCGGACAGATGCGCCGGAGACAAAACCATGCCAATTATTTTTTTCAAGCATCCTACACGCCACCAGCTCCCCTGCACGAAGGATCTCCTCCACCAGCTCCTCCGTCACCGTGTCGCTGCCGCATTCGTTGCTCATCTCGGTTCTGGTGCATTTGCGTAGGTAGGCTTCGTAGATGTCCGCCTCCTCCGCATCCCCACTGCACTTCGCATGGCAAGCCATATGCAACAAAAAGGGGTTCCTCAACGCAACCAGCCCTGGTATATCCTCTTCGTCCACGAAGACACCTCCGCCACCACTGCGTTCCCAGGCTAGTGTGCCTCGGGTGATATAGTTGTGTGCATCAACCTCTGTGAAAGGCTGCATATAAACAACCCGGGAGTATCCACATATGGCGGAGGGGGCTGCCTGCACGCTTTTAAGATATTCACCGCGAACGGTGACAACGACACTACAGTGCGCTTCTACCCAAGGGTGGCGGGCAAGGAGACCACCTTCGCGCACCATGACAGCAACTTCACGTCGTGTGAGTCCGACTTCATCGAGAGAGTCAAGCACCACAACCACATGGTATGTTTCACCAAGAAAGGCGCGGTCCTCTTCGCGCAGACCGAAGGAGTCGAGGATGAAGTTGTCGAATCCTTCACGTTCTAAGAGACGTTGTTTGACACTGGGGAGTGAGACGAAGACGGGGAAATATGGTTTGAGAGGTGTATCCCCTGGGACAATGTCGTTGGCGTCTGCAGCAAGCTCGCTGAGGATTGCAATGGAGGCAGAGGTCTTGCCACTTCCTCCTTCACCTATGAGGCAGAAGGCTTCGTTACGTTGTGTAGGCTCGATGAACGACGCACGACGCTGTGTTGGGTTGCTTCTCCGTCGTGGCTGGCTGCACGTCAACGCTAACCACTCACGTACCTCTCTCATCAAAGGCCGTGCATCGTCCTCAGAGACGCGAGGGTCGTCCCCTACACGCCCTTCAATGTACTGCGCAAGGTAGTCGCTGAAGAAGGCAAACATATGACCCATAACCTCTTGTAGAGCTCGTACCTGTTCTTCAGCGCGGACGCCTTCTGCGGCAAGTTCTTGCATGACGATGACGTCGAAGCGGAGACCCATCATGCGGAGGAGGGTAGGGGAGAGCTTCCACTGTACCCTGTATTCGATGTTCGCGGTGTACAGCAGTTCGTCCTCGTGTGCGAAGATGGAGGAGAATTTGATGTCCGCAGCGCCAGCTTTCGCGACAACAACAAAAAAGGTCCCACCCTTGCCATACATAAACTTCGTCGCCACCTCACGCTTCAGGGTGGTCGAGGTAAAGCAGTTCCACACCAATTGCGTGCCGATTGTATACTTTGCTGATACATTCACATCGATGCCACGAAACACAGTTCGAAGCTGCTTTCGTCTGCTTGCCACGAGACGGCCTAGCCCGCGAATCAACGGCTGAAACGTCTCTATTACATGAAGCTGTGGTGGAGGAGGTTCTAACTCAAATACATTAGGCGGTGCTGTGCCTTGCCATAGCTTTACCTGGTCGAGTTGCGACACTGCACGCATGGCTCGGTTCATTGTTGAATACAACGCGAGAGACTGTGACGACGCTGCGCTTCCATGATGTCCAAGCACCTTTTTGTCCATCAGCTGAAAATACCGCAGTTTTCCTCCAGAACCGATTGCTACCTCAGGCTTTCCTTTGGCGTCTCGCACTACGGCACCTTCCGCATCCAAGACATACTCCACACAATCAGACGTAAACAAATACCCGGAGAGCAGCAACTCAAACGGATCGGACGCTGCCATCCAATCCTCGACCCTGGCCCCACCACTCCTCATCTTCCCTATGTCATTCAGCAGCCTATGGCACACCATCCGAAAGCCAGCTTCCATATGCCTTACGTGCTCTGTAGTATAACCCAAAGAAGGCGTCACATCAGGCAGCCTTCGCATCCAATGAACCAAACCCTCAGGTTTTGCACCCTTCTTAATCCACCCCACCTTTCTCCCATCGGTTCGTCGAAGGAAACGAACCGCAGCATCTTCCGGGGATTCTGCCTTTCCAGGACCCTCCGTTTCGTCTGATTTTGATAATATTTTGCCATTGGAATGCCCGGTGCGGAGATACGCCTGCACCTCTGCCTCAACTTCGCAGAGGAGAACAGAGGCGTGGGGTTCCATGTGTGCAGAGAGGCGTTCGCGGAGGTCGGGGTCACGGTGTTGCAGGGCGTGCCAGAGGGGGACCATGCCGGAGTGGTCGCGTATGCTTTGTGCACCGTGCTCCATGAGGAAGCGTACGGCTTCCACGTCTCCTGCAATGGCGGCGGTGTGGAGGAGGGTGGTGCCAGTGTCGTCGGTGGCGTTCACGTCGCGTGTGCCGTCTGCGACAGACTGCTGTAGGTGGTCCTCCTCCGGAGGGCGCTCGTGCTTGGCTGCACCAGATCCCATTTTTGAGATTTTTTCTGTGATTTGATTTTTGGGGAAATTAGGATGAGATTTTGGAAATAGAGGGAGGGGGGAAATGGAGGGGGGCGTTTAGTTTTAGTTAGGGTGTATGTTGCATGCAAATGTTGTGGTATTTTTTTTTGTTTTGTTGTACTGAACAATGGCCCCAATAACGCAAATAAAAGGAGAGGGCTGTTTTGGCAGTACAATCTGGCAGAGCATGAGATAGGAAAAACCGGGTCCATTTTGGTCTATTTTCTGACCTCCACAAAGTTGTTGCAACTCTTTGCACGGCCTTTGCGAGCCATGCAGACGTTGTTGCTTAAGGTGCTCATCTGGATGCCCACGAACTTCTCTGCTGCAACCAGGACCCAGAAGTCCACCAACATAAACTCACTCTTCTCCAGCTGCACACCGTCTATCCTCGGAGGGACACCCTTACCCCCTATGGCCTGCAGTGCTGCTGCTGCGGCTGGCTGCTGACCGTCATGCGCCAGAAAGAAATCCCCTCCTCCAGTGTACTTTGCCACGTACTCCGGACGCATGGCACATTGCTCGGACAGCTCCCTTTGCGTTGCTTTGCTTGAAGTAATCTGCTTCGCCCTGTCTCCACACGAACGTTCCAAACTCCTGAGGTGCACTCCGGTAAACGGTTTCCCCGCAAAGGTTGTTTTAATGTAGGACGCAACAAACTGCGCAATTTTTGGTGCCGGCGAAATCCCGGCCCAAACACGCCAGACATCGACCATATCCCCTAGGTAGATGGTCAACGGGAAGTACAACTGTGCAATGTGGGAGAGGCTGCGGGCTGCGGTGTCTACATCCGAAAATTTCAGTTTTGATGCAGCACTTGCACTACCGTCCACACAGTGTTCATTCGACGACGCAGCCCCCTTCATACGAATACACCCCTTCGTCGCAGCGCCTTTGTACTCAGAACGGTGGATCCAACAATGTGTCTTGCGTACGTTGTCAAGGTTGTACACAGACTCAAAGGCGTCTTCGTCACCTCCATTGGGCACCACTACGGTGCGATTCAACATGCGTGCATATTCGAGTGCAGCGATGAAGGAGATGAGGCGGTTGGAGTGCCTGCTTTTCGGCATGTTCCCGTATAGGAGGAAGCGGTCGGTTGGGCATTGGTGTTGTGTAGGTGTAGCGTCTTCCGTGGGGCTGGTGGGTGAAGGTGGTGTGTCGGTGGAGGGTGTTGTGCTGTCGTCGTAGGTAGTGTCGTTCGCAAAGTCTGCAATGTGTACACCCACAAACACAAGGCACGACACAAACACTACAGAGAACCCTGCACACACCCGTTTCGACATTGCTTGTCTTGGTGTATGTGCATTTCTTTCCTGTGGGAATGTGTGTGGGAGTTGTGGGATAGGTGCGTATGTTTTAACGCATGAGAATAGGGATGGGGATGGGGATGGGGGGAAATAAAATGGTGTAGTGCAAGTGATGTTGCTTTGGTAAGGAAAGCGTTGTTCTGGTGAAAAATAGATCAGGTTGTGGGGTGTTGTGAGTGATGAAGGAATAAGAAAAATGTCGGTGATGGTGGCGTGCCCTCCAGTGGCAGACGGGTGGGTGTCAGGGGTGTTTGAAAATTGGAAAGTTGTTATCTGGTCATGGAAAATGTCAGAAGCAAGACTGGCGTGTCATGGTGTTGTGTTGTCATCATCCGCAGGGGAGAGGTTGTTGGAACAAAAAGATGGCATCTCGCAAACCCTCCAACTCCTTTCCTAGCACAGGCAGCAATGGACAGGTGTTAATGAGCTGCTCGCAAGCGTGTTGTGGCTGACGGACAGCCAAAGAAGGGTCTAAAGTCACACAATTGTTGACTCGGAACAAGAAAATTAGTGATATGGGGACAACAAGAGGTTGTAAAGAAGTAGTGGCTAATAATAATAGGGTTGGATTTGCTTTTTTTGAAAACTTGGTTGTATTAGTGTAGCCACCCTAGAGTGTACTACACTGTAGCTTTTTTCCCCTTCCGGTTTCCAACACGTCCAATTGTGTGCCATTTGCACTCCTTTAGTTTCACGAAACGCTCTTCTATTTTCCTTTGGTTTTCCCTTCCGCCAAAATGCGGGGAAAAGTTGCCGAACAATGAATGTTCTGCATCAAGAGAACGTCACGCGCAGACGCACACTTTGCACAGCAAGTGTGCAGGATAGAGTGTGTACGCCCGGGGGGTCTACAAAAACAATAAAAACAAAAGTAAAAAGGAGAAAGTAAAAAAAAATAACACAGAGAGAAGTCATCGAGAACAAAGCTAGAAAATAAAGTTACCGCACCGAGCAGTGGAACACGTGCAACTCAAGACACGTGCATACAAACATCTTCATCTTTCAGACACATCAAGTCCACTGCAGTATGCCTGTGAACAGGAGAACCGAGCTTCTATTGAATTACTCTTTTTTTGCTTTGCGTAGTCTTATTTTGTGTAAAATAAAAAATCAAGAATAAGTCATTGCCTCCACCCCTGAGATAGACGACGTGGATGCACCACGTCTGGGGCTTCAGCCAAACGCGAGAAATGTTACAGTTGGTTGTGTTTCCACAACCAGTCTTTTTCAAATACTTCCACACAGTTTCTCTCAACAGTACGGCACACACACATGCTAACAGCTCCACAAGGACAAGGTTCACTGCACTTCACTCACGTTCACCTGCCTCCACGCAGACGAAGCACCAAGTGCAGTGTGCTCTCCTTCTGAATGTTGTAGTCTGCCAGGGTGCGTCCGTCCTCAAGCTGCTTGCCTGCGAAGATCAGACGCTGCTGGTCTGGGGGAATGCCCTCCTTGTCCTGGATCTTCGCCTTCACGTTCTCAATCGTGTCGTTGGACTCCACCTCCAGTGTGATGGTTTTCCCGGTCAGGGTCTTCACAAAGATCTGCATGCCTCCACGAAGACGAAGCACCAAGTGCAGTGTGCTCTCCTTCTGGATGTTGTAGTCTGCAAGGGTGCGTCCGTCCTCAAGCTGCTTGCCTGCGAAGATCAGACGCTGCTGGTCCGGTGGGATGCCCTCCTTGTCCTGGATCTTCGCCTTCACGTTCTCAATCGTGTCGTTGGACTCCACTTCAAGTGTGATGGTTTTCCCGGTCAGGGTCTTCACAAAGATCTGCATTCCACCACGCAGACGAAGCACCAAGTGCAGTGTGCTCTCCTTCTGAATGTTGTAGTCTGCAAGGGTGCGTCCGTCCTCAAGCTGCTTTCCGGCGAAGATCAGACGCTGCTGGTCCGGTGGAATGCCCTCCTTGTCCTGGATCTTCGCCTTCACGTTCTCAATCGTGTCATTCGACTCCACCTCCAGTGTGATGGTCTTGCCAGTCAGGGTCTTCACAAAGATCTGCATTCCTCCACGAAGACGAAGCACCAAGTGCAGTGTGCTCTCCTTCTGAATGTTGTAGTCAGCGAGGGTACGTCCGTCCTCAAGCTGCTTTCCGGCGAAGATCAGACGCTGCTGGTCCGGTGGAATGCCCTCCTTGTCCTGGATCTTCGCCTTCACGTTCTCAATCGTGTCGTTGGACTCCACCTCCAGTGTGATGGTTTTCCCGGTCAGGGTCTTCACAAAGATCTGCATGCCTCCACGCAGACGCAACACCAAGTGCAGAGTGCTCTCCTTCTGAATGTTGTAGTCTGCAAGGGTGCGTCCGTCCTCAAGCTGCTTTCCGGCGAAGATCAGACGCTGCTGGTCCGGTGGAATGCCCTCCTTGTCCTGGATCTTCGCCTTCACGTTCTCAATCGTGTCATTCGACTCCACCTCCAGTGTGATGGTCTTGCCAGTCAGGGTCTTCACAAAGATCTGCATTCCTCCACGAAGACGAAGCACCAAGTGCAGTGTGCTCTCCTTCTGAATGTTGTAGTCTGCAAGGGTGCGTCCGTCCTCAAGCTGCTTTCCGGCGAAGATCAGACGCTGCTGGTCTGGTGGAATGCCTTCCTTGTCCTGGATCTTCGCCTTCACGTTCTCGATCGTGTCGTTGGACTCCACCTCCAAAGTGATGGTCTTTCCTGTCAGAGTTTTCACAAAGATCTGCATGCTGTGTTGTGTTGTGTATATAAAATGTGTCGTCTGTGGTGTGACGTGGTTGGCAATTGTGTGGGAGGGATGAGGGAAAGGGTGGGCATGTAACAACAAGGCAGAAGAGAAGGGGGTGGTGTATTTGGGTATGTTCCATCACGTCCAAGAAGATGATAGCCTGCAAAAAAACAATGAGTTAAAATTGACCACATGTACAAAAAAGAACTAAACTGTTGTGCATGTGGACATGAGACAACACAAACACGCGGAGAGGCTAAATCAAAACATATCATTGGAAAACAAACAAGAAGGACGACAAAAAATGAAAAGGAACAGAAAAGAAAACTCGGCAGATGGATGATCACACAGGATCACACGCTATAATAAAACAGGCCTGGTGTTTGTTTATACAACACTTCAGCCACAGCAAATTCAAATGAAATAATAAAAAACAACCGTTATCGTGTGCGCATCAAAATGACACAAGAAAGGAAGAAAGCTGCTTGAAGATCAGAGAAGGAAACAAACAGAGGTCGTTATCACTTCCACGCCTTCTCTCTTCCTTTCCCTTCCAGGTCTCTGTTATGCTCAGACAATCGAGGTCACAGGGGACTCGTTCAGGCCGCACTCGTTCGAGCCGTAGGACACACGGATGTATCCAGACTCTCCCCAGGTCGGTCCCCAGGAGTTCTTGATGATCCAGTAGTCAGCGCCGTATCCGACAATGAGCACTCCGTGGTCAAGCTGGCATCCGAAGATTCCACAGCAGGTCGTCAGCACTCCTCCGGAGTACGACTGCCACTTCTGCGCGTCAACGGCGATGGAGAGGGGTCCTCCGGTGGAGACGAAGGCCTTCATCTGTGCCTCGGTGTGGGTGATGTCCTTGTACGACGAGATGGTGGCTCCGACGGGCTTGCCGGTCACGGACTCGCACTCGTGGCGGATTCCGGTGCCCGACTTGTAGGGGTACGAGTCCTCAGTCACGATGTCTCCGTTGTGGTTCGAGATCAGCCACTTCAGGGCGTTGTCCATCAGTCCTCCGTTGCAGCCCTGGTCGACCTTGTCGCACGACACAAGCTCCTGCTCGGACACCGAGGTCAGGGTCTTCCCGGACAGCTGCCACTGGCCCTCAATTCCTCCGGTGGTGGAGAACGCCCAGCACGACCCGCACTGTGCCTGGTTCTTCACGTGGGTCACGGCACCAGCCGACCTCCAGTCCTTCGAGTCGGCAGCGGCAGCCACCTGCTCCTCAGTGAACATGGCAGGGGGCGACTGCTTCTTCTCCACCTTCATGTTGTGGTACGACTTGAACTCAGCAGCAGACATGTCAGAGAACACGTTCATCCCGAACTGGGCTCCCTTCGTCTGCTCCTTCTCGAAACGCGACGCCTTCAGCATGTTGGCGGTGAAGATCCCGTAGCGGCGCTGCTCCTCCGCGATGCTCGAGTACTGCTTCCCGTGGTCGTTCTTGAAGGTGTTCCACAGCAGCTGCGAGTTCGCACGCACGTACTGCTCAGAGTACCCGTGTGCCTGGCTCGCCAGGAGGGCACACACAACAAGGGACAGGGTGCGCATTGTAAGTTTTTTTGTTTTGTTTTGTTTTGTTTTTTGTGTCTTTTCTGTCAGTGGTTTGCTTGTTTGGGTTTGTTTGTTTGGTGTGGTGATGTGTTGCCATCACCGTGGCAGTTCGCAAATGGAGGCAAATCTCGGTCATGGTGATGCACCCTCCAGATGGCACAGACAGCCGGTGAAGAAGGGTCTAAAGTCACACCTTGAAGAAGGGTCGTAGGAAAGAAGTGCAACACGTGGCATCTGAAGTGACATCTTAAACTAAAACATAGAATGGAGAGGTGATTGCCGTTTTCGATGCGTGCCGCTTTAGGAAATCTTTGACACATGACCACCTTTATTTGTTCACCTTCCTTGCGCTACGGTTCGCATACATACCAAGAAAATCATGAAAGACGGATGCCTCTCGCACACACGTTTTCAAGTTTCTAGAAAAGTATTCGAATATGACCTTTAGTTGAGAAGACAAACGCCCATCGTCTGCGCCTGCTCAATAGCAATTAGAGTGGCAGCAGACGTCGGTACTGGCTTGTCCTGACCCTTTGTCAAAACGTGTGCATCTAAATCCGTTGTGAGTCTTAAAATTTCACACATGAACTTCTCAGATAATCCGGAGCTTTACTCAAGGAAAATGACAGGCCTCTTTTAATACGAGACCACGTAACAAACCAAGAGGAAAGAGAAGAGAAAAGTTGGTAAATGAGCAGTGCTCAATCACCAATGAAAAAAATTAAAGTGAAAAAGGCAACAAAAAAAAAATGGTGTGATCACCCAAACGGATTCTCCGTGGTTCCCCCGAAGGTGCTCCGCAAATCTTAATATAGCCCGAAACAGTTCTCCGTGGTTCTTCCGTGGGTTGTCCGTACCCCCTGAATCACACCGAAAAAGAGAAAAGTTTATAAGATAATCCTAAGCCTCTCGTGCTTAGTCACCTTGAATGAAAAAAACAATCAAAAAGATGAACCGAGTGCCACATGTATGGGTAACAAATTGCATCTTTTTAAAAGAGGGAAAAAGAGACGCCAAGCACTGTAGTGAAAGCATCGAAAACCTAAGTGGTCGAGACTTGTGAAGTCTTTGTTTAAAATTGGCTTTCCAAATACGTTACACAGTGCCACATATTTTCAAAATAAAAGGGGGGGGAAAAAAACGCAAAAGCTAGAGAAGGGTCTTTTCTCTCCGGTTTGCAAGCTGCTTTGACGAGCAATCTTTACCGATGACAAAAAAAAGAAAAAATAAAAGTTTATGAGATGAACCTAAACCTCTCTGTGCTTAGTCACCAAACAACTGAGAGATGCACTGCACACACACCCCTACCCACACATTAATCAATTTCATTTACTTTCCAAAGAGAAATCACACATTTTTTTTTGACTTGAGATACAACCTTCTCCTTACAACGCACTTCAAATAAATTACCATGGACGCCGCTTGCCATCTAATACTGAAAAAAAAAACGTCATTCTCCTTTTTGATAAATTGTTGAAGTGTATTGCCGTTGTGCAATCAACCACTTTCCAAAAAAAAATTCACTTTAACCAACCTTCAACCCTTCGGCCTGCAGAGCCCAATGCCCCTTGCCAACACGCTCCTGTATTCTGCGTTCTTCTCTGAGCCAGTTTCTTACCAACTTGAAGTATGTGAAGTTGGGTTCTTTTGCTTCTGGGATGTCTTCGAGGGCGATGAGGGAGGCCGTACCCTCTTGGAGACGCAGGATGTGGGTGGGCCAGTCCTCGAGTCCTTCGAAGATGTGAGTAGCGTAGAGGACGGTGCAGCCACGCTCAGACTCTGCCTTCAGGAAGGCAAGCAGGTCTTCGCGGACCAGAAGATCGACGTCGGTGGTGATTTCATCGAGGATGATCACTTCACTGTCCTGCGAAAGCCCAAAGAGAATTTGTGCACGGCGCAGCTGTCCATCACTCAGGTGCCCCAGCTTCCACGACACATCCACACGAAGCACCTCACAAAGCTTCGCAACACGCTCAGGATCGGCATTAACATTCAAAATCTGCTTGACCGTCACATCCAAGAAGTTTCTGCTTTGCGACCACCACTCCCCCAGGTAGCTTACATTCTTGGAGAGAGTAGTGTCGTGGAACGCATCCCTCTCGAGAACAAGGCATTTTCCCTTTGGGACCATGACACGCCCTGCAAGGATCTTCAGAAGGGTGCTCTTCCCGGCACCGTTCTGCCCCACAACGAGGACGCGGGAGGCAGTGGGGAAGCTGAGGTTGATGTCATGGAGGGCTTTCTGCTCGGAGACCTTGCCGCGGGTGACATAATGGAAGTCGAGTCCGTTAACGTTGATTGCGGACATTGTGTTATGGGCGCTGGAGGGGGTTTTTCCTAGAGGGGAGAGATGAGGGGATTGAAAACAAATGGGTTTGGTTCTCTCTTTGCTTTTGGCTTTATTTTGGTGATTTTGTTTATGTCACCTCATGAAATGAAGGAGGAAATAGAAACAACGCACTTTGAACACACTTTTGCGGTTCTAGAGACGAACCGCGCTGCAGAGCCACTCCTCACCCAAACAGGTCGAGGTGTTGTGCGTTTCACCACAGAATTTTTCACACAACCTCTCCTTAACCGTGAAGCTGCGTGCGCAGTGACGCAAGAAAAAAGAAAAACAACATCGTTGCGAAGGACGAAAAACAACACTGCACAAGACCCTGGGAGACTGGCAGAGGTACTGCTGGTGGTCATATTGGGTGCGTATACGCAGAACGGGAATGGGTATGCAAGGATGTGACCAACAACACGGTCTTCGATAAGATTGAGCTACAGCTGGTTAGGGTTTACTGCCTTGGGCCGTGAGTGCCCTGTCCATTGCCCCAGGGCAATGAGGTGGGATATGGGACAGCACAGATGTGACTGACGTGTTTGGCTCATCCCAAATTGGTTGTCCTCAGTTGGCACCTCCGTCTCGGTGATTTAGTGATCAAAAAGGGAGGAGGGGGAGGAGGGGGAGGGGGTATGTATAAAAATGGAGAAAATGGAGAGACCTTTTTTTATTTTTTGTAGCAAATTTGGGTTTCGTTAAGTTCTATCAACCTGTTGATGGTTGTTGTTACAAAAAAAAAAAAGAAAGTTGACTTGAAATACAAAGCCCTCTCGTGAACAGTGTACCTAAAGAAAGAGGGTTGTGGTGGGGATATTATAACTCGGTTATTTGACTCTAAGAAGGGTGTGTGTATGTGCTTTTTTTTTGGATGGAAGCAGGTTTACCCATAAATTTTGCTCTGTCTGTTTTATTTTTTGTCACTTTATTGGTGTCCCGGAGAAGGCCCATATTGACATGTCCCCGACAGTTGTTCGGTAACACCATTTATTGACTAAATAAACGACGCTTTTTTTTCTTCGCTGAATATGACAAAAACTCTTGCAAAGAAAAAGGTGAAGAAGAGAAAAAAAAAATAAGTTGCACACTGAAGGGAAGTAGAAACCTTGTAAGATGGATGTACATTTAGTGTACACTCATCTTTTAAAAAAAGACACCCTTTTTTTTGATAGATGGAGATATACCTCACTGACGAGGCACATCTTGGCAACAACAAAAAAAAAAGTGGAGATCGCACAACTGTGGTAACACAACCCGGGCAACTAACATTATTAACAAATGTATCAAAAAAAAAAAAAAACAAAACAAAACAAAACAAACAAAGAGACAATCACTCCCTTTCTTCGAAAACAAAAATTACGGGAATTTTTTTTTTAGGATTTTTTTAGGATAACAAAGAAGAACAGAGACCTTTGCAAAAAAAACCCCCCCCTCCCCTTCTCCCCTCCCCAACCAAAAACAAAATCTAGAGCTTAAGGTTGAAAACTTAGTGTTGTATTAGTATAGCCACCCTAGAGTGTGTCTCCACTAATACAACACAAGGTTTTTTTTTTAAATAAATACCCCCTCCCCATCTTTCACCTCCGCCCCCGCTCCTCTCCTTTACGATACACATAGGCTCTACCCATATGCGAACGACTTCCCTTCATTGGTTTGTCGTCTTGCTGGGGTTCCTTTTCTGGCGAACCTTCACTGCGATATGATGACCGAGACGTGCACCGCGTAGAAGGGGTAAGGGAGAGGTGTAGGTGCGGTGGCGTGGTGTGCGGACCACTACTCCCTGCACTGACCCCACGGTAGGATGGCGTTGGGGGCGGGGCAGATGGAGAACGGAGGCGGGGCACACTGCACATCAAGGACCCCCAGCTGCCACGACCCCCACTCCTCGTTGGGGTAAACGAAAACCGCAATGCCTTCGGCGGGGACAACGCAGAGGAGACACTCCTCCTCTCCATTTGGCAGCTAAAGTACCCCCCCTTCTGCGTCCCAGGAATATCCCGTGAGGTGACCACAGGACTCTGCGGGACCATCCGTGACATACGTACCGGAGCGTCTCCTCGGGTCGCAGGGGACATGATATTTCCTCCCGGAAGAATAAACCATTTTCTTTCCATTACCGGGGCCGATCTCGACCGAATTTCCTTTTCCGCAAATGAAGCCCTCGCCCCCTTCCCCCTCCTTCTCGACCCAAACGTCGCCACTTCAGACCCTCCACTTAGTATCCCTTCCGAAGCCGATCGTAATGAATCATCCTTTTGGTATACCTTTGAATTAACAGAAATGGGTGAATGCGAGATGCTTGGATACGGTGAACCCTCTGTACCACACGCTGTGCTAATAGAGTAATCACATAGACGCAGATCTGGACTATGACTTTCGGGGACCGATCCGGGACGAAAAGGTTTAAACAGCGCAGGATGGCGTTTACACCAGACCTCAAATTCAGATACAGCGGAGCTCGAAGAAGGGGAGGCGGAACGATCATATTCTGCTGGTGGAGAAGGAGAAGAAGGAGGAGGAGGAGCTGCTGCTATCCGTGTCGTCTGGGTTTTCATTGTCGCTCTACAAGCCCTTACCCATCCCAATACCGCTTCACTCCCATATATATCAATGTTCTTATCAACGCAAGCCAAAAACTCCTCTCGACTTACGCTATTAGGGTCCGGAAGAGGGGAAGCAGAAGAAGAGGAGGAGGTTAAATAAGGGGGGTTGGAAGGCGCTTCTTTGGGCTTCTTTCGCGAGGTGATTGTCGTGGTGGTAGTGGTGATTTCTTTGGTGGTGATCTTCCGTCCAGCGAAGTGTTTATCAGACATTATGGAAGAAAAAGAAAGACAAAACGAAGATTTCACCTTCTGATAATAAAAAAATCGGCTTTTAAAAAAGGGAAGAAATAAAGCAAAATAAAGGGGGGTTTTTTACTTCATGTTTTTTTTTGGCTTATTTGAAGGGATTTAAGTGTAGTGTGGAGTGCTGTTTGAGTGGTGTTGTTTGGGGGGAGGAGGAGGAGGGGTTTTTGAAAAATGTAGAGAAAATTTAAAAAAAACGACTTTTTTTATTTGTAACTTTTTACAGAGCGGCGTTTGCTAATAGTGTTTAGCGAACCAAAAAGAAAAAAGGGTGATTTTTTTATGGATGCAAACGTCTCTTGGACCCAGGCACTATTTTAAAAAAAATAAAAATACCAATAACATCCCCCCCGATAGGAGGCTGTTGCTACGTATTTCTGACGTATTTTTTTTGTTTGTTTGAAAACTTGGTTGTATTAGTGTAGCCACCCTAGAGTGTGCTCCACTAACTTTGTTTTGTTTTGTTTTTTTTTTCAATTTTAAATGCATCAGAGATACGCTAGGTAGCTACCTTCACTACTCTACACCTATACACCGTACCCTCCCCAATCCCGTTATTACAAAAAAAAGGAAGGAAATCAATTTCATATAATTTCCATTCAAAAGGAAGAGAAAGCAAAGAAGAAAAAAAAGTTGACTTGAAATACAAAGCCTTGTGACAGTGTACCTAGAAACCTTTAAAAAAACATGTCAAATGAATGTGCCTCGTGCACAAATGATTGACCGATATAAAAAAAAAAACATCCACGAAAACAAGAGATAGGTGAGGCATGGCTGCGTGGAGATCACACGAAGAAAAAAAAACAGCGAAGTGTCTACACAGTACTACCGTATTACTGTATTCGTACAAAATATCGACCGTCAAAAAAGGTCGAATTTCCAGAAAATTCTGAAAAGGTCGAACATTACAGTACGGGCGATACTTTGTACGAATATGGTATTCAAAAAAAGGCCTTTTGTCGAGACTAAATAAAAAAAGGTGGTACTTTTTAAAAGAGAGGCACAGATAAGTGGATATTTGCGCACCTCCGCCAGATCCAACCTCGACCGTACTTTATTTTCAAAAAAAAACAAAAAAAAAATCAGGTTTTTTGTGCATGAAAGTGTCTCCCCGTCAAGGAAAAATCTAGGGGGGAAAAAAGGGGGCAGAAAAAAAAAATAATTGAAGGAAATCATCGAGGGTTCCTTTAATATGCATTCTTCTTCTTTTTTTGCGAATCAATCGTGATCCATGACAAAAAGGAATTGACGGGGGACATCGCTGAGTCGTTATTTTTTGCAATATTTGCTCTTATTGTTATGTCAACAATTGTTCTACAATTTTTTCTTCCTTTTCGTGTCACGATTTATTTTTAAGGGTGCAACTTCTTCAGACTACTGTTATCACCCGCCAGATTTTTTGAAAACCAAGAAGAAAATAAAGGGTTATGTAGAAAGTACGTAGGGAAAAAGTTGTGAAGGTTCTACAGGAAAGATGTGGGTTGGCTGTACAGGGCCCATACCTTTTTGGGGGGGTCCGCACGCTCAACCTTGAAAAGTGGACAATTTTTTGACCACTTATATTGGAAAATATGAGCCCGTGTTATGGCCCATTTTCGGCGAAAAATCCCCAAAAATCCGGGTTTGTACAATTGACCTATAACACCGGCTGTACTGTATTACATGGTTGTTTTGTTTTTGTTTTGCTTTGTTGTGAAAGATACACCACACCAATGGCGAGGGGAAAACGGGAAGAAATGGGGGGGGGAAAGCAAACGACGAACCTGACCAGAGAGGAAAAAAAAAAAACTTGAAAAAAAAGATGCTTTCTTTAGACCCTCACCGGGATGTGTGGGGTGTACATCTAGACACAGCAACACCAATCACAATGGGGCTTTCTCATGAACGTGCCCTGGGTGTGCGCACACGCATCTAACAAAGTGAAGATGAAATAGTGTACGGAGTCACGTACACTTTTTTTCTCAGTCGCTTAGGGAAAAGCAACACGCGAATTAGTGCAAAAACCGCCTTTACGGACGTGGACACTAATGTGAGTGTGGGAACAGAGAAGGAAGGTGTGCAAAAAAAAAAAAAAAAAAAAAAAAAAAAAAAAAAAAAAGAGAGAGAAAGAGAAACTAAACAACGTAACATAAATTTGAAAGATGGGTATCGGTACACATCTAGCAAAAGCGAAGGTGGCAACGTGCGGGGGGAGGGAAAAAAAACTCCCTCCTAAAAGAAGATAGGACAAACAAAAAAGTCAAATTCATATCCTAATTACTTTTAGCCACCTGATTTTGCATGAATTTTTTGGTTTGGATGGGGTTTTAAATATTAGCAAAACTCCACCAAAATTTCAGGCAAAAATAAGGTGGTTTAGCAAACAGTAACCATAAGGGTCCAACAGAGATAACACCCCGCATACAAGAGAAGTTGAAAGTGCAAAACGCCTCACGAACGCGAACCCCTCTAGCATTCTATACGTACCCGTGTCCAGGTTTAATTAACCAGTTGGATTCCTCTTGTTCGTAACAGTTCCAAGTTGGTACTTCATTGTGGCAGTGTTAGAGAATCAGAGGCCGCAGTTGCACCCGAGAGCGCGACCGCAGCCACATCAACCCTATACTAACGCGAACCCTCTAGCAATCTACACGTACCCTCGGAGCCAATCCTTTTCCCGAAGTTACGGATCTAGTTTGCCGACTTCCCTTACCTACATTGTTCTGTCGGCCAGAGGCTTTTAGCCTAGGAGACCATTGCCACAAGCGGGCCGCAAGGGGCGCTGGTTCCCTGCTGGTTATCGAACTCCCAGAGACCACTTCATTGGTATGGAAACGGTTACCACGAGGGAGGTTGTAAGGAATCATAAATGCATTGCCCCAGGTATCAAAAGGTTGGTAAAATGAGTAGTGTGGACCACATACGTCACTTTTCATCAAAAAAGGATGAAGTTTTTTGTGTTGTTATTCAAGATACTAATAGGAAATAGAAATGACGGAAGGTGCGTGTCCACCAGCCTGTGTTTTTTTTTTTCTCACTCATTGTTTCCAGAGATGGAGATAGATTTGGGATTTTCAAAAAAGACCCGGTTTGACCCGGTCTGAGCTTTTGGGGTCAAAAAAAAATTTTCGCGCTGCGCGCGAAAATGACACTGCACGCGCGACCTGGTTGTTACACTTCTTTGGCGGGGAACTTGCGCAACAGCGTTTGTGCCTTGATGAAGGGGAGTAGGGTCCATGTTCCCCCTTTGTGCAGCACACCGAACTTCACGCACTCGGCAAAAGTGGATTTCTCGGCGGTCATGGCCCCAAAGGTTCCTGGCGAAGCCACGGTACGCAACATTTCAAAAAAATTGCGCTTAAAATTGTACAATTTTGGGGTGGGTTGCAAGCTTGCGCCGCAGGCGCACGGTACGCTACTTTTATTATTTCGCCATGCTGCATGCTTCCTTTTGCTTCGGCGTTTGACTAATTGAGTCGCGTTCTGGCTGTGACGGGGTCACTTTGTTCATGAGGCCATTTCTGGTCACTCTCAGAGGCTCGTGAGGTACCAAAAAAAATCGATTTTCTCCCAAAATTGCAAATCCCATTTTTTTTTTTTTTTTCAGACCGGGTTTTTCGCCAAAATCCCATTTTTTTTTTTTGACCCGGTTTTGAAACCGGGTCAGTAGACGCACCTCCACCCCTGATTGTTTCGCTCACAACGCTTCAGCGGGGGAGAAAAAAATACATCAAGCTTGCGGAGCGATAAACGGAAAAGGTTGTTTTTTTAAATCATAACCTGAAGTTAGTTTCTATTTTGTGGAATTTGTGTAGTACACAGCTTACCATTCAGACAGTCTTTCACTGTACAGAAAACATTGTTTTTTTTTGAAATCTTGGTTGTATTCAGGGATTACGCAGCTCCCCCAAAAATAAAAAAAGTACGTATGGATTTTCAACACGTACAATTCTAAGCAAAAACAATTAAAAACCGCGCGCGCTTCGCGCGCGCTCTCCCTGGCAAAGTTGGTTGAGAAGGGCTGTGAAAGTTCGAAGAACTGGAGAAATCATCAGTCATGGCACCCAAATGTTCCTGGCGAAGCCACGGTACGCAACATTTCTAAAAATTGCGCCTAAAATTGCCTATTATGTCAGGGGAAGGGTGTACTGCAATCTAGCGCCGCAGGCGCACGGTACGCTACTTTTTTTTCTTTCGCCATGCTGCATGCTCCATTTCCGGTAAAATAGAAAATTGTCTCCTACAAATAGAATTCTGTAGGGGGTAGGTGAGAGGTGGGGGCGGAGCCCCACTCCTCACCTACCCCACCCCAGCCCCAATCCAAAACCCAAATTACCTACGTATGGACACGTATGGATTCCACCTTTTCAAAAACAATTCACGTATGGATTTCCATACGTTCCACACGTGGAGCGTAATCCCTGGTTGTATTAGTGTAGCCACCCTAGAGTGTGCTCCACTATATTTTTTGGGGGGGGCGAAACGCAGCTAAATTGCGTGGTCAAAAAAAAAAGGGAAAGCTTGCAGATGAATGAGCCTTTAGATGGCCACATCACTCTCGTGCTCCCTCAGGTCACCTGGCAGCATTTTAGGCACAGAAAGAAAAGAAAATTTCCGCAAAGTGCTCGTAATAAATGACCCAGTGTAAATTTCGCTGGCTCTTTACTACAGTGGTCATTAATGAAGAGCGGGTTTTTGTCACATGCTCATTCATTAGTGAACTACCGTAATAGGTTACAACCGGACGGTAAAACAACAGAAAAGTTTGTAAGATGATCCTAAGTCTCTCTCGTGTGTCTTATTAGATTGCGTAATGTTTTGAACATCGTGCTTAGCCACCTTGATCAACAAACAAAAGAAAAACTTTTCAGATGCATGTGCCTTTCGTGCACACACACACACAAAACAATTTTTTTTTGTAAGATAAAGCCTTCGCCTATTGTTTAGTCACCTTCGAACAAAGTTGGCAGATGAATACACATCTCAAAATGGGGGGGAGTTTAAAAATGCTTTGTGCTCTGTTTAATTTTGCTTGATAGTTTTGTAGACGTGGGGTTGGAGAGGAAGGGCGCGTTACTTTGTATGGGATTACGACTTATCCTCTTTCTCAGCCACCTCAAAATGGGGGGAGAGAAACTTACAATACGGGTTCTGTACAGAAAAAAAAAATCCCCATTTCAAAAAAAAAGGTTTAAATGGGGGAGGGGATGGGGAGGGGTAAATCTAATTTCCCTGGACTGAACAAAGAGGGGAGTAAGAGAGGGAGGAAAGGGAATGGGCGACGAATTGCCCGGAATCAAAAGTGCCCTTTTTTTTTGGTTTTAACGGCCTCAAATCATCGAAATTAGCCCTAGTATTTGTGGGGGTCAAAAAAAAAAATTTCCCTCCACTACGGACCACCCCCAGTAATCCCTGAACACCGTTTTCAATATAAAAAAGGGGGTTTCTTAGCGAATGATCACCCACCCGGTTGTGGGGACCACGTTGCCGTACGTTGCACTGAAACACAATTTCCCAACACTTTTACACCCTCTGTTAGGTAAAAGACAGACACAAATAAGAGAAGAGGAGATGGTTCTCCCGAGGACACAAATGTGAGGTAGAGAGAAAAAAGGCCAACAAAAGACACAAAAAAAAAGGAAGAGAGAAACGAGCGGTTTCGTTTCAGAACATAGTGTCCAACTTGGTCCAAAAAATTGTTTTGTTTCCTTCCCCCCCTCCGGTGTGACTCGGTTGAAAAGTGCGTAGGATTTATATCTGATCTTATTTTACAAAAAATAAAAGTTTATGAAGTATATAAGATGACCCTAAGCCTCTCGTGCTTAGTCACCTTTTTAAAAAAAAAGTACAAAAAAATCCACATCCGTTTCGAGGTTTACATCAAAAAGAGAGAAGTTGACAGTGCAAAACGCCTCACACATCGGCGGACGCAGTGCACCGAAAGAACAAAAAAAAATAAAGTAAGATAAAAGGTTGGTAAATAATCTTCAGCCTCTCGCACTTTCGTCACCTAAAAAGAGGGGGAAAAAAAACACAGTATTACCTGTCTTTCCCCCCCCAATCACACCCCTCTTTTCTATCGCCTTTCCCCTAGGAATCACTTCGCTATTCACAAAAAAAAAACAAAACAAAATAGCCCCCCTCCCTCAAACCCACCCCAATTAGGAACCACACCCCCATTATTTATCCATTCCCCCCCTTCACCTCCACCCCTTTATTTTCTTTAAAGCAGGCATCCAAAAAAAGCCCCCTCTCACGGCTCCACATGCCGAATCGCTGAAGGGTAAGGGTATCCACCAGAAAGCCCCCCAGGGGCATAGACATCTGTCTGGTATGGCCGTACTACTGGGACGGAGGAGGCTTGGAATGCTTGATTGTAGTGGTGGACGGGGGATGTAGCACGGGCGTACCCGAGATCGGCTCCCTTTTTCCCGTTTATCACCCCACCATTCCCTCCCATTGCACCAGGATATCCATTCATCGGCACCCCATTCGGTTGCTGCGTTGCGAACTGTGGAGGTTGCCGCCGTACTGTCCCGCTTGACCCCTTTTTGACCCCTCCTCCATTGCGCCCATTCCCCAATGGATTTGTGTGTGGGTTGCTGTAATCATTTGGTGTAAAGTACTCTATGGGACGTGGGTTGTTGAACTTTGCCCGAGACGCTGCTGATGTCGCAGACCCACCTCGCACGCTAACCGCCCATCGAGACCACTTTCCGTAGTATCGTCGCAGAAGAAGCGATATGGGGTAGAAGGTACGTAAGGCTCGTCTCAACGCGCCTTTGTTTTGCTCTCTGGAAAGACCTGGAGGGGAGCGAGACTCAAAGCTAGCAACGCTATTCCGTTCTTTGATGGGAAGTGCAGGATACTCTGCATGAGAATTCCCTCGGACACGATGCGTTAAAGTTCCGGTCCCCGTATGACGTCTCAGAGTGTCATTCGACTCCAGCTCCTGTGTACGTGACAATAACACTTCCTTCTCTCGCACCCACTCACCCTCCGCCGTTTCCAAAGCATAAATCACATCGTCCTTCGCAAGAAGCGCGTCCTGCTGTCGGAGGTGGCATAACAAAGCACCCACAGTAATAACAAAGAAGGTCACACACATCGCGACTAAGGCTGCAAGCGAACTGTCCATTTTTCAAGCATCCCCCAAGAAAAAAGGGGAAAATGTCACAGTCGGAAAAAAAAAAAACAGAAAAAGGTGAGAGAAAACGGATACAATGGGAAAAGGGGAGAAAGGGGGGGGATTCTCCTGTTTGGGAATGGTGTGGGTTATCAAGAAAGTTAACGTGAAATCCAAAAGCCCTTTCGTGAACAGTGTACCGGAGGGTGGACCCTCAATGCAGTCCTACATCCATTTCGCGGTTTGGACCTAAAAGAAATAAGCAGAGTGCGGTGAAATATGTGAAATGGTGGTGGGGAGGTAATACTGGATCCTTCGCAATGAGACTCTCCTATTCTGCCTATCAACTTTGTCTATATCACTCCACCCCACTCCCTACTCCCCTACTCCCTTCCTACCCCAGCAGCAACGGCCAGGCGCTTTGTTCATGTTGTGTTATTATTTTTCCCCATCTTTTCCCAATAAGCGAGAGGTAGGCGCAAGATTGGTGAAGATGCTCCCGATTAAAGCCTTTTGGTCGGGTCGGGGTGAATTGCAGAGGAAGCTAGCTGGATACAACAAGAGGGTGGTGGAAGGCGTCTGATGGTGTCATGCGGTGTCTGTAGAAGTGGGAATTGCATTTTTTTTGGCCTAAAAACAGGTAATATTTTACGGAATACGATGCAAAGAAGAGGGGAGGGGAATGGAAGAAAGACATACGCAGTGTCAATGACAGTCGCCTTTACAATGAAATCGCACACATTCATGAAGTGGCTTCTGGCCAATGCGTCTTGCGGTACCTGTAGTGTTGGGTTGTTTTGTTTGTAGTAGAGTATGGCCTAAAAGTACCCAGTATGTGCCCTATGCTGGTTGACGCCGTACTATGGAAGGCTTGTGTACATCTTTTGTTTCTCCCCACAATGAAAAAAGACTACTCCCCCTAAACTACATACCATATGCTTCAGCAGCTCTTTCACAGGGCGCACCGGGTTTGTGAATGTCATCAACTTTTCTTTTCGCCGCTTTGTGACTGGGTCGGTCTCGAAGTGGATGAACTGTATTTTTAGTGAATGTTTTTTTTTTTTTTTTTTCCCATAAAAATTCCACAGAAAAAGAACAGTTTATGGTGTGGCTGAAGGGGGCTGATTCGCACTTTTTCAGCCCCCCCATTCAGCCACACCAGTTTATAAGATAACCCTAAGCCTCTCGCATTGAAAGGTTTTACTTGAAATGCACCCCCTCTGTAACGCCCTATTTCAGAGAAAAAAACACATTTTTTTTCATACCCTTTTGTTTTGGTCAAAGAAATGCTCTTCAAATTTACCCGCTTTCATCCGCTTTGGAATCCCCCCTCGGACCTCCTGTTGCAGAAGTAACATATCAGAGTTGTCAGCACCACGGAACATGATTTGCCCTGTTAGCAGTTCGTACACTGTTGCCCCGAGCGCCCACATATCGATACCACAGTCGAACGGGGCACCGAGGATCACCTCAGGAGCACGGTAGAAACGACTGGCAAGGTATTGAGTGGGCTCGGAATCGTCTGCAACGTTCATTCCTGAACCAAAATCCGCCAATTTGAGAACCCGCGTCGAAGCGTCCACCAATACGTTGTCAGGCTTAAAGTCACCATGTATCACCCCCCTCTGCTCCAAATGCCTCAACGCCACGCAAAGCTGCTGTGTGTACAACCTCACCGTATCCACACCCAACCCCACCAAGGCCCCTGCCGCCTTCCCATACTTCTCTAGCACCTCTCGGAGGTTGAGCCCCATGCTTTCAAGCACGATGCAGAGGTGCCCTTTGTGCACAAAGTCGTCGAGCAAGCGAAGGCAATGACTCTCCTGTTGCGCTTCTACGGCAAGGCGTTTAAGGAAGCCCAACTCGAGGCGACCGGACTTTGTCATGACAGAGTTTGCTCGGACGATTTTGACCGCAACTTCGTGGTGGGCTGCGCCGGGGGGAACAGAGGTATCATGCGCCTTGAGAACAACGGAGAACACTCCACTGCCAAGCTTGCTGTCTATCGCATAGCGGTTTGCCAGGGTCTCCCCGGTTCTGAAGTCGTAGTAGCCGTCTGCGTCGGCCACAGCCCCGGTATTACTCTGCGTGATACCTGCTGCGTTGACCTGCTTCAGGATTGACTGCCCTTTCGACATTGCGAACATATCGGGTGTGACTGTCCCTGACTCCTCCTTTACCTCCTCAGACGCCTCTGCGGGCTCTGCATTTTGTGCTGCCTTTGTAGGAGTCTTCTGCACCTCCTGTGTGGTGACTGATGCAACGGTTGGTGCCTTCTCCGTAGCCTTCTCCTCAAGGGCCTGTAGCCGTGCCTCCCGCTCTGCAGCAGCACGGCGCAGTGCAGCTCCATCGTCGCTCTCCTCATCGGAGGATGCTGCCATCTCTGCACGCCAATCGAGGACCTCGGCTTTGTGTTTTGTCTTGGGGGGTGTGGAAGCAGTGGTGGGTCTAGAGGAGGAGGAGGGTCTGGCGTCGTCGCGTGCGCGGCGATCGGATCGACGGTCGCGAGAAGAAGCATCATCACGTCTCCTCCTCCGTTCGCGAGAGTCATGAGAGTCGTCACGTCTGCGCCGTCTGCTGCGGTCGCGTGAAGGGGAGGAAGACGCACGACGTCTCCTTCGTCTGCTTCTGTGAAGGTGGTTGGTGGTCAATGAATGGAATAAAAAATGGTTTTGTTTACAAAAAAAACATCGAATTTTTTTGAGGCAAAAACTCCTGATTTTTTAACCTTAGTTTTTCCCCCCCTCCAATGCTGTAATTATAGACCACTATATCATAGCATTTCATAGGGTAAAAAAAACCCAGAAAACAGAAGGAAAAAGGGCATACCGTTCAACAGAGTCGCTCTGCGGCATTTTGCGAGCCTTCTAGGTTGAGGTGAGACTAATAAGCAGTCAGGATCTGTCTATATGTGCCAAGGAAGAAATAGATTGATGGTCTTTCGTTTGTGTAAAGTGGGGGTCTCACTCAGAGTGTGTGTAGTTCTGTACAAAAATTTTAAAAAAAATTGGGGGGATCTCAGACTGGGTCAAGAAGAGAAACAAAACAAAGTGGGCTTTTTTTCTTGTGTAGGGAAATATTTGCAATTGAAGAAAAACAGCTGCAGGTTCGGTGTTGCCTTAGTAGATACCTCGATAAACCTGAGGTGTGCCAAGGGATTGCCGAGTGTAAAGTGAAAGAGGTGCCCTAGTTTTTTTCGCAACAACAAGAACAGAGGTCACATCTACAGTGGTCCTTTGTTTTGTTTTTTGTGTCCGTTAGCAAACCATTAGCAAAATCGAGCATTTTTTTTTGAAAAAAAGACAAGTTGAATGAGTGCAAAACGCCTCACTGTACAACCAGCGGACGCAGGGCACTAAAGAAAACAATGCATGCCATGACCTGGAGAGAACACAACATCTTCAAAGAGAAAGGGGACAAAGGAGAGAGAGATCGAGCATGAGAATTACATTGTACACCCATTTTGGGTGTGTGTGGTGTGCAACTCAGAATAATTAGGGGAAAGTGGGGAAAGTGGGGGCGTTAATAAAGAAAAAGGCAATCAAAAAAAAAAGATCGACTATTTGTCCTCCTTTTGCTACTACTGAGTAACTCCCCTCGGAAAATAGTATGTTGGGGTGCACAGTGACAAAAACAGAGGTTTCCGCTAGTCTAGAAATGAATACTATTCACAGCGTACAACTCTGCCACTGCCACGCAAATAGCAGAACAAAGAGAACAAACCATCTGATCAAAACATTTGTGTGTTTGGTTGGTGTACAAAAAAAGAGAGAAGTTGGTAAGATGACTCTAAGCCCTCTCGTGTCTAGCCACCTTGACAAAATATACCCAAAAGAATAACCTAGAAAAACACCTAAGCGGTGTCCCCCTGGTTGTAATACTGCTAACAGCAGATGAACTTCTGGAGGTGCTGTGCGTGTGGGCACAATGAGAGAAGAGACGTATGCAAGAAACGTCAAGACACAGCAGAGTGCTGTGGGAAAAGAAGAACTAAAAATAGAGCAAAAAAAAAACCACTGAAGCCACAAGGGGAACGTGAAGCTCCTAAGTAGTGTGGAGCAGCTCGGGTGTCAGAGGGCTTCGCATCAGTGCTTGACCTATCATCGACCTATGCGCAGCGCACGACAACACCAAGCGCCTCGTCCAGAAGGTTCGCCTTGGAGAAGGTGCCCCTCCACTTGAACCAGATGACCTTCGCACCCTTCACAATCCCAGAGGCCTCCGAGCCGTACGAGTAGGGGCCGCCGCTGTCCCCTCCGACGGTGTTGTCGTTGTCCATCGCAACCAGCTTCTTCGCACCGCTCTGGCTCACGCTTGTCGAGTACACGTAGTCGCAGGTGCGTGTGCCCTGCATGCGCGAGTACACGCAGATCACGTCGTTCTTGCTGAAGCTGTAGTTGATCGACGTCACGTCCCTCAGGCTCGTTGGCGACGCCCAGTACTCAGCAGGCTCGATGTGCGAGGTTGTCTTCCACTCCACATCCCCGTAGTTGCCGTTGTGCTCGCCCCTGTGCGAGAGTGCGTAGTCTGCCACGGCCTCTGCGTCGTACGTCGACATCCCATTGCAGTGCGCAGCTGTCGCCACACCGGTCACCCCGTCCGACAGGCGCGACACAGTGAACCCAGACGTGCACTGGAACCCCCCTCCGTACACCTTGCGTCCCCCGCGTGTGTGGTGGTCCTTCTCCAGCTGCGCATCCTTCTTGTAGAACACGACCTTGACGCCGTACGCGTCGACACCAGTCCCGTCCAGAAGACGTTCCGCCTGCTCGTCCTTCTCCTGTGCAGGCGCAGGTGCCCCGTCTCCACCCTCCGTCGCCTCAAACCCGTTCCCCTCAGGCACCGACAGCACCACCAAGTCACCCGGCAGCACAGCGTGGCCCACACCAGGGAACCCACGCTTGCCAAGCGCCTCCGCCACAGCGTCGGCACGCTCCTCAAGCTCCATGAAGGAGTAGCGCATGCTGTCGACAAACCGCACCCGCCCGTCCAGCGACGTCCCCTCCAGGTGCTCCGCCACCATCGCCGCAAGCGCCTTCCCCTCCCCCGCCAGGCTGCCCTTGAACCACAGCGTTGCGTGTGCACCAGGCTCGCGTGCCATCTCCGAGCCTGCGAAGCGGTCCGACTGCGTCTTCTGCAGGAGGGCCGTCAAGCGTGCGAACTGCCTCTGTGCGTGCATGTGCTGCTCGGCTGCTGCGTACGCCCACCGGAAGGTCTTCGCCACCAGCACCGTGTCCTCGTGCTCGGCCTCCTTCTGCTGCATCGGCTGTGCCTCTGCAGTGTGCTCCTCAGCTGGCTTCTCTTCCTTACCAGGGCGCTCCTCCGCCACAGCAGTGCACAGCACTCCCAAGAGAAGCACAGACCAGGCACGCATCGTGTGTTTGGGTGTTGCTGCTTTGTGTGTGTATTGTGTCCAAAATATGGTCTGTGTTGTTGTGTGGTTGCGGTTGTGTTGTAAGGGAAGTTCGTCAAAGGCAGTAGAGGGGAGGGTTGCATTGTGTTTGGATACAATTAATGAAAAAATGTGGCGTCAATTACACCACTGTGCTGTCGCATGAAAGCAAATGCATGCAGTCCTGCAACAGCACAGCTTGGAACAATAGAAAAGAGTAAAAAGACAAAGCTCGCGTATGCTGTCATATCACAGCTTACTTGGAGACGTACAGAGTGCGGCCACGCTTCTTCAGGGCGTACAGGATGTGCTCCACACGCACCGTCTTCGCAGGGGCGTTCTCACGCACCTCCATCAGTGCGTGGGTGTCCTTCATCACCTGCTCAACGAAGTTCCTCAGGATCTCCCTTGCCTCGTCGTACACGCTGCTCGCAAGACGCTTGCACCCTCCACGGCGGGCCAGACGGCGGATGCTTCCCTTCGTGATACCACGGCCCTTGTTCGACTTTGCGCCCTTGCGCTTCTGGCTTCCGGTCGTCTTCTTGTCGGCCTTTCCGGAGGCAACCGACTTTCCCTTCGCAGACTTCGACGGACCCATTTTTGTTTTGTGTGTTGTTTGTCTTGAATATCTGGTGGGAGGGATGAGGACGATGCTGAGAGGGATGGGTGAACACAAAGCAACAACAAAAAGAAAGTCACGCTTGCTTTTGTTTTCATGAAGATTTTTGTTCTTCTGGTATGTGGTGGGAATCTCCACCCCTCCGTGTGGCCTGCACGCAAGCCCAGAGGTTACTGTTACAATAGGAAAAAAACACAAAACTTACAACACAGTGTACTCACACATCTGCAAAGTAGCGACGTTCTGGCCGCAGGCTTACTTCTTCGTGGTCTTGGCCTTCTTCTTCGTGGAGGTTCCCTTCTTCTTCGTGGTGGTCTTCTTGGCCTTCTTTGCCTTCTTCGCCTTCTCCTCCTTCTTCGCCGCCTTCTTGGCCCTCGCGTCCGCACGCTTCTGCTTCTCAGCGTCCTTCACCTTCTTCACTGCAATTCTCACAGCGTCCTTCCTCGCCTTCGCTGCCTCCTTGATCTTGGCAGAGCGCTTCGCGTCAGGCTTGGCAATCGTGATCGACTCGAACCTCGGCATTGTGAGTGTGTTTTGTGGTGTGCGGAGAACTGTGGGTCGTGATGTGCAGAGAATAGGTGGTGACGGTGATGAAAAGAAAAGAGAGGGCTTCATTTTTATTTTGAAAAACTTGTCACTGGTGGTAATCCACCCCTCGCGGCTTGGCAAGCAAGCTCACAGAGGCAAAAGTGTGAAAAAACATAAAAAACTCAAAACAAGTGAAACAGCTCGTGCTCATGCCAGCTCACGTTCACAGGTTGTCCCCACGGATGCGGATGGTGTAGCTCAGGTCCTTCTGGATGAGGGTCTTCTTCTTCCTGTGGAGCTGCAGGATCACGGCACCCTCAAACACGCTGATCAGGTACTGCTCGCTTGCCTCCTGCATCGCCTCGAGCGCAGACGCACGGAAACGCATGTCCTGCTTGTGCTTGTCCATCACGTCACGCACAAGGCGCTGGAAGGGCGCCTTCTGGATCAGCAGCTGCGTCCCCTTCTGCAGTGCCTTGATCTCACGCATCGCAACAGTTCCGGGCAGCCAGCGGCCAGACTTCTTCACCACCTTCCCCTTCTTGTCCTTCTTCGCAGCGGGCCTGTAGTCCAGCTTCGTCACCGGCTTCCTCTTCTTCTGCTCACCGTCCTTTCCGGTCGACGACTGCGACTTCTTCACAGACCTGGCAGGTGTGCGTGGCATCTTCAAGTGTTGTGTGGCTGTTGTCTTGGTAATCTGCAGGGTGTGTGGTACATTGTGGGTGAGAAAGAAAACACCACTCGGGCACATTAGCACATGTGCAAAGCATGTGGCAGTGCGGTCTCTTGGAACGTTTGAACAGGAGTCACAGCAGTAACAAGGCTGCGTCCATGCCTGACGCACCCTCTTGTGGATGTCGTTTTGTGTTGTGTTGTTGTGGCTGAGTCGATCTCGCACTCCCTGTGACACACAAACCCACTGGATGAGGGCCTGTGTGTCTAAGGCATGGGATATGCTCGCAGTTGTGGCACAACAGAATCAGGGGTTGTGGTATCTTGGTTCTTGGGAGTATCCCGTGAGTTTACTTGTTGAACACACGGGGCTGATAAGTCCTTGTTGTTGTGGGTTGTGGGAAATGGCAGAAGAAAAGACTCAGCGTTGGTAGAGTGAAGTGTGTTGTGATCAATCAAGAGAACGCAAAAAAACGCGTCCCACTCAGCGTGGTGCATGGTCCATAAAGACGAATCTCATCATGTGCGTGTGGATGTGTCCGGCAGGAAAAGAGGTGAACAATATCTCGAGTGGTTTGGGTGTGCGTTGATGCCATGACCGGCAAAGACGCGACCGTTAAACCCCCTTCAGCAGAACAGCGAGGAAAGGCAGCCTTCGTGTGTGTGTCAGGGGTGTTTGAAAATTGGAAAGTTGTTATCTGGTCATGGAAAATGTCAGAAGCAAGACTGGCGTGTCATGTTGTTGTGTTGTCATCATCCGCAGGGGAGAGGTTGTTGGAACAAAAAGATGGCATCTCGCAAACCCTCCAACTCCTTTCCTAGCACAGGCAGCAATGGACAGGTGTTAATGAGCTGCTCGTAAGGGTGTTGTGTTGTTGTGGCTGAGTCGATCTCGCACTCCCTGTGACACACAAGCCCACTGGATGAGGGCCTGTGTGTCTAAGGCATGGGATATGCTCACAGTTGTGGCACAACAGAATGAGGGGTTGTGGTATCTTGGTTCTTGGGAGTATCCCGTGAGTTTACTTGTTGAACACACGGGGCTGATAAGTCCTTGTTGTTGTGGGTTGTGGAATTTTGAAGAAAGTGGGTTGATTTTAGAAGAAGAAAATACGATTGCTTTTGTTTTGTTATATGTGGTGCGCATTCACACCCCCTCAGCACCCTCATATGGGTGCGAGGGTTGAAAAAGAAAAATACAAAAGGTACAACAAACAATAGGTGAACACAAAGAGCTCAGAAGACAGCTGCACAGAGCGTGCTTACTTCTTCGGGGACGACTTCTTGGGGGAGCCCTTCGACTTCTTGCCCTTCTTCCCCTTCGACTTCTTCGTCTTCTTCGTCACGCTGCCAGAGGACTTCTTCTTGTACTTCTTGTCAGTCGCCTTCAGCGCCTCGTGCACTCCTCCACCCACACCTCCACCCGCAATCGTCACGTTCGACAGAAGGTCACCAAGGTCCTTGTCCTCACGCACGGCAACGCAGATGTGGCGGGGCTTGATCTGGTGCTGCTTCTTGTTCTTTGCCTTTTTCCCCGACGTCGCCGCCTTCGCGGACACGTTCAGAAGCTCGCCTGTGCAGTACTGCAGCACAGACGTCAGGAACACTGCCGCAGTGGGGCTCACACGCTTTGCGTACCTTCCCTTCTTCAGCGCACTGCCCACACGTCCCACAGGGAAGGTCAGACCAGACATCTCAGACAGAGACACAGACGGTCCCCTCTTCACTCCCTTCTTTGCGCCGACCATTGTTTGTCTTTTGGGTGTTGGTGGTAATGGAATATCTGGAAGCAGGAAAGTGTGTGGGGGTGACATGCGGGGAAGTTGAGGGAGGGTGAAGAACCAAAAGTAAGTTCGCTTTTTCTGTTTGCTTATTTTGCTTTACAAAAAGACGGCGGCAGTACCACCCACGCCCCCGTGTATGACAAGACAAGGGGGTCGTGTGTCAAACCTACAAAACAACACATCAGGCATTTAGTTGCTTCACTTCCTCGGGGAACCCTTCTTGGCCGGGGATCCCTTGCCCTTCTTGGCCTTCGCCTTCAGGGCCTTTGCGTACTTGGCCACGGAAGCAACTCCTGCAGACAGGGCGTGCGACGCCATCTCGTCGGGGAAGTGCATCTTCACACCCGCCACAATGGCACCGCTGCGCAGCGTCTTCTGGCCCGCAAAGTGGTTTGCACGGCCCGCCTCCTCCGCAATGCGCTCAAACAGGTCCACCACGAACGAGTTCACAATCCCCATCCCACGCGACGTGATCGCAACAGAGCTCTTCTTTCCCGCCTTCGTCGACGCCTTCACCCCGAAGGTCTTCGTCATCAGCTTGTGCACGTAGGTCGAGTAGCTCTTGTAGTTTGGCTTCCTGATCCTCTTCCCGTTCTTGTCACGCTTCGGGCCTCTCTTTGCTCCAGTGGACTTCTTCGGCGACGATGGTGCCATTTTGGTGGGTTTTTGAGGTGTGTTTTACGAAAAGTATCTGGTGGTGATAATGTATTGTAGGGTAACTTCACTCGGGTGTTATTATATGCGAAAGAAAAACGGGGAACGTTCAGATCAGTATGGGTAGTAATGTGCGAAGCCTTTTTTTTTATGTGGCTTTTTATTGTTTTTTGTTGTTGGTATTGTTGTTTTTTTTTTTTCTCCTGTCAGATATGTCCCCTTCACACAGCAACTAAAAACTAAATGAAAGCTTTTGGGATGACCTCTTCCTAATGGGATAGCACATCGGTTCAAAAGACTTATTTTAAAAAAAAAAAATAGTACATCAGGGGTAAGGCAGTTGTGTGGCCGAATTTCAAAATTTCTTCTTAAAAATTCAACCTAACAGTCGCCTGTCGCGTCTTCCAGTCTCAAAAAAAAAAATAGGGGAAAAAAACTACATAAAAAAAAACTAAAAAATTGTGTCATTTTCTTTTCGCATTGCAAAAATAAAACAAAAAACAAAAACGTCATTTTTTGTTGTTCGCGACACATCCAAAAAAAAATCCAGCAAAGTCAGTCCTCCTTATCTACCTAAAAGTCAGCAAGCGTACTGAAACACCCGTGATATTTCCTTGTACAATTTTAAACAAACAAAAACTTCCTCTTTTTTTCCAAAAATAAAAATAAAAATAAAACAAAACACACAGTGTTGCCCCTCTCCCTAACCCCAACTTCCAGGTGGGTGTTAAGCTCCTAGTTTTAAGGGATTGTGTTGTGAAGAGGGGAAGAGGGAGAAAAGGGAGTGAAGGCATGAAAGACGGTAGAGTACAAGCAAGCGACATACGAGCCCACAGAAAAGGAACCTGGGAGAATATTTTTTTTTAAAAAGGGGGGTGTGTTTCTTCTTGGTATAAATGAAGCTAAAGAGCCACTCATCACCAAAAAAAAAAAAAACTGGAAAAAGAAAAGAAAAAAAGGTTGCAAGATGCATATACCTCTCGTGCATACACATCAAAAGCCATAGAGGTCCGGGAGATATTTAGCCTTAGCAGAGGGATACCTGCCAATTAGCTCAGCCATTCCCAAACTGAGCGACTCTTGCAAACAATGAATTCACCATACTCCGTAGTCCGCCAGAGTCCGCCTGAGTTGAGACGGACTATGGCGGACTTTGAAAGTCCGTCTCAAGTCAACCCAAGTCAGGCTACAAAGTATGTAAAACCTGTATTAAAATTACCCTTTCTCAAAGAGGGGCAACAAAAAGAGAAAAGTTTATAAGATGACCCTAAGCCCTCTCGTGTTTAGTCATCTGGGGGGGAAAAAAACGCTTCTGTGTGTTTGAGAATACTTTAAGGAACCATCTCACATCAATCAAGAAATCTCCCGGGTGTGTGCTTTTTTACCCCACAAACGTCTGACCTGTTTTTGTGTGTAAAAAAAAACGTGGGTACCGTAGCACTGTAGTGGGAACGTTGTACACCACACCCCACAACCCTCACAACCCCCACGGAGTATTGACTCTTTTTGTGTCCCTAATCTGTGGTGAGGGAAGGGAGGGGGGGGTTTTTTTTTATCCTGTGTTTTTTTTTTTTTTTGAAAATTTGTCGAAGTGTGAATACTGTGACACCAGACCCCACCTTCTGTTACATTTTTCTCTCTCTTCCCTTGCCAAACTCGTGAAGTGGTTGCTAAGGTGGGGCAAGGGGGGTGGGTGGGGGGTGGGTAAAGGTGTCGACATTGCAAGATTTCTTTCGCACAAAAAAAAAAGTATCTTTTGAAAAATAAACACTAAAAAAAAAATGCCCCAAGGCAAAGTAGGCTGCAGCATTTCTCAAACGTTTTGTCTCTTGAAAGGGAAGTGCTTTGCGAAGTTTTCATTTTTTCTTTTGAAAACTTGGTTGTATCAGTGTAGACACCCTAGAGTGTACTCCACTATTTGTTTGTTTTTGTATCGACTGTCGCCACAAAACAAAACAGCCTCTCCATGGATGTCCAAAGTACTTGAAGTACTTTTTTCGGATTTTTTATGGTACTTGAAGTACTTGACCCCCCTTTTTTTTCCTCTCAAAATGACAGTCAAGTACTTGAAGATTGATCAAGTACTTGACAGAAATCAAGTACTTGATACCCTATTTTTTTTTCTCGTACTTTTTTACTTTTTTACCCTCTGGCAGAGTCTGTCAAGTACTTGTTTTCGCAAAAAAAACGTCAAGTACTTGATCAAGTACCCACTTTTTTTTTGTACTTGATCAAGTACTTGACGTTTTTTTTTGTGAAAAAAGTACTTGACAGAGGGAGAACAAGTAAAAAAGTACTAGAAAAAAAAATAGGGTGTCAAGTACTTGAAGTATCAAGTATTGGATTTTTTGGGGGATCAAGTACTTGATATACTTCAAGTACTTTGGACATCCATGCCTCTCTCCATGTCAAAGGAAAAAAAAAAATACGGACTACATACAACACCCGCAGGCTAGAATGCAAGCAGAGAGGTTTTATTTTATAAAAAAAAACAAAAATAAAACAGAAGCAAATCTGACTCCTTGAACACATGACCACTTTCTTGTGTGAAGCTTTTTGTTCATCCTTTTATTTTTTTTTGAATAACTTTTTGAATAAGCATGCCCCTTACCTGCGATCATGATCAATATTTTTTTTTAGCAATTTTTTTACCGAAAAAAAATTGGTCAAAATCCGAGGTGAGAGGATGGGGGGAGAGGGACAAGCTTGGATAACACAACACCCCGACGCAAAAAGTTGCAAGGATATAACACAGTCGGGAAGAGAAGACAAAATAACCAACGAAGAGAAAAAAAAAAACAAAAAACTTAAAGAAACACTCAAATGACCTCGGGTGGTGAAACCCGATTCACACCTGACCGTATCTTCTCTTTTTTTTTACCCTCTTCTCTCTTCTCCTCCCTCCCCTCACCCCACTTTTTACGAATTGGTGTATATAAATGGTCAGATTAGTAAGGGTGGTTCCGTACCCTGGGAGAAATTGTGGAAGTGGAAGGGGGAAACAAAATCACACGCCAACTGTCTACACTTACAAAAAAAGAAAAGAAAGAAGAGAAAAAACTTCGACGGTAGCCCTACTATGGGGGAATGGAAAAGGACACAATAAAAAAATAAAAAATTTACGAGGGGGAAAAATACACACACACATACACACACAGCTCCCCTCCCCTGCCTGCTCCCCACCCCCCCACCTTTTTGTACTCAAGCCTCGTTACTGGAACCTCCAGTCACCCCCATGTCCTCCCTGTCACTGAGACAATGTCTACCGCTTGTATGTGCGGCGGAACGAGGAACTCCTTTTCTTCTCGAGTGTCGAGCCTGTTGGGTGTGGTTAAATGAGATTAGTGGGATTTGAAGAAGTTTGTTTTCAACTTTGTCGTTTTTGTTTTTTTGTTTTTGCTACTGTGTTTGTTTTGTATTGCATTTTCATTGTAGTACTTTGTAAGTGTAAATGAGATTAGTGGGATTGGTGAGGTTGGTGGGGTCTGAAAGTTTGTTTGTTTTGTATTTGTATTTGTTTTTGCTACTCTGTTTGTTTTGTGAGGTTGGTGGGGGTCATTGGGAGAATATGAGAAAAAACTAGTAACTCTGATAAAGCAAAAGGGGTTATTTTGTGCACAACAAATGTAAAAAATAAAGTAGAAATATAATATTCCCCACCCATTTTTAGGTGGCTTGAAATAGGTATTGCATTGGGTGGGTAACATACTGCTCACTTCGGGGGTGTTGAAGAGTGGCTTGCAGGTGTCTGCAAGGAAGACGGATCCGACCTCGATCACGAGAGGGTGGTACTTCACGCACACCTTGAAGTCCGCGAACGACATGTATCCTGTTAGTGCAGTGTGTGATTTTATCACCTTAAAAAAACGAACACAAAAGCTTCCATTTTCAAAAACGCCACTAAAACCTACCAAACGCAACCTTCACGCTAAACGTCTCTCTACGCTACGTAAGCTCCAGACTGTATCGGCGTAGTGCTTTTTCTTTATTGGATGATCAAGAAAAATGTTTCATTTGAAAGAAGCCTTGCGACATACCACGGTGGATCGGGTCCTCGGGGCTCTCCTTCCTGATCTCAATGACCTTCTCAAAGACGTCGTTGACGTAGTTCACAATCCCCTTCACGTCCTCCGCAGACTCGGGCTCACCCTTGTCCTTGTCGAGTCTGATGCCACCCATGGCACGGCGCATGCTGTGGAATGCGTTCACCAGGTCTGCTCGTGAGACAGCATCGCGGCCCTCCTGGTCGTACATGGCTGTGGTGTGGGGGTGGAGGGTGAGGGGAATGTGGGTGTTCAACAGTGAATGGGAGGGTATTTTATTGTATTTTTTTGGAGGATTGGAGCGTGTATTTTATCATGGTGTTCAACATCAGTGTTGGGTAATCCTACAAAATTTCGTCACCTCATCATATAGTGAATAGCGGACACACAATGTTGCTGTGTGAAAGGTGCCGTATGAGGATAGAAGGTGTGTGAGATGTGAGAATAGCGTTGAATGTGGGGAAGTGGGGGGGACGTGGAAAAGGTTAAAGAAAAGTTTATAAGATGATCCTAAGCCTCTCGTGCTTAGTCACCTTATCATATTCGTTATCGCATAGCATCAGCTGTTAAAAAGAGGGGGGTGGTAGAGTAGTGCAGAGGGACATACAGAAAATCAGCTGAAGCTTGTCCTCGTCGTTGTTCGAGCGTGTGATGATTGAGAGTCCCGAGCAGAACTGCTGAAGGTTAATCAGTCCGCGGGTTTCAGTGTCAAACGCGCTGTGTTTGTGTTATGTTATTTTTTGCTCTAATATCCATTTCTGATTGTCTTTTTTCTACGAGAACTCTAATTCTAGTCTAAAAAAGGTTGCCATTTTGTTGTGTCGACAATCACCTGCTAGTGCAGGATCTGTACTCAATGTCGCCCGAAGGATATTGTACTTAAAAGATGACGGAGGTCGTCCTCAACTCTGGAAAGTCGCTTTTATTTGTTGCATTCAGTTTTTTTTTTTTAAAAGACCGACCTCATTAGACAATGTGTAGTTTTCAACAATTCAATGCAAGTGGAGGTGACATACTAGAATAAGCTTTCAATAAACTTTGCGTCAAAGGTAATCTTGTGTTTTGCCAGCCCCTCCTTCAGTGTCGACAGCTTAATCGAGTCCTCACCCTTTGTGATGTCACGGAAGTGTGTGAACAGCTCCTCCAGTTGCTCCTTGGTGAACACAGTCGAGCTCTGCAGCATGCCCAGCTCCGTTTTCGATAACGCCTTCGGCGGTGTATTACCCATGGTGAAAAAAACCCCCCCTTTTTTGTTTGCCTTTTGTGTGTGTGTTAAAGAGTTGCCCCTCTAACCCCTAGTTGTGTGTGCTTTCTCTGTTGTATGTGAAGCGACGTAGAGGTGGAAGGGGAGGGGAAGGGGATCACACAGTGATGCACGACGACCCCAATCATACTGTGCGGGCGTTTTGGGAGCCGTTTTGGGAGCCGTTTTTGGACGAATAACTCGCCCACCCCCGATTTTCAGGAAAAACTCGCCCGAAGTATTTCGCCCTCCAAAAATGGGCGAGTTTTGGGCGTGATTGTGATCTAACTACCTATCAGAATACACATCACAATACAGTCATCACCTAGAGATCGGCTCACAGTACTCCAAATATGTTACGTTAGTTTTTTTTTTTAGTGCGTCATTTTTTTTTTTTTTTGTAGCTATTTCGGGAGGAGGGGGGGAAATCATGAGAGTTTTTTTTTTGTCAACATTGTGTATTGCAATAATAATACCTTTTGTTAAAATCTGTTTTTTGTGTGTGTTTTTTAGGAAAATATGACATCTTATAAAACAGGGGGGGGAAAAACCATTTCCTTCTTTTTTTCGATTTTCTATTGAGGTAGCATAGCTTGGCCCAGAGAAGGCTTCGTCCTTATTTTTCCCATTTTACCTTTTTTTGTTTGTGCTCCTTTTTTTCATTTTTCTGTCATTTTCATCTCACACTTTGGGGGGGGGGGGGGAAGAGGGAGAGGTGAGATTCAAAAAACAGCCCATGAGTGAAACGTTTCAAATCCCACCAAACTCCCCCCCTATTTTTTTTTCTCATTTCCCTCAGTTCTCCACACGTTGTATCTTTTTTTTTTCCCGCTCTCTTTTTTTTTTTTGAAAATTTTAGTCCTAAACCCCCCCTCTGCATAATATTAAATTACTCGTATTATTAATTATCTCGTATTATTAAATATAGCGCGTATTGTTCAATATAACTCATATTATTCAATATAAGTCATATTATTCACATATTCGTATTATTAAATAGCGCATTTTTTATTTTTTATTTGCTTTTTCCCCTGTGTTTGTGAACAAAACATGCACGAAGCCCCAGCCAAGACGGGGAGTATTTTTTATTTCGCGAAGAAAAAAAGCATTTTGGCTGGGCGTTCTCGTATTATTAAATATGGGTCGATTTCAAAACCCCCCCCCCCCCCCCCAAAAGTTCTTTTTTGTCTTTTTCATGATATAGGCAGTTTTTTTGCAGTCTGAGGTCCGGAACCGCCCCAAAAACGATTTTCTGGGAGGTTTTGGGAGGTTTTGGGGCGAAATGGACCTTTTTTGACCATTTTTATGGTATTTTTAGGCTGTTTTTGGCCCTTCTTCTTACACAGCCTATTGGGGGTCAAAATAGCTATTTTTGACCAAAAAACATCAAATAAGCACCAAGAAAAGTGCCAAATGTGCCCAAAACAGGTCGGATTGGGCTCACAGCCCATTTTTGGGATAAATTTGGGCCAACGGAGGCCTCCTGGCGTCAAATAAATTGTGTTTTTTGGTCAAAAATAGCTATTTTGACCCCCAATAGGCTGTGTAAGAAGAAGGGCCAAAAACAGCCTAAAAATACCATAAAAATGGTCAAAAAAGGTCCATTTCGCCCCAAAACCTCCCAAAACCTCCCAGAAAATCGTTTTTGGGGCGGTTCCGGACCTCAGACTGCAAAAAAACTGCCTATATCATGAAAAAGACAAAAAAGAACTTTTGGGGGGGGGGGGTTTTGAAATCGACCCATATAAGCACCCATTTTCGTATTATTAAATAATATTCGTATTATTAAATATAACTCGTATTATTCACGTATGGCAAATGATAATTTATTATGAGATCTCATAATAAATTATGAGATCATTATGCGCTATTATGCGCGCTCATAATAATCGCATAATGCATAATAGCGCATAATAGCACATAATAGCACATAATAGCGCATAATGATTATGCGCTATTATGTGCTCATTATGTGCTCATTATGTGCCCTACCCCAATGCCCCAAACCAGAAAATACCACCCTCAGATGTCCAAAAATCCATCTGCGCCCGGTTTTGAGCAGTTTTGAGCCTCAAGAAGCCCCGTATCTGCTTTTTTCAAAAATGTACATACAACTTGTACCTGCCCACCCCTCGTAGATAGAGCAACTCACACATCCATCACGCCTCAGTGTGAGCCAGGGGCCAGAAAAGCCCCCAAAGCCACATATTTTCACCCCAGAACCTATCCCGAGGGGTACCCAGGCGGTTTCGGGGTGTTTAGAGGGACTTGGTGGAACTTAGAACCATGTTTCAAAAAGTGTCAAGCACCTGGTACCAAAGGTTTTCCCACCCAAGGTATCTTAAGCCGTCAAAAAACGTGAAGTAGGTAATAAATCAAAGAAACCCCCCTGAAGTCAATAAAAACCACACCATAGGCCCATTTGTACCCCAAAAATCGAATTCCGCCCGGTTTTGGGCACTTTTGACCACTTCTGAGCGACTTTTTTTGGGTGGGGGGGTGGGGGGTACGGCACATAATGAGCGCATAACGCCGCATAATTGGCGCATAATAGCGCATAATAGCACATAATAGCACATAATAGCACATAATAGCACATAATAGCGCATAATATCACATGTATTATGAGATCTCATAATAGCGCATAAGATATTATCATTTTCCATACGTGATTATTAATTTAATATTATGCAGAGGGGGGGTTTATATTAGTGAACCCCCACCCAACTCCACTAATATTTTTTTTTATCCCCTTCTCTCTTCCCCCAAAAATTCTTCCCCAAAACTTAAAAAAAAAATTTTTCAAAAATATACACGTTTTTTTTTTTTTGGTTCCTCCAAAAAAAAATCTTCTAATCCCTCACATACAAGAAGGAGAATCCAATCAGAACAAACCCACCCATTGCAGAGAAGGCACTGAGGTAGTAGGGGTATGCCGCCACGATGAAACGCTCGTATTCGTTGAGCTTGAGGGGGCGGAGCGGGCAGGGGTGGTGTACGACAAGAGGGTTGTACCCGGTACGTCTGTAGTCGACAACGAACTTGAAGATTCCGTACTGATCGGGGCACTGCAGGTCTGCGGTGTGCACCTTACCGACCTGCTTAAGGTCGCTGCGAACGTAGGGGTCGAGCATGACGTACTCTGCCTGCACGGGGTCGTCCTTCTTGGTCACGAAGTCAACCCACTCTCCCTTGTCCCCATCGAACTCCTCAATGGTGATGGAGAAGCGTGCGTGGTCACGGATGCGGAGCATGTCCCCGTCACGCACCTCCTTCCCGTCCTCAAGCTTGACGTGGTCGACGTTGCTGTAGCGGAGGATGCCGTACCACTGCACAGACCACTTCGTGAGGCGTGCGAGGAATGCGGAGTTCTGCCCCCATTTGGCGTCGCTGAACATATCGGTCGATCCGATGAAGGTTGCGCGCGATCCGATTCTGGTCTGGATGGCGGCGACGAGGGCGATGTTGGATCCGAAGACCTTTCCGAGGATGTCATGGTCGTTGACGTACGACGTCTTGGAAGCGGACACAATAGGGACAACAAGCGGGTTGTCTGTCTCGAGACGCATGCCGACTCCGGTGAAGTGGACTGCCTTCGGCTTGGTTGCTCCGGTGATGGGGGTGGAGTCGACAAAGTTGTCGGTCACGATGACGTTCGCGGTGGTGCCGAAGTTGTCCTTGACGAGGGACTGTGTGAACTCCACACCACAGTCGACGGCAACAGAGCGGAGCTCGTCGGAAAGGATCTCATCAGGCGTCTTGCCATCGGAGGATGCAACCACAACAACGTTCTTGCCGCTGTCGATGAAGTCAATCAGGTCCGATCCCAGCTTGTTCCCAGGGGAGCCGAACACAAAGACGTTGTCATAGTGGAACTCCTCGTGGGTCTTGAGAACAAGCTTCTTGCTGCCGCTGACGTAGCTCACATCAAGGAAGGACTCAAGGTGTGCGAAAAACTTGCTGTAGGTCTTCTTCATGTCCATGCTCTTCAGCACAACCACGGTGGTCTTGCGGGGAAGCGCAATCTCCGGGGTGAACACATGTGCAACTCCAGTCACTGCAGCAATGCAGGAGATAACACCCAAAAGGATGCTAGTCTTCATTTTATAGCGTTTTTGTTGTCTGGTTTGAAGGGTTTTGGGGAGAGAGAGAAGGAGAGAGAGAGAGTTGAAAGTGCATAGAAGTACAAAAGGGAGAGAAATCTTTTTTTTTTTTGAAATATTTTCCCGCTTTTTTTTGTGTCTTTTTTTTGTGTTCGCTCTAAATAACACCTTTATTTTTTGCTTTTTTTGTTATAATTTTTTTTGTTAAATTTGGCAGTTTTTCCTTCTTCCTTATTTGGAGAGATGGAGAGAGGTACCGGGGGGGGAATATGGAGGGTGTGTGTCTGTGTGCCATTTGCTTTTGTTTTTGTTTTTTTTTAAAAAAATTGTTTGAAAACTTAGTTGTATTAGTGTAGCTCCCAGAGTATGCCCCACTATACATTTATTTTCTTCTTCCGTGCCCCCCCCTCCACCCACCCTCCCCTATCCCGCTCCTATTCCACCCACTGGGCTTTCTCCTATACACGGCATCCTCCTCCTGCCCCTTTTCACTTGCTGCTGTGGTTAGAGGAAAATGAAGCAACCAAGATTAATCCAAAAAAAGAAGAAGGCATGTGGGTATGTGGATATTCTACATCTCGAGTGTACATCTCGGGTTTTGAAAGTTGCCGTGAAATACAACCAAATACAAAAGCCCTCCTAGCCTAGTTTTTTTGTTGTGTCGACAATCGCTAGCCACATGCAGTACAGGCATGCATTGAGTTATTTTCGGAACATTTTTTTTTTTGACACACCTTTTTTTGTACGATTTCCCTCCCCTCCCCCCAGGACCCCGCCCGCCTCCCCGTCTTGTTTGTGTATTTGAAGTTAGAGAAAAGAGGGGAAAAAAATCGATAAGATGAGTACTGAGGGTCGCTCAGTCACCTTTTCACATTTTGTGTTATTTTTGTTAGAAGGAGGAAGGTGGTGGGGTCATTTTGGGGCAGTGGGGTCGAGGTGAAAAAGCCGTTTACGTCTAAAAAATTATTTCATATACTATCTATTCTACTGAAGAGATAGTATATGGTATAACAGGGGTGCACTAAATGTAACCCAAACTTCAAAAAGAAAAACCTTATTAGATGAATGTACCTCTCGTGTACACACAATAAAAAAAAAATGCAGTGTTTTGTTATGTAAAAGCAGCTTTTTACATTGACACCTTTGGTTTTTAGTAAAAAAAAGGATATTGATGGCACACAACCCCCATTCCTTCTTGTGGATGGATTTGTTGGAAAAGTGGTATAGTTTAGTTGCCACACCCCTGCGCAAGTTGTCCACTATTTTTTTGTTACAGAATTTGTGACCAGATGGTACCCCTACCCCCCCCGCCCCCGCTCCACCCCTTTAAATAGTGCCAACAAATACTCCCGGATAACCGAAAAAGGGTGTTAAAATGCACATACTATAACAGCCCCCCACCCACCCACAAAAACCCACAAAAAATCTTCTTTTCCCCCACAAAGACCCCTCCAAAACAAAAAACCCAAAAAAAAGTCCAAAAAAAGGACTATTTGTAAAAATCGAAATCGTCGTTCTTCCTTCTGACGTGTCTCTGGTAGGCCTTTTCAAAGTCGCGCGCGAGGATCACGTAACGGTTCTTGCGGACTGCCTGCATACCGGCCTCCTGACAGATTGCGTGGATCATGGCACCGGACACCTTCTCGGGGCGGGTCACGTAGTCTTCCAGGTCCACGTCATCAGCGAGGGACATTTTGCTTGTGCACACCTGCATTGGGGGGTGGGGGTTAAGCATGATTTAGAGGCGCATATTCAATTAGATTCATATACTTTCAGTTCACAGAATTGAAAGTATTTGAGAGGTGTTGGAAGCCTTTTTTTTTTTTGCATTTATTTCCCCAAAAAAAGAATCATTCGATATCAGAATCATGACATATTAGCATTATTTTTGGAGGGGAAAAATGATACCTGGAAAATCAACCGTTTCGAACGTCTGTCTGGTGTAGGGAACTCAATTTTTCTGTCAAGACGTCCAGGACGCATGAGGGCAGGGTCGAGGGTGTCCCATCTGTTCGTTGCCATGATGACTTTGACGCTCTCGGTTTGGTCGAATCCGTCCATTTGGTTGAGCAGTTCGAGGAGGATACGTTGGACCTCTCTGTCTGCGCCGGTCTGCGCATCGAAACGCTTCGTTCCAATGGAGTCGACCTCATCAATGAAGACAATCGAGGGTGCGTTCTCCTTCGCCAGCCTGAACACATCACGCACCATCCTTGGTCCCTCTCCGAGATATTTCTGCACAAACTCAGAGCCAACCACACGAATAAACGCTGCATTAGTGTGATGCGCCACAGCCTTCGCAAGCATAGTCTTTCCCGTCCCCGGAGGACCGTACATCAGCACACCACGTGGCGGGTCAATTCCGATCTGCCTGTACAGCTCTCCATGGGTAAGGGGGAGTTCGACTGCCTCACGCATTTCTTGCTTTTGTATGTCAAGACCTCCGATGTCGCCGTAGGTTACGTCTGGTTTGTCGTTTGCCTGAAGCAGTGCAATGGAGGCATCGCTTTCGGATGGAAGAATGGCAACGCAAGCATTCGACTGTTTGTGTAGTCCAATCGAGCTGTTCGGCTTGAGCTCTTCCCTGTCTAGTGTGGAGAGAACGCGAACATAGTAGTTCGGTCCATTGCTGTTTCCAACAATCCCTCTCTGCTGGTCAATCATCTCAACAAACTGTCCAACCACCAAAGGGACCGACTGAATCTTCTTCACCTCCTGCTTCGCTGCAAGCTCCTCCTTCATCAGCTGCTTTGTCTCGATCTTGCATAGAAGTGTTTTCAGGTCGATTGTCGACTGGTTCTTCACCAAATTCATATACTCTCCGTACAACCCCTCCCTCGCAGCAACTGAGAGAGGCTTCCGTGGGGTCTCTTTTTGCGGCTCGCTCATTTTATCTTGCGTCCACGCTTATTTTTTGTGTAAAGGTTAAAAGGGGAAAAAGGGGGGGGTGGGAAGGGGATTCCCTGCGTGAAATGGGAGTAAAATGAGGGGGGAATTAAAGAAAATATTGAGCCGTGAGGGGCCACCTGCGCCTTCACGGACTCGCAATCGTCTCTGTGTGGAGAGCGGCCCCAAAAAAAAAGGCCAGAGAAAGAAACTCTGGAATGGAATATGGGGCTCACCTCCAAAAGACACCACACTGATCAATGCAATGAGTTCCTTCTCGTGGCTCTTATTGCAGGGATGCTGTCAGGAAGAGTATGTGACAACTAGAATGAAACCCTTTGGCTGTTTGCTGTGCAAAGATGTTTCACGGGACGATGAAGGATTTCCTTGTTCACATTGACACTGCGCACGGTGGCTACCGCTCAAGAGTTGTTGTGGCATATTCGGGGGAACAGGGCCCATCGTAGGTCAGCTAATGTATCGTAATCGCTACGACGAGATTCTAAAATATTTTGTATTTTGTAACACCCCGACGATGTTGGAAAAAACAAAAAAGGAATGCAGACAGAGTCAGACAAACTAGTTTCGCCTTATTCGATGTCTTCCAGAGGCGGTTGTTCGCAGGCCGCATCGGAAAGTTTGTTTCTGTCAACAAAACAATTGTAAAGGCGAAAAGCAGGATTCCTTGTCGCAGTTTCTCATGAAGTTGGCTGACGGGGTGACTGGGTGTGTGTGTGGACTTCATGCCTGTCTCTGAGGGAGTATCAGCTATGGTGGGACACAATGTGTTTCAATCTTGACACAACTCCCGAGGACCGATTCGAAGAAAGGTCAAAAGATAAGGCACAAAAAACAATAATGTTTTCGATGATTTGAGTCTTGTTTTTTTGTGTTTGTAGGTACGACAAAATGGTTAAGATATTCTTTCAATCGAAAGATGGAGACCAATGGAGGCCAAAAACAATCGTAGACCCAAGATGTGGCAAGGCCTGTTGGCTCTGGATGAGACTTTATCTTACAATGTCAATAAGTTTTTTTTCGAACAAAAGAAAGGGGAGAGTGTGAGGACGTTTGTTTTAGTCGATGCGGTATCGTTTGAAGAGATGTCTTTAGGTTGAAGATCAACAAAAATGATTAAGATTTTTTTTTTTTTTTTTGAAAAGATGAAGTTGTCCCATCACCTTAGCTATTTTCACCTGATTTTTTTGACCCGATTTTTTTGGCGATGTTGGGAGTTTGTAAAAAGAGAGAAAAATTGAAGGGTGAATGAACTTCAGACGACCATATCACCTCATTTCAAATACACAGTATTGATATCGGGAAAAAAAAAACAATCAGCTAAAAAAAAATATGGATCATCCACACAGGGGTCTCAGCGTGTCAAAAAAAAAAACTAAACTAACATTGCCACTTGATTTGTCCTCACTTTGACCGCAGCCATTTGGGAAGCCATTTAGGCTCTTACCCTGGGTGGCGCTGTGGGTGATAATTGGGTGAGGGGAATGATTCAAAAAAAAAAAGGAAAAAGCATGAGAACAAATTTTCCGTTGGCTAATCGTGCTCAGTTTCTAATAACGATGTGTGTAAAAAAAATGGTGAAGTTGATAGTGCAACTGACACTCCGTGGGTTGTAGAACCCGGGGTGTTGGTGGGGGAAAAAAAGCTGGAAGGCTGAGACCCCTGGATCCACAGAAAGAAAAATGATAGAGTTATGTGTCTCGCGTACACACATTACATCTAGTGCTAACATCATGGATGTGATACACACTATTTACCCGGTACCCTGGGTACACCTTGCTTTGAGAATACACTTTACTTTATCGTCTTTTTTTGGTAAAAGTTTGGCTAGGGAATATGTCTGGAGATACACGGGGTTTCCACACTCGGAGCAAAAGGGGTTAGCATGTTTTGCGGGACAACAAATAGGCACACATTTCACACACAAAAAAAATTATTTTGGCAATCTAGGAATTTCCCCCCAAAATAATTCCAAACACACCTTCCTTTCTTGAAGAAAAAAGGAAACGCGAAAAGGTTACTTGATGCAGGCACACCTCTGACTTGGCACACAAAAAATGGAAAAACTTGAAATGGGCAGTTATTGATGCAGACACCTCTGACTGACCCACTGTACGATGCCAGCCATCCGGGATGAAAGCTCAAGTACCCTGTGGCCTACAATAAATACGTGAAAGAAGCTAGAGATAGTCGAGGCTAGGGGGTAGCGATAGGTATATAAAAGAGAGAAAGACGCTGAACCATATGATTTTTTGACCCTTAGTTTACCGGTGTTTTGCCGACCTCGCCAAACACCTGGCAAACCCAAGGTCAAAATCAGGTGGTTAAAAGTGCAAAAACGCCTCACCGTACATCAGCGGACGCAAGACAACCGATTCCCCACGGGTTATTGATTATTCATGAGTCAAACCCCAAGAGAGAGTCTCACTTCATCGACATACACACAGATAAGAGAGAAGGGTTTTGTATGCACTCCACAACACAACACATCTTTTTGAAAAATTGGAAGAGACGATAAAAAAAATGAACAAACCACATCGTTCATAAAAACCCCACTTGATAACATATTTTTTTGATAGATTTTTTTTTTCTGGGAAGTTTTTCGATCGCTACGATACAAACCATTTCCCCCCCCCCATCCCATTGATAAAGGTGATGATACCCCATCCCACCCCCCACCCCCCACGCTGTGGTGGTAAATATCTGACTACCACGTGTCGCGTATAATACGGATTTGCCACCCCAGATCCCCTCCCAGGAAAAAAGAGAAGCTAAAAAAAAGAGAAAAAAAGAGAAAAAAACCCCGAAAGATGAATGCACTCCTCGAGACAGAGTTGGTTTCCCCCCAAAAAAGCAATTCTTTCTTTTTGATAATTTGTTGTATTAGTGTAGCTTTTCAATCACTAATAACACGGCATCCATAAGCCCTTACCAGGACCTACCCTCCGGAGGAAAAAATACCACCTCCCACCTCTTACATTAAGCCCTTAATTTTAAGGCACTCTAAAATTAAGGGCTTAATTTAAGGGCTTAGTTTCTTACTAAGGGCTTACTAAGGGCTTAGTAAGAAATTAAGGGCTTAATTTAAGGGCTTACAAAGAGCTTACCAAGAGTGTAGACCATTAGGGGTAGCTTTGGACCTCAGCAAAATTAAATACGATAATTGGTGTGGCTGACGACCCCAAAATAGCAGAAAATAGCACTTTGGGGGGTTTTTTTTTGGGTTTGGTGGCTGGGTGGTGGTGTGGCTCATGATGTACGAGGGAAGGAAACTTGGCCAGCCCGCAAACCATTCATGTGCCAAAAGGCAACAAAACCCTACAAGGAGTACACAGTACACAGTACACAGTACACAGTACACAGTACACAGTACACAGTACACAGTACACAGTACACAGTACACAGTACACAGTACACAGTACACAGTACACAGTACACAGTACACAGTACACAGTACACAGTACACAGTACACAGTACACAGTACACAGTACACAGTACACAGTACACAGTACACAGTACACAGTACACAGTACACAGTACACAGTACACAGTACACAGTACACAGTACACAGTACACAGTACACAGTACACAGTACACAGTACACAGTACACAGTACACAGTACACAGTACACAGTACACAGTACACAGTACACAGTACACAGTACACAGTACACAGTACACAGTACACAGTACACAGTACACAGTACACAGTACACAGTACACAGTACACAGTACACAGTACACAGTACACAGTACACAGTACACAGTACACAGTACACAGTACACAAAATCCAAAAATCACCTCGGTCGTGGGGTCCCGAGGTGGAAACATATGGTTTCACAGCTTTTGGGGGTCTAGCGTGGGTCCCACAGAAATGAAGTACAGATGCATTTTGCAACGGGTGTATGTGTGCCTCAACCGCTTCAAAGTACCCTTTTTTGTACCTGAAAATGACAACGTATCCTGTACCTAAGTGCAGTAAAGCCTTGCTTGCGTCCTCCTTCGTGGTTTTGGGTTCGCATGCGAGAATCATTCTCGCATTCTCGCATGTATTTCTCGCATCACGGAGAGAGGATTTTAGCGTTACGTGACCACGGAGAATCGTGCGAGAATTGTGCAAGAATTTTTCGCCAGACCAAAACAGTCCGAGAATGCGACTCGTATCGAGTTTGTGACTACATCGGCCAAAATTCGTCCAAAACTCGCCCAAATTCAGGCGTAAATGATCCCATGGATCCCGGGATCCCTGCAGGATCCCGGGACAAGATGCACTACAATATGGCAGGCCAATGAAATTTCCCTCATATTTTCGCAGGTGCACTTTTCCCAAGGTAAAATCCCTACCAATAAAAAACTCGCTCTCCAAAAATGGGCGAGTTTTTTCTACTCGCCCGCACAGTATGCCTAGGGTAAGTGCACTCTTGGTAAGCTCTTTGTAAGCCCTTAAATTAAGCCCTTAATTTCTTACTAAGCCCTTAGTAAGCTCTTAGTAAGAAACTAAGCCCTTAAATTAAGCCCTTAATTTTAGCTGATGCCAAAATTAAGGGCTTAAAAAATTAAGAGGTGGAGCTCATATCCCTTAGTAAGGGCTTATGGATGCCGTGTAATAACCTTTAAAACTAACATTGTAACTCAAAACACAAAAATATACGATATTTTTCACAAAAAAAGAAGACTTTTTATGCAATTTTTTCTCCACAAAAGAAAAAAAAAAGGGAGGAGTTTTTTTTTTCGAACGTGTTGCACACTTCTATATTATTTCTCTCTCTCCCTTTTGCACAAAAAAAAAAGGCTTCTGTATCTTCACAAACGAAATACATCGATTCACTCAGTAAACACACGGTTCGTAGATTGCTTTGAACGAAAAAGAAAGAAAATAAAGAAAGGCTGATAGACGAATATGTCTCTCTCACATACACATCTAAATAAATGATAGTTTGAATAGTGCAAAACGCCTCTGTGTAATGCAGCCAGACATTGGATTACAACATAGATTTGCACGAACAATAGCCCCTATCTCTCTCATGATACACCGTTTTTAGAGCCCATGGGGTGATCAGAGGTACTTTTTTGCAGCTCCAGTCACAAAGAATCATGAAAAATCACGAAAAATCACAAAATCCGGAATGCGAATCACAAAAAATCACAAAAAATCACGAAAAATCACAAAATCCGGAATGCGAATCACAAAAAATCACAAAAAATCACGAAAAATCACAAAATCTGGAATGGAAACCAAAAATCTGTGGTGTGGCGCCTTAACCGATTCCCCGTGGTTCTACCGTGTTTCTACCAGTTGTCGCTCCATAAAGGGGGGGTATAGATGTTAGAAAAATTTCTTTTCTTTTTTTCGCTGGTGAGCTTTTAAATGCCGGCATTTGCATTTCCGGAATCCGTCCGGCCAGTGGTGGGGTCAATTTTCCGAAATGGACAAGTTCTCATTTTTGGTCAATTTTTCGCAGTGCACAGTATACACAGTATACACAGTATACACAGTATACACAGTATACACAGTATACACAGTATACACAGTATACACAGTATACACAGTATACACAGTATACACAGTATACACAGTATACACAGTATACACAGTATACACAGTATACACAGTATACACAGTATACACAGTATACACAGTATACACAGTATACACAGTATACACAGTATACACAGTATACACAGTATACACAGTATACACAGTATACACAGTATACACAGTATACACAGTATACACAGTATACACAGTATACAGTGTGACACAGAATTAATGGCCGATGAAGACATTTTATAAAAAAACGGCAAATTTTGACAAGGACATATTCAAAACACCCCCAAAACATAAAATATTTACGCCCAGGAACACAATAAAAGCAAAAATATAATGGTTAAGGGTAAAGTGAACACTGAGGCCACGAGGGAAGGGTTGCGCCTACAGGCAGCGTCGCTAGTCGTTGTTGGCGGTAAGAGCCATGATGAGGTGGCGGAGTTGCTGAACGTTGCGAAGAGGAGTTTGGGTAGGTGGGTGAAGGAGTACCGCGCTGGAGAGCGGAATTTTTCGGACAAGCCAGGGAGGGGACGCAAGAGATCGGCCACCACCGACACCGTTAAGAATAGGGTGGTTAGACACATGCGGGGCAAGCGGTTTCAGTCTTGCAGGAAAGTAGCGTCGCGACTACAGATTTCGAGGGAGAGTGTCCGCAGGTGCCTGAAGGAGAAGGGGCTGAAGCCCGTTCAAACGAAGAGCAAACCAAAGCTCTCGGAAAAGAACATCACTGCCCGGATAGAGTTTGCTGAAACGCATCGAAACACCGACTGGTCAAAGGTGATGTTCACCGATGAAAAAGACTTTTGGCTTTTTTCTCGGGTGAGCAAGAAGAACGATGTTGTCTGGGTTGCAGATGGTGATGAGCCGCCCCCAACCGTTGATAAGGTCAGGGCTACGCAGAAGGTTCACGTCTGGGGAGGAATCACCACCAGAGGTAAGACGAAGCTCTATTTCTATGACGGTGCTCTCAATGCAGAGAAGTACCGTACGCTCGTCTTACAGAAAGCGCTCAAAGAAATAAAAGAACTCCTGCCTGACAGTAGCTACACGTTTCAGCAGGATGGGGCACCCTGCCACACTGCGAACGTTACTCAAGCATTCCTCTCCTCCCAACCTTTCTCGTTCCTCCCTAAAGCTGACTGGCCAGGCAACTCCCCTGATCTCAATCCTATTGAGAACCTGTGGGCCAAGCTGCAGACTGCAGTCAACGAACGGGAGCCCAAAGACGTGTCAGCACTTAAACGTGCCATCAACAAGGAATGGTCCAAGATGGACAATAGCTTCGTTGCACGTTACATCATGTCAATGCCACGACGCCTAGACGCAGTTCGCAATTCCAACGGAATGCACACAAAATACTAATGCATGCTCTATTTATTTTTGTGCACCCACTCGTTTGTACTGCTACACTGTATTTTTTTTTTTTACACATACACCCTTTTTTACCAAAAAGGGATATTTCCATGTTAATATTTTCCCCACACACACACTTTTCATACACGGCCAGTTGAAAATGCAATGAAATGAGTCAAATTTTGCCTATTTTTTAGAATAATATAACAATTTTTACAAAATGTCGTCATCGGCCATTAATTCTGTGTCACACTGTACACAGTATACACAGTATACACAGTATACACAGTATACACAGTATACACAGTATACACAGTATACACAGTATACACAGTATACACAGTATACACAGTATACACAGTATACACAGTATACACAGTATACACAGTATACACAGTATACACAGTATACACAGTATACACAGTATACACAGTATACACAGTATACACAGTATACACAGTATACACAGTATACACAGTATACACAGTATACACAGTATACACAGTATACACAGTATACACAGTATACACAGTATACACAGTATACACAGTATACACAGTATACACAGTATACACAGTATACACAGTATACACAGTATACACAGTATACACAGTATACACAGTATACACAGTATACACAGTATACACAGTATACACAGTATACACAGTATACACAGTATACACAGTATACACAGTATACACAGTATACACAGTATACACAGTATACACAGTATACACAGTATACACAGTATACACAGTATACACAGTATACACAGTATACACAGTATACACAGTATACACAGTATACACAGTATACACAGTATACACAGTATACACAGTATACACAGTATACACAGTATACACAGTATACACAGTATACACAGTATACACAGTATACACAGTATACACAGTATACACAGTATACACAGTATACACAGTACACACAGTACACCCAGTACACCCAGTACACCCAGTACCAAAACAAATCAAAATCAATTTGATTCACAACTTCACACCAGTTCACAACGCCACTATGTTAACCGTGATGTTACCATAACATTACCATGGTTGTGAACATTTGTGATCAGGTACCCCCCCCGTATAGTACCATTCAATCACTGAAAAATTTCACAGAAATTTCACAAAAAATCACAAACATCTGGAATGCGAATCACAAAAAATCACAAAAAATCACAGAAAATCACAAAAAATCACAAAATCCGGAATGCGAATCACAAAAAATCACAAAAAATCACAGAAAATCACAAAAAATCACGTACGCTCACAAAAAACCCAAACAAAATCATAATTTCGTTTTTGTAAGCATTTGTAACCGTTTGTAACCGTTGTGATTTTTCGTGATTTTTCTTGACTCGAGCTGCAAAAAAGTACCTCTGATCACCCCAGCCCACCTTTTAAAAAAAAATCTTTCAAAAGATGAAGTTCGTCACAAGGCAATTCAGAGCTTCGGAGGACAACAGTTTGTTTTTTTTTAACTTTTTCCTTTTCTTCTGGGGAACAGCTTCAAGCACGATGCCCAGCTTCTATCCCCCCTAAGAAAATAGCGTTCGCTATTGATAGGGATGTGGTGGGACAGGTGGTGTGTGTTTATGACTTAACGTCGAGGGCGTTGCAGAGTGTACGGAAGATCGGAAGGCAGACTGCAGCACCGACACTCATGCGGGTGGCTGCGGGGAGGAAGCCCTGTGGATATTGATTGGTTTTTTGTTGTTGTGTCGACAAATCACTTCGCAAAAAAAAAAATACGGAACAAAAGTTCTGTACTCAAAGTTGGCCGAAGCCTTTTGTCTTGCAGAAGGGATAGGGCTACGTCATCCTCAACCCTAAATTGGAGCAATTTTTATTGTGATAATTCTGTAGACAACAACCGTGTTTTTTCGCAATATGTTGTTCTGTATATACCAATAGTGTGATATATTTTACAGTATTCTGCAAAATTGTTTTTCTCATTATCGTTTTCTAATTGAAAAATAAAACGAGAAGAAAGTGCATTGTGTGGGAAAAGAACTGCCGAGGGGGAGTAACCTAGGCCGTGTTCAACAAATAAAGATGAACCACGACATCAGAAGTTGAGTTGCAAAAACACCCTTCTTTTCACAAAAAGAATGAACACAGTGCATACCTTCCACAGTGCAGTCACCCCCTCCTCCACTGCAACGGTCTTAATCGTCTGCAGCGCCCCTGTGTAGTGTGTCGACCCTGGGCTCTGGTTTTGCAGCCGCGTCTTCGCGATGAAGAACGGCATCTTCGGGACACTCGCAATGTATCCCATCACCATCGCTGACACACAGTCTTGCGCAAGACTTTCCGACACCGATGCAGGCTTGGGCAGCACATCCCTCTGCAACACATGCACCCCAAAGAAGAAGGTCGAGTTGAAAATCATGTTCCTCGCGCACATTGCGCTGTACCCTTTATAAAAGGAAGCGAAACCGTCCTGCTTTGCGATCTCCTGAAAGCAGTGAAAGGTGTTTCTGTAACGGTTCAAATAGTCTTTGGACATAAGACGAACTTTGACGACCTCAAATGGACAGACCAGGGTCGTTTCGCTGATTCCAGAGGCAATTCCGGAGGCGAAATGTGCGGTGTCGGAAAGCTCGCCTGAGGGAGACCGGAGGAGTTCGGCAAATTGACGTTCGCCGACGTACATTCCAATGGTAGCGGGGATGGCAGCGAGGATCTGTGGACCAAGACCACGGTACACACCGCGAAGACCTCCGTCAGCCCAAATCGTGGACATTTCCTTCATAACACCGCCTCCCGTGTTGCTCGTACGCAGCATCGCTCGCGTTGCAACAATGTCCACAGGCTGGCAAAACACATACTCGCACACCCCAGCAATGGCTCCTGCGCTGATCTGCTTTGCGAAGTCCATTTTTTTTTGTTTGGGATTCCCAAAAAAGTGATGAAAAAAAAAAGACCCAGAAAAAGGCAACGAAGAGAAAAGCAGAGAAAAAAAAGGTCAAGGTTTTTGCTGGTGGTAGTAGTGGTGGGGAAGAGGAAGAAGAAGAAATTGAAGAAAAGTTTATAAGATGACTCTAAGCCTCTCGTGCTTAGTCACCTTATCATATTCTTGATTGAAGTTGTTGATGCAGGCACTGACCCACTGTACGATGCCAGCCCCGGATGAAAGAAAGATACAAGTACAGGCCAACAAATGGTGTAAAAAGGAAACAGTGACGAAATGAAAGTTGACTTTTTTTTTTGCTAAATTCTAGATTTGCGGGGGGAGAGAATATGGGCAACAATTCTGTTGGCGTAATACACCGAAATAAATACGGTTTGGAAAAGAAAAACAAAAGTCTTTTTGACACTCAGTTACATTAGTATAACTGCCACAGCAGTCTGGCATCCAGGGGGTTTTCGGATGAATTTCCCTATTATTCTGCCTAAAAAAAGTAGTTAAAATGCTAATAACGCATCCTTCGGTCATGCTCATGGCGAAACCTATTCCTCCTCTCTCTCTCTCATTTCTCTAGACTAACAACGGCGCGCCTTCAAAGAGTTTCTTATACATAATATCGTCTAGGTTGGTATCTACCTCCTTCATGACCGGTTGTTTCGGCTTCCACATTCGCCCCCCTCATCGTAGCGCCTATTTCGAGATAAAAGTATCCCCCTTCCCTCCTCTCCGTTTTTATCATTGCTGTTCGCCCTTCGCGGGTCTTTTAGGTACTCTCTATCTATCTCAGATCTCCCTAGACTAACAACGGCGCGCCTTCAAAGAGTTTCTTATACATAATATCGTCTAGATTGGTATCTACCTCCTTCATGACCGTTTCACGTCTTGCACCATTTGCCTCCCAACGCTCCAGACTTGAGTCCAAATACCGCACAAAATCGCTCAAATCTACACGCTTTTCACCTCCTCCTCCTCCGCCTCCCCCTTCATCACCAAGCACCTCATTCACAGGAAAAACCTTTTTCTTCGGAGGTCTTTTTGGTTCTGAATGCAATCTTTGTCTCCCTGCAGCAGAATTTGCTTCAAGGTTTTTTTGCATAGGCAACACCACCGGAGCCTGCACAGGAACGAGAGGCACCCCACTCTGCGCACTCCAGGAAGCATTTCTTGGGTTCGGATGATTGGATTGAGAAAACACGGTTGGGGCGTCGTGTTTTAACAACCGTAGACCGTGGGGGGAAGGGGTCGTGTCGTTTTCCATTGCATCCATCATAGCAACAAGAGACGTATCCGGTTCCGCCACCTCTCTGGCCACTCGGAGGTCAAATTTTGCGCTACCCCCACCACCACCACTCCCACTCCCACTCCCACCCCTATTCATGCTTAACAACGGAGCTCTCCCCACAGCATCACCCCCAAAGACAACTGGGGTTACCCCCTGCTCTACTCCCCCTTCCCCTGCCTCCCACGGCCTGCTTCTTGGCAATGAAAACTCTGATTTTAATCGTACCGGGCGTGGTGCAGGGTTTTCTTCTACTGTCGATTTCGGGAGAATTCCAAGCCGTGGAGCTTCTGGTACTTCAACCTTTGTGGGGGGTGCTTGCTTTTCATTAAAGGCTTCTTTGCGGAGTTGCATCTGAGGGGTGGACGTAGGATCTGATGGGGCCTCGGAAAGGGGCTCTGAGAGAGAAGGTCTGCTTGGAGTTGCGCTTTCTTTTGTTTCCTCATTTCTCCGTTTGTCTGAAAGGGAGGATTGGTCTAAACGAAGCTGTAGGCCATCTGGATTGCCAAAGGTTGAGTCTGTTGAAGGTGCGCGGCTTGGCTGAGCCTTCTTTGCGTAGGTCGGAGAAGGGGGTTGCAGAAGCGACTTCACGCCTCGGGAAGGGGCAGTCTTGCTGGGTGGAGCCTTAGGGGAAGACGTCTTGGTGGAAGGGGGGGCGGGTGGGCTTCCCTTCGTGGGGGCGGTTTTGGTGGCGCTTTTGGTGGAGGGGGGTGGTGGGGCTTTGACGCCGCGGGAGACGGGCTGGGGGGGCGGTGGTGAGTCGTCGGCATCGTCGCAGAGCAGGGCGGCAAGTGTGTTCTGCTCTATGTGTGTTGCGTTTGCAAGTTCCATAATACTCTCCCCCACCTCATCGTCCCCATCGCTCCAGCTCTCAGGAGGCCCTCGTTGTGTCATGTTGTGTGCATAAAAGAAATGGAAAAGAAAAAGGGTGTAAATTCTGGTGGGTGGGGTGGGTGGGAGAGTTGGTGGGTGTTGGTTGTGTAGTGGGTAAAAGGGGGGTGGGTGTGTGCGTGTTTGATAACTAGTAGGGGTAATTCTTGCTCAGAATATGGCCCCAAATGTGTGTGTGTCAGGGGTGTTTGAAAATTGGAAAGTTGGTATCTGGTCATGGAAAATGTCAGAAGCAAGACTGGCGTGTCATGTTGTTGTGTTGTCATCATCCGCAGGGGAGTGTCGTGTTGTTGGAACAAAAAGGTGGCATCTCGCAAACCCTCCAACTCCTTTCCTAGCACAGGCAGCAATGGACAGGTGTTAATGAGCTGCTCGTAAGGGTGTTGTATGTGGGGTTGTTGTTTTGTGTTGTTGTGGCTGAGTCGATCTCGCACTCCCTGTGACACACAAACCCACTGGATGAGGGCCTGTGTGTCTAAGGCATGGGATATGCTCGCAGTTGTGGCACAACAGAATGAGGGGTTGTGGTATCTTGGTTCTTGGGAGTATCCCGTGAGTTTACTTGTTGAACACACGGGGCTGATAAGTCCTTGTTGTTGTGGGTTGTGGGAAATAACAGAAGAAAAGACTCAGCGTTGGTAGAGTGAAGTGTGTTGTGATCAATCAAGAGAACGCAAAAAAAAACGCGTCCCACTCAGCGTGGTGCATGGTCCATAAAGACGAATCTCATCATGTGCGTGTGAATGTGTCCGGCAGGAAAAGAGGGGAACAGTATCTCGAATGGTTGCGAGTCAGGGGTGTTTGAAAATTGGAAAGTTGTTATCTGGTCATGGAAAATGTCAGAAGCAAGACTGGCGTGTCATGTTGTTGTGTTGTCATCATCCGCAGGGGAGAGGTTGCTGGAACAAAAAGATGGCATCTCGCAAACCCTCCAACTCCTTTCCTAGCACAGGCAGCAATGGACAGGTGTTAATGAGCTGCTCGTAAGGGTGTTGTGTTTGGGGTTGTTGTTTGTGTAGTGCAGTACGGTCTCTTGGAACGTTTGAACAGGAGTCACAGCAGTAACAAGGCTGCGTCCATGCCTGACGCACCCTCTTGTGGATGTCGTTTTGTGTTGTGTTGTTGTGGCTGAGTCGATCTCGCACTCCCTGTGACACACAAACCCACTGGATGAGGGCCTGTGTGTCTAAGGCATGGGATATGCTCGCAGTTGTGGCACAGCAGAATGAGGGGTTGTGGTATCTTGGTTCTTGGGAGTATCCCGTGAGTTTACTTGTTGAACACACGGGGCTGATAAGTCCTTGTTGTTGTGGGTTGTGGGAAATAACAGAAGAAAAGACTCAGCGTTGGTAGAGTGAAGTGTGTTGTGATCAATCAAGAGAACGCAAAAAAAAACGCGTCCCACTCAGCGTGGTGCATGGTCCATAAAGACGAATCTCATCATGTGCGTGTGGATGTGTCCGGCAGGAAAAGAGGGGAACAGTATCTCGAGTGGTTTGGGTGTGCGTTGATGCCATGACCGGCAAAGACGCGACCGTTAAACCCCCTTCAGCAGAACAGCGAGGAAAGGCAACCTTCTTGTGTGTCAGGGGTGTTTGAAAATTGGAAAGTTGTTATCTGGTCATGGAAAATGTCAGAAGCAAGACTGGCGTGTCATGTTGTTGTGTTGTCATCATCCGCAGGGGAGAAGGTTGTTGGAACAAAAAGGTGGCATCTCGCAAACCCTCCAACTCCTTTCCTAGCACAGGCAGCAATGGACAGGTGTTAATGAGCTGCTCTAGATTAAAATCGCATCAGTTAAGAACAGACAACACGGGTCGAACTCATCATTTGAAACACTCCTCTGAGGAACGTGACATTAAAAAATAGACACACTTTTTTTTTTACTTATTTTCGAGGACTTTTTGTTGCATTGCTTTGTTCTTCTTTTATTCACTTTGAAGACAATGCACGCACATTGGCATCCAAAGCAACAACACGTTTTCATCGTGCACAAACACATGGCGGGGGCGAACGGACGTGAGCTTAGAGCCCACGCACAGGGATTTCCAGAGGGGGCGAAAGGGGTGAATACAGGGAGGGATGCACTGAAGCAAATGAAAGAAAAAGAGTGGTTGAAACGTGCTAAAAACGCAGCTCAAGTGGAGCTCATGCAAAGGGTGAGACGTGAGAAAACCCACACCGAAGAGAACGGAGGCAAGCCACGCGACCTCTTTATACCCCAGCCGGCTTAGCGGCCTGCTTTTGAATAGCGGGGACCCTAAGGGCAATCATGGCTCAGTTCGACAAATAGCCACCATCTAATGCCATCGCCTTGGGAGAGCGAAAGAAAATGTTTACAAAGATGAACCTAAGCCTCTCTTTGCTTAGTCACCTTTTAAACATGTTGACATAGTAAAGTTAAATCCATGTACTTTCTTCGGGAAAGCAGGAGAGGGTGTGTACAAAAGAACGTTGCTCAGTGTATGGAACACTGTGCAACTTTTCACAAAAAAAAAATCAAGTACTCTTTGTCGTCGTGGAAAAAGAAAAAAATAGAGAACGTTTGTAGGCTAGTCGGGTAGCTTTTGATCCAGGTCCTAGACTGGTCCTAGGGCTCCGAGGGTAGTTTTGGCCCGTCGCTCGGTCGCCCATTTTTTTGCAGCCATTTTGCAATGTGGGCAGAATCCGGTTCTGGGCGTGCCCGAGACAGTGGCACTGAGTACCAACATCGATGGTTGACCCGTGTGCGCATGGTATACACGTAGACGCTTTCTTTAAGACACCTTAGAAATGAGAAAAATATGAAGAAAAAAATAATCATTTGGTGTTCAATCACACCAAAATTTAAAAAGCAGTACATCCGTTGGGGAAAAAAAGAAAAACGCCCAAAAAAACGCCGGTTTTTGAGAGCACAAGCACCCTATTTTTTATCCACACACCACTAAATCTGTGGTTTTTGACGCCATTTTTTTTTTTTTCCTCTCCTCCCCAAGTTTTTTTTAAGCCAGATAATCTGGTTCTTGCACCCCCCATTATCTCCTTACCTCACACCCCCCTGCCCCTCGCATATATTTTTTTTCGTTGCATCTACTCCCACCCGATTCTGGACCAATGATTTTTTTTGTTCTTTTCCCGCCAACAAACTGTCTCGTTGGAAGCAAATGCCGGTTAAAAAGCTCTGCAGTCGGTGGTGCAGTCGGAAGAATCCCTAGGTACTTTTATAAGAGAAGGTTTGAAAAATGAATGTGTTCTCGTTTAGACAGATACACATCCAAAAAGGGTGGCACACAATGGTCTCAATGACCCGCACGCCGGAAGAAGGGAGGGCGAAGTTAGGAAAGGGGGCATGAACTCAAAAAAGATCACCAAAACAGAATCAGACTTCAGGAAACTTAGAAAAGCCAAATTTCCCCCCCTAACAAAAAAAAAATCCCACCGTATCCTGAAAAATACTTTCGAACAAAACAAAAGGGAGGGGGGATCAGGGCTTTTTCACATTTGGGCACACATGGCAGAGCTTCGTCGCGTGTTGCGGCTGTAGGTTGTGATGTTTGAGTGATAAGCACGGAAATCAAATTTGCTTTGAAGTACAAAACCTTTTCGTGTCAATAAAAGCATCTGTAGCTATTGCTTTTTCTTTTTCTCAAAAAAAAAAAAATGCATGTATTAGTCCAGACACCACGAGGATGAGCTCCACTTTTTCTATCTTCCAACCACAAAAATCGCACTATTTTATCCACCCTTTTTCGCAGCTTTGCATCCCCTCCTCAAACACCTCAATCAATAAAACTTAACATACTCTGTTGAACTGCGTTCTACATTCCATGCCGTACCAGCAGTCTGGACGGTGTCCTGCACTAGCGGTAAGCTGTGCTGTAGGGATGTCTCTTCTGAAGTGATAGAGCAGCCCCGAGAAGACCCTCGCAGCACAGTCCTGACACACCTCCGTCGAGAGGAAGACGTCCCCCACGAGAGGCGGGGCCTGCTCCCGGATCAACCCTTCACGCCAATTCCAGTCCAGCAGCTTTGCTTTGCAGTCTTCCCACACTGTGGCCACACTGCGCCCTTGCGAATTCAAAAACGTCATAAATATCCTTCTCTCTACCTGCGACCCTGCAAACGCCCTCCCAGGCAGCACTGCGAAGTTGTACCAATCAAGCCTTCTCCTCCCATTCACACAGTCACATTGAGAAATCGGCGACGCTGCTGGTGGAGGTGACGACGGTCCTGCTGAGCTGTCACTATCATCATCACTCCCCGAATTCGGGCTAAATGGACTTCCAGGACTTCCAGGTGGACTTCCAGGTGGACTAGAAGGAGGTAAAACAAAGGAAAGCGGGTCGATGGTGATCTTTGCTTCAAAATCGATGACCTGGAGTGGGGTGGGTTGGAGTGCAGGGTTTTCCTCGAAGAATGCTTCGACACTGCTTTGGAGGGAATGATTTTTGCGGATCTCTGTTGTGTTGGTACGGCAGAGACTGCATTCGAGGGGTGTAGGAGGGTCGGATGATCCTGCAGTGTGCTGTATCCATGACGACATGCAAGGTGTACAAAAATTGTGCAAACACGGCAAACACGCCAACGGCTTATAAAAAAATTCCTGACAAATACTGCACGTCAACGTCTGCGCCATAACAGACCCATCCGCACTCTTTATCTTCTTCGCAGGAGACTCCTCAGACCCGTCTCTCTTCCGTTTTCCTGCTGGTCGAGAATATTTTATGAGAAATTCAACATTCTTTACGCCTACATATTTTGAAGGGTTCAACAGAGACACCGTGTCACCGTCCATAAGCTGCTGTGTCTTCGCAGGGTTCGTCGCAATGTTGCTTCCGTTTACGAAGGTTCCGTTCTTCGATGTGTCGGTAATGAATATAGTGGTGTCTGTAGCAAAGACCTTGCAGTGTCGTGAGCTCAGCTTGACGTTGTTGAATTTATGCCCATCCTTCAGCTCTTCAGAGCGCCCCATCGTGACTTCGCTGTCCCCCAGAACACCGGCAGGAGTGTTCACCCCCGGTGCGTACAGACGTATCGCATTGTACTGTGCAAGTGGGATCACCGTCGCCAACTCGGTTCCCCCCACTTCCGCATCCCCAGACAGGTCGTCTGCTGTCCCTTCCCGTCCTAATGACAATGAAGGCGCCATTCTCGTTTCGTGGGCTTCGTTTTGTGTACTCCCACCTGGAAGGAGAGGGGATGGGTTGGGGAGGAGGTCGAGGTGTGGTATAGGTGGCTGTATTGTGAAAATCGCCCCGTCATAATACATCATACACACAAGACAGCCACCACTATTGGTGGCCGACGTCCCCAAAATAGCAGAAAGTAGCACAAACATAGCACCCCCTTTCAGCCACACCACGGTGGAGGAGTTGCAAGACTATTCCGAAAGCCACGGCAAAGCTAGTTGTGGGAAGGAAGGGAGATCAGAAGAAGTTAAAGCAAAAAAAGTGCGGGCATCATTCGTTTGAATCCTTTGAAGAGCAATTCATAAGGTGCTTTCTTTCGTTTTGAGGAAGGGGGAAAGAAAGGGGGAAAGGGGGGAACCTAAAAAATTAAATTCAGATCCTTTCGATTCAAAGAAAAGAAAGCATTGAAGGGGTATGCAAGAAGGGGTAATTGGTGTTTTGGCATACACGGTTGCCAGATCCAGGTGGGGGAGAGACAAAAAACGGGTGCTTGCCCAAGTTGTTCACTCACCTGGACCTGACAACTGTGCAGTGTTGGTAAATATATGTGTAGTGTAGAATAGCAGAACAAACCAAAACTGACCAAAAAAAAAAGTGAGATAAAGCGGCAAAGCGTCAAAAATTGCAAAACAAAAACAAAAACAAAAATGTCTTTACTGGACTGGGGATACAGGCAGGCGATAAAAAAAAAATGATGGGAGCATACACAAGGTGGCAACTACCATTATTTTTTTACCAGCAAATTATCAGAAGAGCAAAGGAAAGTAGGTAAAGATGGATATAAGCCTAAAAAAAGCTTGAACGGTGCACTGCCTCGTGGAGCACACCAACTACGCTAAGAAGGTTGCGGCACTATCGCCGAACCACACACACACACACACATTAGGAGAACGGGACAGGTTGACTTACAGCAGCCCACTATTGATTATCATCACAATAGCTGCCACCCGTTCACACCTATCCCTTCCCTAGGCTGAAAGATCAGACCTTTTTGGAACACTGTTCTGAAAAAAAAAAGATTAGTTGAGACAGGAGCGTGTCCTGCCACTGCTTATTTCTTCGTTTGGAACTTCTGGAGAAACAACAGTTCTGGAAAAAAAAATGTTCACAAGATGAACCCAAGTCTCTCTTAGCGCTTGGTCACCTTTGATAAATGGCATCTCACGCTGTAAGGAGGAGACATGAAGGAATTTCAATTTTCAGTCCGTTCCTGCCTCCAGGCTGCGTAGTATATCATGTGGGCCCCTGTGTTGAAATCTAATTAAATCAAGCAAACAATTTGACAGGTGATCCCAGCATCAAACACAGAGATCTGGTATACTTACACACGACGACCATTTGTTTGTATGTATGTTTTTTTTGGATTGGTAAAGGAAAGACAAATGACCAATGCTGATGACAGAGGCCAGGTTATTTTACATCTCTTTCGGGGCAATATCCATCGCATCTGGGAATTGCCTCAAAAAGATTTTTTTCGGACAGATATATAAAGGGAAGGGAGCTTGCGGTCATGGAAATGACACAGCTCCCATTTTACCTATATGGGTGGCCTTATATATTACTCTGGTAACAAGCTCGAATTTTTGTTGCAATTTTTTCTACCAGGGCAAGGCCACCGTTTAGGTATGTAATACCCCCTCCCATCCCGTTATGAAGTTCGAAAATAATCAAAAGGGCAAAAGTCAAAAAAAAGGGCAAAGAAAAAAGAGAGAAAAAACAGGCAGAATGTATTTATCTACAGTCTAGAGCAAAGGTTTTGCAAAGGTGGCCAAGCCTTCGCTTGGTCACCTACACAAAGAGCGTTTGAATAACAGTGTATAAGCTGATCCTAAGATCCTCTCGTGCTTAGTTACCTCAGAACAAAAAAAACCCATCTCATCGAGTACAGTTAACGAAGGCACACAGACAAGGTAAATCGAGCCGCAAATAAAAAAGAGACGTTGAAAGTGCAAAAAACACCTTACCATCCATCGGCGGACGCAAGGAGTACTGGTTCCCTGCGGGTTATCGAACCCCCTCAGAGACCACTTTATTATCTCTTTGTCTAATTTTTTTTGGATGATTTTTGGAATGGTTTTTTGGTTTGTTTAATTGAGGGGAAAAGCGTTGGTGAATGTCGCACGCATCTAACTGATGGATGATGAGATCTGAGAAAAAAAAAAGCTTTTTTGATAAATTGTTGGAGTAGTATGTAGTTGCCTCGGTAGTGTTGCCACAGTTGTGCAATCTCCACTGTCTTTTGATGAATAAACCTAAGCAGGTCAGACATCATTGTCAAAGCTAAAGGCAAGTCATAAGATGGATGCGTCATTCGCGTACACACATCTTAAAACAGATTTTCCTTTACCCTGAGAAGAAGAAAAAAGATGACGTTATTAATGCAGGCACCTCCCGCTGACCCACATACGATGCCAGCTGGATGAAAGTACAACCCTACAAGATGTAAAAGGAAACCTGGGTAGACCTAAAAAAAAAACGAAAACAAATGCACTGAAAAACAAAAAAAAAAAAAAAAAAAGATTGGCAATTTTCAAGAGAAAGGAACCTCCAAAGACGAATCTAAAATCTCGTAGCCATATAAAATTAAGAAAAAAATCCGGTATCCCTCCTGTATCCCCAAAGCTTTTTTGTCCCACAATAATTACTATGGTGTGATAGGAACCCAAATACATACTTTTTCCCGTCTGGTTCCGACCACATCATACTAGCTCCTTTTGTTGTTGCGACAATGCCACAAAGCAACAAAAAGGTTGAAATATGAATACGCCTTTCGTGCCTTATGCATACACACCTCAAGAGATGGGTTCTGTACCATGTTACCCAAAAGGAAAGATGATACAGAGAACACACCTCAATCCCATAAAGAGTGGCAGAAATGAGATACTTCGGAACTCTAGCCTAATTCCGAATATTTTTTCTCTTCTGCAAAAAAAAAAAAAAAAAAAAAAAAAAAATGATCGGAGCAGGGCGGATGAGCATATCGTACACCGCCGAGCTGGTGGCCATCAGAGAGGCACTTCCGATGGTGGAGGAACTGCACCGCACAGACCACAAACACAACACGGTGGTAATCCTCACAGACAGCCAGTCAGCACTACGTGCGTTGGAGACAGGTCCGGTGAAGGCTACGGGACTTCTCTGCGACGTGTGGTCGGCACTACACCGGGCTACAACCAAGGTGCGGGTGATCATGCAGTACATCCCGTCACATGTGGGGGTGAGTGGAAATGAGGAAGCGGACCACGAAGCCAAGTTAGGTACGGCCACGTACCAAGCAGAACGGGCATCACAAAAAGGCCGCCTACAAGAGGAACCACTCACGCTCCTCGCGTGCAAAGCGGCGATACGCGCAGTCTGCTCCAGCTACACACCCCAACCGGCGAGCGAACTCTACAGCACGATCACGGCGGACACCCCGAAGGGAGTGTCGCGACCCAAGCTGAGCACACCGGAGCTCACGCGGCGGGGAGCAGTGCAGATGAGACTGCTGCGGACAGAGCGCCACCCTGCGCTGTTCGACTACATGGGCAGCAACGACGTGGCACGCTGCAACAACTGCACGGCAAAAGCAAAGGCGACACTGAAACACATGTTCAAAGTGTGTTCAGCCACCAAGGCACTAAGGACAGACCTACTGCCAAACAAGTCGCTCAAGTTCTTACTGCTAGAGCAACCCCAGTTGTGCCTGAAGTACATCAGCGCGGCAAAACTGACAGAGGCCAGCCTGCCTGAACTCGTGCGGAGCAACACCTACTGAGGAGACGCCGGCCAAAACTTGAAACAATAAAGACAAGGAAAAAAAAAAAAAAACCACGAACAAAAAGCAAGCCCAGGATGTACCTGCGGCACCACGACCAGCGCAACTGACGGTTGCGAAGACAATACATGTGCGGAACGCCGTCTTCTACGAAGACGTGTGTTACACTTTCAAACATACTTTTTACTTTTCAAAAAAAAAAAAACAACAAAAAAACAGAAAAAAAACAAAAAAAAAAAAAAAAAAAAAAAAAAAGCAAAAAAAAAAAAACAAAAAAAAACAAATCATTGATTTTCCTTTTAATTTATAAAGTGCCCAGGCCCCGGGGCTTGGGTGCACTTTATAAATTTTTTTTTTTTTATCATATTTTTTTTTTCCTTTTGACTCCGTGGTTAACCTCGTGTGAGGTTGCGCGGAGTTCGCAGTCAGGCCAGGGAGCCACGTAACAAGGCTCGACTGCCACATAGTGGGGGGAGATCTGTGCAGCCTGTATGTTCCCCCCGATTTTCGTGGTAAATGGGGAGGCGCTTCCGTTTAACGGCAACCCACAAGAGTAGAACAACAACCAAACTTTTGAGAAACAGACGCCAATGAGACCTAGAGTCTCTCTTCTTACTTGTGTGCTACAGACAAACATGACAACGCTAACCACGACTGCCACGGCAGAGCGGGGTCCCTAACGGTTCACTGGGGGGGATCCACATAGATAAAGAAAACAAAAAATACGAAAGCAAGGAAGAAAACCAGTAAAAAAAAAAAAAAAAAAAAAAAAAAAATGATCAAAACAAAAGCAAAAACCTATCGTGTAAACTCCATATTTTCTTACCAAACCCGCCATCTCTTTAGAAGACAACTTGAGTGTTATTTTGTCTTTTCGAAACCTTGGTTGTATTAGTGTAGACACCCGCACATTTTTTTTTTTTGTTCTCGTTGAAATGCCAAAGAGAATTCTGGTACAAATCCTTTAATATTTTACATGCACAAACACCTCGGGGGATTCCATTTTCGTAGCAGGATTGCTGACGTCGTGCAGGCATTCATCTTTGCGTAATAATGAGGTGTCTTCCCGTCTTTATCCTTTACGTTCACCCGCGCCTCCCAGAGATAGAGCAACCGCAGCACCGAGACACGCCCCTTCATAGCGGCATGGTGTACTGGGGTGCGGCCAAATGCGTCACACACATTGCAGTCTGCACCCCAACCCCGCAGGGCCACTATGCTTTCCACCTGCCCAGCTTGGCAGGCACTGTGCATTGGGGTCATCCCTTGGTGGTTTCGCGCCTCTGTGCTTGCACCCCATGCTTTTAATTGCACCATCTGGTCGGTGTGCCCCTTTGCCGAGGCTACGTGCAATGGAGTATCACCAAACTCGGTTTGGCATTCAACGGACGCACCGTAGACGTGAAGGAGACATGAGGCCTTGGCATTGCCGTCCCTGATGCTGCTGTGCATGGGGCTGCCGAGGCCGTTTTCTCCCATAGGGTCGGCGCCTGCTTCGAGGAGAAGACGCATCTGGTAGATATCGCCCGACTCTGTGCACGCAATGTGCAGGCGTGTGGAGTACCGTTCCTCAGATATGCCTTGTGCTGAGAGCTCGTCCCTCGCAGCTGCCCTGCTGCTTGCAACGACCTCCACAGCATCCCCACTGCAGGCAAGGATGTTCATGAGCTTCTCCCCGTCCTGTGCGAGCCGTTCTCCGTCGTACATCACGTCAAACAAATTTGTGTCCAAGTTATGCAAAGAAGAAAGCGCACTCCTCAAAGACCCAACAGTAGCATCCTCTGGCACCGAAACACATCGTTCCAACCCACAGATGTGCACGACAACGTCGATGGCGTCTTTCATTATTATTTCTTTTTGAGGATTTGGGGGGGAAGGAGGAGGGTGGTGGTAGTGGTGGGGAAGAAAAGAGGGGTAGAGGGAAGAATACCTGATGGGGTGGATTTTTTTCGACAACGTGAATGACTTCAAAAGAGCATCCGGCAATGAAAGACAGAAAGGGGGGACCATCATCAGCTGGAAGTAACAGAAGACGAGACACTGCAACAAATTAGTCAGACAGGAGCCGAACGCGGAGGGAGTAAGCAGAGCGTCGCTACATCAGTGTCCTGGATGAAAATGCGCCTTGAAAAATAGTAACTCTGATAGGTAAGTAAAAGGAAAAAAGGTTTTTCCGTTGATTGCTCAATTACCCTGTTTGAGGGGGGTGATTGGCGACCGTATCTGAGGAACTATTTCTCCTTTAAGCTGCGCTTGTAGGTATAATTGAATGGTTATCTTAGGATGTTTCAAGACGGAGAGAGGAAAAAAAAAAAAATGGGCCTGGCTTTTTTTGTCAATTAATGTTTGGTGTTTTTGGATGCTTGAAAAAAGAGAGGAATACTACCCACATTGGTGTTGTGCTCAAAGAGCATGGGAAAAAAAAAAAACATCGTTTTTCTCTAACAATTGAAATATCTAAAAAAAAAATGAACTCTAAAATGCAATGTACAATAAAAGAAGGAAAAGGAAGAACGACACGGTGGCCCTTACGAACCCTCAGGGTACGTTCGTAGCGGGGTACCCCGCGCGGACCCTATTTGGGGTACCCCAAATAGGGTTCGTAAGGCCACCGTGGACGACATAACACCATCGCAGTGTTGTTGTCACCTATTAAAAAAAAAAGGAAATTGTTAAAAAATTTGTTGGAATAGTGTAGTTGCCACCTGTGCAAGCTCCACTGTCGTTGTTTCGACAAATCACCGATCTAGGTGGGGTCTGAACACAATGTCGCCAAAAGGCTATTTTTAGTATTTTTTGTTGGATTAGTGTAGCTGCCATATAGACAGTCGTAACTGTTTTAAAAGAAAGAAAAGCTTTCGAAAGATGAACGGGGCTCGCAAATCGGCATATTCTATCTCGAAACAAAGAAAGCTTGAAAGAGCACAAAAAAAATGTTCGTTAAGATGAACCTAGGCATCTCGTGCTTAGCCACCTTTAAAAAAAAAAAAATGAAGATTTGAAAGAATAAAATGGTAGTTGAAGTTTGCAAGGATAAAATGTGCCTCGCTTGTGCGTGTCACATTATAAAGAAAGTTTTGTAAGACGAATGTGCCTGTTCATGCACACATCGGCATCGTTATCGTGCGGGAACATCGTTGGGCTGGAACAAAGAGAAGTTGAAAATGTATGCAATAAACTCAACATTTTGCTACATGATTTGTCCTCACGAATCTACTATTGTTGTCTTCAGTTGACCGCAGTTTTTATAAAAAAAAGTAAAGTGAAAAAACGCAACAAAAAAAAAACAAAACAAAACGACCACATTTCCCTCGATTTCTTTTCCAAAAAACCGGACGTCAACGAAGTCAATAAAAACCACCTAGGTCAACCTCCACGATGCATCTGCATTGCCCCGTGGTGGTGCGATGCCTGCACTTGCCCCTGTCAACGGGGTGTTATAGAGGTTCACAGACTCCCTTTGCCACTGCCTTGCCCTTGCGAGGGTGTCTTCTGGGGTCGGTGAGTGCGGGCCCACACTAGCACCACCCACACCATGCCCACCTCCTCCCCACCCACGAGAGACAGACCCACTAGGCTGCTGACTCAGCTGCATCTGCAGCTGAGCCCTATTGTTTTCTACCTCCTGCAACCTTGCACGCTCGACCTGCAGCAAACGGTACTGTTCAGCCTCCTTCGAGTCTGTGACTGGAGCGGGCCTGCTGACAACTTCGGGTTGTCTGTTCATCCGTGGTGGTGAGATGTCTCTTCTGTCTATGGTAGTCTGCTGGGTGGGTGCTGCTACTGCTGCTGCTGCTGGCTCGGGTGCTGCAATGACGACAGGAGACGCGCCTTTGTCTTCTTTGGTTTTGTCGAGGTGGTCAAGCTGTTCATCAACAGAGATGAGACGGTCAACCAGCTTGTTGAGAACGCTGTTTGTGTTGGTCAAGGTTTTGAGACTGACGTCAACCTGGTCTCCTAGATCGTCCACCTTGCAATTTAAATCCTCTGGTGATCCCATCTTTGTAACATATTCTGAGAGTCGGTTGATCGTGTCGGTTTCGCGTTGTTTTGCACGCATGCGAGCATAGTTCTTCAAGGCGTCATATCCATGCCGTGCCTGAGACTTCGCAGACCGTCCCTGCAGCTCATACGCCAGCTTCTCCTGAAGTCTGTGCCGTGCCTTGTGTTTCTTACTCTGTTCCGCATACTTCATAAGACGACGATAGTACTTCGCCCGCAAACCATTTCCATTAACCAATGCAAGAAGGTCGGTCGCATTGCGCTTCTTCCTTCGAAGGTCTCCACCTTTTTGGTGCTTACGAAGCTTTTGGAAGTATCTGAGTTTGGTGGATTGGTGTGGGTAGAGAGGGAATGCATACTTATACATCAGAGCCTTTGAACTGATGCCTGCAAGCATATCCACTAAGCCCTTCTTTTTGAGTCTTCTTGTGGTCCAGGCACGCCATGTGTTGTAAGCAGCGAGACGTTTGCCGCGGTCGGTACCACGTAGCATCGATTCGGCGGCAAGCTGTTTGTTTTTTTTGTGTTTTTTTTGTTGCTGAAGGGATAGGGGATACATACCTTCCCCTTTCTGAGTCGTTTACGCGCTTCTCTGACAGTATCAATCCAGCCACGCCATTTTGCATAATAGAGCCGACGAATTCCGTTCTCGGTGCTCCCTAGGAGGCACGCAGAGGCACGCTTGCGAGCAAGAAGGATACGACGCTGTTTTTTATGCTCTTCCGCATACCGCCGAAGCTTCCGATTGTACATCGCCCGCAACACATTGTGACAGGAGGAAAGCAGTTGACCGCACGCTGCTTCATTACCCTTCCACCGGTTTTTTTTAAATGCACGCAACTTTCTCCAATACTCTCTTGCATGGTGAAGCCAAAACTCTGACTCCGTAATCCTCTTCTGCGCTGTGGTCAACGACCGCAACAATGCACCTACCATACCCCTTGTAGTATGTCTCTCTACACCGCATCTCGCCAATGGACTTTCCTCCAAAGAAGCTAAAGCAAGGCTTGGACGATACGCTTCAGTTACACTAGAATTCATCACCCTATCTAATGCCCCTCCACGAATTAAACTGACCAGCCGCGAGGCAGCCATCTCTGCTGGCTCTGCTTTATCTTTGATGTAGTTCATTCTGAAGGTAACCTTGGTATACCCTTCAGGAGTTGCCACCTCTGGTGCCAGAACCTGAATATCAAGTGGATCACACCCTAGACGGCTAGAAAGAGAAGCCCGAAAAGCCTCCGTCCCTCCCCTCGAAGAATACGCATCAGAAGAGATCGCAATGGTAACGGTAACAGGGTTTGATTGGCGTGGAGTAGGGGCAGGGCGGGCCAAATCGTTTTCAATCGCCCGAAAGCGAGCGTCTCCGACATATTCTGGTCCAAGATGCGTGCCCTGAAGTTGCGCAACATCAGCTTCAACCTTTGCAAGCTTGCTCCGAACATCATTTTCTTTCATAGTACTGTCAACTGCTGCGAACTGCATTTCATGGTTTTTTAACGTCTCTACTATAGCCTTTAAATAATCCCCCAAAGGCTGGGTAGGTAACACTCCATACGCATCGTTTTCATTCAAATACTGCATAGGCATATGCGGGGCGGTGCTATGCGCTGATTCACCCATATCCACCACCCCCGAACGAATTGGTTGAATAGGCTGTATAGGTTGTGAACTGAAGTTCGAAAACGAATCCATTTTAAAAGGAAAAACGCCTCAGAGAGAGGCAGGATGAGTGGGGAGTTACGAGAGGGAAAGGGAGAAGGAGGAGGAGAAGAAACCGTAGGGTCTACCTTAGACCCTAAGGAAGGGTTAAGGGGGAGGTGCAAAAATAAATGTGGTGTGTTTGTGTGCTGGTTTGTAGGGTGGAGAGGGGAGGGGAGGGGAGGGGATATTTTTTTTGATCAAATAGACGTGAAATTCTATTATTTCAGGCACGATGTCACACAAAAAAAAAAAAAACGCTGGAAAAAAAGAAAAGTAAAAAAAAAATAGTTTCGGCCCGTGGAGAGGAGGGGATGGGAAGGGGGAATTATTGAGGCACCTCTGACTGATTTGCTGTAGAATGCCAGCTTATATCGGATGAAAGCATATAGTATACTAATGGAATGTAGAAAGTATGCTGTGGCCAATAGAAGGTTTTAAAAAATCGGAGTAGTGAGAAAAGGAGATGCGTTGAGGTTGGGGGAATGGAGGAAAAAATAGTTGCTTTTTTGTTTTGCATTTTTGTTTTCTTTTTTTGGGGGACGGGAAATATTTACATATTGAAGAGATAAAGGTACCTCATCTCCTTTTCGGGGGGCAGGAAAAAAAAAGGGGGTGTGGGGGTGCAACAATAGATAGAGGGCAAGAATCCGTGTTCGCAGGTTTCCGCGTTGACAGGGAAGTGTGGGAATGCCTCCATCAGTTGCGTTGTTACCCTTGCATTTTTTGTTCAGTTATTTCATCTTTCGACAAACGCCTTGAAGGGATTTTGCTTTTTTTTCTGTTTCCTGTTAATCTTGTCTTGACATCTCTCGTGAAGATGACATTTTTACGTGGTCTTTTCCATATCTGGAAAACTTTGGGAGGGTACGGGAGGGATGAAGGGTGAGGGGGGAACAACAAAACAGCAATTTTTTTTTTTATCCGGTGGGCAGAAATACCGTCTCGTCCTACGATCAGTACTCCTCGACATCCTCCTCTCCCTCGATGTCAGCGGACTCAGCTCCGACCTCCTCGTAGTCCTTCTCAAGGGCAGCCAAGTCCTCACGGGCCTCGGAGAACTCTCCCTCCTCCATACCCTCACCGACGTACCAGTGCACGAATGCACGCTTCGAGTACATCAGATCGAACTTGTGGTCGATGCGTGCGAACACCTCAGCGATGGCAGTCGAGTTCGAGATCATGCACACGGCACGCTGCACCTTGGCGAGGTCACCTCCCGGCACCACAGTCGGGGGCTGGTAGTTGATTCCGCACTTGAATCCGGTGGGGGACCAGTCGACGAACTGGATGGTGCGCTTCGTCTTGATGGTTGCGACAGACGCGTTGACGTCCTTCGGCACAACGTCTCCACGGTACATCAGGCAGCACGCCATGTACTTTCCGTGGCGGGGGTCGCACTTCGCCATCATCGAGGCAGGCTCGAACGCGGCGTTGGTGATCTCGGCCACGGAGAGCTGCTCGTGGTACGCCTTCTCCGCAGAGATCACAGGGGCGTACGACGAAAGCATGAAGTGGATACGCGGGTACGGCACCAGGTTGGTCTGGAACTCGGTCACGTCAACGTTCAGCGCTCCATCGAAACGGAGGGACGCCGTCAGCGACGAGATCACCTGCGCGATCAGACGGTTCAGGTTGGTGTAGGTCGGGCGCTCGATGTCGAGGTTGCGGCGGGTGATGTCGTAGATCGCCTCGTTGTCAAGCATGCACGCCACGTCAGTGTGCTCCAGAAGGGAGTGGGTCGAGAGCACGGAGTTGTACGGCTCCACGACGGCGGTCGACACCTGCGGGGACGGGTACACGGTGAATCCGAGCTTCGACTTGCGGCCGTAGTCCACCGACAGACGCTCCAGGAGCAGAGCTCCCAGACCAGATCCGGTTCCTCCTCCGACGGCGTTGAACACAAGGAATCCCTGGAGACCAGTGCAGTTGTCAGCAAGCTTCCTGATACGGTCAAGGCACAGGTCAACAATCTCCTTACCAATGGTGTAGTGTCCACGGGCGTAGTTGTTGGCGGCGTCCTCCTTGCCCGAGATCAGCTGCTCGGGGTGGAACAGCTGACGGTAGGTTCCGGTGCGCACCTCGTCGATCACGGTGGGCTCAAGGTCGAGCAGCACGGCGCGGGGAACGTGCTTGCCGGCACCAGTCTCGGAGAAGAAGGTGTTGAAGGCGTCGTCCTCCACACCGCAGGTCTTGTCCGACGGCATGGCACCATCAGGCTGGATTCCGTGCTCAAGGCAGTACAGCTCCCAGCAGGCGTTACCCACCTGGCAACCGGCCTGTCCGATGTGGATCGAGATCACCTCTCTCATTTTAGCTGATTTGTTTTAGGGGGTTGTAGCGACTGTTCGGGGGATGATGGTAGTGTAAACTGATAGAGGTACGGACCACAAGAGAAAAAGCGAGAAAATAACTTTTTTTTCCTTCTCCAAAACGACAACAAAAACCTAAACACAGAAACGAAGGATATGACTTTAAATTATATTTCGATTTTTTTTTTCTTTGAGAACAAAAGAACGCAGAAGCTTTGAAGGGCGTGGAACAATAACAAAAAAACACCGTTCTCCTCTACAGCAAACACTATTGGGGAAACAATATCTCTTTAGGCTTTTCGAAACCAGCAGAGCAGAGGGGGGGAGAACAAATTCATCTTGAAGATCGAGCCTTTTTGGCAAATGACACATTTCTCAAAAAATACCACATTTTCACATAGGGCAAAAAAGAAAATACGCAAGGTTTTATCAACAATCCAGTCAGAGACACATCAGTCCAACACAAACGTGTCTACAGACACAAATCATGTTGAGACAGTTCTTCCCTCTAGACACTAAAAGACGCAGCGATACATCAATGACAGAGAGAGAAGGAGATCTAGGGAAGGATCAGTGCACCTGGTGGTTGTTGAGTGACTCTTTTAACATCACCAGTGACGCTAAGGGAGAGAGAGAGAGAGAGAGAGAGAGAGAGAGAGAGAGAGAGAGAGAGAGAGAGAGAGAGAGAGAGAGAGAGAGAGAGAGAGGGCTGGAGGGGTCAGATTGCTATCCTTCACAGTTGGCCCCTCCCTTCATAAGTCCGTGGTAAGTAGTGAGCGTAGCGAGCTACGTCTTGGGAGGTCGTAGAGAATATGAATGAATGAGTGCTTTTTGCAATATTCCCTTTGATTTTTCATTATCCACTTTTGAGTAAAAGGTTGGGGAAGAAGGTTGGGAGGGGATCACAAACAAAAAAAAAACGACACCAAAAATGCAGATTTCCCGTTTTTTTTTTTTGGCTCCCTTCCCCACAAACACGCCACTTCCTTCTCTCTCTCTCTCTTCCCCTCCCCACCCTTCTTCTCGTTTCCATCCCCCCAAAAAAAAAAAAAAACAAACAAAATGAAGAAAGCTTGCAAGATGAATGCGTCTCTCGTGCACATCTTGTAAATCTTTTTTTTTTAATCCCCCCGCCCCCCGCCCCCCCAAGTAATCGGCATTGGCAAATGAATTGTCCTGAATCGACAATAGGTGCTTTTTTGACAGCTTAGAGAGCTGTCTTTTTGCAAAGGTGGCGTTCTTGAAAAAAAAAAGGGTATAGGGTAAAAAGGTAAGGAAAAATGGTGTTCCTGACCTCCCCGCTATTTCGTAGCACCTTCGGTGCTTTTTTATTGGTACAGTCATGAACACTGGCAAGAATATTATTTTGGCAGGAAACAAAAATGGCATTGAAAGTGCAAACGCCTCAGTAGGGATGCAGATGCCAAAACCCCCTCCTCGGTTTAAGATGGAAGCCTCCTCCTCTGACTCAGTTTCCAGTGGTAAACCCTCCCATGGTCTCGGAGGAGACTGTGGTGCTACCGTTTTGCCCTTCGCCATCCGGACCTTCGCCACCTGGGCCGGTGCCGTCCTGGGTGCGTTGTTCTTCTACTATATTGCCTACAGCATTGTTGGCAACGTTGTTTGTTTGGTCGATCTGTGTGGGGAGGTTTGAGGTTCGAGGTTTGAGATGAGACACTCTAAATAGAATAAAATGTACAGAAAAAAGCAGACCACGAGATACAGCTCTCACTCGAACCCGTAAATGTAATTGCAACCTGTTGAGAACTTCGAGTTGCAGGTTTGACTGCAGGGAAGAGACGTATTTTTAGAAGAGAATGAGCTTCTCATCCATGAGCAACACCCTGCAGAAGGTGTACAAAAGGAAACCTAAAAAAAAGCGATGTTTCTATTTTCCCTTCAATGCTGTTGCTTAAATTGTTGGGAATAGTGTAGTTGCCACAAAAGCTCCTCTCTTTTTTTTGCATACCCCCTTCCTGCACGAATCCGCAGACACAAAGACCCCCATATGCTTATTGTCGTGAATCGAATTGTCTGCTATCCTTCTGGGCTGGCCTTCGAACTTCACTGCAATCCCGTTGTAAGCGTTGTGATGGATTTCGTTGCCTTCCACGACACCTTGCCCCTTTGTGTTAATATAAATCCCAGAATCTGACCCATGATGAATGTTATTCGCGCGGATGATGGGATTCGACCCTTCTCTGATTTCGATGCCTTGCAACGAGAAATGACTGATCTCATTGCCTTCTATCAACCCCTTCGCTGACGACAGCAATATTATACCATTATCGGCAGACGACGCCAGCTTATTATTTGTCAAATAAGGATGTGTCGCTTCACCAGACACTCCGATACATGCCCACCCATTAGAAACAAAGGTACAGTTCTCCACGCTAATACACCCTGCAGTGACAAACATACAGTGATACTCACCGCCTTGTTGGTGGATTGTACAGTTTCGGACAGATGGTGTTTCTGCGCAAGAGGTGACAACGTGTTCACCAGAGTATGTCAGAACGACTTCGCCTTCACCTTCTAGGGCAACGCTTTTGTCGAGGAGTAGGCATTCAAAATAGATGCCCTTTTTGATGAGGATTTTGTCGCCGTCGACTGCATCCTTCAGCGCGTCTTTGACAGAGATATACCTCCCGCCACCTTGCTGGCAGACCACAAGAAAGGTCGACTCCTCCAGCAGTTTTTTCAACCCTGAAAGCCCATAGAATTTTGCCTCTTCAATCGCGTCTTCGGCAGCTTGGCGGTCAACAGGGAGGTTGGAGAGGGAGAACAGCTTCCGGTTTCGTTTTTGCCGCAGATATGATAGAACCAAAGGAAAATACGTTGGGTTGCGGTCAAGAAACACCGCATCGCATTCATCTCGTTCGACATGAAATTCCCCTGAAAACATCGCCTTTAACATACTCCCATCCTCTACGGTTATCGTCCCTAATGATGTCTCAAATATTTCCCCTCCTACGTTCAGTTTAACCCTTTCTGCCGCTATATCGTTCACTGCACGCACCTTTAGTTTCGATTCTTCAAATATCCGCCTTTCGTTCCGGAGGGCCTCCTTTTCGGTTTCGATTTTGCTTCGCTCTTCTTTAATCATACTGAAAATTCGAGCAAAATGGGCGTTAACAAAACCTAACTCGGCACCTACCATAGACAAACTCGAATTCCCTCCAGGACTAGAAGAAGAAGACGACCCAGCATAGGAGTTTGAATGCAAAGGGGAGCCTCCAAGGGGCAGCAATCCTCCGTGGTGGGAACTGTACTGCGTCTCTGCCGCGGAAGGGGGTAGCATCGTGGTAGGCGTTGTGCTATGCGGGCAAAGCGAATGGGATGAAGCAGAGGACGTCGACGCAGGTGCCATGTGTCCATGCGCATGCCCTCCTTGCCCCCCTCCCTCTCGACTCCCTACCCTACTACACCCTGCCGATGTTCCTGAAGACATTTCAACTTATCGAGATTTAATAGGGGAGGGAAATAGAAAGAGAAGGAGAGAGAGATAAAAGTGAGAGGGGAGGAGAAAAGAAAAAGAGTAACCTACCCTAAAAAAAGGGGGTGGTTTTTGGTTATGGGTCCCGTTTTTTGTTAGAAGTGCTTTTTTTTTGTGTAAGGAAAGAAGAGAGGGATTTTGGTTCTTCCCCGATGTGTTTGTGTGTGGTTCTGTTTTTTTGGAGATGATTTTTTTTTGGGAGGGGAAGAGGTAAAGGGGAGATGAAAGTCGCAAAAAAGAAAATCCATTTTTGACATCAAATACAAGGTCGTTTTTTTTGGGAATGAAATATTGGATGATGAAATATTGAATCACAGAATTTTTTTGAAAATGCAAATACATTAGGACAAACCGCATTACTCACGTTCTGTCATAAAAAACGAGGTTGGGCAGTACGATTGCCTTTCCGCTCTCTTTCACTACCTATAACACAAGAAAAAGGGGGGTTGACTTGAAATACAACAGCCCTCTCATAAACAGTGCACCAAAGCCCCACTCTTTTACCGGGGGGGGACCCTTAACCATGCAGTCCAGCTACATCCATTTTTTCGTGTACATTCGACACTCTGTACTGTACTGTACTGTACTGTACTGTACTGTACTGTACTGTACTGTACTGTACTGTACTGTACTGTACTGTACTGTACTGTACTGTACTGTACTGTACTGTACTGTACTGTACTGTACTGTACTGTACTGTACTGTACTGTACTGTACTGTACTGTACTGTACTGTACTGTACTGTACTGTACTGTACTGTACTGTACTGTACTGTACTGTACTGTACTGTACTGTACTGTACTGTACTGTACTGTACTGTACACCCAATCCCCTGTGTATAGTTGGGTGTACTGTGTACTGTGTATACTGTGTAAACTGCGGAAATTGACCAACAACGAGAACTTGTCCATTTCGGCAAATTGACCCCATCACTGGCCGGACGGATTCCGGAAATGCCAACACGCCAACATGCCAACACGTGAATGCCCCCCTAACCGGCATGACAACTGGTAGAAACACGGGGAATCGGTTATGCAGCCACGCCAAAAAAAGTGTAATATTAAGAGAAATGTTATCGCAGTATTGTTGGCCGACCTTCAGCATTATTGGGCACTAAATTTAAGATAAGAGAGCAGGAGAAACATGCAGCAAACAAAAAAATCCGTTTTTGCACACTTACACACACGTACCGACAAGTACCAACACTTACTCATACTTACGTACACTTACGCACACGTACACACACTTACGCACAACTGAGCAGAACTGACCAAAACTGAGCACAATTACGCCACAATTACAGCACAATTACAGCGGCCCAAAACGGTACATCATAGGACGGTTTTTTTTCCCCCCCCCACATATTGTGCAAGTAAGACCCATCGTTGTTCCCACCCTCCAGAGACAAATCAAAGTAAAAAATAAATCACAAAACATATTCACTATTCCTACCCACACCCGGCTGAGCCTGTGTTGTTGGGACAGTTGACAACACCCTGTTTTTTCTTTTTTTTTCATATCCTTCCCCGCACCTCCTCCAGACACAAATAAACCAGGCACTCCGCTAGGTACTAAAGTTCTGTTGATTGTCAACAGAACTTTTTGAAAATGGGGAAAAAAAGAAAAAAAAAAAAAGTTCTGCTAAGTGGTTCAGACCCGTTCTACCTGTCAAAAAAGCTCAGGAGAAGAAGATATGGAGAGGTGAGTGCTCAAACGTCCCAAAAAAGTCAAAATCGGGCGTTGGTAAAAAAAAAAGTTGCGTACCGTGAGCCTGCGGCGCAAGCATGTACCCCACCAACGTGGACCATCAACAGAATATTTTCAAAATCGGAAATCCTAGCGGAGAGTCTGAAATAAACAAAAAAAAAAAAAAAAGAACCACAAAAGCAGGCCTGGGCCTAAAGTGGGTGCCCGGGGCCCGATTTTGATTTGATTTTATTTTTTCTAAGGATTTTACACGGGGGGAAAATTATTTTTTCTAAGGATTTTATACGGGGAAAATTTATTTTTCTAAGGGTTTTTCTTAGGGGAAAAAGTCTGGGGGGTCGGGCAGGGCCCCGTGTGGCTGAGAATAACTCGCACTCTGCCCGGGGAGTGCGGTACCAAGCCATAATGAACAAAAAAAGTCTCCACCCCGCTTCCTTCGGTCTCGTCCCTTTCACCTCCCGCACAACAGAATAAATAATAATACAGTATGGTGCGTGTGACTGCAAACGTCGAGGGAACCTTGCTTCTTGCAGTGCTGCAAGTGCTCGCTACCACGGTGGTAGCAAAGTGCATTGCGTTGGCGCACTTGGGCAGGCCCTGACGGCACTGAGGAACGAAAAAGAAAATAATTCCGCGCCGCCCAGGGCTGCACCTTATAAAAAAATTTGCCTGCGGCGCCATTTTCCCTTTTTTGCTCTGCAAAAAAGGATTCGCTGAGTGGCTTTGTGGTGTAAAGCTGCATTTTTTATACTGTACCCTATTTTTTTTCCGCCTGCGGCGCCGTTTTATATTCCTCCCGAACATTCGGGGTGCACGTAGCGCGTAGCGCGCCCGGGTTTAGGACCCCTTCTTGAATTTCGAGGGCGGTTCACGTTACAGTGGGTCCAGAATCATAGTTCAATTTAACCCCGCTAAGCAACTCGCTGGTGGTAATGACCAAAACGTGTATCAGCCAAGAACTTGCCCATTTTTTCAAAATGACCCCGTGACAGTGAGGGTAAAAGCTCGGAAAACCCGAAAAAGGCCAAAAAAAAACCCCCCCGAAAAGGGAAAACCGAGAACATATTTCGGCAGGGGGGCAGCGTGTTCTCAGAAAAATCCAAAAATTGCCTGTAAAAATCCTTAGAAAAAACCCGGGTGCCCGATCCAAAAAAATGGAAAAAACCCCAGGGTGCCCGCCCACCCCTGCACAAAAGTACTTCACCCCACACCCATATCATCACGCAGACTTCGCGTTCATCCCGAACTTCTCCTTCACTTCTGCAATCTTCTCCTTCAATGTTTCGTTTTTTGGATTTGGCCTCTCCACGCCATGCAGGTACAGTGCGTGAGAGTAGCGGTGGATCCTCACGTGGGTATGCTCCACTGTGCGGATCAGTGTCGAGTCTGAGTCGCGTTTGCTGAGTTCAGTAATAGCATCATCGTTGGCAGCAAGGTGGTAAACACCCTTTGCTCCAGCCTCTGCCATGCCCTTCAGAACTTCCAGATTCGTCTGTTTGCCCAGGCTTTTGCATGCGAGTTCATACATGGCATTGATACCTGCGCAGTGATGTATTTAATCATTCATAAAATAATAATATTCGCACGGTACTACTCCTCCCATCGATCCCTGTGCAATACGTGTGTCTCATAATTGACAAACTACCCACCCCAACAACAACATACCCGCCTTCAGATTCCTCAGGGTCTCATTTTTCGTGTCAGCTGTGGCAGACTCAACTGCGATGAGATGTGTGGTTAATAATCATGTTTTACAAAAAAGGCAACAAAGACTGTGCATACTATCAGACACCACCTTCGGACCGACGAGCCCCATCAGGGTCTTCGTGTGTCCGCCTAACCAGTTGTGATAGTACTGGAGATACGGCTCAACAAGATTCTGGGGATCCTTCTTCGCTTGCAACTTCTTCCTCTCGGCCTCTGTCATCGCAAGATTCTGGTGGGGAACCTTCACCACTAGCTGCTTCCCAATCTTCAGGAACTCGTCCTCTGTCATCGCACCCACTTCAAAACTGACGAAATCAGTGCGTACTTTTTTGAGCGCGTCGGAGATTCCTGTTTTGGAGAAATCGACAATGGTCTTGCAAGCGTTGAACTTGGATGAAAGGTCGCTTGCTATTCCACCGACAGCCGAGGCAATGTTCTGCATAGTCTTGTAACTGATCGAATCCTCCTTCGTGTCCAGAGTGATGTAGATGATCAGCGGATGTGCCTTCTCCCCCTTCGCCTTCTTCCGGACCTCGTTGGCGTGTTGGATGAAGTTTACGAAGTCTGGGTAACCACTACGGCGGGGGTGATCCTTGCATTCTCCGAACTGTCCGAGCACATCCTCCTTAATCACATCGTGCAACACGTTTTTATCCAGATCCACCAGCTTAGCCGTATTGACCGCCACAAAGATCACACCTTCCGTGTAATTTTCTTTCAGCAAATGCTGCATCATTGTGGTTTTGCCTGAGCCGCTCTCTCCTATCAACATGAAGAAGTTTGTCTCGCTGGCGATATTCTCCTGTAATTCCTTTTTCAGATCATTATCTTGCATTCTTGCAACGTAACTTCTGCCATCTGGCATTGTGGGGTTGTACGGTGCTGTGACAATCTCCTTGAGCATGTTGTCAAAATATGCTTGAGACCATGGGTTCCTATCCCACGATGCGTAACCCAGCGCAAGGACCACGACGATCACGGTCGTCCTGGTAACAACCAAGGGGAGAACGTCAACTATCATGTTATCCTTCGCAAAGTAAAATCTTCGTACTAAAAAAATGTCATCGTGGTCAAATCTAGTGAGGGATAGTGAAAGGGTATCAGGGAGGAAGAGAACCTGGAGTGATTTGGTGGAGGGTAGTGGGGTAGATATGGAGGAGAAGCAAGAGAAGCAAGAAGAAAGAGACAACAAGAAGGTGCTTGATGTACTGGCTGACATCTCTAAGAGGCATAATGTTGTGCTTGGGAATGGGTTGATCACAATATAAGTGTGTCTATACATATCTCTGCGATATGTATTATTTGTATCTAGTTTATCTCTAATACATTCCCTGTGATCTTGCCATACGCTGTCTCCCCTAGGATCCTGAGGATGAAGGTGGGGACACTCGCTATGTGCTGTACTCTGTCTATTGAGCTCTGTTGGGGTCTAGTGCATGGTAGATGTTTGATCGGATGAGTTGTAGGTCTGCCTTCTCAACTGCGAAGTTAGACACTTCATTGATATTTGCACCAGGCACACGTGGTGCATGAATTGTCAGTAACCTCAGTACATTTACAAAAGAAACAGCGGTCATGGCACCCAAAGGTTCCTGGCGAAGCCACGGTACGCAACATTTATGAAAATGTTGCCAGAAAATGGCACTGGAATTGGTAATTATCGTCAGTTTCCGTAAATTTTACTTCCATATTTTGCTAAACGAATGTTCCTGGCGAAGCCACGGTACGCAATGTTTCAAAAAATTGCGTTTAAAATTGCACATTTTTACTGCCAAACAGAGAGGAGCTACAACTACAGCACCTGGGACGCAAAACAGTTATGTTGCTACGGAAACGCCGACTCCCCTTACTTCCTGGTGAGGCTCGCCACCCCAACCACTCTGCCCCCCCGCCCCCCGTGAAATCTCAAAAAAGTCTGACGGGGGGGCGCGCGCCCCCCGCCCCCCCTCTAGAAAAAACACTATTGTTTGGTGTTCCCGAAAGGGCCCATATTGACAGGTCCTTGACATGTCCCCGACAGTGGGGGGTGTCATTTTATAATTTGCTTTATTATAGTGAATTTTTGTGAATGGCTAGTGAATAATCTTAAAAAAAAAGACCCCAGATCACCCCAACGACGTTTTTTTTTTTTCACGATCAAGAAACGAAGTTGTGAGAGATTTCCGAAATTTTAGATCGTGATAAGATCTTTTACCCCCCATGTCCAGAAATCAGGGAAAAAAAAAACGGGAAAAAAGTATGAAAAACCCCGGGAAAAAGTGGGATCCAGAATCCAGATTAGGAAATAGCCTGGTTTGCAGTTGGGGGGGAAAAAAAAGCCTCTTCCTATCTGCAGGCTCATTGAATACCCACCATTGTTTACTCGGACACATTGGAGTTTCCTCTGTCGTAACGGTAGCCCCTGCTTCTTCGTGATGGCGTGCTCCCCCCTGTAGACCCACGCTGTGTACTGCGCTGTGTGATATTGAACACTGGGAGTGAGCTGGAGAGCGTTGCGGACCGCTGCCGTTTCAGCCAGGAGGGGGTGGAGGAGGTGCTGGTGCTTGTGTCTGTGAGGGTGTGCAGCGTGCTGCTACTCGACGTTGTCTCTGTTGTGCTTGAAGTGCTCGAGGTGGTCGTAGAAACACTTACCGCAGATAGATCACTCACATTGCACAGATCCACCTCCATAGCGCATATAACCAACGCAGCTGCCACCACAGCAAACGATACCGCCGCATTTTCCCCCAAATCATCAAGCCACACAACCTCCCTCGACCGTACCTTCGGTTTGATGTATTGATGCCCCAACCTCGCAACCAACCGGGTGCACGCAAGGATCTTTCGTTCTCTTAAGGACGAACCCATCTTTGCGGTGAGCTGTATTCCATAAGCGGCTTTCCAAAACCCTGGATGCAGTTCTAATGCTTTAAGAAATGATAATCGCGCTTTGTATATCATATGGCGATCTAATAGGGAGAACCCTCGATATGCATGTAGCGCTGCCATCCATAAATGAAACGCATGTGTTTTGGCAAGAAAGTTCGCAGCAGATTGTTGCCGTGATGCTTCAAGTGTCGCAGCCATATTTTCTGGCAGACCTTCGCAGTTGGTGCTATGTAAACGGAGGTGAGGATGAGAAGGAAGGGCACGGCAAAGTTCTACAAAAGCTTGCGTCCGAATCAATCCTGCACCAGACATCCAAATCGTTCTGAGTTGTGGATTATGGTCGAAAATGTGTAGTCGCAAATGGTCGAGACAGTCATCAGAAATTTTGGTCCGTGAAACACCCAACACTGACACCTCAAAGGGGCGGAGCAACGAGAACAACGGAACCAAAGATCGTTTTGTTAATGGATTTCCAGTAAGGATGATGGTAGGGAGGAAGCGGTGGAGGGCTGTGTTTGCGACCCCTTCTGCGATGCTGGCACCTCCCAATGCGTGCGACAGAATTTGCAGTAAAGACTCATCATCGACACCACAGTCAAACAGCGTCAACTCATTCACCTTTTCTTCAAAGATCTGCCCCCCTATGTACGCCTCCTCCTCCACAGTGAAGCCCACCCGACGGCACACCACCTCAATACTCTTTGTGTTTTTCGTGTACACCTCGGGGTGCACACCCCATTGAAAATTTCCAAAAGGATCCGCATCACCTTTCACAATGTTCCCCCCCTTCGGTTCGCTTCTCTTTGAACCAGGTGAGGACAACGAAGACCCCCTTGCCGAATGCGACGCAGATGATCCATTCCCCATTAAAAAAACAAAGTCGACTTTAAATACAAAAAAAAGCCCTCTCTGGACTGTGGACCAACAGCAAAAGCGAGAAATGTGGTTTGTTGCGTTAACCTATTATCGGATATGCATTTTCTTTTGCGGTTGCAATGCAGTTAAAAGGAGCACTGCGAGATAGGATGTACCATGGGATTTGAAATACCAACGCCTTCTTGGTGCACCTAACTGATCAAAATCGGATCCATAAAGGGTACTCTGAAAAAGAGACAAGAAAGAGGGGAGTGTGTGTTGTGTAAAAAAAGAACCCCTTTGTTAGTGATTAGGTGTGAGAATAGTGTGAGAGGAGACTCTGCTGTACGCAGGTACAACAAAATAGTCGGTATCAGACGATTGGTTATTATTCTGGTCTCTTATAGTATCCGAACGCGCGTTCGAAAAACTGGAATTCGCATGCGAAAAGTAGGGCGTTCCAGTTTTTTTCCCCCCCGAACGCGCGTTTGAAAAAAAACCTCTTTTCAAAGGTGCGTTTTATTTTGGTTAGTGTAGCCACCCTAGAGTGTGCTCCAATATAACTAAACATTTTTACGCGTCTTATTTTTTCCGTTTTTCAAACGCGCACTCGAAAACGCCCTAAAAAACCGGAACGCGCGTTCAGATGCTATGGTTTCTGAGGGAGAAAAAAATTGGGTTGGGGTGTTCCGGGGTATGGAATTTTGGGAATTTTCATTTCAATTCACAACTCTTCACAACTTTTCACAACTCTTCACAAAAAAGTGCGTGTGAAGAGTTGTGAAGAGTTGTGAAAAGTTGTGAACAGTTGTGACGTGGGTGGGTCGAGGTCTGGGTGGTGCCTGGGCACCCACCTACCCAGGTAGGTACAGGGCACCTTGGCGGACGTTGTTTGGCAACACAGGCGGTTCTGTGTGCAAAAAGTGCTTAAAACGGTGTGGCTGACCCGACAATTTGGGCCCTTTCGGGCCACGTGTTTTTAGGTGTTTTTTTCAACTTTTTAATCGGTTTGCATTTTTGGGATCCGCCCGTGCAGTGGTGGGGTCAATGTTGAAAATTGGACAATTTTATGACCACTTAAATTTTTGGAAAATATGAGCCCGGTCATTAATAGGCGGGGCCATTTTCGGATAAAATTGTCCCCAAAATCCGGTTTGGCTTCAACACTAAACGAGGAGCACTCGTCAAGCTCTCGAAACTATGAGGAGGGCCCTGGAGGCTCTCGACCCAACGGAGTTGACAGGTCTTGTGGGTGGGCCTTGGGAGCGTTGAAACCTTCTTTCCCCTCTGACAAAAAACTGGGGACAGCAGCAAGGGATCACCCACTTTTCGAAGTGGGTGTCGTCGTATCTAGTATAGTCTCCCGTTTAGACCCCAGCTCAGAGCAAGCAAAACAGGTCACCCCCTGGCAAAAATAGCACCAAAACTTTTCTGGCGAAGCCAAGGTGCGCAACATTTCGGGTAGACCTGCGGGCTACCACTCGGAATTTTTAGCTGCGCCGCAGGCGCACGGTACGCTACTTTTTTATGAGTTGCGAACATGTTGAAAAAAAAAAGACAACAAGCGAACTAGCCGCGGACTTCCGTCGTCCTCCTCGCACAGGGGGTGGGGTGGTACGGCCAACTTGACCCACGGACCCACGCTAGCTAGCCCTGTGCACAGCACACTTGACCTGACCAGTCCTGCAAAAAACCCTGGAAAAAAAGCCCCCCTTTTTTTTAATCCAATTCACAACTCTTCACAACTGTTCACAACTCTTCACAACATCTGTGTTTTTTTCATCCAAATTTTCATTTCAATTCACAACTCTTCACAACTTTTCACAACTCTTCACAACTCTTCACATAAAAATGGCAAATACTATGTTGTGAAAACTTGTGAAAACTTGTGAAAAGTTGTGAAAACTTGTGAACGTGCCCAAAATTCCACACCCCGGAACACCCCATGGGTAGTACTTTTTTTTTTTGCGTTCTCAGCAAATCGGTAATTTTTTTATTTTCGTTGGTTGAATTGCATTTTTTTTTTTTTCCTTTTGAGTTTTCTTTGAAAACAAAATAAAAAACAATGAATTCACCCATCCAGAAAACCCCCCGGAAATAAGAGTAAGACGCACCTGTTCACTTTTTCTGTTTTTTTTTTTCTGTTTTTGTGCTATCTTTTCACTACATTGTTTTACAGTTTTTTCCACCCCAAAAATCATACTGTTGTTCCCTTAATAAAAATAGGAGAAAATAAGGGAAAATGTTGCCAGAAGAAGAGAAAAAAAAAGGAGGAGTGAAACAAACGAGATTGAAAGAAACCGCTGAAATACGCTACAAAAAAAGAACCTCATCAAAAAAGGTACTGTATCGTTCTTTCGGGGTCACGTGGTCAACTCTTTGGTTCACATTTTTTTTTTTTGGCTAAATAAAAAAGCTAATTCGTTCACTAAAAAAAAAAAATGGGCATACACACATCTTCCCCTCGCTATCGGAAAAAAAAAAATTGAGAAAAAAAAAAATGGGGCACCAAAAACACCGTTCGGGTTTTTGATAGTCTCCCCTTGTCTCGCCCCCCTCTCTCCTCCCTCTACAGGTAAAAAAGAGGGGATTTTTTTTTTTTTTGATAAAATGTTGGACCAGTGTAGTTGCCGGAGTTGTGCAATTTCCACTTTTGTGTATCGTCCTTTCTTTTTTGTAAAAAATGGCTATAAAATTTCAGTACATCACTTACCGAGAAGGTGCTCGTTGATGTAGGCGATGGTGTCGTCAAAGGTCTTCACACTGTGTCCCTCGGTTCTCTCGTCCATGAAGATCTCGTAGTCGTTTCCTCCCTCGTAGGTCTTGTCTCCGAAGAAGTGTATTTTGTCGAAGTCCTTCTCCACGAAGCGGAGTGCGTACGTCTTGTCCCAGCCCACGGGGAATGCGTCGAAGGAGATCTGTCCACCAATGGAGAACTTGAAGTTCCATTCGGTGCCTGCACCGAACTCCTTCTCGAGGGCAGCGACCATGGTCTTGCGGGTGTTGCTTCCGTGGTCGTACTGCTCAAAGGCGTCGCGCTCCTCCTGGCTGCAGTTGCGGCCGATGGGCGAGATGTTCACCATGCCGTTTCTCAGCTGTAGTGTCGTGGTAATGTAGTGGGGAGAGTTGCACAAAGAGGGGGTCCCATAGGGGTCTATACAGTTAGCTGTATTGTGATGATTCTCCATCATGCATAATACACATCGCAGTGGAGTATTGTGATGTGTATTATGTTATGATAGGGCAAGTGTCACAATACAGCCTATAGGTGAGTGCGATAGAAAATCGTTCAGTATTGTTTCATGTGCAAACAGAAGTTCAGAGAGGAGAAACAGAGGGGGGAGCCTCGGGAGAGAGTGTGAGTGTCAGTTATGTGGAGCGGATATTTGAGTTATCGTGCACGGCGATCAACTAAAAGCTTAAGATGCACCGTGGAAAGAAAAGAGCTAATTCGTTTTGGGGGGAGTTGAATTAAGAAACACAGTCTGCGTCCGTTCACTTCATAGGGCTGGATATGTGAAAGCCTTCGTAGAAAACAACAGTCTACATACCTCGAAGAAGGTTCCACGCTGCACGGGGATGTCAAGGTCTGCCACCATGTGGAGCACTCTCTTGGTGAACTTGCTAAGCTTCTCCTCCCCAAGGTGCTTCGTCAGGTTCTGCTTGAAGATTTCCTTGCCTGAGAATTTTTTTTTTTTTTTTCATTTTCAAAAACAATCAATCATCTCTTATCATACCCTGGTCGAATGCATGGAGACCGTTCTCCGCGAAGACAAAGTCGAAAAGGTCGAGCACGTTGTCCCCAAGCTGGTCACGCTGCTTCGAGAGGTCGCTTCCTCCGACCAGACCAATGGTGTACTCCTTGCGGAGTGCCGCAAGCGTGTCGAACATCTCCTGGGTGGCCTTCTTGCGCGGCACAGTGAGGGTACCGTCCACGTCGAACAGGATCAACGTCTTCGCATTTTTTCTGTCGGCCATTTTAGTTGTGTAGGGGAGGTGTTGCTGAAGGTTGAAGATACGATGAGGTTTTTCTTACAAATCCTATGTTTGGCAAAAAGATCAAAATATAATTTTCAATCGAAAGATGGAGTTGTACCCAGCGGTAAAAATTCTAATGTTTGGCAAAAAAAAAAAAGGTCGCCAAAAATCCCCAAAAACCTTCAAATCTACCTTTGATGTGTGTTCGTGAATGTCGCCTCTTTGCTAGAAAAAGATGGACTACAGCAGGCTACAGCAGGGGGTGATTGCAAAAACACCATTTGGGGGGGTTATTTGGAGCATTGTATTCACGACTATCGTGGAAGAATGGAAGATGGCAAAGAGAAGGGGGAAAAAATGGTCTTTTTCTTTGTTATTTTGATGGGCTGGGTGCGGGGTACCTTTCAAAAAAAATAAAGGTAGAACTGACATGGTGTGGCTGAAGGGGTCTGATTCGCACTTTTCCGCACTTTCTCGCACTTTTTCCGCACTTATTCGCACTTTTAGCTTGTCGGCTTGCTGACTGTACTTTGCCATTTTCAGGTACACAGGTACACAAATACACATTTTTGGCTCGCGGGAAAACACCCCAAAAAATTTCCCCCCAAAAAACCTACCCCACCACCAGTACACAAAACCGGTGTATAAGTCGGCCTGTGCATAAGTCCGATCCTGAGCCCAAATCTGCCCGGACTTAAACACGGGTCATGGGGGTCGGACTTATGCCCGGGGTAGGTACCCACAAAAACAGTACCCACAGTACACAGTGTTCAACTTTTACAAGGTGGGGAAAAAATTTTTGGGGGCTGATTCGCACTTTTTCGCACTTTTTCCTCCCCCCCTTTCAGCCACACCAAGAACATTAAAATCTAAACCAAAACCCCACACTAAGTGTGACTCTCACTCACACCTCTGGTCGGCGTACTTCGTCACGATCCTGTAAGGGCTGCCATTATTGCTCTTCCCAGCAACTACCGAATTCTGTCTGGAGTAAAATAGAAAACGACTTCAGGATATGAAATAAAGAAAACACTTTTTCGTTTATCGCACCGCAAAAGGTTTGTGTTTTTCACTGATGAATGTGTGTGATGTTAGTGGAAAAACAATACGCTAAAGCGGGCACGCACCATCCGTCGTTTTCCATTTCTATTCGTCAATGCTTGATAACACAAAAAAAAAAAATCTGCTATCATTCAGGCACAAAAAAACGCTGGAAAAAAAAAGGTAAAAGCAAAGTAGTTACGGAAGTGATGAGGTGTGGGCGGGGGAAGTTTAGCAGAGGACTCAGTGAACCTCGTGTGCGTGAAGAGGAAGGAGATTATTAATTACATTATCAAAGGTGCACTCTTTCGTTCCTTTCTTCCACTGCGTTGTCCCACTTGCTTTCCTGCAAGCAGACATCTTCGTTATGTTATGAGAGAACAACAATACCACATTCCCTTGAGCACCCCACATGTTACGTCTTTCGACGGCAGGCAGTACTTGGAAAAAACGTGGTTTCGAGGCTCATCAAAAATACCATGGTTCAACTTACATTTCCATAAATTACGGGTTGGGTGACTTCCAAATTATTACTGCTTTTCTTAGACTTGCACAATAATAAGTGATTTTTAAACACGTTCGCATTTCTTACTTCCCGACACCGTTTTCTCAAGGAGCGACAGTCACTGCAATGCAGGGTCCCAAGTCTGCACATTAAATGGATTCAGTGAGTGAACTGCGAGGTGGCTTTCTGGTCAAACACGACCCAACGTTCTGGGCTTGTTTCGCACAGCTGGTTCAATTGCGGGTACATCGGTGTCTTTGCGTTTTGAAGAAGTGAATAACAAAACAGAATAAAAATAATCACAAAAGTACTTTCATTCAATTGGTGAGGTGGGTATATCGTCATACAGCATCCTCAGCGGCCCGACCCTGGGTTCCATCAACTGCATCAGAGTATCCCTGTTAAGCGAGCAGACATGCTCGAACTCTGATGCATTGCCTTGCTCTGCCGGAAACAGGATCCCAAAGCATTTGTACTTATCCTTGTCCAACTCCTTCAGAGAGTTCGCAAATTCCTTCTCCCCCACATCGTTCTCCGCCTCTTCTTCATCATACTCCGAGAACCATGTGAACTGTATCTGCACAGCACCACACCACACAGTTCCTCCCTTATGAAAAGGGAGTACGCATCTCACCCCTCTCCTGGATTTCTGAGCAAATGCAATATCTCCTGCGTCGACAGCAGCTTGGCAGCGCTGCACATCTTGTAAGCTTCTCACATATTGGATACTCCCCTTCGGCACTGTCAGCTCATCGTACAGGCACATGTCTTCAAAATCCCTCAACTTATGGAAGTTCCCTCCGGGGAAGTGCCTCGCAAGCGTTGTCGTCTTACCATCTGGAATGCTCAGCCGTCTTGCTTGCTCGAAGTACATGAACACCTCTGTTGCAAAGGTTGGGGTTAGCACTTGAGTTTGAACATCATTCCCGAACATCTGCATGAGAGCATCGCGCAGGGGTATGCTGTCTCCCCCCGTTCTTGCTTCGCTCCACTCCCTCAGGATCATCGGATGCAGAAGGTGTTTGTTCTCCCGTGTATACAGCCACCCCCTAGTTGCGAGGCACTTCTTTTGTGTGTTATCTAGGTCCTTCCCTTGTAACATGCTCCTGGCAGCGCCCTCGACGAGTTGACTATCTTCCTCAGAATATTGTCCGGATTGGCTGCACCCACGTATAGTTTGCAGGATACGCCACACATCAAAGGAAAGCATACGATTCAGAGAACGTGGTGTCGTCCCACCTTCCTCCCTTAAAGCTTTTGGCAAACCCTCGAGCACGTACTTAGGTGTGGGTGCACAGAGCTTGAAGAGCAGTACAAACATGGGGTGTCCTCTGATTTGTTCCAACTCAGGATGCACTGCGAACAAAAGGTCTTCTAACTCCTTCTCACTCAGACGTGGGAGTGAAGCTTCAATTGACTGGCGGACTGATGACGCATAAGCAGCGTCGAGCAATTCGTTGCTGAAGCCAGAAAACAGGAAAACAAGAGGTGACTTTGTCTTGAACGTTTTGAGATTGTCTGTTTGCATCACGAGAAGGTCCCGAATCAGATTCCCCAGACTCCGCAAGTGGGTTTCATCGTAACGCAGCAGCGCAGTTTCATTCCCACGCGGGTCTCGCATTTTCATGAGTTCATCAACACATACAACAAGTGCGGTGCCCTCTTGCATGCCCAGCTTCTCACGGATGTAACGCACAGCATCTTCCTTATTGTCCACCTTCGCTGCCTGTTCGGCAGAAAGCCCATGGAAGTGCAACAGCTGCTTCCAGAACGTTGTCGCATTTATCGGACCCCACAACGGCCACGGGATAGCATCCGCCTCAGCATACGTAAATCGGATGAACCTCACCGGCTGCTGTAGCTCCGCCATTGCTGCTGCAACACTCTTCCCGACTTCTGAGTCGGGCGAACACAATTCGTTGTGCAGACGCGTCTTCCCCATGCCCATTAGCCTCGTGTGGCAGAAGATCTTGGCTCGGGCGCAGGTGCCCCAGCTTTCCGGAACAGTAGCGAAGTCACGATCCTCTTCATCGCCCACATCCAGAACCCCCTTGAGGTAGCGAAGAATGTCATCGGCAGCCCCGTCCCCGATGTATGGACCCATCTTGAGGATGTCTGTGTCGAGCCTGTCGTCATAGTCCCAGGTGCGCAGCAGCAGCGGGACTGGATCACCCATCAGGTGTGCTTCCATCGCCTTCACGGCAGTCTGCAGGCTTGTCACGGCCGCCTTTGTGTTTGTCATGAACTCTCGGATTTCTGCAAGAGCACCTTGATCGGACACATCGTTGGGAGCACTAGACATACTTGAACGGAAAGGGAGCACTGTGGTATGATGAAATGCTTTGTGTAAAGAGGAAGGGTGGGGGAAACGAAAGGAGTTGTTCAGACGTGCTAAACGCATCTCAGTGAGAAAAAATAAAGACTGTACAAAGGCAGGGAAGTTCCTAAGTGGGACCGAGAACATGAAATTCTGGATTTTAGTTTTTTTTTCCTTTTTTTTTTTCCTTTTTTTCCTTAGGGGGCTTTCTTGTGGTTTCTGGTGGGTTTCACTGTAGGTGACACACCACCAGTGTGGTGAAATGGTCGAAACTCTCAAAAGCAAGAGTTTTCAGGGGGCAAGAAAAAAAAATTGACAACAAAATCCTTCACTGTCCAGGGCTGTACCCCCAATTTTTTTTTTGCCTGCGGCGCCATTTTTCATTTTTTGCTCTGCAAAAAAGGGTTCGTTGGAAGCTAGATTTTTACACTGTACTCAAATTTTTTTGCCTGCGGCGCCATTTATATTATTTTTTGCTCCGCAAAAAGAGAAGTGCAACGCCTCACCGTTCATCGGCGGAAGCACTGGTTCCACGGGTTATCGAACCCCAGAGAGCACTTCATTGGCATGCACGCGGTTACCGCGAGGGAGCGTGTATGCAGGTACAAAATCACTGCCCCATCCAAATAATATTCCCAACGTCTTTGGGGATCCCCTTGCATTTTGCAGCCAAAAATGCAACTAGACCAAAGCAAAAAGTTCCGCGCGAGTGTAGCGCGCCCGGGTTTGGGACCCCTTTTTGAATTTCGAGGGGCGGTTAAAGTGGGCCCAGAATCACAGTTCTGACACTCATTTAGCATTGTGAGCAACTCACTAGTGGTCGTAACCAAAATTTGTATCAATCAAGAACTTGTCCATTTTCTCGAAATGACCCCACTACAGTGAGGGTAGAGCTCGGAAAGCCCGAAAAAGGGCAAAAAACCCCACCCAAAAAAAGGAAAAAAACGGGAACATAAATCCAGAATTTTGCTGTTTTTTCCGAGAACAAGGAACAACCCTGTACAAAGGTGTATGAGATAGGCGAGGTGGCAAAAATATGTGAACAAAAGAAGATGAGGTTTTTGTGTTTCCCTTTTTTCTGGTTTCAAAATTAACGAGAATATGAATCGTTTTCAAAAATATAGCAACAAGCAAAATCATGACCTTAAAGCGGGATATCAGAGTTTTTCTGGTTTCTAAACCGCAAAACTTTCTTCTTGAGAAAAACAAAAAAATGAGTGAGGATAATCGGTCACTGGGCACCTGGCCCAAGTCTGTTCTCGCAAACCAGAACGAACCCTTTTTTGCGGGGGAAATTTAGCAGAGGACTCAGTGAACCTCGTGTGTGTGAAGAGAAAAGGGGATTATTAATTACATGATCAAAGGTGCGGTGTTTCGTTCCTTTCTTCCACTGCGTTGTCCCACTTGCTTTCCTGCAAGCAGACATCTTCGTTATGTTATGAGAGAACAACAATACCATTTTCCCTTGAGCACCCCACATGTTACGTCTTTCGACGGCAGGCAGTACTTGGAAAAAACGTGGTTTCGAGGCTCATCAAAATACCACTGTTCAACTTACATTTCCATAAATTACGGGTTGGGTGACTTCCAAATTATTACTGCTTTTCTTAGACTTGCACAATAATAAGTGATTTTTAAACACGTTCGCATTTCTTACTTCCCGACACCGTTTTTTCAAGCGGTGACAGTAACTGCAATGCAGGGTCTCAGGTCTGCACATTGCATCGATTCAGTGAGTGAACTGCGAGGTGGCTTTCTGGTCAAACACGACCCAACGTTCTGGGCTTGTTTCGCACAGCTGGTTCAATTGCGGGTACATCGGTGTCTTTGCGTTTTGAAGAAGTGAATAACAAAACAGAATAAAAATAATCAGAAAAGTACTTTCATTCGATTGGTGAGGTGGACAGATCGTCATACAACATCCTCAGCGGCCCGACCCTGGGTTCCATCAACTGCATCAGAGTATCCCTGTTTAGCGAGCAAACATGCTCGAATTCTGATGCATTGCCTTGCTCTGCCGGAAACAGGATCCCAAAGCATTTGTACTTATCCTTGTCCAACTCCTTCAGAGAGTTCGCAAATTCCTTCTCCCCCACATCGTTTTCCGCCTCTTCATCATACTTCGAGAACCATGTGAACTGTATCTGCACAGCACCACACCACACAGTTCCTCCCTTATGAAAAGGGAGTACGCATCTCACCCCTCTCCTGGTATCATCAGCAAACGCAATATCTCCTGCGTCGACAGCAGCTTGGCAGCGCTGCACATCTTTGAAGTTTCCCACACGTCTGATACTCCCCTTCGGCAATGTCAGCTCATCGTACAGACACATGTCTTCAAAATCCCTCAACTTATGGAAGTTCCCTCCGGGGAAGTGCCTCGCAAGCGTTGTCGTCGTACCATCTGGAATGCTCAGCCGTCTTGCTTGCTCGAAGTACATGAACACCTCTGTTGCAAAGGTTGGGGTTATTGTTTGAGTTGTGGCATCACTCCAGAACAAGTTGCTGAGAGCATCGCGCAGGGGTTTGCTGTCGCCCTCCTTTCTTGCGTCCGCCCACTCCCTCAGGATCATCGGATGCAGAAGGTGTTTGTCCTCCCGTGTATACAGCCACCCCCTAGTTGCGAGGCACTTCTTTTGTGTGTCATCTAGGTCCTTCCCTTGTAACATGCTCCTGGCAGCGTCCCCCACGAGTTGACTATCTTCCACAGAATATTGTCCGGATTGGCTGCACCCACGTATAGTTTGCAGGATACGCCACATACAAACGGAAAGCATATCATGCAGACCACGTGGTGTTGTCCCACCTTCCTCCCGTAAAGCTTTTGGCAAACCCTCGAGCACGTACTTAGGTGTGGGTGCACAGAGCTTGAAGAGCAGTACAAACATGGGGTGTCCTCTGATTTGTTCCAACTCAGGATGCACTGCGAACAAAAGGTCTTCTAACTCCTTCTCACTCAGACGTGGGAGTGAAGCTTCAATTGACTGGCGGCACGATGACGCATAAGCAGCGTCGAGCAATTCGTTGCTGAAGCCAGAAAACAGGAAAACAAGGGGTACATTTGCCTTGAACGTTCTGATATTGTCTGTTTGCATCATGAGAAGCTCCTGAATCAGATTCCCCAGACTCCGCAAGTGGGTTTCTTCGCAAGTTTCATCGTAACGCAGATTCATGAGTTCATCAACACATACAACAAGTGCGGTGCCCTCTTGCATGCCCAGCTTCTCACGGATGTAACGCACAGCATCGTCCTTATTGTCCACCTTCGTTGCTTCTCTTACAGAAAGACCATGGAAGTGCAACAGCTGCTTCCAGAACGTTGTCGCATTTATCGGACCCTGCAACAAATACGGGATAGTATTTGTTTTAGCATATGTAAATCGGATGAACCTCACCGGCTGCTGTAGCTCCGCCATTGCTGCTGCAACACTCTTCCCGACTTCTGAGTCGGGCGAACACAATTCGTTGTGCAGACGCGTCTTCCCCATGCCCATTAGCCTCATGTGGCAGAAGATCTTGGCCCGGGCGCAGCTGCCCCAGCTTTCCGTCGCGAAGTTACGATCCTCTTCATCGCCCACATCCAGAACCCCCTTGAGGTAGCGAAGAATCTCATCGGCAGCCCCGTCCCCGATGTATGGACCCATCTTGAGGATGTCTGTGTCGAGTCTGTCATCATAGTCCCAGGTGCGCAGCAGCAGCGGGACTGGATCACCCATCAGGTGTGCTTCTATTGCCTTCACGGCAGTCTGCAGGTTTGTCACGGACTCTCGGATTTCTGCAAGAGCACCTTGATCGGACACATCGTTGGGAGCACTAGACATACTTGAACGGAAAGGGCGCACTGTGGCATGATGAAATGCTTTGTGTAAAGAGGAAGGGTGGAGGAAACGAAAGGAGTTGTTCAAACGTGCTAAACGCATCTCAGTGAGAGAAAATAAAGACTGTACAAAGGTGTATGAGATAGGCGAGGTGGCAAAAATATGTGAACAAAAGAAGATGAGGTTTCTGTGTTTCGCTTTTTTCTGGTTTCGAAATTAACGAGAACATGAATCATATCCAAAAAGATAGCAACAAGCAAAAGCAACTCCTTCAATCAGGGGGAAATGAGAGTTTTTCTGGTTAGCGGGGAAGGGGGGGGGAATGCACAACGGGAGAAGATATTACCACCGGCGTGGGAGGAAAATCGGTCACTGGGCACCCAACCCAAGTCTGTCCTCGCAAACCAGAACAAACCCTTTTTTGCAGAGTAAAAAATAAAAAATGGATCCGCAAACTGTCAAACCCGCGGGGGAAGTTTAGCAGAGGACTCAGTGAACCTCGTGTGCGTGAAGAGGAAGGGGATTATTAATTACATTATCAAAGGTGCACTCTTTCGTTCCTTTCTTCCACTGCGTTGTCCCACTTGCTTTCCTGCAAGCAGACATCTTCGTTATGTTATGAGAGAACAACAATACCACATTCCCTTGAGTACCCCACATGTTACGTCTTTCGACGGCAGGCAGTACTTGGAAAAAACGTGGTTTCGAGGCTCATCAAAATACCACTGTTCAACTTACATTTCCATAAATTACGGGTTGGGTGACTTCCAAATTATTACTGCTTTTCTTAGACTTGCACAATAATAAGTGATTTTTAAACACGTTCGCATTTCTTACTTCCCGACACCGTTTTTTCAAGCGGTGACAGTAACTGCAATGCAGGGTCTCAGGTCTGCACATTGCATCGATTCAGTGAGTGAACTGCGAGGTGGCTTTCTGGTCAAACACGACCCAACGTTCTGGGCTTGTTTCGCACAGCTGGTTCAATTGCGGGTACATCGGTGTCTTTGCGTTTTGAAGAAGTGAATAACAAAACAGAATAAAAATAATCAGAAAAGTACTTTCATTCGATTGGTGAGGTGGACAGATCGTCATACAACATCCTCAGCGGCCCGACCCTGGGTTCCATCAACTGCATCAGAGTATCCCTGTTTAGCGAGCAAACATGCTCGAATTCTGATGCATTGCCTTGCTCTGCCGGAAACAGGATCCCAAAGCATTTGTACTTATCCTTGTCCAACTCCTTCAGAGAGTTCGCAAATTCCTTCTCCCCCACATCGTTTTCCGCCTCTTCATCATACTTCGAGAACCATGTGAACTGTATCTGCACAGCACCACACCACACAGTTCCTCCCTTATGAAAAGGGAGTACGCATCTCACCCCTCTCCTGGTATCATCAGCATATGCAATATCTCCTGCGTCGACAGCAGCTTGGCAACGCTGCACATCTTTGAAGTTTCCCACACGTCTGATACTCCCCTTCGGCAATGTCAGCTCATCGTACAGACACATGTCTTCAAAATCCCTCAACTTATGGAAGTTCCCTCCGGGGAAGTGCCTCGCAAGCGTTGTCGTCGTACCATCTGGAATGCTCAGCCGTCTTGCTTGCTCGAAGTACATGAACACCTCTGTTGCAAAGGTTGGGGTTTTTGTTGCAGTTGAGGCATCACTCCAGAACAACTCGCTGAGAGCATTGCGCAGGGGTATGAACTCGTCCTCCGTTCCTGCGTCCGTCCACTCCCTCAGGATCATCGGATGCAGAAGGTGTTTGTTCTCCCGTGTATACAGCCACCCCCTAGTTGCGAGGCACTTCTTTTGTGTGTCATCTAGGTCCTTCCCTTGTAACATGCTCCTGGCAGCGCCCCCGACGAGTTGACTATCTTCCTCAGAATATTGTCCGGATTGGCTGCACCCACGTATAATTTGCAGGATACGCCACACATTACCGGAAAGCATATCATCCAGATCACGTGGTGTTGTCCAACACTTCTCCCTTAAAGCTTTTGGCAAACCCTCGAGCACGTACTTAGGTGTGGGTGCACAGAGCTTGAAGAGCAGTACAAACATAGGGTGTCCTCTGATTTGTTCCAACTCAGGATGCACTGCGAACAAAAGGTCTTCTAACTCCTTCTCACTCAGACGTGGGAGTGAAGCTTCAATTGACTGGCGGAGCGATGACGCATAAGCAGCGTCGAGCAATTCGTTGGTGAAGCCAGAAAACAGGAAAACAAGAGGTGACTTTCCCTTGAACGTTTTGAGACTGTATGCTTGCATCGCGAGAAGGTCCCGAATCAGATCCCCCAGACTCCGCAAGTGGGTTTCATCGTAACGCAGCAGCGCAGTTTTCTTCCCCCATGTTCCTGGCATCTTCATGAGTTCATCAACACATACAACAAGCGTGGTGCCCTCTTGCATGCCCAGCTTCTCACGGATGTAACGCACAGCATCGTCCTTATTGTCCACCTTCGCTGCCTCTCTTGCAGAAAGACCATGGAAGTGCAACAGCTGCTTCCAGAAAGTTGTCGCATTTATCGGACCCTGCAACGAATACGGGATAGCATCCGCCTCAGCATACGTAAATCGGATGAACCTCACCGGCTGCTGTAGCTCCGCCATTGCTGCTGCAACACTCTTCCCGACTTCTGAGTCGGGCGAACACAATTCGTTGTGCAGACGCGTCTTCCCCATGCCCATTAGCCTCGTGTGGCAGAAGATCTTGGCCCGGGCGCAGCCAGCCCCGCTTGCCATAAAAGTAGCGAAGTTACGATCCTCTTCATCGCCCACATCCAGAACCCCCTTGAGGTAGCGAAGAATGTCATCGGCAGCCCCGTCCCCGATGTATGGACCCATCTTGAGGATGTCTGTGTCGAGTCTGTCGTCATAGTCCCAGGTGCGCAGCAGCAGCGGGACTGGATCACCCATCAGGTGTGCTTCTATTGCCTTCACAGCTGCCTTTGTGTTTGTCATGAACTCTCGAATTTCTGCAAGAGCACCTTGATCGGACACATCGTTGGGAGCACTAGACATACTTGAACGGAAAGGGAGTACTGTGGTATGATGAAATGCTTTGTGTAAAGAGGAAGGGGGAAGGAAACGAAAGGAGTTGTTCAAACGTGCTAAACGCATCTCCAGATACACGTGTATGAGATAGGCGAGGTGTGGCGGGGACCGTAACAAAAGAACAAAAGAAGATGAGGTTTCTGTGTTTCCCTTTTTTTTTGGTTTCTAAAATAACGAGAATATGAATCATATCCAAAAAATATAGCAACAAGCATTACAAAAAAAAATTGTTTCTGAAAAAAAAATGAACATCAAAAGAACTCTAATAAAAGAAAGAAAGCAAGAAAGAGGCCTACTCTCTCCACTATTCTCCTCAAAAATATGGGATTTTTGTCCCTCTTTTTCGTTGGTTACGATTTGTATGACACCCGCCCCCCCAACCCCGTGATTCCCATTTTTTCCCTGAGCCCCGTTTTCGACTGTCGCTAAGTGCTTTGCTGGATGATCTGTGGTTGTGTTAGTTGATAATAAATGTTAAAAAAGATCACTACCACAAAAATAAAAAAGGTACGTTATTACTCCCAATGTTTGCCCAAAAGCAAAAAGGGCACACATAACCTGGAAAAATGGAGAATGCGTCGCTATTCATTGAAGCAACATTGTGTATCAATGGTACGTTCCTATGCTATCCCATTATTGATGCAGCCGTGACCCCACTGTACGATGACGGACTCATATGAAATATTATTTGAGACAAAAAAAAAAATCAAAAAGTGATTGTGGCTGAATGGGGTGGTGCGAATCACCCACCTTCAGACACACCAAAAAGGGTCATTATATTATTATGTCCATACCGTCCACGCCAAGGTGTCCAGCACCGCCCTCATATCCCTCTTATGCACCTTCATGCAGGTAGTGTAGTCGAACCCAATCTCCTTCTCTGTGCTCACCTTCTTCTCCTCACCACTCGCACCAGACACTGTCACCACAACCCCCTCCATCGCTGCACGCAGAGTGTTTCCGAAGGGGCTTCTCGAGTCCTCCTGTCATTATATTTATTTTTGAAAAACTTGGTTGATCCCCTTTTTTCCCTCTTCCATTCTTTCCATACCTGAATATCCCCAGTGGCTGCAACACATGGCACCACCGTGTACATATCGTAGTCGCGGTCCAATGCGAGAAGGATCAAAGGGAGTTTTGATTCGGGGTCTCCACCTCGTGTACCTGGGGTGTGCGATGCTTCTGAAAGAGTATCGAAAACACAGCGCGCAAGCGACGCAAGCGAGAGAGGGTGGACGAAGAAGGGCAGATCCGTGCTGGCCTCGTTGATGAAGGAGTAGCGGAAGCCCTGGAGGTTTCTGACGTACTCCTTTTGGAGAAGCGCGGCACATTGCCGCATCATGGCGGTCTGCGCTTGCCGTGCCTTTTCAACCACCCCCTTCAACACCCCTGCAGTTTTCATATAATCCAATGCATCAAACGCACCATAAAACGCATCAATCCACGGTTTATCGTTCTTCTCCTGCTTCTCCTTATCCACCAACACAACCTGGTTGGTAGGCTCTGTTAGCAATGCCTGCACGATATGACACATATCCGCCGCAGACACACCTTCCCCATACCCCTGCCTCATCACGATACCGGGAAAGGTAAAACTGGCCAAACCCTTTCTCGTAAAGTAGTCACCAAGGGAATGGAGAATGTCTTCTCTCCGATTGGAGTTGGCTAAGGTAATCCATTCTGAGCGGCATTCTTCATCCTTTAATCCGAGGGTTCCGTGCACTAATTTGCGAAGAGAGTTTAAACCGTCTTCGGTGTTTAAAAGTTGAAGCTTAGAGGTGACAAAGGAAGAGAGCACCATAGAGTCCCACAGAGAGAGGTGGCGGAGCAAAAAGAGTTGGTATTCTTCGGTAGCGTCTAGGCGAATAGAGTGAAAAGCGGTGTATTCATGCCGGTCTTCCCCTACCAATTCAGTCTTTGGTTTTGTTAGGTTAGAATGCGCAACTTTCAATGAAAAATCACTCATATGAGTGGTATAGTCAGAAAGCGACATTTTCGCGGTAATATAAAAATGGGTTACCGACACCGAAGCGAGCCACAGCAAATCATCTGGGGGTGCAGACATTACCTGTGTTTTTGTTTTTGTAAAAAAAAAATTTTTTTTCGTTTTCGAGTGACCATACCTGCGCAGCAAGGTTCTGTAGAAGCATGCATGAAGGTGTACCGTACCAGGTTCCTCTGTAATATTGTTCTTCTAGAAGCTTCATGCGGGCTTGGCCGTCTTCTTCTTCGTCCTCACCTTCTGGGTCTGAGAGAGAGTCGGATAGGGTTGTCTCTGAGTCATCATCGTTTTCGTCATCAGTATCGGGAACAACCTCGAGCCCGCCGTTTTCAGCAGTATCTCCTCCTCCTCCTCCTCCACGGCTTTTTCTGGGGACAGCATTCCCATCAGAGTCGAGCGTATCGTCATCACTGTTGCTATTCTCCGCCTCATCGTTTGGATCCCATGACCTATCCGATCCATCTGTCTTCCTTTCCGCTTTTCTCCTCTTTTTTGCTACGACCTTTTGCTTCCGCTTCCGTTTCCGCTGTTGACAGCGTCGAATATGCCGTGCAATATCCCCATCCTGCCACACCTTAATATGCGATGACGTTACATTCGACAAATGATGCGGACGATGCGGGTCTACTAAATGAATTTGTACGTCCCCTTTTGGCATATACTCCTCAAGGTTCATAGCACCACCACAGTTTAGGAGGAAGACTGTCACAGCTCCTGCATCCGTTGGGGTTTCGGAGAGCGCTTTTAGGACATCGGTGGGGGAGTTGACTGGGGATACTACGGGGTGGATTTTGTCATTTCGAAGGATTTGCATGAGCACACGGAGTGCGCAAAGGCCGTCTACGTCGCCACTAACGATACATTGAACTGGAATACGGTCAGCAGACCACCGCTGTCGAACATTAGAATACTCTCCAACAGCCCCTTCGTTGGTAAGGATTACCATTTTTTTCTCTCCTTTTCCTCTTCTATCTGCTTGACCCGAGTTTTGACGATATAGGGTTTGTTTAGTCGGTCTTTGGGGCGGAAGTTTGCAACCTCAGAAGTTATGAAGAAAAAAATCAAAAAAAAAAAAGAAAAAAAAAATCAAAAGATGAATGTGGTATTCCACTCAACGCTTTTTAACACAGTGCGAAAAAGAAAAAAAAATAGTTGAGATGTGATGGTAGGGCAACGGTTTTGCTTTGAGATTGTATCCGTGTTGTCAGGGGTGAGAGAGGGGGTGAGAGAGAGAGCCGATTGCCCTCGAAGAATTGGGGGGAGGGGGGGAGTGGGGAAGGGAGGTTGCGGCGGTTGCCTAATAAAGCTCACAGAAGAAATGAGGGTAACAAACAGTTTTTCATGGTTTGTTTTTTTTTTTCTCTCCCCCTGCTCTTCTTTCCTGTGGGGTGTGTGTGTGGGATTGGGGGGAGGAGTGTTTGTATGAAATTAAAAGGGTTGAAATACAACCCTCTCGTGAACAGCGTATAACTTCGTATATGACCCGATGTACCGGGTCTAGGTTGCATTATACGTGCTCGTCCCCGACCGAATACCGTATTATTCGTACTATACGGTGGTATACGGTGCTGCTGGTCGTACAATTCATCTCATTAATTCTACGAATTATTTGAATTTTACAACCTAGCCGGGGAGGTGGACATCGCATCATCATCAACCAGACTCTTCTAAAATAGTATCCATTTCGTTTACTAAAAAATGTGCCTTTTTTTTAGGAGTAACAAACCAGATGAAGGATATTAGAGAAAGGGGGGGAGGGTAAAAAGGAGGGTGAGGGTGAGGAGATGTGGGTTACGTACGGACTGTGTTACATAACACACAGGAGATACGATGCCAAATCTTTTAAAAAAAAATCTGAAGTAAACGGCGTGACGAGAAATTCAAAAAAAACAATAAAAAGACTTCAAATACAAAGCCCTCTCTCATTGACAGTGTACCAAAAGAAATCTTTCAAAAGGATTTTTGTATTGTCAGATAATCCTAAGTGTTTAGTCACCTAAAATTACTATTTTTTCCCCCTTTTTTTTCCATCACTTTAATTTTCCACCTGTTCACCTTATCCCTTTTCGGGGATACCTGTTCAGTTAAAAGGTGTGGAGGTGGGAAATTGTCATTGATAGCCTGTCGCCACCACCTGGGGAGATCTCCAAAAAAAAGAAAAGAAATGAATGACAAATTCCATTTGCACCAATATGCCTGTTCTGTTTTAAACCTCCTCCTCCTCTTTTCTCTGCTCTTATGCTTTATCAGAATAATCTTTTGCCTTTTTTTTGAAGCGTCTCTGAAAAAAAACGCAAATATAGAATCATCTTGGGATCCATTTCTAACCTTTTTCTCGGGGATATATTTTGCTTATTGCCCCCCCTTCACATTCCTCTCAAAAATAAACGAGCTCTAAAAAATTGCTAAAAAAATCTAAATTGAGGGTTTTATACCCTTTAGGAAGAATGCACTTTAGAAAAAAAATGTGTTACAGTGGTTAAACAAATTTTACGCCTAAAAGGCGGAATTGAAATCGAAATTACGTTAGCATTTTTCTTAGGCGGGAACTTTGTTTAACCATTTGTACCTAACTCTCTTTTCTCATGATGTGTCTACGATTTTTTTCTCTTCTCCCTTGACCTTTTTAATAGAGGGAGGTCTTCTTCATGATACGAAGGAATTCCTCTTCGTTGATCTCACCGTCACCGTCTCTGTCGGCTTCGTCGATCATTTCCTGGAGTTCTTCATCAGTCATGTTTTCACCAAGCTCCTTCGCTACACGCTTCAGGTTTTTGAAGCTAATTTTCCCTGTTTCATCGTCATCGAATAAACGGAATGCCTTCAAAATTTCCTCACGCGAATCCTTCTCCGACATCTTCGCAGTCATCATCTCCAAAAACTCCATAAAGTCAATGGTCCCACTCCCGTCCTTGTCGATGTCGTTGATCATTTTCTTAATCTCCTCTCTCTTTGGCTCAAAGCCAAGAGCCCGCATAGCGACTTTCAGCTCCTTCGCGTCAATGGTGCCGGAACCATCGGTGTCAAACAGATCGAATGCTTCCTGTGAAAAAAGAGGTTTTTTTTTGTTGATTTGCGCGTGTGGTATTTGTTTGAGTAAAATAAAGTAGAGTTGAAATACAAAGCCTTCTCGTGAACAGTGGTACATTGGTACAATGACCGGGTGCACCGGGGGGTGGACACCCCAACCATGCAGTTCTACATCCATTTCGTTAAAATATGATATGTGAAATAAGATTGAGTTGAAATACAAAGCCTTCTCGTGAACAGTGTATTATTCAAAAAAAAGAGGGTATTTTGTTGAAGTGTACCTTAATCTCCTGTTTTTGCTCTTCTGTTAGTTCCGGTTTGCCTTTTGCTTGTTTTTGTCTGTAGAAAGAGAAGAGGGGTATTGTGATGAAGTGTTTGAAAGCAAGCTAATGAAAGGAAAGAAAGGCAACGGTTGTTATACCTAAATGCAGACGGCGCAGATCCGGCCTGCCCTCCACTTGGCTTGCGGTACTGACCTGCTGTAGCCATTTTTTGTGTGCCTTTTTTATGCGCTTCTTTTGCTGCCTTTTGTTTGCTGCTTTGTTCTTTGCTGGACGGGTCTTTTTATTCGCTTCTTATAGCTTTTTTAACCCTCTAGTTTGTTTTTGTGTAGTGCTGTGTTATGTGTGATGGAATAAAGAGGAGGGGTGCGGAAGAAGACGGGAAGGGCGGGGAAAAAAAAGGGTGATGTTGAGGAGAAAAATAGATGAGGAGAGAGAGGGGGGATGAGTTCGTAAAGCGCACGCTAATCTTTTGTGAAGTAAAATACTAATTTCATATACTTTCCAAAGAGAAAGTACAGGACGTTCAAAAATACCGATACATCCATAGAAAGGTGTTGTTTTTGGTTACCAAAGCAGTGGTCGGTATTACCACTTGCAGGGCTTTATTGAACAAAGAAAAGAAAAGGTTAAAAGAAAGCAATGTGCCTCAGTGCACATCTAAGAAAACCTGTTAAAATAGTGTAGACATTTCCCCCTGTTAAAGCCGACCAATACGGCTTTTGCAAAAAACCCTGAGATCCTGTGGAGTTAGACACTCAACAAATGAGAAAATAGTAGTAAAAATGAAGGGAAAATGGGGTGAAAAAAAAGGACAGGACGACAATGTGCAAGGAAAAAACGAAGGTTAGACATTTCTCCCAATGGGTGATCAAACCCCGGAGTGTTGCATTGCATACTGCGCATTTTGGGGTGGTGTTCACCTGGGGGGGAAACTGTAGGCTGGCACACAATCATTTTCCCCATCCAAAAAAAAAGGAAAAAAGAAAAAAAAGGCGTTTACTGACTTCTACACTCCTTCACCCCCACATACTCATTGAAGTCCTCCCATAGTGCTTTGTGACTCCAATGGAGGTATGCTGAACACACCGGAGTCACTCAACGGGAAAACATTGCATTTACCTTTTTCTTTTGTGTTGTTATTGTTGTCGACAAATTGCCAACCAATAATCTTGCCTGATAGGCTGTACTGAACTCTTTGCAAACCTATGAAAAGCGCTGAAAACACTTTTTGGAGAACCCAGAAAAAGAGGGGAAAAAACTCTCCAATGTGCAGTAAGGTAAGACGAACCTCTAAACTTTTTGTCACCGTTTGCCACCAAATGCCCCCTCCCCCATCAGATCCCTTTTTTACGCAAAGTCGTCATCATCTTCTTCGTCTTCTTCCATTGCTTCGGAGTCTCCAGCATCAACGATACGTCCTTCACCGTCCACAGAGTGGTGAAGTGCACCGCTTAGGCCGTCGTAGAAGGTTACCTGTGGTAGAAACAGAGTGTGGTGTGGCTGAAAGGGGGTGCTATTTTCTGCTATTTTCTGCTATTTTGGGGTCGTCAGCCACACCAGAGTGGTGTAATAATAAGAGTGAAGTTGATAGGGCAAAATGCCTCTGGTACACAAGCACTGAAGAAGAATAGGTCCAAAAGGATGTGGATGTGTTTGATAACTAATAGGGACAATTCTTAGAATATGGCCCCCAAAAAAAGAATGTAGATATGTGGAGCACAAAGCAGACAGACAAGAGAGAGGGAGACTCACTCCATCCAAGTTTGGTAGTGAGTCTCCCACTCTCAAAAGGGCAATCTGATGCCAACCCAACCCGTCGCAGAAATTCGCTTTTTATGTCACCTCATAGTTTTGCCGATCAAATAAGAAGAAAAACTAACATACCCAAGGCTTGCCCAGCGTGTACACCTCTACCACCACAATGCCTTCCAACACTCGGACCTTCACTTCTCTTGCGCTGTGTATGGGGTGTTAATTAGGGTTTTTTTTTTTTTTTTTACTGGTTTTCTTCCTTGCTTTCGTATTTTTTGTTTTCTGTATCTATGTGGATCCCCCCCAGTGAACCGTTTGGGACCCCGCTCTGCCGTGGCAGTCGTGGTTAGCGTTGTCATGTTTGTCTGTAGCACACAAGTAAGAAGAGAGACTCTAGGTCTCATTGGCGTCTGTTTCTCAAAAGTTTGGTTGTTGTTCTACTCTTGTGGGTTGCCGTTAAACGGAAGCGCCTCCCCATTTACCACGAAAATCGGGGGGAACATACAGGCTGCACAGATCTCCCCCCACTATGTGGCAGTCGAGCCTTGTTACGTGGCTCCCTGGCCTGACTGCGAACTCCGCGCAACCTCACACGAGGTTAACCACGGAGTCAAAAGGAAAAAGAAAATATGATAAAAAAAAAATTTATAAAGTGCACCCAAGCCCCCCGGGGCCTGGGCACTTTATAAATTAAAAGGAAAAGCAATGATTTGTTTTTTTTTTGTTTTTTTTTTTTTTTGTTTTTTTTTTTTTTTTGATTTTTTTTTGTTTTTTTATTGTTTTTTTTTTGAAAAGTAAAAAGTATGTTTGAAAGTGTAACACACGTCTTCGTAGAAGACGGCGTTCCGCACATGTTTTGTCTTCGCAACCGTCAGTTGCGCTGGTCGTGGTGCCGCAGGTACGTCCTGGGCTTGCTTTTTGTTCGTGGTTTTTTTTTCTCTTTTCTTTATTGTTTCAAGTTTTGGCCGGCGTCTCCTCAGCAGGTGTTGCTCCGCACGAGTTCAGGCAGGCTGGCCTCTGTCAGTTTTGCCGCGCTGATGTACTTCAGGCACAACTGGGGTTGCTCTAGCAGTAAGAACTTGAGCGACTTGTTTGGCAGTAGGTCTGTCCTTAGTGCCTTGGTGGCTGAACACACTTTGAACATATGTTTCAGTGTCGCCTTTGCTTTTGCCGTGCAGTTGTTGCAGCGTGCCACGTCGTTGCTGCCCATGTAGTCGAACAGCGCAGGGTGGCGCTCTGTCCGCAGCAGTCTCATCTGCACTGCTCCCCGCCGCGTGAGCTCCGGTGTGCTCAGCTTGGGTCGCGCCACTCCCTTCGGGGTGTCCGCCGTGATCGTGCTGTAGAGTTCGCTCGCCGGTTGGGGTGTGTAGCTGGAGCAGACTGCGCGTATCGCCGCTTTGCACGCGAGGAGCGTGAGTGGTTCCTCTTGTAGGCGGCCTTTTTGTGATGCCCGTTCTGCTTGGTACGTGGCCGTACCTAACTTGGCTTCGTGGTCCGCTTCCTCATTTCCACTCACCCCCACATGTGACGGGATGTACTGCATGATCACCCGCACCTTGGTTGTAGCCCGGTGTAGTGCCGACCACACGTCGCAGAGAAGTCCCGTAGCCTTCACCGGACCTGTCTCCAACGCACGTAGTGCTGACTGGCTGTCTGTGAGGATTACCACCGTGTTGTGTTTGTGGTCTGTGCGGTGCAGTTCCTCCACCATCGGAAGTGCCTCTCTGATGGCCACCAGCTCGGCGGTGTACGATATGCTCATCCGCCCTGCTCCGACGTTGGCTGTCGCTATTTCTTTGTCGCTGTCTCCCGGGTAGACCACAATGCCTGCACCCCCGTGGCCTCGTCCGCCTTCCACCGACCCGTCTGTATAGACGTGAAGGTCCGCTGGTGGCAGCTCTGCGATGGTCTGCTCTGTCAAGCTTCTCGCCTCTGCGTCCGTCTGCGTGCCCTTCTTGAAGCCAGCCACGTAGGGCCGGATGTCGACCTTGGGGAGGACCTCCTTCCAGCGCCAGGGTGCCACCGGGTAGTGTGTCTGGGACATCGCTGGTTGGTCGTGGCGGTACATCTTCGTCTGTTCCACTGTGTCCTTCGCCGACCGTAACCAAGTCAGTTTCGTATCGCTTGAATGCATTGCACACTCTGCTGGGGTCTCCAGTTGTCGACGTGCACGTTCGTACAGGGCTGCTGCATCGTATTCGACGTGCTCTCGTATCTTCCTCAGGTGAGCTTCCCAGAGTAGGTCCTCTGCTTTGGTGTAGTAGTTACACCCGGTGATGACCCTCGCCCCCCTTCGGTGGAGTACTTCCAGAGTTTCAAGGCCTGCCTCATTTAGCGCTGGTCCCCACACCGCCAGTGCATACGTTATGGTCGGGAGCACGTACGTCATGTACACCTGTCTCAGCATGTGGGCATCGCACCCCCAGTCCCGTCCAGCCATGAGCTGGATCAGAGAAAGTTTTTTGAGGAACTTTGTCTTCACCGCCGCTAGTTGTGGTTGCATCGTCAGCGCGTCATCCAGTTCCACCCCCAGGTAATGGACCGTCTGCGCACGGTTCACCACTGCTCCGTCTGCGTACTTCACTTCGCACTTAGCTTTTCTGATGTCGGCACGATCGCCCTTCTCGGTCACTGGCATCACGAAGGTTTTCCTGCGGGATATCGTGAATCCAAGTTTGGGGAGGTGTTCCTCTAGCAGTGTAAGGACCTTCTGTATCGCCGCTGTTGCTTCCTCCAGTGTGCGCTCCGTACACATGATGGCCAGGTCGTCAGCGAAGATGCAGAAGTGGGCCGTCGTTCCTTCCAGGATCTCTGCCACCTCCGTCATCACCAGATTGAACAGCAGTGGTGAGAGCACTGTGCCCTGGGGAACACCCTCCCGCATCACGTATTCCTCGCTCCGTGTTCCTTCCACCGTTGTCCTTGCCGTTCTGTGCTTCAGGTAATCCGTGAGCCACCTGATGTATCGCTCTGGTACCTGGTGTTGGTGGAGCCTTTCCAGAATTTTCCCCCGTTTAACCTTGTCGTAGGCCTTGTCGAGGTCCAGCGTCAGAATGATGGGGACTTCTTTCTTCGCTGCGGAGTCCTTAGCCAGCTGCGTGATGTAGGCCAAGTTGTCCACGGCGGAACGGAAGCGTCTGAATCCTGTCTGTTTGGGATGTAGGTTCTGTGTGGCCTCGTTTGGGTCTTCCATCAGCTGGAGCAGTCTGTTCGCTAGCACGTGTTCCATCACCTTACTCACGGTACTCGTCAGGGCTATCGGCCGGTAGGATTCGAGGTCTTCCTCTGGCTTCCCTTGTTTGTGGATAGGGAAAAGTATGGCCTTCTTCCATTCTTTGGGTAGTTGCCCCTGCTTCCACGAGAGGTTCATCACATGTAGAAGCCCTTTTTTTGCGGCGGGTCCGAGGTGCATCAACATCTCGTTGTGTATCCCATCCGCTCCAGGTGACTTTCCTGCTTCTAGGACGTTCAGTGCGGCGTCCAGCTCCTCCAGTGTCAGGGGTGCTTCAGCTCCTTGGGATCCTGCCGTAGTTTGCTGCTCCGCATCCGGTAGGCCTGTGCCGTCACTCACGCTGCAGTAGTGCTCCCCCAGTGCGTCCGCCTTCTCCTTGTTGGTGGAGAGCTGTTGTTTTTCCTGTTGTCCCTCTTTTTTCACTTTTATGGGGTACGACTGCGCCTTGTCCGCCCGTCCGTCCAACTCGCGCAGCAGCCTGAAGGCCCCGGAGGTTGCTACTGCCTTGGTGCACTTGTCCTCCCACACCTCTCTCTTCGCCTTCCGTATCGCATTGGCCGTCTGCCGCCGGAGTTCCGTGAGTGCGTCCCCGTCGGCCACGGTCAGGGTCTCCTCCTTCTGCTGTCTGCGGAGTTCTCTGTCTCGTTGCTTCTGGGCCTTCTTCACCGCACCGTTGCACCAGCGTCGCTTCTTCTTCCTTGCCTTGCCTCTGGGTATGTGCCTCCTCGCGATGTTCTTCACCATCCCTGCCCACTTGGCTGCTGCGGTGCTGATCGAGCCCCACTTCATTGCGTCTGGCGAACTGCGCTCCATCTCCTTGGTGAAGCCTGCCCAGTTCGCCTTCTTCCAGTTCCACAGCTCTTTTTTGAGTTTCACCTCAGGATGTGTTGGAGGTGTTTGGGCGTTCGCTTGCACTTCAAACTCTATCGGCAGGTGGTCGGAGTTGAGCGTTTCCCGTGTTTGCCATATGGGGTCGGCCCAGTCTCTGTCTGCGAAGACCACATCTGGTGACGTTTTGGTACCGCGCTGGATCCGCGTTGCTTCCTTCTTGTTCCAGCATCGCATGTTGTTCCCCAACGCCCAGTCGTGTAGGTCAGTTCCCGTTTGGTTGGGGATTTTCGCCTGACTCCACGCCTGGTGATGTGCGTTGATGTCCCCTGCGATCACGCAGCCCTCTCCCGTTGGCAGATCCTGCGTTGCGAAGTCATCCTCTCTCTGGTCCCCCTTCTGTAGACCCACCCCGCTCGGCCGGTACACATTCGTGAAGAGCACGCCCTCCACAATCACATCCAGCCTCTCTGTGGTCTCCCACGCTTCGAAGGGTTGTTCTGTCGCACGCAAGTTCTTCTTCACCAGTGTCGCAATCCCTCCCCCATGCGTCTCGCTGGTGTCTTTTTTTCGAGCTACCGTTCGCACCCGCAGGAAAGTCCTGTACCCGTCAAAGTTCAGCTTGCCCGTTTGCGCCGCCATGAGTTCTTGGAGGTGTACTACATCGTACTTCTCCTTCTCCAGGACCTGCTTCAGCTCCCCTTTCTTCGGGCCCGTCAGCCCCCCCGCATTCCAACTCATGCAGCGAAGGGTTCTTGGTTTTGGTCCTTGCTCTGGTTCTGGCTCTGGTCCTGGCTCAGGCTCGATGCCGTCCTCTAGCAGTTGGTTGCTCTTGATGGTGGAGGAGGTCTTGTCGAGTGTGGGGTCGGTGTTCGGTCGACCTGAGTGGTGTTGATGAGTCATCCTTGGGTGTGCGTGGGTCTTCCACTTGTACGGAAGCAAAAAAGGCAGTAGCAGCAGCAGCACACTATCCAGCATTAACCACACCAACAGCAACACCAGACACAACAGTCAGTACCGCATGCTGCGGCGCTTCTCTTTCTCTTTCCTTGGCGAGGGGGAGGGCGTCGTCGCTAAGATCCGTCGTGTGTTCTTGGGGGTGGCACGGTCACGTTCGTCCCGCTCCGCTCTCTTCCCCCTGTTCAGCTGCTTGGGTGGCGTCAAGCCCATGCGGAGGCGGCGTTCTTCTGCGTGGAGGACGTCCCTCGCACGTTTCAGCTGGCGTTCCTCCTCCTGGCGCACCAGTGCTGCCGCTGTCGCGAGATCCATCTCCTCCTCTCGCTCTGTTTCCCGCTTTTTTTTTAAAAAAGCCTCGTAAGAGGCTTCGGCCTCTTGCAGCACTGCCTCCGTCGCCAGCCGTTTCGCTTCTGCTGAGGCGAATGCGTTCCTCCTCTTCTCCTCGGCCAACTCCTCCTGGCGTGTCTTCTTCAGGATTTCGTTATACTCCTGCCACTGTGCTTCTTCGCGTGCCTTCGCTTCTGCCCTCTCCGCCTCTGCAGTGTCGAATTCACGGCGGCGGTCCGTCTCTTCCTGCCGCCTCTGTGCCTGCAGCCGTTCTTCTGCTTCTTCTCTCTGTTCGCGTTGCTGTTGTTGTTGCCTCTGCTGTTGTTGCTGCCGCTGCTGCTGTTGCTGCCGCTGCTGCTGTTGCTGCCGCTGCTGCTGTTGTTGCCGCTGCTGCTGTTGTTGCTGCTGTTGCTTCCGCTCCTGAGTTTGCGTGGGTTCCTTCTTCGCCTTCGTCTCCTTCTTCGGCGGTGCCGTCACCTTCACCTCCTCATCGATTTGCATCTCGCCTTCTCCTTCTTCTTCTTCTTCTTCTTCCGGGTTTTTTTTAGAAAATTTGAAAGGAAAAAAAAAATAGTGTGGACGAAGGGTTTTTGAGGTGCAATTTTTTTTATGACGTCGGTCTTCAGTTTCCTACACAGAATGTGATGCACTACGTTCTTCTTTTCAGTTCGATATCACAAAATAAAATAAACCAATAGCTTTGTTCCATACCCATTCTGCTGCCACACCCGTTTCCATTTAACGAAGCCACGGTCCACCGCTATTGCGTACACCCCAACCATTTTGCTCGACGCGAGCACCGAGTACAACATATTCCCTTGCTTTATGCCGTCGGAGGCGGCCCCTTCACTGAAGGGAACGTGCACGTACCATACCTCCTCGAGACCGCGTTTCACTATGTATTCATTGCTCATGGGGCTGACCTGGACCTTAACACGGGTGATGGCATGGAAGGACACCTGCGAGTGTTGGGTCGCCCTCCACACCTCCTTGCGCACCTCCCTCTCAAACTCACCTAATGTGTTCAGATAGGAGTTGTACCTTCTTGCGGCTATGTTGTGTGGACTGAAGAAGTCCTGGTTAGGATCTAACGAAATCCGAACAGGACAGTCCTTCTTGCATTGCAGATACTGCGCCCACCTGCTTGACAACGGCTGCAACGAGCTGTTCTGTGCATGCGGATGTGTCTCCATCGTATCCGTTGCAGCACATTCCTCAAAAGCTTCATCATTCTTATACCCATCATGCCCTAGCCCCGTCTCCTTTGCCATAGGTCCATGCGCGAAAACGCCTTCCGCAAATCCTTCAGAACCTTCCATTAAAGAAAAAATGCGCTTCCCTTTGAGTTGCATTTTATAATGCTTTCCAGACGCATCCATTAGCAGTCCACCTGTCTGTGGAGATGCGAACAAAGCGTTGGTTGCGGTAAACGAAATCAATTGGAGTGGCGAGGCTGGGGTTGGGTTCATGAAGGAGAAGGAGGAGGGTGCGTCCGCTTGGAGACGCCAGAGCTTTGTGGGTTGGGGTTTGTCTTCGAGCAGGGAGCTTGCTGAGGTTGCGTCTACATCGAATCCAGCAGGCAGTGAATACGCAATAAAAGAACGCATCTCTCTGTTGTCCACATCCACAAACAACACCAACACCCCTTCCCTCCTATCAAACGCAGCAATCTCTGTATGGTTCAACACCGCAGGAGGAAACCCTACACCCAACCTCACAGTTTCCGCATACATCGTTAAATCATGCTTCAACAAATGCACTTCATTTCCTTGCAACATCAGGATCAAAGAAAAATCTCTTGCATGACTAAAATTATGCTCCCTCGAAGAAAGGAACAACGGGGCCGCGTACAGCCCCTGCCACGAAGGCACCCTGGTAATCTCGCTGAGGAGCACCCCATCACGCCCAAGAAGCATTACTTTGTGGTGGTATTTCAAGAGAACACCTTCTTGGCAGGCGATCATCTCTTTAATAGGAAGCTCTAAAGGGGAGGATGCGAAGGCGGAGGAGGAGTCGATAGCGGTGCGTGGTTTTGTCCAAAGACGCTTTCTGCGTTTGAGGTCGTAGCAGTGTAGTTCATAGTGTTGTTGTTGCTTGAGCTCGAGGAGTTGTGCTTGGCGGTATTCACGCTCAGAGCATCCTTCCCCGAAGAAGTTGTGGCTTCCCAACAAATTATCCCCAGAGTCTCCAGTCAATCCTAACTCGATCACCACCTCATCGTCTTTGGCTTGCGGGTTGTCATCGTCTTCCACCTCCTCCTCCTCCTCCACCACGACTCCCCCAGGGGGTACCGGTAGACCCATTTCATCGTCGCTATCGTCCTCCATTAGGACTGTAGGAAGAAGTGGCTTTTCTTTGGTGACGATTGGTTTGTCTGAGCATAGAATATAACGGTGGACGCCGTAGATGGAGGATTTGAGGATGAGGTGCGTTTCTTCGAGAGGCAGTGGGGTGCGGAGGAGCAAATCGAAGGTGTGGTTGTGTGCGCTGTCGTAACGTTGTGGATGGGCACGTGTCGCGATGTCGATCAGGTTGTACCAGGCTCTGCAGACGGACCCAGCGGTGCCACGAACAGTTCGCAAAGAGAGAAACCCAAACACAGTCGACATAACCTCAGGGACATTAACAAAGGCGGCGCAGGGCTGTCCAGATGACGTCACCACGACACCCTGCTCTCCGGTCAGCTTCACCGCCTCCCCTTCCCCAACCACACCCCCCACCCCCAACGTCCTCCCCCCTTTACACAGCACCTTATGAACACGAAGCCCAGGATACCCTTCACGGCACCATGTAACCACCTCTTCTCGGGTTGCCCGCCCTTCCTCTGCAGATGAGATGTTGGCAACCACAGTTTTGGAACCATACTTAACACGGATGGTGGTAGGCATCGTGAAGGGGGGGGGGATGAGGGGGGAAAGGGGGGGAATGTGTACTGATATGGTTGGTATTGAGCGTTTGTTTTGGACGGAGATTGCTAATTTTAGGGGTGGCATCAAAACAAAAAACGCGGACAATGTCCGCGTTTTTGGGGGGGGAGGGGGGGGGGGGTCTGAAATTCCAGAAAACGCGGACATTTTGGGGTTTTTTTTTCCTCGAAAATTTTTTTCTTCACCGGGGTTGTACACGATTTTGACCAAAATTTATAAAAACTCGTCCATTTCGGCAAATTGACCCCACCACAGAACCGGCGGATTCAGGAAATGCAAATGCCGGTGTTTTCGGGAAAAATAAAAAATACAAGATGCCCGCGTTTTTTTTTTCAAAATGTACACGCATGGGGGCCCTAAAACCCCTGCTACCATGTGCTTCTACAGGCAAACACTTGGACCCCTTTACCTTACACTGACGGGTTTTGGTGTACTGTGCGGAAATTGACCAAAACCAAGAACTTGTCCATTTCGGCAAATTGACCCCACCACAGAACGGACGGATTCCGGAAATGCAAATGCCGGTGTTTTTGCGCATTTTCATGGTTTCAACATCAGAGAGAGAAAATCTGGTTGTGGGATTTACCTCGGCCCCTTTACCTTATACTCATTTTGACCAACACCAAGAACTTGGCCATTTCGGCAAATTGACCCCACCACAGCACGGACAGATTCCGGAAATGCCAATCGCGGCATGTTTTGGGGCTGAAAAATTTTCACCAGAAAATTTTTTTCAGCAGCATTTTTTGGCCGAAAATGGGCCCCACGTATTAGTGACCGGGCTCATATTTTCAAAAATTTAAGTGGTCAAAAAATTGTCCAATTTTCGAAATTGACCCCACCACTTTCTGGACGGATTCCGGAAATGCCAAAAAACTGTGTTTTGGGTCACGAATTTGCACCCCGTCACCCAAAAACCAGCAAAAAATAGGGGGAAAAAAAACAAAAAATGTCCGCGTTTTGGGGGGGAGGGGGGGGGGGGTCTGAAATTCCCCAAAAACGCGGACATTGTCCGCGTTTTTTGTTTTGATGCCACCCCTTAGGGGAATCCTTTTTTTTTTCTGACTAAGAAAAATCTCTGCCCTTTTTTTAGTTTTTGTCTTCTGTTCGAGCGCTGTTTGTGTAGAATAAACAGAAACAATAAAAAAAAAAAGAAAAGAAGAGAATGGAATAGCGGGGGAGGGTGAAAGGTGGCAACGAGAGGGGTTTTCTTTGGGCTGTGGTGCCTTCTTAACCACCCCCCTCTTCCCCCTCTTCCACCTTTGTTTGCATATATTTATAAAAAAAAATTCCCCCCTCCCATCCTCCCAACCCCCCCAATTTCCTACATATGGAAAAACAACACACATTATTCATAGACCCACTATTTTCACTGATTACATATTTTTTTTTTTTGCTTTTTTTTTTTTGCGGCCGTTTTCGCAAAATAGAGAGACAAGGCGGTACCTCTTACAGCACAAAAAGAAAAAGAAAAAGGGGGAAACATTGAGGGATGGGAGTACAAAGAGAAACCTTAAAACGATTAAAAAAAAATGCGCATAAAAACTGTGTGCGTTCACATCTTTCAAAGATAAAGGGGAAATACATTACTTTTTTTTGATAAATTGTTGGAGTTGCCTCGGTTTTGTGTTGCCACAGTTTTGTGCAAATCTCCACTTTTCTTGTCCCCCCCTCCCTCCCCAAAGAAACACTAGAACGACAGAAATATCATCTCGCCAACTGATCTGTGATAAAAAACCTTTTGTGACTAGGAAAGAGGGGGGGGTGGATGACATCTTTTTTTTCGAAGGTCTGGTTTCTTTTTTAAAAAAAAAGGGATTGGTCATTATCCAGATCTATACACTGGCTTTCAATAAGTCTGTGTTCTCAAAAAGGCCCCTTCACTATCAATAGCAATATGGGTTAAAAAAGAAAGAACGCACCTCTCAAGAAAAATAAAAAGCTCATCATGGTTACGCACAGAGAACATACAACATACAAAAAAGGAGGTATAAAAACACTCGTTTTCCCCTCATTTTTTCCTCTTTCAAAAAAAAAAAAGAAAAAAAAAAAAAAAAAAAAAATCAAAAAGAATTACATTGTTCCATCTCTCGGAAAATGTACTAAATGATGGTGTGTATCACCAAACCGATTATACGTGGTTCTCCCGCGGGTTGTCCGTACCCCCTGAATCGCACCAAATGAGATTCCTTTCTTGTCCCTTCCTACTATTCTCATTTGGAGAAAAGAAACAGCAGTCAAGGGAACGAACCTTCAAAACTGTCAGCAGAACCCGGCAGATTTGCCATCTCGGGTTCGGCCGATACATCCATGTCGTGGTTTACAACTGATATGCCCTCTGACTGCTTCCTTGCGGACTCGCAGAAATATGGCACCACAAATGGACACATAACACCCTCTCTGTGGTTAGACTACGCTAACCTAACAGATTGGTTCAAAAAATAAAATAAAAGTTGACTTGAAATACAAAGCCCTCTCGTGAAGAGTGTACTTTGGATAAAAAAAACATTTAGGTTTCGTAGATAATGCAACGCTTTTTTTGGGGAAAACAATACACATTTAAAGAAAATATCACTCCCCATAACAATAAAGAGAACACAAAAATCATTTATCTGGGAGGGGTCGATATTGACAGGTCGCTGACACAGGGACTCTATACACACACCCCCTGATATTGACAGGTCGCCGACAGGTCACCGACAGGTCACCGACAGGTCGTGACACGTCGCTGACAGGTCGTTGACCGACTTCCGAAAGCACCATGAAAGCACTTTTGGTATGTTTTTGTTGTTGTCTACAACTCACCTACCTAGGGTAGAATCATGTACACAATGTTAGCCCTAGGTGGGGAGGTACTGTACCATGTTGAGGTGCCCTTTTGTTGACACTACGGGATATCGAGGTGACCTAACTGATGTTACCCGAAAGTATATTACTTGATGTACTTGATATAGAATCGTACTAAACTATAGTAACAATTTTTTTGTAGCCTCAACAATCACCTCTCTGAATGAAGACAGGTTTCTGTACAACAAAGTCGCCCGAATTATCCCGAACAGCTGAATTAGGTGTCATGATGCAGATCATCATCAACCTAACAAAATTACACTGTTTTTTATATTATAAATTGTTGGAGTAGTGTAGTTGCCTCGATTGTGTTGCCACAGTTTGTGCAATCTCCACTTTTTTTTTTGTACTTTTTTTTTTCCAAACCAAATTGCCAGACGCACTGAAAGTAAAACGCAGGGGGAATGGGGGAGGGAAGAGGGAAGAGGGGACAAAGGGAATACACCAGATATGGTGAGTTAACATAGATGGGAGATCGGGGGTTGTTCTTTTTAGGGGGGGAAGAGGAAAAAAGGGAGGGAAAAAAAACAGCCTTACTTAATTGTTCGTAGACAATGTCGCGTGTCTTATTTAAAAAAAATTACAGTATACAGCATGAAATCCCATGGTTGTACTGAGAGAATAAATGGGGGGAAAAACGTTGGCAAAAAAAAAGAAGGGCGTAAAAAAAAGGTGATGAATTGATCATCCAAGGAAGGAATGTATCAACATCTTAAAACAGGTGGGAGGGGTGTGGTGTGCATCTACTGCATCTTCTTTATGCAAGACACCACCTCTCACTGTGATACGCAAAAATTACTTTGGTTGTGGTTATGCTGGGTTTCACAACTTTTTTACAACCACATTTTTCATACCCACATAGTTATGAAAAGTTGTGAAACGTTGCGAAAAGTTGTGAAAACCCCGCTCCGTATAGAACCATTTGGTTTGTGTTTTTTTTTCAGATCCTACACAAAAATAGTGCACTCTTTTTCTTTTGTTTTATCGATAAATCGTCCTTTTTTTTTTGTTCAGTATGGTTTCATACACGCAGGACTTTGGGAGAGTTCTGTTGTTCACAAAAAAAAAGATAAATTTTTGTGAAAAATAAGGGGGAAAAAAAAAGCAACCCTTGAAGAGATGAATGGGTTTCTCATCACACATCAAAACAAAAATAAAATAAAAACGTATAAACGTCACAACACAAAGACTGGGAAGGCAAAAAACAAAAATAAACGTGGCTGTCCTCAGAAGGATAGGGGGGTGTTGGGGGAGAGAAGACAATGTGTTTTTTTTGATACAAACGTTCGTATCATAAAAGGGCTAGGGTTTTCTGAGGGTGTGTTCGAAGTACTTTTGCTTTTTTTTTTTTGAAAAATTTGGTTGTATTAGTGTAGCCACCCTAGAGTGTGCTCCACTATAACTAAACGCTGTTTTCTTTTTGTTGATTTTTTGTTTGGGTAATTTCTTGGTCGCGTGATATTGCCCTAGGAGGGGTAGGCTGGGGGGGGATCAACATTTCCATTTTTTTTGAAGGAATTTCACTCCTCGAAAAAAAAAAGAAAAAAAACCATCTTAAAATATTTTCTCTCATTGACTCACAAAAAATCACACAAAAGAATGGGGGGAGAAGAGAAAAAAATGTGGGGAAAAAAGCAGGTTTGTGGGAACATCTATCTTGCGTTCAAGAAATCAGAGGTGTGATTTTTTTGTTTTGTTTTTTTTGTGCTGACATAGGCTTGGTAGTTTCCAACCAAAAAACGGAAGAGAAAAAAAAATGTGATATGAATGCGTCTCTCGTACACACACATCCTGTGTTGATTTACCACTATCGCTATCGTGTAGGAACAAAAGTGAATGTGCGTGCAAAAAAAAAAAAACAAAAAGTATTTCAACATATGCACTCAAATTGATAGCATAGGTATAGGGATCAACAAAAAAATGTTTCGAAAAAGAAAGAAAAAAAAATCATGTCTCTGCGGGCGTACTAATACGCGCACAAAAGAACAAAAAATAAAGTTTGAAAGATGCAAGGTGTATGCCACATGCACACACATCTTTCAAAAATGCGCGGCAGTAGAGTGATCCAACACCCTCCTGCAGAAGAACCGATCAAAAAAAAGAGAGAAAAAAAAAAAAAGAAAAACAGCAGCACACACACCCTCATTTACACTTTTTCCACTCAGGCAAACCAAGACACAATAAAGCCAACTATTGCTGAAAACGCACCCTCGAGTGCAAGGCAATAGAATATCATTTGTACCGACACATCCCCGTTATTGTAACTCAAATGTCACCCACAAGGGCTAGGACTACCACAAGACAAGCACATCTCATCCCTAAAGCGTGTGGCAGATGGGATGGGACATTGAGAACTCTGGTCAGACATTGTTTTTTTTTTTGTTTGTTTGTTTGAAAACTGGGTTGTATTAGTGTAGACACCCGAAGGATGAACTCCACTACTACTTTGCTTACGTGATGGGTTTTGGGTCGAGGCTGTGCAAGGCACACGAACGTATCAAAAAGAAATTTTCGGGGGAAAAAAATGGGGTTGACTTGAAATGCAAAGCCCTCAGGACAAATAGAATTTTTTGTAGCGGTTTTACAAATACACAAAAGGGCTTGACTGGGAAAATGGAAATAGGGGGCTTGCCAGATGGATTCCATCTAGCTTTATTTGTGCCCCCCCCCCCTTCCCACTCCCTTTGATGCAGTGTAACCAACACAAATTCAGCACCTTTAAAAAAAAAATGGAGGATTTCCTCCATCAAAGCCTGGAAAAAAGCTCCTCTTGGAAAATTTTTCCTTTAGGTAGAAGAACTTGAGAGCACTGCTCGTTTTGCACGCAGCCAACAGAGAAAGACACAGCGCAATTTTTGAACAATTGTTAGAATATTTTTTAAAGTATACACTGTGGCTAGGGGTATGGGGATAGGTTCGCTGGGATAGCATATTTGGGGATAGCATATGCTATCCCCCTGGGATAGGTTATTTCAGGATAACCTATCCCCCTGGGATAGCATTTGACTGTACTTTACTAAGGATTCGTGCTGGGGACACAAAAATTTAGTATCCCCACCCAGGTGCCCATTTGTCACCTTCCCACCCCTTAAAAAAATACAAAATAATGGGGGGATTCGGGTGCCCAAATAATCCTATGCACAAAAAATGAAGCGGGGGGGAAAAGGGATAAATAATTTTATTTCCCCCACCCAACAACAATGATAAAGCGTAACGACAACAAATAAAAGCAAATAGGAATTTGTGGTTTTTGTGAGGCACTCAACGAAGTGTGCCGGCTCTGTGGAGACACGGAGCCACCAGCACTCCCCAGTCTTTTTTCCGGAAGTACCTGGAAAACTCGCGGTTGCGACCAGGCAAACGAAAAAATTCAATTACACACCAAATGTGTGCGGGAGAAAATAGAAATGCAAAAAATTCCAGCTTCATCTGTGGGTGCGACGTTCTGCGGGCCTCCAGACATTAGGTGTTATAATTATTCTTGTTGCCACTCATCACCATCAGAATAACACCACAAAATGTCTGGAAGCCCGCAGAACGTCGCACCCACAGATGAAGCTGGAATTCCAAAACAAAAAGACCTCTTCGCAGACTTCTTCAAGCTGTACGTGCTTCCTGCACCCAAACACAGCATCCACGTGACGGACCTCAGGGAACTGATCCGAAAGGTATTCCCCAAGCACTTCGGCAACCTTTCTGACGTAACGCCAACTGTCACATCCGCGATTAAGTCTGCACACAAGAAGGTCAAGGATAACTTGACAAAAAATGAGCACGAAGCACTTATGGCAGATGGGAGCGATGCGTGGCTCTACCGGTCCAAGAACGGTGCCCCCTGTGTCCTCTATGGAATGGATATTCGCAAGGAGCCAACCAACCACATGAAGACTACCTCCGCATACATCCACATTAGGAAGTATGCGTTGACATGTCTCCTTGACGACATGGACGTCACCTTCGAGAAGATCAAACAGGAAAGGGAAGATGCGGAAGAGGCTGCAAAAGACAACAAGAAGACGACCACCAAGCCGAATACCGAGTCGAAGACCAAGGTGAAGGCCGATACCAAGAGTGCGGTGGCTGCTTTCGTGTACCCGGGCCATGATATGGTTGGGTTCCCTGACCGCGTCGAGATCCGCTTCGACGCCCCGTTGAATGAAAGGTACATGCAACTGGTCTCCGAAGAAGGAGACCCGAATGCGCCCTCTTTTGCGGGGCGCACGTTCAACATCGCCTGGAGGAGGTGCGTGGAAGGGGAGGTAGGGGCCGCCTCGCCCCCTTCCGGGTTGTACCGACGCCAGGTTTCCCTCCCCGAAGGGGACTATGCTCGCGATGCCATCACGGTATGCCACAGAGAAAGAATAAGAATAACACAATACCAAATATAACCCAGATTGACTCCAACGACGAGAACAGGACCGTGGTGGTCATCCCCCGTGTCATATCCAGGGCCAAGATCTCCATTGGGGGAAAGAGGAAGAGGGAAGAGGACGGAAGCGGCTTGACGGTAAACCCCTCATCGAACCTCATCGAAGACACCACCAGTGGTGGAATGTAAAATTCACGGAGAAGAGAAAAACCTATCAAAAAAGTCTACCGCCATCAACAATATGCACCCCCTCCCCCCCCTTTTTTTTTGCAACCCACCCCACCCACCCCACCCGAACAAGAAAAATTAAAACAGCTACAAATCAAACTACTGAACAATGGATCCACAGCTTCTCGAAGCGATCCGCGAAGGCTTGGAAAAGGGCAGACTCCAGGCCCGTGTGTCTGAACACCAGGCAGCCCTCATGCAGAAAACTATGAATGCTGTGCTAAAAGAAAAAGGGTTCGCACCCCTCTCCCTCGGCCTTTCTCGCTATGCAGGCACGCACAAGAAGCGCCTTGCTGAAGAGGCCGGCCTCCTCCTGAACTCCCTCCCGAACATCTGCCTCGATCTCTTGGAGACGCTTCCGGATGGCTGCAGGCCAAGTTCCGTTACGGGGGTTCTCCTCAGGGATGATTACAATCCCCTGAATGCCTTCCGCAATGAAGGCAAGAGAACACGGCTCTGCGTCGCGCTGTACTTTGTGTGGGAGGGGGAGTTTTATTGCACAGAGCCAGTGACTGTTGCGGACAAGGGCCCTGTGGAGTACAAGAACTGGTACATGAACGAGTTTCTAGCTCAGGTTGTTGATCTGAATCAGTTCCCACTGACCATGACTGACACCCATCAGGTGTTCGTCAGACTGGAGCGTGTTGGTGGTGACCATCATGATTTGTGGTCGTATTTTTACAGGATGGGGGCGAAGGGACACCGCTCGGCTTTTTGCTCTACAGAGCGGTCATTCTCAGTCACACAGCTGCATACGTGCAAACGCCTTGACCTTCGTGAGCTCGACCAAGCAGGTTTTTACAACCAGCTGTGGGAACTAATGCTTCCTTATTCCTGCACCACGACCCCCACCCTGCACGACACCAAAGGGGTTATCATAATACTATGCAACCTACTCGAGGCAGGGTTTTGCTCTCTCCCAGATGAATTACAAAGATCAAAAAAGGACACTGAACCGATCAAGAGCCTGACAGGGAAGCAGGCGCATATTGCCCTGACCAACCTGTGCATGCAGGCAAAAGATGTTCAGCTCCAGATTGCGCTCTGTATGCAGGCACTCTCGTACTTTAAGTACCAGAATATATCGTGCCACTTTCATGCAAACGGAAGCTGCAAAAAGGAGTTTCTTTTTTCTCTTGTTCTGTACCACGCACTCATCTTTTCTCTTGAGTGGGTGGCTGCAGGGGTGACAATGGGGAAGGGATACACATATTTTCACAGCATGTCCCACTGGTTTGATCCAGAGGACGCTGTGCCTGTCTGGGCATCAGACGAAATGGGGGAGCAAGGGAACAGCACGAGAAAGCTCTCAGCTGGACGGGTTGGGTCGGGGAAACAGTTTGAGAGGGGACAACACCGCTTTGAATCGGCGAGGAAAAAAAGTTTCAAAAAAATACCCACTCCTTCGCAAAAAGAAGACGACGTACCGCGCATATTTGCCTACAGTTATTTAAAAATTTGCAAGCGTTGTTTCACACGCAACAATACGTGGAGAACGAACTTGGATTATCTGGTGCAGCGAGTGAAGAGATGCGGATTCGACGGTCATGTGACGACTCAGGAGGGAACTAACGACATTTTGTTCAGTGCTGACTCTAATAACCATCAGTGCTTCAAACTGTGTGTGTGTGGCAAAAGAAAATGGGACATACCTTCACGAGCTTCCGAATACATAAGTGAGTGAGGAGTTCCACAAATGGGATGAAAAGGGGGTAGGGGGAGCCTTTTCTCTTTTTCTGTGTTTAACAATGTAAACCCAAAACGACCCCCTCTTTTGACGATTTTGATTTTACAGCTTTTTAGCTTTTTTCCCTGTGTTACCTTTTGAACTTTTGTGTGATTTTTATTGTGTGAAATGCTTGTTTTTTTATCCGCATCCTTTTTTATTTATTTATCCCTTCCCCCCCCCGCTTCATTTTTTGTGCATAGGATTATTTGGGCACCCGAATCCCCCCATTATTTTGTATTTTTTTAAGGGGTGGGAAGGTGACAAATGGGCACCTGGGTGGGGATACTAAATTTTTGTGTCCCCAGCACGCAGATCCTTAGTAAAGTACAGTCAAATGCTATCCCAGGGGGATAGGTTATCCTGAAATAACCTATCCCAGGGGGATAGCATAACCTATCCCCGGGGATAGCATAACCTATCCCCGGGGATAGGTTATGCTATCCCCTGGGGGATGGCATATGCTATCCCCAAATATGCTATCCCAGCGAACCTATCCCCATACCCCTAGCCACAGTGTAGTTTATAAGATGACCTCCTCAGACTCACGCTTTAGTCACCTTGAAAGAATATCTGCAGTCTGGCACTCTATGGATGTAGGTGTAGGTTGTATGTGCGAATAAAGTGAAGTTGAAATAAGTGTAAACACAAAAAAGGGGGGGGGGGGGGGGCTCGAAGAACGAAAGACGTGCTTACAGATGGCACATTATATATTTATTTTTTTTGTCTTCTTTGCATTCATCCTTTTGCGGTTTTCAAAGAGGAACCGCAATTTTTTTTTTTTTTTTTTTTGGATTTTTCCCCCCCCCGATCCCACTCAATTTACACTACAAGAACGGACAGATGTATGTATTATATCACACCCATATGATGGCTTGCAACCATCCTAGAGCGGTCCTGGTCTTCTCTCCACTCTTCCATTCCTTTTCACCTTTCTATGTAATGGTTCACATGGAATGGGACTTGGAATGTGCAAAACGCCTCTGTGGACACAGACACCGACTGAACAAAGAATCCAAAAAAAAAAGAGTAGTTGAAACGTGCTAAAAATCAAAAGGCGGCTAAGAAAGGCGACTAAAAAAGCGGCTAAAAAAAGGCGGAATTTAGAAATACGGAAAAACACAACAATTCCTTTTCAGGGCAAGTAGGGGGGAAAAAAAATATAATCTTGAATCAATCAATGTGTCTCTTGCGTACACATCCTTTTAAAAAAAAATGTTTGTCTATAGACGTATTGCACGAAAGCAGCTAGAGCTCTTTTTTTGAAAACTTGGTTGTATTAGTGTAGACACCCGAGGATGAACTCCACTATCTTTTTTTCTTCTTCTTCTTCTTCTTCTTCTTCGCAGGTGTCAACGCATCCTGAATACAAAAGTTGAAATATGAATAGGAATGTGTCACATTCGCATCCACATACTACTTCTTAGAGAGAAGTTGACAATGCAAAGGCCTCGCCGTACAATGGCGGACACAATGCACTGCATCTGCACCTAAATAAATTTATTTCATGTACTTTCTTTTCTAAACGAAAAGAAGGTAAAAAGGGTGCGAAAAACTTGCACCTCAATAAAAATAAAAAAAGCGTGAATCCCTTCCGCAAACATACTACTTTAAAACAGAAAAAAGCAATGTGCAAAAGCCTCTACAGACCCAAGCACCGTAAAGCTGTCTATCGCACACAGAGGGAATTGTTTTTTTTTTGATTATATTCCTGATGAACATAAAGCAAAAAAGACGTCCCCCTTGGAGCAAAGAGAAGCAATGAGAACACTTCCTTTTTTTGTACAAGATGCAAGCATGGCTCTCCACTCCTATTTTTGCAGGCGTAAAAAATAGTAACTCTGATAAAGCAAAAAAGGGGAAAAGGCTTTTTTCGTTGATTGCTCAATTACCCTGTTGGAGGGGGGTGATTGGCGACCGTATCGGAGGAAAACCATTTCTCCTTTAAGCTGCCGCTTGAAGGTATAAAAAACAATCAGAGAACAATGATTTTGGGACTCAAAAACCGCTCACTTTAGGCAAGTCTATTTTTTTTAATTTTTGAACAAACAATAGAAAAGAGTAGGTGAAAACGTGCTAAAACGCAGCTCAGTCGAGCACATGCAAAGAACAGAAAAGAGAGAGAGAGAGATATTATTAAGTCCATCCATTTATATATGGACAGCCACCCCACAAGGTGGGTGTGGTCCTAAGGTGTTTTTTTTTTTTATGATTTGTATTTTGTTGGAAAAAAATGGATAACGGACAGCCAACACCTGCGCGATCTCCGTGCAAAAAAAAAAAAGGCAAAGCTATTTTGAGAATAGAAAAAAAATATAAAAAAAAAGGGTCGCGTGAACAAAAGAAACCTTGGGAGAAGGGAAGGAAAACGAATGTGCCTTTCGTGTACACACAAATTTAATAAACTAAGGAGAGAGAGAGAGATGAAGAGAATGGTGTGGCTGACGACCCCAAAATAGCAGAAAATAGCAGAAAACCGCAGAAAATAGCAGAAAATAGCAGAAAATAGCAGAAAATAGCAGAAAATAGCAGAAAATAGCAGAAAATAGCAGAAAATAGCAGAAAATAGCACTTTGGGGGGGTTTTTTTTGGGTTTGGTACCTGGGTGGTGGTGTGGCTCATGATGGACAAGGGAAGGCAACTTGGCCAGCCCGCAAACCCGGAAACCCCCTCCCACTCCACAAACGGATCATAAGGTACACAGTACACAGTACACAGTACACAGTACACAGTACACAGTACACAGTACACAGTACACAGTACACAGTACACAGTACACAGTACACAGTACACAGTACACAGTACACAGTACACAGTACACAGTACACAGTACACAGTACACAGTACACAGTACACAGTACACAGTACACAGTACACAGTACACAGTACACAGTACACAGTACACAGTACACAGTACACAGTACACAGTACACAGTACACAGTACACAGTACACAGTACACAGTACACAGTACACAGTACACAGTACACAGTACACAGTACACAGTACACAGTACACAGTACACAGTACACAGTACACAGTACACAGTACACAGTACACAGTACACAGTACACAGTACACAGTACACAGTACACAGTACACAGTACACAGTACACAGTACACAGTACACAGTACACAGTACACAGTACACAGTACACAGTACACAGTACACAGTACACAGTACACAGTACACAGTACACAGTACACAGTACACAGTACACAGTACACAGTACACAGTACACAGTACACAGTACACAGTACACAGTACACAGTACACAGTACACAGTACACAGTACACAGTACACAGTACACAGTACACAGTACACAGTACACAGTACACAGTACACAGTACACAGTACACAGTACACAGTACACAGTACACAGTACACAGTACACAGTACACAGTACACAGTACACAGTACACAGTACACAGTACACAGTACACAGTACACAGTACACAGTACACAGTACACAGTACACAGTACACAGTACACAGTACACAGTACACAGTACACAGTACACAGTACACAGTACACAGTACACAGTACACAGTACACAGTACACAGTACACAGTACACAGTACACAGTACACAGTACACAGTACACAGTACACAGTACACAGTACACAGTACACAGTACACAGTACACAGTACACAGTACACAGTACACAGTACACAGTACACAGTACACAGTACACAGTACACAGTACACAGTACACAGTACACAGTACACAGTACACAGTACACAGTACACAGTACACAGTACACAGTACAGCACCTGGTCTATATCGGGACAAAATACATTTTTTTTTTTTGCTAAAATTGCTCTTATTTTTTACGCTTTTTTGCTCGAAAAAACCTTGTTCTGCATCTTTGGTAGGTGTTTTGGGGACTGGCTGGGGTCAGGAGTCCCTCATTTCCCCTCCCTTTAGCAAAAGCCCAAACCACGGCCAAAAAATAAAAAAAATCCAGACCCCCAAAATAGCAGAAAATAGCAGAAAATAGCAGAAAGTAGCAGAAAGTAGCAGAAAATAGCAGAAAATAGCACCCCCCTTCAGCCACACCAGAGAACACGTCTTTTTATTTTTTTTGAAAAAAATTTGTCATACAGACACCCCCAAAGAAGGTGGTACGAGAGAACCAGTCGATAAGACAATCTGTGCAAAATATTTTTTGTCCTCAATGTGGGTGTCTGAAAAGACTCAAAGAAAAGGGAGAAAATAAAATAAAATGAAAGTTGAAAGTGAAAAACACCTCACCAGAAAACCAGCGGCACGAATATTTAAAAACCTTGAAAAAAATAAAATGAATGTGCATCATTGTTCACACTCAAAAAAGATACCAGATCTTTTCCCTCCCCAAAAAAAAAAATTTTTTTTTGGGAGTACAAATCCCATTCGACTGTGTGCCTTTGGTACGTGACGAATACACCACCGGGTTAGTGGTGGCCGTATTGTGATAATTGCCCATCATAATACAGCCGTCCACTAACCTGGGGGTGGATCCAAAACCATGCTGTCCCAATATTTCAAAAAAAAAAAAAAATGGGGCAGGTAAGCAATGCACCAAAAAAAAAGACACAAAGTGTTCTTTTATTTTGAGGGGGAAAGAGAAGAGGTAGGCGCAGACAGCAAAAAAAAAAAGGAAAAAGATTAAGATGTAATGCTTTGAGAAAAAAATATGGGGGCTTTTGTTCATTTTTTTTTTTTTTTTGTGTAGAGAATACCAATGGATAACTCTTGTTCAGACACTCTATAAGGTATATTGTCGTATTGGCCGTACGCGACCCGCGAACCCCTCCCCCCAAAAAAGAAGAAGAGAATCCCGGGGGGGGCTCGCGGACGCTGCCATGTTGAGAATTGTGCTTTGCAACACCTTTGTGGAAGAACACACGATCACCTGCAAAAAAAAAGAGAGAAAATGATTTCAACATATGCGCTCAATAAATTGATAGCATAGGTTTAGGGATCAACAAAAATGTTCCAAAAAGTGAAGTTGATCGTGCAAACGACTCTGGGACGCAGGCATTGACACTCCACGAGGTATTTCATCATAATATTATGTTATCAATAAATTGATAGTATATGGCGAGGGATCAAATCCAAGAGGAAAAAAAAGAGCAGGGTTTTGTGTGTACAAAACAAAAGGCGTGCGTTCATGTCATAACCACAATACATATTAGAAAGAGAGAGGTGTTCTGTTATTTTCTAACAACCGAAAAAAAGATGAAATGGTGTTGATCACACTCAGAATATGAGTTGCGAAAAAAGAAAGGCAGCAAAAGGTTTTTCAAAAAACGTGTGTTCCTTTTTTGAACATGCCCAAAAAGAAAAATAGTCTGGATGAATGGGCCTCACGGACACAGACATGTTAACAAAAAAAATGAGGAGTGAAAAATCTGATGTCCGTTTTGCGTGCAGAGAAAAGAGAGAGAACAGACAAAAAAAAAAAAAAAATCCAAGAAAACTTGAGAGTATTGGAGATTTTCTCCATAGCATCTGAACGGATTTTTCAAACGCGCATCCGAAAAACGCCCTACAAGGGACATTCGGATACTAAGTTTTTTTTTCTGCACAAAAAAAAAAAAAGAAAAGAAAAGAAAAGTTTATAAGATGACCCTAAGCCTCTCGTGATTAGCCACCTTGATCACATTCGTTGTGGCGGAGCAACAGCTGCAAAATAAAATGTGATTTTGAAATACAAAGACCTCTCGTGGAAGTGCACACAAAAAACAAAAATATTTTGCATTGGATGTTGCGAAGGGTGTTCACTATGTTCTCATCTTTTTCCTCTCAATCCAGCGTCAGCAAAAGGTGTGTTATTATGTTCTCACAATTCCATAGGCATATCTCGTGACTGTCAACCATTTAAAAAAAATGAAAATGAAAGAATTTGTAAGATGAAGAGTCTTCCCTGAAAGATACTGGAGTTCAGTTCACCCTGTGTCTACACTAAAAAAAAATTTTTTTGTGCGTAAAGTGTGCAATGAATTGTCTGTGTTGATATTCTTACTACTATAATACGCTCCCACTGACCTGGCCGTGAAGAAAAAAAACCTCTGAGGCCAAAAATAGAAACTAAACACTCATCACACGATGAAACCCATGGGAGAGGGGGTTGTGGTGAAAACGCACACACCTCGACCTGTTTGGGGTGAGGAGTGGTTTCTGCAGCGCGGTTCGTCTCTAGAACCGCAAAAGTGTGTTAAAAATGCTTTGTTTCTATTTCCTCCTTCATTTCATGAGGCGACAAAAAAAAAATTGAAAAGATGTGCTCTACCCTACATCAAAGCTGCCTTCAACAACAACAGTATGTAAAAAAACAAAATCAAATACTCTTCAAAAACAAAGGGGGGGCAGGGGGCAGGGTCAATACAGTGACACTGCACGGGTTGAATACGAAAACGTAGTGGGGGGGTGCGGGTGGGGTGGGGTGTGGAGGGGTAGTGAGTGGATGGGATAAGGATAAGGGATATGGGATATGGGGAGAAAAAAAAAATACAAACCAAAATACACATCAGAACGTGAAAAAACCCAAACTAGAACGGGTTTTTTTTTCACGCGCGCCCTCCCCTTGCCCCCTTGCCCCCTACCCCGCTTCTCCTTCCGCAGTTCTTATGCAGAATTATTTCCCCTTACAAACCGTGTCTCACTTTATGTTTAGCTTTTTTTTTTCGTTCCGGGTCTTTACTTTATTGAATAATGTTTGTTTGTTGTTTTTTTTTGTTGTTGTTTTTTTAAATTTAAAGTTCAGGGTTTTTCGTTACTGGGTGACTTTTTGTTTTTGTGCAACCAAAAAAAATTTTTTTGAACAATTTTGGAAGAGTGCAGTTGCTCCATTGCAAAACTTCGCTATTTTTTTTTTTTTTGTTCCTTTTTTTGGTTTTGCTTTTACCGTCTCGGTAAATATTATAGTGACCGTAAAAAAAAAAGGTCTTTTTGTGTTTGAAACTGGGTTAGTGCAGTTGTCCCTTTGGGTGTGTACACTGCATTTTTGTTTTCCCTAACTAAAATCAGGTGATTCGCCTCAAGGGTGGCGTCTGGGGCCTCAAGGAACAGCTGTTTTTACACCTGATCCTGGACTGCTTCCCACAAACTGTCCCACTTCATGTACTCGATCAACCCATCGGCGGTTGGCTTGCCTCTGCCGTTAGGCGAGGCTGCTTCTGCTGCTGTTGCTGACTGTGATGGTGAGGAGATGATTATTTGAAAAAATCAAAAAAAAAAAAAACAAGGTGGTCACAATCAGCCAATAGAAGTATCGCAAATTGATAGGGTCTTAGCCACAGTTCGTATTCTGCAGTTCTTTTTTTCTCTTTCTCGTGGACTTTTTAAATACTGGGAGAACGGTAGTGCTTTATCGATGTCCTAAAACGAGGGGGGAAACGAAAAGGGAAAAAAAAAACACATACAATCTGCTTGATTTCCTGGTCGCTAAGGGAGTCACCACAAAGATCACGCATCACCATCTCGAAGTCAGCACGCGACACGCATCCGGTCCTGTTGTGGGTATTTGATTATATTCGGTTCTAAGCAATTTTTTTGTGGTAATTTTGTTCCGCTTTCACGACATGTTTCGATGTTTTGCTTCACTTTACGTTTCATTCTAATAGCACATCCAGTAACTAATATGAATTGCAGTACAGAAACTGTAGCCCTAGAAATCGTAGATAAAACAAACGTTTCTCCTTGAACTCCCATCACTGACCACTCCCCTCACATCTTTAATTGAAAGGAATTACATACTTCTTCGTGTCGCGTTGTCTCAGCGCCATCTGCACCTCTTCCCCCGAGGACTCTTCGTGCCCGAAGTTCGACATCATGAGAAGAAGGAACTCTTCGAACTCGATTTCACCAGACTGGTCTGCGTCCACCTCATTGATCATTGCTTGTATTTCCTCGGGCGAGTAGTCGTGACCGAAGGAGGAGAACACTTCACCCAACTCGTCCACATCGATGGAACCTGAGCCGTCAGTGTCGAAGGTGTTAAAACACTCTTGGAAAGCTTCGATCTGTTCGTTGGTAAGGGGCCGAATTCCCTGAGACTTAATTTTTGCCTTAAGAACCGAGAATGGATCATTACCGTCAGTCTGGCAGGCCCGAAGCCACTCAACGAATTGATCCAAATCCAGCTCTGGTTCCGCGTCGCTTCCGACAATGCTACGAATTGACTGAAGTAGCTTCGCCTCCGTCATTTCAATACCCATCTTCTTCGCCAGCTGCTTAAACTCTTGCAAATCAATGTTCCCACTGTTATCCGCGTCAAACTGCTTAAACAGCATCTCAATCCCCTTCATCTGGTCTGCCGAGAAATTTTCAAGCTTTGCCATTGTAAAGAACTTAAAAAGCGAAGCAAAATATCACGTAATAAAACGGAAATGAAAAATAAATAAAAACGAAACTATCAAAAGATACGGGTTAAGGGTTTCACAAAATAAAGGGGGAAGAATACGTTGTGTGTGTGTCTGATAATAGTTGGATCGGGTCGGTGGTGGTTAGCGGGTGGTGGAGGTGTAAAAGTAGGGTGTCTTCGTCTGTGTATTTTTTTTTGATAAAATCGCTGAAAAAGCTGTGCCTCCTAAACAAAAGAGGAATGCTCTCGTTGGTGGGTTCTTTTTTCTCTTCCCCTGATGCTGCGAGAAAACAGAGAAGTTTCGTGATTGTTGATAGAACACGAACGTCCCTGTCTCTCTTCTCCATTCCTTTCTGAAGCTCTTGCGCATGTTGTTCTCTGCAATATAAATAAAAAAAACAATTTCTGAGTCTTCTTGCGACCTAATACCCACACCCAGCCCGTTCAATGCCCACCTCACCCACATCACGAGAACAACGTGTGGACGTAACAAAAAAGCGAAACAAAGGGTAAAAAAACAAATAAAAGCAACTTCTTTGACTTCACAACAAGCTTGTCTCTGCCACATGCAGCAGACTTACAGCTTGTCGTAGAAGTTCTCCAGCGGCGGCACCTCAGGCTTGAGACCCTTACGGGTACGGATCTTCTGCCTGATCTCGGATGCGAGACCGGTCTCGGCAAGCGGATCACCGGGGAACATGGCCCAGTGGTCGAACACGCACTGCGGGAATGCCTGTGAGAGTGGTGGTGTGGTGGTGGTGATCAGAGGTGCACAAACAATCAGGAAGGTGAAGATTCGTTACTCCACACAACTCATTGTTACAGATTGGTTTCTTCAGATATCAAGAATGCCTGGTGGAAGTGGTTCACAGCTTCAAGTCAACACAAACAATGAAATCAGGACAGAGTGGTAATGAAAATAAAACAAAAACTATGTTCACAAAAGCAGCTTTCACATACCTGTCCTCCGGTGTGGGAACGAAGGTCGGCGGTGAATCCGAAGGACTCGGACACGGGGAGGTATGCACGCACCTGTGGTGTGTTGTGGTGTGTTGTCGAGATCATGGATCAAAAGCAGTTCGGTTCTTTGTTGTTTTCAATCATGTGAAAAATAGGACGAAGAACAGATTAATACAAAATATATCCAAAGCGAAAGTAACATGATACCATGCAGACACCTTGTGGTGGATGCAGGTACGTCCTTGCAATGCATAGTGCATATTGAGCGTCACAAACAAAACACAAAAACAAATACAAAAACATACGTTGTAGATCGGGGTTCCGGGACGGTTCTCCTCTCCAAGCATGATACCACGACGCTTGTTGAGGACTCCGTAGATTCCTCCCATGGCGTGCTCGACAGTCTGGATGTCGACAAGGAAGATGGGCTCCATAAGCTGGGGCTTGGCGGTGAGGCAGCATGCGTAGTACACACGACGGGCGGTGGGGATGATCTGACCTCCTCCTCTGTGGATGGCGTCAGCGTGCATGGTCATGTCCTCGATGTTGATACGGATACCACGCATCGTCTCCTCGCACATCACTCCCTCCTTCGTGGCCCAGTTCCAGGCTGCCACGAACGAGTCCTTCAGCTCGTTCATGTTCTGCACTCCCTTTGTCACGTCAACCACCAGGTTGGGTCCGGTGCCGTCGGGTCCGAAGCACCAGATCTTACGTGCCTCGGCAACGTCCCACTCGAACTCGTCGGCCAGGGTGCGGGCACGGATCTTGGGGTCAGCAGCGCAGTGGACTCCCTTGTCCTCAGCGTCAATGGCGTTGCAGAGCTCGTCTCCAAGGGGCGCTCCCTTGCAGAAGAGACGGTTGTGCTTGTTCGGCGACTTGGACAGACACTGGCGGTCAGACACCTCCGTGATGGTCTCACGGAACGACACAACGGGCTCGCTGATCTTCAACTTGGCACCAGCCATGTAGTCCTCCTGAAGATCCTTCAGGCAGATCTCAAGGTGAAGCTCTCCCGCTCCGGCGATGATGTGCTCTCCCGACTCCTCAATGGAGCACTGCACAAGCGGGTCGGACTTCGACAGACGCTTCAGTCCCTCAACAAGCTTGGGCAGGTCGGCGGGGGAGGAGCACTCCACAGCGACACGCACAACGGGCGACACACTGTACTTCATGTCCTTCAGGGGGTAGCACTCAGCCTCCTTCTCGTCGGTGATGGTCGCCGTCTTCACAATGAAGTTGTCGACTCCGACAAGACCCACAACGTTACCACAGGGCACGTCCTCAACGGCCTCCTGGTAACGTCCCATCATGAGAAGGGTACGCTGGATGTTCTTCACGGCCATGTCCTTCTTGGTTCCGTACTCGTAGTTGGGTCCCATGATGCGTGCCTTCTGTCCGGCCTTGATCTTACCAGAGAACACACGTCCGAACGCGATGAAACGTCCCTTGTCTGCTGCGGGAACCATCTTCGACACGTACATGATCAGGGGTGCGGCGGGGTCGCAGTTCTTCAGTCCCTGGAAGTACTTGTCGTTGTTCGGCTTGAACACACCAGAGTCCTCCTCGGTCTCAACCACTCCGGTGTACAGCTGGTCCGCACGGTAGGCCTGTGCCTGGCGGGGGGACGGCAGCTTGGTCACAATCATCTGGAGGAGTGCGTCAGAGGCGGGCAGGAACTTCTGCATGATGCACTTGAGCAGCTTCTTCTGGGTCAGCTCCTTCTCGTCTCCCTTCAGGGTGATGTTCAGGGCCTTGAGCATCTTCTCCATCTTGTCCTTCTTCTCGTTCATCACGGCGTCGAACACGTTACGGATCGGCTCCATGCAGAACTGGCAGAACGCACGCTGGGTTCCCGCGGTTGCCTCGGTGGTCCACTTCTTGCGCTTGGCGTCGAAGAACGAGTCTCCCCAGAGACGCTTCACCATCTTCTCCTCGTCCACTCCGAACTTCGACGCGTACATGCGTGCGAACTTGTTCAGGGTGAACGCCCACGAGTGGAGTCCAGATCCGAATCCGACGGTTCCGGTCTCGGGGTACACCTGCACGTCACCGAGGTGCTCGTCGTTGTAGGTCGCAATCACAACGTTCACAGTCTGGATGGTACGGAAGAACGACTGGTAGGCCTCCTCGGGGTCAAGCTGAAGCTCCAGAAGGGCACGGTCCACCTTGTTCACCATGACAACAGGCTTGATGCGCTCAGACAGGGCCTGACGCAGCACAGTCTCAGTCTGCACGCACACTCCCTCAACGCAGTCCACAACCACAAGGGCTCCGTCAGTCACACGCAGGGCCGCGGTCACCTCAGACGAGAAGTCAACGTGCCCGGGCGAGTCAATCAGGTTGATAAGGAAGTCTCTGCGGTCTCCTCCGGTCTGCTTCTTCAGCATCTCGTCGTTCAGAAGCTTCTCAGACAGCTCGAAGTACAGGGAGATCGAGGTCGACTTGATCGTGATGCAACGCTCCTGTGCAAGGGGTGGGTGAGGGTGGGGGTGAGGGTGTGTTGTGCATCGAACATGTGAAGATTGTTCACTGGTTTTGTATTCACCATTTCAAGATTGACTGAATGTATCGAGACTGTGGCTAGCAAACTGGGAAACATAAAGACCCGTCACGTGCACACACGTCCACACATATGCGGCCATATTCTGTGCAAGAATTACCCCAAATAGTTATCAAACACACACCACGCACACGAATCACAACAAGAAGAGCAACTCCCACATACCTGCTCGTCCGCACGGGTGTCGGTCAGACGTGCGTCTCCGGCCTTGGCCATGGCGATGATTCCGGCAGCGGCGACAAGGGAGTCAGTCAGGGTCGACTTTCCGTGGTCAACGTGCGCAATCACGGACCTGTGTGGTGGGTTCGTTGTTGGTTGTTGATTGTTGATTGTTGACGTGGTGTCATCAGGGTTCTCCGCCCACTAAATGTGAAGATCTTCATCAAAAAGAAAAAGAAAAAGTAGAGGAGAACAAAAACTGAACATGGTGGAGAACCCTGGGTGTCATGTGATGAAGGGACGTGACTTGTATCAAGAAGACGTCGCAACTGCAGAACAGACAAAGTACATACATGTTACGGATCTGGGCAGGGTGGTCCATGATGGAACGCACCTGGTCGATAGTGAAGTTCACCATCTTGGCTTTTTTGGTTTGCTTTTACTTATTCCTGGAGGGTGTGGTGGTGGTGGTGGTGCGTGAGATGAAGGTGGGTGGGCACGAGGGAGGGAAGGAAGGAGTGGGTGGAAGAAAAGTAAAATTGGGTGGGTCCTTTGTTTTTGTTGTATCAATAATGGACGAAGTACCCACACCTGTAAGTTTTGACCTTCCGTGGTGCAAAAACACTCTGGTGAGTGCCAGAGTGGAGAATACAAAAGACAAGAAAGATTATTACAATAAGAGAAGAAGTGATGTGTGCAAATTGCACCACTCTTGCAATAATACGTTGTGGCTTTTCAGTTTTGAGCGAACAACAATACCATTTTCCCTTGAGCACCCCACATGTTACGTCTTTCGGCGGCAATACTTCCAAAAACGTGGTTTCGAGGGTCCTCAAAATACCATGGTTCAACTTACGTGTCCATAAATTACGGGTTGGGTGACTTCCAAATTATTACTGATTTTCTTAGACTTGCACAATAATAAGTGATTTTTAAACACGTTCACATTACTTGCTTCCTGACACCATTTTCTAAAGGGGTGACGCGGTCATAACCGGAGGAGAGGGAAACACGCGGTTGTGAAGGGGACAGCCCGCACACCTCACCACGATGTGTCAGAGGTAAAGACTCTGGACTGAAAGCCCAGAGTCTTTTTATGTTGGCTTTTGTTTTTTTGTACATTACAATTTTACAATAACAGTTAAAGAATTTCTAGATTGACGGTTTAATAACAAATATCTTGTGGTAGTTCATCAAGAGTATCTGCGATGTCTGCAATGTCGTTGTCACCCTGCAGCACAAGACACTGCATCTGATCTACCAGACACTGTGTCTGGTCAACCAGGTCTGGGTTCCTGTAATTGTTGTACTCGTGTCGTGGGGTGAGGAATTGAAGCACAAAGCTTCGTGCCTGCTTCTTCTGGATCGTGACTGCAAACTGAGTTGGTGCAACGGAAACTGGATTCCTCAGACAAGCCTGCCCACACTCCGCCAGAAACTTGTCACTGAAGACAACCTGCAAGGTGACGTCTTGATACTCATTGGCGTCGTGCAGCGGCAGGTCCTCCTCCTTACAGAATACGGACATGTTGGGAACTCCTTCTGGCCCCTCGCTGCATTGCGCTTCATAGTATGCGCGTAATTGAAGGGTCATCACAAGGCGGTTGCGCTCGTCTTTCCTGTTTATATTAGCCAGGGGGCACACCTGTGTGGAACAGCCATCGTAGAATTTTAGATTGACGATGCTTTCATGACGAATGACATCCTCTGCCAGCACTTCTGTTGAGACAGCAAAGGGGTACCGTGGTCCAATGATATTCCCACCTCCGTTGGGTGAATCCTTCACGTAGTCCTCCAGACACAGCCTCTGCACGCACGCTGTGGGGCACTCTGTAATGGTGTCTTTGCAAAAGAACTGCAGGCTCGCAATGTTGTACTTTCTAACAAGCTCGCACAGTGCTGTCTGGAAGTCCTCTGCCCTGTATTGGGTGTTGAAGAGAAGCATGATCTTTAGCATTGATGTGCATTTGGTAGGCAGGTCGTCGTGAGTGTACTCGATTGCCCCTTTGTAGGCGATGTGGTTTTTTGCGATCCTGTACACAGCCTGGCGGAATCTAGGCGCACCCATCGTGTTCATGATGGATGCGCAGTACTTCCAAGACTGTCCTTGACTCCTCTTTCCATTGGGCGTCTCGAATTCGCTTTCCGATGCCAACCGCTTCGACGACGTCACACCGTTCGGTGTTCCCTGAGTGAAGTGCTGTAGAGCTTCCATCGCATTCCGGCGCTTCTCAGCCTCCGCCACTCGTCCCATCGTCAAAGCCCGGTGCTGCTTGAGCTCGGCGATGTGTGCAAAGCATGTTATCCACTTTGTCTCGTTCCCCTCATAGTACACTTCCTCAAAGATCTCGCCAAAACCTGGCGTGCCTTTGTGCACCTCTCTGCGGGCCTGCTGATTAATGTGGTCAATCTTCTCACCCAGCGCCTTCACCTCGTCCTTGAAAGCTTGCAACTCTTGTTCAGCCTCGACTAGAGAACAGACAACAACACCATCACGACCAGGCATCCTTAAAGGGGAAGGGGGTTTGTGGGATAGAACAAAAACAAAACAAAACAAAAACAAAGGAAAATAAACGTTGCAGGGGAAGGGTTTGAATATACAGGTGGGTTGGGGTTTTGTGTGAAGGGGAAGGGGAAAGGGAAGGGAAGAAATAGAGACTGTACAGTGTGAAATAGGCGAGGTGTGGCGGTTCCCTTCCTTCCCGACCCTAATGTGTCTCACCACTTCACCAGGAGCACACAATGTGCCCAGAGTGAGATACGCTTGGCCATGAAGATCCCTTCAAGATCACACAAGAAAAAATCCCTGTTTTTGCATAGCCGTAAGTCGCAATCTGACACCAGAACTATTGTTTGGTCCTCTACGCTGTGAGGAACCGTTGCTTGCGGTGCTCCTTCTCCTTGTGCCGTACGTAGCAAAGACAACCCTACGTTGGAGAGCTCTGCCCCGCATCTCTCAATCAGTTTTGTCGTGTGTGCCAAAGCAGCGTTGTGGTATAGCACGCGAATATGCCTAGGTCACGTCCACACCACCTTCGAATGTACAGGGAAACAACTGGATAAAAGACTGCACGATTGGCAAGCTGAAACGTTGAGGGATCAAGAGGGAATAAGACACGTTATTGGTCAACAACTGTGCATGAATTGCGTTTACCGAGAGTGTGTTCGGTTTTGCTACCACAAATAACCCGAGGTAGAAAGAAAAAGTTGGCATTATTTCTGCAACACCATGAGATACAAGCCTCAATCCTCTTGCCCACAAACGGTTGTATGACACTGCATCCACCACAACACTATCTCACTTTACCGTGCCTGACCCACGGAGCCCTGGATGAAAGCACAAACTCTGGAGAAAGTGAAAAAATACCCCTAAAGACTTGGTACTATAGTGTGAACAGGGACGGTCTACAATCGTTCATCGACCGGTGGCTCACCTTCCGCTGAAGAGCTGTGAAAAGTAACAGGCCCTCCCATTCGTTGCGCCCAACTCTTGAGAGCAGGGGTTACTTGAGTCATTGACGAATGGCACAGCAAAATTTAATCAGAGGGGGCGAATAAAAACTCTTGACAGGAGGGACTAACATATCATGGCGGCCCACACTGTCCGACAGTGGGGCTTCACCCTCCCAGGGCTTTCCAAGACGTCCTTCCAGACGGCTCTGGCCTGACTGTTCGTCGCTGTGTCATGCTCAGTGCAAACACCCTTCATAGCATGGGGAAGCCACCAGCCCAGGCTACCTCCCTGAAGACAAAACTGAATAGTCCCGCATACCCTCCGGCCTACGGGAGGTAATACAGACAGCACACCTCATCCCCCCATGCCCAGGTAGTGCTGACCCCTTCTTACCCCAAAAATAGACCTCCACATGTTGAAACAAACCCTCCTAAAGACTCCCGCGAGCAATGCAACAGACCCATTGCCCGCACCTCATGACGTGAAGGCAGGTTCGTGAATAACTGCTGTGGCACCCTTGCCGCCCAATGACAAATGAAACAGTCTTGCCATGAGGCCATGAGGGCAGCACAGCTCCGTACGCAGGGAGGGAATACAACGCAGAGGATTGTGTACCCTGGCCCCCGGAGAAGGGTTGCCTGCGTTGTGGGGTTTGCCGTGCAGTGTGATGCAACACTCCAGAAGCCCTTTGCATGGAATGACTTCGTACTGCAGACGGCACACTTCATCCCCCCTCCCCCATGAGTGCGGCAAAGTATAGCTAATCCCTTTTGCGGTGATGAACACTTTTTTAAACCATAACAATACCAAATATGGTTGATATTACTGTCCCATACCCCCAAAACCCCCTCCGGCCCTCGCGGTGATGGGGGACCTCCGCATCCCCTTCGCCTTGTTGCAAGCGTGTGGTTGATCCCTCAAGCCTCGAAACATCCCTGGCGCACAAATGGTCGCTGTCAAGCACACACCCTGACCCCCCCTCACCCCCCCGGCCTGTGACGTGGCTTTCATATCCATGGTGCTACCTGTCACATGGGGAACCACATTATTCATGCAGTCTCAGCTCTGCTCCTCAGGCTAGCACATCCGTACACCCCATCAACCTGACAAACGGATACTGACCCACAGCCCTCTGCAACATCAAGCACATCGAGCACGTTGCAACACTCGTTTGCTACGTGAGGCACCTGCCAACCCACCCCTACCCTGCCATTGAACGCAAAGGCATTGCAGAATAGCTGGTTTCAACCACACCACTAAAGTACAAAAAAACCCCTCAGAACTTAGTGAGCTAGCGAGAGCTAGTGAGAGCCTGTGAGACGCTACTGAGAGGTATCTCCCGTTCATACATCACCCAAACATGTGAAAATTTTACCCCCCGAAAACACGCAAATACCCCTTTAGTTGGTTGCCACACCAAAACATCTGCACAACAGCGGACTCTACACTATGGAAACGGGGCTGCGTTCGTGGGACTCAAATAAAAGCACAAAGGTTCAGACTAAATTGGAAGATCTTTGCCGACGAAGCGCATACACAACGTTGTTCACTGCAGAAATACCCAGCCAACCACGCACATGCGAATCCTGGCACACCCATAACCTAACCATACAACACAACCACCACTCTCGTCACCTGATCCACCCAACATCCGTCAACACGACTAACTCCTCTTCACGAATCGTGCCAAGGGTGTGTCGCAGTGCAGCAGGAAGTGTACAAAGAGTCTTCCCTTTGAGCATCGGCGTGAACCGAACCTCACCAACAGGGTCGATCAGTGCGCACCAGACTGCAGCAACACAACCCAGACTGAAGCCCTCACCCTTTCCCTTCCCCCCCACCTCCCGAACATAAGCGACGCAGTGAACCAGAGCCCTAAGTCAAGGGGACAGGGAAGCGGGCACATCTCGTCCAATCAACGCAAATTGAATGGCAAAGACGGATCGTGAGGTAACCCTCTGAACCATGACAGGAGGGCCACTCCTGCCTCACCGGAGGAAATCCATCCTACTCCCGGCGCGTTTCCCCCGCGAAGAAGCCTTCCCAAGACAAGCTAGTAAGATAATAAACCTAGCCACAAAAGTCATGGTACCTAGGTACATATGAGCTGCATCATCGCATGTCGCGGTGGTACTTCATTTCCCCTAGTATAGTACCCCGCCCAGTCCATGTCCCAGACCACCCAGGGTGCCAGCGCGGTGCCAGGCAACACAACGTTCCCCCCCAAAGGATTCGACGCCTCTATCGTAGCTTGCTTGCGGCCCATCCACACCCTCCACCATCACCCATGCGTCCTGGTGCAAGCGGCAGTCACAGCTTCAGGACACCCACCATGCCACGCCATCCCAAGAATGTATTGGGAAAAGAGTCCGACACAGTTCCCCGATGCGTCAACACATCGCACAAAAAAATCCTCCCAATAAAAAACCCCCCAATTTGTGTATGCAAACAAAATATGGACCTCCCAGGCCAAGATACGCATCAGCCTCGCTGACACTTATCTGGCATACGCTGCTCCCTCTCACTGGGCACACAACGGGGGAATGAACCCATGCAACAACCACCCCTCCCCACGCATCTCACGGCAAATGCTACCCTCACCGTTGCCAGCACGATAATATGCTCAACCTACACGCTCACCCACGCCCACCGCCAGCCTCGATGAATGCATCCAAGAGCACAACCCTTCCTTAAATAAAACTCTCCCCCTCGCAGACCAGAATCCGAGCTCTGATAAAACAGCACAACATCACCCAGTATGGCCGCCATTCCACCAGCTCTTCACACCCAGACCCCCCACCCTGTACCCAACCAATTCGCTGTTGTGCCCATTAGAGAGCTGCAACAGAAGCTAGGCTAGCAACAACACGAAACCACATCATGACACATGAGTGAATCGTTATCGATGCAGCCCCCTCTGACTGACGCACTGTACGATGCTAGCCCTGGAAGAAAGCATCGTGAGATGCGTATGGGAAGCGTCTGAGTACGAAAGAAACAGGTGCTCGAATACCCCCCCATTTACCTGCCAACAGGTCAACCCTTCAGTCCTAACAGCATAGGTCACCCATCCACCCCACTGCAGCACTCCCATTGCAAGACGTACCACGCATTCTCCCTCAGATACTGTATCCCCCTTTGTACACATGCCCATTTCCCCCCGCTACGTGCCCACTGCATTCAGTCAAACACAGCATCGGTACAAAACGCAACCAAACTGAAGGGGTGCATCAGGGGGGTGAGGAACCAAGCTGTCAAAGTTAGTGTCGTTCAAAAATTCGTATCAACGTTGCATTGCTGGTATGCAGAGTACTCTCTCAAAGAGGACAAAGAGGAGATGAAACGTGCAAAAATGCGCCTCCAGTCGAGCTCATCAAAAGGAAGTGTCCGTGTAAAATGAAAAGGGGGAGGAAAATTCGTTCAGTTTGTAATTTTTTTTGTTGTTGATAAAAGCAAAACACCTAACACTTCGGAGGGAACTAGATACACAAAACTGAGGTACGTCTGAAACATTGTGTAAACCTCTAAGAAAACTGTAGGCATCGAGGGGTGATGAATATCACATCGAACATCACCCATAACGAAAAAAAAAAAAAGGGAAAAAAACGAAAATGCAGTGACCGTCATTTTTGATAGAGAACAGTCCACCATGCACTTCCAGTTCGCAGCATTTTTGCACAAACTACTTCATAAGCTTTCAACACAAACAGTGCAGGGACATCAGCAAAACTTTGTTGTGAACAAAAAGAAAAGTCGTTCCTATAAGATACATCAGCGTCCCACAGGAAGTAAAGCGCAATAAACAAATAAATAGGTCATAATAGACACCAACAATGGAAAATAAAGGCAAAGAAAAAGCAATTGATAAGATGTTGTTCTGTTAGCAGGATCGCCTACAGCTTGTCGTAGAAGTTCTCCAGCGGCGGCACCTCAGGCTTGAGACCCTTACGGGTACGGATCTTCTGCCTGATCTCGGATGCGAGACCGGTCTCGGCAAGCGGATCACCGGGGAACATGGCCCAGTGGTCGAACACGCACTGCGGGAATGCCTGTGAGAGTGGTGGTGTGGTGGTGGTGATCAGAGGTGCACAAACAATCAGGAAGGTGAAGATTCGTTACTCCACACAACTCATTGTTACAGATTGGTTTCTTCAGATATCAAGAATGCCTGGTGGAAGTGGTTCACAGCTTCAAGTCAACACAAACAATGAAATCAGGACAGAGTGGTAATGAAAATAAAACAAAAACTATGTTCACAAAAGCAGCTTTCACATACCTGTCCTCCGGTGTGGGAACGAAGGTCGGCGGTGAATCCGAAGGACTCGGACACGGGGAGGTATGCACGCACCTGTGGTGTGTTGTGGTGTGTTGTCGAGATCATGGATCAAAAGCAGTTCGGTTCTTTGTTGTTTTCAATCATGTGAAAAATAGGACGAAGAACAGATTAATACAAAATATATCCAAAGCGAAAGTAACATGATACCATGCAGACACCTTGTGGTGGATGCAGGTACGTCCTTGCAATGCATAGTGCATATTGAGCGTCACAAACAAAACACAAAAACAAATACAAAAACATACGTTGTAGATCGGGGTTCCGGGACGGTTCTCCTCTCCAAGCATGATACCACGACGCTTGTTGAGGACTCCGTAGATTCCTCCCATGGCGTGCTCGACAGTCTGGATGTCGACAAGGAAGATGGGCTCCATAAGCTGGGGCTTGGCGGTGAGGCAGCATGCGTAGTACACACGACGGGCGGTGGGGATGATCTGACCTCCTCCTCTGTGGATGGCGTCAGCGTGCATGGTCATGTCCTCGATGTTGATACGGATACCACGCATCGTCTCCTCGCACATCACTCCCTCCTTCGTGGCCCAGTTCCAGGCTGCCACGAACGAGTCCTTCAGCTCGTTCATGTTCTGCACTCCCTTTGTCACGTCAACCACCAGGTTGGGTCCGGTGCCGTCGGGTCCGAAGCACCAGATCTTACGTGCCTCGGCAACGTCCCACTCGAACTCGTCGGCCAGGGTGCGGGCACGGATCTTGGGGTCAGCAGCGCAGTGGACTCCCTTGTCCTCAGCGTCAATGGCGTTGCAGAGCTCGTCTCCAAGGGGCGCTCCCTTGCAGAAGAGACGGTTGTGCTTGTTCGGCGACTTGGACAGACACTGGCGGTCAGACACCTCCGTGATGGTCTCACGGAACGACACAACGGGCTCGCTGATCTTCAACTTGGCACCAGCCATGTAGTCCTCCTGAAGATCCTTCAGGCAGATCTCAAGGTGAAGCTCTCCCGCTCCGGCGATGATGTGCTCTCCCGACTCCTCAATGGAGCACTGCACAAGCGGGTCGGACTTCGACAGACGCTTCAGTCCCTCAACAAGCTTGGGCAGGTCGGCGGGGGAGGAGCACTCCACAGCGACACGCACAACGGGCGACACACTGTACTTCATGTCCTTCAGGGGGTAGCACTCAGCCTCCTTCTCGTCGGTGATGGTCGCCGTCTTCACAATGAAGTTGTCGACTCCGACAAGACCCACAACGTTACCACAGGGCACGTCCTCAACGGCCTCCTGGTAACGTCCCATCATGAGAAGGGTACGCTGGATGTTCTTCACGGCCATGTCCTTCTTGGTTCCGTACTCGTAGTTGGGTCCCATGATGCGTGCCTTCTGTCCGGCCTTGATCTTACCAGAGAACACACGTCCGAACGCGATGAAACGTCCCTTGTCTGCTGCGGGAACCATCTTCGACACGTACATGATCAGGGGTGCGGCGGGGTCGCAGTTCTTCAGTCCCTGGAAGTACTTGTCGTTGTTCGGCTTGAACACACCAGAGTCCTCCTCGGTCTCAACCACTCCGGTGTACAGCTGGTCCGCACGGTAGGCCTGTGCCTGGCGGGGGGACGGCAGCTTGGTCACAATCATCTGGAGGAGTGCGTCAGAGGCGGGCAGGAACTTCTGCATGATGCACTTGAGCAGCTTCTTCTGGGTCAGCTCCTTCTCGTCTCCCTTCAGGGTGATGTTCAGGGCCTTGAGCATCTTCTCCATCTTGTCCTTCTTCTCGTTCATCACGGCGTCGAACACGTTACGGATCGGCTCCATGCAGAACTGGCAGAACGCACGCTGGGTTCCCGCGGTTGCCTCGGTGGTCCACTTCTTGCGCTTGGCGTCGAAGAACGAGTCTCCCCAGAGACGCTTCACCATCTTCTCCTCGTCCACTCCGAACTTCGACGCGTACATGCGTGCGAACTTGTTCAGGGTGAACGCCCACGAGTGGAGTCCAGATCCGAATCCGACGGTTCCGGTCTCGGGGTACACCTGCACGTCACCGAGGTGCTCGTCGTTGTAGGTCGCAATCACAACGTTCACAGTCTGGATGGTACGGAAGAACGACTGGTAGGCCTCCTCGGGGTCAAGCTGAAGCTCCAGAAGGGCACGGTCCACCTTGTTCACCATGACAACAGGCTTGATGCGCTCAGACAGGGCCTGACGCAGCACAGTCTCAGTCTGCACGCACACTCCCTCAACGCAGTCCACAACCACAAGGGCTCCGTCAGTCACACGCAGGGCGGCGGTCACCTCAGACGAGAAGTCAACGTGCCCGGGCGAGTCAATCAGGTTGATAAGGAAGTCTCTGCGGTCTCCTCCGGTCTGCTTCTTCAGCATCTCGTCGTTCAGAAGCTTCTCAGACAGCTCGAAGTACAGGGAGATCGAGGTCGACTTGATCGTGATGCAACGCTCCTGTGCAAGGGGTGGGTGAGGGTGGGGGTGAGGGTGTGTTGTGCATCGAACATGTGAAGATTGTTCACTGGTTTTGTATTCACCATTTCAAGATTGACTGAATGTATCGAGACTGTGGCTAGCAAACTGGGAAACATAAAGACCCGTCACGTGCACACACGTCCACACATATGCGGCCATATTCTGTGCAAGAATTACCCCAAATAGTTATCAAACACACACCACGCACACGAATCACAACAAGAAGAGCAACTCCCACATACCTGCTCGTCCGCACGGGTGTCGGTCAGACGTGCGTCTCCGGCCTTGGCCATGGCGATGATTCCGGCAGCGGCGACAAGGGAGTCAGTCAGGGTCGACTTTCCGTGGTCAACGTGCGCAATCACGGACCTGTGTGGTGGGTTCGTTGTTGGTTGTTGATTGTTGATGTGGTGTCATCAGGGTTCTCCACGCACTAAATGTGAAGATCTTCATCAAAAAGAAAAAGAAAAAGCAGAGGAGAACAAAAACTGAACATGGTGGAGAACCCTGGGTGTCATGTTGAAGGGACGCGACTTGTATCAAGAAGACGTCGCAACTGCAGAAGAGACAAAGTACATACATGTTACGGATCTGGGCAGGGTGGTCCATGATGGAACGCACCTGGTCGATAGTGAAGTTCACCATCTTGACTTTTTTGGTTTGCTTTTACTTATTCCTGGAGGGTGTGGTGGTGTGTGAGATGAAGGTGGGTGGGTACGAGGGAGGGAAGGAAGGAGTGGGTGGAAGAAAAGTAAAATTGGGTGGGTCCTTTGTTTTTGTTGTATCAATAATGGACGAAGTACGCAGACCTGTAAGTTTAAGTTTTGACCTTCCGAGTGCAAAAACACTCTGGTGAGTGCCAGAGTGGAGTCAAAGGCAAAGGTCAATACTAGCTATTGCAATGAGAGAAGAAGTAATTTGTGCGAATTGCACCACTCTTGCAATAATACCTCGTTGCTTTTTTTGAAAACTTGGTTGTATTAGTGTTTTTGTTTTGTCTCGTTGAGAGCACCTAGACATACTTGAACGGAAAGGGCGCACTGTGGTATGATGAAATGCTATGTGTAATGAGGAAGGGTGGAGGAAACGAAAGGAGTTCTTCAAACGTGCTAAACGCATCTCAGTGAGAGAAAATAAAGACTGTACAAAGGTGTATGAGATAGGCGAGGTGGCAAAAATATGTGAACAAAAGATGATGAGGTTTCTGTGTTTCCGGTTTTTTTTGGTTTCTAAAATAACGAGAACATGAATCATATCCAAAAAGAGCACCAAGCAAAAGTACGTCCTTCAGTCGGGGCAAATTAGGGTTTTTCTCGTTTTAAAACAGCAAAACTTTCTTCTCGAAAAAAACAAAAAAATGAGTGAGGATAATCGGTCACTGGGCACCCGGCCCAAGTCTGTCCTCGCAAACCAGAACGAACCCTTTTTTGCGGAATAAAAAATAAAAAATGGATCCGCAAACTGGCAAACCCGCGGGGGAAGTTTAGCAGAGGACTAAGTGAACCTCGTATGTGTGAAGAGGAAGGGGATTATTAATTACATGATCAAAGGTGCGCTCTTTCGTTCCTTTCTTCCACTGCGTTGTCCCACTTGCTTTCCTGCAAGCAGACATCTTCGTTATGTTATGAGAGAACAACAATACCATTTTCCCTTGAGCACCCCACATGTTACGTCTTTCGACGGCAGGCAGTACTTGGAAAAAACGTCGTTTCGAGGCTCATAAAAATACAATGGTTCAACTTACATGTCCCTAAATTACGGGTTGGGTGACTTCCAAATTATTACTGCTTTTCTTAGACTTGCACAATAATAAGTGATTTTTAAACACGTTCGCATTTCTTACTTCCTGACACCGTTTTCTCAAGGAGCGACAGTCACTGCAATGCAGGGTCTCAGGTCTGCACATTAAATGGATTCAGTGAGTGAACTGCGAGGTGCCTTTCTGGTCAAACACCACACAACGTTCTGGGCTTGTTTCGAACAGCTGGTTCAATTGCAGGTACATCGGTGTCTTTGCGTTTTGAAGAAGTAAATAACAAAACAGAATAAAAAGAATCACAAAAGTACTTTCATTCAATTGGTGAGGTGGGTATATCTTCATACAACATCCTCAGCGGCCCGACCCTGGGTTCCATCAACTGCATCAGAGTATCCCTGTTAAGCGAGCAGACATGCTCGAACTCTGATACATTGCCTTGCTCTGCCGGAAACAGGATCCCAAAGCATTTGTACTTATCCTTGTCCAATTCCTTCAGAGAGTTCGCAAATTCCTTCTCCCCCACATCGTTCACCTCCTCATCTAGAACATACTTCGAGAACCATGTGAACTGTATCTGCACAGCACCACACCACACAGTTCCTCCCTTATGAAAAGGGAGCACGCATCTCACCCCTTTGATGGCATCATCAGCATATGCAATATCCCCTGCGTCGACAGCAGCTTGGCAACGCTGCACATCTAGGAAGTTTCCCAAACATTGGATACTTCCCTTCGGCACTGTCAGCTCATCGTACAGGCACATGTCTTCAAAATCCCTCAACTTATGGAAGTTCCCTCCGGGGAAGTGCCTCGCAAGCGTTGTCGTCGTACCATCTGGAATGCTCAGCCGCCTTGCTTGCTCGAAGTACATGAACACCGGTGTTGCAAAATATGGGGATAGCGGTTGAGTTAGAGCATCGCACCCGAACATCTGTCTGAGAGCATTGCGCAGGGGTGTGGTGTCCTCCGTTCTTGCTTCGCCCCACGCCCTCAGGATCATCGGATGCAGAAGGTGTTTGTCCTCCCGTGTATACAGCCACCCCCTAGTTGCGAGGCACTTCTTTTGTGTGTCATCCAGGTCCTTCCCTTGTAACATGCTCCTGGCAGCGCCCCCGACGAGTTGACTATCTTCCTCAGAATATTGTCCGGATTGGCTGCACCCACGTATAGTTTGCAGCATTTGTGACACTCTCATACCCAGATGAACGGAAAACATATCCTCCAGAGAAAGTGGTGTTCCCCCACCTTCCTCCCTTAAAGCTTTTGGCAAACCCTCGAGCACGTACTTAGGTGTGGGTGCACAGAGCTTGAAGAGCAGTACAAATATGGGGTGTCCTCTGATTTGTTCCAACTCAGGATGCACTGCGAACAAAAGGTCTTCTAACTCCTTCTCACTCAGACGTGGGAGTGAAGCTTCAATTGACTGGCGGAGCGATGACGCCTGAGCAGCGTCGAGCAATTCGTTGCTGAAGCCAGAAAACAGGAAAACAAGAGGTGACTTTGCCTGGAACGTTATGAGACTGTATGTTTGCATCACGAGAAGGTCCCGAATCAGATTCCCCAGACTCCGCAAGTGGGTTTCATCGTCACGCAGAAGCGGTGTTTTATTCCCACGGTCTCGCATTTTCATGAGTTCATCAACACATACAACAAGTGCGGTGCCCTCTTGCATGCCCAGCTTCTCACGGATGTAACGCACAGCATCGTCCTCATTGTCCACCTTTGCTGCTTCTCTTGCAGAAAGCCCATGGAAGTGCAACAGCTGCTTCCAGAACGTTGTCGCATTTATCGGACCCTGCAACGAATACGGGATAGCATCCGCCTCAGCATACGTAAATCGGATGAACTTCACCGGCTGCTGTAGCTCCGCCATTGCTGCTGCAACACTCTTCCCGACTTCTGAGTCGGGCGAACACAATTCGTTGTGCAGACGCGTCTTCCCCATGCCCATTAGCCTCATGTGGCAGAAGATCTTGGCCCAGGCGCAGGTAGACCCGCTTTCCGTAACAGTAGCGAAGTCACGATCCTCTTCATCGCCCACATCCAGAACCCCCTTAAGGTAGCGAAGAATCTCATCGGCAGCCCCGTCCCCGATGTATGGACCCATCTTGAGGATGTCTGTGTCGAGCCTGTCATCATAGTCCCAGGTGTGCAGCAGCAGCGGGACTGGATTACCCATCAGGTGTGCTTCTATTGCCTTCACGGCAGTCTGCAGGCTTGTCACGGCCGCCTTTGTGTTTGTCACGGACTCTCGGATTTCTGCAAGAGCACCTTGATCGGACACATCGTTGGGAGCACTAGACATACTCGAACGGAAAGGACGTACTGTGGCACGATACAATGCTTTGTGTAAAGAGGAAGGGTGGAGGAAACGAAAGGAGTTGTTCAAACGTGCTAAACGCATCTCAGTGAGAGAAAATAAAGACTGTACAAAGGTGTATGAGATAGGCGAGGTGGCAAAAATATGTGAACAAAAGAAGATGAGGTTTCTGTGTTTCGCTTTTTTCTAGTTTCTAAAATAACGAGAATATGAATCATATCCAAAAAGATAGCAACAAGCAAAATCACCTCCTTCAATCGGGGGGAAATCAGAGTTTTTCTGGTTAGCGGGGAAGGGGGGGGAATGCACAACGGGAGAAGATATTATCACCGGCCAGAGGAGGATAATCGGAACTTCGCAGCAGCCAGACGTACAGCAACTTTTCTCCCAAGAAGTAGTCCGCATCTTGCAAAGATGCCACGTGCTGCAAATCAGGAACATATCTTCCATCTGGAGCAGTGCCTTAGCAAACCAGACCTCAGCACACTCAAACGTTGAACGCAAATTCTTTAACCACACCTCCGCAGGCTCATAATTTTAGGTCGAAACCCTTCGTAGACCGTCACTAGCAGGAAGGTGACGCGATGCCCCACATCTCTTTTACACGATATCACCCTTGCAAAGCTCCACACAGAGTCTCGTCGTGTTGCCCTTTCCCTTGGCACCTTCGAAGGATGTGTCCACCAATTGCACACCTGAAGGTTTCGTATGTATGCCTCTTACGTTGCGGCATAGGAAATCATCTGCAATCACTGTGTGTCATCGCAACACTTTTCTGGCTGTGTCTTGATGATGCTGCTACCGTGTTCCTCATACTCTAAATCACAGAAGTGCCTGCTGGGATGTGCATCATTGAACACCTCCGAAGGATGTCTGTGAGTGTATGAACGTTCCCAGTTCCCAGTTCGTTGAGTAGGACCTCCTTCATCCACTGCGAAGAAACCCCCATAGACCTGAGATGAAAAACGCCGTCTCCTCGCGAGAACCCCCACCTTTCTTTTTTTGTAGCGCTGAAGCAAAGGGGAGTGCAGAATAGGGTCGAGCAGCGCTGAGGACTTCTGCTTCGTTGTATTGGAAATGATGCCACATAGCTCAGTGGGGTTGTGGGGGGGTTGGGGTGGTGGAGGGTTGGTCAAGAAAGGGATGGGCTTTGGTGTATGTTCCCCTCCTTCCTGATCCGATCCAACTCACTTCATCGGTTGGCTGAATTGGGGTCAGCCTTGGGAACAGTAGCACACATGAGCGTGAATGCGGTTTAACATCGTGTACAACACCACGGAACCTTATACACTATTCTCTCAGGCTTCTGCGACTAACCACAGTTACTATCTTGCTCGACTTCCACTTCTTTCACGACAAAAAACACAGAGTAGCATTGGGTGACAGTTAAGATAAATGGTCGAAATAAATGGAAGCTATTGATACAAATTTGCCACTCACATACGCCAGCCCTGGAAAATAACGCAAATACCCTGCGATCAACAACAGAAGACGCCATAAGATCAGATAGCGTTTACTACAGCCTTTTCTTTGCATTTCTCACTTATTCAACCCTTTGCCTCCCCATCTCATTGAGGGCAATTACAACAGAGAGGCAGTTATGGGAGTATTTGCAGTGAATCTGCGTGATTTTTTCGGCACGAAAAAATCGTTATTCTGTGGGGGGGAAACTGGGGAATAAATGAAGTAGAAAAATCAACAAAAAAAAAAAAAAAATCCCCCCCGGTGGTCCGTTGTCAGAGATCAGGGTTTCTGTTAAGCGCTCCATTTGAGTGTCGAGGTAGCAAAAAATCATCGGTGTTGGTCTGATCCAATCCGTCGGGAAGTAGGTCAGAAAGAACAGTCATACCCCTCCATCATTTCCAGCTCCGGTGTGCACAGCTGGTGTCCACGGGAGTTGAAGTAGATTTGAGACAGTTTTGAGACCATCTGTTGTGAAGCGGTGTCGCATAGGAGTGTGCACCGTAAATCAACCACCCATGCGGTGGCTGTGGTCGTCGCCTACTGTCCCGGCAACATGGTTTTTTTTCCCAGTGGCCACTTTCCATCATAAGTGTCTCATCAGTGAGGCGGCTTCTCGTACGGGCATCTGAGCATTGCTGCTGTAAATGTTCCGATGTCGTCGTTCCGCCAGGATAAGTGTTCTGCCGTGGAGTCTGTTCTCATCTTCTTTTATTCGCCGTCCTCAGTATTCCTGTCCTCCTCTCTTCCGGAGTGATCGAGCTGCTGATCACGTGTTGCGATCTGAGGACCTGGGTCTCGTCAAAAAGCCAAACGAAAAGTGCATGTCTTATTCCAAACCCCTCTCACGGATTCGTTTGCGACTGACAATTTGTCCGGTAGGCAAAAATTCGAAATTCACGGGCAGATTATACGTCCACGCGTAATGAGTTGCATTCACATCCGCATCCGTTCTGTGAAGAAAGGAACGCTTGTTTTGTTTTTTTGCAGTGTATGTTGACGAGGCGGCGGATGTGGTCGTCTTTGATGCCGTGGGTGGTTGCCTTGACGCGTCCCATCTCAGCGACGTACTGTGCACAGGGGATGCGCCAGCGTCGTGCCGTCTTCTGCAGGAAGGTGTCCCCAGAGGTGTACTCTGTGACAGGGATGTGCAGCAGCTTCGCCACCCTCCGTCGTGCCTTGTGTGCCATCTCAATAGGCGACGCGGGGAAGGTGGTGGTGGAGGTGGAGGTGCGCACCACCTTCCCATACTGCACCGACACGGGGATCACCCACTGGCTGAACATTATCAACCACGTCCACAGGTTCGCGTCCCCCGCCCACGAGATGTCGTGGTGTTTGCAGCCGTACCGCAAAGCCACCGGCTGCACTGGAGCGTCGATCTTAAAGGCACCCTGCTGGAACTGCATCAGGCACGTCTGGTTGTGGCACGTCCCTTCAGGGAAGATGACAACAGGGTGCGGCCAGTCGTCCTCCTCAAGCGCACGGCACCGCATCGCCTGCAGCACCTTCTCACGCGAGTCTGCGTCCTCCCTGTCCACCAAGATCGACTGCACCGCAAGCGTGATGGCACCAACGATGAACATATCAAGGTTCTCCACACGGCTGATCGGGTACGCAAAGACAGACCCGCTCAGCACCATGTAGTCCATCCAGGAGACGTGGTTGGCAACAAGGATCCGTGCCTCCTTCGCATGCTCACCATCCACACTGACCCACTAGAACCCAAGGACAAAGAGGTAGACACGCACCACACCGCGCAGCACACTCAACACCACCCAGCTGCACCCTGAGTAGCCCCTTCTCATCAACGCCTCCCTCCCCTGCACAAGGATCACCACCTTCGCGCACGCCCACATCAGCAGGAAGAACACAACAGACGCAATAATGCGGATGGGCACAAAAACCAGCCCCGGGCACACCAGCTGCACTGCGTTGTACAGCGACGGACGCAGGGTGGTGTTCTTCAAAGGGTTTGGGGTGTCGCCCATGTGACGCGTTGTGCGTGGCATCGCAGCGCGCACGCTACCACTGTCGCATCTCGCACAGTGTTTATGCAAATGGATGTGTCATGATGCAGTGTATTGGGTTCATTCCTGGAGGGTGTGTTGTGTTGGGTTGTGGTGTGCGCAGGGGAGGAGCAACACATGGTTCGTGGGGTGGAGGTAGCAACATCTGTGTGTGTCTGTCTTTGTTGGTTCTTGTAATTTTTTTTTTTTTTTTTTTGATAAAATCCAGAGATGGAGATAGATTTGGGATTTTCAAAAAAGACCCGGTTTGACCCGGTTTGAGCTTTTTGGGGTCAAAAAAATTTTTTCGCGCTGCGCGCGAAATGACACTGGCACGTGCGACCTGGTTGTTACACTTCTTTGGCGGGGAACTTGCGCAACAGCGTTTGTGCCTTGATGAAGGGGAGTAGGGTCCATGTTCACACCGAACTTCACGCACTCGGCAAAAGTGGATTTCTCGGCGGTCATGCCCCAAAGGTTCCTGGCGAAGCCACGGTACGCAACATTTCAAAAAAATTGCGCTTAAAATTGTACATTTTGGGGGGGTTGTAAGCTTGCGCCGCAGGCGCACGGTACGCTACTTTTATTATTTCGCCATGCTGCATGCTTCTTTTTGCTTCGGCGTTTGACTAATTGAGTCGCGTTCTGGCTGTGACGGGGTCACTTTGTTCATGAGGCCATTTCTGGTCACTCTCAGAGGCTCGTGCGAGGTACCAAAAAAAATCGATTTTCTCCCAAAATTGGCAAATCCCATTTTTTTTTTTTTTTTCCAAACCGGGTTTTTCGCCAAAATCCCATTTTTTTTTTTTGACCCGGTTTTGAAACCGGGTCAGTAGACGCACCTCCACCCCTGATAAAATCGCTGAAAAAGCTGTGCCTCCTAAACAAAAGAGGAATGCTCTCGTTGGTGGGTTCTTTTTTCTCTTCCCCTGATGCTGCGAGAAAACAGAGAAGTTTCGTGATTGTTGATAGAACACGAACGTCCCTGTCTCTCTTCTCCATTCCTTTCTGAAGCTCTTGCGCATGTTGTTCTCTGCAATATAAATAAAAAAAACAATTTCTGAGTCTTCTTGCGACCTAATACCCACACCCAGCCCGTTCAATGCCCACCTCACCCACATCACGAGAACAACGTGTGGACGTAACAAAAAAGCGAAACAAAGGGTAAAAAAACAAATAAAAGCAACTTCTTTGACTTCACAACAAGCTTGTCTCTGCCACATGCAGCAGACTTACAGCTTGTCGTAGAAGTTCTCCAGCGGCGGCACCTCAGGCTTGAGACCCTTACGGGTACGGATCTTCTGCCTGATCTCGGATGCGAGACCGGTCTCGGCAAGCGGATCACCGGGGAACATGGCCCAGTGGTCGAACACGCACTGCGGGAATGCCTGTGAGAGTGGTGGTGTGGTGGTGGTGATCAGAGGTGCACAAACAATCAGGAAGGTGAAGATTCGTTACTCCACACAACTCATTGTTACAGATTGGTTTCTTCAGATATCAAGAATGCCTGGTGGAAGTGGTTCACAGCTTCAAGTCAACACAAACAATGAAATCAGGACAGAGTGGTAATGAAAATAAAACAAAAACTATGTTCACAAAAGCAGCTTTCACATACCTGTCCTCCGGTGTGGGAACGAAGGTCGGCGGTGAATCCGAAGGACTCGGACACGGGGAGGTATGCACGCACCTGTGGTGTGTTGTGGTGTGTTGTCGAGATCATGGATCAAAAGCAGTTCGGTTCTTTGTTGTTTTCAATCATGTGAAAAATAGGACGAAGAACAGATTAATACAAAATATATCCAAAGCGAAAGTAACATGATACCATGCAGACACCTTGTGGTGGATGCAGGTACGTCCTTGCAATGCATAGTGCATATTGAGCGTCACAAACAAAACACAAAAACAAATACAAAAACATACGTTGTAGATCGGGGTTCCGGGACGGTTCTCCTCTCCAAGCATGATACCACGACGCTTGTTGAGGACTCCGTAGATTCCTCCCATGGCGTGCTCGACAGTCTGGATGTCGACAAGGAAGATGGGCTCCATAAGCTGGGGCTTGGCGGTGAGGCAGCATGCGTAGTACACACGACGGGCGGTGGGGATGATCTGACCTCCTCCTCTGTGGATGGCGTCAGCGTGCATGGTCATGTCCTCGATGTTGATACGGATACCACGCATCGTCTCCTCGCACATCACTCCCTCCTTCGTGGCCCAGTTCCAGGCTGCCACGAACGAGTCCTTCAGCTCGTTCATGTTCTGCACTCCCTTTGTCACGTCAACCACCAGGTTGGGTCCGGTGCCGTCGGGTCCGAAGCACCAGATCTTACGTGCCTCGGCAACGTCCCACTCGAACTCGTCGGCCAGGGTGCGGGCACGGATCTTGGGGTCAGCAGCGCAGTGGACTCCCTTGTCCTCAGCGTCAATGGCGTTGCAGAGCTCGTCTCCAAGGGGCGCTCCCTTGCAGAAGAGACGGTTGTGCTTGTTCGGCGACTTGGACAGACACTGGCGGTCAGACACCTCCGTGATGGTCTCACGGAACGACACAACGGGCTCGCTGATCTTCAACTTGGCACCAGCCATGTAGTCCTCCTGAAGATCCTTCAGGCAGATCTCAAGGTGAAGCTCTCCCGCTCCGGCGATGATGTGCTCTCCCGACTCCTCAATGGAGCACTGCACAAGCGGGTCGGACTTCGACAGACGCTTCAGTCCCTCAACAAGCTTGGGCAGGTCGGCGGGGGAGGAGCACTCCACAGCGACACGCACAACGGGCGACACACTGTACTTCATGTCCTTCAGGGGGTAGCACTCAGCCTCCTTCTCGTCGGTGATGGTCGCCGTCTTCACAATGAAGTTGTCGACTCCGACAAGACCCACAACGTTACCACAGGGCACGTCCTCAACGGCCTCCTGGTAACGTCCCATCATGAGAAGGGTACGCTGGATGTTCTTCACGGCCATGTCCTTCTTGGTTCCGTACTCGTAGTTGGGTCCCATGATGCGTGCCTTCTGTCCGGCCTTGATCTTACCAGAGAACACACGTCCGAACGCGATGAAACGTCCCTTGTCTGCTGCGGGAACCATCTTCGACACGTACATGATCAGGGGTGCGGCGGGGTCGCAGTTCTTCAGTCCCTGGAAGTACTTGTCGTTGTTCGGCTTGAACACACCAGAGTCCTCCTCGGTCTCAACCACTCCGGTGTACAGCTGGTCCGCACGGTAGGCCTGTGCCTGGCGGGGGGACGGCAGCTTGGTCACAATCATCTGGAGGAGTGCGTCAGAGGCGGGCAGGAACTTCTGCATGATGCACTTGAGCAGCTTCTTCTGGGTCAGCTCCTTCTCGTCTCCCTTCAGGGTGATGTTCAGGGCCTTGAGCATCTTCTCCATCTTGTCCTTCTTCTCGTTCATCACGGCGTCGAACACGTTACGGATCGGCTCCATGCAGAACTGGCAGAACGCACGCTGGGTTCCCGCGGTTGCCTCGGTGGTCCACTTCTTGCGCTTGGCGTCGAAGAACGAGTCTCCCCAGAGACGCTTCACCATCTTCTCCTCGTCCACTCCGAACTTCGACGCGTACATGCGTGCGAACTTGTTCAGGGTGAACGCCCACGAGTGGAGTCCAGATCCGAATCCGACGGTTCCGGTCTCGGGGTACACCTGCACGTCACCGAGGTGCTCGTCGTTGTAGGTCGCAATCACAACGTTCACAGTCTGGATGGTACGGAAGAACGACTGGTAGGCCTCCTCGGGGTCAAGCTGAAGCTCCAGAAGGGCACGGTCCACCTTGTTCACCATGACAACAGGCTTGATGCGCTCAGACAGGGCCTGACGCAGCACAGTCTCAGTCTGCACGCACACTCCCTCAACGCAGTCCACAACCACAAGGGCTCCGTCAGTCACACGCAGGGCCGCGGTCACCTCAGACGAGAAGTCAACGTGCCCGGGCGAGTCAATCAGGTTGATAAGGAAGTCTCTGCGGTCTCCTCCGGTCTGCTTCTTCAGCATCTCGTCGTTCAGAAGCTTCTCAGACAGCTCGAAGTACAGGGAGATCGAGGTCGACTTGATCGTGATGCAACGCTCCTGTGCAAGGGGTGGGTGAGGGTGGGGGTGAGGGTGTGTTGTGCATCGAACATGTGAAGATTGTTCACTGGTTTTGTATTCACCATTTCAAGATTGACTGAATGTATCGAGACTGTGGCTAGCAAACTGGGAAACATAAAGACCCGTCACGTGCACACACGTCCACACATATGCGGCCATATTCTGTGCAAGAATTACCCCAAATAGTTATCAAACACACACCACGCACACGAATCACAACAAGAAGAGCAACTCCCACATACCTGCTCGTCCGCACGGGTGTCGGTCAGACGTGCGTCTCCGGCCTTGGCCATGGCGATGATTCCGGCAGCGGCGACAAGGGAGTCAGTCAGGGTCGACTTTCCGTGGTCAACGTGCGCAATCACGGACCTGTGTGGTGGGTTCGTTGTTGGTTGTTGATTGTTGATTGTTGACGTGGTGTCATCAGGGTTCTCCACGCACTAAACTGAACATGGTGGAGAACCCTGGGTGTCATGTGATGAAGGGACGCGACTTGTATCAAGAAGACGTCGCAACTGCAGAAGAGACAAAGTACATACATGTTACGGATCTGGGCAGGGTGGTCCATGATGGAACGCACCTGGTCGATAGTGAAGTTCACCATCTTGACTTTTTTGGTTTGCTTTTACTTATTCCTGGAGGGTGGTGGTGGTGGTGGTGCGTGAGATGAAGGTGGGTGGGTGCGAGGCTGCGTGGGAGGGAAGGAAGGAGTGGGTGGAGGAAATATAAAAATTGGGTGGGTCCTTTGTTTTTGTTGTATCAATAATGGACGAAGTACCCACACCTGTAAGTTTAAGTTTTGACCTTCCGAGGTGCAAAAACACTCTGGTGAGTGTCAGAGTGGAGTATGTAAGAGCAAAGGTCAATACTAACTATTGCAATGAGAGAAGAAGTAATTTGTGCGAATTGCACCACTCTTGCAATAATACCTCGTTGCTTTTTTTGAAAACTTGGTTGTATTAGTGTAGACACCCGAGGATGAACTACACTTTTTTTGTTTTGTCTCGTTGGGAGCACTAGACAGGGCTCTCGGAGATCACCCCCAAAACCCAAAAAGGGGGTGATTTGGGGTCAAAAAAATTTCCACACACTATGTGCAAAGGGAGGGACGTGGGAAAGAAACAGCGGTCATGGTACCCGAAAGGTTCCGGGCGAAGCCACGGTACGCAACATTTCTAAAAAATGTTGACATAAAATGGCACCGTCGTTGGTAATTATCGTCAGTTTGCATGAATTTTACTTCCATATTTTGCTAAACCAAAATTTCTGGCGAAGCCACGGTACGCAATATTTCAAAAAAATGCGCTTAAAATAGCACATTACTACAGCCATACTATGTCAAAGGGAAGGGTGGGTTGTATGCTTGCGCCGCAGGCGCACGGTACGCTACTTTTTTCTTTCGCCATGCTGCATGCTTCCTTTTCCTTCGGCGTTTGACCAATTGAGTCGCGTTCTGGCTGTGACGGGTCACTTTGTTCACTGCTGTGTGAACAACGGAGCTCTAGTAGAAGACCCCCCCAAAAAAAAATCCGGATTTCCCAACTTTTTTTTTTTTTTTTGGGGGGGGTGATTCAGGGTTCTCGCAATCTTCAACACTTTTGAAAACGTTGAAGATTATAAGGACTTTTTTTTCCACCCCAAAAAACTTTTTTTTACAAGACCTTCCGAGCAGGGTTGTTTCTAGGATCTCGTTTCGCACAGCTGGTTCAATTGCGGGTACATCGGTGTCTTTGCGTTTTGAAGAAGTAAATAGCAAAACAGAATAGAAATAATAGGCTAGTTAACGTCACGGACATTTCGGTTTGGGAGGGTTTCAGAGGATTTGGGTGGATTTGGGGAGGTTTGAGAGGGTTAGTAAGGGTAGGGCAGGGTATGGCGCGGGTGTGGCACGGTGTGGCACAGTGTGGCATGGTGTGGCAGGGTATGGCACGGTATGGTAGGGTTTGGCAGGGTATGGGACATGATTACCCCAAAAAAAAGGCAAACGTGCGGTATGGGAGGGTATGGTGGGGTATGCGAGGGTTCGGGAGGGTTTTGGAGGGTTTGGGGGCATTTCAGGGCGGTATGGGGGGGTATGGGACACGATTTTCCGGAAAAATAGAGAAATTTCCTGAACCGACCCATGGCGTCAACTAGCCTAAATAATCACAAAAGTACTTTCATTCAATTGGTGAGGTGGACAGATCATCATACAACATCCTCAGCGGCCCGACCCTGGGTTCCATCAACTGCATCAGAGTATCCCTGTTTAGCGAGCAAACATGCTCGAACTCTGATGCATTGCCTTGCTCTGCCGGAAACAGGATCCCAAAGCATTTGTACTTATCCTTGTCCAATTCCTTCAGAGAGTTCGCAAATTCCTTCTCCCCCACATCGTTCTCCGCCTCTAGTTCATCATACTTCGAGAACCATGTGAACTGTATCTGCACAGCACCACACCACACAGTTCCTCCCTTATGAAAAGGGAGTACGCATCTCACCCCTCTCCTGGCTTTCTGAGCATATGCAATATCTCCTGCGTCGACAGCAGCTTGGCAACGCTGCACATCTTGAAAGCTTCTCAGATATTGGATACTCCCCTTCGGCACTGTCAGCTCATCGTACAGACACATGTCTTCAAAATCCCTCAACTTATGGAAGTTCCCTCCGGGGAAGTGCCTCGCAAGAGTTGTCGTCGTACCATCTGGAATGCTCAGCCGTCTTGCTTGCTCGAAGTACATGAACACCTCTGTTGCAAAGGTTGCGGTTATTGTTCCGGTTTGATCGTCATTCCCGAACAAGTCGCTGAGAGCATTGCGTAGGGGTATGCTGTCTCCCCCCGTTCTTGCTTCGCTCCACTCCCTCAGGATCATTGGATGCAGAAGGTGTTTGTCCTCCCGTGTATACAGCCACCCCCTAGTTGCGAGGCACTTCTTTTGTGTGTTATCTAGGTCCTTCCCTTGTAACATGCTCCTGGCAGCGCCCCCAACGAGTTGACTATCTTCCTCAGAATATTGTCCGGATTGGCTGCACCCACGTATAATTTGCAGGATTTCCGACACTTCCGCGGAAAGAATACGATTCAGAGAACATGGTGTTGTCCAACGCTTCTTCCTTAAAGCTTTTGGCAAACCCTCGAGCACGTACTTAGGTGTGGGTGCACAGAGCTTGAAGAGCAGTACAAATATGGGGTGTCCTCTGATTTGTTCCAACTCAGGATGCACTGCGAACAAAAGGTCTTCTAACTCCTTCTCACTCAGACGTGGGAGTGAAGCTTCAATTGACTGGCGGCGCGATGACGCCTGAGCAGCGTCGAGCAATTCGTTGCTGAAGCCAGAAAACAGGAAAACAAGAGGTGACGTTGCCTTGAACGTTCTGATATTGTCTGTTTGCATCATGAGAAGGTCCCGAATCAGATCCCCCAGACTCCGCAAGTGGTCTTCATCGCAACGCAGCAGCGCAGGTTTCTTCCTCCATGTTCCTGGCATCTTCATGAGTTCATCAACACATACAACAAGGGTGGTGCCCTCTTGCATGCCCAGCTTCTCACGTATGTAACGCACAGCATCGTCCTCATTGTCCACCTTCGCTGCTTCTCTTGCAGAAAGACCATGGAAGTGCAACAGCTGCTTCCAGAACGTTGTCGCATTTATCGGACCCTGCAACGAATACGGGATAGCATCCGCCTCAGCATATGTAAATCGGATGAACTTCACCGGCTGCTGTAGCTCCGCCATTGCTGCTGCAACACTGCTCCCGACTTCTGAGTCGGGCGAACACAATTCGTTGTGCAGACGCGTCTTCCCCATGCCCATTAGCCTCATGTGGCAGAAGATCTTGTCCCGGGCGTAGGTGTCCCAGCTTGGCGTAACAGTAGCGAAGTCACGATCCTCTTCATCGCCCACATCCAGAACCCCCTTGAGGTAGCGAAGAATCTCATCGGCAGCCCCGTCCCCGATGTATGGACCCATCTTGAGGATGTCTGTGTCGAGCCTGTCGTCATAGTCCCAGGTGCGCAGCAGCAGCGGGACTGGATCACCCATCAGGTGTGCTTCTATTGCCTTCACAGCCGCCTTTGTGTTTGTCACGAACTCCCGGATTTCTGCAAGAGCACCTTGATCGGACACATCGTTGGGAGCACTAGACATACTTGAACGGAAAGGGCGTACTGTGGCATGATGCAATGCTTTGTGTAAAGAGGAAGGGTGGAGGAAACGAAAGGAGTTGTTCAAACGTGCTAAACGCATCTCAGTGAGAGAAAATAAAGACTGTACAAAGGTGTATGAGATAGGCGAGGTGGCAAAAATACGTGAACAAAAGAAGATGAGGTTTCTGTGTTCCCGGTTTTTCCTGGTTTCAAAAATAACGAGAACATGAATCATATCCAAAAAGATAGCAACAGGCAAAAGCCTCCTTCAATCAGGAGGAGGGAAAGCAGGGTTATTCTGGCTAGCGGGGAGGGGGGGGTGGAATGCACAACGGGAGAAGATATTACCACCACCCATAGTAAAATAGACACAGCACAATAGGTCACTAAGCCCCTGGACCAATTCTGTTCTCGCAAAGCAGAACAAACCCATTTTAGCTGGGGGCAAGTTGAGCATAGGATTCAGTAAACACAAACCGACGCTTTTAGACGGGTCGTTTTGTCACGAACAAAACCGACGCTTTTAGACGGTGCGTTTTGTCACGTGCAAAACCGACGCTTTTAGACGGTGCGTTTTGTTGCACACAAAACCGATGCTTCTAGACGGTGCGTTTTCTCACGTACAAAACCGACGCTTTTAGACGGTGCGTTTTGTTGCACACAAAACCGATGCTTCTAGACGGTGCGTTTTGTCACGTACAAAACCGACGCTTTTAGACGGGTCGTTTTGTCACGTGCAAAACCGACGCTTTTAGACGGTGCGTTTTGTTACGTACAAAACCGACGCTTTTAGACGGTGCGTTTTGTTACGTACAAAACCGACGCTTTTAGACGGTGCGTTTTGTCACGAACAAAACCGACGCTTTTAGACGGTGCGTTTTGTTGCACACAAAACCGACGCTTTTAGACGGTGCGTTTTGTCACGAACAAAACCGACGCTTTTAGACGGTGCGTTTTGTTACGTACAAAACCGACGCTTTTAGACGGTGCGTTTTGTCACGAACAAAACCGACGCTTTTAGACGGTGCGTTTTGTTACGTACAAAACCGACGCTTTTAGACGGTGCGTTTTGTCACGAACAAAACCGACGCTTTTAGACGGTGCGTTTTGTTACGTACAAAACCGACGCTTTTAGACGGGTCGTTTTGTCACGTACAAAACCGACGCTTTTAGACGGTGCGTTTTGTTACGTACAAAACCGACGCTTTTAGACGGTGCGTTTTGTCACGAACAAAACCGACGCTTTTAGACGGTGCGTTTTGTCACGTGCAAAACCGACGCTTTTAGACGGTGCGTTTTGTTACGTGCAAAACCGACGCTTTTAGACGGTGCGTTTTGTCACGAACAAAACCGACGCTTTTAGACGGTGCGTTTTGTTACGTACAAAACCGATGCTTCCAGACGGTGCGTTTTGTCACGTGCAAAACCGACGCTTTTAGACGGTGCGTTTTGTTACGTGCAAAACCGACGCTTTTAGACGGTGCGTTTTGTCACGAACAAAACCGACGCTTTTAGACGGTGCGTTTTGTTACGTACAAAACCGATGCTTTTAGAAGGTGCGTTTTGTTGCACACAAAACCGACGCTTTTAGACGGTGCGTTTTGTTACGTTACACTTTCCCCCCCCGCTTCATTTTTTGTGCATAGGATTATTTGGGCACCCGAATCCCCCCATTATTTTGTATTTTTTTAAGGGGTGGGAAGGTGACAAATGGGCACCTGGGTGGGTATACTAAATTCCTTAACACTCTGTGTTAAGGTTTTTAAGGTTGCTTTTGTGGCGTACCCCCCCACCCCTTGGCACCCCCGACGGGGTACCCCAAAAAATGACATTTCTCGCAGAGGCGCCAAAGTGTAAGATTTTTTCGGCATTGGAAAGATTCCTTAACACTCTGTGTTAAGGTTTTTAAGGTTGCTTTTGTGGCGTACCCCCCCACCCCTTGGCACCCCCGACGGGGTACCCCAAAAAATGACATTTCTCGCAGAGGCGCCAAAGTGTAAGATTTTTTCGGCATTGGAAAGATAGGGCCAAAAATCGAGTTCTTACTAAATCAGATCGCTGAGAGATTAGTTTTTAATTCTAGAAAACACTTGTGTTTTCTAGTTTTTAAAGGTTGCTTTCCTCGCCGCCCCCCAGTCTAACCCCTACCCTTCAGTCCCTGTAACCCCCCCCCCCCAGTCTCCCCCCCCCCCCCTGCTGGATCCGACCAAAAACCGGTTTTTTTTTCAGGGTGTAGAAGCTTCGCCCAGCTCAAAAAACTGTTTCTTTGGAAAGATCGGGCACTTTTTGGGGCGTGTATAACTCAGTTTGAGCTGGGAGCCGTTAGAGACCCTGACACCAGGGTGTCACGAGTACCCCTTTTATACACGTGTTTCTTAAGGGTTCTACAGGGTTCTACAGGCAAAACAGGCGTTTTGGCCAAAAACCCGGTTTTTCAGGCAGGTAACCGGGTTTGCGGCTTGGGAAACGTGCCAGCGAGCTGTGAGAACCATGCATGGGCCACACACGGCACGAGTTGTAGCAGCCCACCGTAGGTGGGCTGCGTTTGGTAACCACACGATACGGTTAACGCGTGTATCGCATATACATAGCGTTGTGTGTATCGTATACGAAGACCGTTGTGTGTAACGCATGTGTAGACCGTTCCTTTATCACAACCACACGAGCCAGCGAAGTGTCACAGCGGCGCAGGTGTTGCGTTAACGCGATGGGTTAAACCCGTAGCATGCTTTAGGTGCACACGAACCGTGTATCGCATATGCATAGCGTTGTGTGTATCGTATACGTACAGCGTCACGTGCAAACCATACACAGACCGGTTGACACACCAGCCAGCGAAGTGTTTTCAAGACCGTCAACTCAAATCAGATCGCTGAGAGATTAGTTTTTAATTCTAGAAAACACTTGTGTTTTCTAGTTTTTAAAGGTTGCTTTCCTCGCCGCCCCCCAGTCTAACCCCTACCCTTCAGTCCCTGTAACCCCCCCCCCCCAGTCTCCCCCCCCCCCCTGCTGGATCCGACCAAAAACCGGTTTTTTTTTCAGGGTGTAGAAGCTTCGCCCAGCTCAAAAAACTGTTTCTTTGGAAAGATCGGGCACTTTTTGGGGCGTGTATAACTCAGTTTGAGCTGGGAGCCGTTAGAGACCCTGACACCAGGGTGTCACGAGTACCCCTTTTATACACGTGTTTCTTAAGGGTTCTACAGGGTTCTACAGGCAAAACAGGCGTTTTGGCCAAAAACCCGGTTTTTCAGGCAGGTAACCGGGTTTGCGGCTTGGGAAACGTGCCAGCGAGCTGTGAGAACCATGCATGGGCCACACACGGCACGAGTTGTAGCAGCCCACCGTAGGTGGGCTGCGTTTGGTAACCACACGATACGGTTAACGCGTGTATCGCATATACATAGCGTTGTGTGTATCGTATACGAAGACCGTTGTGTGTAACGCATGTGTAGACCGTTCCTTTATCACAACCACACGAGCCAGCGAAGTGTCACAGCGGCGCAGGTGTTGCGTTAACGCGATGGGTTAAACCCGTAGCATGCTTTAGGTGCACACGAACCGTGTATCGCATATGCATAGCGTTGTGTGTATCGTATACGTACAGCGTCACGTGCAAACCATACACAGACCGGTTGACACACCAGCCAGCGAAGTGTTTTCAAGACCGTCAACTCAAATCAGATCGCTGAGAGATTAGTTTTTAATTCTAGAAAACACTTGTGTTTTCTAGTTTTTAAAGGTTGCTTTCCTCGCCGCCCCCCAGTCTAACCCCTACCCTTCAGTCCCTGTAACCCCCCCCCCCCAGTCTCCCCCCCCCCCCTGCTGGATCCGACCAAAAACCGGTTTTTTTTTCAGGGTGTAGAAGCTTCGCCCAGCTCAAAAAACTGTTTCTTTGGAAAGATCGGGCACTTTTTGGGGCGTGTATAACTCAGTTTGAGCTGGGAGCCGTTAGAGACCCTGACACCAGGGTGTCACGAGTACCCCTTTTATACACGTGTTTCTTAAGGGTTCTACAGGGTTCTACAGGCAAAACAGGCGTTTTGGCCAAAAACCCGGTTTTTCAGGCAGGTAACCGGGTTTGCGGCTTGGGAAACGTGCCAGCGAGCTGTGAGAACCATGCATGGGCCACACACGGCACGAGTTGTAGCAGCCCACCGTAGGTGGGCTGCGTTTGGTAACCACACGATACGGTTAACGCGTGTATCGCATATACATAGCGTTGTGTGTATCGTATACGAAGACCGTTGTGTGTAACGCATGTGTAGACCGTTCCTTTATCACAACCACACGAGCCAGCGAAGTGTCACAGCGGCGCAGGTGTTGCGTTAACGCGATGGGTTAAACCCGTAGCATGCTTTAGGTGCACACGAACCGTGTATCGCATATGCATAGCGTTGTGTGTATCGTATACGTACAGCGTCACGTGCAAACCATACACAGACCGGTTGACACACCAGCCAGCGAAGTGTTTTCAAGACCGTCAACTCAAATTCCTTAACACTCAGTTCCTTAACACTCGGTGTTAAGGTCTTTAAGGTTGCTGATCACCCCACCCACCCCCTCTAAGGCACCCCCCCCGCCCCCCCCCCGGGGTGGGTTTCGGCCATTTTTTTTCAGGTCTCTAAACGTCCAAAGAGGTCAAAAAAGTGGATTCTTGGGAAGATAGGAGGTTTTTTTGAGGGTTTGCAAATGAGAAAGACCTCCAAACCCTGACAGACCCTGAAACCAGGGTGTCGCGAGTACCCCTTTTTTACACGTGTTTCTTAAGGGTTCTACAGGGTTATACACAAGGCTCTAAGTCGACAGTGTGTCTTTGTGTCTAGACACTGTCGAAAGACACAAAGACACAAAGACACACTGTGTCTTTTGTCGAAGACACAGTGTGTCTTTGTCGACTGTCGACTGTGTCTTGTCGAAAAAAAAAAAAATTTTTTTTTTCGACATCACAAAATTTTTTCACCCAAAAAAAAATTTTTTTTTTGGGACCCGCGGGCACCGGGCATGCAAATAAAGCAAGAATTTTGATGTTTTGAGCATCTAGAATTTATTTCCCGGTCATTTTGTGTGTACCCTGTACATTTTGTATGGGCCAGCGACTTGTCGAAAAATCGAAAAAAAATCGAAAAAAAAATTTTTTTTTTTGGGAAAATTTCGACCCTGAGGTGGGTTTTTGGGCACCAAAAAATGCAAAAAAACGCAAAAATCGGGTGTTTTGACCATCTGTGGTTACACAAAACACACTTCTGTGTACAAGCCTACACCAATACAGTGGTAATACAAGGCGATTTTTGGCCAAAAAAAAATTTTTTTTTTTGCCCAAAATCAGGCGTGGTACCTCATAAAATTGCCCGATGAATCCAATGAAAACCTCAGATTGGGCAAATTATGAAAAAAATTTTCAAGTCGAATTTTCAGCCAAAATACGGCTATTTTGGTCATACCTTACGTACTGACAGTACCCCAGAAAGTAGTTGTCGAAAAAAAAAAAATTCAAAAAAAAAAAAATTTTTTTTTTCGCAAAGGCAAATTGAGTTCTTTTGATCTTTTTTTGCAGAAAAACGCGGGGAAATGCCTTAAAAAGGCTCAAAAGTTGAAAATTCTGGCTTTATTTGAAAGATAGGGCCAGAACTAGGAAAAAAGGGCCAAAAAAAAAAATAAGGTTCGTAAGGCAAAACCGAATTCCATAATTTCCAAAAAAAAAAAAAAAAAAAGGCAAAATTTTTTCAACGACCAAAAAAAAAAAAATTTTTTTTTTTTTATGGGGGTCGCGACCCGGGTCGCGGGGGTCTCGGGGAAATGGTCGTCTTGTTCGCCTTTGTTGCTAAAAAGGCCATATGACCCAAAAATTTTTTTTTCGACATCACAAAAAAAAAATTTTTTTTTTCCTAACAAAAAAAAAAAAAAAAATTTCACGCAGGGTCACCAAAAAAAAAATTTTTTTTTTTTCGACTTTTCGACAGTCGGCCGACAGTCGGCCGACAGGGGCCGACACTGTCGACTTAGAGCCTTGTTATACAGGCAAAACAGGCGTTTTGGCCAAAAACCCGGTTTTTCAGGCAGGTAACCGGGTTTGAGGCTTGGGAAACGTGCCAGAGCGGTGTGAGAACCATGCGTGGGGGTTTGTAACCACTCGTTGCGTTGGTTGCGTTGCCTTCGCTACGTTGCGTTCGTTACGTGCACACCGGTTACGTTGTGTTGCATGCGTTGCGTTCGTTGTGTAGCTATCGTTACGTACAGAGCGCAACGTACGGAGCGGTTGCGTTGCGTTGGTTGTGTTTGGTTGGTTACGTTCGTTGCGTTCCGATCGCTACGTACACATCGGTTGCGTTGCGTTGCATGCGTTGCATCCGTTACGTTGCGTTCGTTGCATACAGATCGCTACGTACACATCGGTTGCGTTGCGTTGCATGCGTTGCGTTCGTTGCATACAGATCGTAACGTACACATCGGTTGCGTTGCGTTGGATGCGTTGCGTTCGTTGCATACAGATCGTAACGTACACATCGGTTGCGTTGAGTTGGATGCGTTGCGTTCGTTGCATACAGATCGCTACGTACGCATCGGTTGCGTTGCGTTGCATGCGTTGCGTTGGATGCGTTACGTTCGTTGCGTTCTGATCGTTACGTACACATCGGTTGCGTTGCGTTGCATGCGTTGGTTGCATACGGATCGTAACGTATAGAGCGGATCCGTTTCGTTGTGTTCGGTTGCGTTTATCAACCACACCAGCCAGTGAGTGTTAAGGATTGCCAAAAAAAACTAAATAAACGTGTGTTGTGTGTCATCATGTCCGGGTGGCCGCATCAACGGTTTCTGGAAAGATCTACCGTAGTAGTCGCCGTCAACCTGCCCGTCTCCAGAAGTTCCTTAACACTCGGTGTTAAGGTCTTTAAGGTTGCTTCACCACCCCACCCACCCACCCTAAGGCACCCCCCCCCCCAGGGTGGGTTTCGGCCATTTTTTTTCAGGTCCCTAAACGTCCAAAGAGGTCAAAAAAGTGGATTCTTGGGAAGATAGGAGGTTTTTAGGAGACTTTCTCTGAAGCAAAGACCTCCAAACCCTGACAGACCCTGAAACCAGGGTGTCGCGAGTACCCCTTTTTTACACGTGTTTCTTAAGGCTTCTACAGGGTTCTACAGGCAAAACAGCCGTTTTGGCCAAAAACCCGGTTTTTCAGGCAGGCAACCGGGTTTGCGGCTTGGGAAACGTGCCAGAGCGGTGTGAGAACCATGCGTGGGGGTTTGTAACCACTCGTTGCGTTGGTTGCGTTGCCTTCGCTACGTTGCGTACACATCGCTACGAGCACACCGGTTACGTTGTGTTGCATACGTTGCGTTCGTTGTGTAGAGATGGTTACGTACAGAGCGCAACGTACGGAGCGGTTGCGTTGCGTTGGTTGTGTTCGGTTGGTTACGTTCGTTGCGTTCCGATCGTTACGTACACATCGGTTGCGTTGCGTTGCATGCGTTGCGTTCGTTGTGTAGAGATCGATATGTACAGATCGCAACGTACGCATAGGTTGCGTTGTGTTGCACGCGTTGCATACAGAACGCAACGTACACACAGGTTGCGTTGCATCCGTTGCGTTGGTTGTGTTCGTTTCGTTACGTTCGTTGCGTTCTGATCGTTACGTACACATCGGTTGCGTTGCGTTGCATGCGTTGTGTTCGTTATGTTGAGATCGATATAAACAGATCGCAACGTACGCATAGGTTGCGTTGGTTGTGTTGCATCCGTTACGTTGCGTTCGTTGCGTTCTGATCGTTACGTACACATAGGTTGCGTTGCGTTGCATGCTTTGGTTGCATACGGATCGTAACGTATAGAGCGGATCCGTTTCGTTGTGTTCGGTTGCGTTTATCAACCACACCAGCCAGGAGTGTTAAGGATTGCCAAAAAAAACTAAATTCCTTAACACTCGGTGTTAAGGTCTTTAAGGTTGCTTCACCACCCCACCCACCCACCCACCCCCTCTAAGGCACCCCCCCCGCCCCCCCCCCCCGGGGTGGGTTTCGGCCATTTTTTTTCAGGTCTCTAAACGTCCAAAGAGGTCAAAAAAGTGGATTCTTGGGAAGATAGGAGGTTTTTTTGAGGGTTTGCAAATGAGAAAGACCTCCAAACCCTGACAGACCCTGAAACCAGGGTGTCGCGAGTACCCCTTTTTTACACGTGTATCTTAAGGGTTCTACAGGGTTATACAGGCAAAACAGGCGTTTTGGCCAAAAACCCGGTTTTTCAGGCAGGTAACCGGGTTTGAGGCTTGGGAAACGTGCCAGAGCGGTGTGAGAACCATGCGTGGGGGTTTGTAACCACTCGTTGCGTTGGTTGCGTTGCCTTCGCTACGTTGCGTTCGTTGCGTTCGTTGTGTAGAGATCGTTATATACAGAGTGCAACGAACAGAGCGGTTGCGTTGCGTTGGTTGTGTTCAGTTGGTTACGTTCGTTGCGTTCCGATCGTTACATACACATCGGTTGCGTTGCGTTGCATGCGTTGCGTTCGGTGCGTTGCTTCCGTGTCTTCGGTTCGAGACGTTACGTACCGAACGGTTGCGTTGCGTCGGTTGCATTCGTTCCGTTCACATCGTTCCGATCTGAACGGAACGATGTGAACGCAAGAAACGTATCGCATCGGTTGCGTTGGTTGGCTTCTGTGCGTTGCAAACCTTTCATACATCAACCACACCAGCCAGTGAGTGTTAAGGATTGCCAAAAAAAACTAAATGTTAAGGTCTTTAAGGTTGCTGATCACCCCACCCTCCCCGCGCGGGGTGGGTTTCGGCCATTTTTTTTCAGGTCTCTAAACGTCCACAGAGGTCAAAAAAGTGGATTCTTGGGAAGATAGGAGGTTTTTTTTAGGGTTTGCAAATGAGAAAGACCTCCAAACCCTGACAGACCCTGAAACGAGGGTGTCGCGAGTACCCCTTTTTTACACGTGTTTCTTAAGGGTTCTACAGGGTTCTACAGGCAAAACAGGCGTTTTGGCCGAAAACCCGGTTTTTCAGGCAGGTAACCGGGTTTGCGGCTTGGAAAACGTGCCAGCGCGCTGCGAGAACCATGCGTGGGGGTTTGTAACCGCTCGTTGCGTTGGTTGCGTTGCCTTCGCTACGTTGCGTACACATAGCTACGTGCACACCGGTTACGTTGTGTTGCATGCGTTGCGTTCGTTGTGTAGAGATCGTTATATACAGAGTGCAACGAACAGAGCGGTTGCGTTGCGTTGGTTGTGTTCGGTTGGTTACGTTCGTTGCGTTCCGATCGTTTCGTACACATCGGTTGCGTTGCGTTGCGTTCGTTGCGTTGCGTTCGTTGCATACAGATCGTTACGTACTCATCGCTTGCATTGCGTTGGATGCGTTGCGTTCGGTGCGTTGCGTTGCTTCCGTGTCTTCGGTTCGAGACGTTACGTACCGAACGGTTGCGTTGCGTCGGTTGCATTCGTTCCGTTCACATCGTTCCGATCTGAACGGAACGATGTGAACGCAAGAAACGTATCGCATCGGTTGCGTTGGTTGGCTTGTGTGCGTTGCAAACCTTTCATACATCAACCACACCAGCCAGTGAGTGTTAAGGATTGCCAAAAAAAACTAAATTTTTGTGTCCCCAGCACGCAGATCCTTAGTAAAGTACAGTCAAATGCTATCCCAGGGGGATAGGTTATCCTGAAATAACCTATCCCAGGGGGATAGCATAACCTATCCCCGGGGATAGGTTATGCTATCCCCTGGGGGATGGCATATGCTATCCCCAAATATGCTATCCCAGCGAACCTATCCCCATACCCCTAGCCACAGTGTACACGGAAAATTTCCCAAGGAAAAAAAAAAACCAAAATTGATTTTTTAAAAATGTGATTTTTGGGCTGTTTGCCGAGCCATCTCACCGACTCGGCAAGCCAACTCGACATCTTGCCGAGTTCTCCTCACTTAGAGCCATGGTAATAACCACCTATTTTTTGAAAATTTCGCTAAGTACACGGAAAATTTCCCAAGGAAAAAAAAAAACCAAAATTGATTTTTTAAAAATGTGATTTTTGGGCTGTTTGCCGAGCCATCTCACCGACTCGGCAAGCCAACTCGACATCTTGCCGAGTTCTCCTCACTTAGAGCCATGTTACGTACAAAACCGATGCTTCTAGACGGTGCGTTTTGTCACGAACAAAACCGACGCTTTTAGACGGTGCGTTTTGTTACGTACAAAACCGACGCTTTTAGACGGGTCGTTTTGTTACGTACAAAACCGACGCTTTTAGACGGTGCGTTTTGTCACGAACAAAACCGACGCTTTTAGACGGGTCGTTTTGTCACGAACAAAACCGACGCTTTTAGACGGTGCGTTTTGTTACGTACAAAACCGACGCTTTTAGACGGTGCGTTTTGTTACGTACAAAACCGACGCTTTTAGACAGTGCGTTTTGTTACGTACAAAACCGACGCTTTTAGACGGTGCGTTTTGTCACGAACAAAACCGACGCTTTTAGACGGTGCGTTTTGTCACGAACAAAACCGACGCTTTTAGACGGGTCGTTTTGTTACGTACAAAACCGATGCTTCTAGACGGTGCGTTTTGTCACGAACAAAACCGACGCTTTTAGACGGGTCGTTTTGTTACGTACAAAACCGATGCTTCTAGACGGTGCGTTTTGTCACGAACAAAACCGACGCTTTTAGACGGTGCGTTTTGTCACGAACAAAACCGACGCTTTTAGACGGTGCGTTTTGTCACGAACAAAACCGACGCTTTTAGACGGTGCGTTTTGTCACGAACAAAACCGACGCTTTTAGACGGGTCGTTTTGTTACGTACAAAACCGATGCTTCTAGACGGTGCGTTTTGTCACGAACAAAACCGACGCTTTTAGACGGTGCGTTTTGTCACGAACAAAACCGACGCTTTTAGACGGTGCGTTTTGTCACGTACAAAACCGACGCTTTTAGACGGTGCGTTTTGTTACGTGCAAAACCGACGCTTTTAGACGGTGCGTTTTGTTGCACACAAAACCGACGCTTTTAGACGGTGCGTTTTGTTGCACACAAAACCGACGCTTTTAGACGGTGCGTTTTGTTACGTACAAAACCGACGCTTTTAGACGGTGCGTTTTGTCACGAACAAAACCGACGCTTTTAGACGGTGCGTTTTGTCACGTACAAAACCGACGCTTTTAGACGGTGCGTTTTGTTACGTGCAAAACCGACGCTTTTAGACGGTGCGTTTTGTCACGAACAAAACCGACGCTTTTAGACGGTGCGTTTTGTTGCACACAAAACCGACGCTTTTAGACGGTGCGTTTTGTCACGAACAAAACCGACGCTTTTAGACGGTGCGTTTTGTTACGTACAAAACCGACGCTTTTAGACGGTGCGTTTTGTCACGAACAAAACCGACGCTTTTAGACGGTGCGTTTTGTTACGTACAAAACCGACGCTTTTAGACGGTGCGTTTTGTCACGAACAAAACCGACGCTTTTAGACGGTGCGTTTTGTCACGTGCAAAACCGACGCTTTTAGACGGGTCGTTTTGTTACGTGCAAAACCGACGCTTTTAGACGGTGCGTTTTGTTACGTGCAAAACCGACGCTTTTAGACGGTGCGTTTTGTCACGAACAAAACCGACGCTTTTAGACGGTGCGTTTTGTCACGTGCAAAACCGACGCTTTTAGACGGTGCGTTTTGTTACGTGCAAAACCGACGCTTTTAGACGGTGCGTTTTGTCACGAACAAAACCGACGCTTTTAGACGGTGCGTTTTGTTACGTACAAAACCGATGCTTCCAGACGGTGCGTTTTGTCACGTGCAAAACCGACGCTTTTAGACGGTGCGTTTTGTTACGTGCAAAACCGACGCTTTTAGACGGTGCGTTTTGTCACGAACAAAACCGACGCTTTTAGACGGTGCGTTTTGTTACGTACAAAACCGATGCTTTTAGAAGGTGCGTTTTGTTGCACACAAAACCGACGCTTTTAGACGGTGCGTTTTGTTACGTTACACTTTCCCCCCCCGCTTCATTTTTTGTGCATAGGATTATTTGGGCACCCGAATCCCCCCATTATTTTGTATTTTTTTAAGGGGTGGGAAGGTGACAAATGGGCACCTGGGTGGGTATACTAAATTCCTTAACACTCTGTGTTAAGGTTTTTAAGGTTGCTTTTGTGGCGTACCCCCCCACCCCTTGGCACCCCCGACGGGGTACCCCAAAAAATGACATTTCTCGCAGAGGCGCCAAAGTGTAAGATTTTTTCGGCATTGGAAAGATTCCTTAACACTCTGTGTTAAGGTTTTTAAGGTTGCTTTTGTGGCGTACCCCCCCACCCCTTGGCACCCCCGACGGGGTACCCCAAAAAATGACATTTCTCGCAGAGGCGCCAAAGTGTAAGATTTTTTCGGCATTGGAAAGATAGGGCCAAAAATCGAGTTCTTACTAAATCAGATCGCTGAGAGATTAGTTTTTAATTCTAGAAAACACTTGTGTTTTCTAGTTTTTAAAGGTTGCTTTCCTCGCCGCCCCCCAGTCTAACCCCTACCCTTCAGTCCCTGTAACCCCCCCCCCCCAGTCTCCCCCCCCCCCCCTGCTGGATCCGACCAAAAACCGGTTTTTTTTTCAGGGTGTAGAAGCTTCGCCCAGCTCAAAAAACTGTTTCTTTGGAAAGATCGGGCACTTTTTGGGGCGTGTATAACTCAGTTTGAGCTGGGAGCCGTTAGAGACCCTGACACCAGGGTGTCACGAGTACCCCTTTTATACACGTGTTTCTTAAGGGTTCTACAGGGTTCTACAGGCAAAACAGGCGTTTTGGCCAAAAACCCGGTTTTTCAGGCAGGTAACCGGGTTTGCGGCTTGGGAAACGTGCCAGCGAGCTGTGAGAACCATGCATGGGCCACACACGGCACGAGTTGTAGCAGCCCACCGTAGGTGGGCTGCGTTTGGTAACCACACGATACGGTTAACGCGTGTATCGCATATACATAGCGTTGTGTGTATCGTATACGAAGACCGTTGTGTGCATGGCTCGGAGCGTGGCTGCCACGTGTGGCGGTGACGTCGAGGTGTGGCAGGGGCGTGGCGGTCGCGTGGCAGCCACGCTTGCCACGCTTTCTCCTGGTCAACGTGGCGGTACCCCTGCCACACCGTGGCGGTCGTGGCAGCCACGACCGCCACGGTGTGGCAGACGTGGCTGCCACACCTGCCACGTCTGCCACATGTGGGAGCGGCGATTTCTGTGCTAACTGAACTCTGAAAAATTTTTTTGTGAGCACCCTATTTTGACGATTTGAGCTCATTAAAAGCAAAATCGGGCACTTTTGAGCATCTGTGGTCATCTAAAACGCGGTTTTGAGTTTCCGCCCTTAACTGGTACCTCAGAAAGTAGTTGTCGAAAAAAAAATTTTTCGAAAAAAAAAAATTTTTTTTTTCGCAAAGGGAAATCTCAGGCTACCCCTGATAGTGGATCCTTGGCTGTCCAAAAGTGCAAAAAAAACGCAAAATTTTGATGTTTTGACCACCTGTGGGCACCTAAAACGCACTTCTCTGCCCAAAAAACGGACCCCGATTTTTTCCTGAGCGTTTTTATGACTGTGAAATTTTTGAAATTTTTGTCTCGAAAATTTCAATTTTCGCAAAGGCAAAATTGAGTTATTTTGATGATTTTTTGCAGAAAAATGCAGGGAAATTGCTTAAAAAGGCTCAAAAGTTGAAAATTCTGGCTTTATTTGAAAGATTGGGCCAGAACTAGGAAAAAAGGGCCAAAAAAAAAAATAAGGATCGTAAGGGAAAATCGAATTCCGCGATTAATGAAGTCCGTCGTAACCGAGGTTTTATCATTCAGAATGAAGTCCGTCGTAATCGAGGTTTCATCGTTCAAAATGAAGTCCGTCGTAACCGATGTTTTATCATTCAGAATGAAGTCCGTCGTAACCGAGGTTTTATCATTCAGAATGAAGCCCGTCGTAATAGAGGTTTCATTGTTCATAATGAAGTCCGTCGTAATCGAGTCCTTATTTTTCAAGAATGAAGTTCGTTGTATTCGCTACTCCTCTTTGAAAAATAAAGTCTGTCGTATTCTTTATTATATTTTTCATTTATTTCTTCAGAAATGAAGTCCTTCGTAGCCCACACGATCACTACAGACAATATGTGAGTATACAAAACAAAGATTATTTTTGAACTTTTCATTTCATACATCAACCCCTGTTCTCCTCCCTAAACCCTACCCATTTTTTTACACTACACCACAGAAACCACACTAAATACTTCCTACTCTCTCTTTTGACAGTGGCAGGATTTCAGAAGTCCTCCACTCCTCGCAAAAGAATGGACACTTTTGGTACCAACTTTTCCTTAGGGATTTTAACTTTTGTGGCGCTTCGCGCCGAAGGGCGAAGCCCTTAGGCGCGAAGCGCCACAAAAGTTAAAATCCCTAAGGAAAAGTTGGTACCAAAAGTGTCTCAAAATGGACATCTATTTTTTGGCTTTTTGACCACCTGTGTGGCTGCCACGTGGCAGCCACGTGGCAGCCACGCTGCCACGTGTGGCTGCCACACTCCTAGCCATGACCTCTACGTTAGTAGATTTCCAGGTTGACCGTAGAGCAACCAAACTTTTTTGCTTTTTTTGCTAACACAAAAGTTAAAATCCCTAAGGAAAAGTTGGTACCAAAAGTGTCTCAAAATGGACATCTATTTTTTGGCTTTTTGACCACCTGTGTGGCTGCCACGTGGCAGCCACGTGGCAGCCACGCTGCCACGTGTGGCTGCCACACTCCTAGCCATGACCTCTACGTTAGTAGATTTCCAGGTTGACCGTAGAGCAACCAAACTTTTTTGCTTTTTTTGCTAACACAAAAGTTAAAATCCCTAAGGAAAAGTTGGTACCAAAAGTGTCTCAAAATGGACATCTATTTTTTGGCTTTTTGACCACCTGTGTGGCTGCCACGTGGCAGCCACGTGGCAGCCACGCTGCCACGTGTGGCTGCCACACTCCTAGCCATGACCTCTACGTTAGTAGATTTCCAGGTTGACCGTAGAGCAACCAAACTTTTTTGCTTTTTTTGCTAACACAAAAGTTAAAATCCCTAAGGAAAAGTTGGTACCAAAAGTGTCTCAAAATGGACATCTATTTTTTGGCTTTTTGACCACCTGTGTGGCTGCCACGTGGCAGCCACGTGGCAGCCACGCTGCCACGTGTGGCTGCCACACTCCTAGCCATGACCTCTACGTTAGTAGATTTCCAGGTTGACCGTAGAGCAACCAAACTTTTTTGCTTTTTTTGCTAACACAAAAGTTAAAATCCCTAAGGAAAAGTTGGTACCAAAAGTGTCTCAAAATGGACATCTATTTTTTGGCTTTTTGACCACCTGTGTGGCTGCCACGTGGCAGCCACGTGGCAGCCACGCTGCCACGTGTGGCTGCCACACTCCTAGCCATGACCTCTACGTTAGTAGATTTCCAGGTTGACCGTAGAGCAACCAAACTTTTTTGCTTTTTTTGCTAACACAAAAGTTAAAATCCCTAAGGAAAAGTTGGTACCAAAAGTGTCTCAAAATGGACATCTATTTTTTGGCTTTTTGACCACCTGTGTGGCTGCCACGTGGCAGCCACGTGGCAGCCACGCTGCCACGTGTGGCTGCCACACTCCTAGCCATGACCTCTACGTTAGTAGATTTCCAGGTTGACCGTAGAGCAACCAAACTTTTTTGCTTTTTTTGCTAACACAAAAGTTAAAATCCCTAAGGAAAAGTTGGTACCAAAAGTGTCTCAAAATGGACATCTATTTTTTGGCTTTTTGACCACCTGTGTGGCTGCCACGTGGCAGCCACGTGGCAGCCACGCTGCCACGTGTGGCTGCCACACTCCTAGCCATGACCTCTACGTTAGTAGATTTCCAGGTTGACCGTAGAGCAACCAAACTTTTTTGCTTTTTTTGCTAACACAAAAGTTAAAATCCCTAAGGAAAAGTTGGTACCAAAAGTGTCTCAAAATGGACATCTATTTTTTGGCTTTTTGACCACCTGTGTGGCTGCCACGTGGCAGCCACGTGGCAGCCACGCTGCCACGTGTGGCTGCCACACTCCTAGCCATGACCTCTACGTTAGTAGATTTCCAGGTTGACCGTAGAGCAACCAAACTTTTTTGCTTTTTTTGCTAACACAAAAGTTAAAATCCCTAAGGAAAAGTTGGTACCAAAAGTGTCTCAAAATGGACATCTATTTTTTGGCTTTTTGACCACCTGTGTGGCTGCCACGTGGCAGCCACGTGGCAGCCACGCTGCCACGTGTGGCTGCCACACTCCTAGCCATGACCTCTACGTTAGTAGATTTCCAGGTTGACCGTAGAGCAACCAAACTTTTTTGCTTTTTTTGCTAACACAAAAGTTAAAATCCCTAAGGAAAAGTTGGTACCAAAAGTGTCTCAAAATGGACATCTATTTTTTGGCTTTTTGACCACCTGTGTGGCTGCCACGTGGCAGCCACGTGGCAGCCACGCTGCCACGTGTGGCTGCCACACTCCTAGCCATGACCTCTACGTTAGTAGATTTCCAGGTTGACCGTAGAGCAACCAAACTTTTTTGCTTTTTTTGCTAACACAAAAGTTAAAATCCCTAAGGAAAAGTTGGTACCAAAAGTGTCTCAAAATGGACATCTATTTTTTGGCTTTTTGACCACCTGTGTGGCTGCCACGTGGCAGCCACGTGGCAGCCACGCTGCCACGTGTGGCTGCCACACTCCTAGCCATGACCTCTACGTTAGTAGATTTCCAGGTTGACCGTAGAGCAACCAAACTTTTTTGCTTTTTTTGCTAACACAAAAGTTAAAATCCCTAAGGAAAAGTTGGTACCAAAAGTGTCTCAAAATGGACATCTATTTTTTGGCTTTTTGACCACCTGTGTGGCTGCCACGTGGCAGCCACGTGGCAGCCACGCTGCCACGTGTGGCTGCCACACTCCTAGCCATGACCTCTACGTTAGTAGATTTCCAGGTTGACCGTAGAGCAACCAAACTTTTTTGCTTTTTTTGCTAACACAAAAGTTAAAATCCCTAAGGAAAAGTTGGTACCAAAAGTGTCTCAAAATGGACATCTATTTTTTGGCTTTTTGACCACCTGTGTGGCTGCCACGTGGCAGCCACGTGGCAGCCACGCTGCCACGTGTGGCTGCCACACTCCTAGCCATGACCTCTACGTTAGTAGATTTCCAGGTTGACCGTAGAGCAACCAAACTTTTTTGCTTTTTTTGCTAACACAAAAGTTAAAATCCCTAAGGAAAAGTTGGTACCAAAAGTGTCTCAAAATGGACATCTATTTTTTGGCTTTTTGACCACCTGTGTGGCTGCCACGTGGCAGCCACGTGGCAGCCACGCTGCCACGTGTGGCTGCCACACTCCTAGCCATGACCTCTACGTTAGTAGATTTCCAGGTTGACCGTAGAGCAACCAAACTTTTTTGCTTTTTTTGCTAACACAAAAGTTAAAATCCCTAAGGAAAAGTTGGTACCAAAAGTGTCTCAAAATGGACATCTATTTTTTGGCTTTTTGACCACCTGTGTGGCTGCCACGTGGCAGCCACGTGGCAGCCACGCTGCCACGTGTGGCTGCCACACTCCTAGCCATGACCTCTACGTTAGTAGATTTCCAGGTTGACCGTAGAGCAACCAAACTTTTTTGCTTTTTTTGCTAACACAAAAGTTAAAATCCCTAAGGAAAAGTTGGTACCAAAAGTGTCTCAAAATGGACATCTATTTTTTGGCTTTTTGACCACCTGTGTGGCTGCCACGTGGCAGCCACGTGGCAGCCACGCTGCCACGTGTGGCTGCCACACTCCTAGCCATGACCTCTACGTTAGTAGATTTCCAGGTTGACCGTAGAGCAACCAAACTTTTTTGCTTTTTTTGCTAACACAAAAGTTAAAATCCCTAAGGAAAAGTTGGTACCAAAAGTGTCTCAAAATGGACATCTATTTTTTGGCTTTTTGACCACCTGTGTGGCTGCCACGTGGCAGCCACGTGGCAGCCACGCTGCCACGTGTGGCTGCCACACTCCTAGCCATGACCTCTACGTTAGTAGATTTCCAGGTTGACCGTAGAGCAACCAAACTTTTTTGCTTTTTTTGCTAACACAAAAGTTAAAATCCCTAAGGAAAAGTTGGTACCAAAAGTGTCTCAAAATGGACATCTATTTTTTGGCTTTTTGACCACCTGTGTGGCTGCCACGTGGCAGCCACGTGGCAGCCACGCTGCCACGTGTGGCTGCCACACTCCTAGCCATGACCTCTACGTTAGTAGATTTCCAGGTTGACCGTAGAGCAACCAAACTTTTTTGCTTTTTTTGCTAACACAAAAGTTAAAATCCCTAAGGAAAAGTTGGTACCAAAAGTGTCTCAAAATGGACATCTATTTTTTGGCTTTTTGACCACCTGTGTGGCTGCCACGTGGCAGCCACGTGGCAGCCACGCTGCCACGTGTGGCTGCCACACTCCTAGCCATGACCTCTACGTTAGTAGATTTCCAGGTTGACCGTAGAGCAACCAAACTTTTTTGCTTTTTTTGCTAACACAAAAGTTAAAATCCCTAAGGAAAAGTTGGTACCAAAAGTGTCTCAAAATGGACATCTATTTTTTGGCTTTTTGACCACCTGTGTGGCTGCCACGTGGCAGCCACGTGGCAGCCACGCTGCCACGTGTGGCTGCCACACTCCTAGCCATGACCTCTACGTTAGTAGATTTCCAGGTTGACCGTAGAGCAACCAAACTTTTTTGCTTTTTTTGCTAACACAAAAGTTAAAATCCCTAAGGAAAAGTTGGTACCAAAAGTGTCTCAAAATGGACATCTATTTTTTGGCTTTTTGACCACCTGTGTGGCTGCCACGTGGCAGCCACGTGGCAGCCACGCTGCCACGTGTGGCTGCCACACTCCTAGCCATGACCTCTACGTTAGTAGATTTCCAGGTTGACCGTAGAGCAACCAAACTTTTTTGCTTTTTTTGCTAACACAAAAGTTAAAATCCCTAAGGAAAAGTTGGTACCAAAAGTGTCTCAAAATGGACATCTATTTTTTGGCTTTTTGACCACCTGTGTGGCTGCCACGTGGCAGCCACGTGGCAGCCACGCTGCCACGTGTGGCTGCCACACTCCTAGCCATGACCTCTACGTTAGTAGATTTCCAGGTTGACCGTAGAGCAACCAAACTTTTTTGCTTTTTTTGCTAACACAAAAGTTAAAATCCCTAAGGAAAAGTTGGTACCAAAAGTGTCTCAAAATGGACATCTATTTTTTGGCTTTTTGACCACCTGTGTGGCTGCCACGTGGCAGCCACGTGGCAGCCACGCTGCCACGTGTGGCTGCCACACTCCTAGCCATGACCTCTACGTTAGTAGATTTCCAGGTTGACCGTAGAGCAACCAAACTTTTTTGCTTTTTTTGCTAACACAAAAGTTAAAATCCCTAAGGAAAAGTTGGTACCAAAAGTGTCTCAAAATGGACATCTATTTTTTGGCTTTTTGACCACCTGTGTGGCTGCCACGTGGCAGCCACGTGGCAGCCACGCTGCCACGTGTGGCTGCCACACTCCTAGCCATGACCTCTACGTTAGTAGATTTCCAGGTTGACCGTAGAGCAACCAAACTTTTTTGCTTTTTTTGCTAACACAAAAGTTAAAATCCCTAAGGAAAAGTTGGTACCAAAAGTGTCTCAAAATGGACATCTATTTTTTGGCTTTTTGACCACCTGTGTGGCTGCCACGTGGCAGCCACGTGGCAGCCACGCTGCCACGTGTGGCTGCCACACTCCTAGCCATGACCTCTACGTTAGTAGATTTCCAGGTTGACCGTAGAGCAACCAAACTTTTTTGCTTTTTTTGCTAACACAAAAGTTAAAATCCCTAAGGAAAAGTTGGTACCAAAAGTGTCTCAAAATGGACATCTATTTTTTGGCTTTTTGACCACCTGTGTGGCTGCCACGTGGCAGCCACGTGGCAGCCACGCTGCCACGTGTGGCTGCCACACTCCTAGCCATGACCTCTACGTTAGTAGATTTCCAGGTTGACCGTAGAGCAACCAAACTTTTTTGCTTTTTTTGCTAACACAAAAGTTAAAATCCCTAAGGAAAAGTTGGTACCAAAAGTGTCTCAAAATGGACATCTATTTTTTGGCTTTTTGACCACCTGTGTGGCTGCCACGTGGCAGCCACGTGGCAGCCACGCTGCCACGTGTGGCTGCCACACTCCTAGCCATGACCTCTACGTTAGTAGATTTCCAGGTTGACCGTAGAGCAACCAAACTTTTTTGCTTTTTTTGCTAACACAAAAGTTAAAATCCCTAAGGAAAAGTTGGTACCAAAAGTGTCTCAAAATGGACATCTATTTTTTGGCTTTTTGACCACCTGTGTGGCTGCCACGTGGCAGCCACGTGGCAGCCACGCTGCCACGTGTGGCTGCCACACTCCTAGCCATGACCTCTACGTTAGTAGATTTCCAGGTTGACCGTAGAGCAACCAAACTTTTTTGCTTTTTTTGCTAACACAAAAGTTAAAATCCCTAAGGAAAAGTTGGTACCAAAAGTGTCTCAAAATGGACATCTATTTTTTGGCTTTTTGACCACCTGTGTGGCTGCCACGTGGCAGCCACGTGGCAGCCACGCTGCCACGTGTGGCTGCCACACTCCTAGCCATGACCTCTACGTTAGTAGATTTCCAGGTTGACCGTAGAGCAACCAAACTTTTTTGCTTTTTTTGCTAACACAAAAGTTAAAATCCCTAAGGAAAAGTTGGTACCAAAAGTGTCTCAAAATGGACATCTATTTTTTGGCTTTTTGACCACCTGTGTGGCTGCCACGTGGCAGCCACGTGGCAGCCACGCTGCCACGTGTGGCTGCCACACTCCTAGCCATGACCTCTACGTTAGTAGATTTCCAGGTTGACCGTAGAGCAACCAAACTTTTTTGCTTTTTTTGCTAACACAAAAGTTAAAATCCCTAAGGAAAAGTTGGTACCAAAAGTGTCTCAAAATGGACATCTATTTTTTGGCTTTTTGACCACCTGTGTGGCTGCCACGTGGCAGCCACGTGGCAGCCACGCTGCCACGTGTGGCTGCCACACTCCTAGCCATGACCTCTACGTTAGTAGATTTCCAGGTTGACCGTAGAGCAACCAAACTTTTTTGCTTTTTTTGCTAACACAAAAGTTAAAATCCCTAAGGAAAAGTTGGTACCAAAAGTGTCTCAAAATGGACATCTATTTTTTGGCTTTTTGACCACCTGTGTGGCTGCCACGTGGCAGCCACGTGGCAGCCACGCTGCCACGTGTGGCTGCCACACTCCTAGCCATGACCTCTACGTTAGTAGATTTCCAGGTTGACCGTAGAGCAACCAAACTTTTTTGCTTTTTTTGCTAACACAAAAGTTAAAATCCCTAAGGAAAAGTTGGTACCAAAAGTGTCTCAAAATGGACATCTATTTTTTGGCTTTTTGACCACCTGTGTGGCTGCCACGTGGCAGCCACGTGGCAGCCACGCTGCCACGTGTGGCTGCCACACTCCTAGCCATGACCTCTACGTTAGTAGATTTCCAGGTTGACCGTAGAGCAACCAAACTTTTTTGCTTTTTTTGCTAACACAAAAGTTAAAATCCCTAAGGAAAAGTTGGTACCAAAAGTGTCTCAAAATGGACATCTATTTTTTGGCTTTTTGACCACCTGTGTGGCTGCCACGTGGCAGCCACGTGGCAGCCACGCTGCCACGTGTGGCTGCCACACTCCTAGCCATGACCTCTACGTTAGTAGATTTCCAGGTTGACCGTAGAGCAACCAAACTTTTTTGCTTTTTTTGCTAACACAAAAGTTAAAATCCCTAAGGAAAAGTTGGTACCAAAAGTGTCTCAAAATGGACATCTATTTTTTGGCTTTTTGACCACCTGTGTGGCTGCCACGTGGCAGCCACGTGGCAGCCACGCTGCCACGTGTGGCTGCCACACTCCTAGCCATGACCTCTACGTTAGTAGATTTCCAGGTTGACCGTAGAGCAACCAAACTTTTTTGCTTTTTTTGCTAACACAAAAGTTAAAATCCCTAAGGAAAAGTTGGTACCAAAAGTGTCTCAAAATGGACATCTATTTTTTGGCTTTTTGACCACCTGTGTGGCTGCCACGTGGCAGCCACGTGGCAGCCACGCTGCCACGTGTGGCTGCCACACTCCTAGCCATGACCTCTACGTTAGTAGATTTCCAGGTTGACCGTAGAGCAACCAAACTTTTTTGCTTTTTTTGCTAACACAAAAGTTAAAATCCCTAAGGAAAAGTTGGTACCAAAAGTGTCTCAAAATGGACATCTATTTTTTGGCTTTTTGACCACCTGTGTGGCTGCCACGTGGCAGCCACGTGGCAGCCACGCTGCCACGTGTGGCTGCCACACTCCTAGCCATGACCTCTACGTTAGTAGATTTCCAGGTTGACCGTAGAGCAACCAAACTTTTTTGCTTTTTTTGCTAACACAAAAGTTAAAATCCCTAAGGAAAAGTTGGTACCAAAAGTGTCTCAAAATGGACATCTATTTTTTGGCTTTTTGACCACCTGTGTGGCTGCCACGTGGCAGCCACGTGGCAGCCACGCTGCCACGTGTGGCTGCCACACTCCTAGCCATGACCTCTACGTTAGTAGATTTCCAGGTTGACCGTAGAGCAACCAAACTTTTTTGCTTTTTTTGCTAACACAAAAGTTAAAATCCCTAAGGAAAAGTTGGTACCAAAAGTGTCTCAAAATGGACATCTATTTTTTGGCTTTTTGACCACCTGTGTGGCTGCCACGTGGCAGCCACGTGGCAGCCACGCTGCCACGTGTGGCTGCCACACTCCTAGCCATGACCTCTACGTTAGTAGATTTCCAGGTTGACCGTAGAGCAACCAAACTTTTTTGCTTTTTTTGCTAACACAAAAGTTAAAATCCCTAAGGAAAAGTTGGTACCAAAAGTGTCTCAAAATGGACATCTATTTTTTGGCTTTTTGACCACCTGTGTGGCTGCCACGTGGCAGCCACGTGGCAGCCACGCTGCCACGTGTGGCTGCCACACTCCTAGCCATGACCTCTACGTTAGTAGATTTCCAGGTTGACCGTAGAGCAACCAAACTTTTTTGCTTTTTTTGCTAACACAAAAGTTAAAATCCCTAAGGAAAAGTTGGTACCAAAAGTGTCTCAAAATGGACATCTATTTTTTGGCTTTTTGACCACCTGTGTGGCTGCCACGTGGCAGCCACGTGGCAGCCACGCTGCCACGTGTGGCTGCCACACTCCTAGCCATGACCTCTACGTTAGTAGATTTCCAGGTTGACCGTAGAGCAACCAAACTTTTTTGCTTTTTTTGCTAACACAAAAGTTAAAATCCCTAAGGAAAAGTTGGTACCAAAAGTGTCTCAAAATGGACATCTATTTTTTGGCTTTTTGACCACCTGTGTGGCTGCCACGTGGCAGCCACGTGGCAGCCACGCTGCCACGTGTGGCTGCCACACTCCTAGCCATGACCTCTACGTTAGTAGATTTCCAGGTTGACCGTAGAGCAACCAAACTTTTTTGCTTTTTTTGCTAACACAAAAGTTAAAATCCCTAAGGAAAAGTTGGTACCAAAAGTGTCTCAAAATGGACATCTATTTTTTGGCTTTTTGACCACCTGTGTGGCTGCCACGTGGCAGCCACGTGGCAGCCACGCTGCCACGTGTGGCTGCCACACTCCTAGCCATGACCTCTACGTTAGTAGATTTCCAGGTTGACCGTAGAGCAACCAAACTTTTTTGCTTTTTTTGCTAACACAAAAGTTAAAATCCCTAAGGAAAAGTTGGTACCAAAAGTGTCTCAAAATGGACATCTATTTTTTGGCTTTTTGACCACCTGTGTGGCTGCCACGTGGCAGCCACGTGGCAGCCACGCTGCCACGTGTGGCTGCCACACTCCTAGCCATGACCTCTACGTTAGTAGATTTCCAGGTTGACCGTAGAGCAACCAAACTTTTTTGCTTTTTTTGCTAACACAAAAGTTAAAATCCCTAAGGAAAAGTTGGTACCAAAAGTGTCTCAAAATGGACATCTATTTTTTGGCTTTTTGACCACCTGTGTGGCTGCCACGTGGCAGCCACGTGGCAGCCACGCTGCCACGTGTGGCTGCCACACTCCTAGCCATGACCTCTACGTTAGTAGATTTCCAGGTTGACCGTAGAGCAACCAAACTTTTTTGCTTTTTTTGCTAACACAAAAGTTAAAATCCCTAAGGAAAAGTTGGTACCAAAAGTGTCTCAAAATGGACATCTATTTTTTGGCTTTTTGACCACCTGTGTGGCTGCCACGTGGCAGCCACGTGGCAGCCACGCTGCCACGTGTGGCTGCCACACTCCTAGCCATGACCTCTACGTTAGTAGATTTCCAGGTTGACCGTAGAGCAACCAAACTTTTTTGCTTTTTTTGCTAACACAAAAGTTAAAATCCCTAAGGAAAAGTTGGTACCAAAAGTGTCTCAAAATGGACATCTATTTTTTGGCTTTTTGACCACCTGTGTGGCTGCCACGTGGCAGCCACGTGGCAGCCACGCTGCCACGTGTGGCTGCCACACTCCTAGCCATGACCTCTACGTTAGTAGATTTCCAGGTTGACCGTAGAGCAACCAAACTTTTTTGCTTTTTTTGCTAACACAAAAGTTAAAATCCCTAAGGAAAAGTTGGTACCAAAAGTGTCTCAAAATGGACATCTATTTTTTGGCTTTTTGACCACCTGTGTGGCTGCCACGTGGCAGCCACGTGGCAGCCACGCTGCCACGTGTGGCTGCCACACTCCTAGCCATGACCTCTACGTTAGTAGATTTCCAGGTTGACCGTAGAGCAACCAAACTTTTTTGCTTTTTTTGCTAACACAAAAGTTAAAATCCCTAAGGAAAAGTTGGTACCAAAAGTGTCTCAAAATGGACATCTATTTTTTGGCTTTTTGACCACCTGTGTGGCTGCCACGTGGCAGCCACGTGGCAGCCACGCTGCCACGTGTGGCTGCCACACTCCTAGCCATGACCTCTACGTTAGTAGATTTCCAGGTTGACCGTAGAGCAACCAAACTTTTTTGCTTTTTTTGCTAACACAAAAGTTAAAATCCCTAAGGAAAAGTTGGTACCAAAAGTGTCTCAAAATGGACATCTATTTTTTGGCTTTTTGACCACCTGTGTGGCTGCCACGTGGCAGCCACGTGGCAGCCACGCTGCCACGTGTGGCTGCCACACTCCTAGCCATGACCTCTACGTTAGTAGATTTCCAGGTTGACCGTAGAGCAACCAAACTTTTTTGCTTTTTTTGCTAACACAAAAGTTAAAATCCCTAAGGAAAAGTTGGTACCAAAAGTGTCTCAAAATGGACATCTATTTTTTGGCTTTTTGACCACCTGTGTGGCTGCCACGTGGCAGCCACGTGGCAGCCACGCTGCCACGTGTGGCTGCCACACTCCTAGCCATGACCTCTACGTTAGTAGATTTCCAGGTTGACCGTAGAGCAACCAAACTTTTTTGCTTTTTTTGCTAACACAAAAGTTAAAATCCCTAAGGAAAAGTTGGTACCAAAAGTGTCTCAAAATGGACATCTATTTTTTGGCTTTTTGACCACCTGTGTGGCTGCCACGTGGCAGCCACGTGGCAGCCACGCTGCCACGTGTGGCTGCCACACTCCTAGCCATGACCTCTACGTTAGTAGATTTCCAGGTTGACCGTAGAGCAACCAAACTTTTTTGCTTTTTTTGCTAACACAAAAGTTAAAATCCCTAAGGAAAAGTTGGTACCAAAAGTGTCTCAAAATGGACATCTATTTTTTGGCTTTTTGACCACCTGTGTGGCTGCCACGTGGCAGCCACGTGGCAGCCACGCTGCCACGTGTGGCTGCCACACTCCTAGCCATGACCTCTACGTTAGTAGATTTCCAGGTTGACCGTAGAGCAACCAAACTTTTTTGCTTTTTTTGCTAACACAAAAGTTAAAATCCCTAAGGAAAAGTTGGTACCAAAAGTGTCTCAAAATGGACATCTATTTTTTGGCTTTTTGACCACCTGTGTGGCTGCCACGTGGCAGCCACGTGGCAGCCACGCTGCCACGTGTGGCTGCCACACTCCTAGCCATGACCTCTACGTTAGTAGATTTCCAGGTTGACCGTAGAGCAACCAAACTTTTTTGCTTTTTTTGCTAACACAAAAGTTAAAATCCCTAAGGAAAAGTTGGTACCAAAAGTGTCTCAAAATGGACATCTATTTTTTGGCTTTTTGACCACCTGTGTGGCTGCCACGTGGCAGCCACGTGGCAGCCACGCTGCCACGTGTGGCTGCCACACTCCTAGCCATGACCTCTACGTTAGTAGATTTCCAGGTTGACCGTAGAGCAACCAAACTTTTTTGCTTTTTTTGCTAACACAAAAGTTAAAATCCCTAAGGAAAAGTTGGTACCAAAAGTGTCTCAAAATGGACATCTATTTTTTGGCTTTTTGACCACCTGTGTGGCTGCCACGTGGCAGCCACGTGGCAGCCACGCTGCCACGTGTGGCTGCCACACTCCTAGCCATGACCTCTACGTTAGTAGATTTCCAGGTTGACCGTAGAGCAACCAAACTTTTTTGCTTTTTTTGCTAACACAAAAGTTAAAATCCCTAAGGAAAAGTTGGTACCAAAAGTGTCTCAAAATGGACATCTATTTTTTGGCTTTTTGACCACCTGTGTGGCTGCCACGTGGCAGCCACGTGGCAGCCACGCTGCCACGTGTGGCTGCCACACTCCTAGCCATGACCTCTACGTTAGTAGATTTCCAGGTTGACCGTAGAGCAACCAAACTTTTTTGCTTTTTTTGCTAACACAAAAGTTAAAATCCCTAAGGAAAAGTTGGTACCAAAAGTGTCTCAAAATGGACATCTATTTTTTGGCTTTTTGACCACCTGTGTGGCTGCCACGTGGCAGCCACGTGGCAGCCACGCTGCCACGTGTGGCTGCCACACTCCTAGCCATGACCTCTACGTTAGTAGATTTCCAGGTTGACCGTAGAGCAACCAAACTTTTTTGCTTTTTTTGCTAACACAAAAGTTAAAATCCCTAAGGAAAAGTTGGTACCAAAAGTGTCTCAAAATGGACATCTATTTTTTGGCTTTTTGACCACCTGTGTGGCTGCCACGTGGCAGCCACGTGGCAGCCACGCTGCCACGTGTGGCTGCCACACTCCTAGCCATGACCTCTACGTTAGTAGATTTCCAGGTTGACCGTAGAGCAACCAAACTTTTTTGCTTTTTTTGCTAACACAAAAGTTAAAATCCCTAAGGAAAAGTTGGTACCAAAAGTGTCTCAAAATGGACATCTATTTTTTGGCTTTTTGACCACCTGTGTGGCTGCCACGTGGCAGCCACGTGGCAGCCACGCTGCCACGTGTGGCTGCCACACTCCTAGCCATGAGACGGGTCGTTTTGTTACGTACAAAACCGATGCTTCTAGACGGTGCGTTTTGTTACGTACAAAACCGATGCTTCTAGACGGTGCGTTTTGTTACGTACAAAACCGACGCTTTTAGACGGTGCGTTTTGTCACGTACAAAACCGACGCTTTTAGACGGGTCGTTTTGTTACGTACAAAACCGATGCTTCTAGACGGTGCGTTTTGTCACGAACAAAACCGACGCTTTTAGACGGTGCGTTTTGTCACGAACAAAACCGACGCTTTTAGACGGTGCGTTTTGTTACGTACAAAACCGATGCTTTTAGACGGTGCGTTTTGTCACGTGCAAAACCGACGCTTTTAGACGGTGCGTTTTGTCACGTACAAAACCGACGCTTTTAGACGGTGCGTTTTGTCACGAACAAAACCGACGCTTTTAGACGGTGCGTTTTGTTACGTACAAAACCGATGCTTTTAGACGGTGCGTTTTGTCACGTGCAAAACCGACGCTTTTAGACGGTGCGTTTTGTCACGAACAAAACCGACGCTTTTAGACGGTGCGTTTTGTTACGTGCAAAACCGATGCTTCTAGACGGTGCGTTTTGTTACGTACAAAACCCACGCTTTTAGACGGTGCGTTTTGTTGCACACAAAACCAGAGGTATTACGTTGCGTTGGTTGTGTTCGGTTAGTTCCGTTAGATGTGTTCTATTAGTTACGTACACATCGGTTGTGTTGCTTTGCTGCTACATCCGTTACGTTGCGTTTATTGTTTACAGATCGTTTGGTGTACATCGCTTGCGTTGTGTTGATTGTGTTTGGTTGCTTGCGTTCGTTGAGTTGCGTTACGTCGGTTCCGTGTGATTGGTTCAGGCCGTAACGTTCTGATCGGTTGCGTTGTGTCGTTTATATTCGTTCCGTTCACATCGTTCGGATTTGAACGGAACGATGTGAACGCAAGAAACGTATCGCATCGGTTGCTTTGGTTGGCTTTTGTGCGTTGCAATCCTTTAGTGCAGCAACGACTCCAGCCAGTGAGTGTTAAGGATTGCCAAAAAAATCGGATTCTCTAGCTGTACCTGTATGGTAACGTGTTATTATTTTGGCTGTACTTACAAAGCAACCTAGAACGTAAGTGACCATTCCTGTGTTTGTTTTAGGGTGACCTATTTTTGTAGTGTGCTGGCGCTGATACCTGTTGTACTGGCAAAGGACTCGTTGTGGGATTGTGGGTGGATTTTGCTTTAGCATACCTTTGAACTTTGTGGGTGTTGAATGGTGGGTTGTGTGGAGTTTCAATGGGAAGTTGTGATGGAAGCTGTGTGATCACCGCCTCGTTCTGTCACTGCGTAACGGAGTTTGCAACGCCAGACACCGGTTTTGGGACAAAGGTTTACCGTGTTTGGTAACCAAGTAACTTTAAATTACTGTGTACATAGTGTTAAGGGATAATACATAGAGTGATCTGAGATTGCAAAACAGTTGTTATATTTTTTGTGTTTGTGTTTTGTCAGTTGTGTTGTACCCTGTGCCGGTATAATCAAGCTTTGGAAATCCATAATAATTATTTGTTTTGTTACCACCCAGGGTCCCCTCTAATTTCTGTACCCCCCGACGAATAATTTTTATCGAGATAAAGTTGAGTTACTATCTCAACCAGACATAACACCCGCACCTTACACGTAAATAAATGTTTTCATGATTTGGCTATGTTTGCTGAGTTTTCTGCGGGCGAACTGGTTGAAGGGTGGGGATCTGACGTGAAACCGCAGGACACAGACACACCCCTTGTTGTAGATTCTTTAGGCTCGTTTGTCCCAGCGGCACCTAATGCGACCCGGAAAGGCAGGATCCTAGACAGCAGACGTGTGCACGGGAAATGTGCCCCACTTGAATGGAAGGCACGCTCTGTGTACAAACGAGCTGAGTTCGTGTGTGCGAGGGACCATGCGTTGGACCTGCCCTCACCGCGGCCGATGCACCCTGCACATGACAGTGTCGCTTCAACGTCAGCTACAGCCTCAGTGCACCCTCTGCGGCGAACGTTCCTTCCACGCCTGCACGGGTCAAAGGAATGGGAGCGCATGAAGGAGAAGGATGATATACAGTACCCAAACCCGGCTGTGGAGGCAGATAATACACAGTCACTTCTAAGTGCGAGCGGGAAGCGACGTGTGCTCACACGCGACAAGAGTGCGAAGACGACGCGGACCCCAGCCCTGGGAAAGGCACGACAATTCAGAGAGTATTCAAAGTGTTCGTACCTCCTCAAGAGCATAGATCGTGAGCGTGCGAAGTTGGAAAGGAAAAGCAAGGCGCTGTGCGATATGATGGAGCAAGAAACACGTGATGCACAAATACAACGTATGACTGCAGATGCAGGGTGGCGAAAACTCAGCGGGGTGCTTGAGTCGGTTCGTGAGGTGTGCTAACCTACCCCTTTTTCTGTGAGTGCCTGCAGTTTTCCAGCAGGCAGTCTCCCAAGAGAATCTTAAAACCGTCTGCTCTACCAACTTATGCTTATAGTATTGCTTTATTTTATTTCTTTGACAGTGGTTTTGGGTAAGTAAGATGTGTTTTACAGGTTATGTTCTCTAATGAGTCCTTTTCTGACACACATCCCCACCTGCAACACCACCACTACCCCGTCCCTATAGAAGGCGCCCATGCCGAAGTACGTCTACCCCTTAAGCGACTCTCGGGCTTTAGAGTTTGCTGATGACCGGTACAGACGTCACACACGCATGCATCGTATGGGCGAGACACGCCACCCACCTTCGTTCAAGACGCCAGTCACCACACCCGAGTTAGAGGGCCCTATCCCGTCTGGCAATACAGCAGACAGCACGCTCGATCTGCCTGACAGCCCAACTGTCCGTACATCGTTCTGTGTCAAGTCTGCAAGTGGCGAGTACATGTCTGGTGTCTCGAGAGTTTTTCCGAGGTATGTTCCTAAATTATTAACTCTTTACGGACAGCAGTGAGTCATACATGTCCACGCAAGTGTAAGACTGGACTTTTTTTTGATAAAACAACTTGTTGTCAATTCTAAAAAGATTGGAGGCAGCGCTGCAGGGCAAACAAAACGGATTGAAAAAAACAGAAGCTTGCTTGTTTTCTTTGAGCACTCAATTAACCACAACAACCGTACTTCAGTTTAACACATTTTTTCACCTTTTTGTTTTCCCGGCTTTGAGCGTACAAACAAAAGACCCGATCTTTTTTTATCGATTCTTTTACTGGGGGGGGGGGGGGGGGGGCGAATAAACGAGGTAATTCGAATAAAGCACGTACGTCGAATAAAGCACGCATTTGAAAAATGGGTTTTTTGCTTTTTTTTTCCGTCGAATAAAGCACGTACGTGTTTTATTCGACTTTTTGAACTTTTCCTGTGTTGTGACAAGGTAGTTCGTATTTTACGAAAATTTAAGTCGCTGAAATTTTGTCCATTTTTCCGAATATGCCCCACCACAAGCTGGGATTGGCTCGGAAATGCAGCAAAATCACCTCTTGGGCGAAAAAAAATCGAAAAAAAAATTGCGACTGGAAAAACCTTTTTTTTTTTTAAAACCTCAGGATCTGAAGTGTAGGGACGACTAATAAAACACGTACGTGCTTTATTCGACCCCCCCCAGTAAATGTTGTAAAGATTTTGTGCTGCTTCGACGTTTGGACAAATGGTGTTTAATATTGTCATTGGCAAGGGGGTTTTGTGCAAAATATTTGCCGGAAACCCAATTCGTGCTTCCCTAGATAGGGAAGCACCATATGCCGCCTTCGTGGGTGAGTCGGAGGTACCTTTTTCAGTTACTACCTTCAACACACGTATGCATTTAACACAACATTTCAGTTTGATGAAGGCAACGGAGGAAGTGAATCCGAAGGACAGCATCCTGCGCAGGAAAGGCAACCATTCCATGCAAAAGGACAGGAGGGCGAACTGCCATTTTTCTTTAGAACCAGAGCGGAGTTGAGTTGACTTGAGTGTTTTGCTGGCAGTATCCTTGCACATGATCCAAGCATTATCCGCGCGAAAAGGGACCATTTCACACCCAAACGTGATTATCAGAGATAACGACAAAAACGACCCTTTTCGTCATTGTCAGGGATTGTATACAACATCAGCCAGAAACCCCTTGGGACAGCACCACACGCCACCTGCCTCATGCTGCGTCACCTCTGCGTCCTGTTCTGCCTGATTGCAGACACGTCGGCCATTTTCCCCCCCTCCTCCCCAGACCGGTTTTTTTAGGGGCAAAATATCATTGTTATTCCCCTTGGTCCTGGGACTGATTCTAGTACCCTCCAGCCCTGGTTGCTACATATGTTTTCTTGTGTTGCTATCAGTTTTCCTGCTCTACAGAGGTCCTATGATGTGTGTCCATGACCTGCTGCAGGAATGTTCCCCCCATCTCTCTCCCATCATCCCCCGCATTTGCATTGCTTTTTGCTTCTACCCGCTGCAACAAACACCGGTTTGTCTCAACCATTATTTCCTGTATATTTCCCTTTTCTCTTTGTGTTTACCATTGTGTCCCCTGTATTCAGGTCCTATTGCACTGCGGGCACCGCAAGAGGAAATGGTGCGTCATGCCAGAGTTTACTGTTTAGTTTTTATATTTGTGCCACTTTTGTATTTTTGTGGCCTTTTTGCTCTTTTTTTTTTTTTGCTACTGCTGTCTAAAGGGCGTAGTCTCTCTTTCCCGATACATCCTAGTACCCCGAGAGTGGATGAAGTTATTGGAAGCCCCAGTGGGATGGGATGTACTCCACATGGCTGTGAGGTCTTGTGTATACCAGTTTGCTTCTGTCGTCTCCGAAGTGTTTTGTGACTCCGGTAGTTCGATATTTTTAGGTTCACTGTCACGAGGGGGGCTTTGTATTTCAAGTCAAATTTATATTTCAAAAGTTCATGCAAAAAAAAAAGGCTTTACAGCCCCCAAAAAATAGAGTTTGCCCAAGGAGGCAATTGCAACTATTTCTACCAATTTGTCAAAAGAACGAAGCTTTGCTGAAGCGAGCATTTTTAGTGTACCCCCCACCCACCCACCCTTTCTCTATTTTTTATCGCATAAAAAGTTGCCAGAAGTCAGAATATGTTGGGCTGATTATACCACTGCCATGGGATCAGTAGCTGGCAGGGTACAAAGAGAGCATACACACGAGCAGATCCGGGCAACGTTCCGCTCTCAGGCACCACCCACGCCTGCTTTCACAAACAGAGGTGTTCAGATATCCCTTTTGGCGCGTTTCCAACCGCCCGCTGTAGCCAGCCCACACTACCCCCATCCCCTACTGCAGCTGGCGTTGGCATTGCCCCCCACAGGGTATTACTCATTGCACGGGTGGGGTACTTCAGGGCATTATTGTCATGTTCAAAGAATTTTTTTTGATCGTGACCGCCTCACAAAGGAGTGCCTCTGGACTGAAGTGGGAGTGGGAGGGGAAAGGCTGCACAAAGCATGTTCACCTGCTGTGTGTGTTTTGTCGACAGGTGATCCTGGGGATTGTCGTTGTGCTTGGTTCGTGTTGGGGGGGGGGGGATAGGGAACACCCAAGCAAACGTTTGCACCACCTGCACCACACTGCCGGTTGAGGCTTTGAGCTCTCTGTTCTCTGCCCTGGTCACGTGGCTTGTTGCGGTCTTTTCCTGCGCTGAGTGAGGTGGAGCGTGTATCGGTCCGTGGGGGGGAGCTTTGCCAGAAGCAACAACGGCGAACGGGCAGCAGTGTGGGGGGCATAGTTAGCTCTGTGTTTGGACAGACTGGTGGATGCAGACTAGGTAGAGGCTAGGTGGAGAGTATTTTGTGTGCAAGGTTGATGGCCCAGCATGTGAGGCGTAAGTTCATCTTACCCTTTTTTGTTTGGGTGGGTGCAGAGAGCGAGCTTGGGGGGGAAAGGGGGGTGAGGGTAACATGTCTGTGTGAACGTTTCCCCTGAACAAAGCTGCCGGGACTGCCTTTACCGAGGGATCTCTTAGAAGGGGGTGGGCCGGCGCCGTCATGGGGCACTTCGAGACGTACATCCTGAGGGCTTGGTGATGAAGCCATTGATTGGGGGTCGTGCTACTTTACCCTCCGCAAGTCATTGCTTTTTGCATTGTCTTGGGCGAGGTTGTGTGGGGAGTGGGGATGGGGAAGCGGGAGGGATCCTTCAGGAAGGCAGTGGGGCACGCAGACACCAAGCTGTGACCTGGTACGCCGAGCTATGCGCGCAGGCGCGGGTGGTCTCGAACGACTCCACCTTTTACTTTAACGGGGTTTACGGGTCAGACAAGGGGTTATGCCTGATCATGCTCACGGGGATGAAGTGTGCTGGTACTCATAGCATGTGACCATTATTCAGACCAAGGGGTTTGCTGCGCGAGTTTCACACCGCGCGGCAACCTGCTCCGTCCGGGTCTAAGTAATGTGTCAAGATGTGCCATGTGCCATGGGTAAATTCCACATATTTTTTTGGGGGTCAGACGAAGGGGGTTAGTTCTGCCTTGCCATACTCATGGGGGTGAAGTGCACTCTAGGTTTGCGGGTGAGAACTGGGGGTGGAAGGGGGTGGGAACACTTAGTCACTGTCTTTCCTTTGGCCGGAGGGGTATGCAGGACTATTCTGTTTTGTCTCCAGGCACTGCCCCAACTAAATGCAAGTGAAACCCGAGCTGGCAGGATATATAAATGCTGGCTGGTGGCTTCCCCATACTGTGAAGGGTGCTGGTACTCGAACAGTAAGGTCAGAGCTCTCTGTACCACACCTTGGGTTACGGCGAGGATGTCTCTGTAAAGCCCAGAGAGGGTGAGGCCCCGCTGTCGGACAGTTTTGGTTCTCCTGGAGGTGTGAACTTTCAACTGTCACTCTGGGTGGGAGGGGGGAACAATGATGCAAGATAACGTATTCTTTTGACCCAAAAACAGAGCAGTTTTCACTTATTTTGAGGTCGGGGAATCAATTCGGGGGTGATTTTTGGTACTTTGAGAAGTTCTTGAGGTATTATGGGGGTCCGTCAACCCTTTTCATCCGGCTGTCGTCGTACTGGGGTTAGTTTCTTGGGCGGCATTCCTAGCATTGCGTGGTCTGCTGGTCTGTGTACATCTATTTTAGCGTGAGGCACCGGGTGGGGTCAGTTGCTGCATTAGCCCGCGTGGGTCTGTCTGAAAGACGGCAGGAGCGGCGGGTTTGGGTGGGTTTTGTTGCTGGCCAAGAGCTCTGTGGGTGGGATGTGGGTATGAGGTTTGATATCAAGTTTGGGTTATCCCTAGCATTCGGTCACAAAGACGTCGCAACTGCAGAAGAGACAAAGTACATAAACCCCCCCTCCGGATATTATTTACTAAATTTGGAGTAAATAATAAACGGGAGAGTAAATAATAAACGGGTTTAATTTATTAAAACTGTTTTTTACGTTAGAAATTAGTAAATAATAAGTGGGAGAGTAAATAATACCCGTGAAGTAAATAATAAGTGGAGGTAAATAATATCCGTGGGGGGGGTTTACATGTTACGGATCTGGGCAGGGTGGTCCATGATGGAACGCACCTGGTTGACAGTGAAGTTCACCATCTTGACTTTTTTGGTTTGCTTTTACTTATTCCTGGAGGGTGCGGTGGTGGTGGTGGTGGTGGTGGTGCGTGAGATGAAGGTGGGTGGGTGCGAGGCTGGGTGGGTGGTAGGGGGGTGAAAGGGAGGCGGGTGGGAAGGAGTGGGTGGAAGAAAAGTAAAATTGGATGGGGTCCTTTTTTAGAAGAAGTACCCACCGTGGGAAAAAGGTAGCAATGGGAAGCAGGGATCTATCTGGTGGGTGGATGTGTACCAGATGTGTTTCTGCTGTTTGGGACATACAGTAACGTCCACAGCAGTACCGGACTGTAGTTGAAAACAGCTGAGGGGTGGCTTCTCAAGGGGTCTTGTTAGAAATGCGAGACGGGTTTGGGGGAACGGCGAGCGTTGACCTGTAGCGAGTTGTCAATCTCGCACCACGCTGGATGATAGGGTGACCTGGTAGTGTTTCATATTTTTACCTGTTAGATTCTAAGAAGTGAACTATCATCTGACCTCCCTTCGTGGCTATTGCCTCCCAGGGAAAGGGACTCTCGATTTTTTTTTTTTTTGGCCCTCTTTAGGGCTCATTTCGACGATTTGAGGCCATTAGAAGCAAAATTTGGCATTTTTTGAGCATCTGCTGGGAGTTGGTTCTCATGTTTGATATTCCAGCACACATTCCACTGAGTCCAACGCTGATAGATTTACCGGTTCACATGATATAATTTTATCATATGAAATATCATGTGACCCTATCATCACTATCAGCGTGCACGACGCCTCATGTCAGTGACATGACAGACTGACATGCAAAATGACTTTCCTGACATGTCATTATACCATGTCAGGTGTGTTGAGGCTCACCTATTCCCGAGGAGAGGGCCTTAGGGGTTAGAACAACAAAACCATGGAAAAGTGTGTGTTCTGCACAGAGAATGACACGGAACAACACGTACCACATGTCGTAACGACATGTGCACGTGTCATTGTTTTTACCATGTCATATGACATGTGGCGTTGTGTTCACCCATCTTCATCCCCATCATCAGCACAACACACCCCCTACAGTGAACTGGTCCTCTTGGGGTGAACCCTCTTGTCAAGATGCAGGAGGTCGAAAAGTTAGAGGATGCAAGGGGGAAGATCATGAGAACGTTGATGTCGCTGAGGTTTATTCTCTCGCTGCTGATGTTGTTTATGTACTCATCCGGTATTATCACGTGGAAGTTGTCCTCAGACTCCGCTACGGACGCCGTCAACGACCTTTCGAACAAACTGATGACCGAGATCAGACAGCACATCAAGACCGCCCTCGAGCACCACCTCGACGTTGCGGAGACAGTGACGCTTATGAACGCTGGCCTCTTCGCAGAGGGGTCGTTTTCTGAGGCGGACGTACCATACTTCATGCAGGTCTTCAAAACACAGCTGGATGCTTACAAGAAGTCTATCACCACAGTCTCTATGACGACCAAGATCGGCCACTTGCATGGGGTATACACCGACTCTGTCGGCATCCACAAAGGCTACTGGTCAAGCAACACATCTGCCTTAGGGAAGGTACAGTTGTATGATTACAACACAACAGTGCCACTTCCGCATGAAGGCATCCCAGACATCCCAAGGATGCTGTATATGGAGCCTGACTATAACAGCTCGGAGCAGGAGTGGTACACAGTGTGCAACGCTAACGTGCCGTACGATAAGGCGTGGACGTCGATCTACACTATGGGCTCGCAGACGCCTGTTACCATGCTTTCGGAGTCGACGGTTTCGTACACAAAGGATGGATTGATGGGGGTGACGACGATTGACATGGCGCTGGGGTTCGCAGGGGAGCTGCTCCGCAACGTGCAGCTGCCTGCAGGCTACAAATCCTTCGTCGTCGACGTCAAGAACGTTGTGAAGTTCGGCGGCGTGCAGGCCATCATAGGCACCGCCGACGACACCCCGCTCCTCTACTGCAGGGTCTCCCCCATCGAAACCTTCCCGATGATTGGTGCTGTAGAATGCTCAGGCGCCATCGAGTTCGTCCCCGTCAACCAAACCCAGGTCAGCTACATCAAGAAGGCGCATGAGTTTGTCATAGACGCCTTCGGGGCCTGGGACTTTGCGTCGGGCACCTCCGACACCTTGAGCATCGATGGAGACAAACACTTCATCACCATCAGCACGATCCCGCGCAAGAACCTGAAGTGGTGTGTCGTCATCCTTCTCCCCGAGTCCGTCTTCCTAGAGGAAATTAACAAGACGAAGCTGGGCCTGCTTGCGATGTACGTGTCTGTCTTGGTGGTGAAGGCGTTCCTCTCTGCCATGGTGGTGTACTTCTTCATTGCGCCGCTCCACAGGTTGGCAAGGGAGCTCGACCTTCTTGCTGAGTTCAGAATTGAAGAGGATGCTGTTGTGATGTCTGGGTGGACCGAGATCCGCACCTTGCAGCTGACGTTCATCACACTTCTCAAGCAAATGAAAGTTATCAAGTCGTACATGCCGCAGGCGCTCTTCATTCAAGAGGAAGATCCTGAGGAGGCTAGTGAACAGTCCATCCCGACGAAATCAAATGGTGGGAGATCGAGTGCCAGTTGCGCACGTAGCCAGTCCTCGTATGTTGCGAAAGTGACCCATGTCGCAGGCCCACGTATATTCGACTTTAAGAAACACTTGACGGTTATGTGCATCCGTGTCAAATACACATGCAGCGACAAGGAGGTCGACAAGTTGCATGCAGTGCACTGCCAAATGATCGAACTGATCAGCGCCTCAGCAGTCAGCTGCAAGGGGACAATGGACCAGATCAGCAGCAACAACTTCAACATCGTGTGGGGAAGGGAAAACTTCATCAACTTGACGAACGTCACCGCAACTGTGTCGAGTTTGCTGTCGCGTCCCCTGCCCGGGACAATCACGGTTGGGTGTGCGATGGGGTGCGGCATCACCGGAAGTGCAGGGGGGGATAATATCCGCACCATCGCCACCCTCACAGACGCACGCGCACATGCCTATGAGTTGAGCAACCTTGCTGAGTACCACGTAGACCCGTACCTCTTCACCAAGCGCATTCGCGACCAGACAGAGATGACTCACAAATGGGAAGTCTGTGACGTGGTGAAGTTTGATGGTGCGAAACAATGCGAGATCGTGTTCATCTTCGGGGGCAGCAAAACAGTAAATGAAGACCAAGAATGGCTTTACCAGCTTGACTCCGGCACAGTCGACAAAACAGGAATCTTGCTGTTCCAACTCGCTTCCGAAATCAGGGCTTGCAAAGTGGAAGACGCACGGCAAGTAATCACTCGCATGGAGAATGCTGATTTAACTCCTGAAAGGAAAACAGTGTTGTCTCATTTCCAAAAAATCGTAGAAAATGACTGTGTACCTGTGAGAGCGTTCTTTTCATATGAACGCGAATTGCTTCACGGCAAGAGCCTTGCTCCATAAGAAAATGGAGCTTGAAAAACACCACGATTCTGGGCGAGCCATTAGGTTTCTTTTTCACACCTTCTATTACTGGTCGGCAAGGTACTTTGTGCTTTCAACCGGGGCTGGCATCGTGGGTCAGTCGGAGGGACCTGTGTCAATCATTCTTCCATCCCCCAATCAACCCCCCCTAGCACACAGAAGCGAGGTCAGGCCCCAGTTTTTCGGGCAACTAAATAAAATAGAAAGTGCATAAACTTTTACCTCCTGTACATTATGCGTTGGTTTCCGCTGGGACTACATTGCGTACAGACCCTATACAAAAAATAACAAAAAAAAAGAGAACGAACACCTATTCCCACCTATCACCTCTTCCCACATCCACTGTCTACAATGGTGTGGCCCACTAGGTACTCTCCAGGTGCTCTCTGGGTCATCAGTTTTTGTGCGTGACTTTTTTTTGGAGCAGACCCCAGCCTAACCATCGACCCGGGTTTTTGACCGTATTTCCCCCGAATTTTTTGACTTGACAATTTTTTCTCGAAAAAGTCAACCTGAAGTCTTCTTTGGATTTTTTGGGCCATTTTATGACCCAAACTACCACGGCCGATTTTGGCAGAGAAAGCTCGGGAAGCACTAGTAAAAATCACTTGTGTGTGTTACTGAAAGCGATCAATGAATCACGTGTTATGCTTTTCTCCCCGCCCCCATGTTTCAGAAAAAAGCCCCCATGTTTCAGATAGGGAAAAAGGAAGTCGGGTTGGGACTGCAGAATATTTTTTTAAATAAATCAGGTCTTAGGCTGAGGCCTGATTTTGTAGTACATATTACTCCCTTTAATGCTTGCTGTTTGCTAAAATGGTAAGTAAAATATTTGCTTGCGCGAGGCAAAGTTTTCCAAAAAACTTTCAAAATTCGTTTAACACCCTGCTTTACACACTACATAGTCTTTGACGCCCCCCCTTCCCTTCCCACCCACAGTTTGATTTTTGAAGTTTTAGTTTTACTGTACTCTCCACTCAACTTTTTCAATTATCCCCCTTTCTTCGTTTTGTGATAGGTGTGTTCAGAGCAAAATAAAGCTTTGACAATTGTATGTTTTAATTTGTGTATTCTGTTGTGTCAGATGCGTTCGTTTGGAGTTTTCAATAATTTGCTGCTTATTCACAAGAGGCTCTCCAACATTACGCCATTTCGCTTTCCTTTGTTGCACTGGAAAAAGAAATGTCGAGCAAATTGAAAAGGCGAACTGAGTGTTCCCGAAAGTGTCTCTCAGTTCGCCCCATCTCGATTTTTCCCCCAGGTACGTGGTGGTGACGAAAATTTCCACTCATTTTTTGGTGGGATTTTTGAGCTTTTGGCCACCCGCTTGGATGCGTTACACAGGAAGAAGCGGAGTTGAAGGTTCACTGATAATTGCAGTGGCGACGTTAATTTATTTTAATAGAATTGCTTTGAATTAATTTGTAGTACAAAGCAGCCCTCCATGCATGATGCACAGTATTTTTTTTTTTTTTTTTTAAAGCGATTACCTCAGGCTCTCCGCTAGGATTTCCGATTTTGAAAATATTCTGTTGATGGTCCACGTTGGTGGGGTACATGCTTGCGCCGCAGGCGCACGGTACGCAACTTTTTTTTTTACCAACGCCCGATTTTTACTTTTTTGGGACGTTTGAGCACTCACCTCTCCATATCTTCTTCTCCTGAGCTTTTTTGACAGGTAGAACGGGTCTGAACCACTTAGCAGCAGGGTAGATCCTTATTTTCGCTAAAAACGCTAAAAATCCCAGATTTATTTTCGTTTTTTTCCTTTTTTTTCTCTCCCGTTTTTGAAATTTTTCCGCGCAGGCCTGACGCTAACTTTCAGGTTTTTGGGAAATCGTGGGGGTTATGGTTTGTCCGCGAGCGCAGCGAGCGGAAAAATTGAGTGACGGTCTAAAAAAAAAACCCCCAACAAGCAGGTTGACTGTACTGAGGCACAATAGTGGTGTTTTTTTACACATCTCAGCTGTCGTAGAACTAAACCTCAGGGGATAATATAGGTTTTGGGGGTTTTCGCTGAAACTCGGTCGAGCCCAACCCAGCTCGTTAGGGCCTCCGGCGGAATGTGAGAATTCCTCGGTTATCCTACTGCGGAGTTCGGCACTGTATTGATATTTGCACCAGGCACGCGCAGCACAATATTTGCACCAGGCACCTCAGTATATTTACAAAAAGAAACGGCGGTCGTGGCACCCATGGCGAAGCCACGGTACGCAACATTTCTGAAAATGTTGCCATAAAACGGCACTGTCGTTGGTAATTATCAACAGTTACCGTAAATTTTACTTCCAGATTTTGCTGAAACGAAAGTTTCTGGCGAAGCCACGGTACGCAACATTTCAAAAAATTGCGCTCAAAATTGCACATTTTTACTGCCAAACTAGTCATGGGAAGGGTGGGTTGCAATCTTGCGCCGCAGGTACACGGTACGCTACTTTTTTTTCTTTCGCATGCTTCCTTTTCCTTCGGCATTTGACCAATTAAATCGCATTCTGGCTGGGACCCTTGTCGGACACTGCGCCCTCTGACAAGGGTAATACTTTCTAGAAACATTCTGAAAAAAGTGGTAGTGCCCGGCATTAGCAAGAAAATTTTCAAAATTAAATAGGTAGTGCCGATGCACCAGCAGTTTGGGTAGGCGAGACCGCATTGGGTGAACCTCCGCGAGCGCAGCGAGCGGAAATTTTTTTCCGCAGTTTTTGGGCAAAGTTCAAAATCCCACCAAAAATTAAGTTGTGGACATAGTAATTGTGTTCAGGGATTACGCTCCACGTGTGGAACGTATGGAAATCCATACGTGAATTGTTTTTGAAAAGGTGGAATCCATACGTGTCCATACGTGTCCATACGTAGGTAATTTGGGTTTTGGATTGGGGCTGGGGTCGGGTAGGTGAGGACTCCGCCCCCACCTCTCACCTACCCCCTACAGAATTCTATTTGTAGGAGACAATTTTCTATTTTACCGGGAAAGGAGCATGCAGCATGGCGAAAGAAAAAAGTAGCGTACCGTGCGCCTGCGGCGCTAGATTGCAATACACCCTTCCCATGACATAATAGGCAATTTTAAGCGCAATTTTTAGAAATGTTGCGTACCGTGGCTTCGCCAGAAACTTTCGTTTTAGCAAAATATGGAAGTAAAGTTTACGGAACTGGACCATAGTTACCAACGAAAGTGCCATTTTATGTCAAGATTTTTTAAAAATGTTGCGTACCGTGGCTTCGCCAGGAACATTTGGATGCCATGACTGATGATTTCTCCAGTTCTTCGAACTTTCACAACCCTTCTCAACCAACTTTGCCAGGGAGAGCGCGCGCGAAGCGCGCGCGGTTTTTAATTGTTTTTGCTTAGAATTGTACGTGTTGAAAATCCATACGTACTTTTTTTATTTTTGGGGGAGCTGCGTAATCCCTGATTGTGTTCTTCAAAAATATGCTTCAAAATTGTCTTATGCAAGGTGACACTGAGAATTGACACTCATTGGTCCTTGTCTTATGAAGTGAAGACAAATATTAAAGGGGCATTGGCGGGCCGAAGGCCAGCCAAAAAAAACGGTAGCGAACTTTTACTTTTTTTCCTTTCGGTTTCCCCCTTATTTTGACTTTCCGGATCGATTGCGGACCGTGGTGGTGCCACTCTGTGGCTGGAAATTAGTAGGTAACCAAAAAAATGAGCCAGAGAAAAAAGGAAAAAAAAAAAGGAAAAAAAAAATAAAAAATCTCGAATCCTTATTTTCACTTTCGCTAAGGATCTACCCTGCTTAGCAGAACTTTTTTTTTTTTTTCTTTTTTTCCCCATTTTCAAAAAGTTCTGTTGACAATCAACAGAACTTTAGTACCTAGCGGAGTGCCTGGATTACCTGCAGTGTTGGCGGGTTTAGTATATTTGACCCTCTCGCTGCCTCTTACCCAAGGCGTGCACTTACAGATGCATACCAAAGAGGCTGCCACGTGGGTGTGGACTTTTGATTGAAGTTTCATCATTGTACTGGCCCAGGGAGGAGAGAGGAGGGGGGGGTTTCCCCGGCTACCGGCGAGGTCTCTTCCAATCCGCACCCCAGCTTCGGGATGTAGTGTTGACCGCCTTCACCCGGGGGAGTGTTCCCAGTTATTGAGAGTTTGGTGGTGGTGATGGCATCCCACTTTTTGTGTTCTATTTTTTGTCAATATTTACTTACTGTGTAATGATTGCCATCAGCCTTATGATATACACGTCATTCTTGCCTATACCGCCTTCTTTCAGCAATGCCTCCCTCTACGGTCCCTCCCCCAGGGTGCGTAATAAGGAAGGTGGCCTGGGGTCTGGGGTCTGGGCTTTTGGGTTTTGGGGGGTTTTTATGGTAATTTTTGTCATTTACCCTTGTATTGGGTATGGGTTCATATTTTGTGAAAATTTTAGTCATTAAAATTTTGTCCATTTTTCTGTATATACCCCACCACAGAACGGGCGGATTCCGGAAATGCAAATGCCGATGTTTTCGGGCATTTTCATGTTTTCAGCATCAGGGTGAGAAAATCTGGGCTGTGGTATTTACCTTGGCCCTCTTTACCCTACATGGATTTTGACCAAAACCAAGAACTTGTCCATTTCAGCAAATTGACCCCACCACAGAACGGACGGATTCCGAAAATGCAAATGCCGGTGTTTTCGGGCACTTTCATGTTTTCAGCATCCGGGCCGGGGCCGGGGCCAGGGCCGGGGCCAGGGCCGGGGCCAGGGCCGGGGCCAGGGCCGGGGCCAGGGCCGGGGCCAGGGCCGGGGCCAGGGCCGGGGCCAGGGCCGGGGCCAGGGCCGGGGCCAGGGCCGGGGCCAGGGCCGGGGCCAGGGCCGGGGCCAGGGCCGGGGCCAGGGCCGGGGCCAGGGCCGGGGCCAGGGCCGGGGCCAGGGCCGGGGCCAGGGCCGGGGCCAGGGCCGGGGCCAGGGCCGGGACTACTGAGTTATACCCCGTGTGACCCTTTTCGAGATTGGGGCCCCAGAAAAGCACACGTAAAACTGTACCCAAGAAAAGTCGTGAAAATTTAAACACCGAAAAACTTGTCCATTTTTTCAAAATGGCCCCACCACTTTCTGGGTGGACTCCGGAAACGCCGAAAAACGGGGTTTTGGGTACAGTACTACCTCATCCCCTTATTACGCACTAGGTTGTGGCCGGGGGTCTGGGGTCTGGGCTTTTTGGGCCGAAAACCCCCCTTTTTTATTACTCAGGCTGCCCTCCCCCCCCACTCCCAAGTTGTTTCATAAATCCCCCTCCCACGTCCATTCTGCCCTCAGGGATTTCTTTCGAGCAACTTCTAACTGAAAGACCCCCCCATAGGAGAGGAGTTCCCCTCCCACCCTTCTCTGCTGACTTTTTGAACTGGTCACAACTCCCCCCACCAGGGTTCTGGAGTTAAAATAACTTCCCTTGATACCTCCCCCCTTTTTTTTAAAAATCCAGTTCAATGAAATACCAGGATTTTGTGTTCATATTTTTCTCCAAGGTTACTGAAGAGAGCGGTCAAAGTCCCAGAGGGGTCACATCCTCTAATAAAAAGCAAGAACCATAGGTTTCCTCGTAATGTAAAGTGTATTTCACGTCATGCAATGAATAGTTATTTTTTTTTCTTCTGGGGGGTCCTCAGACCCAATTCTCAAGGGGGTACTTGTGTTTAAGGGAGGGGTAAACTTCCCCCAGTCATAATGAGTCTTGGGTTCATCTTACAAAGTGTTGTCTTTTTCTTGTCTTGTTTTGCTCCTTGTTTGTAGAGAAGTGTGCCCCATTGGTGCCTTCATCTTTTGTTTGAGAGTAGATGTATGTGCACGAGAGGCGCATTCATCAAGGTTTTGTTTTTTTCTGGTCAAATCGGAAATATTTTGGATAAAGGGGGAGCAGACCTATTATTACACCTTAAAAAAATTTTTTTTCCTGAAAAATCCCAAAAAAGTTTAACTTTTGAAAAGTTTAATGACCTATTATTACAGTGCTATTTAAGCGCTATTTAGCCACTATTACACCTATTACCCCCTTACCGCCCCCACATAGTCAATAGTCTTGTCAGGATTACAAGACAAAATCGTTCCAACTTTTAAAACATGTCTGGCTCTGACTCTCCTGTGATTGTGTCTGCACCGCCTAAACCAGAACCTCAATACGTGGATCTGGATGAGTCTCTGGATGTGGATGTGGATGTGGAGATGGAAGATGAGCCGATCCCTGTCGTTGACCTCGATCACGATGTGATAGAGCCTTTGGAGATCGACAGCGACAACGAGCTCAGTTGTATCCTTGATGCAATTTAGTTTTGCTAATCCTTACCACTCCCTCTTGAGCGTGGTATGCAAAGATCTGAAAAGAAACCAACAGGTACCCACGAACATGTGGCAACAAACACAACCAGCACAACGCAACCGATCTGTGCGCAACGAAAGGAACCCAAGCAAGGCTACGAGGTTACCAAACGCAAAAAAGGAACCCAAGCAAGGGAACGAGTGGTTACCAAACGCAGCCCACCTTCGGTGGGCTGCTCAAACTCGTCCCCATGGGCAACCCCTTTGTGTCTTTGCGTTACACACAACGCTCTGCACATGCTATGCAGGCGTTAACCACAACGTGTGGTTGCCAAACGCATGCCGTGTATGGCCCACGCATGGTTCTCACACCGCCAACCCACCCTACCACCTTAGGGTCACACCTATTATTACAGTTAAACTTAAAATTTTTTAAACTTTCAAAAGTTAAACTTTAAATAAAAGGCCAAAAACGGTGGACCTATTATTACGGAATAATAGGTCTACTGTAATAATAGGTCTACCCCCCCTTTACTTGGCTTGCCTCCCGCCGGGCGGTGTGTGACTGCTATTCTTTGAATGGAGAAAACGCGCGGCACTGCTCATCAGGTTTCGAGCGCAAAGTATGTAAACTTATCGACTTTTTTGCATTTCTGAGAACGTGGACACCAACTTGTACCTCAAGTGCCTCTTTTTCTAGAATAATCTATGACCTGAGCTGTATGACGACAAGGATAAACAAACATGATAAAACTAGGGTGGTACATACAATGCAACGAGGCCGGGTACGCCTGAAAATACTCGTATCTGGAAAATATATATGAGGCGTGCCTGAGGCGTCACTGAGGCGTGCCTGAGGCGTACTCGGGATTAGTTACGTTTAAGTACGCCTCAGGCACGCCTGAGTATATATCAACGCATACTTGCGTTTCAGGCGCCTGGTGTGTATTTTTTCCCCGCAAAAAGGACCTCTGATGCATTTCCGGAGCGATCTGAAAAAATTCCGGGGTCGGACAATTTTTTTAGCAAAAAATGCGTGACTTTAAGTTTGTACCAAAAACCAGGGGAAAGTATACCCGGTTTCATATTTCTGCTGATATATAAAATTATTATGCACAGGTCATCACGTTTCTAAGGCATGCCATGTATTTCCTCCGCCCCCTGAAATGTGCTGAAATAAAATTTCGGTGTCCTGCTGAGAAAATTGCGGGGTCGCAAGATATTTTTAGTGGAAAAATATCATGGTTACTGCTAAACTGCCTCCTAAAAAGAGGCTTCGCAGAAGATGAGTCATACCTCTGGTATGACTCATCTTCTGCGAAGCCTTCTTTCTGGTATAAAAAAGTCCTTTGGTCACCCCATAGTTGTACTAAAAATAGAGCTGTGGTCTGTGGATCAAGGAGGCCTGTAAAATTCTGGGATCTCGATGGGATCTCTCTAGTGTTAGAGGATCCAGCCTTGTATGAGCCTCTTCCATCTTGCATCAAGTTGGGCCTCGAAGGGACCCAGTCGAAAAGCACCCCCGAAATTTGTTTTCCAATGATTCTTGAACCAATGAAATACCCGAAGGTACCACCAAAATATATATCATCAGCACCAAAGCTTAGCGAACCCTTTTCATTTTTTCGACTCGCTCGGCCCAGAGGCACATTTTTCATCGTGCGACCCCGCATTTGAAAGATTTTGCTACCTCTGAATCGAAAACCACAAAATTTGGGGGTAAATACTTTTTTGTTCATGACCAAAATGCTGGTAAGAAATATAAATATACTCAGGCGTGCCTGAGGCGTACTTAAACGTAACTAATCCCGAGTACGCCTCAGGCACGCCTGAGTATTTATTTTCAGGCCTTGGCGAGGCCGACTCGGCCTCGTTGCATTGTATGGTGGTAGGGGGTCCGACTCCCAATATAAATTTTGTGGGGTTTTTTTTTTTTTTTCCCCTTCAAAAATTTTGGCACATTTCCCCCCGGGGAATCCTGCCCCCAAAATAGGGTTTTGGGGCATTGAGGCTAGATTATTTCGTTATTCCCAATATTTTGCCATTTTCAAAATTTCAAATTTTGAGCAGTCTTTTTTTTCTCTTTTTCTTCCACTTTTGCTTGCGGTGTCTTTTACAAGCCACAGCAAGCAGGACCCCCCTCCCACCCCAGCATCTTTTCCAGGGGCCAATGACCCCCCACCAGATTTTCTCGAGAAAAATAGAACACCCGCCTACAGTGTCCTGTACAAACAAGGAAGGCCCTTGCGGCACCCTGAGGAAAGGTGTGCTTTCTCTGCTTTCTCTGTCCCCCAGGTGGTCAAAAATAAAACTGCACAAAAAGCTTTCCCCCATTATTTTTACCTAGACAAACATCAGGACGGTGCGGCCTCCGGCAGGCGCATGTCGCTGCTTCCAACGGTTTGGCTATCTCCACCAGTTCATCTGTAGACAGGGAGTGTATTGGTTTTGTCATACGCTTCTGGTTGCTCTGGTGCCACGCAAGAATACGATGTCCTCAGTTGGGTAAGAGCCTGCTAGTGGCAGGTACGAACACATGAATGAATGACCACATTGATACTACAGGTTTTTTATACTTCTCAACACACCCACCACCTCTCAAAAAATGCCCGGAAACATTGGACACGTGCTTGCAGGAACCATCTCGATGACTCTTGCCATTTTCCTGTCGTGTGCGATTGCGGACGGTCGCTCCTACCTGGAGCTGAAGGAGTCGAAGCGCAGCGCTATTGAGGCTGCACCTGGTAACTACGCTGGAGTTGGTGTCTGGAAGGACTACCTCGGACACGCGTTTGAGAACAGCCTGAACCTCGCAAGTGGATGCAGTGACAGAGAGGAGCTGACACAGACACTTGCAGGATTCGTGTTCATGCCGACGCTGCTAAGCGGAGTTGCTGTGATCTGCAACCTGATGGGTCTTCAGAGCGGTAAGGGGCTGTTCGGAACTGTTGCTGCTGCCATCAACGGATTCAACTTTGTGTGCCTCATCATTGTTATGTCCATTGCGTCTGCTCTGTACAACGAGACATACTGCGACCTGAAGTTGAGCGACCTGTTTGACCTCCACTACGCGCTCCCGTTCGTTGTCGTTGCTGTTGTGCTGTCGATTGTGAACATTGTTGTGTTGGTGGCAACAGGAGCCATGCGTGACGAGGCTGGACCAGTGAATGCGACGGAGCCTGTGGTGGAGGAGACCAAGGAGGCTGCATGAGCAGTTGTCTGCTGCTAGCTCCGTGCCTCAGAGCACTCACTTAGGGTACCGAAACTTTTTTTTTTGTAAGCGTCACCGCCCGCACTTTTTTTTGGATTTTGCGAAAAAAAAATTATGAAGAAAAAAAAAATTATGCAGGTGTTTTTTTCTACTGGGGGGGGGGAAGCTGGTGTCGGTGACGATTCACCTGCAAGGGAAACGCTTCGAGAACGTGTACTGTACTGTACTGTACTGTACTGTACTGTACTGTACTGTACTGTACTGTACTGTACTGTACTGTACTGTACTGTACTGTACTGTACTGTACTGTACTGTACTGTACTGTACTGTACTGTACTGTACTGTACTGTACTGTACTGTACTGTACTGTACTGTACTGTACTGTACTGTACTGTACTGTACTGTACTGTACTGTACTGTACTGTACTGTACTGTACTGTACTGTACTGTACTGTACTGTACTGTACTGTACTGTACTGTACTGTACTGTACTGTACTGTACTGTACTGTACTGTACTGTACTGTACTGTACTGTACTGTACTGTACTGTACTGTACTGTACTGTACTGTACTGTACTGTACTGTACTGTACTGTACTGTACTGTACTGTACTGTACTGTACTGTACTGTACTGTACTGTACTGTACTGTACTGTACTGTACTGTACTGTACTGTACTGTACTGTACTGTACTGTACTGTACTGTACTGTACTGTACTGTACTGTACTGTACTGTACTGTACTGTACTGTACTGTACTGTACTGTACTGTACTGTACTGTACTGTACTGTACTGTACTGTACTGTACTGTACTGTACTGTACTGTACTGTACTGTACTGTACTGTACTGTACTGTACTGTACTGTACTGTACTGTACTGTACTGTACTGTACTGTACTGTACTGTACTGTACTGTACTGTACTGTACTGTACTGTACTGTACTGTACTGTACTGTACTGTACTGTACTGTACTGTACTGTACTGTACTGTACTGTACTGTACTGTACTGTACTGTACTGTACTGTACTGTACTGTACTGTACTGTACTGTACTGTACTGTACTGTACTGTACTGTACTGTACTGTACTGTACTGTACTGTACTGTACTGTACTGTACTGTACTGTACTGTACTGTACTGTACTGTACTGTACTGTACTGTACTGTACTGTACTGTACTGTACTGTACTGTACTGTACTGTACTGTACTGTACTGTACTGTACTGTACTGTACTGTACTGTACTGTACTGTACTGTACTGTACTGTACTGTACTGTACTGTACTGTACTGTACTGTACTGTACTGTACTGTACTGTACTGTACTGTACTGTACTGTACTGTACTGTACTGTACTGTACTGTACTGTACTGTACTGTACTGTACTGTACTGTACTGTACTGTACTGTACTGTACTGTACTGTACTGTACTGTACTGTACTGTACTGTACTGTACTGTACTGTACTGTACTGTACTGTACTGTACTGTACTGTACTGTACTGTACTGTACTGTACTGTACTGTACTGTACTGTACTGTACTGTACTGTACTGTACTGTACTGTACTGTACTGTACTGTACTGTACTGTACTGTACTGTACTGTACTGTACTGTACTGTACTGTACTGTACTGTACTGTACTGTACTGTACTGTACTGTACTGTACTGTACTGTACTGTACTGTACTGTACTGTACTGTACTGTACTGTACTGTACTGTACTGTACTGTACTGTACTGTACTGTACTGTACTGTACTGTACTGTACTGTACTGTACTGTACTGTACTGTACTGTACTGTACTGTACTGTACTGTACTGTACTGTACTGTACTGTACTGTACTGTACTGTACTGTACTGTACTGTACTGTACTGTACTGTACTGTACTGTACTGTACTGTACTGTACTGTACTGTACTGTACTGTACTGTACTGTACTGTACTGTACTGTACTGTACTGTACTGTACTGTACTGTACTGTACTGTACTGTACTGTACTGTACTGTACTGTACTGTACTGTACTGTACTGTACTGTACTGTACTGTACTGTACTGTACTGTACTGTACTGTACTGTACTGTACTGTACTGTACTGTACTGTACTGTACTGTACTGTACTGTACTGTACTGTACTGTACTGTACTGTACTGTACTGTACTGTACTGTACTGTACTGTACTGTACTGTACTGTACTGTACTGTACTGTACTGTACTGTACTGTACTGTACTGTACTGTACTGTACTGTACTGTACTGTACTGTACTGTACTGTACTGTACTGTACTGTACTGTACTGTACTGTACTGTACTGTACTGTACTGTACTGTACTGTACTGTACTGTACTGTACTGTACTGTACTGTACTGTACTGTACTGTACTGTACTGTACTGTACTGTACTGTACTGTACTGTACTGTACTGTACTGTACTGTACTGTACTGTACTGTACTGTACTGTACTGTACTGTACTGTACTGTACTGTACTGTACTGTACTGTACTGTACTGTACTGTACTGTACTGTACTGTACTGTACTGTACTGTACTGTACTGTACTGTACTGTACTGTACTGTACTGTACTGTACTGTACTGTACTGTACTGTACTGTACTGTACTGTACTGTACTGTACTGTACTGTACTGTACTGTACTGTACTGTACTGTACTGTACTGTACTGTACTGTACTGTACTGTACTGTACTGTACTGTACTGTACTGTACTGTACTGTACTGTACTGTACTGTACTGTACTGTACTGTACTGTACTGTACTGTACTGTACTGTACTGTACTGTACTGTACTGTACTGTACTGTACTGTACTGTACTGTACTGTACTGTACTGTACTGTACTGTACTGTACTGTACTGTACTGTACTGTACTGTACTGTACTGTACTGTACTGTACTGTACTGTACTGTACTGTACTGTACTGTACTGTACTGTACTGTACTGTACTGTACTGTACTGTACTGTACTGTACTGTACTGTACTGTACTGTACTGTACTGTACTGTACTGTACTGTACTGTACTGTACTGTACTGTACTGTACTGTACTGTACTGTACTGTACTGTACTGTACTGTACTGTACTGTACTGTACTGTACTGTACTGTACTGTACTGTACTGTACTGTACTGTACTGTACTGTACTGTACTGTACTGTACTGTACTGTACTGTACTGTACTGTACTGTACTGTACTGTACTGTACTGTACTGTACTGTACTGTACTGTACTGTACTGTACTGTACTGTACTGTACTGTACTGTACTGTACTGTACTGTACTGTACTGTACTGTACTGTACTGTACTGTACTGTACTGTACTGTACTGTACTGTACTGTACTGTACTGTACTGTACTGTACTGTACTGTACTGTACTGTACTGTACTGTACTGTACTGTACTGTACTGTACTGTACTGTACTGTACTGTACTGTACTGTACTGTACTGTACTGTACTGTACTGTACTGTACTGTACTGTACTGTACTGTACTGTACTGTACTGTACTGTACTGTACTGTACTGTACTGTACTGTACTGTACTGTACTGTACTGTACTGTACTGTACTGTACTGTACTGTACTGTACTGTACTGTACTGTACTGTACTGTACTGTACTGTACTGTACTGTACTGTACTGTACTGTACTGTACTGTACTGTACTGTACTGTACTGTACTGTACTGTACTGTACTGTACTGTACTGTACTGTACTGTACTGTACTGTACTGTACTGTACTGTACTGTACTGTACTGTACTGTACTGTACTGTACTGTACTGTACTGTACTGTACTGTACTGTACTGTACTGTACTGTACTGTACTGTACTGTACTGTACTGTACTGTACTGTACTGTACTGTACTGTACTGTACTGTACTGTACTGTACTGTACTGTACTGTACTGTACTGTACTGTACTGTACTGTACTGTACTGTACTGTACTGTACTGTACTGTACTGTACTGTACTGTACTGTACTGTACTGTACTGTACTGTACTGTACTGTACTGTACTGTACTGTACTGTACTGTACTGTACTGTACTGTACTGTACTGTACTGTACTGTACTGTACTGTACTGTACTGTACTGTACTGTACTGTACTGTACTGTACTGTACTGTACTGTACTGTACTGTACTGTACTGTACTGTACTGTACTGTACTGTACTGTACTGTACTGTACTGTACTGTACTGTACTGTACTGTACTGTACTGTACTGTACTGTACTGTACTGTACTGTACTGTACTGTTACTGTGTTTTGACCATCTGGGGGTACCAAATACACGTTTTTGTATAACCCCTCCCCAAGTGTACAGTGTGTACAGTGTGTACAGTGTGTACAGTGTGTACAGTGTGTACAGTGTGTACAGTGTGTACAGTGTGTACAGTGTGTACAGTGTGTACAGTGTGTACAGTGTGTACAGTGTGTACAGTGTGTACAGTGTACAGTGTATTGTACAGTGAATTTTTTCTATAGGTCAACAACTTGGCCATTTCTGCAAAATGACCCCACCACTTCCTGGGATTGGCTCAAAAATGCAAATGCCAGCGTTTTCCTTCACATTCCCGCAAACCTTGAAAAATCTTGACACACCAAAAACACCTGCATATTTTTTTTTCCCTACCATAATTTTTTTTTCTTCATAATTTTTTTTCCCGCACGCCCGCACTTTTTTTGGAGATGTGCCGGGACGCTTACAAAAAAAAAAAGTTTCGGTACCCTTACTCACTATTATTTTTTAGCAGGATGTGTCGATAAGGCCCATCAATATCGCATTATTTTGTCTTTGTTTTTCAATTATTCTCTTCGTTGCCATTGTGCAACTTTTCACTGCTCTCTTTTGATTTTTCAGTTTGTGTGCACATTTGTAATTGCACCACGGGAATGCCGAAGTGTTCCTGCGATTTGTCGGCAAAAGTCGACTTTGAACAGTTCAATGAAACTATTTTCCCTATTTTCCAACTGTATTCACGCATAACCCCCATGTCACACTCGAATCCACACAGATTTTGACTTTACAAAACACACACCCACCACCTCTCAAAAAATGCCCGGAAACATTGGACACGTGCTTGCAGGAACCATCTCGATGACTCTTGCCATTTTCCTGTCGTGTGCGATTGCGGACGGTCGCTCCTACCTGGAGCTGAAGGAGTCGAAGCGCAGCGCTATTGAGGCTGCACCTGGTAACTACGCTGGAGTTGGTGTCTGGAAGGACTACCTCGGACACGCGTTTGAGAACAGCCTGAACCTCGCGAGTGGATGCAGTGACAGAGAGGAGCTGACACAGACACTTGCAGGATTCGTGTTCATGCCGACGCTGCTGAGCGGAGTTGCTGTGATCTGCAACCTGATGGGTCTTCAGAGCGGTAAGGGGCTGTTCGGAACTGTTGCTGCTGCCATCAACGGATTCAACTTTGTGTGCCTCATCATTGTTATGTCCATTGCGTCTGCTCTGTACAACGAGACATACTGCGACCTGAAGTTGAGCGACCTGTTTGACCTCCACTACGCGCTCCCGTTCGTTGTCGTTGCTGTTGTGCTGTCGATTGTGAACATTGTTGTGTTGGTGGCAACAGGAGCCATGCGTGACGAGGCTGGACCAGTGGGTGCGACGGAGCCTGTGGTGGAGGAGACCAAGGAGGCTGCATGAGCAGTTGTCTGCTGCTAGTTCCGTGCCTCAGAGCACTCACTCACTCACTATTATTTTTTAGCAGGATGTGTCTGTGCCGATAAGGCCGATCCATCTCGCAGTATTTTGTCTTTGTTTTTCAATTATTCTCCTTGTTGCCATTGTGCAACTTGTTGCTGCTCTCTTTTGATTTTTCAGTTTGTGTGCACATTTGTAATTGCACCACGGGAATGCCGAAGTGTTCCTGCGATTTGTCGGCAAAAGTCGACTTTGAACAGTTCAATGAAACTATTTTCCCTATTTTCGAACTGTATTCACGCATAACCCCCATGTCACACTCGAATCCACACAGATTTTGACTTTACAAAACACACACCCACCACCTCTCAAAAAATGCCCGGAAACATTGGACACGTGCTTGCAGGAACCATCTCGATGACTCTTGCCATTTTCCTGTCGTGTGCGATTGCGGACGGTCGCTCCTACCTGGAGCTGAAGGAGTCGAAGCGCAGCGCTATTGAGGCTGCACCTGGTAACTACGCTGGAGTTGGTGTCTGGAAGGACTACCTCGGACACGCATTTGAGAACAGCCTGAACCTCGCAAGTGGATGCAGTGACAGAGAGGAGCTGACACAGACACTTGCAGGATTCGTGTTCATGCCGACGCTGCTAAGCGGAGTTGCTGTGATCTGCAACCTGATGGGTCTTCAGAGCGGTAAGGGGCTGTTCGGAACTGTTGCTGCTGCCATCAACGGATTCAACTTTGTGTGCCTCATCATTGTTATGTCCATTGCGTCTGCTCTGTACAACGAGACATACTGCGACCTGAAGTTGAGCGACCTGTTTGACCTCCACTACGCGCTCCCGTTCGTTGTCGTTGCTGTTGTGCTGTCGATTGTGAACATTGTTGTGTTGGTGGCAACAGGAGCCATGCGTGACGAGGCTGGACCAGTGAGTGCGACGGAGCCTGTGGTGGAGGAGACCAAGGAGGCTGCATGAGCAGTTGTCTGCTGCTAGCTCCGTGCCTCAGAGCACTCACTCACTTTTATTTTTTAGCAGGATGTGTCTGTGCCGATAAGGCCGATCCATCTCGCAGTATTTTGTCTTTGTTTTTTAATTATTCTCTTCGTTGCCATTGTGCAACTTGTTGCTGCTCTCTTTTGATTTTTCAGTTTGTGTGCACATTTGTAATTGCACCACGGGAATGCCGAAGTGTTCCTGCGATTTGTCGGCAAAAGCCTGCTCTTCAAAGTCTCAAGACAAGACCCTCCTCTTACCTGTTACAACCCTTTTCTGACCTCCACCCTCCTCTGCCCTATTTATTAACTCCAGGAATAAGACAAGACAATGCAGAAGTCCCTGCTGCTTCTGGCGACGTGCGCTGCAGCTGCGGTGGCAAAGCCGTACAATGTGATGCTCATTATCGTGGACGACCTGCGCCCTGAGATCGTGCAGGGATATGGTCAGAGTAATATGCACACGCCCAACATCGACAAGCTTGCGAAGAGTGGGACTGTCTTCAACCGTGCGTACTGCCAGCAGGCGATTTGCGGGCCTACACGGAACAGCTTTCTCTCTGGGCGCCGTCCGCAGAGAACGCAGTCGTGGAACTTCAAGGACTCTTTCAGAGAGGTGGGACCGGACTGGGTGGCCTTCCCGGAGTACTTCAAGAACAACAACTACACTGCTCTGGGTACTGGCAAGACGTACCACCCGGGCATCCCGGCGAACAACGACGAGCCAAAGTCGTGGTCCCAGGACCGCCCCTACGTGTCCCAGAGCGACGTGGGTATTAAGTGCGCAGGTGTGGTGTGCCCAACGCCGAACAACTACACCAACTACACGGACTACCGCAACCTGCAGGCTGCTATTGAAGACCTGGAGTACATGGTGCAGAAGGGCGGTAATTTCTTCCTTGCGTACGGCATCCACAAGCCGCACCTGCCGTGGGTGTTCCCGCAGGAGTTCTGGGACCTGTACCCGCCAACAGAGGAGATCGACCTGCCTGAGCATGAGGCCGCTCCGGAAGGGATGCCGCCGATTGCTTTTACGTATGAGATTGATGGGAAGTCGGAGCTGCTTGCTTTGAACCAGTCGTACAAGACGCCGTACCCTGCCGCAGACACAGCCTTCCCACACAACTTCACACGCACCCTGCGCAAGGCGTACTACTCTGCCGTCTCGTGGACGGACTACAACATTGGCCAGATGCTTGACGCCCTCGAGAAGCAGGGTGTCGCGGACGATACGGTTGTTGCCCTCATTGGCGACCACGGCTGGCAGCTTGGTGAGCACAACGTGTGGGGCAAGCACACCAACTTCGAGCTGGGCACGCGTGTCCCGCTTATCATCAAGACCCCTGGCAAGGCTGCAGGCTTCACCAACTCTCTGGTTGAGTCTGTGGACCTGTACCCAACCATTGCAAGCCTTGCTGGCCTGGGGCACCCCGAGGACCTTGATGGCGTGGACCTGACACCTATCATCGACGACAACACAAAGTCCCTCAACGACGCTGTGTTCTCTGAGTACCCACGTTGCCCGCATGATGTGACCAAGCCCTGGGAGGACAAGACCAGCTGCATCCAAACTGCGCGCGAAAACTTCACTGTGATGGGTTACAGCGTGCGGACGAACGACTGGCGCTACACAACGTGGATGTACTGGGACGGGGCCAACCTTGTGGGTGACTTCGCAAAGGCACCAGTTGCAGAGGAGCTGTACGGACACAGCGGTGACAATGAGGCAGACTTCAACAAGTTTGAGAACGTTAACGTTGCAGACCTACCGGCCAACCAAGAAGTCATGCAGTCCATGCGTGCACGTGTCGAGAAGCAGTGGAAGAAATAGAAAGAACATTCCCTTCGACGGGACTCATTTTTTTCAAGGTGACCGAGTACGAGAAGCTTCGGTTCATCACACAATTTTTTGGTAGTTTTTCCCCTCCTTTTTTTGGGTTTTTGCTGGCGCAGTTAGCCTCGCTCCACTAGCTTGCAATATGCCTGTGGAATGCTTGCTTCCCATAGTCGTTTGCAATTGCCACGCCCGCGATCCAATGTTATGTTGTTGCGTTTGTGGTATTTCGCGAAAGACCCCTCTTGTTACACAGCACATACCTTGAAACCAGATACTTCGCTGTGAACGGCTGATTACGAGAGGACTGGGCATTGAGAGGCTAAGGTTCGTCTTATCAACTTTCCCAATTTTCTTTTTTTTCTTTTGTTTCTGACTTCAGTGGGGTCCGATAGCCACGGAGTTTCAGTGCCTTCGTTTAATGCGATGGTGCAATCAATCTCAACGCTTTACGTGCAGCCCCTGCACAGAAGCGCTGTCTTTTCCATTCCCTCCCCTTCCAACGTACTCTTGAAAAGATGTGTATGAGCCCGATGAGACTGTCATGTTTCTTTCAAGCTTTTATTTGAAGATACACTGTTCACGAGAGGACTTTGTATTTCAAGTCAACTTTATTTCTTTCCCAGAGATGTTGTGCACTATCAACTTCTCTTTTCAATATGTGGTATAACTGACAACTTGTGCGGTAGTCAAAAAATCTCGTAAATCTCGTCAAAAAAAAAAAATCCCGTTTTCTTTGGGTTGCGTGTGTATTTACCCCCCCCTCTTCCCAGGAAGTTTTTCAAAGATGAAAACGGACTTTTTTTTTTTGGTTGGCAGTTCCCACCCTTATATATTTCCAACAATTTGTCACAAAAAAAAAACCTTTTTCCCCACCCCGGATACGCACGACGGTGAAGTAAATGACTTGATTTGTGGTTTTTGCTTGTGGTTTTACCGTTGGCTTACAACGATGAAACCAGAAGTAAAACCACAATTCAAGTAATTTACTTCACTGTCGTGCACGTTAATGGTGGAGCACACCCTCGAGGTGTATACACTATTACAACCAAGTATTCTACCATATTTTTAAAATGTAACAAAAAAAATGTTTTTGTCTGAAAAGAACTTTCATTGCAGATGATTTGCAATCTGTATCTTTGAAATTCATTAGCTTTCAGGCAGAACAAAAAAAAAGGGCAGATTCTGTGATTATATTTATTCAGCATTCAACCGGAAACCTTCCCTCCAAAAAAAAGGAAACACCTGGTTTGGCTATTGGTAGTTCCTTTTTTTTTTTGTTTGTCACCTCATGAAGGAGGAAATAGAAACAAAGCATTTTGAACACACTTTGCGGTTCTAGGGACGAACCGCGCTGCAGAAGCCACACCTCACCAAACAGGTCGAGGTGTGTGCGTTTCACCACAACCCCCTCTCCCATGGGTTTTATCGTGTGATGAGTGTTTAGTTTCTATTTTGTAGTCATTGCTGCCCTTTTTAAAATTTTTACCCTTTTTTTTTTTTTATTCCCCATTTTTATTTGCGACAAAAAATACAAAAAAGTAACGATACAAAAAAAAATTGGACGATGGGAACAAAACTAAAAGCCAAGAAAAACTCTTCTTTTTTCTCCATCACTTCCCTCTTATGACCTCCTTCTCTCAAATCAACCACAGGGTTTGGACAAAACTGTCCATATATTTTCAGAGAATGATGCTGTCAAGCCGTCTCGCTGTGCTGCTGTTTGGTGTGTGCTGTGTGGAGGCGGATCTCTTCTTCCCGTCTTCTCTGCAGATCCGGAGGGGGGGTTCCGTCGGCTACCAAGATCTGGATGCTTTGGAAACAAATGAGCAGACTGGGTCAGAGGACAACTGGCCGTCCTATTTAGAGCTGAGCAAACGCTTCAAGGGAGACTTCACAGTGCAGGTTGCGGACGGGAACTGGGGGTCGCTCACAGTGCATCTCAACTTCAAAGGCAACGTTGTGTCAGTGCAGCGTTGGAAGTTCTACGTCAAGAACGTTGCCACAAATTCATGGAAGTACATCGGCGACAACACAGGATCGTCGGGTTGGGTGTGGTACAACGTTGCCTTCCCGGTGGCATGGAATGATTGGTTGAGTGCAGACAACACCATTCTCCTGCGTGTCGTCACCAACAGCCACTTCGATGATGTGTTGAACCTGGATTACCTCGCAGTAGATGTCGTGCCGGTGGCCGCACCGCCACCAGTGTACCACCCGCACACAGTGGCCCTCTCAGCAGGAGGTTTTACAGGCTCGCAGGCGATCTCGGTCCTCACGACGCATGAACAGAGCGGTACGCAGGACATCTGGGACTCATACATGGAGCTGACAGAGGACTTCGTGGGGGATTTCATCGTCACCGTCCCGGTGGCAAGCAACGCGGCACTGACAGTTGTCGTGAACATGAGAGGCGAGGCACACCAGTACCAGATCTGGGAGTTCTCTGTCTGGGACATCGTCCAGAACGCATACGTCGTTGTGGGGGACAACTCGGCGTCGGGGAACTGGGTGTGGAGTAGTGTGGAGTTCACCCTCGGGGCGGGAGACTGGCTTGATGCGGCTGCGCAGATGCGGGTGCGTGTTGTGGCTGTGGAGAGTGGGGACATACTGAACATTGACTATTTGGGTGTGCAGGCAGTTGTGGGTGTCGCGCCACCTACGCCGCCGACTACCACGTCGCCACCACCGCCAACTACTACGCCGCCACCATCGACCACATCGCCGCCACCGCCACCGACTACACCGAAACCAACACCCACTTCACCCCCGTCTTTTGTAAACAGAGCTCTTTCCTCCTCCATCACCCAGGTGCAGCCCATGACTGGCATTGTGCTGTGGGCCAGCTCGCACGTAGGCGCAGCAGTGAAGGAGGACGCAGGCAACATCCAGCTTGAGTACGCCTACCAGCGCATCGACGACGTTGTGACTGCTGCAGGCACGTACAGCTGGACGGGCGTGGACGACCTGCTGGACGAGGTGCAGACACGTGGCCACCAGACCGTCCTGCGCTTCTACTACGTGTACCCTGGGGCGGAGACGACGGTGCCTGCGTACATCAAGGCGCTCTCGGATTATCATGAGACCATTGGCACGACGGAGGGCAAGCAGACGCACTTCCCTGATTGGTCACACGCCGAGCTTCAGAGTGCCACTTTAGATTTCTACTCCGCACTGGTGAGCAGGTACAACAGCGACCCTCGCCTTGCCTTCCTGCAGGTGGGCTTTGGCCTGTGGGGTGAGTACCACATCTACCAGCCTGGTGTGGTGTTGGGGGACAACTTCCCCACGAAGGCGTTCCAGGAGGAGGTGCTGCGGCAACTGGACGAGGACTGCACTGAGCTGCGCTGGTCGATCTCCATTGATGCGGGCTCCTCCTCTGTGGCACCGCTGGCAGGCGACAGCGACCTTCGCGCACTGGACTTCGGCCTCTTCGACGACTCCTTCATGCATGCCGGCCACGCCGACTACAACAGAGATATGTTCCTCGCGTTGGACCACACCACACGCTACCCTACTGCACCTATTGGGGGCGAGCTCGGGTACTACACAGCCTTTGACCAGCAAAACGCCCTCAACGTTGGCGGGATGCACGGACGGACCTACGAAGAGCTGAGCACAGAGTACCACGTCTCCTACATGCTTGGCAACGACCAGCCTAGGTACCAGACTGTGGCCCGCATTAGGGAAGCGGGCATGGCAAATGGGTACAGCTTCAAGGTCACGGAGCTGGCGTCAACCAACACGCAGACGCGGATCACAGTGCAGAACACCGGGATGGCACCTATCTACTACAATGCCTACGTCGCCATCAACGGCGTCCAAAGCGATGCAACCCTCAAGGGCCTCCTCCCCGGCGCAAGCCTCACCACGCTCATCAACAGTGGCGGCACCACCCCCACAGTAACAATCGAAAGCGCCAGATTAGTACCCGGTCAGCAGATCGAATTTGAGGCCGATCTCCAGGCATAAAAGCCGTGTGTTTTGTGTGAAAGGGCCCTTAATTGGAGACTCCTTTTTTTTTTTTTTTGTACGGTGTAACCGTGAGGAACACTGTTGTTCATTTAATCTTGATTTTTTTTTTAAAGAGAGGATTTGTGTCATGGTTAGATGCATTTCTTGATTTTTTTCTCTTAATTTTGTTCCCCCTTTGATGAAACCCATTTTGGTTGCATCTCTTCTCCCACCTGCTCCCGGTGTTTCTTTGAGAAGCACGAATCCACTTATTTTACTTTTTGAATCCACTTCTTTCTTTTTCTTTTTCTTTTTCTTTTCATTTTAGTATGTTATTCTGTCTTCACTGAGATGTGTGTCCTGCACCAGAAACACCATTTTTCTTTCTTTTGTTACTGTTGAGAGACTGCACACAAAACGGTGGACTTAATTACTACTAATTTATAGGTCAGACCAGAGTTTCCTACTCTCCCATCTGGATTTTTTCCTGAAATTTTTTTTGGTGGATTTTGACGTACAGTTTTGTGGATGGTTTAAATACCACTGAACTCTACTGAAGCTCCACCTAAAAAAAATTTAGGCAAAAAAATCAGGTGGTTTTTTCTCTTCATTTCTCTGCCACACTCTTTATGGATAAGGTGTGCCGTTCTGTTACACATCCTAGCCCCTTTAATAGAAGGTGATGTTATGTATACCTGCATACTCCATTTTCCCCCCCATTCCTAACAAAGATAGGGGGAAAATGAATTATGTTGCCTGAGGTTTTTTTTCCTGCAAGCAAATTCGTCGCTTTTAGCGCGTCGCTTTCTGACGATTGCCATCAAAAGAGGGTTTCTAACACAACCCTCAAAGGAATCCTGCGTAGGAGAACGTAGACGGAAAAACGTTCTAAAATACATGATTTTTTTTCTTCACTTTTTTTCTCACAAGGTGACTAAGCTAAGGTTTAACTCATCTTTTTTACCCAATCTTTTTTTCTCCCTCCCACTCTTTCCACTCGAGGTGACTGAACACGAGAGGTTTAGTATCTTATTTTGCTCTTTTTTTTGTGTGGAGTTTAATGACTATATTTGTGTGAAAAAAAAGGATATGTCTTTTCACCAAGCTGGTGGTTTCAAGCATCAACTCGGAAAATAATGTTCTTATTGTTCACACCAATAGTAAGTGTTTCATGTACAGACCTCTAAAGAAAACACGAAATGGCACATTTTGTTGTTTTGTTTGATAAAATTGTTGGAATAGTGGAGTTTGTCATCTGTGCAAACTCCGCTTTCTCTGTTTTGCCATGTGCCCTGCGTCTGCCGATGAATGGTGAGGCGTTTTGCACGTTTCAACTTCTCTTTGTTTTTCGTTTTTTTTTTCGTGTTTTGATTTTTTTTTGCACAGACTACTAAACTATTTCGATCGCACCACCCATTGTTAAGGTGACCCAACTCGTGTACGACCGAGAGTTGCTTCAGGTACAATCTACTTTGCGAGTTTCTCTTTCTCTCTCTTTCTCTCTCTCTCTCTCTGCAAAGGTGAAGCACGGCAAGGATGAGGTTCGCTTCATCTTTACAAAAATCTTTGTCTACTTTCTTCATTCGCTTTGAAAGTATATGAAACTCATTTTTTTTTTTTTACCTTCAACGTTTTTTCTCTTGAAAACGGTGTTGTTTTAGGATGCCATTTTTTTTTGTCAGTTTGTCGAGCATCGCAGTGTCTTTTGTGTACTGTGAAACAGCTTCCAGCATTCTCGAAGGAAAATAACAAGCCATCCTCTGTCTCTCTCTCTCTCCCCCCCTCTCCCTCTCCCTGACGGAACTGCAACAACGCAAACGCACGCACAATAGAGACATACACATTGTACATAACATTTCATCTCCCCTCAAGGGAGAGTAACATCCCAGCTTCATTGCTGGGGGTGAATGTGTACAGAATATTGCCTAATTGTTGTGTGTGTGTGTGTGTTTTTGTGTTCCCTCTGAAAAAAAAAAATCCCCGCAAAAGAACCCCAAATGCCTTCAGGCAAAAACAGTACTTTTCTTTTGCTTTGCTGCAAAAGAAGAAAGGGAGGAGTGTCAGACCAGAGTTCATAAATTTGTGTCATATCTGACTTTAAGACCTTAAAGAAAGGGAGGTGTGCTGTCTGTAAGTATCCTAAATTTAGCACCCCCCTTTTTCTGTCACCTCATGAAGGAGGAAATAGAAACGCACTTTGAATACACTTTTGCGGTTCTAGAGACGAACCGCGCTGCAGAAGCCACTCCTCACCCAAACAGGTCGAGGTGTGTGCGTTTTCACCACAACCCCCTCTCCCATGGGTTTTATCGTGTGATGAGTGTTTAGTTTCTATTTGGGGGTTATTACACCTTCCATTCAGAATAGATAGTTAGTGTGGCTGAAAAGGGGTGCTATTTTGGTGCTACTTTCTGCTACTTTCTGCTATTTTGGGGTCGTCAGCCACACCAATAGTGTATGAAACAATTTTTCTGGGTGATTCATGAGTTTGACTCAACTCTATTGAGTGATTGTTGAAACAAAAGAAAAAAGGTCGCAAATCCTGACACAAAAAAAGAAAATTAACACCAGACTGATTTTCTCAATATGACTAAGAGACTGATATCGTACCATTTCGTCCTTTCTTTTTCTGTTGGTCAGTGTATACCTCCCAGAGGCGTTTTGCACTATCAACTTTACCTCCCCTCTTTTTCCCAGCTTCATTAGTCTTCAACAAATTTTTTTCTTCTTCCACACACATTTTAAGAACGTGGAGATTTGCAGAAGAGGTGTGGGGCATACCACACATTACTTCTCAAATAGCACACAAACAAAACAAAACAAAACAAAGCATAAAAACGGCAATGCTCCTCCACCAACTATCACCTCTTTTCTTTGTATCACATCCCTCCATTCCCTCCCGTCGTAGTTCCATTTCCACAGCTGATGCGATAAACGATTGTGATCAAGGTGACTTATCATAAAAAATTTACTCAAAATTCAAAAAAGCACACCATCCTCCAAACATCAGAAACACACAAAACACAGAAAGGGTACTTCTATCTTGAGCCCGCTATTTTCTTTTCACCCTGCATGTGAGTATGTTGGGTGTATTGTACGCGACGTTGGCGGTAGCGTGGTCTGTCAACGTGGCCAACTGGAACATTCAGGTCTTCGGGACAACGAAGGCAGCGAACGCCACGCTCATGGCCTTCTACGCAGAGACCATTAAGGAATTCGACGTGACCTTTGTGCAGGAGATCCGCGACACGTCCGGCACAGCGTTCCCTGCGCTCTGCGCGCTTCTCGGTGCAGACTTCAAATGTGAGAACTCCTCCCGTGCAGGACGTTCCAACTCAAAGGAGCAATACGGTGTTGTGTACCGCCACAGCAAAGTCACCCTCAAGGAAATGAAAGACTACAACCCAGACACACGCGATAGGTGGGAACGTCCTCCTCTTCGCGCCACCTTCACCTTTGCAGGGGTGGATATGGACTTCTACAACGTGCACCTAAAGCCCTCTGAGGTGCAGCCTGAGCTTGCCTATATCGAAGGGATAGTGGATTATGGTGCGAAGGATAAAAATGCCGTCGTCCTTGGCGACCTGAACGCAGATTGCAGTTACTACACGCCGTCTGCGAACAAAGAGCTTTCGGACTGGAATTGGGTGATTTCTGAGTTTGAGGACACAACCGTGGCTGTCTCGACCTGTGCATATGACCGTATCATCATCAACGATGCGGCCCTTCAGTACTACAAAGAGTACGGTGTGGTGCGCAAAGGTATCGACACAGAGGTGTCAGATCACTACCTCGTGTGGGCCAGGTTTGAGGTCCCAGATCCGTTTGATTCAACCCCAGCCCCGCCCACCCCAGCACCCCTTCCTAGCTCAACGGTGAAAGTGGCGAACTGGAACATCCAGGTCTTCGGGACAACGAAGGCAGCTGACTCATCCCTCATGGCCTTCTACGCAAAGACCATTGCGGACTATGACGTGCTCTTTGTGCAGGAGATCCGCGACACATCCAACACAGCGTTCCCTGCGCTCTGCGCGCTTCTCGATGCAGACTTCAAATGTGAGAACTCCTCCCGTGCAGGACGCTCCAACTCAAAGGAGCAATACGGTGTTGTGTACCGCCACAGCAAAGTCACCCTCAAGGGGATATTGGACTTCAACCCCGACACACAGGACAGATGGGAGCGGCCGCCCCTGCGTGCGGTGTTCGAGTTGGGCACTGCAAAGGAGGAGGTCGCCTTCTACAACATCCATCTGAAGCCCAGCGAGGTCAAGGCCGAGTTGGCGTACCTTGAAAGTGCAGTGACGGCAGACACGTTTAAAGGTGCCAAGGTTGTGCTGGGGGACCTGAACGCAGGCTGCAGCTACTACAGCCCCACCAAGGAGCCTGAGTTCGACACCTGGGAGTGGGTGATCCCCGACCACGAGGACACAACCGTAGCGGTGTCTGCGTGTTGCTACGACAGGATCATCCTCAACGACGAGGCAAAGCCATTGTACAAGTCGCACGGCATCGTTCGCGAAGGCATCACGGATGCGCATTCTGATCACTTTCTGGTGTGGATGGAGATGGAGATCCCTGACATTGTCACTGCTGCACCGACTATTGCTCCTACAGCTATCCCAACAGCCGTCCCAACAGCCGCCCCAACAGCTATCCCAGACACAACAGCTCCAAAGACGTCACCACCTCTAACAACCTCCCCCGTGACTGTTCCCCCGCAAACGAACGCACCTGCTACAAACCCCCCAGAGACGGGAGCGCCAAGCACTCAGCCACCTGCGACCGAAGTACCCATGACACTATCTCCCTCGATACCCACTACCGACGCACCAAGCACTGACATTCCTGCTACCATGGCACCTGCCACAGCAGCACCTGCCACCACAGCACCCGCTACCACAGCACCTGCCACAAACCCACCGAAAACCACTGCACCGTTGACAGCAGCGCCAGCAACATCTGCACCACCGACGCTTGCACCGACAGATGCGCCACCGACGCTGACACCGACAGCGTTGCCTGACGGGCACACAGCGGAACCCACAGCGATCCCCACAGCAGTACCGACAGCTGTGCCAACGGCAGTGCCAACAGCGGAACCCACAGCAACGCCCACAGCAGTACCAACATCAGTACCAACATCAGTACCAACAGCAGTACCAACAGCAGCGCCAACAGCAGCGCCAACGGCAGTACCAACAGTCGCACCCACATCTATGCCCACCACAGCACCAACAGCAGTGCCAATGTCTACGGCAGCACCAACAACAGCATCCACCACGTCTTCCCCTTCTACGTTGTCACCTACACCTGCGCCACCGACAGCTGCACCTACATCGTTGCCCGACGGGCAAACGGCAGCACCAACAGCAACACCAACGGCACAACCAACGGCAAATCCCGCTGCAGTACCCACAGCAGTACCGCAGTCACGCGCACCAACAGGGGCACCTACGGCACAGCCAGGACAGGCAAAAACATCTGCACCACCGAGCACAGGTGGTGCAGGAGTGAACCAGAAGGACGACGACGACGACAGCGATTCGCACACGCACTGGTGGGTGATCATTGTGGTGGTTGCCGTGGTCGTGCTTGTCAGCGGTGCACTCATGATCTTCGTCTACTTCAGGAAGAAGAAGGGCATCCTGCACATCTCAGACATGTCTTCAGTAGAAGAATATGGTTCTCACTCCGACGAAATGTCTGTCCACAACGCCCCGTCTGTAACCTTCACCTCGTTGTGATGAAAAACATCATTCCCACGAAACAGAAATAATAACTGACATGGGATCCTCTGTGCGTTGGAGTGGAAAGGAGGGAGGGTTTTCCCAAGTCCAAAATGTTGTACTTGTCCTGGATCCATTTTGCACCACTATCTTTCCTCAAAACAAATTTGGCTTATATAAAACAACAAAACAGTCCCTGCTCCCGAACTTGGCTGGTTCTGTTTTTTTCTCCCTTTCTGTTTGATTTTTTATTTGAAAGAATGCAAAAATAAATGAATCCCAACAGCAGAGTGTGTTCACAAACATTACATATGGGGTTTTTTTCTTTTCAACAATTATTTTTTGGTAAATTTTTCAGCCTCTTTTGCAAAGATGACTAAGCACAAGAGGCTTAGGGTTATTTTATAAACTTTTCTTTGTTCGTGTTGGACGTGTGATCTCTTGAGGTTTACTCATATTTGTATCAAATGCAACCCTCGAAGTAGATTTAGGGAAAGCATGGCAACATGGCTCGGATCCACCCACGGTGTGCTGGTTTCGCAGAAAAGGTACATAGTGCACAAGAGGGCGTTGCATTTTTTCAGTCGGTTTAAAATGTTCTTGGTTTGGCATTCATATCTGTTTTCTGGTTTTGTGAAATGGTTCTTTCTATTCCGTTCGTTTTCCCCTCTCTTTTCGATGTACACCTGATGTATTTTCTTATTGTTTTTCTCATATTTTTTTCTGGCAGTAACTGATCGGACAACTTAGATACTATCAACCGTTCTTTGTAGCAAACAGATGTATGTATGAGAGAGGCCTTTTCCCTGCATTTCTTTTGCATCGTCAACTCTTTTATCTCACCCCTCTGGGGTTCGATCAGCTACAGAGCGCCAGTGTGCTTTGGGTCCCAAAACATTTGGGACCCTATCAACTATCAGTATTATTGGTACCGGATAAGGGTCTAGAACCCTCAAGGTTTTTGTGGTCTCGTGGTAAGTGGCCAACTATGTGGTATGGGCCTCAAACCACTGAACCACAGTAACACTACAGCAATATGGTCTCCAGAGTCCCCCCCAATCTCATTGTCTGCAACTCTCCAGGAGGGATGTATGAAACCTCTGTGCATCCTGACCCTGGCTATGTCGTATTGAGTTCAGAACCCAAAATGTCTTTTTAAAGGTGGCCACTGGTTCATCGATATTTTGGGAATTTTCTCGATCAAATAGAGTTGTCAGACATTAAGTAGGGGGGTAACCTGGATACTAAAGAGAGCATCTTGTTGTTTGATGCCGAGAACAGAGGAGAACTGTGCACTGACTTCGGAAGCAAAAAAGGCTGTCACATGACAGGGAAAGGAGGTAATGCCAGGTTGAGGTGATCCAGCGCACACTTTTCCACACTTTTTCACACCGTGAAAACATGTGAAAATAAGTGAAAACGTGTGAAACCAAGGTGAAAATGTGTGAAATCAAGTGAAAACATGTGAAACCAAGTGAAAATATGTGAAAACATGTGAAACCAAGTGAAAATGTGTGAAACCAAGTGAAAATATGTGAAACCATGTGAAAATATGTGAAACCATGTGAAAACATGTGAAACCAAGTGAAAATGTGTGAAACCATGTGAAAACACCAAGTTTTTTTTCTGGAGGAATCCACTCAGAGTGCGTGAAGCAGTTTTTTTTTCACTTTCGTACACACTTTTTCACACCGTGAAAACATGTGAAAATAAGTGAAAACGTGTGAAACCAAGGTGAAAATGTGTGAAATCAAGTGAAAACATGTGAAACCAAGTGAAAATATGTGAAAACATGTGAAACCAAGTGAAAATGTGTGAAACCAAGTGAAAATATGTGAAACCATGTGAAAATATGTGAAACCATGTGAAAACATGTGAAACCAAGTGAAAATGTGTGAAACCATGTGAAAACACCAAGTTTTTTTTCTGGAGGAATCCACTCAGAGTGCGTGAAGCAGTTTTTTTTTCACTTTCGTACACACTTTTTCACACCGTGAAAACATGTGAAAATAAGTGAAAACGTGTGAAACCAAGGTGAAAATGTGTGAAACCATGTGAAAATGTGTGAAAATGTGTGAAACCAAGTGAAAATGTGTGAAAAAGCGTGAGACTGGATCACCTCATAGGTGGCCAGGATATTGTGCAGGAAAAAAAAGAGAGTTACATCATTTTTAGTGTAACACTCCAGGTATTCGTTCCGTGGAGTTTCAGTGCCTGCGTCCCCGAGGCGTTTTTTGCGCTATCAACTTCACTTTATATTATTAAAATGTAGACCTCAGTGTGCAAAACTCTCTTTTCGCCCTTCGGCATTTGAGCAGTCAGAACGCACCTTTCCTAGCTCCCTTTTGGCTGGGTGGTTGTCGATACAAAAAAAAATATATATAGTGGAGTTCATCTTCGGGTGTCTACACTAAAACAACCAAGTTTTCAAAAAAAAGGAAAAAAAAAGAACAAAAGGAAGGGACACCAGCAAGAGGTGAGCACCAGAGGGGCACGGATTCATTAGGAATTCCCTGAGCTGTGTGTGCACAAACCTCCCATCCCCCCCTTCCTACAACCATCGCATGAGGCGGTCATTTGACCGTTTTTTCCCCCTTTTTTGGATCCCATATTTCAAAAATAACTATTTGTTGCAATGCAATAAAGTAGACTTTGTCTTAGCAAGGGTACACCCGGCCACCATACTGCAGACGCTACACTGCAAGAGCAAAGAAGCGAGTGTAGTTGATGTACTTTGATGTGAGTGAGCCTACACGAACGATCGTGGAGGATCATCAGAGGCAGCAGCAAAGGGACACCCACCGAGGTGAAGTCCGCTTTATTTTTGTGCAATACGTAATGGGGCAAACAACGCTCTGTAAGTGAGCGAGTTACCCCCATTGTTTCCTCCACTCTCTCTCCCCCTTATATCACTTTCTTTTAAAAGGTGTTGTTGTCTTATTGAGACCGGCTTTCATTCTCTCTTCTGACACTTCACACAAAATGTGCTTGCTATTTATTATTATCAGGTCCGGATACTTCCTTAGCGTGGAACACGTAGCCTATGTTTTTTTTGATTTTTTTTTTTGATTTGATGACGTAGCTTAAAAGGAGAAATAGTTTTCCTCCGATACGGTCGCCAATCACCCCCCTCCGGCAAGGTAATTGTGCAACGAAAAAATCTTTTTTCCTACCTTTTACTTACCTATCAGAGTTATTACTTACAGGGAGGAGGGCTTGGCGTAGTTGTTCTGGGTGAGAGAGAGGGGGTATTTAGTTGCTGCAAATCACAGCAACACAAAACAAAACAAAAAATAAAGAAAGTGCAGGTAATGGCTGACTGGTGTATTTTAATTTTTTGGGAGAACCCAAGAAGGTTTTTTCTCTAATTAACCCAACTAACCCTGTGTTTCTTATTCAATTGTATCCGTAATATTTACCCCCCCCTCCTCTTCATTGGTGACTACGCAGGAAAAGATTGGGTTCAGTTTCTGTTGTTGACCGCAGAGTATTTATGCTTTCATCCATGGCTGGCGTATGTGAGTCAGTTAGGAGGTGTCTGCATTCATACTATTCATTTTAGTTTTTTTTAAGTGCTGTCAGCATTCAGAAGTCTTGGTGCTTAAGAAACTGATGAGGTGGCTCAGCTGGTTCATCTTTTGACCCTCTCAAATACTTTCAATTCTGTGAACTGAAAGTATATGAATCTAATGTTTCTCTTTACTTCTAGGTGTGTGTGTACCAGAGGCACATTCATCTTACACGGTTTATTCACTGTCACGAGAGGGCTTTGCCTTTTCAAGGCGGAGCATGCATTTTAAAAAAGACGCTTTTATAATTACCCCCTTTGGAAAAAAGGATATCCTCCCTTTCCCAGCACCCTTTTCTTTTTCTTTTTTCTTTTTAAAGTAGGCTAATGTTCAGGCGCTTCTGGGAGCCCTTTCATTACTTCCGTGTGTTTCTAATGTTTACGTAGTACTTATTGCTTTATTTATGTGCATTCCACCTGGGCTGGCATCGTGGGTGGGTCAGTTAAGAGGTGTGCATCAATAACTATTCCTTTTTGTTCTAGCGTATTTATTTTTTTGACAAAATTAAAATTGCATCCCTCTTGACGCATCATTTTTAATTGCTTATTACCCCAAATTTGAAGGGCATTAGTTTGGTCTGGAAACAAGAGAAAACGTAAAAAAAAAAAAACAAAAGCAAAAAAAGGTGTAAATGAAGCTCATCTTCATCTACACTTAATACAACCAAGTTTTCAAAAAAAAAAAAAAATCAAATATAATCAAATGGTTGTGTACCTGTCTGTGAATGCATCGTAGCAAATTAGAGAGTGGCGATGCTTGTACAGAACCTTACAGTTGTTGTTTTTTTTTTTTTTTCTCCCAGGTGACTGAGCACAGAGAGGCTTAGGTTCATCTCACAATACTTTACTGGTGTGATTCAGGGGGTACGGAGAACCCACGGACAACCCACGGAAGAACCACGGGGGAACCACGGAGAACTGTTTCAGGCTATATTAAGATTTGCGGAGCACCTTCGGGAGAACCACGGGGGAACCACGGAGAATCCGTTTGGGTGATCACACCATAATTTACCTTTTTTTTTTTTGATGTGTGCGCAATGAACGGCAAATGAGAGGTGTATACGGGTGAATGCGTAAAACCCCCCCTCCCCTAAATTTCACTACGATTTTTGATTTTTTTTTATTTCTGTTGGGAGGCTATGAGAGGTCGAGGTGCATGTACAAGGGGTGTTTGGGGGGTCTGGGGGGCCTGGGGACCCTGGGAGGGTGTTTGGGGGTCTTTTTTATGATGTGCGACGCTTTTTTGGACATGAACGTGTATTGTGGCCCGTCTTACCACAGGTTTTACACGTTTTATGTGAAACTGAGGAAACTGAAGAAATAAAAGACCGCGTTCTCTTAGCCATGCGGTGACGGGCGGTCATCTCTTCTTCTTCTTGAGGGACAGGATCGTGCTCCTCGTCAGAGGAGTCACCGATTATATCGTCTGTGTTGAGTCCAACTCTGGGCATTCTTTATGCGTCTATCTGTTCTGGGGGTAGGGAGTAAAAATAGCCCAAAAACACGCAAAAATACCCCAAAATGGGTCAAAATAAGTATATTTTTTCCCAAAAGCCCCCAAAACCCGCCGGAAAATGGTTTTGGGGGTGGTTCTGGGCAGTTTTCGGCGCTGATTTCTGGTAAAACCTCAAAAATCGTAGTGAAATTTAGGGGAGGGGGGGTTTTAAGCATCGACCCATACATCTTTGCAGATGATCTTTTTTTAGAGCATATCAGATGTAAAACCACGACAAATAGTTGGGGTGTCCACCCCCTGGTACAGCCGGTTGTACCAAAGGTACACTGTTCACGAGAGGGCTTTGTATTTCAACTACCTTTTTTTGGATCTGATTATCATCTTTTTAAGACGTGCTAGCCCATGAGGCACATTCATCATACAAACGTTCTTTTTTTCTTTTTTATTCAAGCATTTTATTATGCCTGCAATCCATTGAGGGTGTCTGCATTAAAGAACCAAAAACTCTACTAAGATGTGTGTGCACAAAAAGGAACACATTTCATCTTTCAAGTTTTTTTTTTTTTTCATTTCTATGCAGCTCAGTTATTGACATCAGGAAATCGTGATGACGGAAGAAATTGTTTTTTTTTTCCCCCCTCTTCATTTTCCACACTTTCTTTTTATACACCAATTGTCCTAAAGTCAATTTCTGCACAAAGGGGGGACATTTCGTCGTCGATTACTCAAATAACCTTCTTTTTATCACAAATACGATACTGTGGAAGAGAGCAAAGTGTTCCAAATATTTGCACATCCTTACAAAGGGTGTTCTTTATTTTATTCCCCTGGGAAATAAAGTATACGAAGGATTTGGCACTTTTAGCGGGATTTTATTTACTGGGGGGGGGGGGGGGGGGGGGCGAATAAGAGATCAGGGGTGAATAAGAGATCAGGTTGAGATTTTGGGGGGTTTTTTTTTTTTTTTTTTTTGCATGCGACAGGCATGGATGTCCAAAGTACTTGAAGTATATCAAGTACTTGATCCCCCAAAAAATCCAATACTTGATACTTCAAGTACTTGACACCCTATTTTTTTTTCTAGTACTTTTTTACTTGTTCTCCCTCTGTCAAGTACTTTTTTCACAAAAAAAACGTCAAGTACTTGATCAAGTACAAAAAAAAGTGGGTACTTGATCAAGTACTTGACGTTTTTTTGCGAAAACAAGTACTTGACAGACTCTGCCAGAGGGTAAAAAAGTAAAAAAGTACGAGAAAAAAAAAATAGGGTATCAAGTACTTGATTTCTGTCAAGTACTTGATCAATCTTCAAGTACTTGACTGTCATTTTGAGAGGAAAAAAAAGGGGGGTCAAGTACTTCAAGTACCATAAAAAATCCGAAAAAAGTACTTCAAGTACTTTGGACATCCATGGACAGGGTTTTATCTTGAAATTTTTTTTTGAAATTTTACCCTGTCTACCCGGTCTGGCAAAAAAGTGGTCAAAATATTTTTTTTGCCTCCGGCGAAAATGTCTTTTTGCTTTTTTTCCCCCAAAAATTTTTTTTTATTTCTGGCTCGTCCGTTCGCCTAATAAGAGATGCCACATCTCTTATTCGCCCCCCCCCAGTAATGATAATTTCACGCTAAATTTTGGTACATGTAGGTAGTAGGGCTGGAGGGACCGTCCAGCCTTTTTTAGCCTCCCTCCAGCCTCCTCAATCCCGCCAGCCCCTCAGCGGGCCTATCTAGAGGTCCGCGGGACCCGGTAGCGCTGGCGGGAGGGTAATGAGAGCTTTTTTTTTTTTTTTCACGCTCTTTTTTTTTTTTTTTTCCCTGAGAGCTTCCTGTGAGGACACATACTCGTTAGTTATTGCACAATAAATAAGTCACGCTAAAAGTGCCAAATCCTTTCGTATACTTTATTTCCCGTGAAATAAAATTACGTATTCACCTCCTTTTAGCGGATTATTTTGCGATACTTCACTTATTTTTTTCCCAGGCTCGTGCACTCAATTTGCCTCGCTTCGCTCGGCAAATTAAGTAGCCCTCGCCTGGGAAAAAAATGCGTGAAGTTATCACAAAATAAAACCCCGCTAAAAGGAGGTGAATAAATAGTTATTTTTTTCATTCACAAAAAAAAAAAGCAATACAGTAATTCCATGAAAAAATTTTCAAGGGAAATGTGAGTTTTTGCTAAAATATCCAAAGGCAAAACACCCGACTAGGGGATTGCTGTGGTTTCTCTCTCCCTCTCTCTTTTTTTTTTTTTTTTGAAGATGCCAAAGCAGTAGAGGCGTAGGTTCATCTTTCAAACTATATTTTTTTTTCTCTTCTTCTCCGGTTTTGTTGGTATTATTTAGTTCTTTCCGCACACTCAACATCATATACACCCCACGCCCTTTTCTCTCTCTCTCCCACTCCGTACCTTCCCTTCAACCCACCCCTCCCCACCCGGTTGATGGAACTGACGAAGAAACAATTTTCTCCTGATCCTTTTGGTTCCTCAAAAGGTCATGGTACGGTGGCGGGTGGGGGAATGACTTCACGGTTTTGCCAAAAAAAATAAAATAAAATGAAATTCATTAGCCTTCGGGTGACCTTTGTGTACAGAACCGGACAGATTGTCGAAACTACAAAAAAAGGAGCTATCTCTTGATCCCTCCCCTTTTTCTTTTCTTTTTTCTTTTGATGTGCACGAGAGATATATCAGTGGCTGTCACGAAATGTGGTAATTTCAACATTTTTGAGTAAAATGACTAAATTTTTGACTTTTTCACCGATTTTTTTTTTTTATTTGCATTGCGCGGAATGCGCTGATTGCAACGAAACGATTCTCGATTTTTTTTTTCAGAAATTTATTTGCTCAGTTCAAAAATCATCGTTTTTTCGGATATTCTCACAGCCATCCCAGGAAATACTGGTATTTTTCCGGAAGTCGAAAATGTGCTTAACTGCGTTTCCGAGCTCCGCGCAAAAAAATGAAAAAAAAATCGAGCAAAAAGTCCAAAATTTTAATTAGTTAAAGGCGGGCCACATGAATTACCACATTTCGTGACAGCCACTGATATCCATCAAATTTTCTCTTTTTCTTGCCTCAAAATGTGTCGGATATCTAACACAAAAGAGGTTTTCAAGAGGACATAACCGGCTTACTGACCTGCCCCCCACCCTCTTGCGGGTCGACATCTATTCTAAAAACCCTATTCCACACCATCCAGAACAAATGAAATACACAACCTCTCTTTTTGACCTTCTCTTAAGGTGACTAAGCACCCAGAGGGGCTTAGGTTCCATCTTATTTGAGAAAAAAATACATTCTGCAGTGACTCATTGGTGATTTGTTACCCTTACTTTTCAGAGAACTCAGAGAAAACTGACAATCCTTCTTTCTAATGACTAAATACAGAGAAGACCAAACGCATGGTCCTTGGGTAGGAGAACGACCGGAGGAGACACGCTGTTTGACACCATGTCTTGATCACATGCAGGGTACCGGCCCTGTTTGTATCATGATTATGCTTGGGTTTATGGGGTTGGTGGCGGGGGCGATAGTGGTGCTGGGGTTGAAAAACCCGCAGATTCATTCGGAAACGGAGTGCGAGGTGGATGGGGTGACGATGTACCCTGGAAGCAACGTCACGGATACTGCGGCATGTGGCCTGGACGTGACATCGGTGCACTGCAATACGACACACATCATCAACATCACGACAGTACTGCAATGCGAGAACTACACAGTCTCCGAGAACATTACCTGCTTCGTCCACGATGACTGCGTAGAGAACAGCCCAGCCTATGTAGGCACCGACCCCGACCCTACCCCCTGGGAAACCCCAGCGCAAGCTGACATGATCATCATAGTTGTCTGCATCCTCTGTCTCCTCATTGGCCTCACAGGGTTGAAGCTTTTCCGAAGGTCTCTCCTCAGGGTTCCACAGTTTCGACGGCTTCCGTATTAACACGAGGTGTGTGGGGAGGAGGAGGAGGTGACATAAAATTCGCAACAACTCAGTGTAATGTAATGGAGATTAAAATCGCTAGCCTCGAATAGTCTTTTCAGGATTTGGAACCAAAAAAAAAATTCCTCAAGATGTGCATGATTTCTCTTCCCCAAAAAAACTCTCTCTTGTGCTTTACAGTTCTGTTCTGGGTGGGGGTAGCGAAAAGACAATCTTTAAAAGACAACCAACCCCCTCTCTTTTTTTTTACCGTATCTTGATTTTCAAAAACACACCTTTTATGGTTTAACGTTCTGCTCTCAAGAACCACACCTTCAAGCATAGTACCTAATGATGGCTGTATTGTGATAATAGGCCATGATACTACACATACACACAATACAGCTGTATTGTGATGTGTATTATGTATTATGATGGGCATATCACAATACAGCCATCACCAATACCCCCTCCACCCCTCCACCCCTCCACCCCCCACCCCACTCCGAAACACAATAGGTGAAAATTGAGGGATGTTTGGGGTAGGCTTCTTCTCCTTCTCCTCCTCCTTCCCATGGTGGGTCCTTGCGGTTGTAGTGTTCCGCGTCTGCTCAGCTTGTGTGCTCTCCACTGCTGGCCCGCCTGATGAATTCTGGCAGGGGCCCGAAGTAGCGTATACTCTGCTTTATGGAAAGGGCGGGCTGACCTGGGAGTGGACGGCTGGGTTGCGGAGCTACCTCCACCCAGCGCTCTTTGGGGGTCTCTTTGCGACAGGGAAGGGGCTTGGGGTGGATACGGCGGTGTTTGTACAGTACGCACCGAAGGTTTTGCAGGGTCTTATCGCAGCTGCGGCGGACTGCACAACGTATGTCTTAGCAGCACGCATTGCGCCGGATGCGGGAAAGTATACACTCCTCTTTAGCACCACAAACTGGTTTATTTACTATTGTTCTGGCAGAACCTTAGTAAACGGTGTTGAAGCGCTCTTCGTGCTGTATGGGGTGTTGTGTTATAGGGACGGCAGGTACTTAAGGTTTTTGTATGTGGCAGGGGTGGCGACGGCGTTGAGATGTACCTCTGTGGTGACGTGGGGGGTGTGTGTGGTGCATATGTTGGTCTCGGAGGAGACGTGGCGGGCGAAGCTGGGGTTTGTGTGGAGCGGGGTGCGGATAGCTGTGGTGTTGTGTGTATGCTCGGTGGGGGTCGATTCTGTGTTTCACGGAGCGTTTGTGTTTACACATTGGGAGTTTGTAAAATTCAATTTTATTGAATCGAGGTCCGCTCTCTTTGGGACCCATCCTGCTCATTGGTACTTCACACAAGGTTTTCCTGCAATGTTGGGCACTACCCTGCCGTTCTTTCTTTACGAGGTTTGGTATGGGAAGACCCGGTTTTATGCAGGGCTTTGTGCAGCGAATTTGTTGCTGTACTCTTTGATAGGGCATAAGGAGTTCCGCTTTGTGTTGCCTGCTCTTTACTTTGCGATGATTGTTGTCGCTAATGGCGCGGTGCGAGCACAACGTACCATGCGACAGTGGACCTTTAGGGGTGTGCTTCTGTTCATCCTTCTTACGAATGTTGCTGCAGGGGCGTTCTTTGGTCATATTCATAAGACCGGCGGGATAGCAGGGATGGTGTACGTACGGAACAGGTCGCTCGCGTACCCAAAGGATAGTGTTGTGGTGCACAGCCTGCTGCCGTGCTATGCTACTCCAGGGTACTCCTTCGTGCACGGTGCGAATGTGAAAGGGTTCCGTCAGATGGAATGCATAGCGTTGGACGGTAGCAGGACGGAGCAGGATGTCTTCGAGGCGTCGCCTGTCCGTGCCCTCGTGGGGGCGTATGTGACACGGCAGGATGTTGCGTTGCCCACGTTCTTCCTTGTGTCCAGTCATCTGGAGGAAGTGCATGTTCTCCTCAAGGAGTGGTCGTACACCAAGGTGGTGAGCCTCCCGCATACCCCAGTACCGACAGAAGGAATTGGGTCTGAAGTGTTTGTCTTCGAGAAGGGGAGGGATTCACATCGGATTTGGTGAGAATGTGTGTGGAATATGGTAGCCCTGCAAATATACCTTTTTTTTTCGTGTATTTTTTAAATACTCAACGCATTTCTAGCCCTGTCCCTTTGAGACATCGACGTTAACCGCCACTATAACAAAATGTTTGGTACAATGGACCACACCCATGGGTGATCCTAGGATGCCTACACTAATCTCAATCAATATTTTACAAAGACCACCCCCCTTCCCTTTGCCATATGACGAACACTTCCTTTGAACCCCCCCGCCCCCGCCCTCTTTACCCACGCAAGCTGTGATATCATAGTACATACCTGACTTACCCTTGATTGGTCACCACACCTAAGGCTCCACGAGAGCGCTTTTTGTTTGAAGTCAAACCTTCATGTGCACACTGCTGCATACACTTAATTGCCCACGCTCGACCAGTCTTGCCATTCCAGCATCATCCTCTGACTTCAGTCCCGGTAGAAGTAGTCAAAATAAAACCCACCCAAATCCATCTGCATGCAACAACGCTTACCTTTTTCTCACAATACGACACATCTCACATTGTCTCTTTTTCTCCAATAAACTTGACCCCCTCCGCTTTGCCCTCTCCTTTCCACCTTACACCACACAGCCCAAACACCCCCTTACCCTTCAACATGTCGACCACCGCCAAGGACGTGACCAAGGCCGATGAGGACGGAGTTGTCACCGGAGACGCCAAGCTTGCCCAGGTCACGAAGATCATTGGCCGTACCGGATCCCGTGGAGGAGTGACCCAGGTCCGTGCCAAGATCCTGGACGACACCTCGGAGCGTAACATCATCCGTAACGTGAAGGGACCCATTAAGGAGCTCGACATCCTGGCCCTCATGGAGACTGAGCGTGAGGCACGTCGTCTCCGTTAAGCTGTTTTGTAAAAATAGCCTAACAACAAAGTCAAAAGAAACCAATCAAGGAGAGACTAAGTAGAACACCACCTTTCAAAAGAAAAAAAAGTTTTTTTGTTTTGTAATGGGATCTCTTCAGGGCAAAGATTCGTGAAAAAAAAAAAAAAGGTTTTCCCCATCCTCCTTTACCTGGTCAGCCGCCGAAGGTACACCGCTACGACCGCTACGAGAGGGATCAACAGTCGCCTCTTTTCCCTCATTTATTATCCAACCTTGCTTGAGGCTTGACCCCCTCCCACAGTACGCAGATCCTTTACCTCAAAGCCGCACCACGGGACAACGCGCTTCGTCCCTTTCCTTGAGTCGTTTACACTTTCCAACCTTTCTATCAAATGTGGTGTATGTACTGCGCCGCTATTTCCAATGGATCGAAACACCACGCATTCGCGTTGTCGGTCTCGATGAGGACCTCCAGTACGTAAGGCGCACTGTTCCTCAGTCGAGCCAACTCCTGAGCTGGCACTACAACATGCCCAGTCTGGTTACCCAGATCCAGTCCCTCCCGGTTTCTGGATCATGCGACCAGGCTGTGTACCTGTCGTAGGGCTGGGAGTAGTACTCCTCCCAAGCCCCCTGGTTCCAATACCCCTCCCCGTCCTGAACCCCCCCTGTGCCCGCCTCCTCTCCTGGTATGTCCTGCGGCGCTGATGTGTGGTGTGCCCTGGCGTGTACGCCGTGCGGTGCGCGAAGGTGTCATCGTCTCAGTATTGAAGGTAAACCACAGTTCACCTTTTTTTTTTTGGATGTAGGACTGCATGGTTGGGGGGGTCATGCACCAATCTCCACTGTCACGAGAGGGCTGTTGTATTTCCTTCCCCACATTAGGTTTCCTACATCTACTGTTGACCGCAGGGCACTTTGCGCTTTTGTTTTGTACTTTCATCCGGATGACATCGTACAGTGGGTCAATCGGAGGTGCCTACATCAACCACAGTTTCTTCTCTTTGTTCCACACACCTATCCCACCTACTCCACCCTAGGGCCCCCTCCCCTCCCCCCTACACTAACCATGCGTCGTGCGCTCACGGTGCTGCTCCTCTCCCTTGCCGTCTCCGAGAGCTATGGCGGCGAGACAGTGATGGAATACCTCGAAAGCAAGGACCAGCTGTCCCGCTTCGTGGGGTGGATGCGTCAGTGCGACGAGGTCATGAAGCATATCGAAAAGGGGAAAGGGCCTTACACAATATTTGTGCCGAAGAACGCGGCATTGAAGGAGTTTCTTGCGCCTGGCGTGGCTGGGTTGATTGAAAAAGATGAGGATTTGATTCGCCGCATCGTCGGCTACCACATCGTAACTGCAGGGGAGTTCATTAGCCCTATGGATGTGCCGTCAGAATATGCGGGCATGGCGACAACGTTGTACGACGGTCGCAAGATCCTCCTCGAACAGCGTGGTGAGCGTGTTGCTATCAACGGTGAAGCAGAAATAACGCAAACCAACATCGGCCCGGAAGGGCAGAACGCAATCATCCACGTTGTGAACAAGGTGCTCTCCTATCCAGGATGGTTTCCGAAGGAGACGCTTCTCACGCTTCTCCGCAAAAACAAAGACCTTCGCGCATTTTATGTGACTGTCTGGGAAAACCGAGATGAATTAGGTCTAACCCAACCTGGCCCTATCACGTGGTTCATCCCCACCAACAAAGCCTTAGCGCGGGCAGGGCTAGGCATCGACGGGACCCGCCTCTCCGAGCTTCTCCCGAAGGACCGCGACACGATCATCCGCATTTTGAAGTACCACATTGTACACGGCAAATACCTGACCAAACAGGACCTTCGCGTACCCGGAGTGGCGCAGACCCTTGATTTCCATGAAGGCAAATCCTCGGTCATTGCATACCAAAGCGACGCATCTGGGGTGATCGACTTGAACAACGGGGAGGGGAAGGTCGAGACGAAGAAGGGGGCAGTGCAGCCTGCCTTGGACGGGGTGTACTATATGGTGGACAGGTTGTTGTTACCTCCTGGCTTGGAAGTGCCTGATGTCAACTACAGCTCGACACGGGTAAAGGCAATTCAACAGGCTGAAGCCAAGGCAGCTGTCACCCCTGAACCTTCCGTTGCCCCGTACACCTTCAAGAAGGAGCCAAAATCGCACAAAGGGTCGCCCCTGGTCCTCCTCCTTCTCGTCTTCCTTGCAGGGTTGCTTCTCTACCGTGTGCTCTACCCCGACGCCCAGGTGGACCGCTCCGCTAAGAAGGACGACAACAAATACGGCATGAGCGCAGCCAAGCCCCGTCCAAACTACGGTCTTGCGCTTGCGTTGTTTTTGCTGTTTACAGTGCCGCTGTTTTCTTCGATGCGGTGGGTGTTGCCTCATGGGTTGAAGTATGTATTAGTATTTTTTTTTACATTAGTGTAGACACCAGAAGAGCTTCCCCTATACCCGCCTCAGGGGACTGCATCATGGTCAAGGTTGCTCCTTTGATGTTGCTGAAAAACCTGAACACTATTGTGGGTATTGGGACGAGCCAAGTAGCGATTTTTGTTTTTCTTCAAAAATTTCAAAAATAACCGTCGAAACAAAAAAATAATTGTAACAGAGTGGTCTCCGAGGATGTTTCACGTATGTTCTTCGGCAGCGACAGCGGTGTCGTGCACCATGCAAAGCTGGATTTCAACTTCGCTGCTTCTGCGAAGGAGAACGACGAGAAGGTTTGTCACCCACCCCCTCCTCTCCTCCTCTCTTCCCCTTTACCCCCCTCAATTCCATCTACAGCTGGACGACATGCTGAAGTACCTTAACAAGGTTATGTACAAAACACGTTTGGTCGACTATGGGTTGAACAGAGTGGATTTAATTGCGTTGTCAAGCCCTGATGATGGAAAGCGTGCTGGGGTGCGGCCAGGGCATTGGAACGACATAGTGTCCGAGGCGAGGAAGCGGCACCCGGTGAACCCTGAGGATCTGGACCCGACCCCACCTCCGTTTGATGAGCTGAGTGTGCGTCCGTCGGTGAAGACAGGCAACCGTGACAAAGAGATTGATGACGCGCATGACATTGCCAAGGAGTTTGAGCGTGACAGCCGCATCGAGAAGAAGGAAGACGTCATGGAAGGGGCTACCGTAGACACACCACCACCCACACCAAAGCCGGCAGTCGTGGCAGCGCCTATTGAGGATAAGAAGAGAATCGTGCTTGCGTATGTCAAAGCTTTTTTGAAGGTCAAAAATAATAAAAAAATCAGATTGATTGCAATTCCTTCGACCGGCGCTTCAACAGTGGAGTGCTCCTTTGGAAGTCGCCATGGTGCTTTTTCCTTCAGAAATGAGGATCAATACAAACATGTGCACTTCACAAAGATCACCCACCTTGATGAGGCGGCACGTCTGCCGAGCGAATTCAGTAGGAAGGGTGACTACAAGGATGTTGCTGCGGATGCGAAGGTCATTACTGTTATGGTGGCCACTAGGGTATGCACAACACAACCCCACCCCACACCCCCCCACCTCCCCTTTCAACAACCAACACACCCTTTCTTTATTTGCAGCCTATGGCCCGTGTTGTCCGTTCGTTCTACAAATCAGCTGGAAAGGTGAACACACCGGAGTCAGACTTTAAATGCAACGGACGTCTCAGAGACCTGATGCGAGGACAGGCCAAGAAGTTTGGGCTTGAGGACTACGTCAAGCTCCCAATCGAGGCCCGTACGATGTGTGAGGCGAACAACAACCTCATGGTGAAGTCGCTTGCAGGCGTGCCCTTTGAGCAGCAGGTCACAGAGGACCACGTCACGCTCGCAAAGCAGAACCTCAACAAACTCGACATGCTTATGATTGAGGAAGATCTTGAGCGCAAATCTATGCTCGGATTGTATGTCTCTTCCCCGACTCCCCTTTTCAGACCCAGGTTGCATCTTCAGGGTTTTATCTGCTTTTGTTGACTTCAATTTCTTCAATTTTCGAGTATTGCTGAGGGTAGAGGTAATTCAGCTATCTCTCAAATTCTTTTGTCTGTTTTTCATAATTGAAAAAGATGTTGATTTGTCGAAACTACGAAAAAAAAAATGCTTCTATCATCTTCCATTTTTCTTCCATTTTTTTCTTCTCTCTACAGGATGGTACTGTTGGGTCTGCCGACTGGAAGCTACCTTTCCTGCTCGCCTTACGAAGACCAGGCCGATATTGACTGGTCGCACAGGGCGACGGACACGATCGCACGCGACAACTTCTTCGACAGAGAACTCTACTCTGAGGCCCACCACGTGTTCAACACTAAGTACGCAGGTGGTTTTGAACAGTCGCTCGATGCATCGAAGATTACCTGCACCAAACCGCAGTCATGCTTTGACGAAAACGACAGAAACGGCGAACGCAAAGCAAAAGACCCCTTCGACAATGTTCAACTCACTATGCGGTATGTAAAGTCATGGGCAGGGTACCAATGTAACATAATGAGAAATAAAACAACATCTTTTTTTCCAGGCGATCGACATCGAAGCAGGGTGTAATGTGTGCCACGCACTGCCATATGCCAAGCAGTTAACACTCACCTCAATGCAGGAACACAATGTTGGGGGCATTTTTTTTCTTTTCCGCCCTCGCAGAGAGTTTGGGTTTGGGAAAAGCTCGGGTCTTAATTTATTTGTTTAGGGGAGGGTTGCGAATAGCAAACGAAGTGTTTTTTAAAAAAAAACTGTGGGTATTCATCTGAACTAAATTCAGACAACCATCTTTGCCGATATATTTTTTGCTAAATTATTCGCAGAATGGAAAAATTTAATAGGGTATTTATATGGGGATGGGTGGTTTTTGTGGATTGTGTGTATATTGCACATATCCAATTCTTTCTTGTGTGCTGTGACAATGAAAAGTGACCTTTTTTTTTTTTACGACGGGTTTTTGTTGATCCTATACCTATGCTATCAATTTGAATGCATAGGTTGCAATACTTTTTTTTTTTACGGTTCGATCAACTGAATGATGTTTTACGCTCCAGGTGACTCAGCCTCTGATAGAGAGTCGCTCGAACACCGTCAAAAAAACTTAACTTTTTTTAAAAAATTGCTTCCACCTGTTGAGGTGTCTGCAAGATAACAACAACGTCCGATGAGGGGGGTTTTTTTTTTTGTTCAGGTGACTGAATCATATCATCTCGCCTACTCCTATTTTTTTAGTGCCTAAAAAAAGCACGAGAGAGACTTCAGTTCATTTTATGTGTACTGTGGCAAAGAGAGATCTGAGGCTGAGGGAGAGAGAGTACATGTTGTTATTAGAGAAGAGGTATGGGGGTAAAGCAACACCAGCTTTTCACCCACCATATCCCCCCCCGCCCCGTCTTAGGGTGCAAGTGTTTGAATCTATCTCAAAACTCACAATGAATTCCTTCAGATATTTTTTTTTTCTTCCAGATGTAAACCACGAAATGGATGTAGCATTTGCATGGTTGGGGTGTCCACCCCCCGGTACAGCCGGTCATTGTACCAAGGTACATTGTTCACGAGAGGGCTTTGTATTTCAACTCTACTTTTTTATTCTTCAATTCAAGCTGACTGAGATGCTTGGTTCAAGCTCATACGTTTTCTTTTTTTTGCTTCAACAGAAGGAGAAGGGGAAGGGGGATCTATGGCTACTAGGTAAGTCAAAAAAAGCCAGAATTTGTGTTGTTTTTTTGTCAACGTTTTTTTCCAGTTTACTGTTACCAACTTCAGAAGAAGTCCTAATATGGGTTCGACAATCCCACCCCACGGAGTGCCTGCCCTCGCTTGTATTTTCACTTTTTTTTTTTGAAAAAAAAAAAAATCAAATTTATCCGTGAGCATTGAGTTGAAGAGCTGTGTGCTCTCATTTTTTTTTGCATGGTTGGGGGGTCTACCCCCGGTTCACACTGTTCACGAGAGGGGGGCTCTGTTGTATTTCAAGTCAACTTTTTCCTTACCATAGGTGCAATGTGTTGACCCTCTCAAAATACTTTCAATTCTGTGAACTGAAAGTAAATGAATCTAATAAAAAACTTACCATAGGTTTTCTCCGCTCTGTAGCAAAAGAGGTCAGAGGAGCAGCTTTCTCTCTCTCTCTCTCTCTTTCTAGGTTGTCACATCGTTCTTGCCATATCACCATTTTTTCCTTGTTTTTTAGTTTTTAAATCTGAGGGATGTGTCATTTTTGTACGTACACCCTAAACCCATCTTTTTTGATGTTTTGTCAATACACCACAAAAGCATCAGAGATGCCAAAAGGGAATCTTTCCTCTATTTTAAAAGGTGACTAAAGCAAGAGATGTGCTTTGGCTCATCTTGTCGAAAAACATTGTTGTTTTTTTTTTTGGTTCACATTTCTTGAGAGAGAAATGTTGAGTTGATGCAGGAATTGAACGAAAAAGAACGAGATCAGAGTTTCTAATATCTCATCTCCGCCATTCCTTCAGGGAATGGGGTGTGTCGTCTGTCAGTCCATAGTTTTTTTATAAGGAGAAATAGTTTTCCTCTGATACGGTCGCCAATCACCCCCCTCCAAGGGTAATTGTGCAATCAACGAAAAAACCTTTTTTTTTCTCTTTTACTTACCTATCAGAGTTACTATTTCTTTTGTGTGATATTCGAGCACAGAACCCCCTATTGATGTGATTGTCGACACAGCAATACCGTATATAGTCAATACACATTCCTAGTGGTGATTACACTAAAAAACGGACGACTGACCGTCTATACCTTCTGTAGTACAAAGGCTTCGGTCAACATTGAGTACAGACCCGAGGTTCCCCAAGCGGGTCCTTAGGTGATTGTCGACACAAAAAAAACGAAAAAAAAGAAAAACTTAATATCAGCCAGTCTGCCGTATATAAAGGCCTGTTTTTTGGAGCCACATTTTTTAAAAAAAACATTCCATTTTAGTGAACAAAAACAAATCTACGGATGAGATTTTGGCTGGTATATATATATTTTTTTTTTTGAAAAAAAACAAAAAAGAAACCGAAACTGAAACCAACGCAAAGACCCCTCTTCATGAAAGAAGAACCAAAGGGAGGTACCAGAGCCCGCGGACCTCCCCCGAAAATTAATTATGCACCCCCTTCCAACCCCCGTCCCGCCCAAAAAACAAAAAAAAAAAAAACCTCTCCCGAGCTTTCTCCGCTGACAAGCTAGTCACAGGAAGAAGAAGATCAAAACTCGGTCGAGCCCGGGCGCGCTTCGCGCGCCCGGGTCCCCACCCCAGCTCAAGTTGGGGGCCTCCGGCGGAATGTGAGAATTGCTCGGTTATCCGACGGCGGAGTTCGGCACTTTATTGATATTTGCACCAGGCACACATGGTGCACGAATTATCAGTAACCTCAGTTTTTTTTACAAAAGAAACGGCGGTATGTCACCCAAAGGTTCCAAGCGAAGCCACGGTACGCAACATTTCAAAAAAAATGCGCTTAAAATTGTACATTTTTACAGGCAAACAATGTCACGGGAATGGTGTGATGCAGGCTTGCGCCGCAGGCGCACGGTACTCTACTTTTTTCCTTTCGCCGTGCTGCGTGCTTCCTTTTCCTTCGACGTTTGACCAATTGAGTCCGGCTCGATGGTATCTCAAAAAATTCCCCATAATATGGGCCCCTCCTCCCCCCCCAAAAAAAATCCAAAACCCCCGTCCCTGGACGGGGGTTTGGGACGGGGGTCGGTTTTTGGAAAATAATTGACCCCCGTCCGGGACGGGGTGAACGGGGGTGTTCCGCGGACTCTGGGAGGTACTTTGCATTTAAGCTTATTACTTTTTAAAGTACGCACTGCCGCACCGTTTGTCCCAAAGGGGTGTCAGTCTACTCCCCCTTTTTTTGCAGCCATCTTGTTGCCTTATTACAAATGAAAAAAAAATAGTTGTCCCCCACCTTTCCCCCTCCCCTTCGATTTCGCACCTTTCGCTCCACCACCCATCACTCCTCTACCTCATCTCTTTTAAGAAAAACAACACGAAAAAAAAAAAAATCAACACACAAAAACGTTGGGGGCTCTCTCTTTATCTCCCCCTGTTTTGGATACGGAGTGTCTTTTTGTTTTATTTTCTTTTTAAGTTCTCCCCCAATCCCTTCTCATGGATGAAGGGTCATCAGAACGGGGTAGAGTGGACTCGGAAGGGAGGATTCCTGAGGATGAGCTGCTGCAGAGGGTGAATGAGGCTGGGGATGGGTGTCTGCAGGAGTTCACTGCGATTACAGAGCCTGCAGGGCGGACGGGAAGACCCTCTATGTACCAACGTCTCAAACGACGCCTTCCAAGCAGCTTTGTGAAGTACACCGAAGACGACCGGGTGTCCCGCATCTACCAGGAGAAATGCAAACAGCTTGGCGACGACCCCACCGGAGGGCACGACAAAGTGCAAGAAACCGCCCACCCCTTGGGTTGCAAGCTTCGCCCTCCGACCAACGTTGAAATTAAGTATGAACTCTTTTTTTTTTTGTGCCAAATTTTTTTCGCAAACAGATTAGTCGATACCGTATATGACAGTGAAGTGCCCGACCCTGACCCGCTCATTACTCATGCAACCGAAGAGATTAAACTCAAAGAAATTCATCGGCAACAACGGAGAACGCGGGCGATTGAGTTGCGGCGTGTGAGAGATGACTTTCGGTTTTGGGATGAAGGGGAGGATGGGGCGGAGGCGTTGCGGACAACGGTGGAGACACCAGATAATTTGTCACATGATTTGGGACCTACACAGGACTGCTTAGAGTATGCAGCAAGAAAGTATTGGAAGATACGAAGGCATTTGACCAAGGAGGGCACGATATTGGTGCGGTTTCGTTTGCTCATGTGTTCCTGTTTGCAGTTTGCGGCGGGGATAGCTTTGTTCTGTCTGGGTGCAGGGCAGCTGGAAGGGGGGGACATAGAGCTTCTGACAACGTCGCTTGTGTGTGCCTGTGTGCAGGTTGCAGCGTCGTTTCTTCTCCTCTTCGCAAGTCTTCCTGAGTCGCCCAATGAACAGCTCACCTTCTGTTGTTATACGACAGAGATCTGGCTCATCTTCCTGCTTGTGTCCTGCCTCCTCGCAGACGTCTCGTACATCAACGAAATGGAAAAGCAGTGCACCCCCACCCTCCAAACCTACACTGCACGCGATTCCTGCAATGAAAGAGCGTCTGCGTATTCCATGATAATTCTTATCATTCTGGACCTCGCAGTTGTGGTATGTTAGAAAAAAGTTCAAGAATTTTGCCAAACTCGTTTAACAGTTCAGTCGAACAGAAAAGGGTAGGGATTACGATTGCTTTCAGAAATGGTAAGTTTTCACGTTGTTGGTGTTAACTCAAAAGTGGTCGAGGATGAGTTCCAACAAAATCAGATTGCCTCATTACAACAGATTATCAGTACAATGTAGCCATCACCCCCCCCTTTACCTCTTTCGGGTGACATTTGGGTGCAGAAACCTTATTCGAGCGATTTTTTTGTCAATAATCAACCAAAAAGAAAATGGAGATTACACAACTGGCAACTACACTACAACAATTTTATTCCAAAAAACAACAACACAGTACGTCGCAACGTTCTCTACGATTGAGCTTCTCGACAAAAGCAACAAAAGAGCTTCGATGGCTGATAAGTTCCTTCTGTTCAAATACCGTCACACGCTGCTGAGAGGTATCACACCAGCTCCCCCTTTCATCCCCCCTCCCTCCTTTCCCCACTCTCCTACAACTCATTCAAGCACCCCTCTCCCCTCCCCTCCCCTCCCCACCCAACAGAACTGCAAACACCCCTCGTGCATCATGGCATATGGGATCACACCTTGCGTGTCATTGTATCGCCGAATAAGGAGACACCGCCGCAACCAAGTCATGAAAACCCCGAGCGTGAGGTGTCCCCAGCAGCGGCAGCGGCAGCAGCTTCGCGTACGGATCGGATTTATTCGAGGCCAGACCTCTTTGATGGGCTTGGGGATAGACAGGAGACAGTGCCGGTTCCAGACCCACCGACGACTTCGGATTCAAGTGTTGCTTCGGCAATAGAGATGGAAGAGGTGGACGATACCGACTTCGAGCATACTAGAATTTGAAGTAAGCATTTTTGTGGATGCTGCGTTTCATTTGAGAATGTTCAATGAAAAAAAGTCTGTGCAGGGTGCACCTAGACTGTGCACTTCGCTCTTTTGAAGGGAAGGGGAAGAGGAGGAGGAGGAGGAGGAGGAGTGTGCGGAAGGTGTGGTATGAAAAATGTATGCCCTCTTGGCGAGGAGGGGGGTATCGCTGTTCGGGAGGGGTGAAGCAATATGTGGTGGATGGATGAGAGGAAACTGAGAAAAGAAAAAAGAAAAAAAAGCAAGTCAACGTTTGATCTCGGGCAAAACAAAGCATTTTTTCCCCCTCACTTTTGCGCCAAACAGAAATTTGCTTCCTGTTTGGTTTGTGTTTCAACGTAAAAACACATTGTCTTCAGAGATCAGTTGGCGGGTATTGTTTTGAGGTGATTTTTATATCTTTTAGTTGTCAGTACTAAAACGACGGCATGGCAGCGCTTTTTTGGGCAAACAAAAGAAAAATCATGATTTGTAATTGTCTGTTTGATTCACAAAAAAACACCAATTGCACACTTTTTCCGCCTTTTTTTTTGTTCCGTCTGGCTAGCGCACAACGACCCGATCCTTTTTGTTAAAGTTATGTGACGTTATTTCAAGATTTCTTTGTAAGTTGTTGTGTTAAAAATTGTCTAAAGGGGGGCAGGAATGCTGTCTTTTATTGTAGACAAAACAACAAACGCAAAAATAATCGCACAAAATGCTTACTTTCCTTTCCCTCTCGCTTCTCACCCTTTTTTTTGCTTCAACAAAATACCTTTTTACAGTAGGTTAGTGTTTTCTAGATGCGTTTCCCCATACCCTTATGTAAGCAACCCAAAGAACTGCGATTTGTGTCTAAACAGAGTAGAGTAGCTTTTTACCATATTCGTGTTTCTTTTCTTTTTGTAGGTGATTGTCCATGTGGAGGAGGAGCGGGCTTCACTTAGCAACTTTCCCTTGGAAGCGTTGTGCTTTCAATAAAAAAAATTCATGTTGGATGTTTGTTGCGAGAACTTCGCTAAAGTGTGTTTGTGCCAACAATTGGACACTCTTCACGTCTGAAAACTGTCATTTTAAAATGCCTTTTTTTCAAAAAAAAACACATCTTTCTTCGAGTCACTGTATTAATGTACACACCTTGCTGGGCAAATGTTCCGGCACAGGAATTTTACGAATAAACTTTCAAACCAACATACACTTCCCAGGTGACTAAGCACCGAGAGGCTTAGGGTCATCTTATTAAACTTTTCTTCATTTTTGAACAATATCCTCATTTCCCCCCTCCCTCCCTCTGTGATATTGGGTTCGTGATGGGAGCCCTTCTTCACACACTATGTGTTTTCTTCTTTTTCGCGGTTTTTTCCCCCCCTTTTTTTTCTTTCTTTTGCCGTATCTCTTTGGCATGCATATAACCAACCATTCAAGAAAGTCAACCACATGCCACCTCACCCTTTTCCATCACCACCACCTCCTCCTCCTCCTCTCCACCACCACTACGAAAAGCACACACACAAAAAAAAACAAACACAATATGCCCGACGGCAGCGACACAGACTCCTCCCCCGACCAGAGAGAGGTGCAACACATCGACCGCATTGACGACACTGCGACAGCATCCCACCCTCTCCTCTCCTCTCCACCACCTGCCACTACCCCAACATCGACCCACATCGATCCTGCGGAGGACAGCTCTGTTGACCATGGCTGGCCTTGGCGTGATGTTCTTTTGGATACGACATATGTCTCTGCTCAGCCAGATGCTGAAGACTTAGAAGCAAAACTGGATGCGCTCTCACCTGAGGTCCGTCGATCTGTTGCGCTACTCCTTGTACACGCTTTGAAGGGGCGTGCAAATACTGCATTAGTTCACGCTGCTCTTCGTGACGTCTGCGGGAAGGGTCATGAAAATGCGCTTACCGCACCGCATACTGAAGTAGAAGATATTGCAAAACAGATTCCCTCAAATCTTCGTCTAGGCATTCTGGTAGGCATTGTTGCTGCTCATATGAAGGCTTCTGGTCGATATGACGCCAGGGTACGATGGGCAGTTCACAGAATGGCGTGTATATTAGAGGTGCCGTGGGAGAAGGTTGTGGCAGGGGAGAAGGTGCTTGCGGCAGCTCTTCTGGAAAAGGCGAAGACAAAGTCGGCGAAGGGGAAGACCTCAGCGTTTCGGTGGGTAAAGATTGGGGCTGGGGTGACGATTGGAGCGGGGGTGTTGGTAGTGACAGGGGGATTGGCAGCTCCGTTGGTCGCTGCGGCTGCTACTGCAGTAGCAAGCGCTGCAGGGGGTGCAGCAGCGGCAGCAGGTTTAACCACTGTTGCCACTGCGATAGCGGCGACTGCAGCGCAGCTCAGTGTTGTCATGTCTGTTCCGGTCATTACGGCCATATTCGGAACCGCTGGAGCCGGTGTTGCAGGGGCGAAGGTCTACAAACGCACCTCAGGGGTTGATGAAGTGACCTACACGAATGTTCGGGAAGACCTTCTCTCCCTTCCCCCATGGGTTTTGGAAAACCCCTGCGATACCTTTGCCTATGCCCGCGGTGCGAAGGGGTTGGTAGTCCCCTTAGGGACCCGACCTTTGGTGCAATCGAACTTCGAGAAGAAGCTAGCCTCCATGACAAAAAAGGTTGTGCTCTGCTTTGACTATGCACTGCCCCCAGCTGATGGTGGTGTAGGTGGGAGTGAGGACGGCGCGTTGTATCTCCTTGAGAGCCATATTGAAACCGGGGAGTGGGTGTACTCACCACCTGAGGTGGTGAAAAAGGGGCAGAGTGCGGTATTCGCGGCAAAACGGTGTGGGTTTGGGGCCTCCGTTTCAGGGTGCGTGGTGTACGGATCTGCTGTCACCGGGGGTTCAAAGGTGGTTCTGGTGTTCACATCCACTATCATGGGTCCAACGATCTTCAAGGTAGGTGTGCTGTCTGCAGCGGAGGTGGCTGCGATACGTGATGCAGGTGATGATGATGCGGCACTCATCTTCCAAGACGTTATGTCCCGAGACATGGCAGATGTGCTCTCAGAGATAGGCATGCTCGACGGCAGCAGCAACAAAGACATCGCCATCAACTCTGTCACCTCCTCCAGCGACTCTGCAGTGTTCTCCATCAAAACCGAGGACCTCACACCACCACTATGCTTCCTCCCTCAGGACTGCGCCGCGCAGCGCACCACCATCCACAACGAAGTCTCCAAATCCCGCAAGCACGTCACCCTCACCTTCGACAACATGACCTCCCACCCTCTTCACGTCCTCGACGTCTGGGCGACCTCGGGGATGCTGGCGGAGGGGTACCCCTTTCCTGAGGTGATTCCACCTGGGCATTGCTTTGTGGGAGGCGCGCAGACAACGAAGATGGCGTTGAAGGCGCGGGGGTATGCGTTATTCTGCACCTTCGCTCCAGGGTCGACGGGGCAGATGAATGCGGTGTTTTTGGTGTGCGCATTTTCTTCGGATGGTGATGTTGCTTCACGCATCCTTCTCGACAAACCAACTCGAACGGACTGCGCAAAGCTCGCCCGCTCCGAAGAACCCGAAGACAGCCTCATCGACGACAACCCCGTGGACAACAGCTGCAGCGCCTTCACCTCTTCCGCCGAAGCCTCCGCAAACAACACTCACGTCCGCTACCAGCTCCGCAGTGTAGGAAGCAACTTCGACCTCCGCGAAGAAGCTGCAATGGAAGGCCTCGATGTGACCATTGGAGTCTCCGGAATGACACCACACTACGACCCTCGCGTCGGCGTTGAAGAGCTGCAGGGGTTACTCTGGGGGTCGGTTTTGGGAGGCGCTGGGTGGTTTGTACGTTGGGAAGCAGAGTTGCAGGCAGAATTGGGTGAATATATGTCGACCCCAACCGACTACGGTTCGCCTGCATCAGGCGCAGCGCAGAGAGGTACTGCAGAAACCCTAAAAAACCCTACCGTCGCTGCCTCAACAGGGCACGCTGGTACAACGGTGCTTGCTGCAACCTCGCTTCTTACAGCCATAGCATTGCCTTTATATGCGTATCAAGCATCAGGCCTCATTGACCACAGCTACAGTCTCCTCAATGTCAAAGCAAAGCAGGCCGGTAAACTCCTTGCCGAAATGCTTCTCGAGCATACCCAAGGGAAACGCCCTGCTACCCTCGTTGGATCTTCGCTTGGTGCGAACGTAATCTACTATGCTCTACAACACCTCCACGAGGCTGGGGAAGATGGCAAAGGGCTGATCGAGCATGCCTATCTCATTGGCGGTACTATGAGCTGCAACCCCATCAAATGGGGGAACTGCCGTGAGGTGGTGGCGGGGAGGGTGGTAAACCTATACAGCGGAAAGGATTGGATGATGCGGCTTATGCATAGTGGATTGACCGCATCAGTCAAAACCCCGGCAGGGCTTGGAAAGGTCACCAACGTACAGGGTATAGAAAATGTTGACATTGGCCATCTCGCTGCGTCTTCCATAGACTATGCTACACGAATCAAAGATATTTTAGAGTACCTCCCTGCCTACCCTACCGCCCGTACGTTGTCCACCACGGAGTGGTACCCTGCTTCAATTCTCCCAACGCCTATACTAAGCAAGGAGGTTGATATCATGAAGGAATGCTGCTGCGAAACGATGTTCTTCGTCTGCGCGATTGTAAACCGATTGGATGGAGCTATTATCAACCTTTGTGATAGTTCGCTTACCTCAGGGGAATGGTCGTATAAACCAAGCGAAAATCGCGACACAAACTCCATTCCTTTCAAACACGCCGCTTCTTTAGCAATAACCGGGCGTGGTGCGGTCGTCACCCTTTTATTTAGCGTTTCCCCTGCAGATGGGAGGTCCTTTACTCCATACAACTTTCTTTTTAAGGCGCAGCTTCCTCTCATAAAAGGGTCTGTTGAGGCTGCAGCACAGCTTTGCTATGGCAAAGAGCTTGACGGAGCAGAAGATGAGTTAGACAAGACACTTTCAATGGAAGGATCGTTGGACAATAGAGATGGTGTAGTGTTAAAGGTGAACACAGTAACGGAGAGAGTGTTTGTGACGTTGGCAGATGCGGTGGAAGAAGAACATCCCGAGGAGGAGGAAAGCGAGGTGGGGGAGGTGAAGGGGCGGTGTCCTGCGGAGTATGTTGCAGCGTTGCTGTCGCGGCATCGGTTTGTGGAGGATGCGTGCGCAGCGGTGGTGGTGAGGAACCGTACAGCCTCCCCTATTATTTATTGTTGGGCAAGCCTGCGTCGATGCAGCTTTGAAGTCCGTGCCGTGCCCCTAGAGATACCGGCAAACTCAGCAGCGCTGCTCTTCCTCAGCGATACAGCGTCGCTCTTTGCGCGTAGGCCGCAAGGTGCCTTGTGCTTCACAGACGCAAAGAGAAGCTTTACCTTTGCCTTCGAAGCCGCATCAACACTCTCCTCAGCAAAGATCGTCGCAGAGTGCTCTACCATGGACAAAGCAACAGAGGAAAATGCAAAGGCGTTGTTGATGAAGTCACGGTATGGTGAAATTTTTTTCTCTCTCCTATTCGAGAGGGATATTTGCTTTTTATCTTGGAAAAAAAAAAATTGTGGTCCATTTCCAATCGTTGTAACTTTATTGCTCTGAGCCCTATTGAGGACGTAAGAGAGGAGATGGATATTCGAGGTTGTTGTGTATCTCTCATGTTCCCCACCCCATTTTTTTTCCTGAAAAAATCTCAAAAAATGTTACAAAACACAGATCGGACGGTTACTATGAGCAAATCCCTGCTTCAGAAGGATGCGCAGCACTCACCATCGCAGCCAAAATCAAAATCCTGGAACTGCCAGTCTTCTTCTTCACCCTTGAGCAGGAGTCTGAGAAGGAGGGGTCCAGCTCTGCCGCTCCTGTGAGTTCGACCTGAGCAATACCAGCTGCATCAGCGAGCTTCCCCATTTTTAACAATGTGTAAAATTTTCCTTTGATATATTGTTGGAGTTAGTCGGTTTGTGTTGCCACAGTTTGTGCAAACTCCACTTTCCAACCCTCTCTCTAGCCATATTTTGCACTCTTTGTTGGTCCTTGCCTCTCAAAAAAAAAGGGAAAATACTGAAATAGACTTTGAAGTTGTGAGCAGATTGTTATCGATTCAACGAAAGTTATTTTTTTTTTGCCTTTTTAAATCTACATTTTATCCTATGGATAGCAACGTACTAACTTGAACACATTTTTTGTGAGAAAGCGCGTTTTTTTTTTCTTCTTTTTTTTGATCTCGAAGAAAATGAACAAGAAGAAGTATTAGAATAGAAGAACAATATAATCTAGCATAGTTCTATATTCTACAACGACAAAAAACAAAAGAACCAAAAACTGCCAAAAACCATTTTGGTAGTCAGCGTCACGCCTACTCCGTAGGTTACAGTGAAAAAAAGAACGCAAACGTCAAGGTAGGGAAATAATACCACCACGAACTGATTTTTTTTTTGACAGCCTTGTATTGCAAATGTTCTTTCCAAATTCGAGATTCGCAAAAAAAGAAAAAAAAAGGTTCCCCCTTTGCCAATTTCCCGTACCCATTTTTGTCCTCCATTCCATTTCACACACCCGTCAGATATTATTTCCCTCCCCCCTCCTTGCTTTCTCGTTTTTTTTTTTTTTTTTTGCCCTCTTTTTTTGAGACCATCTGGAGTTCTCTTCAGTACACATTTTTTATTTTATTTTTTCTTCTCGCTTTACACTCTCTCCTCCTCTCCACCTCATTTTTGTTTTTTCTCAAAAACAAAAAACAACAAAGATTTTGATTTTTCTCAAAACATCTAGATTTGATGAGAAGATAAATAAACACTATTTTCTCAACGTTTCTTCCTCCTTCCTCTCTTTCCTCCTCCCTTCTGTTAGCACACAGAGTATTTGCGATACTTTCATTCTGTCTGCTTTCATCATCATACGTGGGTCAATCATAGAAGGTGGTCTGCATCATAACTACCATTTCTTGATGCGACGAGATGTCTGCGAAAACCGCACTTCGGAAGGAGCTGCGTGCAGCGAAACTGAACGCAACTAACCCAGGAGAGGACAAGGAGGTGAAGGAAAGCTCCATCCTCTCCGCCGCAAGGGAGCAACGCAGACGCGAGGGCAAGGCCTGGGACGATGTCACCTCACAGCAGTACGACGTCCTCGAACAGCAGCGGCAGTGGTCTCTTATGAAGCATCTCCACCGCCAGCAGCAGGCAGCCTACGAAGAGGTTTCCTTAGAACGCGACGCAATAAAAGGACAATTCGCGCACCGCGAAAAGCTTCTACAATACCTACAGTCAACCCTCCAGATCGACAGTGTACAGGCTATGGTAAATCTTAAGGGAAAGCCTTATGAGGATTGCTTTCTTTCCTTTGTGAATTGGAAGCATATGCGCGACTTCTTCGAGAACGATGGTGACCATGCCTCTGCAGCAATGGTAAGCAGCTATGAGGCAGCCCTCGAGGAGATGACACGAAGCTGTGAACAGAAACTCCGTGCTGCCGAACAACGCTTCCACGAACGCATCAAAACGAAGGACGAAATCTGCAAACGCCTTGAAGACAAACTCCGCATCGCAGTCACAAAAAACACCGACCTCGAAGAAGATATCATCAAAATCCGTCGAGGCCAATCCTCACAGACATATCAACAGAAAATGGCTTTAGTTAAGGCGTCAGGCAAACTTATGAGGGCTTCCCCCAGATTTACAAACCGTCGAACCACTAATGTTGACGTATTAGCAGCGAATCTGGCAGCATTAAGCTCGGAAAACGATTTTCACAAAAACCAGCTGGCAGATGTTACCGATGAGGTGGGGGCGTTGACGGCTGAAAAGGAGAGGGTTGAGGCAGAGCTGAAACAGCTGCGGGATTCAACCCATTCATGCGAATCAACGTTGGAGCAGGAACTTACCGATCTTACCTTTCAGGTCAAGGATCTGAACAAAGCAAATGAAACCCTTCAGACCGAACTCGAAGAAATGAAGATTCTTCATCAAGAAGAAAAGGCATTGAACGGCCAAATGCAGATTGACACTGAAGGATTTGATTTTGGCGAATCCATATCACAACTAAGCCCGCAGCATGTACGATGCAATGACCCTGCCTCACCAAAGAATAATCCTGCTATAATACCACTGCTCCTCCGCAATGTGAAAACGCTTATATCTGGTCTGCAAAAAGGGTTGACACAGAAGCAAGCGTTGGTGCGATCTGTGGATGGAGATGCGAAGCAAAGCAACCATATGGTGATCGGTGCGGTCTCCTCGCGGCTTCGTCAGGTGGAGGATACACAGAAACGTTCGTTGACATCCTTTTTGACTGATTTGCAGGCCCTCAAAGGGGTTTGCCATATCGAGGTCTTGGGAGGGGTGCTCACAGAGTTCATATCAGGCGTTGTGACAAAGGAGCTGGAGTTTGGATCTGAGAGTATTACCGCTATTTCAGACCGTCTCAACGAAAAACGGCTTATGTCTGGTGGGAAGACTGGCCACGCTACCCCAGAAGACACAGTGGAGAAGGAGCGGGAGGATGAGAGAGAAAGGGAGATTGAAGATGACGATGATCCAGTCTCTCGCAGTCTGCACGATGTGGTCACTTCCGCTGTGTCTGCGCCTGTAGAAGCGTTATATCAAACTGAAATCACGGAGCTGAAGACACAGCTTGCACAGCTAACAGAAGAGCACCATGATATGTTGCAGCAAATCGAGGCGCTGAAACAGGAGAAGGTGGCAGACGAGGCAGTCTCACAAGAACAGTTACTGCAGGAACGCGAAAAGATCGCTGCGAAAAACAAAGAGCATGGTACCATCCTGAACGCCTTCCGTGCCGTGGAAAAGGAGTTAAAAGACATTCGTGCAGAGGAGTCTTATAAGATCTCCATGCGCGGCGAGAAGTGGACCAGCACCTATCAGGACCAAATCGAAGAAATAGGGGACGGCGATTTGCCGCCAAATCTAAAGCAAGCAGCACGCCTCCTGAACAAATCTACACAGTATGTCCGACCGATCAACAGCGTTTCGAAGCAATGCCAAACACACACCAAACGAACCTGCGACAACTTCACCATGACAACTGTACAGGGTGAGATCGTCGCTACCCCAGCGATGATGGCACTCTCCACCTCGATGCATCCTTTAGGGCCTCCACCACTACCGTCTGCGGTCACACAGCCTCTTGAGAAGATGACACCAGCGTCAAGCCTGCGACGTGGCTCCTTTGCGGAATCGTACAATCTCGAGGCCTTCTTGGAGCAGCAGATTGAGCCCGACAAAAATACTACCGACACTGCAAACACCGCCCACACCGCCCCCACCACACACACCACCACCGTGGAGGATGAAACCGACACCCTCTCCGACCCTGCAGCAGCGTCAGAGTCATTGGTCGACTCCTGTGCATTCAATGAGGTGGACTATGAACGGTACGCTCGCTATGCCATCACCGGCTCGGAGGATCCTGCAGAGCCAGACCCACCCAAGCCACAACGCGCCTCCAGCCTTAAGGACGCGATTTCGCAAAACCGAACCATCAGCACCGACGCAAACGTTCCCTCCGTGAAGGCAGACCCTCCCACACCAAAGGAGCGCAGACGTCGTCTCCAGGTGACGGATGAGGTGCCGGTCACCTCCCCTCGAAGAGTTAACATCGGAGAGAAAAACACTGAACAATGCCCCGGCGGGGAGCGAGACCTGCCCTTACCGCTGGACCCGAAAGAGAGAAATGGAGGGGTAGGTGTGGACCACGCGAATTACCAGGCGAAGCAGGACCGAGCAGCGACGAGGCTGTCTGCACCATCACACCCGGCACAGGGGTTGAAGGTGGAGAATATGAAAAGAACGCCTTTTGTTGTGGAACCGGAGGGCCCAAGACAGTTGAATCTTGACTTCCTTCCGTACAAGCTTGCGATTGTGCCCACCATTGCGTCAGGCGATTTGAAGGTGACTGCAGAGAAGGCCCGCAAAGAGGTCCAGCCCATCAACCTGGGGATAGGCAAGTCTGCGCTCCTGCTGCACAGCGTCGTTCTCTCCTCACACGGCGACCAGCTCGGCAAGGCAGAAGTGAACCCAATCGCCCCCTTCCCCAGTCTCCCGACACACACAGTGCTGGTCAGACCCTCCTCAGCGCCATTGAGAAGGGTTGACACACAGCCTACGTCATTGATCGTATCCCAAAAGGCCGTTTGTCACAAGCGGAAGGGGGAAAGGATCTAGAGGTTATGTGGGTATTTCCGTCACCACATGGCCAGAAAACGCATCGCCAGTGCTGACTAAATTAAATGAAATCCAAGAAACGACAAATCCCTTCTTCCACCCACTCCTTCCTTCCCTCTCACGCACCACCACCACCACACCCTCCAGGAATAAGTAAAAGCAAACCAAAAAAGTCAAGATGGTGAACTTCACTATCGACCAGGTGCGTTCCATCATGGACCACCCTGCCCAGATCCGTAACATGTATGTACTTTGTCTCTTCTGCAGTAGCGACGTCTTCTTGATACAAGGCGTGTCCCTTCATCACATGACACCCAGGGTTCTCCACCATGTTCAGTTTTTGTTCTCTTCTGCTTTTTCTTTTTCTTTTTGATGAAGATCTTCACATTTAGTGGGTGGAGAACCCTGATGACACCACGTCAACAATCAACAACCAACAACGAACCCACCACACAGGTCCGTGATTGCGCACGTTGACCACGGAAAGTCGACCCTGACTGACTCCCTTGTCGCCGCTGCCGGAATCATCGCCATGGCCAAGGCCGGAGACGCACGTCTGACCGACACCCGTGCGGACGAGCAGGTATGTGGGAGTTCTTGTTCTTGTTGTGATTTGTGTGTGTTTGATAACTATTTGGGGTAATTCTTGCACAGAATATGGCCGCATATGTGTGCATGTGTGTGAACGTGACGGGCATTGATCTTTCACAGTTTACTCGCCACAGTCTCGATACATTCAGTCAATCTTGAAATGGTGAATACAAACCGAGTAAACAACCTTCACATGTTCGATGCACAACACACCCCCACCCCTTGCACAGGAGCGTTGCATCACGATCAAGTCGACCTCGATCTCCCTGTACTTCGAGCTGTCTGAGAAGCTTCTGAACGACGAGATGCTGAAGAAGCAGACCGGAGGAGACCGCAGAGACTTCCTTATCAACCTGATTGACTCGCCCGGGCACGTTGACTTCTCGTCTGAGGTGACCGCGGCCCTGCGTGTGACTGACGGAGCCCTTGTGGTTGTGGACTGCGTTGAGGGAGTGTGCGTGCAGACTGAGACTGTGCTGCGTCAGGCCCTGTCTGAGCGCATCAAGCCTGTTGTCATGGTGAACAAGGTGGACCGTGCCCTTCTGGAGCTTCAGCTTGACCCCGAGGAGGCCTACCAGTCGTTCTTCCGTACCATCCAGACTGTGAACGTTGTGATTGCGACCTACAACGACGAGCACCTCGGTGACGTGCAGGTGTACCCCGAGACCGGAACCGTCGGATTCGGATCTGGACTCCACTCGTGGGCGTTCACCCTGAACAAGTTCGCACGCATGTACGCGTCGAAGTTCGGAGTGGATGAGGAGAAGATGGTGAAGCGTCTCTGGGGAGACTCGTTCTTCGACGCCAAGCGCAAGAAGTGGACCACTGAGGCAACCGCGGGAACCCAGCGTGCGTTCTGCCAGTTCTGCATGGAGCCGATCCGTAACGTGTTCGACGCCGTGATGAACGAGAAGAAGGACAAGATGGAGAAGATGCTCAAGGCCCTGAACATCACCCTGAAGGGAGACGAGAAGGAGCTGACCCAGAAGAAGCTGCTCAAGTGCATCATGCAGAAGTTCCTGCCCGCCTCTGACGCACTCCTCCAGATGATTGTGACCAAGCTGCCGTCCCCCCGCCAGGCACAGGCCTACCGTGCGGACCAGCTGTACACCGGAGTGGTTGAGACCGAGGAGGACTCTGGTGTGTTCAAGCCGAACAACGACAAGTACTTCCAGGGACTGAAGAACTGCGACCCCGCCGCACCCCTGATCATGTACGTGTCGAAGATGGTTCCCGCGGCAGACAAGGGACGTTTCATCGCGTTCGGACGTGTGTTCTCTGGTAAGATCAAGGCCGGACAGAAGGCACGCATCATGGGACCCAACTACGAGTACGGAACCAAGAAGGACATGGCTGTGAAGAACATCCAGCGTACCCTGCTCATGATGGGACGTTACCAGGAGGCCGTTGAGGACGTGCCCTGTGGTAACGTTGTGGGTCTTGTCGGAGTCGACAACTTCATTGTGAAGACGGCGACCATCACCGACGAGAAGGAGGCTGAGTGCTACCCCCTGAAGGACATGAAGTACAGTGTGTCGCCCGTTGTGCGTGTCGCTGTGGAGTGCTCCTCCCCCGCCGACCTGCCCAAGCTTGTTGAGGGACTGAAGCGTCTGTCGAAGTCCGACCCGCTTGTGCAGTGCTCCATTGAGGAGTCGGGAGAGCACATCATCGCCGGAGCGGGAGAGCTTCACCTTGAGATCTGCCTGAAGGATCTTCAGGAGGACTACATGGCTGGTGCCAAGTTGAAGATCAGCGAGCCCGTTGTGTCGTTCCGTGAGACCATCACGGAGGTGTCTGACCGCCAGTGTCTGTCCAAGTCGCCGAACAAGCACAACCGTCTCTTCTGCAAGGGAGCGCCCCTTGGAGACGAGCTCTGCAACGCCATTGACGCTGAGGACAAGGGAGTCCACTGCGCTGCTGACCCCAAGATCCGTGCCCGCACCCTGGCCGACGAGTTCGAGTGGGACGTTGCCGAGGCACGTAAGATCTGGTGCTTCGGACCCGACGGCACTGGACCCAACCTGGTGGTTGACGTGACAAAGGGAGTGCAGAACATGAACGAGCTGAAGGACTCGTTCGTTGCAGCCTGGAACTGGGCCACGAAGGAGGGAGTGATGTGCGAGGAGACGATGCGTGGTATCCGTATCAACATCGAGGACATGACCATGCACGCTGACGCCATCCACAGAGGAGGAGGTCAGATCATCCCCACCGCCCGTCGTGTGTACTACGCATGCTGCCTCACCGCCAAGCCCCAGCTTATGGAGCCCATCTTCCTTGTCGACATCCAGACTGTCGAGCACGCCATGGGAGGAATCTACGGAGTCCTCAACAAGCGTCGTGGTATCATGCTTGGAGAGGAGAACCGTCCCGGAACCCCGATCTACAACGTATGTTTTAGTATTCGTTATTATTTTTGTTTTATTTTGTGACGCTCAATATGCACCATGCATTGCAAGGACGTACCTGCATCCACCACAAGGTGTCTGCATGGTATCATGTTACTTTAACTTTGATTCTAGTTTTCACATGATTGAAAACAAAGAACCGCACTGCTTTTGATCCATGATCTCGACAAAACACCACAACACACCCCAGGTGCGTGCATACCTCCCCGTGTCCGAGTCCTTCGGATTCACCGCCGACCTTCGTTCCCACACCGGAGGACAGGTATGTGAAAGCTGCTTTTGTGAACATAGTTTTTGTTTTATTTTCATTACCACTCTGTCCTGATTTTATTGTTTGTGTTGACTTGAAGCTGTGAACCACTTCCACCAGCCATTCTTGATATGTAACGAATCTTCACCTTCCTGATTGTTTGTGCACCTCTGATCACCACCACCACACCACCACTCTCACAGGCATTCCCGCAGTGCGTGTTCGACCACTGGGCCATGTTCCCCGGTGATCCGCTTGCCGAGACCGGTCTCGCATCCGAGATCAGGCAGAAGATCCGTACCCGTAAGGGTCTCAAGCCTGAGGTGCCGCCGCTGGAGAACTTCTACGACAAGCTGTAAGTCTGCTGCATGTGGCAGAGACAAGCTTGTTGTGAAGTCAAAGAAGTTGCTTTTATTTGTTTTTTTACCCTTTGTTTCGCTTTTTTGTTACGTCCACACGTTGTTCTCGTGATGTGGGTGAGGTGGGCATTGAACGGGCTGGGTGTGGGTATTAGGTCGCAAGAAGACTCAGAAATTGTTTTTATTATATTTTGCAGAGAACAACATGCGCAAGAGCTTCAGAAAGGAATGGAGAAGAGAGACAGGGACGTTCGTGTTCTATCAACAATCACGAAACTTCTCTGTTTTCTCGCAGCATCAGGGGAAGAGAAAAAAGAACCCACCAACGAGAGCATTCCTCTTTTGTTTAGGAGGCACAGCTTTTTCAGCGATTTTATCAAAAAAAAAAAAAATATAAAAACCAACAAAGACAGACACACACAGATGTTGCTACCTCCACCCCACGAACCATGTGTTGCTCCTCCCCTGCACACACCACAACCCAACACAACACACCCTCCAGGAATGAACCCAATACACTGCATAATGACACATCCATTTGCATAAACACTGTGGGAGATGCGACAGTGGTAGCGTGCGCACTGCGATGCCACGCACAACGCGTCACATGGGCGACACCCCAAACCCTTTGAAGAACACCACCCTGCGTCCGTCGCTGTACAACGCAGTGCAGCTGGTGTGCCCGGGGCTGGTTTTTGTGCCCATACGCATTATTGCGTCGGTTGTGTTCTTCCTGCTGATGTGGGCGTGCGCGAAGGTGGTGATCCTGGTGCAGGGGAGGGAGGCGTTGATGAGAAGGGGCTACTCTGGGTGCAGCTGGGTGGTGTTGAGTGTGCTGCGCGGTGTGGTGCGTGTCTACCTCTTTATCCTTGGGTTCTACTGGGTCAGTGTGGATGGTGAGCATGCGAAGGAGGCACGGATCCTTGTTGCCAACCACGTCTCCTGGATGGACTACATGGTGCTGAGCGGGTGTGTCTTTGCGTACCCGATCAGCCGTGTGGAGAACCTTGATATGTTCATCGTTGGTGCCATCACGCTTGCGGTGCAGTCGATCTTGGTGGACAGGGAGGACCCAGACTCGCGTGAGAAGGTGCTGCAGGCGATGCGGTGCCGTGCGCATGAGGAGGACGACTGGCCGCACCCTGTTGTCATCTTCCCTGAAGGGACGTGCCACAACCAGACGTGCCTGATGCAGTTCCAGCAGGGTGCCTTTAAGATGGACACTCCGGTGCAGCCGGTGGCTTTGCGGTACGGCTGCAAACACCACGACATCTCGTGGGCGGGGGACGCGAACCTGTGGACGTGGTTGATAATGTTCAGCCAGTGGGTGATCCCCGTGTCGGTGCACTATGGGAAGGTGGTGCGCACCTCCACCTCCACCACCACCTTCCCCGCGTCGCCTATTGAGATGGCACACAAGGCACGACGCAGGGTGGCGAAGCTGCTGCACATCCCTGTCACAGAGTACACCTCTGGGGACACCTTCCTGCAGAAGACGGCACGACGCTGGCGCATCCCCTGTGCACAATACGTCGCTGAGATGGGACGCGTCAAGGCAACCACCCACGGCATCAAAGACGACCACATCCGCCGCCTCGTCAACATACACTGCGCAGTGTCGGTCGCCTCTGGACGCACCCTCTCATTTACACTCGAAGGGTGGTGCAGCAAGGCAGGGTTCCCCACGCAGACCACCGCACAGCTGCGGGGTGCAGTGTCCTGCACGATGGAGGAGACGCTCCCCTTCAAAGACTTTGTGTGGTGCCTTCTCCCGCTTCTGTGCAAAGGTGTCGACCTGCCTGTGCCCGACAACGTCCCCTGGCTGCACACCTGCCTCGCCCTGGAAGACCCCCCCAGGAAAGGCGCGAAGGTGACCCCAGTCAACACAGAGGAAGACCCCAAGCAGACACCTTCCGGTGTCACCTCCCTTCTCGTTGCCTGTCTTGCTGCCAGGTAGGAATCCTGACAAAAAAAGCGTTCCTTTCTTCACAGAACGGATGCGGATGGGAGGGGTAGGATAAGTGAGAATGCAAAAATAAATACCGATTGTAACGTCTAACTAATCTCTTTTATACTGTTGGGACAAATTAAGTGTAGCTAAAAATAGTGAAGACAAACTAAGTGAACAACGGGACCATGTGTGTTTGGGCAATGTGATTCCGATGCCCGATTTGAGAAATTCTCAGAATTCGAGAAAAATTTCTATGGGTTTTTTGTACAGGGGGGTTTTTTTTTTCTATGGGTTTCGTTTCGGCCACACAGTGTCACTGGGGAAAGGTGTGCAGTCTGTGACCACACGATACGTAATGATAACCCACAATTCCTCCTCACCCAAATCAACATCATTCAGAACAGAACATCCCAATCCAAAAATGTCTCTGTGGTCTCATGTGGTTGAAGGTGAGTCGACGAAGGTGACGGGGAATGTGACGTTTGGCACATCTTCCATCCTGCAGTGCCTCTGCACTACGGTGTTGGTCTCGGGAAAAGGTGTTCTCGGGACAACCCTGGCGTCCCTTCGTGTTGCAGACGAATCAGGTTATCCCTATAAGTTTGGGAAGCGTGCGCGATAAACAGCTTGTAGGCTGCCGATGCAACCAGGGTTGTTTCTAGGGGGGTCGGGGGGGGTCAATTTTACCCCCCAGAATCTGGCACGGTGCGCTGGTCAGCCTCACCCCCCTGTAAAAAATTACATATTTTCCCCCGAACTACACGTTTTCCACCCACCACCAGTGTTGGCACTGGTGAAGAGCGACAACACCCGCACCGACTACACCACGTGGAACGGTGATGGGAGTGTGAAAAAAGATTTGGCGAAAATAATAAAAGTAGCGTACCGTGCGCCTGCGGCGCAAGCTTACATCACACCCTTCCCATGACATAGTTTGGCTGTACAATAGTGCAATTTTAAGCGCAATTTTAGAAATGTTGCGTACCGTGGCTTCGCCAGGAACCTTTGGGTACCATGGCCACCGTTTCTTTACCTGTTTCATACCCGCACAGAAGCTACATACGACCATGATATTCTGAAGCTTTGGGGTATGGGGTTTTCTTGGTGAGATCGAGGCTTCGTCGAGAAAGCTCGGAATACACCCAAAAACCCTTGAAAGACCATTTTTTCCCGGCGGAAATTTTTTTTTTTTTGGGAAAAAAATTGACCCCCCCCGAGAAAAAAAAACGAGATCCTAGAAACAACCCTGGATGCAACCCCAAAAAAAAAGTCCCATGTAAAAAACCCATAGAAATTTTTGTGATGCCCACCCCCAAATTCTCGAAAAAAGGGTGTGATGCCCATACACACATGAACGGGACCCTCTATTTATTTTTCTTTTTTTTTCCTTCTGATATTTTGAAGAGTGGCGTGGTTGCTTTTTCTTATTTTTGGTTGCAGGTGCAGGAGACTGGACTCTCGCTGTCCCCGGATGAATTGCAAGCTTACAACCTTGTCTGCTGCACTGCTGCAAACGGAGCAGGTCATGCCTAAACGCGATTGCCTTACAGTCATATTCTTTTTCTGTCCTTTGAGCACTTTTTCCCATGTCCACGCTTTCCCATCCATGGACAGCAGGAAGAACTCGTCTACGTTGTAAAGCTTTCTGATGGAAGCTTTGGGGAGAGTTGGGAGTGTTCGGTTGTAGAGAGACAGATTCAGTGTTGACTGCTTCTGGTGCGACTGTTGAAAGGGCGCATCGGCCATTGGGGCTTCAGCTTCGTTGTCCACGCAAGCAGCAGTTCTCAGTGTTGTGAAAAACAATGGCTCACCCTTGTCGACAATAAGTCAATGCACGTTGTTCGCAGGTCCAGGCCCCACCCCTCTTACTTTTTACCCCTGCGTTGCCAAACGCAAGCTTCTTACGTACCAAAGCACGCCCAGAAGAGACATTTCACCTTTTTTCTCCCCCTCATTTCAAGGAACAAGAATTACAGAACTCATTACCAAAAGAACAGCCCCTCCCCTACCAACACACACACACACACCCTTCAAGGAAAGCTGGCTTACTACACATTGACCCCCTCTTCTTTGACCTTGAAAGAACCACACAGGAGGATGTCTGCTAGCGACGACGACGGGCCTTCCCTCTCTCCTGAGGTGTCTGCTGCAGGGGTGGACGTCCCTGATGCATCGTTGGAAGATGAAGATGTTACGGATGCCACAGATCGCGGCGTATCTCTGCACCTCTCAGACCACCTCATGCGCCACAGTATCGAGGAGATCCAGGGACGTTCTGTCCCGCCATTTACACTCCCATCGTTCTCTTCACGATCCGACACCGTCAGCAAGAATGAATACTTTGCCCGCTTCCTCCCAAGCATCCTAGCAGAATGCACTGAACAACTCGCAGCCACCAGCGAGCAAGGTACCACCATCACTGGAACTATCAACCGCGTGAAACAATCCAAAATGATCTCCCTTTCGATTAACAGCACAGACCGCCCCCAGGTTGACTATCCTTTAGTGAGGGTGGTTGTTGCGTTGAACGTAGAGGGTCTGAGTGGGTGTATTGCGATGTTAGAGAATATGAACAGCTTTGGTCCTTATGTGACGTTCCCTTCACGGCATCTTGGGGATACAGTGGTAAAGTCTTTGGTTGGAAAAGAGGTGACGCTGTTATTGATGGGATCGATCGTTCCCAGTGAGAGGATGGCTGAGGCGTGCAGCAGGCGTATCATTGATGCAAAGATGTTCCGCACCTTAGCAAAAGGGGAACCCTCCGTTCCTGCCAACATTGAAACAAAGGAGTTCTCCACAGCGCTCAACGCAGAACAGAACAAAGCGATCCACCTCATGCACAGTACTTCCGACAATATCATCTGCATCGAAGGACCTCCGGGTACTGGGAAGACTACTACTGTTGTGGAGATGATACATCAATCAGATCCGGATCCGCTTCATAAGACGTTGGTTATGGGGCCAAGCAATAAGGCGGTGCACACCGACGCAGAACGATTTATGCGGAAATATGGAGAAAGCTATTATAAACAGGGCCGCTCGATTGCGGTGGTGGGGGTTGCGGAGAAGCTACCGGAGAGTTTGAGGGATATTTCCGTTGACGATGTGGCAGAGATCACCTTGTCATGGCTGCACCGTACACGAGCTGCAGTATGCAATACAACAGACGACGACGCAACCCTTGACGCACTCCTTCACTCCCTCTGCACAACGTACAATACCCGCATCCTTCCTTCCCTGCTCCGCATGGCTCCATCCATTGATGACCAACTCCCCCCACCGATTCCCTTAACAGACTCCACCATAGGCTCAAAAATCCGTCTCCTCAAACATACCAGCAGCTACATCATCAAAGTAGACGTTGAAGCAGTGTGCATCGCGGACTGTTCGGTTCTGTTTAGTACTCTGGTCTCTTCTGGGCGTGCTTTGGTTCGTAAGAACCTTGCGTTGACAAAGAAGGGGAGGAAAAGTGCCCGGGGTGGGGCAGGGAAGATGAAGAGATCTCGTACAGCGAACAATGTGCATTGTCTCATCGTTGACGAGGCTGCGCAGGCTTTAGTTCCAGAGGCGTTAATTGCGTTGTCATTATTACCGTATAGGTTGATTGTGGTGGGGGATGTGCATCAATTGCAACCCTGTGTTGTTTCCAATGTAGATGCAGCCTCATTCATGCAAAGTGTAATGGACACATCAGGCTGTCAAACTGTTATGCTAAAAGAGCAGTACCGCATGCACGAAGCGATACAACGTTTTCCGAGCAAAATGTTTTATAACGGAGAGCTGCGGGTAGGAGGGAACGTTGCGGACCGTAGTTGGTCCTATCCTGCTGCAGGCCCATCTTATTTGAGGCCTTACGTCTTCTTCGATGTTAATGGTGTCGAAACTGCGGGGCAAAACAGTTCTCTACGCAATAAAGCTGAGGTGGAAGCGGTGTGCAAGGTGCTTACTGTGTTGAAGGCTATGCAAGGTGGATGGCGTTGCAGTATTGGTGTGATAGCGATGTATAATAACCAGGCTCTTCTCATTAAACAGCGTGCTGCTGAATTGCAAATAAAGAATCTAAGGGTGAGCACCGTAGACAGCTTTCAAGGAGATGAAAGCGATGTTATTCTCATCTCTATGGTACGTTCAAATGCCGCAGGAAGTGTCGGGTTTTTAAAAGACGAACGGCGTCTCAACGTTGCGCTGACCCGAGCAAGACACTCCCTTCTCATCTTTGGATCTGCTTCGACCCTAGCCTGCAGTACCTCTCCGCACTGCTCTGCTCTTATCTCTGATGCAAAAGAACGAAAAGTTCTTCTTACCTCAGATGTTCTGCAGGAATCCTTTACCTTCAGAGGACCACCTCAAGCCATTCCTATGAAGAGACCTAAAAGGGGAGAAGAAGAAGAAGGAGATGCAGTCCAGAGAGGAGGAGGAGGAGGCAGAGCACCCCAGAAGGCTTCCGAGAAGGTGAAGGTTGAGCAGAAGGCGTATGGAGACGACCGTGGTGGTAAAGGAGGTAATGGAAGGGGGCGTGGCATCTTTGTGCCTGCAAGCTACTACGAGGAGGATCAGTACCAGGGCAGTGACCAGAGAGGAAACCCTGGACGGGGCCAGCCTGTGTCTGGGAAAGGGAGGGGGAGGGGTGAGCCTGTCTGGGGCAATAGGGGTGGTGATGGTGGAGGAGGAGGAGGAGGTGGTGGTGGTGGCAACCGACGTAACACACACTCTGGCAAAGGGCGGGGCACCCAAGGAAAGGGCAGAGGTACACCGTGCGCAACCCGCTGAGGGTGGCAAGCAACCTGACAACCGCCCTCTCTTTTTGATTAGGGACTAAGCATGAGAGGCTGGGTTCATCAAATACCAAAAGAGAACAAACTTAGGCATGCATAGGTCGGGTGGGGGGCGGAAAAAACCGTCAAACGTCAAAAAAAGTGGGTATTTTTTGTATTTCAGGAAATTGAACATCCTGAAAATTGGCACTATTTATCCGCATACCTGATTTGCGCTTTCAGCTTAACAAGATGAAAGGAACTACAATGCACTTCGCCTTTCGCTTTCTCTAGCCTCTACCCATCTATGTTTCATCCCCAAACAAACACAACCCCATTCAATAGAACCAACGGAAGCTGCAAATTGTTCACATTGTTCATTCAGTTTTGGTTAACATTACTTCCTTATCACATATCCCATCCCTTTTTAACCCTTTTCCTCAGAAATACACAACAAAAAAAAATGTACCAAAGTGCGATGTGGGGGAACGTAGAGCAACCGTCGCGGTGGACGGAGCGGAAACATTCCCCAGCAATTCCTGTGTATGTGCCTCCTGAGATGTTTCGTGCAGGGAGGGGGCAGGCGATGGAGATTTTTACGTTGCGTGCGCAGTTTGCGGATATGCAGAGAGTAGCGGACAGCAAGAGTGAAGATGAGTGGTACGCTCGCAAGCGCCGTCGCGAAGACGCCCCAGTCTACAACGCCAAAGGAGAGCGTATCAACACCCCGCAAAACCTTTTCAAGAAAAAGCGAGGCGACGTTCTCCAAGAACTCCTCAAATGGAGCAACCGCGTCAACGAGCTTGACGCGGCGCAGAGCAACACCGGGCCCTCCAAAAAGATTTACTTCACGAAGGAACAGATGGCGGCGAAAACCTTTGCCGCAATTCTGGGCGCGCGAGGCAAAACCCACCAAGAACTACAGCAGTCTACTGGGTGCAAGATCACGCTTATGGGACGTGGTATTTCAGACCTAAACTCGAATACGGAACACCGTCCTGGAGATGACGATAGCCCGCATTGCAATGTGACTGCCCCTGACGAAGAGTCGCTTGCGAAGTGCGTGGAACGCATCGAGTTCATCCTCTCTGACAAGAAGGAGGCTGTGGCCTTCAGAGACGAGAAGCGTCGCGAGCTTGCGATCCTCAACGGTACCTACAGGGAGGAGACGTGGAAGCCTACACAGCCCACCTCGCAGGCAGCAGCTGCAGCGGGCTTCAACCCCATGGCAACAGCGCCAACACGAAACGCTGCTTCGACAGACGCAGACTTCAACAGACTCATGCAGGACGTAGCGGTATGTTTCATCCTCCTTTTGTTTTTTTTTCCTCATAGATTCATTAGATTACAGTGGAAATGTTGAAGAGAAAAGGAGGAATTAAAGTCGATGGCGGATTTTTTAGGGGGTTTTTGGCGGAAATTTGTGAAATTTTTTTCAATATTTTTTGCTTCTGAAAACATATGATTTTTTTCCTCTCACAGGTCAAGGTTGCGCCCGGCTACACAGCCCCCGGGTTAGGTGGATCTGTACCCACACCACCGGGAATGCCGGGAATGCCAGGAGTGCCGCCGCCCCCAGGAATGCCGCCACAGTAGTAACGTTATCGGGTCACCTCCCCCCCCGCACGATAACATCTGTTATGACCTGACAAATTGTTAGAAGCACAAAAACGTTCTGCATACCTGCTTTGTCATATCAATGAAGTGCTCTGCAGTTCGATAACCCCGCATCCACAAAAAGGTGTTGTACACTTTTACAACTACCATTTTTGTCGTTTTCCCCATCCCCTCTTCATGGCGTGTCTATTCGACGCGAGTTTTTGGGGTAAAGTTGAGGGCCAAGCTGCCCGTATAAGTTGAGTCGGGGTATGAGGGTTTTGGGTGGGGGGGAAATATAGGGGGTCGAAAAAAAAAAGTGAGAGGTAAAAAAAAAGGTTCTCCTCCTCCCTTTACCTTTGGTTACTATGTTGTTTGCATCTTGTTTAGATCATGCAATGATGGGAGTTTTGGTTATTTAGTACTATACAATACATACACCCGAAACAGGCATACACACGAGGCATTCAAAAAAAAGGTCGGTATTTGCCTCTATTTTGTTTCATTTTTTTGGGTTTAGATTTTTTTTTGGAGTTTTTTTCACAATGTTGTTTCCGGCGCAAATCACCTCCCCGAAAATGCTGTACAAAGTGATGCTGAGGGCGGCAGCAACGAGCGAGGTGGTGCCCACATCTAATGGGCGCAAATACATGGCAGACGAAATACGAAAACAATTCCGCAAACCCAACGCCAACGATGAGGAGCTGTCTATTAGCTTGATGGTATGTCCTTTCAAAAGACCTGAGGAACCAGAGACAGATCTTTCAAGTCTTTCTTTTTTTTTTTTTTTTGCCGCGGTAACCCGACATTCTTGATTTATTTGTGTGCACTTATTTGGTGTTACCGATCTGCTGTCGGGGACATGTCAAGGACATGTCAATATAGGGGGGGTGTGTCATTTTCCCCTGTAAACCTTGTGTCAAGGACATGTCAAGGACCTGTCAATATGGGCCCTTTCGGGAACACCATTATTGCTCAAATAGTATAATATCTAAGACTTCCTTGTTTCCCTGATTTTTTGATTTTGTTTTTGTTCCGCCAGGCTTACCTTAATTATTCACACACACATTACAGCGCGCGCAGTCAGTCTTGCATGTAATGCAAGTCTCGTACAATACGACAATCGACGCAAAACAAAAGGAGCTGAAACAAACCCAAGCATCTGATGATGCTGCAACCACGCAAAGTTAACACAAAAAAAAAAAGGGAAAAACACACACCCTCTTGCTCTCTATCTTGGAAAAAGCGAGGCTAGAACCACAGAATTCCACGAGGATTCTCAAAAAAAAAAAAGGGGGGGAGCTGTGTTTTGTCTTTATCGCTGTTTCATTTTTTAAATATTACACACACACATCATTCATTTTTCATCTACACTTTGCTGCACATTGCACTCACATTACCACTGATTCGACCGTCCCTTCCAAACCCACCCACCCCACACAAACAGTACAGGGGGGGAATACAAGAGGCAGCACCAAGGGGGCTGTCCCACCCCTCTCTTTATTGCCCATTTTTTCAGGGGTTTCTTTCTTAGATCTGCTCTTGTTTTTTGATAAATCCCACAATGGGGCAATCCAAAGAACTCCCCGCGGTGCTTCAGGAGCTGCATTCTGCAGTGTGGAGTGGGTTGTTCTCTCGCGGGCTGGCGAGGGTGGAAGGACGACCGGATCAGGTTAATACGGGAACCTTAAAACGCGCTGTGGAGGCGGTGGCGGGGACGCTAAACGGAGTAACTGCCGAGCACGTCCCTCAGGTGGTCCGAGCGTTGGAAGAATGCGCGCGGCTGGTGGAGAAGCTACCGCGGTATGATAGTGACAAAACGACGTTCCTCGCTGCTGCGCAGTCGTACATCAATATTATTGTAGATAGAGTCGCTTCGGTGCAGGTAGGTGGGGTTCTCATTGTGCCTGGTGGGTGGATAAACAATCCGTCTCAAGGTCTTGCGCACTTTATCCTTATTGTTGTCCATAGAAAGGATCGGGTGAATGGGAGTGTTGGGATTTGCAATATGGGGCAGGGCGCGTCGTTTCATCCAGCTATGCCGTCGCCGGCTCCTCCAGCGGTTTCGGAGATTTTGCGGAGAATGCCTTTGGTAGCTTCTAACGTTCCGATGGCACGGCTTGCGAATGGATCCTTCTGGTATGTGGCAATGCGGCAGCTGTTCTACCCTAATGCATCAAACGGTCCCGGTCCGTTATATGAAGTGTTAATGCCGTTTCTGTCACGCACCCCTCCAAGACATTCTTCAGGAGAAGATTCTGGGGCATGGTTTCAACGTCTTCCACACGAAGGGGATCCTACCTTCATGCATACAACGGTAGCAGCGGTGAGGTATACCCTTAGATGTCTTGGGGCAACAAAGCAGCAGGCTGGTTGGCAGGCAGAGGTTGCGACTAGGGTGCGTTTTCTGCAAGAGGCCTGTACGCATATTACACCTTCGATGGGGAGGAGGCTGTCTTTGGCGGAGTTGCGTGCATTGCGTCTCGCAGTGAATGATACTGCTGCTGTTGCAAATGATTTCCCTGCAGACCAGACCGACCAAGATGACCTCAAAGCAACGTTGGATTCGTGCATGAAGCGTATCGAAGAAGGCGTACCAGACCCAAACAGCCTTGCGGCAGAAATCGCCGCGCCGCTCCCAAAACCTGGTGTTGTGCCGACCTCGTTGGGGAATTGGTTTCCAAGATGGGGAGGATTGATCCGCGAAGAATCTGTCGAGCATCTTGCAGGAGACCCTGTGCATCCACGTCTGGTCCTGCCGGTACCCCTCGCCACGTTGTCTGAAACAGTGGATAACTATCGTGATTTGTTGTTGACCGTAAAGAAGGCGAACGACGCCCTGATGCTGCTCGACAACCAGCAGGATGAAATGCCCCACGGTGTTTCCCTGAAGGTCTCCTTCGCAAGCCATCTGGTGACCAGGGTGCTGCCCCTCCCTCTGCACTGCAACCACCCAATGAAGAGCACCCAATGCTTCTACACCAGACCTGTCAAATACGAGGTGCAACAGGAACTCCTCAGGCAGGTCGAAAAGCTGCTGCGCTACTTCGTCGCCTCAGCGTGCGCACTACGTTGCAGCAGGGAGGTGGACGGGGCGAGGGTGATGGTGGCAGCAGGGTTTGTGTGTATCATAGACGCGTTGTGCAGGGCGACTGTCGAGGATTCTCTTTCGCTCTTCACGGAACACTATGCAGGGACAGGGAAGGGCCCGGTTCACCCATATGGTTTGGATGTGAGCGAGCTGCTGGAGCAGTCGGACAACCTGCTGCTGTGCTGCCCAGAGTTCATGGCGCTCCGCACCATTGTGCTTGACTACTTTGTACAGCTGAAGCGCTGCCTGCGGCCGAACCATACGGTTTTTTCCTTTGAAAACGGCGGCTGTGTCAGTACCGGCGACGCAACCCTGCTCGCACAACTGTCATGCTGCATGGGGGAGCCTTTCAGGGGTGACCAACCAGAAGACCTCATCTGCCTCTTCACAGGGGAGGACCCCAGCGTGCTCGACACATGCCCGGAGTTCAAGATCCTGCGTGACAGTGTGTTCTACCTGCGCATGCTGCTGTCGCCTGCATTAGAAGCTCTGCCCGACTGTGAGCCGTGGCAGGCGGCAGACTCCATCTTAGTGTTCAAATCTGACAAGGCGTTGGGACCGACTGCGATCTGTGTGGACGGATTCAACACCAACCTGAATGAGACGTTGAGTAAGTACTCCGGCGACAAGAAGGGTATCATGCAGAGTGTGAAGGAGAAGCTGCGTCTTGCGAAACGACGCACCCTGCGCAACAACACCCAGGCAGACCCATCCATCCTAGCAGGGACAGAGGTGGAGACAGAGGACGACGTGCTCTTCATCACATCCGACCGCCTCCCCGACTTCGACTCGACCCTCCGCAAGCAAGACAGCGAGCTGCTCCTGCAGATGCTCACGGTGCCCTACCTCCGCATCCCGCTTGTCCTCGGCTTCCTCGCAGACAGGGACAGGGTGCACGCCCTCAACGACCCCTCCATACAACAGGTTCTTGACGCAACCCTCTTCGAACCTGGTGCCTTCCAACTGGAACTGCAACGTACCTGTCCAGAGTACATTCCTGCAGAGACACGTGCACACCTCACGACGTCGGCAGGGCTGCTGAACAACGAACTGCACGTCTCACCCGATGTCATCATGAAGGCTGCCTCAACGTTGCTCGACTATGCGCTGGAGAAGGACACTGGGCGGTACAACTCAGCCTCGGCGAAGCTGTGTCTCTACATCGCAAGGCTGTGTGTGCGTATACAGAGCTACGTTGCGTACATCTTGCGGCATGCACAGGCGTCGTCAGGGAACAGCACCGGGACACAGCGTGAGTACGTCTTCAAAAACGGTGTCAGGGGTATGTGCACCGACGTCGGGTCGGCAGAGTACAAGAAGCTCACGCAGCTGTACGACTATCTCTCAGAGCAGCTCACCGGGCCTATGTTCCGTGCCCTGTCCAGGTGGTGCCGTCGTGCCACCCAGGTGAAAGACGTCGCAGGGATGTGCGAGATCTACACACACATGGCGCTGCTCTTCAGAAACCTCCCCCCAGCGGGGTACAGCTTCCAGTCGGTGGCAACGATTCTGTCTGCGCAGGTCTTTTTGACGTCGTTCTCTAAGCGTGACGGGACGGCGTCGCTGTCGATCACAGAGATGGAGCTCTTCGACATCTTCGAGAAGCACAAACGCCCGATGTGGAAGTGGCTCACCGAGCATGACGACGGCAGCGTCCCGGAGGCTGTGTCTCGCGTTGCGACGATGACTGGCGACATCTTCAAGGTGAACCCTGGTGTTGAGGATCAGCCTCGGCGGCGTTGGGTGGAGCCACGTGGGTTCCCAGGTACTCTGGTGCCTGAGGCGGCGGTAGTGGACGTGGCCGACGCACCTAAGCCAAATGAGTCGTACCGTGAGTGGATGCTGCGGATCTGCGAGGGGCCTAACACGATCATCATCAACGTCAACCTTGGCGAGTTTTCCCTTAAGAAGCAGGAGCTGAAGTTGGTGCCCACCCACTTCAAGGGGAACCCAGACTTCGAAGAGGTCTTTGGCGAGATCGGTGATGTGCACTGTGCAGACGTGCTGGTGACCTCGCAACGCCACTGGCTGCGCATGCTTGGCTGGCGCCACGACCTCATGATGTGGAAGGCCGACGCCCGCCCTGTCCCCCACTCCAAAGGAAAGGCCTACGCTCCCAGCTCCCTCGGTGTTGCTGAGAAGTGGCTCAGCGACACCCTCGAGCCCGTCCGCCGTGCGTCACCTATCTTTGAAGACATGAGCCTTTACCTGCCCAACGTCAACGTCGCGGACAGCACCACCGTAACGCTAACTGGTGTCTTCCAGCCGAAAGGGGTCAAGGAGACGCAGGTCAAGGAGGTGGTGGTGTGTCAAGACCCACCAGCAGTGTTTGTGTACGACATTGTGGAGCACGGAAGGTATTTCTACAGGAGACAGCGCTTCTCAAGCGACGCGACGTGGTCGTTGCATTCACCGCATGCGGGGACCGGGGTGGTGAGTTCCAACTTCGAGCAGCGTGTGTGGCGGTGCAACAGCGACTGGGTGCTGCAGTGCGGTACACCTGCCTGTGTGAACCACCCGGCCGACTCTCTCATCATCGTCCGCCACATCAGCAAGGAGGTGGGCAAGCAGGTCTTCGTCCCTGCACGTCTCCTGCTCGGCCTGCTCCCTGACGCTGTTCTCGACGAATACGTTTTCTGGCAGAACGAAGACCACAGCCTCACCGCAGAGCTCAAGAGAGACTCGAAGGCTGTCCTGAAGACGCAACTCTCCATTGAGCTTGTACAGCGCAAGGAGGGTGCGACTGCTCGGGTGTCGCGCATGCGTCTGAAGGGAGGTGACAGCACAGAGGTCGATGAGAGCTTCCCCACGCACTACCTTGTGAACCTGCTGGACGAGGCGAGCAGCGACCTGGGCCGCCTGCTTGCTCGCATAGAGAACATCTCACATATCCTTGCCTGGTGCGACTCAGTGGGCGAGCTGCAGGTGTTGGAGCTGCCACGTCTCGACCTCTCCTTCAAATCCATCAACGGCAGTCTCATGTGTGACCAGCATGCAGGCCTCGCACTGTACACAGGGAAGATCCCAATGGGATCGGAGCTTGTTGCACAGCTCGGCGGCGGGTCGCTTGTGATGCACAACCCAGCCTCGCTTGAGCTCTTTGTGCTGACGTCGGCGATTGCAGAGCCGCTCCGTGGTGACACACATGTTGCGTATGTGACGGCAGTGGCATCGCGCATTGTGTCCGCCCGTTCGATCAAGTTCAGCGACGGCATCAGCACTGCTGTCCCCGCAGGGCTGGAAGGTGTTGTTACTGGGCCGGGCTCCTCTGCTGGCACGGTGGCTGTGAAGTTTGACAATGGTGCTGAGTTTGACTGCTCTGCGTTGGACCTGGTCCCGTCCCAGAAGCGTGAACAGGTCGACGAGGTGGGGGAGACACGCGAAGCCTGCATTGTGTGTGGCCGCTCTGACCGGGCAGGCCTGACCCGCAAAAGCGGCTTCAAATGCCATGAATGTGTTGGGAAGTCTTCAAAGAAGCATCGTCGTGCAGGCCAGGTCGACCATGCGAACGCACGTTCCCCTCCCTCCTCGCCTGCACCTGAGGCTCAAGGCGGCATCCTCCCTGCAGACGTCATGGACCTGCTTGGCGAGCCCGAGGCAGACGTCTCCCCCGCACAGCGTGCAGAGCTTGTGGACTGCATGTTGAAGCAGCTCCCCAAGCAGCAGCAGAGCAACCCTGCCATCCTGCAGGCACATAGAGATGTGTACCAGTCGCTTGTGGCAGACCTGCCGCCGTCGGCAGTCTTGCAACGTCTGCAGTCGTACTCGCCCGACAAGAAGTCGAAGAAGCGCACATCAACCTCCAGCAAGGCAGTGCCCCAGACACCACCTAAGACCGCCCCAGCCACACCACCCGATGCAGGCATCGAGAAGCCGGACTCCGCCATCAAGGGCCTCTTCACGAAGGCCACGTCGAAGCCACCGGCCAAGGCAGTCGACCTGGTCTCATGGGTCACGAAGCTGCCGTCAGGGCAGATCCTCTTCCGCCGAGGCGAGCACTCCTGGGTGTCGAACCTGGAGAGCGGGTCGCGGCATTACCTGTACCCTCTGCATCTTTCGGGGGCGTTCCTGATGACACCGACACTGAGCTCGGTGCTTTATTTGTGTCTGTGCCAGTCACTGTCGCATAGCTATCAACACTTGGCGACTTCACTTGCGATGGTGGCCGATGTGACCGACAAAGAGGAGCGGCAGCTGTGGACACGCCTCGGACTGGCCCTGCGGCAGAGCAGCTACATGGATGCTGTGGCGTTGCGTCTGCGGCTCTCCCTTCAGACGATACCCTTCTGCGATGGACTGTCGTGCCCTTGGGAAGTGTCTGAGGAACTGCGTCTCTACGTTGCACGCAGGGCTGATGTGCGGGCCTCATGCGCCCTGCCCCTCATGGACGAGCTTGAGCTCTTCCGTGCGATGCGCGAACCCGACAGCAACATGCTCCTGAACCGCCTCAACACCCTCCGTGCCGCCGCCAGCGGCAGCAACAGCACCCCCATGCAGTACTCCGATGAGTGGAAGCCAGGCACCACCTACGACACCATCACAGACGACTCCTGCGTCAACTGGCTCAAACTCGACTTCGCCGACCGCATCACAACAGGCCTGAAGTACAGCCGCCCTAAAGACCGCAAGCTGAATGGCCTCAGCGCACTGTCCCTCATCGACAGCATCCTAGGATCACACTCCCTCAACGGCGTGCCACCATGGGTCCTCGTCTACGAGATCTTCACAGGCTCCACAGAAGTGACCATCGTAGGCACTGATGAGCCTGGCGACACCGCAGGGTTGTTGATGCGTCTGCTCCCCGATGCGAAGAAGACAGGATCGCTCATCTCTGTGCTTCGTGTCTTGGACCTGAACCCCACTGTGCGTGAGGTAGTACCACAGTACGACGAAGGCCGTCGTGAAGGTGATAGCAGGGCAAAGGCGATGGTGACCGGCCTCTTCAAAATCACCAGCGCAACATCCCGCCTGGTGCACGACGTCTGCACGAAGCTGAAGGAGATGAAGGACGGTCTTGTCTTTGGCCCCTCCCAACCACCACAGCCGTTCCAACCACCACAAAACATCTCCATCCCAACTGCAACCGACATCCGCTGGCTTGCGACACCCCTCGTCAGCGACTCCAAATGCAACAGCAGAAAGCACTTTGTCAGCGACGTGGTTCCCTTCACCACTCCGCTCAGCAGCGTCACAGCGAAGACTGTCCGCACTGTAGACGTAGCATGCGACGGGGGACCACGTCTTGCGAACCTCTCACAAGCATTGGACGGTCTCTCCAACGAACAATGCGTCGCACACGTCAAAAAACGTCTTCTCCAGGACCTACAATCCTACGAGGTATCAAAGCGCAGTGCCAAGGAGACTGTCATGGCGCACACCGGGCCTGGCATTCGCGCCTCTCTTCGCAAACAACTAGCACAAATCCGTGGAGCCGACTACGAGGCTATGGAAGCTGCACGGGTCCGCGCAGTGAACGCCGTCAACAAGAACATCTCCGCATCATGGCTTGCCAGGGTCGGCGGCATTGAGGTAGCCGCCAACATCATTGACCTTGCCCGCGCACTCTGCTCCACCAAAGGCGACCGTGTCCTCAACAAGGTCCTCGGGGACGAACTGCCACCCTCTCTATGGGACGACGTGGCGCTCTGGATGCTTCACGGCTCCCGCATCAAACAATGTGTTCAATCATTGACAGACCTGGACGCCCTCGAAGAACAACTCAAGCACGACAGCACCGACGACCACAGCATCAAACTCAAGGCCACCGCCCTGGCATCAACCCTCTCCGCACAACGCTTCTACTCCGCCCCAGGGGGCGACGGCAGCGTTTCCTATGACCCACGGTATCTCTGCTTTGAATTCCTCTTTGGCATTCTGCTGAGACAAGGCCAGGTTGTGCTGCTCGGGAAATTCCAGGATGCAGCAATCAGCGGAGGGTCTTTATGCCATCAAATGATCATGGGGCAAGGGAAGACTACCGTTATTGCTCCACTTCTGACATTGATTCTTGCAGACGGATCTCGCTTGGTCACTGCGGTGATGCCACGACCTCTGGTTGACTTCTCTAAAGCAACCTTTAGGGAGAAGTTCTCCAGCCCAATCCTACAGCGCTCTGTACTGTACATCGTTTTCGACCGATTCTGCGACGTCACCTCTGCACTCCAAAGAAAGATTCGTTCTGCCACCTCCATGGGGGCAATCCTCGTAACCGCTCCTTCTTCAGTGAAAGCGTTGCTTCTCAAAATGGTAGAACTCACAGACCAGCTTGATGTAAACCGCCTCCAAGCTAAGGCAGAAAATGAGCAAGAAAAAAAGGTGTTCCGTCGGATCAAAAACGTCTTCGGGCGTGCCAAGACCAAAACCCTCAAAGAAGCTGACGTCCGCAGCATCAAATGGCAGATTACGGTAGTAAAGGATGTTTTATCGCAGTTTCAAAAGGGGGTTCTTCTTATGGACGAAATCGACCTTCTTCTTCACCCTCTCAAAAGTGAATTGAATTGGCCGCTTGGTGAAAAGAAGCCCCTTGATATGAGTGAAGGGGGGCATCGGTGGAACCTTCCGTGGCAGCTTCTTGAGTTGTTCTATGCAGAGAAGCTTACTATGTTTGAAGACGTCCACGAGGCGCATGCAGTGTTCGAGGAAATCCGCAAACGCATTGCCGAAGGTGTGGAACAGCACGCAATGCAGACGGTACCTCACGTTGCGTTGATTAACCGTCAGTTTTATGTGAATTGGTTGATCCCGCCGATCGCAAAATGGGCGTCCGTATGGCTACGCAGTCAAGGTGCCTGCGCCGACCTAGACAAAGCGGATATGATGACGTATCTCACATCACCCCAGGACTTCCTCCAGCCTGCTGTCTCTGAGAAGGTACGTCGGAGCTGCAGAGATTTTGATATTAAAATGCTTAACCTAACGCGCCTTTGGGTTCAGACGCTTTTACCTCATATTCTGAGTCGTATTCATCGGGTCGCTTTTGGGGTTCTGACGACATCTGAATTGCAGAAGTTTAAAGCTCGCGATCCTCTTATCCCAAAGACGCGTCGTCTTCTTGCAATCCCTTTTATAGGGAAGGATACTCCGTCTGAGACGTCTGAATTCCAAGAGCCTGATGTGGTGATCGGGTTTACGGTGCTTTCGTATCGGCTGATGGGGTTGAGATACGATAACTTTGTGGAGATGATTAAACATATGAAAATGGAGATGCGGGAGGAAGCGAGCACCGCGCATCACCAGAGACGGCATTGTCAGATGTACGTTGCTTGGGTGCGGTCGGAGGGGGCGAGGGTGAGAGGGTTTTCTTGGGATGGTACGTATTTGTTTGGGAAGAAGGATGCGGCGGAGGCCCCTAGGAAGGATGCGGACCTGCTGTTGGACGACGACGTAGCGGTGGACGACGACGAAGAAGAGCTCCGCGCCTCCCTCTGGCCTTTGGAGGTCCTCGACGCAAACGACCCCGACCAAATGCAGTTCCTCTTCAACATCCTGGGGAGCTCCCCGCTTGCTGTCAAATACTTTTTGACACAGCTTGTCTTCCCTGAGGTTCTTGATAAATCCCCACAAACACTCACCGCATCGGCGCAAGAATTAGCAGGACGCCCCCTTGCCGCAACACGGCTTGGATTTAGTGGTACACCAAACGATCTCCTTCCTCGTTCTATGGGTCGTTGCCACTATGCGGAAGGTGATGATGGTCGTGTTCTCGATGTTTTGACGGACCCTGCAGTGGTCACTACTACGGTGCTACCTGGAGGGTGGTCGCCTAGCTCTCTGGTGCAGACTATTGCGCTCAGTCGTCATACAACGTTAATTGATACCGGCGCACTCATCACCGGGATGACCAATCTCGAGGTTGCAACCGCACTTCTCAAGGGAGGGCTTGATTTGCGCTTTAAAGGAGTTGTGTACCTCTCAAATGAAGGCGTGCGTATGGTGTTGATCCGTGCTGGTATGCACACCATGCATTTGCAGCAGTGTGGTTTGGCGCCGCATGAGAGGTTCACCTTTTATGATCATATTCATACAACGGGGATGGACATAAAACAGCCCCATGTGTGTTCGGCGGCGCTGACCTTAGGGAAGGATACGGTGTTCCGCGATGCCGCGCAGGGTGCGTTCAGGATGAGAGGGATCGGGAATGGGCAGACGGTGCAGTTGATCATCCCGCCGAGTGTGCATAGTGCGATGCAGAAGGCCTTAGAGAGCGAGAGGGTCCCACGGTCGCCGGAGTTGGATGTGGTGGTGTGTCTGGTGCGTGCGACGTTGAACATAGAGAAGACGCAGCTCCAGCTGCTCTGCCAGCAGAGTCTCCGTACAGTGTGGCGCCACGCAGCGTTGACAGACCTGCAGCGCTTCAAAGAAGGTGACGGTGAGGCTGCAGACTGCCTGAAGGTGCTGCGCGACGCAGTCAACTTCAACATCTCCAACCAGATCCTCCAAGACGCGCACCAAACCATCGAAGAAACAATGCGCATGGAAATCGCACAGTTCTCCAACTGGCTCAAAAAGGAAAACGACGGCGACGGTGAACGCGTCTGCGAATCCATTATCGACTCCGTTAGAAAGGGACCCCTTGCGGGCACCAAACTCACCGGAATGATCAAATACGAACAAGAACAGGTCCAGGAACAGGAACAGGAGCAAGAGCAGGAACAAGAACAAGAACAGGAGCAGGAACAAGAGGTAGAGATCATGGCCGAAGTCGACGCCGTGCACGACTCTGCAGCAGGACAGAAGTACGAACGCCAGGAGGAGAAGCAAATCGGCTGGCCCCTAGCAAAGCTGAACTCCCTCGAAGACGCCTCCTTCTTCTACCCGATGAAGGACTTCGCTGTGCACAGAGGGGTCCTCAACAAGAGCTCTACGCCGATCGCCTTTCCACCGTACATGCTGGTGTCCGAGAACTTCTTCAAACAGAAGTGGAGGTGGAGGAGTTTACGTCGTCTCAAAAACGTCATTTGTGTGATGGAGTGGGTGCCGGATGCTTCAAAGCTTACGATGTATCAGCATGCGACTACCTTGACTGATGCGCAGATTTCTACGTTAAGAACGGCGTTCGATATGATTGATTCCCGCAAGACAGGGCGCATCTCACGCGAGGAGCTGAAGGAGCTTCTCCTCACCCTTGACGTTGTCTCTGAGGATTCGCAGCAGCTTGACACTCTGATGGCCTCTTTGGGCACCCCCACCTTTGAGGCAGTGGTGGACGCCATATCGAAGCAGTCCTTCTTCCAGATGCAGTCGGGACGCTACTTTGTTGTGCTTTCCTTAAGCGAGGCGGAGCATCTGCGTGCTGCGTTGCCACGTATTGGGGGGAGTGTGGCGCTCATGGCGTTGCCTTTGCGGGATTTGCTTGACGGCAAGATGCTCTTCGACAAAAGCGAATGGCACGTAGGTCTCCCTTCAGGCAGTGTCCAGGATAAGGCGGCAGAGGGGTGTCTGCGGTTCCTTAACTCTGACTCTGCATGGCCAGATGGTACCCTTGATTGGGCACTTCGAGGTTTGCAAGACGCAGCATGCGTGGACCGACGTGATTGGTGGGTTCATGTACGCGACTGCCGTCGTCGCAGGATGAAACCCTGGCAAGAACTTCCCGTTGCACAGCTCTTTGTCACCTCTGATGAATACTCCTCGCTTGCATCCAAAACGATTATTCTTCGTGCAAAGACTGCAATGCAGGCACGCAGGATGTGGCCCGCAGACTGCTATGCCTTGATGGATACGGACCACAACAACGTGCTGCTGAAGCAAGAACTCCTGGAGGGTCTCCTCTGGCTGGGTGTAGAGGTGACGCAGGAACAGTCGGACCTGGTTTTCAAAATCCTTGACTCGAACAGAGATGGGAAGGTGTCGCTGGAAGAGTTCAAAGCGCTGCTGACCCCTGCAGAAGATAGCGGGAGCATGGCTGAGTTGATGCACAATGGGATGGTCGCAGACAGTCTGTTTACTGCGTCGTTCAGCGCCGCGCCGGACCAACCTGCAGCAGCCGCCAAGCAGGCCAACCGCCTATACATCCCACCCCGCCCCTCCGACGACAAGCAACGCTACGAAATCGAAACCAAACGGCACACCTCATTCAAATGCATTTGGTCGTCCAAAGGAACACTCTGTGAAAAACCTCTTTCGGTATGGGTTCCTAAATCAAACACTGGGCTGCGGAGCAAGGTTTCCCAAGGAAAACGATTGGTATTTGGACATTATGCGCGCCCGCATTTCAAAGAACCTGGAAGTCGCGAGAAATACGCGATTCTAACATACAACGTGCACGACGGAAACGTTCTCAGTGCAGGCGACCTGGCGAAGTGGACAGACGCAGTGTTCCCACACCCCGTAGGCTACACCTTGCAGTTCCACCTTGTCTGCAAAGGCAAACCACTGTACGTCTGGCGCCCAGTACCCCCAAGCAATCAGTACATCACCATCGGAGACATCTGCACGCTCACAGAGAAGGAGCCTTCGTGTACCGAGGTACGTTGTGTGCCTAGCTCTTGGTGTGCACGGAACTCTGCAGACGCAGACCTACCATTCAAGGTCTGGGATGAAAGCACCTACGGCCAAGGTCATGCTGTCACCCTCTGGGTCACAAACCCATTCGGCACCTTCAAGGTAGAACCCACAGGGAAGACACCCCACTGTGACTACCCTAAGATGAACGCAAAGTTCTACGCAGATAAACCAACGGACGAAGCGCACCGCGACCCGACGGCAGCGGTAACAGACGCAGCGGTGGATCTGGCAGGCTTCCTTTCAGCGGGCGCACCTAAACAGAAGGATGATTAGTTGACTGGGGGAGTCCCTTTCAAGTCAAATTAGTTTGTGATGAAAAGTTTAATGTGGGTTGGAGGGGGGGTTTTTATACAATGATGTGCATTTTGTGTTTGTGACTGTCTGCCTGTCTACACAAACAAGACGCATCTGCGCAGTTTTTATCTCGTGTATGAGGAAAAGCTGTGTATCAATTGGAAGAAAGAGAGTGGAGCGCATCCTCCGGGTGGGTCTGCACTAATAGAACCAAGTTGTTCAAAAATGAAAAATGAAAATGAAGAGGACAGCTAACGTTATTTGATTCTATATTTTTTGATTTTTTTTTTTTCGTCTCTCATTATTTCAGAGAGAAAAAAAATAAAACGTAGTCGACATTGAGGGTGACGCGAGGCAACTAAAAAAATGGCCATACGCACTGGGTACAACGAGATGTGTCGGAAAAGGTGTCTGGAGAAAATAGCAAACAACATTACAAAGAACGTAACGGTCAATTGTGAACTCTCTCGCTCCCACAAATGTACCGTTTTTTTCCCCCTTCTTTTTCCTCCTTGCTTTTTTTTGGTGACTAAACACGAGAGTTTTAGGCTCATCCCAACTTTTCACTTTGGGGCATTTTCCCCTCAATACACCTCGGAGTTCCGGAAAAATTACAAAAAAAAAACAAAAAAAGAAATACCCGTCTTCGGACAGGCGACAGTCGATACAAACAAATATAACATACCTTTCACAAAGAAAAAAAACTGTACAAATAAACAACGACAAACCAATACCTGGGGTAGGGGTAAATGGGACGAAGGGAAGTAATAAAAAAAGGATCTTTCGCAAAGCCATGGAAAATAACAACACAAAAAAACGAACAAAAAGCGAGTAGACGTTAGATATGACGAACAACACTACAAAAAAAGTCACCCACCCCCCTACGCCATTTTACCTCCACTACACCTCATCCTGAATACTGTTTTTTTCTTCTTCTTTTTCCCGCAGAAAAACAAATTTTAGACAATATCGCACCACCTTTTCCACCAAGCCTCGTCGATGCAATGCATTATCACCAAATGCATTCTCTTCTTCCTTCTACCTCTTGCCTAAATTCTCTTCAAAATGTCATACAGTTGAGTTTGCACAGGTGGCAATTACACTATTCCAACAATTTTTCAAAAAAAAAAAAAAAAAAAAACTTTTTACCTTTCCCCTCTCATCCCACTCCCCACAGAACTCCTGTACACTACACATCACCAACCCTCTTTCACAATGCCGCACCTTTCCGATGTCGAGCAGTCTGTTGTGGATGAGGTCAACCTTGCCCGCACACGCCCAAGGGACTACGCCGGGTGTGTCCACTCTGTCTCGATGCGTGGCCACCTCCAGAATGGCACAGATGAGCTTTTCAATGTTCTCCGTGTACGCAGTCCTGTTGCCAACGTGAAGACCTCTAAGGGGCTGAGCAGTGCTGCCAAGAAGCGTGCCGAAGCTGTCGCTTGCGGCATGCAGGCGCATGAACCTGGTCTGGACCTTGCCAAGCGTGTTGCTCACTACGGCTCCGTTGAGGACCCGACCAGTCTCAAGGAGGTTGTGTGGATTGGCCGCTACGGGGATGACATTAGACGTGCGGTGCTCTCGATGCTGGCAGATGAGAGCAACCCAACACGCAGCAGACGCACCAGCCTGCTGTCCTCCACTGCAGGGATCTGCGGTGCGGCGTGCAGCGGGAATGTCATCTGCATTATTCTGTGCAAATCCTTCTACGAAGGCACCAGCAATGCCTCGCCTATGTACGGCCGCTCCTTTGCAGGCAAACTCGACGAACCCTCCCCTCAAATGCCGGTCCGCCAGGTGATGACCCCCATGCACACCCGCGCACAGCAGCACACACAGGATATGTACTCCCCTGGAGGCACACCACGTCTCAACGACTACGACGATCTGCGCAAAATCATCAACACCATGCCGGTTTCCAGACGCCGTGAAGAGGCCGAAGCCTCCCTCAACAGAACACACGAAAGGGCAGAGCGGGCGCACGAACGGAACCACGAAAGGGCCTACGCCGCCGCTACACCCGTTACATCAACACGGAACACCACCCAAGCTACCACTGGAGTACGTACCTCGCAGCCCACCCCAGCAAAGGTGGTCTCACGGAGAGAAATGCCCTCAGTAAGGGATACACCAACGGAGACGACAAAGCCTTCCACCTACGGTTCCGGGGTGATTGTTGGCCTTGAATCGATCAAAACGACGCTCATGAACGACAACGGGGAAAGCAACTACGTCGGCTTCAACTCCTCGCTTAAGGACCGCATTGGGAAGTGGCTCCACACCATCCACTATCCCACCGTTGTTGCCTAGAGATAGCTTTTATTTTTGGGGAAATAAAATACAAAAAAGAAAATATAGTGTAGCTCATCACATCATCTTCAGGTGTCTCCACTAATACAACCAAGTTTTCAAAAATAACGGTGTTGGTTAAAGTTTAAGCCAGATTCTTCATAAGCTTTCAAAAATTCAGCCATTTCCATTTTCATTAATGGAAGAAACCACCATAAAAGTACTGACCTTTTTTAAAAGGTGATGAAAAAAAAACATTCATTTTCACCTCTTTTTTTGGAAATACGCTCCCAAAACCCCCTTCTCCACTCCGATTCCCCCTTATTTTTTTTGTTAACCCCTGTTTGTAACCTACCTTCCCCTAAAAAACCCCTTTTCCCCTTTTCCCCTCCCCAATCTCCCTCCCTTACATGATTGATACTTCTGGGTTTGGAATGTTCTTTTGAGTGCATTTTTATTTTATTTTATTTTATTGAAGTGTTCCTCTCTTTTCGCGGTTAAAATAACCATGAGGAGAGTGATCTGCATAACCGTGAGTGATGAGATGGGTTTTGCAGTTTTAACTTCTTTTTTTTTATTCCCTTCGAAAGAGCCAAAAAGAAACTCGAAAAAAAAAAGCAACCATACACAGAGCGATTAGACCGCCGTGGAAGAAGAAATAATTTATTGAGTTTCGTGGAAGAAAGGAATAATAGCATTACTTGCATTTTTTTTGTGAGTATACCTTCTATTCAGTAGAATAGATTGTATATGAAACAATTATTTGCATTTTTTTGCATTTGGTTTCGGAATGGAAGGAAGGGGTCTCCCCCAGCTCTTTTCCGGAATTTTCAAAAAAGATAACGGTGCAGGTTGGTCTTCTGGAAGCTGCATCACCAAACCCAACAGTATCAAAAAGAAAAGAAAAACAAAAACAAAAAAAACGGCCCAACACAAAAGTGTACAGTGAGAAGCCTGCCTTTTTAAGGCTAGCTACTAAAGCCGATTTATTTATAGTATTTTGAAAATCAGAATTTTTAAAAAAAAACTCTCATTTAAAACGAAGTAGATGCGGTATCGACTCATCTCTTTTGACCAAGAGAAAACAAAAAAAAATGTACATGCATGGCTATGGGATTTCTGTTCTTTTTCCTTTAGAGTATTACCCACAAAAAGCCTGTCTATTGACAAACGTGGCTGCCAAATACCCAAAAAAAGAACTGAATTTCCTCATAATGTGTTCCGATTTCTTTTGGTGAGAGATGAGTCCCGTCTACTTTTCCCTGGACGAGGTTGTACTTTAAAAAAAAAATAAAATCTGACAGAGTGAAAGGCTACCCTGATTCAAATGGAACGCTCCGTCCAGGTCAATGTCAAAAATTGATCGAAAAATAATAATAAAGTGAATCAGCTACGCTACATCTGCCAGGTTGTAAAATTTTATTTTTATATACACAACCAACCTCGTCCACCTCAATGTTTGTACCACTTTCTCCCTGCTTCCCCATTGAGTTCCTTTACTCCGTGTCCCCCATTTCCCCTTCTCCCTCTGTTTCACTAAGTTTTCCATTTCCTTTTTTACATACATTACTCTCTGGGACGCGTATTTCCCTTCAATCGCAGTACTCCCTGCTGACTTTTCCCAACAATCTCATATTTTTTTTTGTGGAAGTTGCTTCTCAAAAAAGAAATCCTTTTTTTTTTTGTGTTTGTACGCACAATATTTCTCAAAGAAGAAAAGAAAATTATCAAAAAATTTGTGTCTCAGGAAAAAGAAAAACCCCATGACACTCTCGTTAGAATTTTTTTATTTGTTATTTGTTCGATAAAATGTACCTCTCTCTTAAAGAGACGGGCTTTTGTATAATTGTTTTCATTTTCATTTTTTTTTCATAATATACGTTTACACTTATAATTTCGTTTCTTCTTTTTGTGGGATAATCCTACTAATCCAAACAAAACCTATTTCCCCCCCCTCCTTTTTGGATAAAACCTTATCCTTGTATGACATCTACAAATCACATTCCTTTTTGTTCAGGCCTTTTGCTAACTTTGGGATTTTCCCCCTGAATGGCATGATGGTCAAAAAAAAAATAATTTCCTGGAAAAAAAGTACATTCCGAGCTTTCCCACCTGGTGAAAGCGGTCGTCGCGCGCTTCGCGCGCGCCTCCCTGCCAGCCACAGGGTGGAGAGGCGAAGGGTCAGCTTTGCGAGATAACAAAAAAAATGGAATATAATCCTTTATTAACGGTGCTTGGTCTTGCGCCTTACGTACACTAACCGTACAAAATCAATACGTCTTCCAGAAGCAGGGGCTGTTGCAACGGTTGGGTCACTTTGAAATAACAATGGTCAAATTTTTGCAGCTTGGGTCAAGTTTCATTTCTGGTTGCAAAATGCAAGGGAATCCCCTTAGACATTGTAAAATGGCACCGTAGGCAGGAAGAAAATAGCGTACAGCGCGAGCGAAGCGAGCGGGAATTTTTTTTGAGGTATACCTCCGCGAAGCGCAGCGAGCAGAAAAATTTTAAGGTGCCATCATGCCATCATGCCATCATGCCATCATGCCATCATGCCATCTGGGGGGGAAATCCCCAGGTGATGCAGAGCGAAAGCCTTGCCCCACCACCCCCGTGGCATGATGGTGGCATGATGGAAAAAAAAATAAAAAACGCCCAAAAACGTGGCATGATGGCATGATGGTTAGCAAAAGGCCTGCTTTTTGTTTTTTTCTTCTTCAAAAAAAAAAAAACTGATGAACGGTTTTCGGAACCTTCGTGAGAAAAATTAAAAAGAAGAAAATTAAAAAAAAGGAATGATGTATTGTGTGTAAAACACAGAACACAAAAACGCATGCCCCTCCACAGCAGAGAATAAGCCGGGTCCCCGGTCAAGGTCCAGTTCCTGGTCCCGGGTCTCCTGGTCCCCGAGTCTTATTCTCTGCTGTGTGCCCCTCCTCACCCTCCCTTTTTTCTCTGCGTACGGTGGTGTTATGAGTCAATAATCCGTCTCTTCATCTCATGAAGATGACCAAGCACGAGAGAGGCTTCGAGTCATCTATTGTAATCGTAAAAATGTTGGACCGTAAAAAAGATCGAACTTCCAGAAAAATCCTGAAAGGGTCGAACATCAGTACGGTCGATATTTTGTACGAATACGGTAATAAAAAATCACAACTTTTCTTCAATCTCTTCATACATCAAACACAAAGCCATTCCTCAACTAGTCAACGGTATGGTGTTTTTAGGTCGATACAACAACAAAAAAATAGTGGAGCACACTCTAGGGTGGCTACACTAATACAACCAAGTTTTCAAAAAAAAAATGCCCATTTTTTTTTTATTGAAGAGCGCCACCCAAAAGGTCTGCACTACACTACTTTTTTTTGCAACCAAAAAAAACGATACATTTTCTCCCTTTTTTTTTCATTACCTCTCCTCTCCCCTCCCTTCGCTTTGGTCATTTTTTGCGTCTTGCTCTAAAAAAGGGCGCTTTTTTTTTTTTATCTTCGTGCCTACGTCTATCAGATATGACGTTGGTACTTTCAACTTCTCTTTGACCTTCCCAAGCTTTCATCTTCGTTTTTTCTTTTTTAAAGTTTGACTAAGCACAGAGAGGCTTAGGTTTATCTTACAAAGGCTTTTTATTCTGTTCTTGTTTGCGCATTCGTTCCCCTTCTCCCTTGACCCCCCTCCCTAGATCTCCAGAGATTTGCTTCTGCCAGGCGATATGGATTTGTTTTTTTGTATCTTTTTTATTCTGTAGGTAGCACAGCCCACAAAAGATTTGGGTTTTTTTTCTTTCATTAAATCATGTGGATTGCAGCATGTGCACCTTTGCAGGTTTTTGCTGTCAACGACTTCCCATGGTGTCAGTAACCCTGCGGTTTCCAGAGAGGCGTTTTGCACTATCAGCGCTCAGCGCGCACTACTTTTTTTCTCTTATATTTCAATGAAACACATCCCTGGTTTGAGCAGATTTCGTATTTGTACCGAATCCCTTATCCGCTCCTCTCCCCACCCTTTTTTTTTTGCGCATTTCCCCCCCCCCCCCCCCCCCCGCAGAGTGCCAGTGTCTGCGTCCCAGAGGCGTTTGCACTTATCAACTCCACTTTTATTTTCTCCACTTCCCCTCCCCATTTTTATGTCCGACATAAAAAAAAAGTTCTCCACTCCCCTTTCTCGTCACCAGGTCGTGGGCTGGACCTAAAACTGCATCCGGGGGGTACTTTCGTGGCACTTCAGACTGTCGTGGCCTGAGGGTAAAACATGCTGGGATGACAGGGCTGACCCTGGGAAAACGAAGGTGGGTCACACACTGTGAAATGGTACACACCTGATCCCTAAATGAGTCAATACCTAGTGGGCCTAATGGTGCCGGCCTATTCCTCTGTCTAGTAGGCAAAGGGGGAAGTACCGACACTGCAGCCCAGGATCAGCAGCAAATTTTTCTGTGGACCACCCTGCACTCTCACTCACACCTCTGGCGGGGCGCACTTCGGCATGCGTCTTCTAAGGGCTGCCCTGATTGATCTTCTCAGTAACTGCCGAATGCCTGGGTTAAGAAGGGTTTTGCTATTGTGTTTTCTCCACCCCCTTTCTCCATCACCATCATCTCAAACACAGGGGGGTTTTCTTACAACAACAAAAAGAAGAAAATCCACACGCACACCCCCTCTTCCACCCACCCCATAACCCACCCCCCTCTCTTTCCTTCAAAGGAAGGCGTGGAGAGGGGGGGTGTGGAGGGGGGCCTTCTCCCTCTGTTTCCGTCTCTCCCTCTTTTTTTCCCCTTTTTTTCCTAGATGTCGCTTACTGCTGTGCTCACGGTGTTGACGGTGTGTGTGGTGGATCGGCGAGATGTGGATGTTTTTGGAGAGATGACGGGGGACCTTGGTTGGTTGCCCCCTTTTACGAGCATGGAGATCAGTTCTGTGTCGAACAACACAGGGCTGCCGTACACAGTGTTTGGAAGCAGAGCGACCGCATCGCGGTCTGACAACCGAAGGGCGCCACCTACTGGGAAATGGTGGCAAGGTCTTGTGCACACTAATGCATCTACTCCGATCGTCAACGCCTTTCCTTTGCTCCTACGCAACAATTTTTCTACCTGTACAACAGAGATTGGCCGCGCCGTTCCGGTGGTGGAAGGGGCGAATGTGAGCTTCCCATTTTCTGCCGCCATCGAAGTCGTTCTGGGTGACACAACAACAGGGGGTTGCTTCCCTCACGTAGAAGACTATGACACCATGGGGGTGAATGTTTCTATCAAACAAAAGGCAAACGATGGAAGTCTCGCGTTCATGCTTACAACCAGGGGGCATCCGTATGTGACGTATGATGTCTTGACCATGCCGTTTCAGATGGTCATTGTCAACGGTATTTTGAACATTTCGCGTATCGGGATTGCTGAAGGCGGTTCCATGGCGTTTGAGACCTCCGACATCGATGTGGTGGATAAGCTGGGGGCCAGATATATCGTGCATCTCCCTACGGTGACTAGCGTGACTGCATTTTCTGATGGGAGGTTGCTTTTTCCGGATCGGACAACCGGGTATGTGCGGATCGCTCATGTTCCCCTTCCAGTCTCGCATCATAGTAACAGCACTCATGGTAACCTTCCTTTTGAGTCGTTTGAGACGTTGCGAAAAGCGGCAACGTGTATTGCGTATGGTGCGGATATTTCGCATAACCACACTACGGTGCTCAATACCAAAGAGGCGAGGGCTGGGAGGAGTCTTAACCTTTTGTTCACCTTTAAGGTGGAGCCTACCGGGTGCGATCCACTAATGATGACGCTGCCCCACCACCGTGCGGCCTCCCTCGTTGGCCCGACCAATGGAGACCACACCGCAGAGCTGTTGTACCAAAGCCCTCTAGGGGAGTTGCAGCCGGCCATAGGGAGGCGTTGGGATATGGCGATTCCGTTGAAGCCGCTGACCGCGTTGCCTACCCTCGCGGATTCGCCTGGGTATGCGCAGTGCACTGAGGTGCGTCTGTTTGAAGCTCTTCTCTCGGATTTTGAGAAATACGGGAACGGGACAGTGCTTGCAACGGATTCCTATGGACGGCAGTTCTACCATACCGGGCTGCAGATTGACACCGCCAAACGGCTTGACGCTACCGCACAGCTTCGTACGCTTCTGACATATTCTCAAACATGGTTTCAAGAACTCAATGACGGTACCTTAGCGTATGAATCTGCGTGGGGGACCTTGTGTGTGCAAAAGGTGCATCTTGGGATTGAGGACCGGACCTGTTTTGGGTCGTCTCATTTGCAAGAGTTTGGTGAGATGTTGAATGGCTTTTTGCGGCTGTGGTCGCATCTTCTTGACGACGAAGAATCGGGGGCAGAGAAAAGCCGGATGCTGGTCAAACTGGAGCACCTCGGACGCACCCTTGCAAGAGACATTGCAAATATGGCGGAAAGCGATGAGTACTTCCCTGTGGCGCGTGGGTTCGACTTCTTCACGGGGTTAGCCTATGACAGACACGGCGTTACCTTCAGCACCGACAGCAGTCCAGAGAAGATGCGTGAGTTCACCCCACCAGGGCAGTCTCTTCTTGCATACCAAGCCGTAGCACTGCTCGGAGGGGAAAGCTATTTACGTGATTCAAACATCTTTTTGACAGGAGATTTTCTCTACACCATCAACCACTTCTCTGCGGAAACCTATATCGTGAAGGTCACCGAGCATGCAACCGACGGGCTGGGTGGTGTAACCGTCGCACTCTCTGACCAGCTTATCAGCAGAAGCAACGATGTGTACTCCTCCTTTGCTCCCTTCGACAATGCAACAGAAACCATCATTTCAGACATGATGCTAGCCTGGGGTGCAGTCGACAGCACTCTAGAAACGACAGTGTCTGCAAAGGAGTTTACACCGTACTACAACTTCTTTGACATTTCATTGTATTCTGTGTTTCAGCCGGTAGGGGCGATGAACGATATTGTGACTGTATCGCTGCAGGGCCATTTGAACTATACAAACGCAACAGCAAACACGCAGACCGGCGATTTGGAGTATCTTTTGCGCAATGCGCTGCCAGAGGCGTTTTCTTGTTCATCATCGTATTCTCTGCCTATCCGTATTGTAGGGAGCACTGTATGGTATAAGGATTCATTCAACTACTTCTTCAAGACAATGGACTACCAGCCTACCGTCATCGGGAAGAAGCCTACAACGTATAATATGTACGATATGGACCTCTACTCGGCGATTCTCGAGAGGGACGTTAGGAGCATTAAAAGCCTTGGTTTCAACACTGTGTTGATTTCCACGAATACGTTCTCGATTGATCGATTCATCGAATTTTGCAAGGAGGTAGACATGAACGTTATTGTCTCCCAAATTCTTCCGGAAGCAGGATTTGCTGGCGACAAATTTAAGGCGGAGGATGACTTCATTACTATGCTCGAATATTTGTCAGGACACACAAACATTGTGATGTGGAGTGTCAACTCCGATGCGTTGTCGTCCATCACCGATTCATACGACTATTATGTGTTGTTACGCAAGCTGCGTTTGTTGCGTGATACATATGACACAAATTTACGCCCTATTGTCATTCCTCTGACAGAGTTCACCCTGCCAAAGCTTACCGCAGATAAGACCCTATACGATAAGGCCGTTGAAATGGCGATTCTCACCACCATGAACATTGATGCAACGCGTCTGGAGGAGGATGTGACATACCTCAGCCACCCCGTCATCGTCAATTTCGAATCCGATTCATGGAACTACGTGAACAAAACCGAGGAGGAAGTTGCCCAAGCAGACTACCTCCAACAAGAGATCGCAGAGGTCACCCCGCTCAGCACTAAACAGCTCCTCTCTGGCATTGTCATCACAGAGTGGGTCGATCAGTACTGGAGGGGTGAAGACTCCGACCCCGATTTTGACTGTCCAGACCCTTCTTCTTATCGACACTCCATTTGTGGAAAACGCGTTGCAGAGCTTTGGGATGGCATGCTTACCTCCGAATACATGGGGGTCAACGAACAGTACCAGACGTGGTTCAAACATTGTGTTCGGCATAAGGCTGCGTACTATATGTTCCGTGGTGTGTTTGGCGGCTATGTGGACCCAGAGGAGAAGCATGAGGACTGCGTCTTTGTCAATTTAACCTGGGATTTTTGGGTTCTTGTTATTGTGGTGAGCGCTGCGGCGGTGTTTATTGCGTTGTGTTTGGTTGTCATGGCGATTTGCCAGGAGGAGACCTCAGCTGATGATGCGGGCAACACTGTCGAAGATGAGGAGCTTGCACGGTGGGTGCAGCCCGATACGGATAAGATCTATGAGCTCATTATGTCTGGCACTGCGAATATGTTGGAGCAACGTCCGTTCATTGAGATGGACATCCAACGCATGGCGGGTGTAGAGGAGGACGCGATGGAGGAGGAGCAGGAGGAGGAGGTCGAGGTTGACTCTTGGGAGTTCTGCCGCTGGCAGGTTGTCATCATCCAGCTGGACCGTCTGCAAAAAATCATCTTCGATGAGATGCTCTGTCAAATCCGTCTGGGCGACTACGGCATCGTTGGCGAGCACAGCCGTGGATTCGCCCACGCCGTCGCCTCACTGCATGCACGCTACTGCAACTCATACCTAGGATGGCTCGACCACCAAGCCAGCAAAGGGGAGAAGACAAAAGAAAACCTAGGTCTAGACAGGACACACTCGAGGTGGGAGATTAAATTCATCTTTGACGAAGATGACGAAGACATGCATGAGGAGGACGCAGAGCGCTCCCTAGACTCGCAGGGCGAGCCGCGCAACCAATCGACCCGCGACAGCGAGGACGACATGCCGTACCTGGTGCCCCTCCTCCCCGAGGAGGAGGATCTCATGGAGCAGGCCCTAGCAGAGGGGCTGACGTCCTTCAATGTGTGTGTCAAGGGAATCGACTATGTCATCCAAATGGACGAAATCGAGGAAGAAGAGGAAGACCCAAAAAAACCGAAAAAGGACAAAAAAGACAAAGTCTTTGTCGAGAAGATGATCACCGGGCGTGTCTACGAGGAGAACCCATTCCCGGAGGATGCAGATGATGACGAAGAGGAGGAGGAGGAGGAGGCCATGAAGGACAACCGTCTGCTGCTGGTCGGTACCATCCGGAAGCGTACCAGGTGTGGGCTGGGGACGACGACGAACGACCAGCTCATTGATTTGCTCTGTATGTTCTGCATCTGGCAGCTTGGGGAGCAGATGACGTGGTTCAACGGACACTGGCTATCGTGGTGCTTCCACTACACGGTGAAGCATATGAAGCTGCCTCCATCGACTATTGTCAACGACGCTCGCCACTTCTGTCAAAGAACCGTGACCATGGACGACATCGATGAGTCGTGCTCGATCACACCCTACTTCGACATCGAAGGAACACGAGGCATTGACGAACGCGACAACGTTCTCATGAACAAAGACGGCACCTTCAACGCCGAGGAGCTAAAGAGGTTTCCCTTCCAAAAGACCTTCCGTGAGCCCCTCCGCTGGGGCATCGTGTTTGCGATTATTCACAACATTTACTTCATTTTCCACACCCAGATTGTCGCATTCATCTTCTGGGGCTTCGTGGTGAACATCAGCGGGCACGACCAGAAGCTTGTGGATGAAGGTATTAGTGCGATGTTTAAGAGAATGGATCTGGTCTTCTTCCGCAGTCCTGATGATCTGTACTGGATTATGACGATGACGTCGAAGGTGGACTTCTGGTTGCTTATCTTCGGGGAGATTCTTGATTTGTGGATGTTGGGTGGGTTGTACCACTACACCTCGCAGGATTGGAAGCCTACCTTCAACCGTGTGCACTTTGCAGACTACGTGAAGCTGCGCTGGTCTGCGTACACATCGATCATCGCCTTCGTGTGCCTCATGCAGGATGCCTTCTACGATGACAAATCTGCGTCGGGTGGCAAGTACATTCTCTCATACGTGGCCATCCGTGTAGTGGGCATTCTCGTGAACAACCTGATCCTTGTCATGTTCCCCATCAAGCAGCGTGGTGCGCCGAGGAAGGGTCAGTCCCTGCAGAGGAAGGGTGCCGTGAAGCAGTTCTTCTTTGCGCTGATGTTCTGGGTGCTTGTGTACGGGTCGGTGCAGATTGCGCAGGCGTGGATTATGTTCAGAACGGAGACGGTCGGGTGGGACTTCTGCGAATGTGACAACCAATACGACACAATCGTCAACGACGGTGCAGGTGAGTTCTTCCATGACTTCTTCGGCCGTATGGTCACCTGCGCAGAGAAGGAGCCGCGCTGCTTCACCGCAGTGTTCCTCATCTGGGTCACCGCCATGGCGCTCTTCATCGTTCTTGTGAACGCAGGCTTCCTTGTGTGGGTCGTCATCTTCGGGTCCTTCACGCACTTCGCCTCGCAGTGGCTCTCAAAGAAGACACGAACCCTCACAGGGAAGAAGATCCAGACAGCATACATCCTCCGCTCGCTGAACGTAAAGATGCTCGGCTTCACAGACCCACGTGATACACAGGTTGCAAGGAAGGTGTGGAACAGGATCATCAAGGAGATGTGGGATGAGTGGTTGATCTCCGCCTTCGAGTACGAGAACCTGCTCATCCACACCCACGTGTCGGAGGTGCAGTTCGCACTGAAGAACGACTTTGCGATGGAGCGTCTGTCGAACTTCCTGCAGTACATCCAGGCCGAGGACGACGAGGAGCTGGGGCCTTGCTCCTCCTACCCGTCCATCTCGATTGTGGTCCCTGTCTACGGAGAGGATTTGGTGTGTGCGGCTGCAAACACGGCAGGTGCCTTCAACGAGAAGATCAGGTCGCATCAGCAGGAGTTCACGCAGCTGTCGTTTTTGATTGACTCTTACCATGACGAGTGGGTGAACTTTGTGGAGCACTGCATCTTGGATGAGGAGTTCTTTTACTTGGTGTTGGATGAGGAGCAGATTGAGCAGATGCAGCAGAACGTGGAGGAGGTGAAGGACGTCACTGATGAGAAGCAGAAGCGCGACATGAAGGGCGACCGGCAGCTGCGCAACGCCTGTGCAGACATCATCAGCGACAAGATCCACACACAGCCGCATCTCTTCTACGAGGAGGAGCTCATTGCCGTGCAGTGGTGGGCATCCATGCACATGCAAACTGTTGCACGCACCGTGCGTGGCATGGAGCGCAAGCGCGAGGCCTTCCGCTTCCTCCTCGAGCTCGAGCACAGCTACACACACACGGAGAAGACACGCCAGGACAAGATCGACCTCCTCACAGACGACAAGGTGCAGATCGTGCTGGCCCTCCAGAACCTTGCCAACAACAAATGGTTCTCCAAGAACGAGAGCGGGCTCATGCTCATGTGGGAGCGCTTCCCGAAGGTCGAGGTCTCCTTCGTCATTGAGACGCTCAACTACCGCAACAGCCCTACCGTCGTGCGCAAGGTGCACGAGCACGTGGAGGACCTGTGGGACTGCACGAAGTACCTCTCGTGCCTGGCGCTGTGGAGCGACGAGGAAGAGGACTGGCAGGTGGTCTCCGCCTACGCACGGCGTAACACACTCAGGCTGGAGAAGAACGCACGCTACGGCCTGAACGGTCTCCTGCAAGGAAAGGCCGTGAACCAGCACCACTCCCTCGCCTTCACGCGAGGCCAGCTCATCGAGGCCATCGACTGCAACCAAGACGGCTACTTCGACGAGGCTCTCAAAATGCGTACAGTGCTCGGAAAGTTCTTCCCAACAAAAGACAGAACCTGGAGTCAGTTCAAGATCGTCGGTTTCCCAGAGTACTCGATCACAGCGAAGTCTGGCATCATCGGGCGCATTGCAAGCTACTCCGAGTACATCTTTGTCAACCTGTTCCAGAAGGTGCTGGCACATCCACTGAACGTCAGAATGCATTACGGGCATCCGGATTTCTTTGACTTTTCATGGTGCATTCAGCAGGGTGGGATGTCGAAGAGTAACCCTCTGATCAACCTTAACGAGGATATTTTCGCCGGTTTCCATGTGACACATGCGGGCGAGAGAGTGGACCATGTTATGTGGATGCGCGACGGGAAGGGACGTGAGACCAACTTTGACGGTGCGAATGGGTTCCAGATTAAGCTGGCCTTCGGAGCCTCTATGCAGTTCCGCACACGCGACCAGTACGAGCTGATGCGCACCTCTGACGTGCTGAGACGACACAGCATCCTGTACGGGTCTGTGGGGCCGTACATCTACCTGATCACGATCGTGGTTCTGATCTACACGACACTGCTCATCAACATCTCGCTTGCTTATGCAGCGAAGACGGACTACTCACTTTCCTCTCGAGGCAGTCCCTATGGGAGTGAGTGGATGGTCCAGATGTCGTTGATCGAGTCTGTCCCGTTGCTGCTGCAGCTGACGCTTGACTACGGGCTGGTGGGGCTGTTCACGTACATACGCGATGTGGTACCGACTACTCTGTACTTTTTGTTCATCATTATGACACGTTTCTCGTACTTCATTCAGTCCTGTTTGAACGGTGCAGCAGCGTACATTGCGACTGGTCGTACAGACCCGCTGTTCCGCCGCTCGCTTCGCCACATCTACCGCTACTACGGGACAACACACTTCATGCCTGGGATGTTCCTCCTTGCGATTGTGCTGCTCTACATCGACGTCGAGCCACGCTCCATCACCGCATCCCTCATGCGCACCCTCTGGCATTGGGGTGTCGCAATCTCCTTCATCGTGACCCCCTGTGTGTTCAACCCTGCCCTCAACCTTGCGGGCCTCTGGGAGGACCTGAAGTCCTTCTATTTGTGGGTCTTCGGCGACATTATGGAGAAGATCAAGAAGCAGAAGGACGTTCTGACGAAGCGCTCTGTGAAGGAGAAGAAGGACGCCTTCTGGGAGAAGGCGTACGACCAGCTGACGTTGAAGCTGCATCCTGCACATCAGGGTGCCTCGCAGGGGGGCACTGGCACGGAGAAGTCTCGCTCCATGAGCAATGTGAAGGAGATGTACCGTGGCAGCGGCATGGAAGACGACGAGATGCTGGCAGGCATCGACCACGGCACCGACTCCTCGCAGCCTCAGGCACTCAACTTCCGCTTCCGTGAATCCGACTACGGCGACGAGGTCAGCTCGTCAGAAGAGTCCTCTGAAGGTGAATACATCCCCGAAACCTACCCCTGGACAGACCAATACGACCCAGGTCCAGGCAACAAGAGAAAGCAGTCCCCCACAGGCGATGATGAGCTTGAAGCAGTTGAGTTCTCCACCATGATGCCTCTTCCGAAGTATTCAGAACACTCCGCACCCCCCATCTACGTAGGCACCATCGTAAAGGGTGAGCATGCATACCATGAGCACGCCATGCCCGGTGCGCAGACGCCAGAAGAGGAGGAAATGCTGCCCACCGATATGATGATGTTCGGCGACCTCCCGCCCCCGCCTACGAGCACTGTGGACCCGCCGTCCCCAGAGATGCAGTCGATGGTGGACCCGCCGTCGCCGGAGATGCAGGCAATGTTGCCGCAGATCACAACGGATTTCGACAAGGGCAGTGTGCAGTCCTCGCCACGCAGGCCAGAAGGTTCGGAGGGGGAGCTCACGGTGATGGAGCTGCCGTCGCTGTTGAAGCCGTCGGAGCACGACGAGCTGAGCAACTCCATGGTGTCGGGCCACACTGCGCCAAGCAAGGTGATGCATACCCTCTCCGACATGCCGCCGGACAGCGCACGGACCGGCAACTCCTCGTCGTCGCGCTTGAACATCCCTCCGCCGAGCCACCGTCCACAGAGCTTGGACGGAAGCTCGTTCGTCTCGCTCCCGCAGTCTGGGAATGGCAAGGGCGGCTTCATGAGTGTGTCGAACTCCAACATCGACCCTGCAGACGCAAACTTCCCTCCCACACAGCAGTACCAACAGCCGCTGAACCCGCCCCTCGAGCCGATGGAGGGTACCGACTACGGTGAGGACGACGACGAGGGTGCGATGGTCGACACGCTTGTCTTCGAGCGTCCTGAGGAGGACACCGAGCTGAGTGACAGCTTCCTGTCGTCGCACTTAACGGAGGAGCGGGTCGCCATGCCTGCGCTCTCCTTCGGTGGCATCCAGAGCCACGGACAGCGCTCGTCTCGCACACAGCGTGCAGGTCCCATGACAGCACGTCCTCCTGCCACAGCACGTCTTGTTGCGAACAAAGCGGTGGCCAACAAGCAGGAGGCCCTGGACGACGTGGAGTTCGACTTCGACTGGCTTGACAGCAACGAGAAGAACAAGGCAGACCTCGAACGCTACCTCAAGATGTACCGTGTGCTTCCAGGGAACGTCAGGGGTGCAAGCACCCATGGCGGTCGTGTGCCCAACAAGACGATCGAGTGGAAGGCCATGCAGTCGGGCTTCATGAAGCTCGGGAAGATCGTGGACGACGCGTCCTGCAAGGAGCTGATGCTTGGGCTGGGTGTGCGTGAGATTGATTTCGTGCAGTTTGTGATCCTCTTCCACAAATCCGAAGGGAAGGAGTCTGGTCACGGCGACTACGGCATTGACCGTGCGGTGACCGACATCAACAGAGCCAGACATCGCGAGCTGCGCCACATCCAAAAGCAGATGGCACGAGGCCGCAAGGGTTACCTGAAGACAAAGAACGAGGCGCAGAAGATTGCAGTCCTGACCGTTCTCCACAACACACGTCGTCAGTTCAAGGTGGAGTTCCGCTGCTCAACTGAGGACAAATCTTTGGTCAAGGCGAACACCCTGAAGCACCACTGGAAGGTGACCCAGATCATGCTGTACAGGCGGAGCTCCACGATCAGCTCGTTCCTGTTCTCGCTGCTGCTGCTTGCAGTGTGGCTGTTTGCGTACTTCTCGCTTTGGGAGGTATGGCGCCTTTCCCCCACAATATTTCACCCTTTTTTATCCCCCCACAAAACACACCACCTCACCACCTCACCTTACAGGACATCTTCTGGGAAGTGTTCTACTTCGTGCTCGCATTCACCTGGGACTACCTTCTTTCGCTCACGAACATTGGGCCCGTTGTGCTCTTCACCCGTGCATGCGTGGTGGTGTTCCTGCTCTTCCGTATTCTGATCATGTTCCAGGTATGTTCTGCTGTCGCAACACCTTCTGCACACATCACTCACAGACGGACAACATCTGGTTCCCAACCCTTTTGATGACATACGCGTTTGTGCATGTTCTCATTGATGTGCAGTTCAGCTTTTGGTCGTGCTTTGGGCCGTACATCCGGTGTAGAAAGTATGTTCTCCATTATGCCAACACACATCACCAACCAACCCTCCAGGATTAAGCCAGGCAAGGAAAACCCAAAGACCCTGGACGACCAGCGTGAGGCCTGCCTCATTTCCCTGCTGCGCGACAAGCGGGAGCACTTCCTGTGGGGCTTCCCGTACTACTTCGCCGCACGTCAGTTCCTCGCAGTCGTGATCGGGCTGATCCAGTTCGTCTTTGCGATTGTCCTGCTGATTCTGAAGAGCATTTGGGAGGGTCTGAAGTACATTGCGGACCTTCTGTCGAAGCAGTCACACCGCAACAACCCGACTGAGGGCACTTACATTGCGGACAGAGAGAACTTCATCCACGAAGACGAATGCAAAGGACCTCCCGTGAACCGCTGGACCAACACCCACACCCCTGCGACGGTCAACAAGCAATGTCAGGTCACCAACGCCAACGTCAAGGCCGAGTACACATCGGGTGGAACTGGCGGGGTGGGTTTCAAATCCTCAGGGACAGGCACACAGGACGCTGCCGAATCACCTGCACTCCAGGCAGGAGGCTCTCCGAGCAGAAGCCCGCGTACACCAGGCCGCCAACTGGACGAGCTTCCACAGGCACCTGGTCTTTCCAATGTACTGAACAAGGCGAGACCGCTTCCGGGGAGTCTGTTTGGGAACAACTTCTTGAGTGCAAAGGGCGTGAAGCAGACGGACAGCGACTCTGAGTTGTCTGTCGTGGAGTTTGAGGACGGCCGTGGCGAGGAGGTGGGCATTGACAATATGTTCATTGCTGCGGATGCCATGATGCAGTCTGAGCTGGTCTACTTTGGTGACGGCGACCAAGTCAACTTTGTGCTGTCTGACGCATTCCAGACTGTTCTCGACTTCAGAAAGGGCATCAAAACCTTCTACCGCTTCCTCGGTCCCCTCTCCCAAGTCAAGCTCGAGCTCGACCACCAAGAGCTCCACGATTCTGACCCCTGGCCCGTCGAAACATCGAAGCTCCTCCACGTTCACATCACCCTCCACACAATGTACGCTCAACGCGAAAAGAAGAAGGTTATCCAAGCACGCTCCGAGCTCAGAGGGATGACAGACCTCGAGAACCGCCTCGCGTCTCATATGATCTAAGAAGGGAAGGGGGGACACAGCGTTTTTTTTCTCTTTTTCTAAGAGAACCTTTTTGCGACCATGTGTGAAACTGTGTTCACACTCTTTTTCATAAGATGTGTGTGGTGCTATGCCCAAAGGGTGGCTCAAACCATCTTTTTTTTTCATTTTCGGTTTTATTTTCAAGTTCCTTTTCCTATGCTATTACGTCTGCATCTAAAAAAAGGCGTTTTTTTTCAGTTTTTTTTGCCCCTGCCTGCGTGATTTTTTAGGTCGATTTTCAGTGTACAAGAATTCCTGGACGTTGAGTGATTTTTTTTTGGGGATGTTCCTTGCGTGACTCTCTTTTCTTTTGTCTTTTTTTTTACTGTCACAGCAGAAGGGAACGGATAAGGGGAAGGGGGAAGGGGATGACACGATTCATCTCAAAGTTGCGTTTTTTCCGTCTTTTTTCTTTCAAGTCTCAAAATACAAAGAAGGTGTTTTTTTGTATTCCCACCTTTTGCCAGCTTTAGGCGTATCTTTCATTTGATTGTGCTTTTCATCTGGATGGCTGGAATCGTATGGTGGGTCAGTCGGAGATGCCTGCATCAACAACTACAGTTTTTCTTTTTTTTTATTTCTTTCTGTTCCCCCTTTTTGACAAAAGGTACTGCCCTATCTCTCTGTCGAATGGTCAATTATTATTATTTTTTTTGCAAAAGGTCAATTATTTTCATATTTTTTTTCCGTAGAAGAAGGTCCTAACACCAGCCTGTCCCTTCCCCCTCCTTTAGAGTTCCGGTACCAACCGACCGTGTACATTCTACGGTACGCATGAATCAAGACGAAAGGCAAAGTGGGCTTGATTACTGTGTATCGTGATATGTATGTGGTTGGTGCATTTTTTTTTTTTTTGAAAATTTGAGGTGATCCAGCGCACACTTTTCCACACTTTTTCACACCGTGAAAACATGTGAAAATAAGTGAAAACGTGTGAAACCAAGGTGAAAATGTGTGAAATCAAGTGAAAATGTGTGAAACCAAGTGAAAACATGTGAAACCAAGTGAAAATATGTGAAACCATGTGAAAACATGTGAAACCAAGTGAAAATGTGTGAAACCATGTGAAAATATGTGAAACCATGTGAAACCATGTGAAACCATGTGAAACCATGTGAAACCATGTGAAACCAAGTGAAAATGTGTGAAACCATGTGAAAACACCAAGTTTTTTTTCTGGAGGAATCCACTCAGAGTGCGTGAAGCAGTTTTTTTTTCACTTTCGTACACACTTTTTCACACCGTGAAAACGTGTGAAAATAAGTGAAAACGTGTGAAACCAAGTGAAAATGTGTGAAAATGTGTGAAACCAAGTGAAAATGTGTGAAAAAGCGTGAGACTGGATCACCTCAGAAAAGCAATTTTTTCACTTTTTGTGTTATTCTCTCCCCACGTTTTCAAAATGAAAAAGGAGCATGCATCTGCAGGTAATGCTGCAGTGCAAAGTGCTTTTTTTCCCCCCTCTTTTTGAAAAAAGATATGCTGTGGTAAAGGGAGGTTCCTCCAGAGCCCCCCCCCTGCCTCCCATCTTTTTTTCTCTCGCTCTCCTTCCTTTAAAGTTTTATTTCTCTTTTTCATTTGCAAAAAAAAAAATATTTTGACAACGTGGTTTAGTCACCACCCCGATACCAGGTGTGGTTTTCATTATTTTTTTTCTGTATGCCTACAGAGCGTAGCTTAAAAGAGAAATAGATTACTCCGATACGGTCGCCAATCCCCCTCGAACAGGGTAATTGAGCCATCAACGGGAGAAAAATACGCTTTTTCCTTTTACCTATCGGAGTTACTATTTCTTTTTCTTGGTCTCATTGAGCTACGCGATTGGAGAGAAAAAAACCCTCCCTTTTTTTTCAGTGCCTGCGTCTCCGAGACGTTTGCACTATCGACTTTACCCCCCCTTTTTTTTTTGGCAATTTCCCATTGCATGCCTATGGAAAAAGGCCATGTGTCCGAAAGTAGAGAAAAATAGCGACGAGAAGAAATTGGGATTTTGAAAGAAGAAAATTTATTTTGCAAAATTAATAACAAAGTGGGGGTGGGTGTGAATGTAACGTGAAAAAAAAAAAAGATCCTTCACAAAAAAGCGAGGAAAGGGAAGGAGCAGAATATTTTTTCCTTTCGGGCCAGTCATTAGGTTTCCTTTTTACATCTTCTGTTGTAGGCCGCAGGGTTGTGCTTTCATCCGGATGGCTGTCATCGTACATGGGTCAGTCGGAGCTGCATCAACAACCACAGGTTTTTTTTTTTGTGTAAAAGGTGACCAAACACGTGAAAACTTGGGCTCATCTCTCAAACCTTGTTTTACTTTTACTTTTTTTTTTTTTTGCACTGACACAAAAAAGGGCAGCTAGCTGCGTTGCCCTACCCAGTTCTTACCATTTCCCTTTCAACCTAAACACTCCCCCCCCAAAGAAGATTCCTCCCCTATTTCTGTAGTTATTTCATAGTTTTTTTTTTGCACCTGTCTTCCAAACACATTTTTCCTTCTTCTTCTAGGGTACAATTTGTAGTACAAGCACCCACCTTACTGTCCTGGTAGGGACTCACTGGGGGAGAGGGGGGGAATGGGGGGTTTTCCAAAAAAAAAACGGTTCTGAACAATACACGTACACCATAGAGTTCAGTTCTGTAACGTTCATCTTACGAAAGGAGGGGGTTTTTAGAGAATTGATTTGTTTTTTGACCATTGTCAGGTGTGGGGTATTTTTTTTCTCAAGAAAAAGGTTTTTCCCCTTCTCTCCATCCCTTTGTTTTTTCCTTCTTTTTTCGTAGCCCGTATTCCTTTTCAGATGTGTTTATGCCCAACTGAGGTATATTCCGTCTTTCAAGTTTTTTTTTTCCCCCTTTTCTTTTTCCATCGCGAAAAGTGCCACATCTCAGGCACCCTGCGTCAGTTAGAGGAGAATCCCATTATGTTTTCTCCCTCCCATATCCCTAAGAAAAAAAGGTGTCAGATTCCTCCCCCTTTTTCCCCAGAATTTTTCTGTACAAGACTTACCAAAAAATAAAAATTACCAAAAAATTAAAGTGGAGTTATAGTGGAGTTCATCCTCGGGTGTCTACACTAATACAACCAAGTTTTCAATTAACAACAAAAAATCCAATCTATTTGGAATGAAAGAACATTTCATAAGGGTTCGCGGAGAGAGAGTGTTCTACGCTGTATTCTTTTTTTTTTTTTTTTTTTTTTACCTTTTCAAAACATCCCTATTTTACCTGAATTTCTTCTGTTCAACGAACGGAGGGGGGAAAAAAAAGCAACGCTGTTTAGTTTTGTCCCCTTGTTTTTTTGGGGATGACATTTTGAGTAGTCCGAACCTGACTGTAGGTGGGTGATTAGTCTATCCGCAAAACTAGACAAAAAAAAAAAAAGGAAGAAGTCTGGGGGGAATAGCACAACCATTTATTTTTTTTTTCAGTAGGAAAGTCCTTCAGGAAGCTACTCTATCGATGATTGTGTTCCCTCCCTCCTCTTCTTTTTTTTGCGCTTTTTTTTTTTTCCAAAGGGGAAATGATCAGGCTTGTCTTAAAGTAGTGGATTGAGATTTAGGATTTCAGGGGAGAAAATAAAAAAATTCCGCTTTTCTTACAGCAATTTCAGGTACATTCTACCACCCCTACCCACCCCTTTTTTGTGTTCAGTTCGGTTAGCTCAAAAAATGGAGGCTTTTTTCTATTTTCAAAAGCCACAAAAAAAAATAGCATTTCCCTACCCCCCATATTCCTTTTAAACAAAAGCCAAAGCAATACAGGGAGAACCAGCCAATTTTTCAATATACAAACGATCTATCGATCCCCATATTCCTTTTCTTTCCCATTCGTTTTCAACGGACAAAAGGAAGAGCAGAACCTTTATCAGAGGCCCATCAGTTACCCGCACTTCACTGGCCCGAAGCTATCTAACTCCAGACATAGTAGTGTATCAAGAAAAAGGTACTCATTATGTCACGAAGGCTTCCGTATTTCAAGTCAACTTTCTTTTATTGGTGGTCAAGAAGGTAAGGCTTGAGTTCATCTGATCTTTTCTTCTGTCTCCCCCAACCCATTCACAACCCCCCCCTCAGAAAAACTCTCTCCCTGCGGAGTTCTGAAAAAAAAGCCAAAAAAAAATGTCCAGAAAACGCGACCATATTGCAGTGTTCGATACCCCCGACCCTGCTGGAGCTGCTTCTTTGCAGAGTATTTCAAATGTCGCCGCACCAGGTGACACATGCGCCATTGCCGTCCGACGTCTTCCTGCAGGCACCTCCTTTGTCCTCCCCGAGGACCCTACCCACGTCTACAGCACCACCCATGAGATTCTCGAAGGGCACCGCTTTGCGATCAGCGCTTTGGCAGTGGGTGATAGTCTCATCTCTTGGGGGCTGCGTTTTGGGGTTGCAGTCAAACCTATTGCCGTAGGTGAATACGTCATGAACAGCCTCATGAGCGACGCACTGCACGGCCGTAGAGAGGTCACCTGGACACTCCCAAAAGAGCCAAACTTTAAAGACATAAGCTCCGGAGTGGACTCTGCGATAGTCCTGGACGACTCTTTTGCGGCAGGCACCTCATTAGCAGGGACAGAAACATCGAACCTCTCCTTCATGGGGTATGCAAGAGGGGACGGAAGCGCGGGGACAAGGAATAACGTTATTTTGCTTGGGGTGACAGCGCATTCTGCGAGGTTTGCGAGGGCAATGGCAGAGAACCTCGCGAAGGGGTCATTAAGCAAGACAGCCCTCAAAACGGAGTATCCAAACGTAGATGGGATCGTGGCTGTGGCGCACAACGAAGGGGGTGCGGACTCAACGCAGAACAATGCTGGCATGGTGACGACGGTCATGACGAATTATATTATGCACCCTAATGTGGGCGGGGCTGTCGTTCTCTGCTCCCCTCAGGATACGAATGTGACCCGGCAAATGATTGTGGAGGAGCTCAAGACTGTGCACAACGTTGCTCCTGAGGAGAGATCGAACTTTGAGTTTTTGGAGCTCTCGGATGACTGGAAGCGTGATGTTGATCAGTGCACGACGCTTGCTGAAAATCTTGCGAAACACGCAAACAAAACAAAACGTACAGAACAGAATGTGTCCAAACTGCGTATTGCGTTGCAATGTGGAGGATCGGATGCGTTTTCGGGGATTACAGGAAACCCTTTGGTGGGAGAGGTTGCACAAAACGTCGTTCGGTACGGAGGATCCGCAGTGCTTGCGGAGACTCCTGAATTGGTTGGCGCTGAGTCCTACATTTTGAAAAACTGTGCCAGCGTTGAGGTCGCGAATGCGTTCCTCGCAACCATCAAAAGCTATATGGAGTACGCAGACCGGCACCGCCAGGACGCCTCTGGAAACCCTTCTGGCGGAAACCTCTTCCGTGGACTCTACAACATTGCCCTCAAATCCCTCGGCGCATCCCGCAAAAAACCCGAAAAAACCACCCTCGACGGTGTTCTCGGTTATGGCGAACACTTCCCCACCTCTAAGCCTGGATACTACTTCATGCACTCCCCAGGAAACGACCTCGAGTCCATCGCTGGGCAGGTTGCAACCGGCTGCAACCTTGTCTTCTTTGTTACCGGAAACGGAGCTATCACAAATTTCCCTTTTGTTCCCACACTAAAGGTTGTCACAACCACCGGACGATTTAACAAACTGGAGCGTGATATGGACGTTAACGCTGGAGTGCTAAACGAAGGTATCACAATGGAGGAAGCAAGCCGCAATATGTTGGAGCTGTCTCTCAAAGTGTGTAGTGGTGTGTTGAGTAAAGGGGAGGCTGCGGGGCATTCACAGATCTCCCTTTGGAGGAATTATGCGAGCAAGAAGGGGAGCTGTCTTGAGGATTTGGAAAGCGCAGAAGGCGAGCGGTTTGTCCATCAGACGCCCATTGGAGGTGGTGCGTTGGATGTTTGTTTGAATAGAGTGCGTTCTGTGGCGGATCCTGCGTCTTTGGCGTGGGTGGCCTCCGGGGGAAGTACTGCTGGGGTGAAGCACTTCAACCTTGTCCTACCAACCTCGATTTGTTCGTCGCAGATTGCACGGCTTGCGGCAGCGCGGCTCACTTCGGCTCACCCCGACACACAGTATTGCAGCATCCCGCATACAGAGGGTTGTGGCGGAGGGGGTGGTGCGGCGCTGGACAATATCATCACCAGAGTGCTCGCAGGGCATCTTTTTCATAGTCTAGTGCGCTCTGCGTTTATCTTAGAGCATGGCTGTGAAAAAACCCATAACGACTGGTTTTTAACCCAAATTGGAGAAGAAAAACAGCCGAATTATGGTTGGGGATCGGTCCAAGGTGACGGAGGGATTGAAAGCGTGATGGACAAAGTGGCGGGGTATTTTGAAGGGATCAAAACAGAGTTGGAGCCTGCGGTGGGGGCGGCACCGACGGGGTTGATCCTTGCGGTGATGTGCAGGGAGAAGAAGCTGTCGGAGCGTGACGCCAATGTGTTGGCCCAGCTGGTCATTACTGTGGTGGCGAATGGGGGTTCGGTGATTCTGCCGAGAACGCATCTGAGCTGTGGTGGGGTGCTGCGCAGTCATGCCTTCGTATCTCAGGTGTTGCGTGATGACATGCCAGGCGATGACATTTCCCCTACTCTATCCTTCGCAGAAAGACCGAAGACGCCAGGTCTTCACGTCATGGACGGACAACACGTAATGTCGTGCAAAGAGATCATGACCGGCCTCGCTGCCGCAGGTGCAACAGGAATGATCTGGTGGATCGGAGAAGGTACATCACTCCAAGCAGGCCACCCCTTCGTTCCTACCCTCCACGTCACCACTGCTCCCAAGGCGCAACGCAACGCAGATACATTCCTTCAGGACGAAGATGATATGGTTTCAGTCGCGCAAATTCTCTCCACCCTCCATTCTGCGCTAGAACTCGGTTTTGATACGAAATGCAAAGAGACAGGGTCAATCGACTTCTCAATCCCGAGAGGGATGACATCGATTTCTCTGTAAGGGAGAACCGTGAATTAAAGGGAGGATCCAATTAGTTTGCATGAATACTTTCGAGAAAGAATAGAAGAAAATCAGAAGGGGTTGGAGGGGGGAGGAGAGAGAGAGAGAGAGGGCTTCGGATGGTAGACGTGGAGGCATTTTTTTTTTTTTTTTGGTAGAATAGTTAGTATATGAAACAATTTTTGGTCATGTACTAAGGTAACACTGTCATGAGAGGGCTGTTGTATTTCAAGTCAACCCTTTTTTTTTTTTTGCCATTTTTTTTTTTTTTCAAATTTTCTAAGGGAGAGACAGTACAAACAGTTTCATATAGCAAATCTGCTACATCGCCACCCTTCCCTGTATGTGCCATTCAAGTTTTCTTGATTTATTTATTTATTGTATTTCTATATTAGTTGACCCCCTTTTGGTGTTGAAGATGTTTTGTGTCGCTTCATTTTGTCGGTTTTTTTTTGATGCTCAAGCTAGGCGTATCTTACCGATTGTTCCTCTCATTTCCTTTGCCAGTGTCTGTCGTTCTGGATGTGTTTGCACTAATCCATCTTCCCTTTTATTTAAGGTGACTAAGCACAGAGAGGCTTAGGTTCATCTCATTCAAGCTTTTTCATTATTTTTTTGTACAACCACCTAGGGTCTTCTACAAGGTAGTGCAAGACCCCTCCCCGCCCTCTTTGAGTGTCCTGAACTACGTTTCTCGTGTTGTTTTTACGTAGCGGGGTTTCTGCACTGCCACTTTCGACAGTAGGGTATTGGGAACAATTTCCGTTTTTTCTTTCTTTTTCGGTTCTCTTTTTCTACTTCTACGTACTGCACACTTCTCCCTCCCCGCTAGGGGGGTTTTTTTCAACATTTTTTGCGACCCAAAAGTAACAAATAATATTGGAGATATCAACAACGATTCTCCCCTCGTTTTTTGGTGTTGATTAAATGTTCGAATTGAGTTGACTGTGTGGTGAATATGGCTGCCTTTTCTGGGTGCTGAGGTAGGTTGTGAGGTTTTTTGCGCCCTTTTTTGTGTGTGTTTTCTCTCTTTTTTACTCGTCAGTATTTGTGTAGCAACTCCCCTACGGCGGTCGAGACGCTGTTCTGCACCAAAACAAAACGTTACTTTCATGTGCCCTTTTCCCCACACCCCCAGACTTCCCCCACGTGTCTGCATTCTAAGCGTCGACACGTTTTGTTTCCCCAAAAAATTCCTCATCACCAAAAAAGAAATATTTTTTGTTATGTGTCCGGTGCCAACCACGTTCCTCGTGTGAGTGTTTTTTTTGTGTGCATGAGAGGCACGTTCATTGAGGTGTCTCCTTGTAGGTTTATTTTTTTTGAAATCCTGAAAACAGTCAGATGCCTAAACACAGGGTCTTCGGTTCATCTGATTTTGTATTTTTTTTAAAATCCCGATTGGCATTCTACAGGAGATGCATCGAAGTGCATACTTATTACGTGAACCTGGTTCATAATGCAAAGGCTATGCGTGCTCTAGGTTACCGCCTTCCCCTCGGAAGAGGTGCTTAGAAAGAGATTGTCGATCCAAAAAAAAAAAAAAAAACAACAAAACGATGTGATTTTGCTCATTGTGCGATCGGCGTAGCATATGTGCATCTATTCCGCATCCCTTGGTTATCCACTTCGAAGCGCTTCTGTTTAAAGGCTAATCACGCGAGTTTTTCACTCATCTTACGCATTTCTGAGATGTGTAATGCGCATGAGAGGTACATTCATTCAAGATTTATTTTTCCCTTTTTTTCATCTGCAGAGACGTTTTTTTTCACTATCGACTTCACTTTTTATCCTCCATACCCAATAACGCCCCTCTGAACGAAACCACCTTCAGGAAGAAAAAAAAAATTGGACCACTTCACGAATCTTTACTATCTTAAAAATTTTCCTCTCTTCCCCCTCTCTCTCTCTCTCTCTCTCTCTCTCTCTCTCTGAAACACGCTTTAGCGGAGCAGCTTCGCTGCGTGTTGGGAGATCTTTGATAGAGACTACCGTCCTTTTGATTTGACATGGCACGCACACTGCTATTTGGCAGAATATTTATTTGATTTTCCTCAGGCTTTGTCCTGGTTGGCCGGGGTCCGTTTATGTTTCAGTCTCTACCCTCACCAAATCACCACACCATCTTCATCAGATTTTTTGTTGGAATTTGTTTTGGGTTGTTTCGGCTTCCACATTCGCCCCCCTCATCGTAGCGCCTATTTCGAGATAAAAGTATCCCCCTTCCCTCCTCTCCGTTTTCATCATTGCTGTTCGCCCTTCGCGGGTCTTTTAGGTACTCTCTATCTATCTCAGATCTCCCTCTCTCTCTCTCTCTCTCTCTCTCTCTCTCTCTCTCTCTCTCTCTCTCTGAAACACGCTTTAGCGGAGCAGCTTCGCTGCGTGTTGGGAGATCTTTGATAGAGACTACCGTCCTTTTGATTTGACATGGCACGCACACTGCTATTTGGCAGAATATTTATTTGATTTTCCTCAGGCTTTGTCCTGGTTGGCCGGGGTCCGTTTATGTTTCAGTCTCTACCCTCACCAAATCACCACACCATCTTCATCAGATTTTTTGTTGGAATTTGTTTTGGGTTGTTTCGGCTTCCACATTCGCCCCCCTCATCGTAGCGCCTATTTCGAGATAAAAGTATCCCCCTTCCCTCCTCTCCGTTTTCATCATTGCTGTTCGCCCTTCGCGGGTCTTTTAGGTACTCTCTATCTATCTCAGATCTCCCTCTCTCTCTCTCTCTCTCTCTCTCTCTCTGAAACACGCTTTAGCGGAGCAGCTTCGCTGCGTGTTGGGAGATCTTTGATAGAGACTACCGTCCTTTTGATTTGACATGGCACGCACACTGCTATTTGGCAGAATATTTATTTGATTTTCCTCAGGCTTTGTCCTGGTTGGCCGGGGTCCGTTTATGGTTCAGTCTCTACCCTCACCAAATCACCACACCATCTTCATCAGATTTTTTGTTGGAATTTGTTTTGGGTTGTTTCGGCTTCCACATTCGCCCCCCTCATCGTAGCGCCTATTTCGAGATAAAAGTATCCCCCTTCCCTCCTCTCCGTTTTCATCATTGCTGTTCGCCCTTCGCGGGTCTTTTAGGTACTCTCTATCTATCTCAGATCTCCCTCTCTCTCTCTCTCTCTCTCTCTCTCTCTCTCTCTCTCTCTGAAACACGCTTTAGCGGAGCAGCTTCGCTGCGTGTTGGGAGATCTTTGATAGAGACTACCGTCCTTTTGATTTGACATGGCACGCACACTGCTATTTGGCAGAATATTTATTTGATTTTCCTCAGGCTTTGTCCTGGTTGGCCGGGGTCCGTTTATGTTTCAGTCTCTACCCTCACCAAATCACCACACCATCTTCAACCAACGATTTCTAAAGCTACAGTTTCTGTACTTCATTGATTTTTTGTTGGAATTTGTTTTGGGTTGTTTCGGCTTCCACATTCGCCCCCCTCATCTTTTTGTTCCCCCACACACGATTCTTCGCTTCGCATCCATCTTCTCGTCCCCTTCCAAGCCACCTAGACGCCTCGGTAGTGTGCAGCCTGCTGGGACATATACACCACCTTCGACTCCGCCTTCTCCACCCAGTGCACCCCTCGACGCTATGGCCACAGCACACATCACCGATTGTGCTACGCTGTTGGCGGCGTTCGAGGCGCAGACGACGAGCCAGCACGACTGGTCGCCTCCGGATGCGGCCCTGCGTGCGCTGGGCGTGGAAGAGGGCTCCCCTGCGCTGGTGGGACGCAAGATCCAGTTCGCGGATCTGGCGCGGACGATGCGGGCCCTGGATAAGGAAGTCGCCCGCCACACCGGCGTCCAGGGGCCAGGGCAGGTGACGCGGTTGGCGATTGTGTCCGCCATCCTCGTCCTCCTCAAGGCGGAGGTGACGGAGGCGAACAGCGCGATGTTCTCAGAGGGCCAGCGCATGTCCCTCACGCGCCTGGTCGGCACCCTCACGGTGCTGTCCACGGTGCTGGGGGACCCCGAGACCCGGTCCCGCCTCAGCGGATCCCGCCCCCCCGCCACCACCGCCGAGACGCCGGTTTTGCCTCAACGTGAGGACAGCCCGGAGGCGTCCATCCCGCGCGAGCAGCAGCCGCAGCAGCCGCAGCAGACGCAGCCGGCGGCGGACAACGCGCGGATCGCGCAGCTGGAGGCTGCGATGATGGAGTTGGCGGCAGCGAAGCGGGAGGGGGACGCGCGGCACGAGCTCCTGTGCCAGCAGCTCAACGCGGTCAGGGACGGTGGTGCGCCTCCTCCGGCAGCTGCAGCATCGGACTTCCTGGCGCAGTTACGGGCGGCGATCGGCACCGGGGCAGCGGCGCCTATGCAGGTGGAACAGCCGGTTATGGGGACGGACGTGGACGTGGTGGCACGCAACCCGAGACACTGGGTGGATTTTTGCGCCGACGCCGACCACTGCGCCGACGCTCTGGTGCAGGCCCTGAAGAGGCGCCTGCCTACCGAGGCCGGCGACGCGCAGGACGGGGCCCGCTTCGCCGTTGATGTGGTGGGTCTGTTGCTGCAGCAAGCTCCCTTGGAGGCGGTGCTGAGAAAGCTCGATGACAGTATCTCCTTCTGGCAGTTGAGGGCGAGTTGTGGGAGGTCGGGTGCGGTCGCCTTCCGCGACAAGGTCTGGACGGCGGATGTCGTGCCGAAGGACCGGCAGGCGGCGGTGGCGGCGGCGCACGCAGCAGGGCGTGGTGCGAAGTCCGGGCACGGGGGTGGCCGGGCCGGGCAGGCGTACGGGGGTGGCAACGGGGGGGGCCAGGCCGCGCAGCCGTACGCGCCGGGAAACGGTGGTGGCAGAGGCCGAGGCGGGGGAGGGCATTGGCGCGGTGGTCAACGCAGGTGACGAGAGCAGGCGGCAGCGCGCGTTACGCTCTCCCTCCCACCACCCTCCCCCCCCTCTCCCCCCCCTCTTGTTTTTTCTTCCCCCCCCCCCCCACGGCCCTCCCCGCCAAAACACACATCCGCCGAGTTTTCTTCCGAAATGCTGCTTCAGGCTTTGCGCAAGCCGAAGAAGGGTCTCGGGGTGGCGAGGAGGAAGGAGGTGGACGACTGCGTGTTCCGCCTCCGCGACGGCAAGCAGGCCGCGCGCGCTTTGGCCCATCTTGTCCCGTGGGACCAAGCGCACACTTTCGACGTGGGGCCCCGAGCAGCAGGCACCCGCGACTGGCTGCTCCGAGCGTTCCGGCAGTTCGCCGAAGGGGAGACCGAGACCACGCCTCCCGACCAGACGTTGATTCGGTTCGTCTGGGGTCGCCTGCGCGGAGCGTCGTCCCTCTCCGTGGCCGACTACTGCGGGCGGCTGCTGAAGGCACTGGCGGCCGAGGGGGAGACGGGATACCGCACGCGCCGGGTGCTGGCGGTGAAGCGCGCGCTGACGCGTTTCGGGACGTTGCTGAGGCCGAGTCAGGCGCCGCCGGTAGACGTGGACGCGGTGATGGACGTGGTCGAGGCTTTCGGTCGCGAGGGGGCCGAGCGCGAACGGGCGTTTGTGGCCTTGGTGTGGATGGCACGGGCGCGTATGGCGGACGCACGATACCTGCTGGTGCGCGACCTGGTGGAGGTGACAGACGAGGGCGCGACGGGGCTGGAAGTCGCCCTGAAGGAGAAGCAGCAGAAGAGCTGGACACCCGTGGTGTATTTGCCACCCGGGACGCTTACCCAGTACGTGGTGGAATGGGCACGCGCGCGTCGCTTGGCGGAAGGACAGGACGCGCCGTTGTTTGCAGCGACCGAGACGCAGTACCAGCGCCTCATGCGTCGGGTGGTGGGGGCTCTGCCGGCAGGGTCCTGGGCGCACTCGCTTCGCAGGGGGTCAGCGCAGGCCCTGCAATCCTGGGGGATGAGCGTGGACGGACTGAGGGACGCGCTGCGCCACGCGTCATCCAGAACGACGGTGCGTTACCTCATGCGTACGGCGCCCGAGGCTCGCAGGAAGGCACGCTCGACGCTGGACGTCCTGCAGGAGCGGCCGCTGTAGGTTGGTTGTTCCGGGGGTTGGACGGGTACCCGTTGGGGGAGTATGTGCGTGACGAGGGGGATGACGTGGTGGAGGCGGATGTTGAGACGTCTGCGGCGCCTCCGCATGTGCTCTTGGATGATGTCGCTGGGGTCTGGGGTGGCCCATCTGGGGTGAAGCGGCAGGTGCTTGACTCATTCCCGGCGGGTCTGATTGATTTGGGGGCGCTCCGCCGACTGGTACCGGCGAAGGCCAGGTTGTTCGCAATGCTTGACGACATTGCGACTTTCCGTGCGCAGCTGACGGGGTCTGGGGTGTCGATGCCGGGCCCGCCCTCCAAGCTCCAGGACGGCATGTTGGCGGCGTGCGTGGGTAGTGGGATTTTGCGCACGGAGAAGCGAGCTTTCCCGTCGGTGTGTGGGCTGTCTGTGTTTCCGCTGGCGAAGACGAACGGCAAGATGCGTCTCATCGTTGACGCACGGCCGTTGAACACGGCGATGCACTCCCCGCCAAAGTTCAGCCTCCCTACACCATACGAGCTGTCGGAACTCATCCTACGCGGGGGCGCTACGCATGCAGTCGTGGCGGATTTTAAAGGGTTTTTCTGGCAATTCCCTTTGTCCGCGGAGGTGGGGCAGTTTTTTGGTGTGCGGCAGGGTGCGCGTCGCATGCAGCTTACCCGCATGGCGATGGGGTGGTCGTGGGCGGCGGTGATTGCGCAGGAGACGTCGCTGGGGCTTCTCGGGGATATGGCGGGTGTGTGTGCTGCTGCGTGGATAGACGACAACCTCATTTTGGGGAAGTCGGCGGGTGAGGCGTCTGCGCGGCTTCGGGGGTTCCTGCGCAGAGCGGACGAAGTTGGCGCTGAGGTGAACCGCGAGAAGTCGACGCTCACTCCGGTACAGGTGTGTACCTACGCAGGGATTGAGTGGGATTTGCGGGGGCGCAGAATGCGGCTGCCGGGGGAGTGGCGTCGGAAGGCCCGTGTCGTGATGGACGTATTGCTGTCGGCGTCGGGTCCCTCGCTGCGCGAAGTGTGGAAAGGTATCGGGGCCGTCATCTGGGCGACGTATGCGATGGGGGACCGGTTCTGCGGGGTGCCGGACATGTTGGCGTGGATTCGTGCGCGGGGCGCCGAGGTGTCTGCGGGCGCGATTGACTGGGACGACCAGGTGCAGATCTCTGCGGGCATGCGGACGGACTTGCGTGTGTTTGTGGAGCGGCGATTGGTGCCGGATGTGTGGCGCGTCCCCAGGTGGAAGCTGTCGCCGGAGGAGGGGTGTGACACGGTGGTGTGGTCGGACGCGTGCCCCGAGGGGTGGGGGTTTATTGTGCGGACGCTTGCTGGCGGGCGCGCTTTCAGGAAGTGGGGCACGTGGTCCACGGTCGAGGATATTTTCATTTTGGAGTTGCGGGCGATGGCCTGGGGCGTGCTGCATGCTGTACGTGGTGGCGCCCGCAGGATTTTGGTGGTGGGGGACAACGCCGCGGTGGTTGCTGTGCTGGAGAAGGGCCACTGTGCAGTCAGGTTAGGGAACACGGTCTTGGAGCGCCTGTTTCGGGTCACTGACGGGGCGGGTGCGGGCATGTTGTCGCGCTGGATCGCGACGGACCGTATGCCGGCGGACGAGCTGTCGCGCTGGGGTACCGCTGGGCAGGACTGGGCCGACCCCCCGTCGGACGGCGTGGTGGTCGACGGTGGCGGTTTTATGTGGTCGGACGAGTGATGTCCTTAGATTATTCTTATTTTAGATTGCCTTCTGTTTTTTCTTCCAGCTTTTCATTAAAGCTGTTTCCCTGCCCTGTTTTTTGTCCGCTGTTTTTTTGCAGTGGCTTTTGGTTTTATTTCTGGATGCCTGCGCCCGCTGAGGCTTGGTGTCGTATCATTGGTTTTTTGTTCACTCCGCCTTTTTTCTGGGCCCTCGGGGGTCCTGTGTTTTTGTTTGTAGTTGGGATGGATGCTCTCGTGGCCTACGGGTTTAAATATTCTACGTGACGGTGTCAGGAGGTTGTTTCGGCTTCCACATTCGCCCCCCTCATCGTAGCGCCTATTTCGAGATAAAAGTATCCCCCTTCCCTCCTCTCCGTTTTCATCATTGCTGTTCGCCCTTCGCGGGTCTTTTAGGTACTCTCTATCTATCTCAGATCTCCCTGAAACACGCTTTAGCGGAGCAGCTTCGCTGCGTGTTGGGAGATCTTTGATAGAGACTACCGTCCTTTTGATTTGACATGGCACGCACACTGCTATTTGGCAGAATATTTATTTGATTTTCCTCAGGCTTTGTCCTGGTTGGCCGGGGTCCGTTTATGTTTCAGTCTCTACCCTCACCAAATCACCACACCATCTTCATCAGATTTTTTGTTGGAATTTGTTTTGGGTTGTTTCGGCTTCCACATTCGCCCCCCTCATCGTAGCGCCTATTTCGAGATAAAAGTATCCCCCTTCCCTCCTCTCCGTTTTCATCATTGCTGTTCGCCCTTCGCGGGTCTTTTAGGTACTCTCTATCTATCTCAGATCTCCCTCTCTCTCTCTCTCTCTCTCTCTCTCTCTCTCTCTCTCTCTCTCTCTCTCTCTCTCTCTCTCTCTCTCTCTCTGAAACACGCTTTAGCGGAGCAGCTTCGCTGCGTGTTGGGAGATCTTTGATAGAGACTACCGTCCTTTTGATTTGACATGGCACGCACACTGCTATTTGGCAGAATATTTATTTGATTTTCCTCAGGCTTTGTCCTGGTTGGCCGGGGTCCGTTTATGTTTCAGTCTCTACCCTCACCAAATCACCACACCATCTTCATCAGATTTTTTGTTGGAATTTGTTTTGGGTTGTTTCGGCTTCCACATTCGCCCCCCTCATCGTAGCGCCTATTTCGAGATAAAAGCAGCCGCAGCAGACGCAGCCGGCGGCGGACAACGCGCGGATCGCGCAGCTGGAGGCTGCGATGATGGAGTTGGCGGCAGCGAAGCGGGAGGGGGACGCGCGGCACGAGCTCCTGTGCCAGCAGCTCAACGCGGTCAGGGACGGTGGTGCGCCTCCTCCGGCAGCTGCAGCATCGGACTTCCTGGCGCAGTTACGGGCGGCGATCGGCACCGGGGCAGCGGCGCCTATGCAGGTGGAACAGCCGGTTATGGGGACGGACGTGGACGTGGTGGCACGCAACCCGAGACACTGGGTGGATTTTTGCGCCGACGCCGACCACTGCGCCGACGCTCTGGTGCAGGCCCTGAAGAGGCGCCTGCCTACCGAGGCCGGCGACGCGCAGGACGGGGCCCGCTTCGCCGTTGATGTGGTGGGTCTGTTGCTGCAGCAAGCTCCCTTGGAGGCGGTGCTGAGAAAGCTCGATGACAGTATCTCCTTCTGGCAGTTGAGGGCGAGTTGTGGGAGGTCGGGTGCGGTCGCCTTCCGCGACAAGGTCTGGACGGCGGATGTCGTGCCGAAGGACCGGCAGGCGGCGGTGGCGGCGGCGCACGCAGCAGGGCGTGGTGCGAAGTCCGGGCACGGGGGTGGCCGGGCCGGGCAGGCGTACGGGGGTGGCAACGGGGGGGGCCAGGCCGCGCAGCCGTACGCGCCGGGAAACGGTGGTGGCAGAGGCCGAGGCGGGGGAGGGCATTGGCGCGGTGGTCAACGCAGGTGACGAGAGCAGGCGGCAGCGCGCGTTACGCTCTCCCTCCCACCACCCTCCCCCCCCTCTCCCCCCCCTCTTGTTTTTTCTTCCCCCCCCCCCCCCACGGCCCTCCCCGCCAAAACACACATCCGCCGAGTTTTCTTCCGAAATGCTGCTTCAGGCTTTGCGCAAGCCGAAGAAGGGTCTCGGGGTGGCGAGGAGGAAGGAGGTGGACGACTGCGTGTTCCGCCTCCGCGACGGCAAGCAGGCCGCGCGCGCTTTGGCCCATCTTGTCCCGTGGGACCAAGCGCACACTTTCGACGTGGGGCCCCGAGCAGCAGGCACCCGCGACTGGCTGCTCCGAGCGTTCCGGCAGTTCGCCGAAGGGGAGACCGAGACCACGCCTCCCGACCAGACGTTGATTCGGTTCGTCTGGGGTCGCCTGCGCGGAGCGTCGTCCCTCTCCGTGGCCGACTACTGCGGGCGGCTGCTGAAGGCACTGGCGGCCGAGGGGGAGACGGGATACCGCACGCGCCGGGTGCTGGCGGTGAAGCGCGCGCTGACGCGTTTCGGGACGTTGCTGAGGCCGAGTCAGGCGCCGCCGGTAGACGTGGACGCGGTGATGGACGTGGTCGAGGCTTTCGGTCGCGAGGGGGCCGAGCGCGAACGGGCGTTTGTGGCCTTGGTGTGGATGGCACGGGCGCGTATGGCGGACGCACGATACCTGCTGGTGCGCGACCTGGTGGAGGTGACAGACGAGGGCGCGACGGGGCTGGAAGTCGCCCTGAAGGAGAAGCAGCAGAAGAGCTGGACACCCGTGGTGTATTTGCCACCCGGGACGCTTACCCTATACGTGGTGGAATGGGCACGCGCGCGTCGCTTGGCGGAAGGACAGGACGCGCCGTTGTTTGCAGCGACCGAGACGCAGTACCAGCGCCTCATGCGTCGGGTGGTGGGGGCTCTGCCGGCAGGGTCCTGGGCGCACTCGCTTCGCAGGGGGTCAGCGCAGGCCCTGCAATCCTGGGGGATGAGCGTGGACGGACTGAGGGACGCGCTGCGCCACGCGTCATCCAGAACGACGGTGCGTTACCTCATGCGTACGGCGCCCGAGGCTCGCAGGAAGGCACGCTCGACGCTGGACGTCCTGCAGGAGCGGCCGCTGTAGGTTGGTTGTTCCGGGGGTTGGACGGGTACCCGTTGGGGGAGTATGTGCGTGACGAGGGGGATGACGTGGTGGAGGCGGATGTTGAGACGTCTGCGGCGCCTCCGCATGTGCTCTTGGATGATGTCGCTGGGGTCTGGGGTGGCCCATCTGGGGTGAAGCGGCAGGTGCTTGACTCATTCCCGGCGGGTCTGATTGATTTGGGGGCGCTCCGCCGACTGGTACCGGCGAAGGCCAGGTTGTTCGCAATGCTTGACGACATTGCGACTTTCCGTGCGCAGCTGACGGGGTCTGGGGTGTCGATGCCGGGCCCGCCCTCCAAGCTCCAGGACGGCATGTTGGCGGCGTGCGTGGGTAGTGGGATTTTGCGCACGGAGAAGCGAGCTTTCCCGTCGGTGTGTGGGCTGTCTGTGTTTCCGCTGGCGAAGACGAACGGCAAGATGCGTCTCATCGTTGACGCTCGGCCGTTGAACACGGCGATGCACTCCCCGCCAAAGTTCAGCCTCCCTACACCATACGAGCTGTCGGAACTCATCCTACGCGGGGGCGCTACGCATGCAGTCGTGGCGGATTTCAAAGGGTTTTTCTGGCAATTCCCTTTGTCCGCGGAGGTGGGGCAGTTTTTTGGTGTGCGGCAGGGTGCGCGTCGCATGCAGCTCACCCGCATGGCGATGGGGTGGTCGTGGGCGGCGGTGATTGCGCAGGAGACGTCGCTGGGGCTTCTCGGGGATATGGCGGGTGTGTGTGCTGCTGCGTGGATAGACGACAACCTCATTTTGGGGAAGTCGGCGGGTGAGGCGTCTGCGCGGCTTCGGGGGTTCCTGCGCAGAGCGGACGAAGTTGGCGCTGAGGTGAACCGCGAGAAGTCGACGCTCACTCCGGTACAGGTGTGTACCTACGCAGGGATTGAGTGGGATTTGCGGGGGCGCAGAATGCGGCTGCCGGGGGAGTGGCGTCGGAAGGCCCGTGTCGTGATGGACGTATTGCTGTCGGCGTCGGGTCCCTCGCTGCGCGAAGTGTGGAAAGGTATCGGGGCCGTCATCTGGGCGACGTATGCGATGGGGGACCGGTTCTGCGGGGTGCCGGACATGTTGGCGTGGATTCGTGCGCGGGGCGCCGAGGTGTCTGCGGGCGCGATTGACTGGGACGACCAGGTGCAGATCTCTGCGGGCATGCGGACGGACTTGCGTGTGTTTGTGGAGCGGCGATTGGTGCCGGATGTGTGGCGCGTCCCCAGGTGGAAGCTGTCGCCGGAGGAGGGGTGTGACACGGTGGTGTGGTCGGACGCGTGCCCCGAGGGGTGGGGGTTTATTGTGCGGACGCTTGCTGGCGGGCGCGCTTTCAGGAAGTGGGGCACGTGGTCCACGGTCGAGGATATTTTCATTTTGGAGTTGCGGGCGATGGCCTGGGGCGTGCTGCATGCTGTACGTGGTGGCGCCCGCAGGATTTTGGTGGTGGGGGACAACGCCGCGGTGGTTGCTGTGCTGGAGAAGGGCCACTGTGCAGTCAGGTTAGGGAACACGGTCTTGGAGCGCCTGTTTCGGGTCACTGACGGGGCGGGTGCGGGCATGTTGTCGCGCTGGATCGCGACGGACCGTATGCCGGCGGACGAGCTGTCGCGATGGGGTACCGCTGGGCAGGACTGGGCCGACCCCCCGTCGGACGGCGTGGTGGTCGACGGTGGCGGTTTTATGTGGTCGGACGAGTGATGTCCTTAGATTATTCTTATTTTAGATTGCCTTCTGTTTTTTCTTCCAGTTTTTCATTAAAGCTGTTTCCCTGCCCTGTTTTTTGTCCGCTGTTTTTTTGCAGTGGCTTTTGGTTTTATTTCTGGATGCCTGCGCCCGCTGAGGCTTGGTGTCGTATCATTGGTTTTTTGTTCACTCCGCCTTTTTTCTGGGCCCTCGGGGGTCCTGTGCTTTTGTTTGTAGTTGGGATGGATGCTCTCGTGGCCTACGGGTTTAAATATTCTACGTGACGGTGTCAGGAGGTTGTTTCGGCTTCCACATTCGCCCCCCTCATCGTAGCGCCTATTTCGAGATAAAAGTATCCCCCTTCCCTCCTCTCCGTTTTCATCATTGCTGTTCGCCCTTCGCGGGTCTTTTAGGTACTCTCTATCTATCTCAGATCTCCCTGAAACACGCTTTAGCGGAGCAGCTTCGCTGCGTGTTGGGAGATCTTTGATAGAGACTACCGTCCTTTTGATTTGACATGGCACGCACACTGCTATTTGGCAGAATATTTATTTGATTTTCCTCAGGCTTTGTCCTGGTTGGCCGGGGTCCGTTTATGTTTCAGTCTCTACCCTCACCAAATCACCACACCATCTTCATCAGATTTTTTGTTGGAATTTGTTTTGGGTTGTTTCGGCTTCCACATTCGCCCCCCTCATCGTAGCGCCTATTTCGAGATAAAAGTATCCCCCTTCCCTCCTCTCCGTTTTCATCATTGCTGTTCGCCCTTCGCGGGTCTTTTAGGTACTCTCTATCTATCTCAGATCTCCCTCTCTCTCTCTCTCTCTCTCTCTCTCTCTCTACCTCCAAATCAGCCACTTACACTGCTCTTTTTTGAGCATTTTTATTTCTTCTTTCAATGAAAGTATAAAATAGCTTCAATATGTCCAAGAGCATTTGGCTGATATGTCTTTTACTGTCTGTTGTGTTGAGTGGATTGACCACTGTGCTTGGTCCGAAGACTCGTTTACATAAATTCCAGCAACTTGGAGACATCCGACGCTATGGAGAACTGCTTATGGGACGCACAGAGGCGAACCCGAACCGCACACTGTGGGAGGAGGCGGGGTTGTGGGAGACACCTCTGATACCTTGGAAGGACACCACTGCGCTGCATGACCCAAAGGTACGTGACCGTCCTTTACTGCTCAACCTGACGACAGCACTTCTTCGAACTGTTCTTCACGATCGATGCATTTTCTGGGGGCGTAACCCCGACGGACGCATCCGGGTCCACCTCTTCCATTTTTACGGCGACAGCGACGCCCACCCCAACCCCCTCCTCAACGCTACGTTGTACTCCAAATCGCGTCTGTCTAACTACGAAATGCTCGACGTCCTTCCCTCCAACCGCACCGACTACACCGGTCTCATCCAATTCAACCTCAGCGCCTCTACGTACCACCGGTTTGTCATCCAGCTCGAAATCGGAGGAATTTTCCACAACCATTTGAACGGCTCCTTCCAAACCTTTCCTACCCCCGGAGAGGTTGTGGTGGACAGTTTTATCTTTGGGTTTGGGTCCTGTTTGAATCCGGTTGATGCGAAGACGTCGGGACAGAGTGTCGCACTGCTGGAAACATGGGGACTGAAATTCTTCTTTTTTATTGGCGATTTCATCTACTTCTGGGATGAGCTCCCTCATGAGTCGCAAGAATACAATAGGTACTACTACAGAAAGCTGCTCACGAAGGAGATCATCTCAGCCATGCGCTCTACACCATGGATGTTCCAATTCGACGACCACGAAATCCACAACGACTGGGTCTCAGAAGGCCTGCCCCAGGACCACAAATACTACAAAGAAGCGTTCTTTTCGTACGGTAATATGCTTGGCGGGGCAAACCCCCCTATCAATTCCCCGGTTGCGATTCCCGCTTCAGAGCGTGACTATGTCAAGTGGTATATGGTATGCAAAAATTGCGGGGAAAAATAAGCAAAAAATAGTACTTCATTGAGAGTCGATTTGCAAATCTGTGAAAAATATCTGCAATTTTTTTTTTTTGCGGATTTTGTATTTTTGTGAATCCCCCCCCGAGAGGTGGTTCATCAAAATGGAAGACTGATCTGGATTTTGGCTATAACAAAGTATCAAAATAAAAACTTCTACAGACATCGTACGGCAACTTCCACTACTTCGTGATGGACACACGGTCCTACAAAGTGAATACACCAGATCTAACCGGGCCCTTGCTTGGTACCACCCAAAAGCTTGCCCTGGCTGCCTGGGTCAAGGAGAAGTGTCAGCGCAAAGATCTTTCCTGGTGTTTTGTGGTGTCGCCGACGATATTCACGCATGGGAGCTACCGGAAGGACCTCTGGTTTGGCAACATGAAGGAGCAAGCTGAGGTGAAGGCTATCCTCGAAGGGGAGAAAGGCGTGACTGCACCGGTCTCGATTCTCTCTGGGGACTCCCATATGTCGGCAGTGTGGGAGGTGGCAGAATTCATTCATGAGTTTACGTGCAGTCCGGTGGATGCCTTTGGGTTGTTCTACCCCTGGTTCCGCCCGCCGCGCTTTGAAAAACCACCAAAAGACCCCCGGAAACGCAAGAAGTGGAAAAAGTCCTCCCAAGGCTGGCCGGTATTAGGCGATCTCGACCCACCTAAAGCCTTCTTTGAGGCTGTACCACGGCATCTAGGACCGGCGGGGTTTAATTGTTTGATTGAATCAAATACGACAGTAGAAGGGGATTCCGCGACGGTATGTTATAAAACTCCCACACACCGCTTGGGGCCATATTCTGCGCAAGAATTTCCCCCGATTCGTAACAAACCGTACTAATTTTTCTCATGAAAGTAACCCCTCATACGCACACTCTGATTTCGCTGCGATTTTCGCGCCCCGTTTACGCAACTATACACACATTGTGTCGTGCTGGTAGTGACTAAACCAATGTATTCAAAATCAAAGCGAAAATATAGGGGTGATTCGCACTTCTTGCGCACCTTTTTCCCCACGCAAAATTTGAGGGCTGGTTCGCACTTTTTGTGCTCCCCCATTCCACACCATGGCTAATTTTTTGTTTTTGTTTTTGTCAATAAATATTCAACACCAGGTCTTCGTTCGATTTGACATCATAGATGGACACCAGCCTGGAGGGAAGTTGCTTCATTCTCATTTCCAAAATTATACTCACACCTACAAGCGTGCAGTGAAGAAGGTCGCAAATTCGTCGATGTCTGTGTAGTCGATTTGGGGAGAGTTAAACGGAGGGTATTTTGTGATATATTTATCACAAAATACCGGAGCTACCGGAAGGACCTCTGGTTTGGCAACATGAAGGAGCAAGCTGAGGTGAAGGCTATCCTCGAAGGGGAGAAAGGCGTGACTGCACCGGTCTCGATTCTCTCTGGGGACTCCCATATGTCGGCAGTGTGGGAGGTGGCAGAATTCATTCATGAGTTTACGTGCAGTCCGGTGGATGCCTTTGGGTTGTTCTACCCCTGGTTCCGCCCGCCGCGCTTTGAAAAACCACCAAAAGACCCCCGGAAACGCAAGAAGTGGAAAAAGTCCTCCCAAGGCTGGCCGGTATCCTTCTTTGAGGCTGTACCACGGCATCTAGGACCGGCGGGGTTTAATTGTTTGATTGAATCAAATACGACAGTAGAAGGGGATTCCGCGACGGTATGTTATAAAACTCCCACACACCGCTTGGGGCCATATTCTGCGCAAGAATTTCCCCCGATTCGTAACAAACCGTACTAATTTTTCTCATGAAAGTAACCCCTCATACGCACACTCTGATTTCGCTGCGATTTTCGCGCCCCGTTTACGCAACTATACACACATTGTGTCGTGCTGGTAGTGACTAAACCAATGTATTCAAAATCAAAGCGAAAATATAGGGGTGATTCGCACTTCTTGCGCACCTTTTTCCCCACGCAAAATTTGAGGGCTGGTTCGCACTTTTTGTGCTCCCCCATTCCACACCATGGCTAATTTTTTGTTTTTGTTTTTGTCAATAAATATTCAACACCAGGTCTTCGTTCGATTTGACATCATAGATGGACACCAGCCTGGAGGGAAGTTGCTTCATTCTCATTTCCAAAATTATACTCACACCTACAAGCGTGCAGTGAAGAAGGTCGCAAATTCGTCGATGTCTGTGTAGTCGATTTGGGGAGAGTTAAACGGAGGGTATTTTGTGATATATTTATCTGTGATATATTTATCTTGGGTCAAAAAAAAAAAAAACATGCAGATAAACAAAAACAAATTGTTTTCTAGACAAGGGTACTTGTGCTTTCATCCGGGGATGGCTGGCATCGTACAGTGGGTAAGTCGGTGCCTGCATTAATAACTTCACTTTTCTTTCTTGTTTTTCCCCCCCACAGAACATTTGCTTTGATCAAAAACGGTGTGTTCGTGTGTTATTTTTTTTTGAACCCCCCAAAAAAAAAAAAAGAAATCACTCCGACAAAAGCTTTTTAAACGTTCTCAAAAAAGTTAAGCATGAGATTAGAAATAACAACCAAAACTAGAAAAAAGTATGGGGGGGGAGATGTGTTTTGCTAGAAAGCGAATCCAGAAAAAAAAGGGGGATTTCTTTTTTTTTTTTTGGTGATTGCCAACACAACACAATACCGTTAGACTAGAGTCTCCTATTTGCGCTCAATCCCATCGTTAATCTTACGCAGAACAGAGACAACTTCAATGAAGTTCGGGTTGTGTGAATTGAACAGTTTAAAAAGATTGCCCTGTTTTTTTCATAAAAAGCTGTTTCCTCAGTATCGGTATTGAGTTGTGTGATGGGAGTGCTTGAATATCTTGATCCACCCCGCTTGCCTCAGTATCGGAATTGAGATTTGGTCTCGTGAGGAATATCCATATACCAGCGTTTCTTGTCTCCATTAGGGTGCTTTTGCGAACCCGCTCCAGCCTCTCCTCGTCTTCCATCAGCTTTTTCTAACAGCTTCTTGCGCTGGTCTCCCGTCACTCAGTTTTGCATTCACTGAGAGCAACACTGTGCATCTCCCTTGAAAACTTTTTACTTTGTCCCGTTTGCATATTTTTGCTCAACAAAACCCTTACTTTATCACCATATTCTCCACCAGACTGCGACACGCTTGATCCATATTCAGCAGGGTATTGATGCCCCCCAGGCATAGGTCTGTGAAGAAGGCGGGAGGAAAGAAGGCTGCAAAAAAAGCAGTGAAGAAGGCTGTGAAAGAGGCTGTGAAGAAGGTATGCAAACCTTGTGACAAGAGTGCACCGACGCCCGCAGAAAAGGCAGCTACTACGAACAAGCTAAAGGCTGAGGTCAACCCTGTGCTGAAGCCGATCGACCTGAAGCCCTTTCGTAATCCAGCTGCGCAGAACCTACTTCATCCCACCAGAGAATGGCACCTCGACTGGGTGGAACCCTTTTGTGATGTGCAATTTAAGAGTGGTCTTGGGTTCACCAAGGACGACCAGACCTACCTGTCGGAGGAACAGGAAGAGTTTGCCTATTGCCCTGCCGTAAGGGACGACATCGTGAAAGGAACGTGGGAGCTGAAGCTGGGGGATGTGGCTGAGTGGTTTGCAGGGCGTGTCCTGCGGGAGGTCGGTTCCACCTTCGAAAAGCTGCAGGAGATCCTCCGCCAGCACGCGACTCGCGAGAAAGGCTTGGAAGTGGTCAGCAAGTCGGCGATGGGCAACAGTGCGTTGGCACATCGACTGGCAAGCTTATGTGGGTTCGACGACGACTGTTTCACGGTCACGCAGCAATCATCCGCCTTCGAGTTTGCAGGGGAAAAGGTAAACAGAAATGCTGCTGCTTACGCGGCGAAGCGCATTGGCGAAGGAGCACATCAACTTGTCTTGCTCTGGGAGGACAAACTGTCGGTGGACTCCTCGGGTGATGACAACCCGACTGAAGAGTTGCTGCGGGCCTCTGCTGCTCAAATCATCGGGCAGATGATTTCGGTCCACTACCAGAATGTGGTGGAGAGAAAGTTTGAGCCATGCACGGTGTACGCCATCCGCCTCATCGACGACATGGTTGCCTTCTTCAAAATGGAGATGACTGCAGAGCAGGTTGAGGCAGTGTGCGTGAAGGGTGTCATCCCAAACTCCAAACTCAAGGTATGAAGTTGTTGTTGCCCTTTTTTTTGTTGCATTATCAACAATCACACTACCCCACGAGTGGAGATCTGCCACCGTGTCGACCGAAGCCTTTGTGCTTCAAAAAGGTTAAGACGCAGGTTGTCCTCAACCCTGAAGAAAAGCTTTTGTTATTACCTCACAGAGTTCAATTCAGTGGTGAATATTATGCTTGTTGTGTTGGGTGTTTTCCTTCCCTTTTTGTTTCAACAGGTTGAATACACTCCAAGACACGCACTGGAAGCTGGCAATGAGTACGGAATAAGTCTGCTGACTCCAACTAACAGAGAGTTGTTCGTAAGTACGATGGACTGCATCCGTGGTGAAATCCTGAAGCGTGATCTGCCTGAATCACCAAAATGGGAGTCGAAGAAAGATGGACTGGATGTGATTCTCTCTGATTTCTAGCCTCATTCGGGGACAGTGGTGCACATGACATGTCTCGCAAATGACGTCTCGTTGTTCTTAGATACCACACGTAGTAAAGTGCCTGCACCTGGGGGATCTGTGCAGTTGCAGCGTCACACTTTTCTCTCTTTTGTATCATACAAGGCAACTGCTTATTAAATACGCAAAAAGTAAAAACAAGCGACAAATAAAGTCACTTCATGGTTAATCGAAATAAGGGACAAATAAGTACGAAATACACTCAAATAAGGGACACATAAGGGACAAGTAAAGCAAATCAGAACGAAGAAAGTACCGTTTATTAAAGGGGGGTCCAAATAACTTCATTATTCGGTAAATCTGAAAAGCGAAAAGTGCGGCGGAAAAGAAAGTTATTTGGGGCAAACTTATTCGGGGGTCTTTATTTTATTCAATTACTTTGTTGGGTAGGAGCCTGTATGTGGGGTAGTGTGTGGGTGAAGAGGCTAGAGTGGAAGACATCTTGGGGATGAAAAAATACAGCCCGTTGAGCAGGTTGAGCAGGTTGAGGCAGTGTGCGTGAAGGGTGTCATCCCAAACTCCAAACTCAAGGTATGAAGTTGTTGTTGCCCTTTTTTTTTTTCGTACCAACAATCACACTACCCCACGAGTGGAGATCTGCCACCGTGTCGACCGAAGCCTTTGTGCTTCAAAAAGGTTAAGACGCAGGTTGTCCTCAACCATGAAGAAAAGCTTTTGTTATGTCCTCACAGAGTTCAATTCAGTGGTGAACATTATGTTTGTTGGGTGTTTTCCTACCGTTTTTGTTTCAACAGGTTGAATACACTCCAAGACACGCACTGGAAGCTGGCAAGGAGTACGGAATAAGTCTGCTGACTCCAACGAACAGAGAGTTGTTCGTACGTACGATGGGGTGCATCCGTGAAGCAATCTCGAAGAAAAAACGTAAGCTGCCTAAATCACCAAAATGGGAGTCGAAGAAAGATGGACTGGATGTGATTCTCTCTGATTTCTAGCCTCATTCGGGGACAGTGGTGCACATGACATGTCTCGCAAATGACGTCTCGTTGTTCTTAGATACCACACGTAGTAAAGTGCCTGCACCTGGGGGATCTGTGCAGTTGCAGCGTCACACTTTTCTCTCTCTTTTGTATCATACAAGGCAGCTGCTTATTAAATATGCGCAAAAAGTAAAAACAAGCGACAAATAAAGTCACTTCATGGTTAATCGAAATAAGGGACAAATAAGTACGAAATACACTCAAAATAAGGGACACATAAGGGACAAGTAAAGCAAATCAGAACGAAGAAAGTACCGTTTATTAAAGGGGGATCCAAATAATTTCATTATTCGGTAAATCTGAAAAGCGAAAAGTGCGGCGGAAAAGAAAGTTATTCGGGGGCTTTTATTTTATTCAATTACTTTGTTGGGTTGGAGCCTGTATGTGGGGTAGTGTGTGGGTGAAGAGGCTAGAGTGGAAGACATCTTGGGGATGGAAAAATACAGCCCGTGGGGTGATTTGAGGACTTTTTTTCAGAAATAATCGCACTTATTGACAACGAGGCGGAAATACACAGACCACCAAACAGGTCGAGTTGTGTGCGTTTCACCACAATCTCTCCCATGGGTTTTATCGTGTGATGAGTGTTAAGTTTCTATTTTGATATTTCTGAATTACACTCTGATTTCACTTTTGTTGGAGGAAAGAAGGCTTCGTCAGGCGTACAACCGACTCAGATGAGAAGGCCCCTTCTGAAGATGTTCTTGACCCCCTCAGTCCCCTTTAAACAAAAACACAAAACAAAAACATGAATATTCTTTTCTTCGCACCGCCTTGCTTCCTACCTCTATCAGAAGCGAAGTACGAATCATTACTCTCCCTGTTTCTGAGACATCGTAAGGGTGGGAAAATAACGAAGACCTCCCGCTCGACTCACGAAATGAAGGCAAGTGACCACTGGCCCTGTGCGAGTAAGGACACACAAGCCTGCAGGCAGCACCTTGAAGTGGAGGTCAGGAAGAGAACCAAAGTTGTTTGCAAGTTGTGTGGTGTGCACCTCTGTGTGGACTGTAGTCGGCACGGCTTTCTTGGACTGACCAATTGTGCCTGATGTGCCTGAGTTGTGTGATGGGAGTGCTTGAAAATCTTGATCCACCCCCGCTTGCATCAGTATCGGAATTGAGATTTGGTCTCGTGAGGAATATCCATATACCAGCCTTTTTTGTCTCCTTTAGTGCAGCGTTTCCTGGGCTACGGGGTAGGAGGCGATGACACATGATTGTGCACGATGACGCACGATGACAACACGATTTCACTTTTTTTTGTTTTTTTAGTGGTGGTTTGTGTACTGTGTACTGTGTACTGTGTACTGTGTACTATGGTACTATGGTACTATGGTACTATGGTACTATGGTACTATGGTACTATGGTACTATGGTACTATGGTACTATGGTACTATGGTACTATGGTACTATGGTACTATGGTACTATGGTACTATGGTACTATGGTACTATGGTACTATGGTACTATGGTACTATGGTACTATGGTACTATGGTACTATGGTACTATGGTACTATGGTACTATGGTACTATGGTACTATGGTACTATGGTACTATGGTACTATGGTACTATGGTACTATGGTACTATGGTACTATGGTACTATGGTACTATGGTACTATGGTACTATGGTACTATGGTACTATGGTACTATGGTACTATGGTACTATGGTACTATGGTACTATGGTACTATGGTACTATGGTACTATGGTACTATGGTACTATGGTACTATGGTACTATGGTACTATGGTACTATGGTACTATGGTACTATGGTACTATGGTACTATGGTACTATGGTACTATGGTACTATGGTACTATGGTACTATGGTACTATGGTACTATGGTACTATGGTACTATGGTACTATGGTACTATGGTACTATGGTACTATGGTACTATGGTACTATGGTACTATGGTACTATGGTACTATGGTACTATGGTACTATGGTACTATGGTACTATGGTACTATGGTACTATGGTACTATGGTACTATGGTGTGGATGCTTCAATGCAACACTAAACTTTGATACAAAGAGACACAAGTAACTTTTCCTCCCAACATGTGCGCACGGATTCCACCATCCCCCTCCCAGCCCTAGTGGTGCAACCCCGTGAAACAACCACTGATTAAAATAAAGTGAAATCGTGTTCACATGCCTTTCTCTAAATGCGTCCCCGTTCCCAGATTCGGGCGAACTCGATTTTTTTCCCGCATTTTTTCCCCGCCTTCTCCACTGCGTTTGGTGTCCACAGCGGCTCAGAGGAGCCCGAAAATAATACTTTGTGGATGAGACCGTGGCGCCCCGACGTATGGCGACATCGACCTCGCTCTCGTCTCCGTGAGATTATTACGGAGTTCAACTCGCACCCTTTATGATTAGTTGATCGGGGGTGTGGATATTGTCTAAAATCCCATCCACCCATGTGACCCAGATTGTGTTCAATTGGGTCGAATTTCCAAGGTGCTTCTCAATTTTGTCAGGGAGGCGCGCGCAAAGCGCAAAAACCCGGAAAAAGGGCATACAAGTCACACAAAAAAGACGCGAAAAGGGCGGGGAAAAAACCGGTCCCCAGCGAAAAACCCCGGAAAATAGGATCGTCATGGTTGAAGTCTGTCGTGTTGTCATCGTGTGTCATCGACAAGACAAGCTGAGGAAGGTGCAGGGTGATTGGCTGCGAAACCCCCCAATTGCCCCCTTAAAAAATGCACCAGAGCGATAACGCACGATGACACACGATGACGCACGATGACACACGATTTAGCACGATAACCGAGCCTGAAAACGCTGCAATTTAGGGTGCTTTTACGAACCCGCTCCAGCCTCTCATCGTCTTCCATCAGCTTTTTCTAACAGCTTCTTGCGCTGGTCTCCCGTCACTCAGTTTTGCATTCACTGAGAGCAACACTGTGCATCTCCCTTGAAAACTTTTTACTTTGTCCCGTTTGCATATTTTTGCTCAACAAAACCCTTACTTTATCACCATATTTTCCACCAGACTGCGACACGCTTGATCCATATTCAGCAGGGTATTGATGCCCCCCAGGCATAGGTCTGTGAAGAAAACGGGAGGAAAGAAGGCTGCAAAAAAAGCAGTGAAGAAGGCTGTGAAAGAGGCTGTGAAGAAGGCATGCAAACCTTGTGACAAGAGTGCACCGACGCCCGCAGAAAAGGCATCTACTACGAACAAGCTAAAGGCTAAGGTCAACCCTGTGCTGAAGCCTATCGACCTGAAACCCTTTCGTAATCCAGCTGCGCAGAACCTACTTCACCCCACCAGAGAATGGCACCTCGACTGGGTGGAACCCTTTTGCGATCTGCAATTTAACAGTGGTCTTGGGTTTACCGAGGAAGACCGCAAGAGGTACACGAGTGAGGAAATGCTCGAGTTTGCCTATTGCCCTGCCGTAAGGGACGATATCGTGGAAGGAACGTGGGAGCTGGAAATGTGGTATACGAAAAATTGGTGTGACGGGCTTGTCCATCGGGAGGTCGGTTCCACCTTCGAAAAGCTGCAGGAGGTCCTCCGCCAGCACGCGACTCGCGAGAAAGGCTTGGAAGTGGTCAGCAAGTCGGCGATGGGCAACAGTGCGTTGGCACATCGACTGGCAAGCTTATGTGGGTTCGACGGCGCCAGGTTCACGGTCACCCACCGCTCCACCGCCTTCGAGTTTGCAGGGGAAAAGGTAAACAGAAATGGTGCTGTTTACGCGGCGAAGCGCATTGGCGAAGGAGCACATCAACTTGTCTTGCTCTGGGAGGACAAACTGTCGGTGGACTCCTCGGGTGATGACAACCCGACTGAAGAGTTGCTGCGGGCCTCTGCTGCTCAAATCATCGGGCAGATGATTTCGGTCCACTACCAGAATGTGGTGGAGAGAAAGTGTGAGCCATGCACGGTGTACGCCATCCGCCTCATCGACGACATGGTTGCCTTCTTCAAAATGGAGATGACTGCAGAGCAGGTTGAGGCAGTGTGCGTGAAGGGTGTCATCCCAAACTCCAAACTCAAGGTATGAAGTTGTTGTTGCCCTTTTTTTTGTTGCATTATCAACAATCACACTACCCCACGAGTGGAGATCCGTCACCGTGTCGACCGAAGCCTTTGTGCTTCAAAAAGGTTAAGACGCAGGTTGTCCTCAACCCTGAAGAAAAGATTTTGTTGTCCAAGTGCATCACTCCGGGGTTCGAGAACCCTCGGAGTGTCAGTGCCTGCGTCCCAGAGGCGTTTGCACTATTAACTTCACTTTGTTATTTCCTCACAGAGTTCAATTCAGTGGTGAATATTATGCTTGTTGGGTGTTTTCCTTCCCTTTTTGTTTCAACAGGTTGAATACACTCCAAGACACGCACTGGAAGCTGGCAAGGAGTACGGAATAAGTTTGCTTACCCCAACGAACCGACAGTTGTTCGTACGTACGATGACGTGCATCCGTGATGAAATCTTGAAGCGTGATCTGCCTGAATCACCAAAATGGGAGTCGAAGAAAGATGGACTGGATGTGATTCTCTCTGATTTCTAGCCTCATTCGGGGACAGTGGTGCACATGACATGTCTCGCAAATGACGTCTCGTTGTTCTTAGATACCACACGTAGTAAAGTGCCTGCACCTGGGGGATCTGTGCAGTTGCAGCGTCACACTTTTCTCTCTCTTGTATCATACAAGGCAGCTGCTTATTAAATATGCGCAAAAAGTAAAAACAAGCGACAAATAAAGTCACTTCATTGTTCATCGAAATAAGGGACAAATAAGTACGAAATACACTCAAAATAAGGGACACATAAGGGACAAGTAAAGCAAATCAGGACGAAGAAAGTACCGTTTATTAAAGGGGGGTCCAAATAATTTCATTATTCGGTAAATCTGAAAAGCGAAAAGTGCGGCGGAAAAGAAAGTTATTTGTGGGCAAACTTATTCGGGGGCCTTTATTTTATTCAATTACTTTGTTGGGTAGAGACCTAATTGTATTCTGAAGTGTTGTGGACAATGCATCATCCTTCGTGTCCATAGTTGTTTCCAAAGTTCTGTAGCGCATTGTCCTTGTTGTCCATTGTACCTCAAGAGTTCCCTGACTCCAGTTTTCACTTGCTATCCAACTTTCCCATGACCCTCCTTTGAGGATCCGAATTCTCCCTTGTTTACGAGAAACAACACAAAGACAAACAATGCATCGGCTTCTGTACACACGTACCACCAGGGTACCATCGCATGTCTCGCGGGCGTTCTCAGTTACCCCTACGCTGTGGAACAAGAGTACCAAGTCCAAGCCGATCGACCTGAAACCCTTTACGAAGCCAAGAAGCAAGAAAGGGAACCTTCACCCCACCAGCAAATGGCACCTCGACTGGGTGGAACCCTTTTGCGATCTGCAATTTAAGAGTGGTCTTGGGTTCACCAAGGACAACCTCGAGAACGTCGACCTGCTTCCGGAACAGAAAGTGTTTGCCGAGTGCACTGCCGGAAGGGACGACATTCTCAAAAGAGACTGGGAGCTGGACGTGAAGGGTGTGGAGGAGCGGCTTATAGCGTTTGTCGAGTCTCGGGTTAATGTCGTCTTCGACTATATGCAGGACTTCCTCCTGCAGAGCGAGCTTACTACAGAAGTCTTGGGGAAGGACCTCATCCCCTCATTTACACGGGCCCTGGTCAATCTATGCGGATTAGGCACCCGAGCGTTCGAGTTCAGTCGTCGTTCGATTGCCTTCAAGTTTGCCGGGAAGCAGATCAACAACGGGGCTGACGTTTACGTGGCAAAGCGCAGAGGAGCAATGAGGAAAGTTGTCTTGATGTGGGAGGACAAACTGCCGAGAAACGCGGGAGAAGACGTGACGAAGACCATACTGCGGACCTCTGCTGCCGAAATCATCGGGCAGATGATTGCAGTCCACTACCAGAATGTGGTGGAGATAAAGTTTGAGCCATGCACGGTGTACGCCATCCGCCTCATCGACGACATGGTTGCCTTCTTCAAAATGGAGATGACTGCAGAGCAGGTTGAGGCAGTGTGCGTGAAGGGTGTCATCCCAAACTCCAAACTCAAGGTATGAAGTTGTTGTTGCCCTTTTTTTTTTGGGTTTTTCTCTTTAATACCCATTTTCCTAGTACCCATTCTCGTTAATACCCATTTTCAAAAGTGGGTACTAACGAAAAGAAAAAGTGGGTATTAAAGAAAAGAAAAAATGGGTATTATCGAAAATATTTTGGGTACCTGGGTACTGGGTACTGGGTACTGGGTACTGGGTACTGGGTACTGGGTACTGGGTACTGGGTACTGGGTACTGGGTACTGGGTACTGGGTACTGGGTACTGGGTACTGGGTACTGGGTACTGGGTACTGGGTACTGGGTACTGGGTACTGGGTACTGGGTACTGGGTACTGGGTACTGGGTACTGGGTACTGGGTACTGGGTACTGGGTACTGGGTACTGGGTACTGGGTACTGGGTACTGGGTACTGGGTACTGGGTACTGGGTACTGGGTACTGGGTACTGGGTACTGGGTACTGGGTACTGGGTACTGGGTACTGGGTACTGGGTACTGGGTACTGGGTACTGGGTACTGGGTACTGGGTACTGGGTACTGGGTACTGGGTACTGGGTACTGGGTACTGGGTACTGGGTACTGGGTACTGGGTACTGGGTACTGGGTACTGGGTACTGGGTACTGGGTACTGGGTACTGGGTACTGGGTACTGGGTACTGGGTACTGGGTACTGGGTACTGGGTACTGGGTACTGGGTACTGGGTACTGGGTACTGGGTACTGGGTACTGGGTACTGGGTACTGGGTACTGGGTACTGGGTACTGGGTACTGGGTACTGGGTACTGGGTACTGGGTACTGGGTACTGGGTACTGGGTACTGGGCACTGGGCACTGGGCACCCAGAGAAGGCACCTTGACAGCAGCGAAGGCGCAAGACAAGGTATGTAAATATGTTTACTGGTGAATATTCAACAACCTCCATACCCACCTTTTTACTCAAATGATTTCAATGGGTTCACTTTCACTCCACCTCTCACTCCCCATCGGTTACTATGATGCAGAAGCGCCTCCCCATTTGCTACAAAATGGCATGTTCTCCTGGAAACAGGTGGACCTCTTCGTTGCTGCATTCATGCAGAACTAGGCCAACTTATTTTTTTAAGAAGTCGCCTTCTTTAATTTCCCCACCACTCACAACTTCACTTTTAAACAGGTATCGCGAGTGCAACATCGAGAACCAACTGCGCAGAACGAGCGAACATATTGGACATTTATATTGCGAACATATTGAACCTTCGCCGCTCTCCGACATTCAGGAACTCAAAATTCAAAGGGCGTTCACCGGCATCAATCTCGGGAGAATATCTACGGTGAAAAGGGGGTGGGAACACTTTGTCAGTCACTGCTATAGCCATTAACCCAGGGAGCATAGCTAGTGCAAGAAATTCGACTTTGGAAACCTTCCGGAAAGTCTGTCCTCTGCTTACGGAGGACTAGACACAAGAAAATATTGTTTGTTCCCCCAGAAAACCAGTGCACAATTCACACTCCTTGTGGGTGGTCTTGTTGCCTTTTCGTCATAGTAATTTTGGCCCAGGCATGCTCTTGAAGCATGACAATTTAGTGTGTATGGGGCAGGGTGTTGTTTTGTTCTGAATTCTCTTTGTTATAACATCTAAGTCAATCGCGGGTGGTGGTTTGTGTAGCGTGAGGCACTCTTTTTAGCAAACTTCCTGCGGCTGCTAAAGTGTTATTTCTTCGGATTTAACAACGTACAGCGTAACATAGTGGTTTAGCCTGGTCGACACAACCTTTGATAGATACGGGATAACCAACCCCCTTCGACCCCTCGTGGGTTCACTGAACAAGCCCTAGTGGTAGTTAAACGCGATTGACATTTACATTCCTAGAGATGAAAGAACAAGACAACACTTCTGTACCCGCGCATCAAAATTGTGGAAAACTTTGCACCCCAAACACCCTCAACAACGCCCGCCAAAAGGCGCCCCTTGTTGCTGGGAGTTGGTTCTCATGATACCTGCACAGCGGGCATTCCTCTGAGTCCAACGCATGTTTGGCCTGTCTGCGGCGTTGTACTTCAGGTGCACGAAGACAGGGTCTGGTGGTAAATTTTGCGTAGTACTGCGACGTGGTACTGCGTGGGTCTGGGAACCTGGGTACCTGGGTACAGGAAATTTGTTGTGGAAGACATCAACCACCATGCATTGAGGAGGGTAAGACAGTGTTCGCAGTTTCTACCTGATAGCATTACAACATTTAACTTCTCCACGGGGGTCTTGGGCCGTTCACTCGGTTCTACCTTGACTACCGGAAGATATTCTTGAGGCCTTTTTGGTCTCTAGAATATCCGGTCTTCCCGAACGGAGGCACACTTTGTGTGTTACTACGACCTGGCAATTTCCAGCAGTAGGTTAAGTAATCTTTCTTGTAAATTGTTGGATCATTATCTCCTCAGTGCATGAATGCCCCACGTGACTGGACACTTTTGTGTTTGTCATGTGGAGCTGTGGTTGCTCTTTCACGGCTTTTTTCCTGTTCCTGGGTACCTGTTCCTGGACCTGGGTATCTGGGTACCTGGGTACCTGGGTACCTGGGTACCTGGGTACCTGGGTACCTGGGTACCTGGGTACCTGGGTACCTGGGTACCTGGGTACCTGGGTACCTGGGTACCTGGGTACCTGGGTACCTGGGTACCTGGGTACCTGGGTACCTGGGTACCTGGGTACCTGGGTACCTGGGTACCTGGGTACCTGGGTACCTGGGTACCTGGGTACCTGGGTACCTGGGTACCTGGGTACCTGGGTATCTGGGTACCTGGGTACCTGGGTACCTGGGTACCTGGGTACCTGGGTACCTGGGCACCTGGGTACCTGGGTATCTGGGTACCTGGGTACCCAGTACCCAGGTACCCAAAATATTTTCGATAATACCCATTTTTTCTTTTCTTTAATACCCACTTTTTATTTTCGTTAGTACCCACTTTTGAAAAATGGGTATTAACGAAAATGGGTACTAGGAAAATGGGTACCACCGGATTTAACCCTTTTTTTTTTCGTACCAACAATCACACCAGGGGTTAAGTTAGCTTTTTTTTTTTCTCGCTGAGTCGGGTTTTCTGGGTTTTTTCGGGTTTTCTGGATTTTGCGAAAAATAACCCATTCCCTCCGCGAGCGCAGCGAGCGGAAAATTTTTAAGGTGCACCTCCGCGAGCGTAGCGAGCGAAATTTTTTTTTCGCAATTTTTGGGGCAAAGTTCAAAAATCCCACCAAAAAGTGGGGGACCCTGGGGGGTTTTTGGATCTGTCCTAACAATTTTGGAGCATAAATTTGAAGAACAGGACTGGTGTACCCCTCACCGACCTCAGTTCCCACGTCCTGCCTCACCCGCACTCTCGCAACACTAGTACTGAACCCGAAGTTCGCCAGAGATCCCTGTTGCCTCTTCATATGAATAATTCCCAGTTCTGACGGGGGGTTTGTTTGGGTCGGGAGGATTTTTTTCCTTAGAGGGTGGGGTGGGAGGGGCTCCGCCCACCCCTACCCCACCTTCCCAGCCTACACCACCCAAAAATTTGGATTTTTTTTTTTTTTTTTCAGATTCCATTTTTTTTTTTTTTTTTTGAAAAACCCGAAAACCCGAAAACCGGGTTTTGAAAACCCAGAAACCCGCCCTAACTTAACCCCTGAATCACACTACCCCACGAGTGGAGATCTGTCACCGTGTCGGCCGAAGCCTTTGTGCTTCAAAAAGGTTAAGACGCAGGTTGTCCTCAACCCTGAAGAGAAGCTTTTGTTATTATGGGGTGTCCCGGGGGTACCGCACTAACACCCACCTACACACACTTTCACACCATTTCACCGAATTACACCCCATTACACCCCCTTTCACCCATAAAGCAGCACTGGAAGGCACTGGAAGTGCGTTATGTGGGGTTTGAGAGTACTGCAGGGTTTTCGCTATGGGGGTACCGGGGTACCGCCGGTACCCCCAAAGAAAAATTTGGGAAAAAAAACCGATTTTTGGGGGTACCGCGGTACCCCCAACGGTACTTGAGGGTTTAGGGTTAGTGGGAAATGTTTTTTTTCTTCTTTTTTTTTTCCTCTCGGCAAGACATGGCGCAAATCTTTCAATTGCGGCCATAATCGGGGGAAAATATGCTTCTGTGGGGTCCTTGCCGTTCCGAGAGAAGGAAAAAGTAGCGTACCGTGCGCCTGCGGCGCAAAACTTATGAGCGGAATCCCACAGCCCTCTACCATAGTTTGTCTGTAAAAATGTTTGATTTTAAGTCACAATTTTTGAAATGTTGCGTACCGTGGCTTCGACACAAAGTTTAGATATTATGACTGCCGTTTCTTCTTGTACTGAGGGAAGGCAGGCGTAGAAAAAACATGAGAAAAAGGGTTGGTTTGGTTCTTGCTGTACATCACCATCCCACGTCATCACGTATTTACCTGAAATGAACGGACCTTTTCGCGCGGAGCGCGAAAATTTTTTTTGACCCTTTTTTTGCTGGTACCCCCCAAAAAAAAAAAATAGCGATTTCTGGCGAAAACACTGAGTACTCTAAACAAAAAAGGTGGGCGTCGGGCTGCTATTTCTTTTTAGCTCCTGCTTTGGCAGGGTAGGAACCGGGGAGGGCTGGGAAAAACAAAATACCACCATATTCAGCAGAAAAAGTTCATTTTTCGCTTTTTCCGTTTTCCCCACTCTGTTCGCGATATTTGGTGCTCCAAAAATTTGCCGGAACCGAAAATCGTTTAGTTTGGGTGTATTGAGGCCAGGGAAGAATTGTGTGAATACATGAAAATATTCCTGATAGGGTGGCATTCGGCCGCAACATCAGCTGTTTTGGTCATTTTTGCTTTGTACAGTGCTGTGTACTGTGTACTGTGTACTGTGTACTGTGTACTGTGTACTGTGTACTGTGTACTGTGTACTGTGTACTGTGTACTGTGTACTGTGTACTGTGTACTGTGTACTGTGTACTGTGTACTGTGTACTGTGTACTGTGTACTGTGTACTGTGTACTGTGTACTGTGTACTGTGTACTGTGTACTGTGTACTGTGTACTGTGTACTGTGTACTGTGTACTGTGTACTGTGTACTGTGTACTGTGTACTGTGTACTGTGTACTGTGTACTGTGTACTGTGTACTGTGTACTGTGTACTGTGTACTGTGTACTGTGTACTGTGTACTGTGTACTGTGTACTGTGTACTGTGTACTGTGTACTGTGTACTGTGTACTGTGTACTGTGTACTGTGTACTGTGTACTGTGTACTGTGTACTGTGTACTGTGTACTGTGTACTGTGTACTGTGTACTGTGTACTGTGTACTGTGTACTGTGTACTGTGTACTGTGTACTGTGTACTGTGTACTGTGTACTGTGTACTGTGTACTGTGTACTGTGTACTGTGTACTGTGTACTGTGTACTGGTAGAAACATGGGGAATCGGTTATGTAGCCACGCCAGTAAAAATTTAACACCGGTGGCATGCTTCCCAGTACATAAGTGCATAGAAAAAATCGTAAAACAACGTGTAATCTGTGGTGGTCAAAAGTGCAAAATTCCTTCGGCAATGGTCAGCCAGGCAAAATTTTTTTGCTCCACTCGCCAAAAAAAAATTTGTTGTCACCTTTTTTGGACTTTTCGTGTTGAAAAAACGGGGGAAAAACGCAAAAAAAGCAAAAAGTTTAAATTCCCTCCATTACGCCCCATTACACCCCATTACACATGAATTACGCCGTGCCCGGGACACCCCATTTTATACACAATCCTTAATCCCACTAGTGGGATTAAGGATCTTAAAAATACTTTTTTGGTCAGGATTTTTGTACGAGACCTTTATTAAGTTTAAGGTCCTTAATTGCGCGTTATAAAAAGCTTAATTTCCCCCCATTACACATGAATTACGCCGTGCCCGGGACACCCCATATTACCTCACAGAGTTCAATTCAGTAGTGAACATTATGTTTGTTGGGTGTTTTCCTACCGTTTTTGTTTCAACAGGTTGAATACACTCCAATGGACGCACTGGAAGCTGACAAAGACCACGGAGTGAGCCTGCTGCACCCTGACAACAGACTGTGGTTCGTGCGGATGATGGCTTCAATCCGTGCTGACATGCTGAAGAAATGGTAGTTGTCGGGTAGCCACAAGACTGATCCCAACAAACTCTAGCCTCATTCGGGGACAGTGGTGCCCATGACATGTCTCGAAAAAAAGTCTCGTTATTCTTAGATACCACACGTAGCAAAGTGCCATGCGCTAACTTCTGTCCTTTGCCCCGGGATTTTTGGATATTTTTGTGGTGCGTTTTTTTTTTTTTTTGCAAACCGGCCAGGGCTTCCCGCAGGATCTGGGGTTTTGGCCTCCCAGGGGGACCAGCCAAAAAAAGGTGAAAAATTTTTTTTTTTTCGCGCCTTGTTGTGTGTGGTATGTAGCATTAACGCTGACTCTACGTTACGTTACGCGCCTTTACGCACTACGGACGCTCCCACTGACTACTTCTCTGAAGAACGTAGTGGGGGGTTATTTGCAAAAAATTGAAGCTGAAACTTAGTTTCTGGTCTTTTTCAGGCACTATGTCGCCAAAAACGCTGGAAAAAAGAAAGGTAAAAAGAAAAAGCAGTTTCCTGCTCTGAAGAAAGTAGTGAACGGGGGGGGATCCTTTTCTCAATTTTGTTTACACTGATGGGGTGGGGTGGGGGAACCGCAATGCAACATAGCTCGATGACGACACACGAAAAGGGTCAAAGGCTGCACACATAAAACTGATCCATACAATAAAATTCTCTCATGCTACAGTACCAAAATCGCGGCGTCTTCCTGTCTTTGGTGCCGCTTTGATGAATCGATCGACAACGCTGTTCAAAAACGGAAGAGAAGGCACCTGAGGTCCCTCAATTTTTATCCTCATGAGGGCATCTAACGTCGTGATCAGCATGCTGGCCCTGAGACGCGTCAGTACCAGTTTCAAAACTGAAAATGCACGCTCCACCACAGCCGTACTACCAGGCAAGCATGCGACACGAAGAAGGAAATCAACTGCTTTGGGCAACGTCAACGAATGGCACGCAACTGCATAACGCACAGCATCTGAGAACGTGTACTTCGCAGGGTTCGCGCTTGCTTCCCGCTGTTGCCTTATTTTTGTGAGGAGCAAGGTAAGCTGGAACCGTATTGTTTGCTTGTCATGATCGTTGTAAGGGGGGTCGTAGCTCTTCGTTTCTGGATAACCATCTAGTTTCTGGGACCGCTTGGTGCAGAAGAAGTGAGTAAGGTTGTGTATTAAGGCTTCGTCTTCATCGGGCTTGTCACCGAAGTCTCGCTGCGGATCCAGTACTGCGATGTTTGTGAATATTGCGGAATCACAAAACCTTGCGGTAAGCTGTGCGATTAGATCTTTCACGTAGCTTCTAGTGGTGGTTTCGTGAAACCGAAGAAAAGCTTCCGGACAGACCTTCTTCCCCGACAAGCGAGCCACAACAGTGTTGTAGTACGTAGTCCATTGAAGATACTTGTACTCTGCACCGTTCTCCACACCTTCCGCGAGTCGCTCGAGTGATTCCTGTGTGGACTTCAGCAGGTCAGGAATCATGACCAATCCAGCACAAGATTCTTGCAACTTCAGGTTCAGCGGCTTCATCACGATGAAGACGCTGGCGAGGAGGAAGTTTGCCGCAACGAACCTCGGCGACTCCAGCGTTTCCAACAGTCCCCTGGTGATGGCATCGCCGTCCTGCTGGTGGATCTGGCTGAGGGCGTGGTGGATGGAGGGGAGGGTGTTCAGCAGCGTCGTGCACCCTTTCTCGTTGGTGAGCCAACGGGTGTCGGCCCCCTTCTCCAGCTGCAGGTCTGGCAGGTTCAGCCACTCCACTACCTGCTTGAGCTGGTTGCAGGCGTTGGACACGGCCAAGACTCGTTCACCGGAACTGCGAACGTACCAGTAGATGTCGCGCTGGCTGTTGATCGCACTCATCACGTCAACATGGCTCTGCCCAGCCCACTGCAGAGAGAGGTTCAGCTGGTGGTTTCTGCACCAGACGTAGATAATATAAATATTTTGAAAATACTTAAACCTCGTCTGCACACCAGAAAACCCACCCGACATCGTGTTGGTTCCATCGAACCCAACACCAACAATCTTCTTCCCGCCAATCATCTCGCGGGCGGGTGGCTGCTCGTCCGTCTCCAGCGGTACCCCTCTCGCACGGTGCACGTCCATGTAGGACACTCTCTCTGCAATGTCGGTGTACACACCTGCCGCACCCTTCCCATCTGTCAACGGTGCGATACCCCAAAAATGCTCGAAGCTCTCGCCTTTGCCATCAACGCCACGTATGTACACCGACAATTCAGAGCGACGGCAGATATCTTGCGTCTCATCAGCAAGCACAGTAATGTACTTACTTTGTCGCACGCGGGACTCGATGCGAAACTGCAGCTCGGTGTTAATCGCGTCCAGAAGCTCCTGCATTGTCCGCCTGCTAGTGTAGGAAGCGTTCTTCGTTTCAATGAAGGCCTTCAGGTCGGCGTCCCACCTTGCCGAGTGCTGTGCGAGGCTGGCGTAATTGGTGCTGTGGCTCACCCCTCGCTTCACCAACCAGTACAAATTGGCTGTGAGCTTCAGCAGCTGACGCCGGTTCATGCTCTGATGCGCTTTGGATGTCTTTACAATCATCCCGGTCCCGCTGTTCCGTGTCCTCTCTGCCTCCACAGCTGCCACGTGGCTCGCAGTTTTCGCGTGTTCAGGACACTTCTTTTTTGTGATTCGTGTCACATCACAACATGGGACTTCGAAAAACGAGCCATCTGCATCAGGACGCTTCGCGCTGATAGCCAGCGCAAGATGCTTCTTGCACAACCTGCACCAGTACCCTCTCTTTGATGCGAAGACCCACTCGTACTTATCAGCGGCGTTCAGGAACCTTTGCTGCTCAGAGAATGCCAACTTATTGGGGGTGTTGTATTCCGTGGGTTCTTCTGAGCTCTCGCTGTCTGCCATGTCGTTCTCGTTCTCGTTGTTGTCATCCTCCTCGTCGTCATCCTCGTCGTCGTCGTCCTCGTCCTCGTTGGTGTTGGTGTTGTTCTCGTTGTTGTCCTTTACGTTGCCATCCTCGTCGACGACCGCAACATCTTCGCACTCCAAGGGGTTCCCTGCTAGGAATGACACCACTCCGTCGCACACGTCTCTGTCATCTGCCTCGGGCTCCACACCCTTTTTTTTCTCTTCGCAGTTCTTCTGAGGCTTCTTTCTTGGAATGTGGGGGTAGGGGATTTCGAACTTCCAGTCGGCTCCCCCCTCCGGTTCCTCCTGGTTGTCCAGCACCCACAAGTCCGCATCCTTCGTACCCCCCTGCTGACGGGATTTTGCCTTCGGAGTGAGAACGGTGTGGTACTTTTTTGCGGCCGGTTTCGGTGCAGCCTTCGAAGAAGGAGGAGCTGATGAAGGGGGGACGTTGGTATTCGACAAGGCTGCCGTCACTTCCGGAAGAGGTTCAGGTGGGGGTGTTTCCCTTGCCCTGCGATCGTTCTCGTCTCTTTCCTTTACTCGCTGGATCACTGCGTCCTTCTTCTCGTAGCCCATCCCCGAGATCTTCCACGACATTCCACGAAGTGCCACTTGAACCTTAGTCTCTTCCCCAGTCCACGTGTTGTAGTAGCGGTTGAAGTCGTGTTTTTTTATTTCTTGAACAATATCTTCAGCAGTTGCGTTTTCGTCCAGCACAACCTTCCTCACCGCGGCCTGCTCACGGGCTGCGACCACGTCCCATGTGGCATACTCGTGGTTCTTTGCAACCGTTATTTTCTGCCTCTTCGGGGCCTGAGACGATATCTGGGACTCCGCCGGTCGCTTTGCAAATTCCATTATGGAAACCTGTCTTGGTCCGGTGGACTTTTTTGGTGCCATCTTTTTTTTCCCCCTGTTAGTTGCCTGTATTTGGATGCGCGGGGACGGGAGGGTAGGGAAAATTAAAAAAAATGTGGAAAATTCCTAACAGGCAGCCTCGGAACACTCAAGGGCAGGCTGGTCCCCCCTGGTCCCCCCTGGTCCCCCCTTATTTTTTTTTTTTCTCCCAGGGGGACCACTGGTCCCCCCTGGTCCCCCCTGTGGGAAGCCCTGCACGACGGTGAAGTATAGTACATTACAAGTGAAGTTACATGTAACGTTACAAGTGAAAAACCGTTACAAGTGAGTTACAAGTGAGTTACAAGTGAGTTACAAGTGGGATACATGAATTACAGGCAAAATCAGGTTGTAACTGGTGGGTTACAAGTGAGTTACAAGTGAGTTACATGTAACAAAAGTTACATGTAACTCACTTGTAACTCCACTTGTAACACCCGTTACTTCACCGTCGTGTGAACCGGGGCAGGGTTTCCGCGTTCTTCCGGGTATTTTCGAAGGGGGCGGACGAGTTTTTTTTTCCCCCCAAAAAATTTTTTTTTGTGACAACTGCCTTGCAAAGGTTGTAGGGGAGGAAATGAAAACATATCTGAGTTGTGCCCGAATTTTTTGGTGTGAGCGATGTAAACACGACACAACTTATTCACAGAAAAGTTTTTGATTTTGTCCCTACACACTCCACAAAAATCCGGTGCGATCAACGAAAAATGGCCGTTTTAGTCTTCCTCATGGATTTTAAGATCGAGTCGTAAGGCAGGCCACTGAGGCCGGTTTTGTGTGGACGGTGAAGGGGCACACGGAAGAGTAGCCGCTGGAAGAGGTCGGGCCCCTCAGCGGAAAATAGAGGGCCAAGAGGGTAAAGGTATGCACGGGAACTGACGTTCCTCGACCCCCCTCGTGGACAAACTTGTTGGAGCGGGAGATCGGTCGATTATCTCGCCGAAGCAGAGAAGGACAAGCCAGCGGAGCCGAGAAGCCAAGAAGTCCGGGTGCGTGACCGAGACACCGGAGGGTTTGCGGGAATCTGCAAGGAGTTCCGTTTTCTTGGGAGAGCAGGATAGGCGTCGCCGTGAGCCACATCCACGTTCCCATGCGGGACGGGGCTACGGACCGGACGCTAGACCCCCTGAAGTGGTCTTCTGCCGCAGTGCGTGAAGGAGGTGAGGTTTTTTGGTGTCACAGGGATTGCCTGCCGCCGGGGCCGAGAACACTGAGGGGACAGCCGTGGAGGAGTTCGACATGGAGGGCCTGTTGGGGTTTAGGGCCGCGTGACTGCAAGTTTTCGTGGACTTTGGCGTGTGAGTCAACAACGCACCTCAGGGTTTAATAGCGTGGCGATCGACGGGCGGCGACCCTTTTTCTGCTGGGGTCGGAGACATTGGGGCAACTGCGGTGGGATGCTTTGGTTTTGCAGACCGTGCGACAGGACGACGGGAGTACGTTTTTCGTGTAGTCACGACACCGCCAGGAAGGAAGCACACGGCGAAATCGGTCTCCTGATGAGCACTATTGACTCCCAAAGAAGTCACCACGTCGGCGCTTTCAGAGGCGGCAACTCTGAATATATGAATACTGGTTACAAAGTCTGGCAAGGGCCTAGAAGTAACGGTTAGTACTCACGAATCAAAAGGTAAGGAGAACGTCTAGTGTGGAGACATACAGACACAAGCTAGGTCAGGAATACGTAGGAAATAATGTAGCCACAGCGAAGGGAGCTTCCCTGCAGAGCAATGCTCTGGGACCCACGTGTAGTGGTTAAAGTCTAGCGCCGGTTACAAGGTAGGACAAACAATATCTATAGCGAAGGGAGCTTCCCCGCAGAGTACAGCTCTGGGACCCACGTGTAGTGGTTAAAGTCTCGCGCCAGATATACAGAAGGGACAATAGTAGCCACAGCAAGGGGAGCTTCCCCGCAGAGCAATGCTCTGGGACCCACGTGTAGTGGTTAAAGTCTAGCGCCGGTTACAAGGTAGGACAAACAATATCTATAGCGAAGGGAGCTTCCCCGCAGAGTACAGCTCTGGGACCCACGTGTAGTGGTTAAAGTCTCGCGCCAGATATACAGAAGGGACAATAGTAGCCACAGCAAGGGGAGCTTCCCCGCAGAGCAATGCTCTGGGACCCACGTGTAGTGGTTAAAGTCTAGCGCCGGTTACAAGGTAGGACAAACAATATCTATAGCGAAGGGAGCTTCCCCGCAGAGTACAGCTCTGGGACCCACGTGTAGTGGTTAAAGTCTCGCGCCAGATATACAGAAGGGACAATAGTAGCCACAGCAAGGGGAGCTTCCCCGCAGAGCAATGCTCTGGGACCCACGTGTAGTGGTTAAAGTCTAGCGCCGGTTACAAGGTAGGCACACATATCTATAGCGAAGGGAGTTTCCCCGCAGAGTACAGCTCTGGGACCCACGTGTAGTGGTTAAATCTCGCGCCAGATATGTAGACGGGAGCGTCGTATCCGCAACGAAGGGTCGCGCAGTGGAGCCGTGCCGAGGAGCAGATGCAGGAGGCCATCGAGTCGATGAACATCGCGACCGAGACTGGCGCGTCTTACCACATGCAGCAGCACATCAACAGGATGAAGGTGCGGTCTGTCACGAAGAAGCCGAAGTAAGTGCGGTACAAGGAGTCGAAGAGGGTCGACGAAGAACACTGTCAACAAGTGGACGAAGAGCCTTGACAGGAAGAGAAGTCGTGCGAGTCGAAGGAGACGAACTGCGAGCGGACGTGGCGGTAGTGCGGGGCTGTGACAAAGTGCTGGATTGGGTACGGGACGGTCAAGGTTGCGTACTACGCTGCAAAGAAGGTGCTGAGCGTGGCCGAGCGTGCGGTCAAGGTGTGTCGGTGAAGGCGTACATGACGGGTGTGGGCCACCGTTTCTACTTTGCTTCCGAGACCAACGTCAACCAAGAGTAGTTGGTGCCGAACATTTACAACGAGTCAGACACCACATGAAGACACACAGCAGGACCAGCGAGATCGACGCACGCAGGAAGCGTAACCGTGCGCTAGCATAGCTCGGGACTCACGTGTAGTGGTAGTCTCGCGCTGGTGACAAAGGAGGAAACGTTATCTATTGTGCAGGGAGTTCCCCCGCAGAGCTCGGCTCGGGGACCTGTTATGTCCCACAACAGATACAAGTAAGGGGCGCTGGAATATCTAGGCGTAGAAGGGAGCGGTGTAGGGGTGCGGGAGTTGGTGCGCTGAAGAATCCCCGTTTTGTGTGTAAAACCTCCGGGGAAGGGGGTGAGACGGGATGGCTGTTCAATCCTGAGGTGGAGCCGGGGGGTTTTCAAGCGGGGCGAGACGTGTGTGTCCGGGGTCGGTGGTGACGGAATGAAGAGGCTGCGAAGGCGGCGACCTCGGGAACGTAGGCGAGCTAGGGGCAACACGCCCGCCACATCTGCGTGTGTGAGGACAAGACCTTTGACGACCTGCTGTCATACGTGACGACGGCGGGCGGAGATGAGGGCGGAGGCGTGCATGATGCGCTCAGGGCGACTGCCAAGAACTACACCTGATCATGCCCGCCACAGCTGCGTTGCCATGAGGACAAGGGCCTTGGCGACCTGCTGTTGTACGTGACGATTGCGGGCGGAGGTGTGCACGATGCGAGCAAGGCGACTGACAAAAAGTACAGGAAGAAGCCTGGAAGCGCGTCGAGGACGAGGTAGTCAAAGGGGAAGAAGAGCAAGAAGTCGAAGGGCTCCCCAAGTAGTCGTCCCCGAAGAAGTAAGAGCGGACGGACTAAATTTCGACGCAGATGCATCCGGGCGCAAGTAGGCCGCCTCGTGGAAGGTTTCCCCCAGGATGGCGCAAGGTGTTCTTGCGGGTGGAGACTCACCATACTTTTTTGTGAAGGGGGCGCCGGCGGCGATGGATGTGGGGTTGCTGGGTGCCGGGGAGTTGCGGCGGAGACCTTGCGTGACGGGCTTGATGCTGTTCATCGACATGACACGGTGGACGCGGCCTTGAACCGCTGGGGGCTGTTTTCCAGTCGGCAGACCAGGTGGGACTCGCTTTTCGCTCCACCGGCGAAATGCGCCGGGGTGACCTAGTCGGCCGCGAAGAGCTGGGGGCCGCTAGACTGGGACGTTTTGCATTACCTGTCCGCTGGGGACTCTACGTACATTGAGTGTGTTGGAGTTAGCGCAGTTCGACCCTGGAGCGGCGAATGACGCTGAATTGCTGGTGTACACACTGTGCGGTGTCGAGGAACCCTGACACTAGTTCCTTATGTTAGCGATGTTGGTTGGTTCGCGAAGCATGGTTTCTGCACTGCAAGCAGTTTCCAGGTGGAATTGGATGCGATCAACGAAAAATTCTTTTTCTGATTTCGTTTCTTTCTTTATCAGACTAGCTTAAACTCAGATAACAGTTTTTATTTTTACTAGTGCTTAACACAATACAGGTCGAGCCCGGCGCGCTTCGCGCGCCGGGTCGGGGGCCTCCGGCGGAGTTGTCTCGCCTCACGGTCTTTCGTGAGACACAACAGGTGAGAAACTCACGAGATACTCGAAAACAAAGCGTGGCGGGTGGTGGAATAAGCGCTCAGCTGTGCTTGTACCCACAGGAAGAGTGAACAAGAGACGGAGTAACGTCCTCATCTGAGGGTACTCGGTGTCACCTTCCTCATTGAGCTCAACATACATCAGAACGTCATGAAGAGTTGTCATTGAGGTGCACACCCTCAACACCGACTTGAGCTCTTGCCACTCTGCCAACAGGTCACTGAATTCAACCCCCTGCACAATACTGGCTGTCTGGAACTGCTTCCGTTCAGCGGTGTCGCTGTACACCGGCTTCAGCGCATCCCCACCCACGACATCGTGATGCATGTAGGACAGTTTGTGGGGGGTGAAGAACTGGTCGTACAATCTGCCTAGCTGTTCAATGCTGTACTCCGTGCGCAAACCCGCAAAGGGTTTGAGGGGAATGATAGAGGGTGTTACCATAAGTGCGGCCGCAGATCTGCGCGACGCCAAAGAGGGGAGGCCTTTATTTTTCTATACGGGGTGGGGTGCGTCCCCTGCGGGGCCGCACCCCACTCGTCCACTTTACAATGTACCCCGGGCCCTCTCCCCACCCATTTTTCCCACTCCCCGGATGAACTTCGTCCGGACGAACTTCGTCCGGCAGTTTTTTTTTTTTTTCCCCTACCGGACGAACTTCGTCCGATTTTTGGGTCGCGGAAACACTGAACCGGGGTTTCCTTAAGAAAACCAGAGAATCTCATATTTCATAGTAAGGGTACTTTAGAGTGTTTTCACACACACATGTGACCCCACCGTGGAGAGCAATCGCCCCGCGCAATCAAAAGAAAGCAGAGAAAAGGGAAAAGAAAAAAAGAAAAAAGTTGGGTACCGTGCGCCTGCGGCGCTACCTGTTCCCTACCCTCCTTTCTGTTTAAACACGATGTACTTATGTACAGTGTTCATTTTATTTTGAGTAGTCCACATCTCCCCTCCCTCACGGATAAAGATTGATTAGGACGCCATGGGGCACACCCCCTCCGAGGCCATAACCCTCCTAGGTTTTCTCACTCTTCTCTGTGGTCACTGAAACCCCACCGCCATCACTACATTACCGATAGCTTCTTCAGTACTTTGGGTTTTCAGACCTGAAAATAACCCTTGCTTACGAATATGGGCTCATGTTTTGTCAAATTTTAAGTCGCTGCATTTTTGTTTATTTTTCCGTATCCCCCACCACAAGCCGGGATTGGTTCGGAAATGCAACAAAACGACCTCTTGGGCGGGAAAAAGCCACAGGAAATTTACGCACTTTTTGAGACCGGGGTTTCCTTACTAAAAGCAGAGGAATCTCATAGTTCAGAGTAAGAGTACTTTAGGGTGTTTTTGCGCACACGTGTGACCCCACCGTGGAGAGCAATCGGCTCGTGCAATCAAAAGAAAGCAAAGAAAAGGGAAAACTAAAAAGACAAAAGTTGGGTACCGTGCGCCTGCGGCGCTACCTGTTCCCAGTCAAAACACCACAATTTCATCTGAATTTGGGGTTTCAGACTGAAAATGCCCCTGTTTAAGAGTATGGGTTCATATTTTGTGAAAATTTAAGTCACTAAAATTTTGTCCATTTTTCCGAATATGCCCCACCACAGCCTGGGATTGGCTCGGAAATGCCACAAAACACTGTTTTTTCACCCCCAGACGTAACCCTATTTGAGGTGCGTTTTTTTGGTCCCGGATCACGATTTTTCAGCTTTTTCCCCAAAAGTTAGCGCGAAGCCTGTCCTGGTGCTTCCCGGGGGGTATGCATTTCACAAAATTTCAATTCAATTCACAACTTTTCACAACTTTTCACCACCCTTTTTTTCTTCGTTGGTGAAGCTTTTAAATGCCGGCATTTGCATTTCCGGAATCCGTCCGGACAGTGGTGGGGTCAATTTGCCGAAATGGACAAGTTCTCGTCATTTCCGCACAGTGCACAGTACACGGGTACACCACATCACGTTCTATCTTGTGAATCCCAGCATACCCCTCAATGGGTGGGTCACCACCCAACCCAAAAAAAACCCCCCCCAAAAACTTGTCACATTTTGTGAAAATTTGTGAAATGCATACCCCCCGGGAAGCACCACACGACGGACTAGTTATGGCCATGACAGGTGATATGACAGGTGGTGTTACTAGTTATAAATATGACAGGTGATAATTGAATATTACTAGTCATATGACAGGTGGTACCTGTAAAATGACAGGTGCACCTGTCATTTTGACAGGTGCACCTGTCAAATGACAGGTGGTACCTGTCAAAATGACAGGTACCACCTGTCATATGACAGGTGTTTTTGCCGGTGGCTATTGCCTCCCAGGGAAAGGGACTCTCGAATTTTTTTTTTTGCCCCCTTTTAGGGCGAATTTCGACGATTTGAGGCCATTAAAAGCAAAATTTGACACTTTTGAGCATCTATGGGGGTCTAAAACGCGATTTTGCGCACCACGATTTTTCGTGGGATTTACGAAAGACAAGTCAATTTTTGACCCCAAAAAAATTCACAAAATTGCCCTCGGTGGTCCTCACCCCCACATGTCCTCAATACTGGGCGAAAAAATGCAAAAAAACGCAAAAATCGGGTGTTTTAATCTGGGTGCACCAAATACACGGGAGTGCGGTACTAAGCCATAATCAGTTTTTCCGCGCTGAAGAATCCGATGAAGAATTCTTCAAAAAAAAAAAAAGGTACAAATAAAAAAATTGAAGAGGTGGGCTGGGGCCCGAAGGGTCGCCCACCTCTTTCATCTTCCTCCCAGCCTCCTCGCCCGAGCCATCTGCCGACTATTTCCTTCCGTTGCAACCCGACCTCGGAGATGACAAGGAGTGGGGAGAAGCTCCTGGTGGATCCGGTGAAGCCGGGGACAAGCAGAGAGGAGATGAAGACGCAACTGAAGAAGGAGTACGGGATAATGCGAGTTTGTGCGACTCGCCTTCTGACCCCCTGTTTCGTCTTGCGAAGATGAGCGGGCATTTTCGTGATTGAAGTTGGTGAAGACACGTCTCCGCTCACAAGTTGTCGACGAACCCCTTGCTGCACTTTTGCATGCCAAGAACCATCCCGAGGGTACCTCAGTGAGGAGGTGTCCGCAGAGATTCTGCATCTCTTTGAATAATATTATCATAAAGATCCACCCCACCCACCACCGTGCGAAAGCTCGGACCCTTTTTAGGCCAGGAATTCTAGTTTCTCCGCCGGAGGCCCAGAACTTCCGGCGCGCTACGCGCGCCGGGCTCGGGACGTATTTACCTTTTATGCACAAAATCACTATTCTTCATCAAAAATCCCGCTGCATTTTTTACAATGTACCCTAATTTTTTTCCGATCCAAAAAAATGGAAAAAGCCCGGGTGCCCGCCCACCCCTGCAAAAATCGACTTGTACAGCCATTGCTTTGGTGTGGGCTTGTTCACACCGGGCAGAGTGCGAGTTATTCTCAGCAACACGGCCCCGGCCCCCCAGATTTTTCCCGTAAGAAAACCACCTGCGCGAACCATAGGCATTTTTTGTCCTCCCTCAAGTGCTCCCTCGAACCTGGCGGGAGGGAGGGAAATAGCTATTTACTGACGCAGTGGTGGGTTTGTATGTCCAATGATGTTCTCGTACCTGGAGAGTGGACCGAGTGCGAGGTATGTTTTTAACCCCCGGTATTCACCACCCCCGCTCCCCCTTTTCGACATTGTCCCGCTCTGGATGTACGTCTCGCCTCCGGATGTAAATTGAGGCTATTTTTTCCCGCCCAAATTAGCGACTCAGGATTTGTGCTCCTCTATCTATCTCTTGTTGGGTGTCCACCCCGGTACAGCCGGTCATGTACCAAGGTACACTGTTCACGAGAGGGTTTTGTATTTCAAGTCAACTTTTTCTTTTTGTTCTAAATGTCACTTTTGTCCTCAATTTCTCTTAACAGGTACCCGAACCGACGACCCTTCATTGTGACAGCGAAGCAGTGCCGACGAGCTGGTGCAAATATTTCAAAATCAGGTGGCGACCGAGACCACCCTAATGAAAAAGTCGGGTTTATAAACCAACTTTTCCATTAACCCACCCCATAGACCACCCTAATTATTATGAAACTCTTAGTCAGTCACTGCTATAGCCATTAACCCAGGGAGCATAGCTAGTGCAAGAAATTCGACTTCGGGATCCGGAAAGTCTGTCCTCTGCTTGCGGAGGACTAGACACAAGAAAATATTGCGTTCCCCAGAAACCAGTTTTTGTCACAGTAATTTTTGCCCAGGGCATGCTCTTGAAGCATGGCGGCTTGGTGTGAGAAGGGGCAGTGTATTGTTTTGTTCTAGATTTCAACGGTTGTTAGAACGAGTCAAGTGGATGCTTATCTAAACACTGACTTTAGTACAGACCCGAGAGATCACACATGACTTTGAGGAAAGAACAAAGCAATGCATCTGTACCCGCACGCCAGGTTGTAGTTACTTCAGAATTTTCTTAAGTTTGCGCGAAAGAGAGCGGGGGCAACTCCTTTGTGTCATAAGTCCGCTGTGCAGAACAAAGCTAGGAACCTTAAAACACTACCTGCGTGGTGGCTGAATTCACATCCCTTAGAATTACCAGAATTCAGCCTTTGTTGAAGTAACGTACATACTTGTATGTGCGTGTCACGCTTCTCCATCCTTAAATGGGTGCACTGCTTCACTGCAGCGGGTAAGCCTCTCTCGACTAGTGCAAACTTAAGAATTTTCTGCTGTAACTTACCAAAATCGATTTTCTTTCACCCCAAACACCCGCAACACCCCACCTGCTACTTCGGTAGCCTGTGTTGTTGGGAGTTGGTTCTCATGTTGATCCCCAGTGTTTTGCACTGCTTCTTCTGAGCCCAACGCTGTTTGGCCTGTCGACGTAATAAATACGAAGACAGGGCGGCGGTGCCAACAATTTTCCGATGATGTAACGTTTATCTGATTGATTTATCGTTTGATATACCTTGTGTCCTACTTCATGCACACCCAAGAAAGGTTATTGAACGGTACTTTCAAGCGATACTTCGTTATGTCATTGGGGGTACCTGGGTACCTGGGTACCTGGGTACCTGGGTACCTGGGTACCTGGGTACCTGGGTACCTGGGTACCTGGGTACCTGGGTACCTGGGTACCTGGGTACCTGGGTACCTGGGTACCTGGGTACCTGGGTACCTGGGTACCTGGGTACCTGGGTACCTGGGTACCTGGGTACCTGGTGCCTGTATTTTGACAGGTGGTACCTGTCAAAATGACAGGTACCACCTGTCAAAAATTTTCACCTGTCATTTTACTAGTAAAATCACCTGTCATGGTCATAACTAGTCCGTCGTGCAGCTCCAGTAAATGATTTTTGTGTACCGAATATATGGCGAATACTGTGGTGTATTATGTGTATTCAGATCATATTTGCCTATACCCGGATCCCAATACAATCCGGATGTGCCATATTCGGATCCGAATATAAGGCGAATACGATTTCACCTTCGGGGTCTGAGGTTCCCCCCTCTCAGTTGAACAAAGGATTTGAAGCCTCGATTCCGCCAACCCACAAACCCGCAGGGAGATACACAAAGATACACAAAAAAAAGAGAGCATGAAGCGCAATGATTGGGCGTTGTTCGAAAAGGTTGAGGCCCCCGCAGAGCAGGGCGAAGGGAGGGGGACCGCCGACGACACCCGCATGGCCGACGACAGCACCGCACCAAGAGAGCAGGACGCAGCAGGGTGCGCCTCCTTGCGTGGAGGCGATGCCAAGCGAATCCGTCGTTCCTGAATAGACCCTTCATCTCTTCGTCCCTTTCAGAAGTCATTAGCTTTCCTTTTTTTTGCATCTACTGTAGGCCGCAGGGTATTTTGTGCTTTCATCCGGATGGCTAGCAGCGTACAGTAGGTCAGTCAGAGGTGTGCCTGCATTAACTACAGTTTAAAATGCGTGCACACAAAAGCATACCGCCGAATGAACACAACGTATATTTTCCAGAAGTAAATTAGGTGCGACCGACAAACCTTTTATGTAGGAGGTGACGGGGTAGTGTGGCAACAGTATGTATGATCGACCGCTGTCCTTTCAATGTGAACGGTCAATGCAAAAGAGACCCAGGCGCTTCAGCCAGGGGAGCCCTTTGACCCGATGTGATACGCAAGATGTTGTGGAAAATATGCGGATCGTATTGCCAATTTTGTTGTTTTTGCTGTTGGTAGAGCTAAGCTACGAAGGTAACGTAGTTGAAACGACTCATCGTTTGTCAACCATTCTCTTTTGTTTACTCCGCGCGAAAAAACGATTGTGGTAAAGATGTGTGTGTTTATCTTATAAGATTTCTTTTTTTTTGCTCACTGATTTGATTTTTTCCAACCCTTTTATTGTACCGCTTTCGCTGCACAAAAGGGAGGGGGGAAAAACGGGTGGTCAAAAAAACCAGGGTTCCTAGGGGGATCCGTAAATAGACCGGCAACGACCAGACACGTAATTAGTGTGTATAGCCGGTCTTTAGCCGGTCTTTAGGGTCCGTAAAAAGACCGGCTCTTAAGGATTACCGGCTATAAGGGCCGGTCCTACCCACCCTCGAAAAAGACCGGCAGACCGGGTGTACAATTGTACACACAAAAATTTACGTACGATCCTCCTTCTAAGGTGCTCGCTCTCCATACCTAGACCCTCGAATTTTTTTTTTTGCCCCTATATTGGGCTAATTTCGACGATTTGAGGCCATTAAAAGTAAAATAAAATGGCCCAAAGAATCCAAAAAACCTCAGAAATACATGTTCGTGAAAAACATTTGCAAGTCAAAATTCAACCACAATACGGTCATTTTGTGCATACCCTGTGACTGTAGTGGCTAGAGAACACGCATGCAGACCTGTTCCTTGCAATTTCCAGTGTTGTGTTTATCAATGCATGCATCCAGAGGACCTTTGGTTTACGTAATCGTAGGCACTCCTGAGCAATGAAGTCGGTTTTTGACCCAAAATCGGGGTGTGTGGGCCCTAATTTGCTCCAAATTTGGCCGAAAATTGGGATTTTTCTGAAAATTTCATTGTGCTCAGCAAAAATCCTTGCTTTTTTGAAGAATTTTCCAAAAAATATGCTATACCCCCTATGACTGGACCCAACTCCCCTCACCCTTTTTTTTTTTCACCCAAAAGGGCCGGAAATTTTACACACTAATACACAAACTTACGGACCCCCCCTACTCGCCCCATACCTTAGCCACACCTTTTTTTATGGAGTTTTCTTGCGTCCCAAATAAGGCGTATTTTGGGATTTTTTTGGGGGGTAATTTGACGCCCTTTTTTTTTTGGACGCCAAATATGTCTTCGAAACTGTTCTCAGAGGCTTTCCCGTCCCCATGCAACGCTTCTGTTCTCTTCCTCCCTCTCTCCCTCTCTGGTTAAACATTTTCTCAAAAAAAAAAAGCTTCTCAAAACCCCACCCTTTTTTCTCTCACTATACCAAAATTCACTTTAAAAATCACCAAAACTTATCAAAAATCCATCCATTTCCTCAGAAGGGGGGGCCTTTTTTAACCCCAAATACACCGGTTTTTTCTCCCCTTTTATTGTCCTTATCTTTTTTCAACTATGCCCTCTTTGAAGCTGGTTTTGATTCGCCATGGGGAGAGTGAGGACAATGTGATTTTGCATCGGATGATGGCTGACATCGAGAATGGTGTGGTGTCGAGGAAGGAAGGGGTGGCACTGTTTATGAGAACCCGCAAAACGGACCCGGCGTTGACTCCTCGGGGACAACAACAGGCGAGGTCATTAGGTGCATATCTTGCACCAGCTGTGGAAGCGCTTCAACAAGAGGGGGATGTGCAGATGGTGTGCGGGCCTATGCTCAGGAATTTGCAAACAATGCAGCAGATCCGTTCCGCGTTTGCTCAACCCCCAAAGGTTACATGTCATCGCCATGTCTACGAAATTCAAAACCTTGTAAACCAAAAGGATGATACCGCATCTCCGCCAGGTGGCATGACACCACAGTACATCCGTTCACATTATAACGTCGATTTAGAGGGGTTTGCAGAAGAGGATAGGCCCTGGAGTAGTGGTGAATACCACAAACCTGCCATTCAGAAGGGGCAAGCCGAGCTGTTAGCGGGGCTTCTGGCGGAGAAGGCGGTGGGGTTGACGCGCCCGCTGACCTGTTTCGTCGTAGGTCATGGTGAACTCTTTAACCTGCTCCTCTCCGTATTTCTCAAGATCGACCTTCCCCTGGAAGGTCCGCGTGCGTTCTCTCTTTTAAACCGCAACTTTACGTTTTTTAATACCAGTGTGACCTGTCTTAAGTTATCGCAAAAGAACAATGCAGAACCCAGCTGTGTGCTGGAACGTTACAACGATGTGTCTCATTTGAGTGTCTCCGCGCGACTCTGATTTTTTTTTGTATAAAAGGGATGAAAAACTTCCTACTCGAAGTACAAAGAAAAGGAATGCTCGCAGTGGAGGGGGGGGAAAGAAGGGGTCATATGAGGACCCTTTTTCTTTGTTGCGGTATTTTGTTTTTGTTTTTTTTTTATCCATGGAAAGTGTCAGTGTCTGCGTCCCAGAGGCGTTTGCACTATCAATTTCACTTTTTCTTTTTTTACTTGGTTACTTTCCAAGGTTCTATTACTCTGCTGAGGTGATGTTGCTGCGTGTCTTGGCCTTTGCGGAACTACCCCAGACCTGGTCCTGGACGGTGCCCCCCTTTTTTTTAAAACCTAATATCAGTGGTACGGGTACTCCCGATGCTTTGATTAGGTGTATTATTGGCGTATTAGGTTCTTTGTGTTTGTTTTTCAAAGGAACACAAATCACGTAGACATCGGCACAGTGATCACACTTTTATTTTTAACCTTTTTTTTTTCAATTGGATGACCGAGTCCCAAAAAACCCCCTTAGAAAAGACCCCAAACCCTCAGACATCTTTTTTTTTCTCACATTTTTTCCCACCCAAATTAGCGACTCAGGGGTTGAGCTCCATTAGAGCCTCTCCCACACTGCGAAATCAGATCAGCATGCGGGTAGCACATATCAGATGTAAACCATGAAATGGATGTAGGGACTTGCATGGTTGGGGTGTACCCCTGGTTCACCCGTCATCAAAGGTACACTGTTCACGAGGGGGCTGTTGTATTTCAAGTAAATTTTTTTTTCTGCATTCCCTTTGTAGCTGGAGCGCACGGATCTGATAGCAAGCAATACTAGAGGAACATGATGACGTTACATATATTTTCATTGTTGTTTGACAGCTTCGGTTAAATGATACCAAATTTCCAATGTACTGACCGTCTTCCCTCTTCACCGCAGCAAAGCACACCCAGAAATGATGAGATTGTATTAATCTTTGTAGGTTGGGATTGACAGCTTCGGCTGATTGAAACTAAAACCAGGAACTAAAAATTCAACACTCTGAATTATGTCCTCTGGCGCACGCCTCCACACGAAGATCCACCAGAAGACAGAAGGGAAACGAACATGATGATATTTGCACATTTTCATTCTTTGTAGGTTGGGACAACTGACTCCCCTTGTGGGACGTGCAGATGCTGCATCAGGTAAAAATATTACCACCTGAACACCTCCACACACCACAACACAACACAACACAAAGGCGGTCCTAGCTAGTGGAAGCCACCCTCGACCTCTGTGGGGCTTTACCACCCGTTCCGATCTTGCCAAGATGTGAGGTTAACCACGACCCTTCACACCATTGCCTCACTCCTTTGGTTCTTCTGAGGCTATTTGTGAGACAAAATATTTCACGATTTTACAAAAAATGTACACAAAAAAAAAAGCTCCTGTCGTGGGTGAGCCACAGGGTTGCAGCTCCGACCTGCCTCGATGCCCCTGGAAGGCTCAATCGCGGGTGCAAGATTTGGAAAAATAAAATTGAAGCAAATTCCATTCCTCTGTGGACATCATGGAACGTTCAAGACCGCAGGTTTATATTCCCCATGGCACTTCGCATAGTGCTGGTGGGAGTTCTTGCCGTGCAAGAGTTGTGTTTTGCTTTAGTGAGTTAGGTAGCTAAGTACCATCAAATGCAACTACACACTTCTCTTTGTTGTGTTGTACTAACAAGAGAGGTAGTCAGTCTCGCAAAAAACGTAAGAAGGCCCTCACCATGATGACAACACTATTACCTGGCGTATGAGCCCCTCTTCGGGGTGTTGATTATTTTTATTCCATTCGCAAACCAAGATCTGTTCTGATATGAAAAAGACCGCCCTCTTTTTGCACGGTGAGGTGTACACATTCACACATCACTCCAAAAAGTATTTGACCGTCTTTGGCTGTCTTTCTTTGCATCACGACCACTCATTACAGGGGAAGGCAGCCCCTCCCCGTCCCCCGCTCTCCTATCGCTACACAGTTACAATGAATCCCTTCACCTCCTTCGCGGCGTTGATGGCGATGCTGTATCACCAGCTCGTGGGGGAGCTGCTTAAGGAGTTTGGGGTCAAGTTCAGTATCATGCTTTTTAGCACATATTTTGGTGTGAAGGGCGCGCTGTACACGCTTCTGATGAAGGCGCAGACGATATACTATCGGAAGTATCTGAACTACTCTGGGAGCGACTATCAGAGGTTCCGGACATTTGCGTCGACACCTTGGGCGCTGAAGGCGGCCATAGGTGCGTTGTCTGACACTGTCACGTTCCGTGGGCGGCACAAAACGCCTTATATGGTGGGGTCCACGATCATGGGCATAGTTGCGTTTATCTTGGTGTCTGCGCTGGAGGTGGGGGACGAGGACTACCTGAACCGGAACAACACGCACTGCTTCGACCACGACTGTGTCTGGGATGACGGCTGCAGTGTGAACGAGTCTCTCGCCGCAGAGGTGTCGTTGGATGTGTCGCACTTCTCGCACTGCAAACCCTTGTTGAACGAGACCGACTGCACAGCGGCACACTGCTTCGATACCGGGTCCACGTGGATCCCCGAGAAGACATACCTGCCTGCCTTCCTCTTCTTCCTGATCATGACGCAAGTAGCCACAGTGGACCTGCTCACGGAGGGACGCTACGCACGCATGATGGTCGACAAGCCTCACACAGGGTCCACCCTCGTAACATGGGTCTGGTTGTCGTACTTCAGCGGCGCGCTAGCAGTATCAGGGTTTGCAGGGTTCATGCTGTCAAACTACCACGTGCGCTTCTTTCTTCTCATCGGCGTTCCCTTCTCGGTGCAGGTGCTCTTCCCTTTGATGCTCGGGTTCCTGCGGGAGGAGGTGATCCCGCAGCTGAAGGATAAGTGGGTGCATCTGGACAAGGCAAAGATGCACAAGGAGCACAAGATGTACCTGCTTGCTGTGGCGATGACGGTGGGTGCGCTGATTAATGCATTTGCGGGCATTCTTGTGCAGGACGAGTTCTGGCTGCTGGCAATCTCGTGGGGGTGTGGCATATCGATGGTGCTGGCGGCGTACTGGGCGCTGCCTCTTGCGCTGGCCAACGCGAATACATACATGTTCCTTGCGAACGCGACGTACCTCAACATCGGCGGGGCGCTCGACTCGTGGTTCCTGGGGAACGAGAAATGTGTGCCCGGCGGGCCCAACTTCTCCTACGAATACTACTTCACGTACACCGGGCTTGTCGGGTCCTTCTCGGCCCTGCTGGGGACCATCCTCTTCCGTCTGCTCTTCCAGGACAAATCCTTCCGCGTTGCCTTCTGGGCCACGACTGTCCTGAAGGTGATTGCTTCTATGTTCGACTACGTCATGGTGAAGCGCTGGCACCTTGCGTTTATGTCGGACAAGGTGTGGTTTTTGTTTGGAGATGCGATTATTGCTGAGGTCATTAGCCAGCTGGATTTCATGCCCTCCGTTGTCCTTGTCTCCAAGGTCTGCCCACGGGGCTACGAAAGCATGGTGTACGCTATGCTGGGGGGGTTCCAGAACTTCGGGCAGCAGGTAGCGAGCAACACTGGCATTGTGTTGGGTGGGTTCTTGGGTGTCGATGCCGAGGCTGGGGGGGATGTATGCCACTTTGGGAACCTGCCGTTGCTTATCTTCCTGGCACATGCGTTGTTCCCTTTGATCACTGTACCGCTCACATTCTTCATGATTCCAAACAAGAAACTGACAGACGACATCTTGGAGGACGTAGGCCTAGACAACGTTGGCCACACCCATGGCGACGGCAACATGGGAGAAATGATTGAACTAGAATCGGACCCTGCTGACATCGATGGCTCCCTCCAGTTCTCCGCCAACGACATGGATGACAGAGACGAGTACAGCCTAGGCAACGGTGTTGACTACGGTGAGCAGGCCCCTTCCCCTGAAGAAAGCGACTCCCCTTCGCCTGCTGCGCACGAAGAGTTTTCTTCGTAAGGGGAAAGAAAGGGGGAAAGGGGCGCGGGATGAGGGGCAGGGTTTGGGGGGCGTTATCGTATAGTTTCTCGTTAAGATGTGGTGGGGTTTTGGGGGGTGATTAGACCCACGTTTTAAGATTTTGCGGGAAAACTAAAGCCCGAAAAAAAAGCAGAGAATGTGGAGAAACTGATTCCGATAATAAAATACAAATGATTTGGCCAGCTTTGAGTACAGACCCTAGATATTCAAAGTGGGTACTAAGGACGATAGTCGATACAGCAAAAAGAGAGGGGTTACGGGATGGTGAAGACTGTCTGAATGGAAAAAAATTGTCGTTTCGCAACTTTCAAATTATTTTGTTGAACTGCACTTTTTTTTCCTTTCCAACTTCACTTTTTTTAGTTTTTGGTTGAAGTGCACTGTCACGAGCGGGCTTCCGTATTGCAGGTGAACTTTTTATTGCGTTATTTTGTGCAGAAAAGAGGCCTTGTGACTCATAGGCTGGACGAACCCATATAGTCAGGGGTCTTGCTGTGTGTAACATTGGCACAAGACCTAGATATGCATCACAACCACCCCAGCTAGCTTGCACCCGCTCCTCTACTTAAAGTCCATCACCCACTGTCCGCTCTTCATTGTGAACAAAAATACCCTCTTTTTTTTCAAAAATGCGTGCATAAGAGGCACATTCATCTTTCAAGCTTTCCTTTTATGCTTTTAATTCTAGCGATGCTGAAGAGCGATGCCGAAAAAAAGGATACGCGTACGTGGCCTTCGAGGAAACCATTTTTTGGGTTCACCCGGTGTTCTGACACACGGAAGGTACACTGCCAAGGGCTTTGTATTTCAAGTAAATTTAACATTTTTTTCCCCGCACCATTTGTAACTTCTCAACAAGGAATATGAAATACAGTGGGACAAGAAACTTGGCGACTAAATAATGCGGATTTTGGGGGTTTTCTTGTAATTGGCGACTTTTTTTGGTCGCCAATATCACTTGTCCTACTGTAATCATTCGGGGTTCGATAACCGATCGTAGCCCACAGAGTGTCAAAGCGTCCTCCCATAGAGGCAACAAGGTCACCTTTTCCTTGACCTGCCCTACGTACCCCTTTTGTGCAGTGAAGCGGTCCCTCCATAGATAACCATGGTGGGCAACCGATACACCTTTTGTCCAGGGGGCGTGAGTCACCCTTCTGTTGTCCCTTTTCCCATGCCCCTGGTTGCGTTGCTGTTAGCAGGAGGAGTCAGAGGTGGTTTTCTCGTAAATAAAAAAGACACAATTTTTTTTTGTAGGTCAGAGTGGGAGAGAAGACGTAGATAATGTGTGATGGGGGGAGTGATGCATTGCACCCGTGTTGCCAGGTAGTGTGCACGTAGGTGCAGTCCTCTGGTGTGTTCAGAAGCAAAGGGGGTTTAACGGTCGCGTCTTTGCCGGTCATGGCATCAACGCACACCCAAACCACTCGAGATACTGTTCCCTCTTTTCCTGCCGGACACATCCACACGCACATGATGAGATTCGTCTTTATGGACCATGCACCACGCTGAGTGGGATGCGTTTTTTTGCGTTCTCTTGATTGATCACAACACACTTCACTCTACCAACGCTGAGTCTTTCTTCTGTTATTTCCCACAACCCACAACAACAAGGACTTATCAGCCCCGTGTGTTCAACAAGTAAACTCACGGGATACTCCCAAGAACCAAGATACCACAACCCCTCATTCTGCTGTGCCACAACTGCGAGCATATCCCATGCCTTAGACACACAGGCCCTCATCCAGTGGGCTTGTGTGTCACAGGGAGTGCGAGATCGACTCAGCCACAACAACACAACACAAAACGACATCCACAAGAGGGTGCGTCAGGCATGGACGCAGCCTTGTTACTGCTGTGACTCCTGTTCAAACGTTCCAAGAGACCGCACTGCACTGCACATGATGACCAAAGTGATATCCCTACGGAGGGTTTGCACAGGTGCTAATGTGCCCGAGTGGTGTTTTCTTTCTCACCCGCAATGTACCACACACCCACCACCACACACCTGCAGATTACCAAGACAACAGCCACACAACACTTGAAGATGCCACGCACACCTGCCAGGTCTGTGAAGAAGTCGCAGTCGTCGACCGGAAAGGACGGTGAGCAGAAGAAGAGGAAGCCGGTGACGAAGCTGGACTACAGGCCCGCTGCGAAGAAGGACAAGAAGGGGAAGGTGGTGAAGAAGTCTGGCCGCTGGCTGCCCGGAACTGTTGCGATGCGTGAGATCAAGGCACTGCAGAAGGGGACGCAGCTGCTGATCCAGAAGGCGCCCTTCCAGCGTCTTGTGCGTGACGTGATGGACAAGCACAAGCAGGACATGCGTTTCCGTGCGTCTGCACTTGAGGCGATGCAGGAGGCAAGCGAGCAGTACCTGATCAGCGTGTTTGAGGGTGCCGTGATCCTGCAGCTCCACAGGAAGAAGAAGACCCTCATCCAGAAGGACTTGAGCTACACTATCCGCATCCGTGGGGACAACCTGTGAACGTGAGCTGGCATGAGCACGAGCTGTTTCACTTGTTTTGAGTTTTTTATGTTTCACGCTTTTGCCTCTGTGAGCTTGCTTGCCAAGCCGCGAGGGGTGGATTACCACCAGTGACAAGTTTTCAAAAAAAATGAAGCCCTCTCTTTTCTTTTCCCATCACCGTCACCACCTATTCTCTGCACATCACACCCCACAGTTCTCCACAGTTCTCCACAGTTCTCCGCACACCACAAAACACACTCACAATGCCGAGGTTCGAGTCGATCACGATTGCCAAGCCGGACGCGAAGCGCTCTGCCAAGATCAAGGAGGCAGCGAAGGCGAGGAAGGACGCTGTGAGAATTGCAGTGAAGAAGGTGAAGGACGCTGAGAAGCAGAAGCGTGCGGACGCGAGGGCCAAGAAGGCGGCGAAGAAGGAGGAGAAGGCGAAGAAGGCAAAGAAGGCCAAGAAGACCACCACGAAGAAGAAGGGAACCGCGACAAAGAAGAAGGGAACCTCCACGAAGAAGAAGGCCAAGACCACGAAGAAGTAAGCCTGCGGCCAGAACGTCGCTACTTTGCAGATGCGTGAGTGCACTGTGTTGTAAGTTTTGTGTTTTTTTTTCCTATTGTAACAGTAACCTCTGGGCTTGCGTGCAGGCCACACGGAGGGGTGGAGATTCCCACCACATACCAGAAGAACAAAAATCTTCATGAAAACAAAAGCAAGTGTGACTTCTTTTTGCGTTCACCCGTCCCTCTCACCTTCGTCCCCATCCCTCCCCACCAGATATTCAAGACAAACAACACACAAAAATGGGTCCGTCGAAGTCTGCGAAAGGAAAGTCGGTTGCCTCCGGAAAGGCTGACAAGAAGACAACCGGAAGCCAGAAGCGCAAGGGCGCAAAGTCGAACAAGGGCCGTGGTATCACGAAGGGAAGCATCCGCCGTTTGGCCCGCCGTGGAGGGTGCAAGCGTCTTGCGAGCAGCGTGTACGACGAGGCAAGGGAGATCCTGAGGAACTTCGTTGAGCAGGTGATGAAGGACACCCACGCACTGATGGAGGTGCGTGAGAACGCCCCTGCGAAGACGGTGCGTGTGGAGCACATCCTGTACGCCCTGAAGAAGCGTGGCCGTACTCTGTACGTCTCCAAGTAAGCTGTGACGTGACAGCAAACGTGAGCTTTGTCTTTTTACTCTTTTCTATTGTTCCAAGCTGTGCTGTTGCAGGACTGCATGCATTTGCTTTCATGTGACAGCACAGTGGCGTAATTGACGCCACCTTTTTTCTAAAAAAAAACACAAAACTCGATACGAAACCTGCTCCCTCCCCTCTTTATGGTAAGAACGTAGCACAAACAACTGAACACACCACCACCACCACCAGATACTTTTCGTAAAACACACCTCAAACCCAACAAAATGGCACCATCGTCGCCGAAGAAGTCCACTGGAGCAAAGAGAGGCCCGAAGCGTGACAAGAACGGGAAGAGGATCAGGAAGCCGAACTACAAGAGCTACTCGACCTACGTGCACAAGCTGATGACGAAGGCCTTCGGGGTGAAGGCGTCGACGAAGGCGGGAAAGAAGAGCTCTGTTGCGATCACGTCGCGTGGGATGGGGATTGTGAACTCGTTCGTGGTGGACCTGTTTGAGCGCATTGCGGAGGAGGCTGGCCGTGCAAACCACTTTGCGGGCCAGAAGACGCTGCGCAGCGGTGCCATTGTGGCGGGTGTGAAGATGCACTTCCCCGACGAGATGGCGTCGCACGCCCTGTCTGCAGGAGTTTCTTCCGTGGCCAAGTACGCAAAGGCCCTGAAGGCGAAGGCCAAGAAGGGCAAGGGATCCCCGGCCAAGAAGGGTTCCCCGAGGAAGTGAAGCAACTAAATGTGACCTTCACATGATGGCGACCTGATGGATTGTGATGTGTTGATTTGTGGGTTTGACACACGACCCCCCTGTTTCATACACGGGGGCGTGGGTGGTACTGCCGCCGTCTTTTTGTAAAGCAAAATAAGCAAACAGAAAAAGCAAACTTACTTTTGGTTCTTCACCCTCCCTCAACCTCCCCGCATGTCACCCCCACACACTTTCCTGCTTCCAGATATTACATTACCACCAACACCCAAAAGACAAACAATGGTCGGCGCAAAGAAGGGAGTGAAGAGGGGACCGTCTGTGTCTCTGTCTGAGATGTCTGGTCTGACCTTCCCTGTGGGACGTGTGGGCAGTGCGCTGAAGAAGGGAAGGTACGCAAAGCGTGTGAGCCCCACTGCGGCAGTGTTCCTGACGTCTGTGCTGCAGTACTGCACAGGCGAGCTTCTGAACGTGTCTGCGAAGGCGGCGACGTCGGGGAAGAAGGCAAAGAACAAGAAGCAGCACCAGATCAAGCCCCGCCACATCTGCGTTGCCGTGCGTGAGGACAAGGACCTTGGCGACCTTCTGTCGAACGTGACGATTGCGGGCGGAGGTGTGGGTGGAGGAGTGCACGAGGCGCTGAAGGCGACTGACAAGAAGTACAAGAAGAAGTCCTCTGGCAGCGTGACGAAGAAGACGAAGAAGTCGAAGGGGAAGAAGGGCAAGAAGTCGAAGGGCTCCCCCAAGAAGTCGTCCCCGAAGAAGTAAGCACGCTCTGTGCAGCTGTCTTCTGAGCTCTTTGTGTTCACCTATTGTTTGTTGTACCTTTTTATCTTTCTTTTTCAACCCTCGCACCCATATGAGGGTGCTGAGGGGGTGTGAATGCGCACCATATGTAACAAAACAAAAGAGCAATCGTATTTTTTTCTTTCGAAAACCAACCCACTTTCTTCAAAACCCCACAACCCACAACAACAAGGACTTATCAGCCCCGTGTGTTCAACAAGTAAACTCACGGGATACTCCCAAGAACCAAGATACCACAACCCCTCATTCTGCTGTGCCACAACTGCGAGCATATCCCATGCCTTAGACACACAGGCCCTCATCCAGTGGGCTTGTGTGTCACAGGGAGTGCGAGATCGACTCAGCCACAACAACACAACACAAAACGACATCCACAAGAGGGTGCGTCAGGCATGGACGCAGCCTTGTTACTGCTGTGACTCCTGTTCAAACGTTCCAAGAGACCGCACTGCACTGCACATGATGACCAAAGTGATATCCCTACGGAGGGTTTGCACAGGTGCTAATGTGCCCGAGTGGTGTTTTCTTTCTCACCCGCAATGTACCACACACCCACCACCACACACCTGCAGATTACCAAGACAACAGCCACACAACACTTGAAGATGCCACGCACACCTGCCAGGTCTGTGAAGAAGTCGCAGTCGTCGACCGGAAAGGACGGTGAGCAGAAGAAGAGGAAGCCGGTGACGAAGCTGGACTACAGGCCCGCTGCGAAGAAGGACAAGAAGGGGAAGGTGGTGAAGAAGTCTGGCCGCTGGCTGCCCGGAACTGTTGCGATGCGTGAGATCAAGGCACTGCAGAAGGGGACGCAGCTGCTGATCCAGAAGGCGCCCTTCCAGCGTCTTGTGCGTGACGTGATGGACAAGCACAAGCAGGACATGCGTTTCCGTGCGTCTGCACTTGAGGCGATGCAGGAGGCAAGCGAGCAGTACCTGATCAGCGTGTTTGAGGGTGCCGTGATCCTGCAGCTCCACAGGAAGAAGAAGACCCTCATCCAGAAGGACTTGAGCTACACTATCCGCATCCGTGGGGACAACCTGTGAACGTGAGCTGGCATGAGCACGAGCTGTTTCACTTGTTTTGAGTTTTTTATGTTTCACGCTTTTGCCTCTGTGAGCTTGCTTGCCAAGCCGCGAGGGGTGGATTACCACCAGTGACAAGTTTTCAAAAAAAATGAAGCCCTCTCTTTTCTTTTCCCATCACCGTCACCACCTATTCTCTGCACATCACACCCCACAGTTCTCCACAGTTCTCCACAGTTCTCCGCACACCACAAAACACACTCACAATGCCGAGGTTCGAGTCGATCACGATTGCCAAGCCGGACGCGAAGCGCTCTGCCAAGATCAAGGAGGCAGCGAAGGCGAGGAAGGACGCTGTGAGAATTGCAGTGAAGAAGGTGAAGGACGCTGAGAAGCAGAAGCGTGCGGACGCGAGGGCCAAGAAGGCGGCGAAGAAGGAGGAGAAGGCGAAGAAGGCAAAGAAGGCCAAGAAGACCACCACGAAGAAGAAGGGAACCGCGACAAAGAAGAAGGGAACCTCCACGAAGAAGAAGGCCAAGACCACGAAGAAGTAAGCCTGCGGCCAGAACGTCGCTACTTTGCAGATGCGTGAGTGCACTGTGTTGTAAGTTTTGTGTTTTTTTTTCCTATTGTAACAGTAACCTCTGGGCTTGCGTGCAGGCCACACGGAGGGGTGGAGATTCCCACCACATACCAGAAGAACAAAAATCTTCATGAAAACAAAAGCAAGTGTGACTTCTTTTTGCGTTCACCCGTCCCTCTCACCTTCGTCCCCATCCCTCCCCACCAGATATTCAAGACAAACAACACACAAAAATGGGTCCGTCGAAGTCTGCGAAAGGAAAGTCGGTTGCCTCCGGAAAGGCTGACAAGAAGACAACCGGAAGCCAGAAGCGCAAGGGCGCAAAGTCGAACAAGGGCCGTGGTATCACGAAGGGAAGCATCCGCCGTTTGGCCCGCCGTGGAGGGTGCAAGCGTCTTGCGAGCAGCGTGTACGACGAGGCAAGGGAGATCCTGAGGAACTTCGTTGAGCAGGTGATGAAGGACACCCACGCACTGATGGAGGTGCGTGAGAACGCCCCTGCGAAGACGGTGCGTGTGGAGCACATCCTGTACGCCCTGAAGAAGCGTGGCCGTACTCTGTACGTCTCCAAGTAAGCTGTGACGTGACAGCAAACGTGAGCTTTGTCTTTTTACTCTTTTCTATTGTTCCAAGCTGTGCTGTTGCAGGACTGCATGCATTTGCTTTCATGTGACAGCACAGTGGCGTAATTGACGCCACCTTTTTTCTAAAAAAAAACACAAAACTCGATACGAAACCTGCTCCCTCCCCTCTTTATGGTAAGAACGTAGCACAAACAACTGAACACACCACCACCACCACCAGATACTTTTCGTAAAACACACCTCAAACCCAACAAAATGGCACCATCGTCGCCGAAGAAGTCCACTGGAGCAAAGAGAGGCCCGAAGCGTGACAAGAACGGGAAGAGGATCAGGAAGCCGAACTACAAGAGCTACTCGACCTACGTGCACAAGCTGATGACGAAGGCCTTCGGGGTGAAGGCGTCGACGAAGGCGGGAAAGAAGAGCTCTGTTGCGATCACGTCGCGTGGGATGGGGATTGTGAACTCGTTCGTGGTGGACCTGTTTGAGCGCATTGCGGAGGAGGCTGGCCGTGCAAACCACTTTGCGGGCCAGAAGACGCTGCGCAGCGGTGCCATTGTGGCGGGTGTGAAGATGCACTTCCCCGACGAGATGGCGTCGCACGCCCTGTCTGCAGGAGTTTCTTCCGTGGCCAAGTACGCAAAGGCCCTGAAGGCGAAGGCCAAGAAGGGCAAGGGATCCCCGGCCAAGAAGGGTTCCCCGAGGAAGTGAAGCAACTAAATGTGACCTTCACATGATGGCGACCTGATGGATTGTGATGTGTTGATTTGTGGGTTTGACACACGACCCCCCTGTTTCATACACGGGGGCGTGGGTGGTACTGCCGCCGTCTTTTTGTAAAGCAAAATAAGCAAACAGAAAAAGCAAACTTACTTTTGGTTCTTCACCCTCCCTCAACCTCCCCGCATGTCACCCCCACACACTTTCCTGCTTCCAGATATTACATTACCACCAACACCCAAAAGACAAACAATGGTCGGCGCAAAGAAGGGAGTGAAGAGGGGACCGTCTGTGTCTCTGTCTGAGATGTCTGGTCTGACCTTCCCTGTGGGACGTGTGGGCAGTGCGCTGAAGAAGGGAAGGTACGCAAAGCGTGTGAGCCCCACTGCGGCAGTGTTCCTGACGTCTGTGCTGCAGTACTGCACAGGCGAGCTTCTGAACGTGTCTGCGAAGGCGGCGACGTCGGGGAAGAAGGCAAAGAACAAGAAGCAGCACCAGATCAAGCCCCGCCACATCTGCGTTGCCGTGCGTGAGGACAAGGACCTTGGCGACCTTCTGTCGAACGTGACGATTGCGGGCGGAGGTGTGGGTGGAGGAGTGCACGAGGCGCTGAAGGCGACTGACAAGAAGTACAAGAAGAAGTCCTCTGGCAGCGTGACGAAGAAGACGAAGAAGTCGAAGGGGAAGAAGGGCAAGAAGTCGAAGGGCTCCCCCAAGAAGTCGTCCCCGAAGAAGTAAGCACGCTCTGTGCAGCTGTCTTCTGAGCTCTTTGTGTTCACCTATTGTTTGTTGTACCTTTTTATCTTTCTTTTTCAACCCTCGCACCCATATGAGGGTGCTGAGGGGGTGTGAATGCGCACCATATGTAACAAAACAAAAGAGCAATCGTATTTTTTTCTTTCGAAAACCAACCCACTTTCTTCAAAACCCCACAACCCACAACAACAAGGACTTATCAGCCCCGTGTGTTCAACAAGTAAACTCACGGGATACTCCCAAGAACCAAGATACCACAACCCCTCATTCTGCTGTGCCACAACTGCGAGCATATCCCATGCCTTAGACACACAGGCCCTCATCCAGTGGGCTTGTGTGTCACAGGGAGTGCGAGATCGACTCAGCCACAACAACACAACACAAAACGACATCCACAAGAGGGTGCGTCAGGCATGGACGCAGCCTTGTTACTGCTGTGACTCCTGTTCAAACGTTCCAAGAGACCGCACTGCACTGCACATGATGACCAAAGTGATATCCCTACGGAGGGTTTGCACAGGTGCTAATGTGCCCGAGTGGTGTTTTCTTTCTCACCCGCAATGTACCACACACCCACCACCACACACCTGCAGATTACCAAGACAACAGCCACACAACACTTGAAGATGCCACGCACACCTGCCAGGTCTGTGAAGAAGTCGCAGTCGTCGACCGGAAAGGACGGTGAGCAGAAGAAGAGGAAGCCGGTGACGAAGCTGGACTACAGGCCCGCTGCGAAGAAGGACAAGAAGGGGAAGGTGGTGAAGAAGTCTGGCCGCTGGCTGCCCGGAACTGTTGCGATGCGTGAGATCAAGGCACTGCAGAAGGGGACGCAGCTGCTGATCCAGAAGGCGCCCTTCCAGCGTCTTGTGCGTGACGTGATGGACAAGCACAAGCAGGACATGCGTTTCCGTGCGTCTGCACTTGAGGCGATGCAGGAGGCAAGCGAGCAGTACCTGATCAGCGTGTTTGAGGGTGCCGTGATCCTGCAGCTCCACAGGAAGAAGAAGACCCTCATCCAGAAGGACTTGAGCTACACTATCCGCATCCGTGGGGACAACCTGTGAACGTGAGCTGGCATGAGCACGAGCTGTTTCACTTGTTTTGAGTTTTTTATGTTTCACGCTTTTGCCTCTGTGAGCTTGCTTGCCAAGCCGCGAGGGGTGGATTACCACCAGTGACAAGTTTTCAAAAAAAATGAAGCCCTCTCTTTTCTTTTCCCATCACCGTCACCACCTATTCTCTGCACATCACACCCCACAGTTCTCCACAGTTCTCCACAGTTCTCCGCACACCACAAAACACACTCACAATGCCGAGGTTCGAGTCGATCACGATTGCCAAGCCGGACGCGAAGCGCTCTGCCAAGATCAAGGAGGCAGCGAAGGCGAGGAAGGACGCTGTGAGAATTGCAGTGAAGAAGGTGAAGGACGCTGAGAAGCAGAAGCGTGCGGACGCGAGGGCCAAGAAGGCGGCGAAGAAGGAGGAGAAGGCGAAGAAGGCAAAGAAGGCCAAGAAGACCACCACGAAGAAGAAGGGAACCGCGACAAAGAAGAAGGGAACCTCCACGAAGAAGAAGGCCAAGACCACGAAGAAGTAAGCCTGCGGCCAGAACGTCGCTACTTTGCAGATGCGTGAGTGCACTGTGTTGTAAGTTTTGTGTTTTTTTTTCCTATTGTAACAGTAACCTCTGGGCTTGCGTGCAGGCCACACGGAGGGGTGGAGATTCCCACCACATACCAGAAGAACAAAAATCTTCATGAAAACAAAAGCAAGTGTGACTTCTTTTTGCGTTCACCCGTCCCTCTCACCTTCGTCCCCATCCCTCCCCACCAGATATTCAAGACAAACAACACACAAAAATGGGTCCGTCGAAGTCTGCGAAAGGAAAGTCGGTTGCCTCCGGAAAGGCTGACAAGAAGACAACCGGAAGCCAGAAGCGCAAGGGCGCAAAGTCGAACAAGGGCCGTGGTATCACGAAGGGAAGCATCCGCCGTTTGGCCCGCCGTGGAGGGTGCAAGCGTCTTGCGAGCAGCGTGTACGACGAGGCAAGGGAGATCCTGAGGAACTTCGTTGAGCAGGTGATGAAGGACACCCACGCACTGATGGAGGTGCGTGAGAACGCCCCTGCGAAGACGGTGCGTGTGGAGCACATCCTGTACGCCCTGAAGAAGCGTGGCCGTACTCTGTACGTCTCCAAGTAAGCTGTGACGTGACAGCAAACGTGAGCTTTGTCTTTTTACTCTTTTCTATTGTTCCAAGCTGTGCTGTTGCAGGACTGCATGCATTTGCTTTCATGTGACAGCACAGTGGCGTAATTGACGCCACCTTTTTTCTAAAAAAAAACACAAAACTCGATACGAAACCTGCTCCCTCCCCTCTTTATGGTAAGAACGTAGCACAAACAACTGAACACACCACCACCACCACCAGATACTTTTCGTAAAACACACCTCAAACCCAACAAAATGGCACCATCGTCGCCGAAGAAGTCCACTGGAGCAAAGAGAGGCCCGAAGCGTGACAAGAACGGGAAGAGGATCAGGAAGCCGAACTACAAGAGCTACTCGACCTACGTGCACAAGCTGATGACGAAGGCCTTCGGGGTGAAGGCGTCGACGAAGGCGGGAAAGAAGAGCTCTGTTGCGATCACGTCGCGTGGGATGGGGATTGTGAACTCGTTCGTGGTGGACCTGTTTGAGCGCATTGCGGAGGAGGCTGGCCGTGCAAACCACTTTGCGGGCCAGAAGACGCTGCGCAGCGGTGCCATTGTGGCGGGTGTGAAGATGCACTTCCCCGACGAGATGGCGTCGCACGCCCTGTCTGCAGGAGTTTCTTCCGTGGCCAAGTACGCAAAGGCCCTGAAGGCGAAGGCCAAGAAGGGCAAGGGATCCCCGGCCAAGAAGGGTTCCCCGAGGAAGTGAAGCAACTAAATGTGACCTTCACATGATGGCGACCTGATGGATTGTGATGTGTTGATTTGTGGGTTTGACACACGACCCCCCTGTTTCATACACGGGGGCGTGGGTGGTACTGCCGCCGTCTTTTTGTAAAGCAAAATAAGCAAACAGAAAAAGCAAACTTACTTTTGGTTCTTCACCCTCCCTCAACCTCCCCGCATGTCACCCCCACACACTTTCCTGCTTCCAGATATTACATTACCACCAACACCCAAAAGACAAACAATGGTCGGCGCAAAGAAGGGAGTGAAGAGGGGACCGTCTGTGTCTCTGTCTGAGATGTCTGGTCTGACCTTCCCTGTGGGACGTGTGGGCAGTGCGCTGAAGAAGGGAAGGTACGCAAAGCGTGTGAGCCCCACTGCGGCAGTGTTCCTGACGTCTGTGCTGCAGTACTGCACAGGCGAGCTTCTGAACGTGTCTGCGAAGGCGGCGACGTCGGGGAAGAAGGCAAAGAACAAGAAGCAGCACCAGATCAAGCCCCGCCACATCTGCGTTGCCGTGCGTGAGGACAAGGACCTTGGCGACCTTCTGTCGAACGTGACGATTGCGGGCGGAGGTGTGGGTGGAGGAGTGCACGAGGCGCTGAAGGCGACTGACAAGAAGTACAAGAAGAAGTCCTCTGGCAGCGTGACGAAGAAGACGAAGAAGTCGAAGGGGAAGAAGGGCAAGAAGTCGAAGGGCTCCCCCAAGAAGTCGTCCCCGAAGAAGTAAGCACGCTCTGTGCAGCTGTCTTCTGAGCTCTTTGTGTTCACCTATTGTTTGTTGTACCTTTTTATCTTTCTTTTTCAACCCTCGCACCCATATGAGGGTGCTGAGGGGGTGTGAATGCGCACCATATGTAACAAAACAAAAGAGCAATCGTATTTTTTTCTTTCGAAAACCAACCCACTTTCTTCAAAACCCCACAACCCACAACAACAAGGACTTATCAGCCCCGTGTGTTCAACAAGTAAACTCACGGGATACTCCCAAGAACCAAGATACCACAACCCCTCATTCTGCTGTGCCACAACTGCGAGCATATCCCATGCCTTAGACACACAGGCCCTCATCCAGTGGGCTTGTGTGTCACAGGGAGTGCGAGATCGACTCAGCCACAACAACACAACACAAAACGACATCCACAAGAGGGTGCGTCAGGCATGGACGCAGCCTTGTTACTGCTGTGACTCCTGTTCAAACGTTCCAAGAGACCGCACTGCACTGCACATGATGACCAAAGTGATATCCCTACGGAGGGTTTGCACAGGTGCTAATGTGCCCGAGTGGTGTTTTCTTTCTCACCCGCAATGTACCACACACCCACCACCACACACCTGCAGATTACCAAGACAACAGCCACACAACACTTGAAGATGCCACGCACACCTGCCAGGTCTGTGAAGAAGTCGCAGTCGTCGACCGGAAAGGACGGTGAGCAGAAGAAGAGGAAGCCGGTGACGAAGCTGGACTACAGGCCCGCTGCGAAGAAGGACAAGAAGGGGAAGGTGGTGAAGAAGTCTGGCCGCTGGCTGCCCGGAACTGTTGCGATGCGTGAGATCAAGGCACTGCAGAAGGGGACGCAGCTGCTGATCCAGAAGGCGCCCTTCCAGCGTCTTGTGCGTGACGTGATGGACAAGCACAAGCAGGACATGCGTTTCCGTGCGTCTGCACTTGAGGCGATGCAGGAGGCAAGCGAGCAGTACCTGATCAGCGTGTTTGAGGGTGCCGTGATCCTGCAGCTCCACAGGAAGAAGAAGACCCTCATCCAGAAGGACTTGAGCTACACTATCCGCATCCGTGGGGACAACCTGTGAACGTGAGCTGGCATGAGCACGAGCTGTTTCACTTGTTTTGAGTTTTTTATGTTTCACGCTTTTGCCTCTGTGAGCTTGCTTGCCAAGCCGCGAGGGGTGGATTACCACCAGTGACAAGTTTTCAAAAAAAATGAAGCCCTCTCTTTTCTTTTCCCATCACCGTCACCACCTATTCTCTGCACATCACACCCCACAGTTCTCCACAGTTCTCCACAGTTCTCCGCACACCACAAAACACACTCACAATGCCGAGGTTCGAGTCGATCACGATTGCCAAGCCGGACGCGAAGCGCTCTGCCAAGATCAAGGAGGCAGCGAAGGCGAGGAAGGACGCTGTGAGAATTGCAGTGAAGAAGGTGAAGGACGCTGAGAAGCAGAAGCGTGCGGACGCGAGGGCCAAGAAGGCGGCGAAGAAGGAGGAGAAGGCGAAGAAGGCAAAGAAGGCCAAGAAGACCACCACGAAGAAGAAGGGAACCGCGACAAAGAAGAAGGGAACCTCCACGAAGAAGAAGGCCAAGACCACGAAGAAGTAAGCCTGCGGCCAGAACGTCGCTACTTTGCAGATGCGTGAGTGCACTGTGTTGTAAGTTTTGTGTTTTTTTTTCCTATTGTAACAGTAACCTCTGGGCTTGCGTGCAGGCCACACGGAGGGGTGGAGATTCCCACCACATACCAGAAGAACAAAAATCTTCATGAAAACAAAAGCAAGTGTGACTTCTTTTTGCGTTCACCCGTCCCTCTCACCTTCGTCCCCATCCCTCCCCACCAGATATTCAAGACAAACAACACACAAAAATGGGTCCGTCGAAGTCTGCGAAAGGAAAGTCGGTTGCCTCCGGAAAGGCTGACAAGAAGACAACCGGAAGCCAGAAGCGCAAGGGCGCAAAGTCGAACAAGGGCCGTGGTATCACGAAGGGAAGCATCCGCCGTTTGGCCCGCCGTGGAGGGTGCAAGCGTCTTGCGAGCAGCGTGTACGACGAGGCAAGGGAGATCCTGAGGAACTTCGTTGAGCAGGTGATGAAGGACACCCACGCACTGATGGAGGTGCGTGAGAACGCCCCTGCGAAGACGGTGCGTGTGGAGCACATCCTGTACGCCCTGAAGAAGCGTGGCCGTACTCTGTACGTCTCCAAGTAAGCTGTGACGTGACAGCAAACGTGAGCTTTGTCTTTTTACTCTTTTCTATTGTTCCAAGCTGTGCTGTTGCAGGACTGCATGCATTTGCTTTCATGTGACAGCACAGTGGCGTAATTGACGCCACCTTTTTTCTAAAAAAAAACACAAAACTCGATACGAAACCTGCTCCCTCCCCTCTTTATGGTAAGAACGTAGCACAAACAACTGAACACACCACCACCACCACCAGATACTTTTCGTAAAACACACCTCAAACCCAACAAAATGGCACCATCGTCGCCGAAGAAGTCCACTGGAGCAAAGAGAGGCCCGAAGCGTGACAAGAACGGGAAGAGGATCAGGAAGCCGAACTACAAGAGCTACTCGACCTACGTGCACAAGCTGATGACGAAGGCCTTCGGGGTGAAGGCGTCGACGAAGGCGGGAAAGAAGAGCTCTGTTGCGATCACGTCGCGTGGGATGGGGATTGTGAACTCGTTCGTGGTGGACCTGTTTGAGCGCATTGCGGAGGAGGCTGGCCGTGCAAACCACTTTGCGGGCCAGAAGACGCTGCGCAGCGGTGCCATTGTGGCGGGTGTGAAGATGCACTTCCCCGACGAGATGGCGTCGCACGCCCTGTCTGCAGGAGTTTCTTCCGTGGCCAAGTACGCAAAGGCCCTGAAGGCGAAGGCCAAGAAGGGCAAGGGATCCCCGGCCAAGAAGGGTTCCCCGAGGAAGTGAAGCAACTAAATGTGACCTTCACATGATGGCGACCTGATGGATTGTGATGTGTTGATTTGTGGGTTTGACACACGACCCCCCTGTTTCATACACGGGGGCGTGGGTGGTACTGCCGCCGTCTTTTTGTAAAGCAAAATAAGCAAACAGAAAAAGCAAACTTACTTTTGGTTCTTCACCCTCCCTCAACCTCCCCGCATGTCACCCCCACACACTTTCCTGCTTCCAGATATTACATTACCACCAACACCCAAAAGACAAACAATGGTCGGCGCAAAGAAGGGAGTGAAGAGGGGACCGTCTGTGTCTCTGTCTGAGATGTCTGGTCTGACCTTCCCTGTGGGACGTGTGGGCAGTGCGCTGAAGAAGGGAAGGTACGCAAAGCGTGTGAGCCCCACTGCGGCAGTGTTCCTGACGTCTGTGCTGCAGTACTGCACAGGCGAGCTTCTGAACGTGTCTGCGAAGGCGGCGACGTCGGGGAAGAAGGCAAAGAACAAGAAGCAGCACCAGATCAAGCCCCGCCACATCTGCGTTGCCGTGCGTGAGGACAAGGACCTTGGCGACCTTCTGTCGAACGTGACGATTGCGGGCGGAGGTGTGGGTGGAGGAGTGCACGAGGCGCTGAAGGCGACTGACAAGAAGTACAAGAAGAAGTCCTCTGGCAGCGTGACGAAGAAGACGAAGAAGTCGAAGGGGAAGAAGGGCAAGAAGTCGAAGGGCTCCCCCAAGAAGTCGTCCCCGAAGAAGTAAGCACGCTCTGTGCAGCTGTCTTCTGAGCTCTTTGTGTTCACCTATTGTTTGTTGTACCTTTTTATCTTTCTTTTTCAACCCTCGCACCCATATGAGGGTGCTGAGGGGGTGTGAATGCGCACCATATGTAACAAAACAAAAGAGCAATCGTATTTTTTTCTTTCGAAAACCAACCCACTTTCTTCAAAACCCCACAACCCACAACAACAAGGACTTATCAGCCCCGTGTGTTCAACAAGTAAACTCACGGGATACTCCCAAGAACCAAGATACCACAACCCCTCATTCTGCTGTGCCACAACTGCGAGCATATCCCATGCCTTAGACACACAGGCCCTCATCCAGTGGGCTTGTGTGTCACAGGGAGTGCGAGATCGACTCAGCCACAACAACACAACACAAAACGACATCCACAAGAGGGTGCGTCAGGCATGGACGCAGCCTTGTTACTGCTGTGACTCCTGTTCAAACGTTCCAAGAGACCGCACTGCACTGCACATGATGACCAAAGTGATATCCCTACGGAGGGTTTGCACAGGTGCTAATGTGCCCGAGTGGTGTTTTCTTTCTCACCCGCAATGTACCACACACCCACCACCACACACCTGCAGATTACCAAGACAACAGCCACACAACACTTGAAGATGCCACGCACACCTGCCAGGTCTGTGAAGAAGTCGCAGTCGTCGACCGGAAAGGACGGTGAGCAGAAGAAGAGGAAGCCGGTGACGAAGCTGGACTACAGGCCCGCTGCGAAGAAGGACAAGAAGGGGAAGGTGGTGAAGAAGTCTGGCCGCTGGCTGCCCGGAACTGTTGCGATGCGTGAGATCAAGGCACTGCAGAAGGGGACGCAGCTGCTGATCCAGAAGGCGCCCTTCCAGCGTCTTGTGCGTGACGTGATGGACAAGCACAAGCAGGACATGCGTTTCCGTGCGTCTGCACTTGAGGCGATGCAGGAGGCAAGCGAGCAGTACCTGATCAGCGTGTTTGAGGGTGCCGTGATCCTGCAGCTCCACAGGAAGAAGAAGACCCTCATCCAGAAGGACTTGAGCTACACTATCCGCATCCGTGGGGACAACCTGTGAACGTGAGCTGGCATGAGCACGAGCTGTTTCACTTGTTTTGAGTTTTTTATGTTTCACGCTTTTGCCTCTGTGAGCTTGCTTGCCAAGCCGCGAGGGGTGGATTACCACCAGTGACAAGTTTTCAAAAAAAATGAAGCCCTCTCTTTTCTTTTCCCATCACCGTCACCACCTATTCTCTGCACATCACACCCCACAGTTCTCCACAGTTCTCCACAGTTCTCCGCACACCACAAAACACACTCACAATGCCGAGGTTCGAGTCGATCACGATTGCCAAGCCGGACGCGAAGCGCTCTGCCAAGATCAAGGAGGCAGCGAAGGCGAGGAAGGACGCTGTGAGAATTGCAGTGAAGAAGGTGAAGGACGCTGAGAAGCAGAAGCGTGCGGACGCGAGGGCCAAGAAGGCGGCGAAGAAGGAGGAGAAGGCGAAGAAGGCAAAGAAGGCCAAGAAGACCACCACGAAGAAGAAGGGAACCGCGACAAAGAAGAAGGGAACCTCCACGAAGAAGAAGGCCAAGACCACGAAGAAGTAAGCCTGCGGCCAGAACGTCGCTACTTTGCAGATGCGTGAGTGCACTGTGTTGTAAGTTTTGTGTTTTTTTTTCCTATTGTAACAGTAACCTCTGGGCTTGCGTGCAGGCCACACGGAGGGGTGGAGATTCCCACCACATACCAGAAGAACAAAAATCTTCATGAAAACAAAAGCAAGTGTGACTTCTTTTTGCGTTCACCCGTCCCTCTCACCTTCGTCCCCATCCCTCCCCACCAGATATTCAAGACAAACAACACACAAAAATGGGTCCGTCGAAGTCTGCGAAAGGAAAGTCGGTTGCCTCCGGAAAGGCTGACAAGAAGACAACCGGAAGCCAGAAGCGCAAGGGCGCAAAGTCGAACAAGGGCCGTGGTATCACGAAGGGAAGCATCCGCCGTTTGGCCCGCCGTGGAGGGTGCAAGCGTCTTGCGAGCAGCGTGTACGACGAGGCAAGGGAGATCCTGAGGAACTTCGTTGAGCAGGTGATGAAGGACACCCACGCACTGATGGAGGTGCGTGAGAACGCCCCTGCGAAGACGGTGCGTGTGGAGCACATCCTGTACGCCCTGAAGAAGCGTGGCCGTACTCTGTACGTCTCCAAGTAAGCTGTGACGTGACAGCAAACGTGAGCTTTGTCTTTTTACTCTTTTCTATTGTTCCAAGCTGTGCTGTTGCAGGACTGCATGCATTTGCTTTCATGTGACAGCACAGTGGCGTAATTGACGCCACCTTTTTTCTAAAAAAAAACACAAAACTCGATACGAAACCTGCTCCCTCCCCTCTTTATGGTAAGAACGTAGCACAAACAACTGAACACACCACCACCACCACCAGATACTTTTCGTAAAACACACCTCAAACCCAACAAAATGGCACCATCGTCGCCGAAGAAGTCCACTGGAGCAAAGAGAGGCCCGAAGCGTGACAAGAACGGGAAGAGGATCAGGAAGCCGAACTACAAGAGCTACTCGACCTACGTGCACAAGCTGATGACGAAGGCCTTCGGGGTGAAGGCGTCGACGAAGGCGGGAAAGAAGAGCTCTGTTGCGATCACGTCGCGTGGGATGGGGATTGTGAACTCGTTCGTGGTGGACCTGTTTGAGCGCATTGCGGAGGAGGCTGGCCGTGCAAACCACTTTGCGGGCCAGAAGACGCTGCGCAGCGGTGCCATTGTGGCGGGTGTGAAGATGCACTTCCCCGACGAGATGGCGTCGCACGCCCTGTCTGCAGGAGTTTCTTCCGTGGCCAAGTACGCAAAGGCCCTGAAGGCGAAGGCCAAGAAGGGCAAGGGATCCCCGGCCAAGAAGGGTTCCCCGAGGAAGTGAAGCAACTAAATGTGACCTTCACATGATGGCGACCTGATGGATTGTGATGTGTTGATTTGTGGGTTTGACACACGACCCCCCTGTTTCATACACGGGGGCGTGGGTGGTACTGCCGCCGTCTTTTTGTAAAGCAAAATAAGCAAACAGAAAAAGCAAACTTACTTTTGGTTCTTCACCCTCCCTCAACCTCCCCGCATGTCACCCCCACACACTTTCCTGCTTCCAGATATTACATTACCACCAACACCCAAAAGACAAACAATGGTCGGCGCAAAGAAGGGAGTGAAGAGGGGACCGTCTGTGTCTCTGTCTGAGATGTCTGGTCTGACCTTCCCTGTGGGACGTGTGGGCAGTGCGCTGAAGAAGGGAAGGTACGCAAAGCGTGTGAGCCCCACTGCGGCAGTGTTCCTGACGTCTGTGCTGCAGTACTGCACAGGCGAGCTTCTGAACGTGTCTGCGAAGGCGGCGACGTCGGGGAAGAAGGCAAAGAACAAGAAGCAGCACCAGATCAAGCCCCGCCACATCTGCGTTGCCGTGCGTGAGGACAAGGACCTTGGCGACCTTCTGTCGAACGTGACGATTGCGGGCGGAGGTGTGGGTGGAGGAGTGCACGAGGCGCTGAAGGCGACTGACAAGAAGTACAAGAAGAAGTCCTCTGGCAGCGTGACGAAGAAGACGAAGAAGTCGAAGGGGAAGAAGGGCAAGAAGTCGAAGGGCTCCCCCAAGAAGTCGTCCCCGAAGAAGTAAGCACGCTCTGTGCAGCTGTCTTCTGAGCTCTTTGTGTTCACCTATTGTTTGTTGTACCTTTTTATCTTTCTTTTTCAACCCTCGCACCCATATGAGGGTGCTGAGGGGGTGTGAATGCGCACCATATGTAACAAAACAAAAGAGCAATCGTATTTTTTTCTTTCGAAAACCAACCCACTTTCTTCAAAACCCCACAACCCACAACAACAAGGACTTATCAGCCCCGTGTGTTCAACAAGTAAACTCACGGGATACTCCCAAGAACCAAGATACCACAACCCCTCATTCTGCTGTGCCACAACTGCGAGCATATCCCATGCCTTAGACACACAGGCCCTCATCCAGTGGGCTTGTGTGTCACAGGGAGTGCGAGATCGACTCAGCCACAACAACACAACACAAAACGACATCCACAAGAGGGTGCGTCAGGCATGGACGCAGCCTTGTTACTGCTGTGACTCCTGTTCAAACGTTCCAAGAGACCGCACTGCACTGCCACATGCTTTGCACATGATGACCAAAGTGATATCCCTACGGAGGGCGACGCTACCTGGTGGCCACTGTTGCCCTGGGGTCATGTCGTCTCCCTGTCTTTGAGGAAAAACGCTCGTCTGACTGCAAAACAACAACCCCAAACACAAGACGCTTACGAGCAGCTCATTAACACCTGTCCATTGCTGCCTGTGCTAGGAAAGGAGTTGGAGGGTTTGCGAGATGCCATCTTTGTTCCAACAACCTCTCCCCTGCGGATGATGACAACACAACAACATGACACGCCAGTCTTGCTTCTGACATTTTCCATGACCAGATAACAATTTTCCAATTTTCAAACACCCCTGACGCACACAAGAAGGCTGCCCTTTCCTCGCTGTTCTGAACTTCCACCCCCACCACACAACCCCACCACCCACAGGCGACGCCAATCGTCTTGCACACAACACGCTAACACCCCCTCTACACTTACAAAGCAATGGCCAGTGCAATGGAAACAGACCCTGTGGCGGAGACGGGCGATGCGGTATGCCACCCACCACCCATCCCCCATCCATCCATCCAGCCCATCCCACTACACACAGGGGGAACTATACAACGGCATCGGAAAAGGAAAGCTCAATAAAGGCCAGGCAACCGGGTTCGGGCGTGGCAGAGGCAAGGGAAAGCTTGGGCAGACAACAGGGAAGGGGAAAGGGATCAGCGGCGCGAGTACTAAGGACCGGCAAAAGGCGGTGGCGCAGAGCAGACGTGCTGGGCTGACCTTCCCGGTGGGACGGATACACAAGATGATGAAGGAGAACCTCCTCCACGGGGCACGTGTCTCAGGGACAGGTGCAGTCTACGTTGCGGCAGTGCTGGAATATCTGTGCGCGGAAATATTGCACATTGCTATGGACGCTGCCTCCGTATGCAAAACGATATTTATTTTTGAATTTTTTTTTGATAAATCCGGTCTCGCTTTGTGATCTCATAACTACCAAATCGGTACGGCAGTGGTTCGGTTCACAAAAGACAAACCTGCAAAAACACCCCCCTCCACCTCTCCCCCAAGTCTTGGTTTCGCCCTGCTTTCGCTACTTCACTTATAATATTAATTCAAACAAAAAACCCCAACAGGACTACAACCAAAAGCGTATATCACCACGCCATCTTATGCTTGCTATCAGAAGTGACGTTGAGCTTGACAAATTTATCAAAGCAACTATCGCACACGCAGGCGTACAGCCACACGAGCACAAACCCAAAAGCGCCAAGAAGGAGAAGAAAGAAAAGCAGGACGACAAGAAGGATTCCAAGAAGAAAAAGAAGAAGAAGTCATAAGCACTGCACGCTAACCGGGGGGGTGGGGGTGGGTAGGGTGTATGGGGTCACGGTCAAAAAAAAAACGACCGCCAGAACGAACGCAACAGTCTGTGTATATATTTGTGTGTGTATAAACAACAAGGCTAAAAAAAGCAGCAAAGACAGGGGGGGGACTTCTCCCCCCCTTTTCTTTTGTCGGTCTCTGCGTCAAGAGACGTTTGCGATCAACTTTCTTTTGCACAAAACCTAATAAGGGGGGAGCTGGGACTGGGACCTAGCTCTGCACAAAAGGAAAGCGAAACGTTTCGACGTATTGTGGATGGGGTGCGCGAAACCACATTTCAGGTTTTCTTACAAGGTGTGCCCTTTTCACCTTGATTGCAACCACTGTAATGAGGAACCCCTGTGTGTAAACCAAAGAAACCATGGCCGTTGAGTATCACCTCGTAATACACAGGGCCAACAGTATTTTTTTAAAAAACCTCTTTTTTTTTTTGGACTGCAATCACGTTGATTTGTGTTCCATACTAAGTTCTCCCCTCTTCTCCCTTTTTTTTTTGTTGTAAAATTGTGTACAGCCCCACAACAAAGTCTCCCAAAAAACGATGACAAAAATAAAAAGCGCAAAAATAAAAAGCCAACCAACGTGGGTCTCTGCCACAAAGAAAAAATGCTATCCCACCAAGGTAGGAAAAATTAGGCGATTGTCGACACAACAAAAAAAAAAGGGGAAACGACAATGTGGACTCTAAAAATGTGGATTACGACAATGTGGATTAATAATCCACATTGTCGCATAATCCACATTGTCGTAATCCACATTGTCGCAAAAAATAATCCACATTGTCGCATAATCCGGATTCTTGATTTTTTGCCTTCTAAGGTGAGCCTCTGTAATAACTAGACTCTCGAAAAATTTTTTGGTCACCTACTAAAAGTGCCCAATTTTGCAATTAAAGCCAGAATTGAGCAGTTTTGAGCCTCCCCCTGGGTACTGGGCACCCAGAGAAGGCACCTTGACAGCAGCGAAGGCGCAAGACAAGGTATGTAAATATGTTTAACTTTCTGGTGAATATTCAACAAAATAAGGCCGTCGACTCGTATTTCCTCCAAAAGTATCCAGAACAATATTTTACACCCTCAGGCCAACTTCTTTTTTTAAGAAGTCACCTTCTTTAATTTCCCCACCACTCACAAATTCACTTTTAAACAGGTATCGCAATGAGTGCAACATCGAGAACCGACTGTGCAAAACGAGCGAACATATGGGGTAGAAAGGGGGGTGGGAACACTTTGTCAGTCACTGCTATTGCCATTTAACCCAGGGAGCATAGCTAGTGCAAGAAATCCGACTTTGGAAACCTTCCGGAAAGTCTGTCCTCTGCTTACGGAGGACTAGACACAAGAAAATATTGCGTTCCCCCAGAAAACCAGTGCACAATTCACACTCCTTGTGGGTGGTCTTGTTGCCTTTTCGTCATAGTAATTTTGGCCCAGGCATGCTCTTGAAGCATGGCAATTTAGTGTGTATGGGGCAGGGTGTTGTTTTGTTCTGAATTCTCTTTGTTATAACATCTAAGTCAATCGCGGGTGGTGGTTTGTGTAGCGTGAGGCACTCTTTTTAACAAACTTCCTGCGGCTGCTAAAGCGTTATTTCTTCGGATTTAACAACGTACAGCGTAACATAGTGGTTTCGCCTGGTCGACACAACCTTTGATAGATATGGGATAACCAACCCCCTTCGACCCCTCGTGGGTTCACTAAACAAGCCCTCGTGGTAGTTAAACGCGATTGACATTTACATTCCTAGAGATGAAAGAACAAGACAACACTTCTGTACCCGCGCATCAAAATTGTGGAAAACTTTGCACCCCAAACACCCTCAGCAACGCCCGCCAAAAGGCGCCCCTTGTTGCTGGGAGTTGGTTCTCATGATACCTGCACAGCGGGCATTCCTCTGAGTCCAACGCATGTTTGGCCTGTCTGCGGCGTTGTACTTCAGGTGCACGAAGACAGGGTCTGGTGGTAAATTTTGCGTAGTACTGCGACGTAGTACTGCGCGGGTCTGGGAACCTGGGTACCTGGGTACAGGATATTTGTTGTGAAAGACATCTTCCACCATGCATTGAGGAGGGTAAGACAGTGGTCGCAGTTTCTACTTGATAGCATTACACATTTAACTTCTCCACGGGGGTCTTGGGCCGTTCATTCGGTTATACCTTGACTACCGGAAGATATTCTTGAGGCCTTTTTGGTCTCTAGAATATCCGGTCTTCCCGAACGGAGGCACACTTTGTGTGTTACTACGACCTGGCAATTTCCAGCAGTAGGTTAAGTAATCTTTCTTGTAAATTGTTGGATCATTATCTGAATGCCCCACGTGACTGGACACTTTTGTGTTTGTCATGTGGAGCTGTGGTTGCTCTTTCACGACTTTTTTCCTGTTCCTGGGTACCTGGACCTGGACCTGGGTACCTGGGTACCTGGGTACCTGGGTACCAAGAAGGCAAAAAATCAAGAATCCGGATTATGCGACAATGTGGATTATTTTTTGCGACAATGTGGATTACGACAATGTGGATTATGCGACAATGTGGATTATTAATCCACATTGTCGTAATCCACATTTTTAGAGTCCACATTGTCGTTTCCCCAAAAAAAAAAACCACCCAATCCAAATGCCATTTTTCTCTTTTTTTCTCCCCTCCCTCCCAGCCCCAGAACCTACATCGCACACCCCTCCTCAAAATGGGGGAAACATGGTTGTGATTTTGATTGAAATTTGTGAAAAGTTGTGAAAGTTGTGAACAGTTGTGAAAAGTTGTGATTTTGATTGAAATTTTGTGAAATTTTGTGAAATTTTGTGAAATTTTGTGAAACGCCGCCCCCCCCCAGCACCATTATCGGGTCCACCCTTCTAGCTACATAACTTAAATTTAAAAAATTCATTATTTCTCCCCTACAGAGACACCCCCCCTTTTTGTTTTCCTCCTCTTCCCTTCCTTTTACACAAAAGCAAACCTTTAATAATGCTCCAAAGTAGGGGGCCTGCCCGTAGGAATATGGGGAACAGTGTGGATCAGATCCAAATACGTCGTGCACAGGAAGAGCGTTTGAGTGCTGCAGAAGCTGCGTCTGGTGAGGACCGTGTGTTGCGGCAGTATGCGGATTGGGAGGTCAAAACTCAGGGGAGGATTGAACAGAACCAGTTGGTGCGTGGGATAAACCATGTCCAGGCGAGGAATGATGAGACGCTGGAAAAGCGTCGTGCACGTCTCGCTGAGGTTCTTGCGGGGGAGATGGCTGGATACGAGGATGAGCTGCAGAATATGAATGAGTCGCAGATGCAGAGGCGCGACCGTATTGCAAACCTTGCCCTTGCCCTGCGTGCAGAGAGAGAAGAAATCCGCAGAAGCTTTGCCCTCTCCCAGAAGGAGCGTGCCTTCCGTACCAACTGCCCGCAGGTTATTGAAGCAAAAGCGAAGGCAACCCTCCTCCAGGTCGTTGCCGACAGGGAACAGCAGCTTCACCGCAATGCAAGCACCATTGCGCGGACCAAAGAGGAGACAGCGTACTACGACGACCTCTGGGAGGAGGAGAGACGCAAGAAGGAGGCACGGAATGTGCATGACAAACAGAGGCAGCGGGAGATCAAGCAGTCGCTGCAGTACAACCTCAAGATTCAGAGCGATGCGGTGAAACGGTCGCGCGCAAACCTGGCAGAGGAGGAGAGGGTGGAAGGAGAGGCATTCCGCGAGCAGCTGCGTCAAGGTGCCCTGGAGGACGCAGAAAACGACCGTGCACGGCGTGAACGTCAGCACGCCCTCGGCAGGCAGAACAAACTATACAACGATGAGCTCGAGCGTATGAAGGAAGAAGAAAAGCAGCGTGACCTCGACGCTGACAAAGACTTCCTCCAAAACCTCCTCAACCGCGTCAAAGAAGACGAAGACCGCGAAAAGGTCATCAAACAACAGTCCCGCGAGGCTGCCGTAGCACACATGAAAGACGTCGAAAAGCAAATGATGAACGCTGCCGGCGCAGAAACAGAGCTTGACCGCCTATGGCTTGTAGAGTCCAACAAAGAGTGGGACAAAAAAGAGGCCCGTTGGAAGAGTGATCAAGAAAAGCGTGACAAACTGCTGTGCAACACCTACGAAGGGCGTGGACAGCAGGTTCTCGCAAACCGTGAAGTGAAAGCAAAGAAGAAGGAAGCAAAAGAATCGGAACGTGACGAAATGATTCAAGAGATCGAAGGGTTGCAACGCAAAGAGAAGGAGGCAGCACAGCAGCGTTATGAGCAGGCGAAGAACTATCAGAAGTGTCTTGTCGCTCAGGGGAGACAGAAGAAGGTATGGCCAGAAAATTCACAAAAAACGAAAAAATAGTTTATTTCATCTCTGGGGAATCTTACGTAAAAAGAAACGACTTTAAGAAAACGGAGCTGTATCGGTGGCAACTGTGCTCCAGCAATTTAACGAAGAAAAAAATGAGGCCTTCTCGTGAGTGAACTTATGGACAGAGGAGATTGCACAACTGTGGCAACACAACCGAGGCAACTACACTACTCCAACAATTTATCAAAAAGAAGAAGAAGTCACACAACAACAACAACAACACAACACAGGAGGACGACACAGCAGAACAGCAAGGCCGTGGCATGGAGATGCTTGCCTACAAAATGGCTGAAAAGGAGTACAACGAAAAGGTGCAGAAGGAGATTGAAGAGATTGAGTCCAGGTATGTGAAGAGAGATGCTTCAAGACAACCAACGCATAAGAGAACGACGTACAGTCATTTTTGCTTTTTTTTTTTTTTTCCATTTTTTTCCACTTGACTGTCATTTTGAGGGGAAAAAGGGGGTCAAATACTTCAAGTTCCATAAGCAATCCGAAAAGAGTACTTCAAGTACTTTGGGCATGTTTTATTAAAAAAATCTCTTATTCTCCAACAGAAAACCTGCAAAATTCAAGCATCTACCCCTGCAATCGTCTCGGAGAGCATTCTGATATGCGGGACATTTTTTGTATTATCAAAAACCCCCCCTACGGAAGATCCGTCTTCGTGCTGCCTGCTAGGTGCGTATTCAGAAAGTGCTTCCCCTTTTTTCTTAGGTGGTGTGAACCGTGAGTAACGTTCTTTCCTCTTTTCAAGTTTTCCTCTTCAGGGGACGCTGCTGGTTTGGACAAAAAAAAAACTTCATCTGTTCTTACTGGGGGGGGGCGAATAAGAGATGTGGCATCTCTTATTAGGCGAACGGACGAGCCAGAAATAAAAAAAATTTTTTGGGGGGAAAAAAGCAAAAAGACATTTTCGCCGGAGGCAAAAAAAATATTTTGTAGGGGAGCCTATACCGGTAATTTTGGCTCCTTTTGATTTTAAATTGAAATTTCTAAGTCTTTTTTGACCTACGACCCCGGCAATGCATTTTTTGGGACTCTGTGGACGCAAATGAGCAAAAATTTAAACAAAATGCTGCCCGTTGGCACATTTAAACGCACATTTTGTTGAAAATTGTCATTTTGCACTGGATTTGCCTTTGCCATTTTCGATTTTTTTCGATTTTTTCAAAAAAAAAATTTTTTTTTTTTGAGCCCAAAACACCCCCACAAGGCCAATACCACCACACAGAGGTGGTTTTTAGGTGTTTTTGTGTAAAAAAACACAGTTTTTTTGGTATGATTTTTTTCATATGTTGCAGCTAAAAAGTGTCCTTTTTAACCTGGGAGTGACAGGTACCTACTTAAGAAGTAAAATTCTGGCACTTTTCAGAGGATGTTCACCAGTCGCCTACTCAAAAAGTAAAATTCTGGCACTTTTCAGAAGATGTTCACCAGTCGCCTACTCAAAAAGTAAAATTCTGGCACTTTTCAGAGGATGTTCACAAGTCGCCTACTCAAAAAGTAAAATTCTGGCACTTTTCAGAAGATGTTCACCAGTCGCCTACTCAAAAAGTAAAATTCTGGCACTTTTCAGAAGATGTTCACCAGTCGCCTACTCAAAAAGTAAAATTCTGGCACTTTTCAGAAGATGTTCACCAGTCGCCTACTCAAAAAGTAAAATTCTGGCACTTTTCAGAGGATGTTCACCAGTCGCCTACTCAAAAAGTAAAATTCTGGCACTTTTCAGAAGATGTTCACCAGTCGCCTACTCAAAAAGTAAAATTCTGGCACTTTTCAGAGGATGTTCACAAGTCGCCTACTCAAGAAGTAAAATTCTGGCACTTTTCAGAAGATGTTCACCAGTCGCCTACTCAAAAAGTAAAATTCTGGCACTTTTCAGAGGATGTTCACAAGTCGCCTACTCAAAAAGTAAAATTCTGGCACTTTTCAGAGGATGTTCACCAGTCGCCTACTCAAAAAGTAAAATTCTGGCACTTTTCAGAAGATGTTCACCAGTCGCCTACTCAAAAAGTAAAATTCTGGCACTTTTCAGAGGATGTTCACCAGTCGCCTACTCAAAAAGTAAAATTCTGGCACTTTTCAGAAGATGTTCACAAGTCGCCTACTCAAGAAATAAAATTTGGGTACTTTTGGGAGGATGTTCATTGGTCACCTACCCAGGAAGTAAAATTCTGGTACTTTTGGGAGGATGTTCAGTGGTCACCTACCCAGGAAGTAAAATTTGGGCACTTTTGGGAGGATGTTCAGTGGTCACCTACCCAGGAAGTAAAATTCTGGTACTTTTGGGAGGATGTTCATTGGTCACCTACCCAGGAAGTAAAATTTGGGTACTTTTGGGAGGATGTTCAGTGGTCACCTACCCAGGAAGTAAAATTCTGGTACTATTCCTTGAGGAACTGTACGGTTTATGTGGCGCTGTGAGCCATTTTGCTCTATTTTTTGATGTTTTTACATCTAAAGGTCGAAAAATGGCTCAAAAGTGCCTGAAACCCGGCGGAAAGTGATTTTTGGTGTGGAATATAGGGTAGTTTCACATATTTTTGGGTTTTTTTGCCGAAAGGCGCCAAATTTTCCGAGCCAAATGAAGGAATAGCCGGTGCATAGGCCCCCCTATATTTTGACCACTTTTTTGCCAGACCGGGTAGACAGGGTAAAATTTCAAAAAAAAATTTCAAGATAAAACCCTGGCGCATGCAAAAAAAAAAAAAAAAAATACCCCCAAAATCTCAACCTGATCTCTTATTCGGCCCTGATCTCTTATTCACCCCTGATCTCTTATTCGCCCCCCCCCAGTAAGAATGTATTCATCTTTGTTCTCTTTTTTTAAAAGTCTGATATGTTCTCTGTTTTGACCTGCGTTGTTTATTAAGCAACGTTCTTGAGGGTGACGTGGTGACTGGGCAAGGAGGCTTAAGTCCTAGCACCAAACTATTTTATTTTTCTGATCCAAGAAAAGAAAAGCCCCCCCTTGAGGCACTGCTATTTCCTCGGCGAGTTTCTTTACAACCGGGGGGAGGAGAAAAAAAAAAAACTAGAGTGGAGCTCATCCTCGACCATTCAAAAACAAAATCGAAGATTTTTTTAAACAAAAGGGTGTGGGTGCAAAAAATCAAAAAAAAACTACACAATTTCCCCCAAAACACCCTTTTTTGACAACCTTTTTAGGGGTTCTCTGTATACTCTCGTATGTTTTGTGTTCAACAAAAGACCTTCAGTTTTACCCCCCACAGTAACACACATGTCATTAGACATGATTTTAGATTTTTTTTTTTATAGATACAACAAACCCACTGTCAAAGAACAAAGGAATGTGTGGTGTGAGAAGTGTCACCCACTTTGTGAAAGGTGAATGCATGATCTACACCAAACGGCATTTTCTTTACAACACCGAGCAGCAAATTGAGGAATAACACTATACAATGCAATAAAGGCACAACCATGAAGAGAATACCAAATAGTAATGTGTCAGGCTTTCAAAAAAGGGGGGCATGTTTGCGCCGATTATGTTATTTTATTTTTTTCATAAAAAATAAAACTTTACTTCTGTAAAGTTTTACCCCCCCTTCTTTTGGGGATGAGGTGTGGTGGGGTAGTTTTTTTTCCTTCATTGAGATGTATAGAAGAGGCTTGAGTTCATCTTTCCCCTTTCTTGGTACACTGTCACAAGCAGGCTTTGTATTTCAAGTCAATCTTTCTTTTTCCCCCGCTTCTTTCATAACAATCAAAAAAAGACGTTAACACAAGAAAACCCCACCCTTCCACCCTCTCTCAGTTCTGTTCTTCTGACTTACAAAAGGAAAAAAAGGCGATGGAAAAGAAACCCTGTTACAACTCCCTCTGGGGTATGTGGTTATGATGTTTTTTTATCTAACTCAGTGAAATAAAACTCGTGTAATTTTGCGGATTACTCACAAAAATGAGTGATAAAATATGCCCTTTTTGTCACTCAATTTGAACCTAAAATGCGTAGGCGAGTGAAAAAAAGTATCACTCAGTGAAAAAAAGCACTTTTTCATCACTCCCCTTAAACACACTCAAACACTGCCAAAAACGAGGAAGGATAGGATACATGACACTTACGGATACCAAGTCTCAGCGGGTATGAGAAGCAAGGAGGTGTACAAGAATAAATGGGACGAGTTCTTGCGGCTTTCAAACCTCCGTAAAGCCATCCAGCTTGGGCGAAGAACATTTCGCTGTCTACTTTTATCATCCTCGCACTGTGCGAAACCTGGCAACGAGCACATGCTGGACTACTCACAGCATGTACACAAGTACCTGGAAATTGAGACCAGGCGTATCCCAGGTTGACCTCTCATTGAAGACGACGTCGAAAAATGAGCAACAGAAGCAGGCCTTGGCCTTCACACCGAGTGACCTGGTCCGCTTCGTGTGACACGGCCTCAAAAACGACACGTACTGGCTTGTGAGGAAGTCCTGCATCTCAGTAAGGTTCTTCGGTGGATTGCGTACTGCGATCTTTTTTCTTGCTTTTAATTAGGCACCCAAATCCTCACGGGTACCTCAAAACACCTCATACCCCTGCCAAACATAGTATTTCGTAACAAAAAGGGCATATTATATACTCACTTTTATAGGTAATCCGCAAAATTAAACTCGTTTATTTCCCCGTTAGATAAAAGATCGTATCTGATTCAAAAAGCGCACTTCATTCACCTCGGGTGGTGTGCTTCAGAGTTGCATGCTCCATGGCAACTCGCTGCGCTCGTTACCATGAACCATTTTAGTACACTCGCTGCGCTCGTGTACTAAAATCGGCAACTCTGAAGCACACCACCCTCGGGTGAAATAAAGTGCACTTTTTGTCATCAGATAAATAACTATTTTCTCTTTTGTCTACTACAAAAAAAAGCAGGGGGTATTTTTTCTTGTCTTCGCGTTCTGTGTGGTGTGTTGTCCGCCGCAGCCACGTTGTACGACGAAAAAGGTTGGTATGGCGTAGTGTCTCCAACCGGATGGGGGTGCTATTCGCTTCTGTATTGGTGGTGTATGGTGTATGGTGTATGGTGTATGGTGTATGGTGTATGGTGTATGGTGTATGGTGTATGGTGTATGGTGTATGGTGTATGGTGTATGGTGTATGGTGTATGGTGTATGGTGTATGGTGTATGGTGTATGGTGTATGGTGTATGGTGTATGGTGTATGGTGTATGGTGTATGGTATGGTGTATGGTGTATGGTGTATGGTGTATGGTGTATGGTGTATGGTGTATGGTGTATGGTGCTTGCTTGTGTGACATACTTCGGTGCCGTGTTGAAATTTCTGAGAGTAGAATTAGGTTATCTACAGTTTTGCTGTGCATTTCATTGTGCATGCAGAGGCACTGTGAAGCGAGCGTTGAGGTTATCGTATCCAACATTGTCCCCTTTGATGGTTTTGTTTTTGCCGTGCACTGCTCAAATCTGCCCCGGCACCTTTCCCCACTTTTCATCAAATATTTCTTCAGACAGTGTCCTTTTTTATGTGCGACAAGGACACCACCAAATATGAATACTCTTTAGCCCAACGCTGTGCTGCTGAAGCCTTGGGTGTGGGCATCATTGTGAAGGGCGGGTGCGGGGCTGTGTGCGCAGCACGGTACGTTACACCGGCACACCCTATCAGCCCCTTGGGGATTGCCTCTCTGTTCGGGGCAAGTGTAACTGCAGCTGTGTACGCTACACGGGACGTTAGTGGTGCACATCTGAACCCTGCTGTCACTGCGTCCTTTGCAGTGTTCCGCCCAGATGCTTGCCCGATGCGTGACGTTGTGCCGTACTGGGGGGCACAGCTCTTTGGCGCCTTCGTTGCAGCAGGGTTGAACTATATGTTGTATTCCCCAGCAATCCGAGCAACAGAGATCAGAGAAGGAGTGACACGTGGCGCAAAAGGAAGCTGGACGTCGTATGTAGGTGCCTTCGGGTTGGTGCCTAACAAAGGCTTGCTTGGGGTGCGTGGTGCGATGGTGGGTGAGACTGCGATGACTGCGGCGTTGCTGTTTATTATCTTTGGGTTCACGGATCAGGAGAAGAGCGTGCCAGAGGACATAGCACCGTGCTTGATCGGCATGTCTGTCACAGTGCTTGCAGCGCAGTACGGTGCAGTAACAGGTTGTGGGATGAACCCCGCCCGCGACCTGGGTCCACGTCTCGTAACTGCGCTCACCGGGTGGAAGAAAGCTGCCTGGTCACCTGGGTGGTATGTGTACACAGCTGGCCCAATGGTTGGAGGTCTCATTGGTGCAGCTGCGTACACCTCGCTATTCACTGGAAGGGCTGTCGCAAAAGAATCGTGAAGGAAATGTGGAATTCTGTAGTCTGGATGCGATTCAAGGGGAAGAGAGTGGCAAAAGTCTTAGCCCTCTTAAGAAATGTTGTGTGGTTGGGTAGGGGAGGTGAGCGGGGGAGAATTATTCCGTAGGGTATTGTATTGTATTGTTGGTGACGGGAAATGTTGGGCTTTAAAAAAATGGGAGAACTTCAAGAGAATGGATGATGGGTTCGACGGCCACTACCCTTCACAGGCAGTCAGGCGTATTTTTTTTGCCCCTCTGAATTCTGCTTCTTTTTTACACCTTCTGTTGGCTGCAGGGTATTTTTGTGCTTTCATCCCGGATGGCATCGTACAGTGGGTCACTCGGAGATGCCCGCATCAACAACTTAATCCCCCCCTTTTTTTCACACAACACGCCGAACAACACCTTCCCCCTTTACCTCCCTCTCCAGTAATCCTTGGGGGGATTTTTTTTTCTTTTCCTTCCCATTGGGATTGGGGGTTTATTAACAATGGGACTTGGGTGTTGCAAGCACCGACAAGGGAGAGGGGGATCTTCTGCAGCGTCGTCAAGCCAGCAGGCAGGCGGGCGCAGACGTGACGGGGAGGACGAGCTTCAGGGGCGACAACCCGGTTTGGCAGGGCCGGTCCCCTCGGGGACGTTGGTGGTGGTGTCAGCGGAGACAACACTGCGAGAAGATATGGACGGGCATGCGTGGTGGTCGATTGGGAGACACCTGGCACCATTTGGGGGGCAAACAGGAAAGGTGGTCAGATCTGCGCAGGGTCTGACGTACATTGAGTTTGTAAACAAAAACGATGCAACGCCTGCCGAGCATGCTGAGCCAGAACCGGCTCCAACCATCACCCCTGAGAGTGTCGTGCTCACAGAAAGTCATAGTGCAGAGAACGTCGCGGGTAGTGGTGGTGGTGGTGGGTGTGGGGCTACTCCCTGGTTTGAGGAAGAGACTCGAGTGGCAGATACAAGTTGGCGTGCAGCTGACCTAACAGTAGTACGCCTAACCGTCCCGAACACCTTCCTACAGCTCGCATCAGAGTCGCAAGCGACGGAATTGAATGTGTAATGGGTGAGAAAAGAAAAATTAAAATCAGATTTTTTTTTACCGTGTTTCTAGCCAAGCCTAGCTTTTTGGTGTTTTTTTTTTGGGGGTTTGAAGTGATGGGGGTGCTTGGTGTGAGGCATTGTCTTTAAGGGGTGATAATTTGGCGCATTTTTAAAAATATTTTTTTCTTTTCAAGCAAAACCAAAAAAAAAAAAAAATGCGGGACAGTGAAGAGAGGACAAGCATAATGTGAAAAATGTGCACGAGAGGTGCATTCATCCCCCAAGTTTGTCTACGTTATGTTCTAGCTTTCAATATATTCCATTCTTTGAAAATGGAAAGAGAATTTAAAAAAACACACACAAACTACCCATAGAAACTTCATTGAGGGGCTCCTTTTCATCCCCTCTTTTATTTAAGGTGACTAAGCACGAGAGGCTTAGGTTCATCTTATAAACTTTTCTTTTTCGTCAGTGCCTGCGTCCCTGAGGCGTTTGCACTATCAACTTCACTTTCTTTTTCTTTATTTGTGATCAAGGTGGCTATCAATATGAGGCTTAGGTTCATCTTGTAGACTTTTTAGTGTCTTTGCGTCCAATGTACGGTGAGGCGTTTGCACTTTCAACCCCCCTTTTCTTTTTCTGATCAAAACGTTGTTCTTTTTGTAAGGTGACTATGATTCATCCAACTTTGTTTATTACCTCACCCGCCCCTAAGTCGTTCCTACCAACTCCCTTCCCGTTTTATTTTCTTTTATTTTTAGTTGCCTGGCTATGCATGGCATAGCTCCCACGAACACGCCCAAGCACGTAGTAACCGACATGCAGAGATACCTGCTGGACGTCACCACCGCAGTAGATGATCACCTGTCCTCGCGGACGACCACAGCGCCTGCACGCCACCCATGGCGTATGGACTTTGAAGTGTTCGATGCGCCCCCATACCAGGAGGCCATCTACCGGCAGCTCGCCCCTTTCTTTGGGAAGGACGATGATCCGAGATGCAAGCAGAAGCGCCGCGAACTGAAGCAAATGCTCCTATGGGCCTCCTCCCTGAAATGGAGCACCGCCAACCTGCCTGTGACATGCGTGGAACTTGCCATTGACCTGGAAATTTTCCACAGGATCTACGTTCTCCGGCCAACCTCTAACATTAGAGAACGGGCCGCCGCCTTGCGCACATTGCTCAACAAGCTTCACCGCCTGTGCAAAGCCCTTGGGATTCAAAACCCATTTCCCGCATCTGCCATCTCCTCCTCACGGGGCCTCCGGTCCATTGGCGCGCCCGGACTTATTGGCTACGACCGTCGCCCAGTTTTTACGTATCCGCGCTACACTATGCACATGCTCGAACACGTCATCGTACGTGCCAAAATTACGAACTCCGGCTGGGGAAATGACATCATCCCTGACAACAAACTTGTAGAAGCCAGCGCAGCTGAAGCTGTGCGATAACGAATATGATAAGGTGACTGAGCACGAGAGGCTTAGGATCATCTTATAAACTTTTCTTTATTTTTAAGTGCCCTGCGTCCTCCGATGAACGGTGAGGCGTTTGCACTCCCAACTTCTTTTTTCCCCCCAGTATTTTTTGCATGGCTGGTGTTCACCACGGTACAGCCGGTCATGTACCAAAGGTACACTGTTCACGAGAGGGTTTTGTATTTCAACTTTTTGGAAAAAGGCAACATATTTTCTTTATTTAAAGTGGTAAGGTTGTCTGCATAGCAAAAACTGCAACAACTTTACTAGATTTTTTTACGCTTCTTGCAGAGAGAACCACCGGAAGACAACGTGGAGAGGGGGGTAACGTGGAGTACGTATCACCATCGTTGTATGCGGTGTACCTGTGCTGGCTGTACATCTGTAGGAAGTACCAAACAATAGGGTCAAAATTCTCTAGCATAATGAGCACTATCCAAAGACATCTGCCAACATTAAGGGAATACTGACCGATTTTTCTACAAAAGAAAACTAAAAAAGGCAATCTTTTTTTTCTTGCAGCTTTCTTCTTATTCTTCTTCTTTTCTAAAAAGAGGGGAGAACACACTGTTGCAACATCGATTTTTTTTTTCCTTCACTTTTTGACTTCTTGTTCTCTCTTCTGTTGCATCATGAATGCTTTTTGTTAGGTGTTGTCAAGACCAAAAAAAAAATTACGTTAGGCTCAACAGAGGCTTACGTTCATATTTACCAGCCTGCTCTTTCTTTATTAAGTTCAAAGAAGTGAATGTGTGTGTATTGCACGCAAGGCATATTCGTCCCCCCAACCATTCTTTCTTTCAGTGATTGTGACCAACGGTGGCTACGCATATGAGCTTCATGCTGAGGTGTATCTAAAAAACCCTTTTCTATAAGGTTTTATAAGGTGACTAAGCACGAGAGGCTTAGGATCATCTTATAAACTTTTCTTTTCTTTTTGCACGATACCGACCCTCCCCCGTGAAATTGTCCCCCCCCCCCCCCAAAACCGGTATTTTGCCCCGACGGACAATTTCAAGGAAGTCGCAGGGACAACCTTTGCTCCCCCTTCTTCACACCAAAACGGCCATCCCCCTACAGTACGAGAAATTGTCCCCCTTTTTGCCGTACGTGATATTGTCCCCCTCACTTTTTCCCCCAGGGGGGACAATTTCACGGGGGAGGGTCGGTAAAAAAAAAAACACACATTTTCTCTGTTTCCCCTTCCCATAGATCCCTTCCCTTCTCCCTACAGTTTTTTTTTTTTTTGTGAAAAGTCTTCAAGAGAGAGAGTACCCTCCCCCTCCATTTGGTCGCTGTATTGTTGTGCTTAGTGCATGAGGTGCTTAGCATGTTGTAAGGGAAAATAGGCAATGATGGTCACATGGTCACCGTGTAGTTGGAAAGTGAATAAGGGGGGTGGGGGGTGTGAGGTAGCTCATTGCTTTTTTTTTGGGGTTAGTGGGGTGGTACTTCAGTAGTGTTCTGTGGAAAGAAAAATGATGATACATACAAATTCACCCAGATTCGTCATTTTTTTTCATTTTTCAAGTATTTGTTTTTTTTTGTGCTTTTTTGTGTAGCTTACTGCGAAAACGAATGAACAGGTCTGTTGTCGTGGGATGGAGCCACTCCGCCCCCCTCCGACTCCTCTCCCGTCATTAGACAGTATTGGGTGACAATGTCTTTCCAAAAAAAAAGCTTCTCTCTCTCGTTTACCCTTCTTTAAAAACCCCACGAACCCATACCACTATTCTCAGCACATTTTTTTCTACACAAAAACAAAAAAAACACACACACTGAGGGTATTCCACAGTTTGGTATCTTCCCCTCCACTCCCCTCTCCTCTCCCCACCCTACTCGCAATGGGTTGTGGGGCGAGTGGGCTGTCTGATGTTCGCAATGACAATAAATGCGACAATTTAGAGACACGCTCCCGCAGCCCCCGACACATGAAGGAGGTCGGCGGGACGAAGCAACGGGGCCAGCGATCCGAGACTGAAGGTATGACGGTGTAAGCGTTTGCCTCATTGCCCCTCCCGTTTTCTTTTTTCCAGCAGTTTTTGGTGACATCGCCTGAAAAATACCAGCATTTAATTTCTACTTTATCAAATCAATCCCCTCCCGTTTTTATTCTTAATGATCCACTTTGGGGTCAAAAAGCCCTATCCCACAACGCAGGCTGTTACAGGATGAACATCTACACCATACTATACATTTTTCAATACGAGCTCTACGTCACGCATCTTGCCAACCTTTCTCTCTGGGGGATTTCAATAACCCCCATGGAGAAGCAGATTGCTTCTGCATCCACCTATGCCACACGGTGAAACACTTTTTTTTTCTCTTTCTTTCACCTACATCAACCCTCTACAGTTGCGTTGGACTTAAAGGAAAAGCTTGACATGCTTGTTGCAAGGCTTGTGTTGGAAGAGGAACAGGACCTGCTCTTCGGTGCCTTCGGTGGCAACAGTGTCAACGGCTTCGCCAGCCGCGCCTCCAAAACCGCCGCCAACAGCCTCTCCACGAAAGAGATCAACACCCACTCCTCCGTCCTCACCATCGAGACACCCTTCGAGAAGGACGTGCTCTCGCCCCTCTCCGCCACCTCCAAAGGGTGCAAATGCAACGAAGAGTCCTGGACGGAGAAGCTCTTAAAACAGGAGTGCGCAATGTATGCTTGTGATGGTTTTTTTTTTCTCCCTCCCGAAAGAAGTTCTTGGGTCGCAGAACTCAAAGGGGGGGTAACGGAGCCCCCCTGGTTCGCAGAATCTTTATCAACTCTTTCTCTCGGTGCGCCTAGTAGATTTTCACAACCGCCTCTTTATTGGATACTTCCTCCCTCCGCAATGTGCGAAGGTCTCAGTCACGTAAGCAATAGGCCCAAATGTACATATGCAGGCCCCTGAGGGGTCAGCAGAACCTATATAAGTGGCCCAGGGCCAAGGCTCTGCATATCACATATATGGTACACCATGAGGTACCCTGGTATGCATCCCTGAGGGACATACAACGGCTCAGTCACATACATAATAGGCCCAAATCTACATATGTATACCCCTGAGGGGTCAGCCGAACCCACTAAATCGGTACAGGCCGTGGGCCCTGCATATGCAATATGTTGTATCGTATGAGGTATGGTACTTTATATCTCAGAGGGATCTCTAACTTGTGATATAAGTACAGTGTGCTCCAAATTATGCATGTGGAAGCGTCTAAGGGATCATACGAGCTGATATAATGAAGCTAGGCCATAGGCCCTGTGTGTTACGTGCGTACCGCCATACGTACCGGGATTAGGCATTGAGATGCCTATAATATGCACTACTACACATGCACGAGAAAACATATTCATTGGAGCCTGTAGCAAAGGTGTAGTCATACCATAGGTCTGCCTCCCCTATTTCACACGACATGCACGACGATACGCAAGGCTGATAATGATAGAACACTGCAGATACACATGGGCATTGACGAGATAGGACAGGCACCGGCGGATGTAGTATATAACATTCCTACTGCTTGTTTCAAATCCCTACGCACTATCACGTCGTCATTTACACACATTCTGTCCTGACACATTGTTTGGTATTGTGCATCGGAGGTATTGTCTGGATTATGTGGTGTATGTATAGAGTGGGTACCATGGAGGAAGGTAGATGTGAAAAAGGTAGGGAGTCCTCTTACAGTAAGGGAATTTCATGTACCGTACTTTTCGTAGTTTTAATGACAAATGAGTGCAGTGACCAGCGACGCTCCTAGAATGCTGTCCATGTCGGCGTTCTTGGTTGCGCTTGCGATCGCTGGCGATGCTGGCCCTCTTTGGTCCTTTATTAGGACCGTTGTTGGAACTTTTGAATTGCAGAGCAGCAGTACCATCTGCCATGCAATGAGGCGTTTTAGCACCTTCAATTTCCTTTGTTTTGTTCTGTGTGGTCTCTTGTCTCCGGGCACTTCACTTCGGTGCCGTGCGTTGCGTTGCGCTGCTTCCTCTTCTGCGCCTTGGGGAGGTGCTACCTCCGTTGTGAGGTTCCCGTCCAGCGTGAAGGGGTCTGTTGCGTCTTCTCGGGTGAAGAGTTTCATGACCGTCGTCTTTCAACACCGCTGTGTGTCGCTGCCTTCTTGCATGTGAAGCCGTGTTGGTTTGGTGTGGCTACTACCACACCACAGCTAGCAGGATCGCCTTTTTCGTCTACCTTTCCAGTGTTCCAGATCTCCTTCGTACATGCTTGGTGCTTTGCTGGATTCCTTACTTTTGTTTTGCGCAACACTCCGGGGGTTCGATAACCCACGGAGTGTCAGTGCCTGCGTCCCAGAGAGGCGTTTTGCACTGTCAACTTCACTGTTGTTTTCCCCCCCAAAACACAATACCCTGCACAGGTGTCTCGAAGAGTTCTCCTACGGTGACTCCCTCCGCATCCTCTTCTGCAGCCACGCCTTCCACAAGGACTGCATAGACGAATGGTTCACGCGCTCGCGAACCTGCCCCTTCTGCTTGCAAGACATCACCACCCTGCCCAGACCGGAGGACCTCCCAGAGAGCAAAACCACTCTACCCTACAGCCCCTTCCAAGCCCCGCTTCCTATAAGTTTAGAAGCAGAAAGTCCGTTGAAACTGCTCTAGTCATCATAGGTCCGATGTGGGGAAGGGGAAGCCGAGGGAAAAGATCGTTTTGAAAAAGAAGCCTTTGGCAAAAAATTGGACAGTGGAGGGTGGCAACTACACTATTCCAACAATTTTTCTTTTTCTTTTCAGCTTGATTCTTGGTCGGCAGCAATGTTTGCCTAAAGAGCTCATGTTTGCCATTTTTTTGTCATATTTGTTAAAAGTTACCTACCGTAGGTCTATACGATGGTTGGGGGGGAGGACAACGCTTTGCGGACACCTTGTGGTGCTTGGAAACATTCACAGTGCCATTTCTTTGGTCTGAAGCGTATGCGGGATTGGGGGGGAGTGAGTCGACAATGGTTTATCACTGTTGTAGAACACTGTTTTGCGTCTGTAGATGCGTTTTTTTATTTCTTTTTTGCACTTTTCAACTTCTATATTTGTCACGTTTTTCAGCACCCCATAATACTCACCCCTTTCCTTTTCTCCCCAATCTGAATTAGACTAAGTTATTTTTTTCAACTTAACTCTAACAGAAACCCTGATTCTTTTTTTTGCAGTATTCATCACGTCTTTGTTTCCGCCACACGGAGACCCAGTGACTGTTGTCCGGTGAAGCGTACTGCATTTTTTTTTATAGATGCCTTGTGCCTGGAAGCCCAGTCATCTTTCAAAAAAATAATTTTTATATTTTTCTGCAACTTCTTTGCTTTTTTTGGGTTCTCGTTAATGAGCAAAGGGCTCGTTCAGGGAATCGTGGTGTCAGTCTAAAAAGAAAAAGTGGAAAATGGTGCAAAATATGTCTTGCTTAAAGGGACTGAAGTGCCTTTGTAAAGAGATTGAGGTCCTGCGGTTTCAGCGATACTCAAAAAAACAAATCACAAAATCCTTTTTTGTGGGTTTGTTCAAAACGCTCATTTATTTTTCTTCTAGAGGTACACCACCATGAGAGGGCTTTGTTCAACTTTTGTAGGTGTAGTGCAGAGAGTTTAAGATTGTCTTTTTTTTTTTTTTTTTTTTTTGCACTTTCAACCACGGATACTGACAGATCTGGGAGAAAAAAATGAAAACCCATGATTCACAACTTATTCCCAGATCTGGCCAGATCTAAGAATTAGTTATCACATCTTGGTGTGTTCCGGGGTATCGGAAAATACAAGTTTTCACCAATCTTCACCAATCTTCACAAGTTTTCACAAGTTTTCACAAATTTTCACAACATAATATTTGCCATTTTTTTTGTGAAGATTTGTGAAGAGTTGTGAAGAGTTGTGAATAGTTGTGAAGAGTTGTGAAGAGTTGTGAATTGAAATGAAAATTTGGATGAAAAAAACACAGGTGTTGTGAAGAGTTGTGAACAGTTGTGAAGAGTTGTGAAGAGTTGTGAATTGGGGAAAAAAAGGGGGGGTTTTTTTTTCCAGGGGGTTTTGCAGGACTGGTCAGGTCAAGTGTGCTGTGCAAAAAAGGAGGGGTAACAAAAAAGTGTTAAGCAGAGAAAAGAACCGGGGGTGCCACAGGATGGATCCTGTAAAAAAAAGGAAAAAGGGAAAAAGGAAAAGGCCTTTTTATTTCTGTGTATTCCCTAACATTTTTTTTTTTGTGTTCAAAAGCTGAAGTAGAAGGTACCAAATGTTCACACGAACATCAGTTTCACGACATTCACCCACCATGTAAAGGGAAATCACTGAAGATGTCCACCCTTTTGAATACAACTGTATGATTCTTAGGACTGAAACAGGGTTAATGTCAGAAACTGTCTACTGAAGTTTCAATTTGTGCATAAAACACTTTTTCCAAAACATGCACACCATAGAAAAAGAGATGGGAACATTTTTGTTTAATCCCTCGCCATGTACTTTCAATTCATTGAAGAATGTATACTGGGGGGGGGGCTAATAAAGTATACGGTGCTAATAAAGTATACGGGGGTAATAAAGTATACGGTGCGGAAACCCATTTTGAGCGTGGAAATCTGTGAAATAAAGTATACGGTTTTTGTGTACATTTTTCTTACTAAAAAAATTTTCCAGCAAGTTTTGCACAAAAAATCGAAAAATTTTTTTTTTGATTTCGGTGGTCCGGATTCTGTGCGTGCTGTGATGGGGTCACTTTGCGCTGAGAAACGAGTATTTTTGACCTAAAACGCGTGTATCAGTTTTTACACGATTGGTGCTGATGGGGTTCAGATTTGTGAAAATTTAAGTCACCAAAAAATTGTTCATTTTTCCACATTGACCCCACCACTGGCTGGGATTGGCCCAAAAATGCCAATGGTGGTGTTTTCGCGAGGTTTCGGCTACTAGAAACCCCAAAATAACAGTGATTTTTTTTTTCTTCCACTTTTCGTTTTTTGGCCATTTAAGCAGTAATTCCCGCCGAATAAAGTATACGTATACTTTAATAGCTCCCCCCCAGTATGTTGGAATACCTTTTTTTTTATTATGAGCATTCTTGGCCTGACCAGCCTGTAAAAAAGACCTGTAAAAAAAAAAATAGAAGCCCCCCTTTTTTTTTATTTTTATTTTTGAACCTAATTCATTTTTTTCAGTTCCGTCTCCACACAACGGGCGGATTCCGAAAATGCAAATGCCGGTGCTTTCGCACGCGCATTTTCATGTTTTCAGGATCAGGGAGAGAAAATCTGAGTTGTGGGATTTACCTGGTCCCCTTTACCTTACACTCATTTTGACCAACACCAAGAACTTGGCCATTTCGGCAAAGTGACCCCGCCACAGCGCGGACGGATTCCGGAAATGCCAAATGCGGCATGTTTTGGGGCTGAAAACTAACTTTTTTTCCAGGGAAAAAATTTGCTTCCGGATGTCGGAATTTGCCAAGGTTCAAGTGTGCCAAAAATAAATAATTTCTTCACCCCCGGAATGGTACGCGAGGTTCAGCATATGGCGGATGTGTATAAAGTGTTTTACAGTGGTTCAGATCAAAGAGCCACAAAGATCACGGCCGTGCAGCCCCGAACACCGAGGACTCTGACACGCTTTTGGTGCAATCTTGCGAGCGTCTACTCGGAGGTTTATTCCTTCCCCGCGATTGTACTGGGGGATGACCGCCGGGCCGTCCGGAGGAATTGTTGGCTTGATGAGGACATCCCGCGCTGCGAACTTGCGTTGGTGGAGCAGAGCGTAACGCATGTTACGATGCACACCCCCGCCCCCATCGCCAAAGAATGCTGTGACTGGAAGGGTGAAGAAGAGTCCCTTGCTGCTGTCCCCAGTTTTTTGGCACAGGGAAAATACAAAGACTACCTCCCGCGCAGGGGTGCCAGGAAAAAAGACGGTTCCAGCGATCCCAAAACCCACCCACGAGACCTGTCATCTGCCTTGGGTCGAATCAAAGAGGGAGCCTTCAGAGCCCTCCTCATAGTTCTTCGAGAGATTGACGAGTACTCTTCGTTTGCTGATGAAGTGCTTGACATAGAACTTCCGCATGATTTTACCCCAGGCACTTCAGAGGGCGTTTGTTCCACCATACGCAAGGTGATTACGACAACCGGCCATCAGCGGATAACAAATGAAGTCCTTCGTGCAGTGTGCGTGCTACGTCGTGGTACTGCCGTACCAACGGAGGAAGAGAGAGAGGAAATTGAGTGTGATTTTGGGGACCTTTTTACAAAACAGGCCCGGGACTATTGCAATAATCCGCAGTATATTAATGAACAGTTTGAGTCAGGCTTCACCAGGCTTCGTGAATTAGAGGACAAAAACCCGATGCCCAAACAGGAAAGAAAGAGGAAGCGAGGAGAGGACAATACGGACAATGATTCTGATTAATTGAGCAAAGATGGGGGTTGGGACAGGGGCAGCAAGGGATTGGGGCGGGTATGGAGGGTAGGGAGAGTCAGCGGGTAAACACGGTTAAGTACAAAACGTTTCCCCCCCCTCCCCACATATTTTTATTGTACAAAAAACCATACGTTCGTACCCTGGGGGTGTGGGGAATGAATTTCATGCGGTAGGTGGGTGTTCACCACTCTTCACAACTTTTCACAACTCTTCACAACTCTTCACAACTCTTCACAACTCTTCACAACTCTTCACAACTCTTCACACACACGTGTGTGTGAAAGTTTGTGAAGAGTTGTGAAGAGTTGTGAAGAGTTGTGAAGAGTTGTGAAGAGTTGTGAAGAGTTGTGAATTGAAATGAAAATTTGTATTTTCCGATACCCCGGAACACACCACATCTGGAAAAACGAGCAAGATCTGGGATCTAGCTTCCAAAATCTGTCCAGATCTGGCAGTATCCGTGTTGCAACTTCCTCTTTTTCTTGTCCCCAGATGCAAACCACGAAATGGATGTCAGAATGCATGGCTGGGTGTCCACCCCCCCCGCCGGTCATTGTACCAAGGCACACTGTTCACGCGGGCTGTTGTATTTCAAGCAAACTTTTTTTTTTTCTTTTTGTTGTGTTTCTTTCTCTGGTTTTGTTGCCACTATGCCGCTCTCTCCTTGCAATATAGATTAAAAGTGTGAAAAAGTGGAGCAAAAAATCTCTGCTTTTGTGATATACGTCAGCTGTCTTTGTTGAAGGCCACTCATCACCAGAGTGGCTTCGGTTCATCTTACCAACTTTTTTCTCTCCTTTTTTTTTTTTTTTTCGTTTTCCTCAAATAGATGACACTGTCCTATGAAATATTCTCATTTTTTAGGTGATTATATTGTACGCAAATAACTGACTGTTTAACATACAATGCAACGAGGTCGAATTGGCCTACCTAAGGCCGGCTCAGGCGTGGCTGAGGTGTGATAGTAAGTATTAGTACGCCTCAAGACACGCCTGCGATAGATTTTCCATACATGCCTATTTTTCAGGCGTAGTCGGCCTCGTTGTGTTCTATGGTATAATGCGCACCTTTTTGGGGGCATTTTTTTTTTCTTTTCAGTGATTGTCCGCCGATTTCCGGGGGACGTTTGCACTTCGAACCTCTTTTTTTTTACTGATCTTTACTATATTTTTTCTCTGTTGAACCAAAGCTTGCAAGATGTGTTGTCCGTGAGGCCCTTATTCATCTTTCAAGAAATCTTTTTCTTCTTTTTTGAGTATCTGTTGATCTTGATAAAATGTACGCACCTGAAGCACGTTCATCTTTCAAGGCTTTTTATGAAACGGCGTTGGCGTCATTTTCAGCCGTCATTTTACCCTTTTTTTAAGTTTACAATAACTACCATTTTTCATTTTGTTTTTCTCCTTTTGAAACCAAGCCGAAGCACGGCTCTTTGATTCAATCTGACAAACCCCCCCCTTTTTTCGACATCACAAGGTGACCACCCTTGACTACCTTTTCGATTCACGCCCCTCTGCTTTTTATGAATTTTGTGGCGACAAAACGCCTGAGTACCCCACCTCGCTGGGGCTAGGGCACACTCAATGTGTGCATTTTTTGTGCTTTCATGTTTACTTAACTCATTTCTCAACCCACCCCCCTTTGGTTCCGTGTTTGGGCACACGAACAAACAGCAACCAACCCACATCACCTATCCTGTATCGGACCCCTTTTTTTCGTTAATTTTCGGTGAATTCTTAGAACTATGGTTCTTCCTAATTGTCCTCTCCCCTTTTTTGAAAGAAAAGAAAATAGTCTATCAAATACAGCACAAAAAAAGCAAAGCTACGCATCTCCAAAAGGGTGTCGTGGTTATCAATCTTCTTTTTTTTCTTTTTCTTTTTCTAGTCGACGAGCGGTTGTGTACCACCCCCCCATTCACATTCCAGTACAGGCAAAGCCATTAGGTTTCTTTATCACACCTTCTGTTGTTAGCCGCAGAGTACTTTGTTCTTTCATCTGAATGGCTGGACATCGTACAGTGGGTCAGTCGGAGGTCCTGCATCGACTACAGTCTTTTTCTTCTTTTTTTTGTTGTAGCGCTTTACCTATTGTCAATGAGGAAGAAAATACAAAAAAAATATCCCATTTACACCCTTTTTTCTCCCTCAACTATGACAAAAAAAGCGATCTTGATATAAAGAAGGTAATTTGTTACCTATTCACCCGCATTAAATTGAAGAAGGAAAAAAAAAAAAAAACACAGACAGTGGAGATTGCACAACTATGGCAACACAACCGAGGCAACTACACTACTCCAACAATTTTTCAAAAAAAATGTTTACTGGGGGGGGGGCGAATAAGAGATCAGGGGTGAATAAGAGATCAGGGCCGAATAAGAGATCAGGTTGAGATTTTGGGGGTATTTTTTTTTTTTTTTTTTGCATGCGCCAGGGTTTTATCTTGAATTTTTTTTTTGAAATTTTACCCTGTCTACCCGGTCTGGCAAAAAAGTGGTCAAAATATTTTTTTTGCCTCCGGCGAAAATGTCTTTTTGCTTTTTTTCCCCCAAAAAATTTTTTTTATTTCTGGCTCGTCCGTTCGCCTAATAAGAGATGCCACATCTCTTATTCGCCCCCCCCCAGTAAAAATATGACAACTTTATTTAGAGCGTAGGGCAACGCACACCTCTCATTGTATTCCCCACTAGAGATAGCCACAGACGTGATATCAAAGTCACACACACCCTCTTGGTAAATGCGTTGCTCGCCGGAATATATTAACTGTCATTGGCGAGTGCACTCAATTTGCCTCGCTTCGCTCGGCAAATTAAGTAGCCCTCGCCTGGGAAAAAAATGCGTGAAGTTATCGCAAAATAAAACCCCGCTAAAATGAGGTGAATAAATAGTTATTTTTTCACGCTCTTTTTTTTTTTTTTCCCTGAGAGCTTCCTGTGAGGACACATACTCGTTAGTTATTGCACAATAAATAAGTCACGCTAAAAGTGCCAAATCCTTTCGTATACTTTATTTCCCGTGAAATAAAATTACGTATTCACCTCCTTTTAGCGGATTATTTTGCGATACTTCACTTATTTTTTTCCCAGGCTCGTGCACTCAATTTGCCTCGCTTCGCTCGGCAAATTAAGTAGCCCTCGCCTGGGAAAAAAATGCGTGAAGTTATCGCAAAATAAAACCCCGCTAAAATGAGGTGAATAAATAGTTTTTTTTTTTTTTTTTTTTTTTTTTTTTTTTTTTGCGAGACATAAACTTTAGGCTGATGTTCCCTCTTAGATGTCTTTTCCTCCATTCCCTTTCATTCTGTACGAAACAATGAGAAAGACAATGTACCTAAAAAGGACTTCTTCCGAACAAACAAAACATTCAATAAATATAAAGCGGAATCCCTATACACAGAAAAAAGGGGGAAAAAAAGGTTGTCAGATTATCGTCAATACGCTCTGCTGTGAGTTGCAATGGGGGAAAAAAAAAACAAGGCAACGAAGCATGGGGGGAAACGCTCTCCTCTCACTTCCCCTCCCTCCCGCTCCCTCCCCTTCCGTATCACCCATTTACACAAAAAAAAAATTGATCTTTTTTTTTTAAAGATTTATTTTTACCAAGGTGACGAAAGGATTAGGAGTATCAATTTGTTGACTTTGTTATCAAGGGGTGGCTAAGCATGAGAGAGACTCATGTAATAATTTTTTCTCTTTTTTATGTTCTATGAAAAACAACGTTTTTTTGTTTGTATAAAAAAAAGGGCTAGGTGTTTTCTATTCGAAAGGGGCAGAGAAAGTGTGCAGATGTGAGAGAATGCAAATCCGACATCTCGGCATCTGCCACATTATCATACCTCAATCCTCCGTAGGATGTGTATAGGTGCACATTTTTTTTTGGAGGTACGGTGTAGCGCGTCCACAGAGGCGTTTGCAAATTCCATCTTGCATTTTGTAAGGTGGCTAAAGCAAGGGTGAGGCTCATATAATTTGTCTGCCGATGAACGGTGAGGCGTTTGCACTTTCAACTTCTCTTTTTTTTTTGGTAAACTCCTAAGAGGGGTGAGGCCCCACTGTCGCATGGGACGCCAAAAGAGAGGTGTTGTGATCCCCTGCTCTCTTCTCGATAGTCATGCACTAAGTGTTGTATTCAGCAAACGGGAGCACATGTTAAAGCTACCCTACAGCGATGGCTACGGCAGGGGCAAGATAATTAAGAATCCTTTTTCCCACTTTTTTTGTCCGTCTGTCTTTTCTTTTTTTCTTTTTCTTTTTCTGCCGCAAAATCAGGGTACCCTGCACAAAAAGCCTTTGCCTTGTTCCCTCAGTGCAGGTCTTCCCCTCTTGCCGTGTTGCATTGTCAATATTTACCCCCGCTTCCTGTTGCCACCTTGTTGCGTTATTCGTTTTTTTTCTTGACTGAGTTGTGCATCTTTCAAGCTTTGTCTTTTTAATACATTGTCCACTTGGCTTGGTAAGGGTTGTTTTTGTTTTATCTGACACGACTGCTTTTTTTGGGGAGTTTTTGTTTTGGTTTTATTTTTCTCTCAAAATATGGCTCCGTCTATGTTCTGTATCCTCACGCGGTTCTTATGCCCTTTTTTTTGTGTAATTTTATTTGCACTTTTCAACTTCTTTCCTCATCTATCTTCTCAACTGTTCCTTTCCCAATACCGACTCATTTTTTGTGATCGGAACCCGAAGTGCACATTTTTGCAATTATTTTGGAAATACGGCCAGAAATTTAAAGATATGTGTGGAAGAGTATTCACATCTTTCAAGCTTTTTTACTATCATCTTCACTTTTTATTTGATTGTGCTTTTGTCCGGATGGCTGGCAGCCTTCGTGGGTAAGTCGGAGGTGCCAGCATCAAAAGCTATTCTTTTACTCCATTTCCGCCCGGTACAGCCGGTCATTGTACCAAGGTACACTGTCATGCGAGGGCTTTGTATTTCAAGTCATTTTTATATTTTTTCCTCCAGGAGCACCCAGTCGAAGCTGCACAGATGCAATTACTGCATCGCGCGGTGTTTGACAAAAATAATAAAAGAACTGCGGGGAGCTGGACGGCCCGATCTTTTCTTTTGTACATGCTGGATGGGGAAAACGAAGGTGGGTCTCACACTGTGAAATGGTACCCACCCGATCCCTAATGAGGCAACACTACACCTAGGCCCGCCGGCCTATTCCTCTGTCTAGTAGGCAAAGGGGGAAGTACAGACACTGCAGACACATCAGAATTTTTTTCTGTGGACCACCCTACACAAAAAAAAAATCACAGTTTTTTTTTGCTGTACGCGCTAGGGAAAGAGAAAGGACAATGTTTTATCAACGCTACTTTTTATTTTATTTTTTGGAGCTCCGTTACTGTGCTATTTTTTTTTTTGCCGAACTATATTTTGTCTCATTTTTTTTTTTTTTGGGTGGGTGGGCTTGCGTTTTCTTTTTTCTTTTTATTTGTCTCCATTTCCCAATGCATTTCATCGCTGTATTGTGTATGTATTTTCCCGTCAGAGTACAGACCGTAGTATTTTCCCTATCCCCCTTTTCTTCTAAGGTGACTAAGCACGAGAGGATCCAAAAATACAACAAAAAAGATTGATGAATAACCAATGTTCAAAACATTAAGTAATCTAATCAGACTAAACACGAGAGGCTTAGGGTCATCTTATAAACTTTTATTTTCTTCTCTCTCTGCATACAATGTCCCCGCTGTATATCAATGAAATGCCATACGCGGTTCGATAACCCACAGAAGTCCAGTGCCTGCGTACATATACGTTAGCACTTTCTCAGCTTCCTTTTTTTTAAGGTGACTGAGCACAGAGGCTTGATACATAGTGTAACTTTTTTTTGTTCAATTTGGGTATATTCTCGTGGTTTATATGTAAGAACAGTGTTGTCCAGGTTGGTGCGTGACCAGTGTATTTGGTTATGCAGGCACCAAAGGTATACAGTCTCGAGAGGATTTTGTATTTTTTAATTCAAAATTTATAGTCTCGCTCTCTATAGAAGCTTTTTGGAAAGAGTGAAGATTTGCACAAAACTGTGGCAACACAAAACTCGGGGCAACTACACTACTCCAATAATTTATCAGAAAAAGAAACGGGAAAAGTCTCTACTAAAGGCTTTTTGTTGGATGTGTGTTCGCGAGAGGTACGTTCACCTTACAAGGTTTCTTGGTGGATAAGGTGACAAAGCAGGAGAGGCTTAGGTTCATCTTATGAACGTTTCTTTTGTTCGAGGGGGTTTCTTCTTGAGGAAGGTGCGATATACACAAAAAAAAACCATATAGTGGAGCACACTCTAGGGTGGCTACACAAATACAACCAAGTTTTCAAAAAAACCCCCTCTGTGATCTAAACAATACTCAATCAATAGAGGAGCCTTTCGCGTCTTTCAAAAAAAAGCCTGAGGGTATCGCCTCAAATTTTTATTTCACCCCCTTTTTTACGGATTGCAAATTTTCCTCGGCGTGGTCTGTAAAGGGTTTAACTTTTTTTTTTGTTGGTATCTCATTCCCCTTGAGCTGTACAAGGCCGTTTTCTCCCCTTATTTTTGCGTGGGGTTTTTGCCACTTCAATGTTAAAGAAAAACTCAACCCAATTTGGTGTAAAGTGATTGTCGCCACAATAAAAGAAAAGGAAAGAAGAAGAAAAAAGTTCGAAGAATATTCCTGTGTGGCGTTTTATTTCTGGTTTGCCCTTCCCTTTTTATATTGGGACCTATTATTTTAGCCCGTCTTTTTCTTTTCTTTTCGAAGACACAATAAACATGAAACGATTCGACTCCCCCTCCCCTTTCTTTTGTAAACCACGAAATGGATGTAGGACTGCATGGTTGGGGTGTCCACCCCCTGGTACAGCCGGTTATACCAAAGGTACACTGTTCACGAGAGGGCTTTGTATTTTAACTCTACTTTTTTTTACTCAACCCCTCCACCCCCTCCACCCCCTTCGCCCCACCATACTTTACCTTCCCCCTAGGGTATACACACAAAAAGGTTGTAGATGAACACACATTTGGTTGTTACGGAGGATGCGGTGAGTGGGTTTCCGTGCAGCGAGGTGGGAATGGGAAGGGTGCGGACAAGCAAGAGGACACGGGACGACGCAGAGACGAGCTGCGATTCATCGTACTACGGTATCAGCAATGAGAACTCGGTGCTGTCTCAGGAGGGTGCGGAGAACGGTGACAGCAGCCCGCCTCCTCGTGTGCACATTGCGCGTGTCGTCAAGAAGAAAACCAAAGTGCAGCCTCAACTCATCACCGGGGTCCGCATCATGGACGACGGGTCCACCTCACCCCTGACAGCTGCCCCACAACAACGCGAACCCTCCGCAGACAAGGTCAACGTCCTCACCATAAAGTCGAAGAAGCGTGGTGCAAGCCAAGATCCACCAAGGTATGAAAGTATTTGATTTTTTTTTCAGAGATTTTTCAGAGAGAAAGAGAGAGGGTTTTGTGAAGTGATTTTCAATGTAGTGTGGGTTTGTATGTGTTTTGGATTAGATCTTAAAAAATTCCCTGTTTTCACTGCCGATGCAATTAAAAACGACAAAAAAAATAAAATCATGCAGCGATGTGTTCAGCTCCCCGCCCCCAGCCAGGCCTGCGAACAGAGGAGTTTCGATGAGCAAGGGACTCGAATTCACAGACGAGCTGCTGCAGAAACTGGGACAGCTGCAAATATGAGGTAGAGACCAGATCAGAGGAACGAATACAATATAATTCCCGTTCAATTATATCCCCACAATTTAACGCAGTGAGTTATGGGGTCAGTACTAATCCTACAAGCGCAGCGAGTGGGGTTCGTAAACGAGTGGCCCACAACTCACTAAGTTAAATTTTTGGGTAAAATAATTGAACAAGAAATTAGTAGTTTTCATTGACGTGCTCTTACAGCATTTTTCACAGAATTTATAATTACACGCCTGGCATAATTGCATCCCTGACCTTTAAATTAGGGGTTTCAAATTTCACGTTTGTAATAGGATTTTGTGAAGAGTCTATAATAGTACGTGAATAACGATTAAAAAAAAACAACAAAGGTTTGACAAGCATGGAACAATTAAAAAACGCAAAACAAAAACACTAGCCTTGAACCAAAATTACAATTGACGAAAAAAATATTTGTTCCGGTGTCAAAATCTTCGAAGAAAAGGGATCAAGAGTGTTCCATACGATACACAGTGATAACATTCCCATATTTCCACACACTCCCTCCCTCCCCAAAAAAAAATATCCATTTTGCTGAGCCAGGAGGAGGCAATAGCTTCCAACACAACTTATAAAAAAAAAGAGTAAATAATTCTGAGCGCGGCGATATTTGGCGGTTTTGGTAAAACCACCCCCACTCCCCACACCTAATGGTGGCAGTATTGTGATAGGAGCCCATTGGAATACGCAAAATACATCAAAATACGTCACAATACACATTGTGATGTATTTTGATGTATTTTGAGTATTCCAATGGGCTCCTATCACAATACTGCCACCATTACCCACATCCCCCCCGTTCCCCTTTCCGCCCTTCGTTTTGAGATAACATAAATACGAAAGGTTGTAAGGCACTTCCAGCATTTCTTTTAAAGGTGTGTGTCGTGCGTCTACCAATAAGCGTTGTTCGTTTCATCATAAAATCCCCCCTTTTTTTTAGATGTGTTTACACGAGGTACAAGCATCTTTAAGGTTTTCTTTTGCTTTTTTTTAAACGCTTATTTAGTGTGCGCACAAACGAGATGCATTCATTTCAAATTTTTTCTTTTCTCTCCCCAACTCGGTTGTCAACCCCTTTTTTTTTAAAAAGGCAACTATCAGACATAATTTAGTACACAAGTTTGCGAGTATTTTTTTTCCCCCAGGGCTTTCGTATCTACCTTTTTATTATCCTGAAGGCAGGTTCTATTTTTAAGGATTCAAGGTGCGAGCATGGATGTCCCCCCAAGTCTCGTTTCTCTTCAGATAGGGCGCCGTTGATTTTTTTAAAAAATAGCCTTTGGGCGACATTGAGTACAGATCCTGCAATAGCAGGTGATTGTCGACTCAAAAAAAATTTTTTTTGGTTTATTTGGGCAATGATTATGTACCTGCATGCAACCTCCCACGTGGAAACCGTGTGCACGTCAATGAAGTGCTCTCTGGGGTTCGATACCCGTGGAGAATAAGTGACAACGCCCGCCGATGGACGGTGAGGTGTTGCCTCCCCCCCCCCCCCCCCCCCTAGGGCAGTGCTTTTAGGAAACGTGGGGAAACGCACGTTTCCCAAAAAACTGGGAAACGGAAACGTTGGGAAACGGGAAACGTTGGCGTTTCTTTGTTGGAAACGTTACGAAACGTGGTTTTGGGAAACGTGAAGGGAAACGGGGAAAACAAAAAAAAACCCCCCGCGACGATGTCTTTATCACCACAGCGTCACAACAGGAACAACATCACAAAAAATTGTACATGAGTGGTGACAATACTCAGTTGGGACATCATAAAAGATGTCGGGATGGCTTCCAAACTGATCTGAGGACAGATACTGCACTCCGCCCAAGCTGAGATTGTTACAACCCCACCCAAGAAAAAACAAGTCGCTGAGATTTTTTTTTGAGGTCAACCTACCTGGGGTTCTTTATTGGATACCAACAAAGACAAAAAAGTAGGTGTTGAAAATGCGCAGTTTCAACAGGAAAAAAACACAATGAAAACAAAGAACGTAAAAAAAAACAAAAAAAAACAAAAAAAAAATCATCCTTCGATTCCATCCACACTGTCGTCTCCTAGCACCACCTCGTCAAGCTCCCAGTAACCGGCCACGACGTGGGTGGTGGACGTGTTCCTCTTGTTGTACAGAATGCGTGTAAGTTTGTCAGCCGTGCTGGCTGACAACCCATTGCGCTTCCTGGTTTTTACGTCGCCGTAGCAGCTCCAACCTCTCTCAGCCGCACCAACAGATGAAGTTTGAGCGAGCATGATTGTTGCCAGCTCTTTGAGCAGAGGCCATTCTGCTCCGAACATGGACCACCACTTGTGTCCACCCCACTTCGACGCGATCGCCTTTTCTTCTAGTACACCGAAATTTTGCGTGCTCCAGTTTTCGTACTCTTCCAAAGCTTGCAGTGCTTTCTCTTCATCATAATACCGCAGCAGCGCCTCCTGTAGTAAAGCAGATTATGCGAAGGTCACCTGCCATACATACCTTCAGCCCTGCTTTAGACTCATCGTCATCCCTCGCTGTCAGGCGGAATGTTGGTGACAGTGCATGTGCCGCGTTGTGGATGGGGGCTGCAACGTATTTCCATCTGGTGTTCACCCTGTCTGCAATTTTTTGCTTACGTGCTGCCGTGAGGAATTGAGTTATGGGTAGCGCTTCGATGTTCTTCTTCAGCTCGGCGAAACCCTCCTTCACGTACTCCACGGAAGCGCTGTTCCCCGACGCGTCGTCGTTGTCGTAACGCTTCAACACGGTGAAGATCACATCTCCAATGTGCCACGCCCCCTCCAGCTTCTTCCAGAAGGCGTCCTGGAGCACAACCGACGCCCATTCGGTAGCTGTGGCCTTCGCATCCGCACTCCTTAGCTGAACCTTCCACTCGCCAAAGCCTTCACCAGCAAACATCTCACGCAGCGGCCCTTTCAAGTCCAGCAACCGTTGCATCATGATAAAAAAGCTTCCAAAGCGAGTGTCCACAGGTAGCAGCAGCCTCTTGTCGGACCTCTCCTCAAGAAGTGTGACCAAGCGCTGGCGTGTCTTCACCCACTTCGCCAACGCCGTAGCTTTGTGCACGACTTCATTGAAGAATTTGAATTCTTCCTTTGTGCTCGCTTTGGAGGAGTCACCTAGATCTTCTAAAAGAAGATCATAGGTGTGGAGAACACAAACAGACGTTAACACCTTCTCAACCCGGGCTCGAATTAAGGGGAGGGCCTCCTTGCATGCCCCATCAACACAAATGTGTATCAGCTTCGACCTTACCTCCTCGGGGATAAGCACAGGAAGGGAGCAGATATAGTCTGCGATCGCGGCCATAGTTTTTCTCTTGCTCGTCTTGTTATCTACATAGTACGTCGATGTGGACGTACTCACGATCCCGTTAAAGATGGACCTGTCGTTGCAATCAGTCCAGCCGTCCGACAATAACGACAGCCCGAACTTTGCTTCGGCAAGCATGCCCTTTTCGCAGAGTTTGTCCATCTCTGCGACGTACTCCTGCAGTAGTTCGCCTGCAAGGTCGTCGGGGGATGGCGGCTTGAACTCGGATGCCTCAGATTGAGACATCCGCGACAACATCATGACTAACGTCATGAATGAGCGGCTCTTTGCTTTCCGGAAGGGAATGCACTCTTCGTAGAAGAAGTCCCTAATACTCTGCATGGCTTCGATCTTGGTGGTTACGCGTGTGAGAAAGGGGTCTAGCGACGTTTGTTTGTTGTCCTTCTGCTGCGTTACCTTCGCCTCTGTGTTCTGCAACTTCGCTTTTGCTATTTCAAACTCATCCTTCTTGTCGTCTTTTGGGGAGCACGCAGTCACTGACGACCCCTTCCCAAGGAGGTGTTCTTTGATCCTCCCCGCAGACGACACTGAGAATTTCTTATCACAAAAGGTGCACTCCACCTTCCGGAGCTTTGTCCCTGCACCTTCCACAACCTTCACGTAGTCCCACGCGTCATCCGCCTTCCTTTTGGGCATTATGCAAATCTACGGTATAAATGTGTTTGTCTGAAGTGCAGAAAGCGTCGGAGAACGGGGGAGAAAAGAGAGAGGAGAAAACAAGCGGGGAGGGGATACACAGACGTGCGACTTTTCGCGAGGGTCTTGAGCGTTTTGTCAAATACTATGTGTTAACTAAAGAAAACCCCTTGCAACGTTTCTTTAGCGTTTCCTCAACGTTTCCCAAGAATCTGGGAAACGTCAACGTTTCCTTTTGGGAAACGTTGACCGTTTCCTAGGCGCACTGCCCTAGGGGGTCCGACTCCTAATAGACTTGTGTATAAAATTTCGTACAAAAAACTCATTATTAAACTTCTGGTCATTTCCAAGGCAACTGCGGGTGAAAAACACCCTCAGAGTGGGTCACAGGGGGCCTGTGGGCCGAAAAACGACCCAGAAGTCACCCCAGAATACAAAAAAATGGAAAAAAATAGTGAAAAAACGGCTTTTTTCAGGTTTTGGCCATATTGGGCAAAATAGCGATTTTTCAAGAAAAACCCAAAAAAACGGTTATTTTTTGACATCACAAAGCCTCCTTTGGCACAAATATACCCCAAAAGTGGCCCGTGAGTCCATTCCAACCTGTTTTGGACATATTTGACACTTTTGGAAGTGTTTTTTTGGTGTTTTTACGTCAAAAAAAATACCCTGGCAATACCCTGACCGCGCTCCGGCAGCATTCCAGCATGCTGTTTGACCCATATAGGGGTCAAGAAATGGCCAAAAACCCCTGAAAAAGGACCCTGGGAGCCCAGATTGTTCCAAATTTCCACCACATCCCCACCCAAACACCGCAAAAACACGACAGAAAATCGTCTTAAAAAACACACTTTTTTCAAAAAGGTCGTCAGACAGGCTCCATAATGACCTTTTTGAAAAAGTGTGTTTTTTAAGACGATTTTCTGTCGTGTTTTTGCGGTGTTTGGGTGGGGATGTGGTGGAAATTTGGAACTATCTGGGCTCCCAGGGTCCTTTTTCGGGGGTTTTTGGCCATTTCTTGACCCCTATATGGGTCAAACAGCATGCTGGAATGCTGCCGGAGCGCGGTCAGGGTATTGCCAGGGTATTTTTTTTGACGTAAAAACACCAAAAAAACACTTCCAAAAGTGTCAAATATGTCCAAAACAGGTTGGAATGGACTCACGGGCCACTTTTGGGGTATATTTGTGCCAAAGGAGGCTTTGTGATGTCAAAAAATAACCGCTTTTTTGGGTTTTTCTTGAAAAATCGCTATTTTGCCCAATATGGCCAAAACGTGAAAAAAGCCGTTTTTTCACTATTTTTTTCCATTTTTTTGTATTCTGGGGTGACTTCTGGGTCGTTTTTCGGCCCACAGGCCCCCTGTGACCCACTCTGAGGGTGTTTTTCACCCGCAGTTGCCTTGGAAATGACCAGAAGTTTAATAATGAGTTTTTTGTACGGTAATTTTACTCACAGTCGGACCCCCTACCCCCCCCCCCCCCCTTTTTTTTTTTGCTGGTTTTAGGTTTTCCCTTCCCTTCGTCTCAGACACGTCTCATCACATTTTTTTTCTCTAGAGACAAAAACACCCCTCGGAATTTATAAAAAAATACTCCCCCCCCAACTGAAAACGGGGCGCGTTGCTCAATGCGATTTTTGTTTCTCTTTGTTTTCAAAAAAATTCCGTCCTCCCCCATATTCCCAGTGACCACGTAACGGGGGTTTTTTTTTGGTACACTGTCACGAGAGGGCTTTGTATTTCAAGCCAACTTTTTTTTGTGCAACAAAATAATATGTGTTGCAAAGACTGCAATGCATATGTTCAAAAACAATTTTTTCAAAAACCCATCAAGGTCGGTAGGTAAATTGTCAATACAAGAAAAAAAAAACAAAACAAAAACAAAATCCCAGTGGTTGCTCACAGAGGTCTCTTTGTTAGATAACCCGCGGAGAACCAGTGCTTGTGTCATCGGTGTACAGTGAGGCATTTGCACTTTTAACTTCTCTTTGTTGTTATCACTTTTTTTTCAACAAACAAAACCCCCTCCCGAAAAAAAAGCAACAAAAAAAATGCCAAATATTTTACAAAATTCCACAGCCCCTGCAAAAAGGAGATGATAAGGGCTCGACAGCAAACCACTTCCAGCTGGAACCTACATCACACATGCCTAATTACCCTGTGCTCTCCAATGATCCTCGTTTACCAGAGGAGAGGAAGCGGTGGAGGGTATGTGTAGGAAAAAAAATCATGGTTTCAGATCCACCCCTCCGGTGTACTAGTCAGATACCAAAGGTGCACTGTCGTGAGAGGGGTTTTTGCACTTTCATTTCCTCTTCAAGACCACCACAGCGTGATGTGCGATAACGAATGTTCTTTTCTGTTCCAGTGCCTGCGTTCGCCTTTTATTGAGAAATTTTTGCACTTTCAACTTCTGGTGTGGCTGAAAGGGGGTGCTATTTTTTGTGCTATTTTTCTGCTATTCTGGGCATATGGATTTTTTTTGGAGGTGCTATTTTCTGCTATTTTGGGGTCGTCGGCCACACCAACTCATTCTTTTTGCAAAAAAAATTCTATTATCACCAACTCACTTCAGACAAAACACAACTCACTACCCACCCACCCTACCCCCCGACTACACACAACATCGGGGAAACGTTGCAGAAGGGAAGCTACACCACAGCCTTTTCTTCTGCATTTTGAATCGACCGCTTTTCTTTTTCCTTTTTTCTGAAGGACCTCAATCAGTTGCAGATTCTACGAGCACTATGAGATAGCTATATTTTTGTTGTGTGTTTTTCCCCCCCTCTTTTGGGATGATACTGAATGGGAGGTCGTGGGTGTGGAGGGGTGTATGCGTCTTGCTGTGCGCTGGTACGGTTATCCCGGTTATTCCTACTATGTATCCGGATGAGTCGGAAACACTTACCTTCACATTGACTCTGACCGAAACCCTCCCGGCTCCGACTGCAGTACCTACAATGGTTCCCCCAACATTTGCACCGTACACAACTGCTCCTCCTACGTTTGCACCGCACACAGTGCGTCCTCCATCACCAACACCAACACCCTCAACGTTTTCTCCCCTCGATTGGTCTCGCGCCCCCGGGCTTCGTACCTCCCTGCCTCAAGGCGACCCTTTCTTCACGCTTGCAATGTGTGAAGCGATCCGTTATGAAGGGAGCTTCATGAACGGTATCTTAACCTCAGATTTGATAGGCGGGACCACAGGGTATAACTTGAGTGTGGTGTTTCCCAGAGGGGTCGTGATGGTGGTGGGGCAGGACCTTGATGAGGTGTTGGAGAGTGTGAAGGAGGGGCTGGTACAGCGGGCGGCAGGGTTTTTGCGGCATGCGGTGTACGCTGCAGTGTGGCTGTGCGTGCGAGGGATGGTTGAGCGTGGAAGCATTACTGTAGACCCTGAGGCAAATACTGTTTTCATTGAGTTTGCGCCATGTGTACTGTCCAGCATGCACAACGGCGTCGTCCTGGCGCAGCTCCACAATGCTGAACACAATCTGCACCCAAACACCAAAGGAGGCACCCCCGCAAAGAACACCTCTGGAGCCATCCTCGACGTTGAGTACACAGCGCTCTCAGAATTCCACCACGTCTTTGCCCCGCTCTTTCAACAGGACTTTGCTTCGCTCTCGCAATCCTGTTTAGATGTGGCAAATGCTGAAAAGGCACGTTCTCCGTATCCTATGGACGCTTCTAATACATGCAGTGTGATTCCACCTCTCCTCGACGTAGATGTGGTAGGTGACCGCAGTGCGGCCATCCCGTTTGTCATGGTTATAGTAGACAGCCTGGATGGCGCAGAGCTGCCAGCCAGAGGTCTCAAGCACTACACCTCTAAAACAAAGTGTGGCTTTAATGAGACCGGATTTGGGTGTGAGGTTAACGTAGGTGCCAGCTTTTACTTCTCCCTCTATGGGCAAGGGGAGCTGGTTGGTGTCAAGATGAGGGTCCTGCAGGTGGCCTTTTCCCAAACGGCTGCAGAAAGGACAGCGCTATGCGAAGGAGGGGGTGAAACTGTTGCTGCGAGTCAGGACTTTGTCTACACAGGGCCGCTCTTCATCCGGTACAACCGTCCAGGGTATTACCTGTTCTGTGCTGCCGGTGATGATGATGTGTACACCTACATAGAACCTCCGCAGGACTATTTTGCGCCCGACCACAAAACGTACTCCAACGTGCCTGTACTGTCAGCACCGGGCATTCTTATCGTGGAAGGTGCTGTGTCGGCAAAGCTTGCAGGGAATAATGCCAAGTTGGTGTCTTTTAGCGGCTTTGAGACACGCCTCACGGTGGCCGCAGATGAACTGGATAGTCACCTCTTTTTACAGATCTCTGGAGTCCAGGGTCAGATGTGCAAGAGCATGTTCTTTGCTTCTGCGTCACAGTGTAACACCGAAAAGCCCTTGAGTGTGTACAATAGGTACATGCGGGTGAGGTTCTACACCGATTTGTGGCAATACTATAGGTTGCCTTCGACGACTTCAACACAACCCCTGCTGGCGCATGCACGCAACACCGAGTTGGTCATGTGCTGCACCAGTCACTCCTCCTTGCCGTACACCCCGGTCCCAGGCATCACAGTGACAGTGACGCCACCTACCACACGCATCTTCCCTTCGCAGCGCTTTGAGATAGGGCTGCCGACGTTTCCTGTCTTTACTGTAGGCAGTGCGGAGGTGGCGCAGACGGTCACCCTGTCGCTGCCACCGTACGCATCGCTCTCGGCAGAGGCATTTATGCCGAGTCTGGAGAAGACCTTTATGGAGCAGCTGGCAGCAGCGTATGTGGAGAAGCTTGCGCACAGAGGCGGGAAGACGTTCACGAATACAGAGTATGCTTCGGTAAGGCAATGTGTGCAGAGTATGTTCGCGACAGCGGTGGTCGTCTTTGCGCCGACAGAAGAGGCAGTGTTTGACAACAGCGAATTCGATGCGTTCCGTCTGCGCAAGACATGGCTCAACGGTGTCAACATCACTACAGAGTTTAACCCACCGTTATGTAAGGAGCATACCAGCGGGCTTGATACAAGGCTTGCTGCGTTTCTGAAGGACAGCCATATTGCGCAGTACAAGAATACGCTCTTCCCTGCTGCTTACATCATTGAGACGATGCGAACTGCACGCACACAACGTGCCGTTGTTTCGTTTGCACAGGACGTTCTCTGCGATGAGATACACGACGTCGCAGTACCCGTCCTCTTTGGCGAACGCACCTGGCTGCCGCATCTGCACATCAATAGCGCACTGTTGGTCCAAGATGAGCGCAGCGTGAACGACGCACTTCACAGCTTCGCCTATGCAGTGCAAGACTCTGAGCTGGCATGGGAGCAAAACGCACATCTCTCTCGAGAGCCAATGCTCTTCCCGAAGTACCGTGGCAACGCTGTGCCGGCGACGCTGTTCCTCTCACAAGAGCGTGCCCAGGATTTGGTACAGGACACACCGCAGATTGCATGCCTCATGCAGAAAAAAGCGAGCACACAGTACCAAGGTGATGCAGCATCGCTAGCCATGGACAGCCCGCTGGTCGGAACCGGGCGCGACATATCCCGCCGGTTTTGGGCAAAAAGCCAGGGACCCTCCTCACTAATGCAGGTCACCACAATGCACAACACAGAGTACCTCAACGGGGTCTGCCAGGACATTGCGACTACCGAAAACATAACTGTACACACCTCCATCATTGTTTCGACCAGCCTTGATGCATGCGCTTACAACGCACAACGTGAGGCAGCCATAGAACGGTCTGTGGCATACCACTACGCCTCCACGAATATGCGTGACCATACGCAAGGTGCGATAGAAGAATTCGACGATGTGGCTTCATTTTACCCTGTATCCTCTTCTTTTGCGGAGACAGTCGATGGAAGGTGTCGCATCATGGCGAATACACGGAAGACGTACAAATTGCATAGACCCGGAGATTATATGTTTTGCAGTTGTATAACAACAGCCTATGGGGATATCAGCCAAAAGGAGTGTACACAGATGGGGATGGTTCAAGGGGAGAGGCGGGGGTCGCATTCTGCAGTGGTCCTGGAGGAGGGGAACTCAACTGATGCTACTGCGGTGGTCATGGAAGGGCCTGTTGCGCTGGTCACGGCAAATGCACTGCGGAGTCTGCCTGATGTGAACAAATATATGGAGGAGGTGGTGGAGTATGTGTTCATAGAGATGGACTTCACGTTGAACGTTGAAATCGTGTTGTCCTCTGTTGTTGTGACTGCAGAGGACTACTCTGAGTTGGAGACGGATTCGACGAAGGCAGCCTTCTTATCCGCAAACAACCTAAAAAGTGAGTATAGAGAGCTAAACCCCGAGGGCATCGCCCTCAACAGCAGTGAGACCTACCCTTATCAGGACGGCTGGGGGACCGGGGGAGCAAATGGGGACACCGCGTACACCCGGTTTTGGACGGCTGATACGACAGATAGCAGTGCGCTCATGCAGTTTTCAGTGGTGAACCTCGCAATGTTCGGGGTGAACTTCCCAAACGCAACCTTGGAGGCGATTTGCACCGACAGCAACGCCTCCGTGCAGATCACCAACATCAGCCAGCCCCAACAGATCCCTGCGGGGAAGCTTTCTGGGGTGTTCTTTCTTTGCTATCGGTATGAAGAGCAGTGGGCGCTGACGGACCTGAACTTCACTGTATACGACGTCTTCGACTGGGAGGAGTCTTCCCTCACCAAGCAGGCCACCGTTGGTGAGAAGGGCGCTGTGGTCAACTTTGACGACGCCTTCCCGAACAATGGGGTTCCAATCAGCTTTATCATGCTGCCGACGGTGGGGGACAGCCCGGCAGGGGGGTCCTTCGGGGTGACCCTCCGCAGCAACGACAACACGCTGGAGTTTTACGGAAAGACCTTCTACAGACGCAACACGGAGACGCCGTCGTTTATTGAGTTCAACTCCCCGGTGCGCTTTTTCAACTGCACCTTCATTGATGAGGTGGGCGTGCGTACGGATTACTCTATAACGAAGATTGCGGCAAGCGAGTTGAGCCCCATGCTTCGCAGTCTTGATTCAATAGAGTTCACCTCTCTACGTCTTATCGGTGCACGCATTCAGGTTGGTGGAGAGGCGAAGATCGGGCCCGACCCTGATGCGTCCAGCTCTACCCCAGATGTACAGTTCTATGGAAACTCTTCCATCATGGTGTACCACCCAACGATAGACACGACGTCGCGTTTGGTGCTGCAGTCGCCGCTGCATGCGGTGGACTATACATTGGATGGGCAGCTTAGTGGGGATATTGTTGCATTTCGTACTGTAGGGCTTAGCGCAATTATTCGGGTAGAGTATGGGTCTAACAGCAGTGTCGATGAAGAGGTATTTGGTCGGGTCTGTGCAAATGAGAGTGAGGCGTTTACGAAGAAGTTTGTGCAGATTGATGCTGCGGTTGCTTTGGCGCCTGCTGCTACAATGGAGGTTGTCCCCGGGGAAGGACACGACCCGCACCACCCTCCACAGTACGCCGCGCGCATCATGTACCTCCACCACGGTGGGGCCCTCACCGCACCGGGCTACTCTGCAGACAGCACCCTCCCGATCCTTATCGACAACTCTGAGGTCGCTGTGGGGTCTACTATGGGAGTCTCTTATCCACATATCATGGTTTTTGGGGGTGGCCAGCATATGTTCTCCGGAAGCAACACCGAGACAAATATTACAGTAAAAGGTGACGTTCTCTTTTGTGGTGCAAATGCCCTGCTAGGCCCCGATGTAAGAGTCTCTATAGAGCGCAACGCAAGCGAAGAAGCGGAGGTAGGGTTTGTGGGAAGCTCTTTGGTTGCGTTCTCATCGGGCGCAGCGCTGTATATCCTGGAGCTTGATGTGCGGTTGGAGCAGGGTATGTTCCTCTCTGATGTCCGTGGCCCATCATCGAGCCTCTTTCACACAAAGCGGACCTCCCCAAGCGAGCACAACGGGGTCACCTGGGATGTCTCGAAGTTCTTCCTTGCAGAGCTCTACGATGATGTGCTGGTCACCTTTCAAAACACGTTGAGTACTGTGGAGAGTGCGGAGCTGAGTGCGTATCAGAAGAGGAGCAGCGCATTTGCCGTGATAGATGCTGCTGTGACAAAGTCTGAAGGGTTCAACCTTATCTGGGATGCGGAGGTCCATATATTTGCGTCGGGAACGCTCGACTCTGTGGCATCGTATTCCTTCCCCGAGCAGTTTCTGGAGACTGTAGGGAATGTGTCGGCGGAGGTGTTGGAGATTGCCTTTGTGAACGGAACGCTTGCCTCAGAGAATCTTGTTACCTTGGAGCTCTTCCCCGAGAGCGTGCAGCCGATGGTGGTGTTCCGCAAGGACGGTGCGTTTTATGGGGGTGAGGAGGAGGTGCTTGCGTTTCCGTACAGCATCGATGTCGCTTCCTCAGCGCAGATTGCGGTGAACAAAACTGTGCAGATCGCTGGGCCGACCAATGTGTACAGCAGGGAGAACGGCCACCCCGCGTTCTCCTCGCTGGATGGACAGGAAGGGAGCACGCATCTGGTATTAAGTGGTTCGCACTCTGCCAGCTGTGGTGCGGACACATGCTATTTGGCGTACCGCATCCATCAGATGAGTCTTCTCTTCGCATTTGTTACGCTGCCTAGCGGCAGCACGGTGCTCCAAACAGATTCATTTCTCGTTGTGAACAGCACCTTACGGAGTTTAAAGCGCGACAACCGAATCACCGCAGTGGACATCTCCATCCCAACGGGGTCTGCCTTGGAGGCGGAGCACCTGGTGTTGGCAGGGGGGGTGGACTTTGCTGGGGTGCTCAATGTGACCTTGGATCAGAGCATTCAGATCATGGATTCGACAGATGAAAAGCTAAAATGCGAGGCAATCATCGAAGTCGACGGTGCAGTAGTCTTCCACGAAGGTGCGCAAATGGTCTGCGCCAATCAGTTCGACCCAACCGACGCACGCCAAGACAAACTCTACCAGACTGTCATCACCTGGACCGACCGAGAGAACTCCAATACAGAATACCTTCTCCCCTTTGAGCATTGCGCTGTTATGGTACCCGACCCTGATGAAGAGGAGGAAGTTTCTCTGATTGATGTGAAAACGGTACGTCACGTAAAGGCTGCGAGGTTGTCGTTTGTCTTCAACAACTTCAGGTCTGCCGCGGAGGAGAATTCGTTGGAAGCGCTGACGATTTGTTTGGTGGTAGGGCTGGGGGCGTTCTTTGTGTTGGCACCGTTGGTACGCCAGCATGCATCGTTGTCCAGCTTAAAACAAAGCTTTTCCTCCGAGCCTCCGGTAATGATCTACCTCAGCTGGTACGACTCGATGTGGAAGGTCTTTGGCTTCTCCAACCTCTTCGGCACCGCATCCATGATATGGGAGAGCTGGATGCTGTTCTGCGTCGCCTTCCACCACGATGTACCATGGCCCGACTGGATGGGGTCCTACCAGGACACTGCATACCCTTACTTCCTCCTTAAAGGAGTAGATGGGCATTCCTACTTCATATTGTTCATATTCATTTTCGTATTAGTCTTTGCTTGGATCCTCTTATGGGTGCCTTTGATGGGGGTATGTCAAAAGAAGGAGTGTGATGGAGACGTATCCACCCCGTCTGTGCATGAAGCAGGGGGGAAAGGGGGTGCGAGGGTGGTGCGGATGAAGGGAAAGCAGAATTTTTGGTTGGGGTTCTTTTTTGTTCATAAAACGGTGTCGACGGTTGTGTCGGTGTGGATTTTGCCGATTTTGGTGGTGATGTTGGCTCCATTGGATTGTTATAGGAATGTTGTGGCGGGGATGGAGGATCGTGCCCTTTTGAGGCATAATGTGATGCGCGCATATGAGGACATCGTCTGCTGGGATAACGATGAGCGGTTCTTCTTCTTGCTCATTGGTGGTGGCATCGGTGCGGCCCTACTTTGTTTGCTTACTTTCGAAAGCTCTTCAAACCGGAAGACACCCTTTTCCCACCCGCCATTCCGTAACCATCTTGACATTCGATCAAAACGCGTTTTCGAAGCGGTTCGCACCTTAGTCATGCTTCTTCAGGCTATCGCCGTTACTGCGTTCTACACGAATGTTATGGCCATGTTATTTGCGTCGATCTGTATTCAAGGGTTCTACCTCGCGGTAGTGCGCTATTCTTCACCGTGTATTCACTATAATGTGAACCGCCTGCGGATGGCATTGCAAACCGTTGCTCTATTTGCGTTGTCCACTGCGCTTATTGTAGTGGTACGGCAGGGTGATCGTAATGAGGTTATGTGTGAAAGCACCTATGAATGGGTTACCGCGCTGTTTTTTGTCCTGAATTTCGCGATTTTAGTGTGTTTTGTTTATGTAGGGTTTTTTTCGGATTTGGATGACGCAACGTTGATGACGTCTGAAGAGCTTTCCTTGGCGAGGTGCATGGTGGTCTCTATGTTGTCGCAACGTGAGAAGGAGAAGGCGCAAATGGCTTCTTCTATTACGAGCAGTGAGGGGAGGCATCCAACAACGTCGACGATGTCGACAGTGAACTTTACGCTGACTGTCGCTGATATGAAAGCGGCGAAGCTGCCAGATTCTTCCAAAGCTGCTTCATGGGCGTTAACAAACCTGACCACTGCAGCTCCCGTCAAGACCAACCCCATTGAAAAGCTCAACACCAATTCCAACTCCACCACCAACCCCGCCCGCAGCATGAAAGGATCCAGCTCCGTCAGCTTTGCGGTGCCCACTGGGGCTAACTCTCTCAAAAGCACTTCAAGCGGCGGACCCACTTCCACTGCACATCCTACAGGAGGGTCGACTGTATCACCTGAAAGCACCCCGCGGGGTACTCTGGTGCGTGCAAAGCCGAAGAACGAAGAGGAAAACATTCTTCTCTCGATCGACCACGAAGTGGCCTGCCTAGCAATGCTCAAGGCGGTGGTACGCTGCAAACGAAGTGTTCTTAAACGGCTTCTCCTAGAGATCGACACACTCCGCATGCGCCAGATTCGCCGTAGCGAACTCCGCCACCGAGACCGTACCCGCACCTTTCCTCCATCTTCACCAGAGCTTGAAGCGTCTGTTGCGCCAAAATCTGATTCCGTCTCAGAACCTGCCTCTCCCGTCAAAGTCCCTCTGCCAAACAACTATGCACCAAAGGAGCATATGTCCGATTCGCAGAACGAAGAGAGTAACCATGCAGAGAGGGGTTACGTCATCAACAGTGGCACCGCAGATCGTAAGTCCGCTTCGGTCACTACCGCCCTCCCGCAGTCAGAAGACGCGCAGAGGGAGCGCCGCGAAAAGATCTCCCGCCTCAAACTACAGTACAGCGCAGAGCTCGAGGCCTTCCGCGCCTGGAGGGAGCACTACACGCACGAATACTACCTGGGCACGCATGAAAGCCTTCAGAACGTACTTTCCTCCATCTTTGAGGCTGCACCAGATGAGATTGCTCGGAGCGTTGCATATTTGAACGACCTTTCTGGGACCGGAGATCTAGATTTGACCCCCAGGCTTGATGCCTATGCTGATACACTACTTGGTGTAGCGTCTACTGTGATCGAAAGGAAGGCTGTTGCGAAGCGTGAGGCAGAGCAGGAGCTTCTTGTACCAGAAGGAGACCCTGACAATGCTACTGCTTCTGCGCATTTATATGATGGATGGGTGAAAGGGCAAATGCTCGGTCGTGGGTCATATGGTTCTGTGTACGTGGCGGTGCTTCGTGGTGGATCGCTTCTCGCAGTGAAGGTCATCGATCTCCCTCCAGAAGGTCTTCCCAATGTGCAGGAACTTGCCGCTATTCAGAAGGAAGTGAATTTCATTCGAGAATTGAAGCATCCAAATGTGATTCAATATAAGGCATGCTTCTTGGATAAGAGGCAGAACGCGATTAACATCTTTATGGAGTATGCAGTAGGGGGGTCGTTGACGAGCTTGGTGCGGAAGTGTGTGGATCCGTTACCAGAAGCGGTTGTGCGGGTCTACATCGAGCAGGTATTACAGGGGCTTCTGTATTTGCACTCAAAGAACGTTATTCATAGGGACATTAAAGGTGAGAATGTGCTGCTGGACACCTCAGGGTGTGTGAAGTTGGCGGATTTTGGGTGTGCAAAGGATCTCTCCGGGTCGTACACAAAGAAAACCCTGGGGGGCACCTGCGTGGGATCGCCTTACTGGATGGCCCCAGAGGTGATCCAGAACAAAAAATACGACAACCGATGTGACATCTGGTCAGTAGGATGCACAACGCTGGAAGTCTTGAATAAGTATGCCAATTTCCCCCCCTTTTTGCGACAATACCTTTAGACCATACCAACTGATCAACGTAGATGAGAGTCGGGAAAACCAAGGTGAAGGGGGTGGGAGGGGGGAGAAGACGATCTAGCAAAGGAGTGGTATCATTCCAGCACCTCTGTCAGTTGATGAACGATGAGGAAGAACGACATATACATACGCCTTTCTTTCTGTCATTTTGAGAACGAATGTGATGGTGACTAAGCATGAGAGGTTTGCTTAGGTTCATCTTGTAAACTTTTTCTTCTTTTATTAAGATGATGCGCGAGAGGCGCATTCATTCTTGTAGATTTTCGTTTTTTTTGCAGTGCGCTGCTATACACTTTGTCTATTACCCAAATCAACCCCCCAACAGAGGAGCCCCACCATGGAAGGAAATGGAGAACCTCTTCACCGCGATGTACCACATCAGCCATTCGGAGGGTGGACCAGACAACATTCCTGAGGATTTGAGTGAGGAGTGTTTGGACTTTTTGGAGCTTTGCTTTCGACGTGACTGGAACGACCGTCCTGAGGCAAAGGTACACACCCCACTCATATCCCCTGCCTCACTCACATAACCCCCTCTATGGGCTGATTTGGTCATGAATCAAAAGCAACAAAAAAAAGCAAACAGTACATTTTTAAAGACCACAACCTTCAATTCAAACCCCTCTATGGAATTACCCATAACCGATTTCTAACCCACAGACCCTGCTCCTCCACCCATGGGTCAAACCTGCCCACGAAGAAGAACCCCACGAGCACGCAGAGGACACGCCCATCGCCTATTCAACCGAGCATCAGTTCGGACCTCACCTTCCTGAGACCGCTGCACCTTCTCAAGCAAAGGAAGGGGATGCTGATGACATTGAGGTACATCCTTTCCCACTTTTCTTTTTTCCATCCCTCCCCGAACCGTCTGCAGAGACAACACCAGAATTTAAACCCACACAGATAACCAATGGTAAAACGATGTGTCGCTATTCACAAACACATTTCATCTTACAACGTTTGACTCTATACGAAGTCCTGAGGTTCATCTTAAAAACTTTTAAGTCACGTCACTATCAGAAACTAACAATCCACATAAGGGCAGAACAACTTTTTATTTTGGTTCTCGTTATTTGGGGATCCCAAAATCGTGCGCGCGTGCGCAAATAATAAGTTCTTTCACTGAAAATAAGTTTTTTGAAAACTTGGTTGTATTGGTGTGTAGCCACCCTAGAGTGTGCTCCACTATGGGGTGGCTACACGCTAAAGTTTCGCTAAAGTTTTTTTTTGACGAAGTAGTTTCAGGAACAATGAGGGGTTGGCAGGCCTGAGGGGTTGGGTTGGTTACAGGGATTAAATTTTCACGACTTTTCTTCGGTACAGTTTTGCACATGCTTTTTCGGGGCCCATCTCTAAAAGGGTCACACAGGGTATACCTAACTCAGTAGTCCCCTGGCCCCGGCCCCGTCCGGATGCTGAAAACATGAAAGTGCTCGAAAACACCGGCATTTGCATTTTCGGAATCCGTCCGTTGTGTGATGGGGTCAATTTGCCGAAATGGACAAGTTCTTGGTTTTGGTCAAAATCCATGTAAAGAGGGCCAAGTAAATACCACAACCCAGATTTTCTCACCCTGATGCTGAAAACATGAAAATGCCCGAAAACACCGGCATTTGCATTTCCGGAATCCGCCCGTTCTGTGGTGGGGGACATACAGAAAAATGGACACAATTTCAGTGACTAAAATTTTCACAAAATATGAACCCATACCCAAATGGGTAAAGGCAGCCAAACTTCTTGAGCTTACCTGTCTTACGGTCGTCATCCCCTTGTACTCTACAGCACCCCGTCCCCCTTGTACTGGTCAAAACTTATTCTCCAAAAACTTATTTTTTCCCCAAATCTCAAAAAAAGGTGCGCGCGCAAACGAGAACCAAAATATAAAGTTGTTCTGCCCTAAAGTAAAAAAAAGTTTGGGTACATTTAGTCCCTATTATACCTTCTATTCAGTAGAATAGTTAGTATATGAAATTTTCCACATCACCCTTTTCAAAACCCCAATCTACAGCTCTTCTCAGACCTTCCGTCTACAGAAGGAATATTCGATCCACCTGAAGGAGGTTCTCCACCAGACACACCACCTCAGGTGCCTATGTCGGAGGATCTAGTCAGCGATTTTGGCGATTTTTCTGGGGTTCTTTCAGCTCCAGGGGGAGGACCTCCCCTCGCAGATGAAGTGGATAAGCACAGTCTATTGTCCAGCGTCACTGCAGCGCTATCTAATGTGTTGCGCTCCCCGTTGACGTCGGTGCTCAGCCTAGGTGGGGTGGTGTCTGGTGCGAAAGAGGGTGACGATGTGCTTCGTCCAAAGGTAGGGTCGTTCGGTGCGTCCTCCGAAGGTACCCCCATAGGGACAAAGGAAGGTGGTCCTGTGATTCGTGCGCAAGGCTCCTTTGGTGCGTCCTCCGAAGAAGGCACCCCAATAGGCTCCCCGTCCACCTTCATCATGGAAGAACGCAGAACCGCAACAATCCTCCACATCGACCCAGCAGATGTTGTGTTTGCTGAATCGGACGGCGATTAATTCGTAAAATATTTTTAACACAAATTCAATATAAAATTCTTATCCGAAAAGGAAGAGGAGGAGGATGAGGAGGGGTATGGGGGGAAAGTGGAAAACTATGTTTGTTTGGGTAAAATCCCTTCAAAAAAGGGGTAAAAAAAAGAAGCAAAAAAAGAAAGAAACGGTTCGTTCAAGTTTTTACCGTTTCATTCTGGGGAAAGAAAAGGAAGAAAAGTAAAAAAAGAAAGGCGACGGAATCACTATTTCGGCTGGTCCCTCCTTTTTGTCTTATCCTGATTTTTTCACCTGATCTTTTTTTTTTTGAAACTATAGGTCCTTCTTGGCCCCTCCCTGGCTGTTGGAGGACTGAAGACCAGGGTATATGCATTTTGTGGCACAGATCATAATGGCATTTTTGTGGGGATAACAATTGTGATCAAAGGTGACTGAGCACAGAGAGTCTTAGGTTCATCTTGCTTTTTGTTTGTTTTGTTTTGTACGTTGTAGTACATCGAGACCTTTCCTCACCACCCTGGGGCAGCAGTGAGGAATGGCTTGAGTCTTTGCCTATTTATTGTTCAAAAAAAATTGTAGGCAAAAAAAAAAAAAAAACGGAGTCTTTCCCAGATGACTTGATCAGCTCCATTTTTTTTTGCATTTGTCTGCAACCCCACCCTCCCTCCCCTTTGGTCACACACCAAAGGTACACTGTCACGAGAGTGCTTTGTATTTCAAGTCACATTGTTCTTTTTCCCCCCACCCAAGCACGGTTTTGGCATCTTACCTTTTTTTGAAGTGAAAATATAGGAAGGGGGTGGACCAGAGTGGACCGCTCCTATTCCCTCCCCTGATGTAGCTGTATCTGTTGAGATGATGGAAGATGCAAAAAGAGGGGGTGAGATTGCACAACTGTGGCAACACAAAAACGGCAACTACACACTACTCCAATAATTTAATCAAAAAAAATACCTGGCATCGTGGCTACGTAAGGAGGTGTGTGTGTGTGTGTGCCTGCGTTGTTAGCCGCCTATTCTTGTTTCAAAAAAAAAAGAGAGAAAAAAATACTTTGTGTACAGAACCCGTCCTCGGACAGGTGATTGTAGAAACTACAAAAAAAAAATGTGCCTTGTGTGCACGAGAGACGCACATCTTCCAAAGCGTTCTTTCCCTTGCTCTGAAGGTTAATAATAGATCAATATTTCTCCCGCTCCAATACCATGCTACAGCCCCCTCTTTTTTCACCTTTAGGTGACTAAGCACAGAGCCTTAGGATCAGCTTACAACCATTTCTTTTTTCGGGAAAATGATGCACTTTTATTTTTGCGCCCCAGTTTGAAGGCCCATTGTCCTCCCGGTTAGTTCTTCCAGTTTTCCATTTAGTACGGCACTCAGTAATTTTATTGTGCCCTTCTGGCTTCCTTTGTTTTATTTTATTTTTTTTTGCTGATACCTAAGCAATACAAGGCTCAGGTCTGTTTTTACCAACCCCCCTTTTTTTTTTCAAGGTACACTGTCATGAGAGGGCTGTTGTATTTCAAGTAACCTCTTTTGTTTTGCATGAGCTCGACTGATGCGTTTTAGCACGTTTCAACTACTATTTTTTAACGCACCCAAGCTATAGGGTAGGTGTTTCAAAGTCAAATCATTATTCGCGGAAATAAAGTGCCTCAAACCAAATTGCTGAGGAGGCAGGGAAGACAAAAGTTTCAGTATTTCCCTGCTAAGTTTTCGATTTTCACCGACCAATTACCTCATTTTTTGGGAGCAGGGAAATATTGTAAATTTGAGGGAAAATATTGAAATTTTTTTTTAATGTTACCAAGCATGAGAGGCTTAGGTTCATTTCATAACACTTTTCTTCCGCCCCCGGTACACCGGTTATACCAAGGTGCATTGTCCGAGGGTTGTATTTCAAGTCAACTTTCTTTTTTTATTCCTACTTGCTTTAAAGGAAAAATAGTATTACGGTACGGTTGCCGATCATCCCTCAAACAGGATTGTGCAATCAACGAAAATTTTATCTTTTTTTTTTGCTTCAGTGTCTGCGTCCGATGAGGCGTTTTGCACTTTTTCAATTTCTCTTTTCTTTCTTTCAAAAAAAGTTTGGGTACATTTAGTGCACCCTATTATACCTTCTATTCAGTAGAATAGTTAGTATATGAAACAATTCTTTCTTTTTCTTTTACCCTCTTCTCCGAATGCCTAGAGTCGGTTCGAGAGGGATGCGCTTTGCTGTCTTCAAAACTCTTCAAGACAGCTCTATGTATCCGTTATTTATACTACATTTGTATTTGTAGAACGTTTGGTTAGGTATTTCTCATGGTACAGGGATCTGGGGAGGGTCGGGGCTTTTTTTTTTTTCCTTTTTTTGGTTCACTGTTTTCATTAAAACTTCAACATCTCTTTCTACCCTCTCATTTCTACCCATTTTTTTCCCCCCTATTCCCCGTCACTCTTTCTTTTTTCACCCTTTTTTTCGTAATAAGGGTGTCAAGAAGATAGGTCAAATCATAGACTGTGGGGTCGGGGGTTATTCTTTTTTCTTTTTTTTTTTTCTTTTTTTTGTATTTTTTTATATAGTCAAGATGCCACTCAGCAGAGCTTTTGGGATCATCTTACAAAGTCTTTTCTATATTATTTTTTTCTGATCGTTCAAAAGAAGAAGAAAAAAAGCGACATCACCACTCTCCACCTGACTTACCACATCTCATCAAATTTCATTAAATATCCCTCCAGAACTCCCTCCCCTCACTAAACAATGGAGATGACGAGGTAGCCCTGAGGGGAAAAAATCTGGCAAAAAAAAAAATGTTTGATTTTTCTTTAGTGGTCGACCAGGCCCTGAAGAGCCAAGGATGCGCACCGCTCACAGAGGAAGTCTACGAAGACCCGATGAGCCCTGTTTCCGGAGGTGGTGGGGCGATGTTTGGGGGGTTGGCGTTGGCAGGTCCAGGGGCGCTGTCGCCTCACCCACCGCATCCACCACAGCCACGGCGGAGCCATCAACATGACGTTTTGGATGATGAAACCCGCGAGAAAATCGTAGAAAAACTGATCGAAAAGGCGACAAACAATGTTGGAGACGGTCCGGTGTCACCTCTAGCTAGACACCAGATAGAACATGTCCAGGGTGTGGTGCAGCGGAAGCTGACTGTTGCCTCCACTGCAAGCCTTGCAGTGTCGATACAGATGATTGCAGAGTCGGAACGAATACTGCAAGCGCTCATCCCAGAACTAAGCGCACTGTGCAACTACCCACGCGATGAGGTCGATGAATGGCAGTTCCCGCTTCTGCGGGCATGCAAACAGGTTTCCGAGGTGCTTCCAAAACTCCAATATGGCAGACGCCATTCACGTGGCCCCAGCAGACAAATCGTCCTGACCTGCAACGAACGGCTCATAGCAAGCTCTGAACGCGAAGTGTACCGCCCCATATCGCCACGCAAAAGCATTCTCTCCCAACCCAAATCCCCGCTCCTCGAGAGCCCCACAACAGACCTCGGGTTTGACGTCGGGCAAGAAGCAAAGACCCCAGCAGAGCTCTACAAGGAACGCCTGGGGATCGGTGTCAAGCAAATATCCACGCAGACGGATTGGGAGCTAGACGTAGGCGTCGATCCGCCTGAGGTGAAGCAGCTCAAGGCGCGCCTCAAGGAGTTGGAAAGGGAGATGGGGGTGCTTCTCCGCGAGAAGCGCACAGCAGATGCGCAGGCAGAGGCAGCACGCACCTCGTTACGGGGAAGAAGCCGTGCTGTAGTAGAAATGAGAACCGGGCTATACCGTGAGGTAACACTACTTTTTTCACACATTTTCATCAATTTTTTTCTCAACCATCCTCAAAACTCTTTTCAAAATCAACCCCATTCACCAACTTCAACACCAAAAACCCCCTCCACCTCCCCCAGGTCTGCATGCTAAAGGAACAGCTAACCATACAAAGCCAACCCGGTGCCTACATCCAAAACGACCCACATGCAATACGACCGGACGCATTAATTGACATAAGCGACAAAGACACCGCCACATACGACGAACTCGCACGCTGCAAAGACCAGCACGCGAAGGAGAAGGCACTCTGGGCCAAGGAGCTGGCCTACGTCCACCACAGATTCCGCACCGCTTTGTCAGACCGGCTTCGCGTCAACGAAAAGAAAGATGGCTCTTCCACCATCACTGCAGAACACCTCTACGGGATACAGGAGGTGGTCGAGGCTGTGAAGGGCGACTTCAACACCTTTGGCGCTACTATACAACAGCTCCTAGGGGACTACCAGGAGGCACTCCACGACCTTTCTGCCAGACAGAGCACCCTCGCCTCCACCATTGAGTCTCTTTCCGTCGAAAGCAACCGAAGCCGCCACCTCCAAAAGCTCCTAACCGGAGTAGCCGCTCTGTTCACACCGCTCCTCACCCTCCACGACGGCGAGCATATGGAAGAAGGTGCACATCCCTGGGAGCCCTTCGGGAATGTGGAAGATCCACTCGAGGATTTTCTCGGAGGGGATGACGGTGTTGAACTCATCGCAAAACAGAAGCAGCAAATGCAGACGTTGTACTCATTGGCAAGCGGGTTTGTATTTAGTGCCGAGGTTGGTCGTGGTGGCGGTGGTCCAAGCGCTGGGGTATCAAAGAAAACAGAGCATGGTGGTAACGTTGCAAGGTTGTTAGGTCTTTCTGGAGGGAGGTTAAGAAGAGAGGCGGACCGGATTTTGACAAAATCGGATGGGTTTGTGAGTCAAGTGGAAAGAACGAAGGTGCGTATCATCATAGATCGTGACATAGAATATGGGGCATTGTATGCGCAAAGTGGCTTCCATCTTGCGCTCAGAAAGATTCTTGTAAGAAAGGTTCTGAAAGACATCAAAACCCTCGAAGCAAAGAAGGCGCCGGAGCAGCAGCTTGCGCGGGAACGCAACCGGGTGCGTCGCTTTGATGCGAAGATTACGTATCTCATCAAGCGACGTCGTGCCTTAAAGTTGGAACGCTCAGCAGGCCCTACTGAGGAGGAAATCAACCAAGAGATAGTGCCGCTAGTGGCCCGTCGCTCGGTGGTGCCCCCTGAAGGGAGGAAGAGCTTGGCTCCGAGAGCGTCTGTTATGATGGAGCCGATGTCACCAGTCGCAACCCCGTCTTAGGGTTTAGAGGGTGTCTATGCAGGGAGTCTGTTGATGTGGTCTGTTTGATGTAACACATTCATCTTACAACACATTTTTATCCGTTTTTTGTTTCCAAAAAAAGTCTCGAAATCAAATTGAAGAAAAAATCGTTCACGCTCACGCGGAAGTAGCGATTCCATTTATTCCAGTGCTTGCGTCCGCCGATGAACGGTGAGGCGTTTGCACTTTCAACCTTTCTTTATTGAGTTATGGATCCAATCTTTTCAGATATGATCCAGCTCCTTTTTTCACTGAAAGCCATATCCTCCTTTTATGAAGGGTGCCATATGGTGACCAAGCATGCGATTAGGCTCATTTTACAAACCTTTCTCTTGCATGAGTTCGACCGAGCCACGTTGCTCTTTCTTTCTTTCTTTTGCCACCGCCAAAGCCATTTGCCTCCCCTTTCATTTCTTACATCCATTTTGTACCTACCTAACACACACCATCTTTCAGACCACACAATGTGGATCAAACAAGTCATTATCGATGGGTTCAAGTCGTATGCACACCGAACCGTTGTAGGTCCATTTGACCGTGAATTCAATGCTATTACAGGGTTGAACGGAAGTGGAAAGTCGAATGTTTTGGATGCCATTTGCTTTGTGTTTGCCATCTCGAACCTCTCTCAGGTGCGTGTGCATGACCTGCGGGAGCTGATCTACAAGTCTGGACAGGCGGGTATCCACAAGGCCTCCGTCACGATAGACTTCGACAACAGCGATCGCGATGCCTCCCCACCGGCGTACATTGACCATAAGACCATCACCGTGACACGCCAGATCCACACCGGCAACAAATTCTTCATCAACGGCAGCACGGCCACCCTCGGCCAGGTCCAGAACCTCTTCCACTCCGTGCAGCTCAACGTGAACAACCCACACTTCCTCATCATGCAGGGCACCATCTCCAAGGTGCTCAACATGAAGCCCGCAGCACGTCTGTCCATGCTTGAGGAGGCGGCGGGGACGCGTATGTTCGAACAGAAGAAGACTATGGCACAGCAGATGGTGCAAAAGAAGGACATGAAGCTCGGGGAAATCGACCGCCAGCTTGAAGACGACATGAAACCCACCCTCGAGAAGCGTGAGAAGGACAGACGCGACTACGATCAGTACATCCAAAGCAGGAACCAGATTGAGGTGCTCTCCCGCATGAAGCTTGCCTACGACTACGAGCACCTCTTTGAGACCTGCACGAACCTGCGTGGCGAAGTCCTGCAGGCACAGAACACTGAGATGTCCGCCGAGCAGGACGTCAAAGACCTACGCAACACCATTGAAGAGATGACCCTCGAGATCCAGCAACAGAAGTCCACCCACCAGCAGAGCCTCACCTACGGCCTGGGCTCCTCCCAGAAGGAGTACGACGACTCGTACAAGGTGTTGGTCACAAAGCAGACAGATCTGCAGCATCTGCAGGAGGACGTCGCCAAGCAGGGCGAGCTTGTCACCTCCCTCAAAGCTAAGAACAAACGTTTTGATGCAAGCCTCACGCAGCACCACGAAACAGTGAAGAAGGCGCATCTGGACCTGAAGGCGCACGATGCAAGCCACAGCGAGCTTGAGGTAGGCACGGACAACCTGCAGCGCCAGCTTGCGCTTCTCAAGAGCGGGATTGCAGCCTCCTCCGAGGGTGTCTCGCTGACGGAGCAGCTGGAACGCTACAAGAAGCAGCTCACCACTGCAGAAGGCGACACGAAGAACGCGGAACTCATCAAACAGCGCTCTGCGACACAACTTGCCGCCAAGAAGAAGCAGGCCGGTGCCGACGACAAGGAGTACGAAGCCGTCAAGGTCGCCCTCGCACGCGAGCAGGCCCTCCTCGCTGAGGAGGAGGACGCCCTCAAGCGCGCCACAGGCGGCTACTCCGAAGAACGCGAAAAACATCTGCGCGACTTCATCGAAGAGAAGCAGGGTGTCATCTCCACCCTTGAACACGAACTGCGCCGCCTGCAGACTGTTGTCCAAACCCGCGTTGAAGTGCAGTACGAAGGCAACCGCCAGCCAAAGGAGTTGGCAGGGCGTGTTAAGGGCGTGGTTTTGAAGCTGCTTGACGTAAAAGACAGGGAGAACATCTGTGCGTTGACTCAGGCTGCAGGACGTGGTCTGTACAACATTGTTGTGGACAACGAGGCGACTGGGAAGGAGCTGGTCAAGAAGGTGAAGAACCGCATTACCGTTATCCCTTTGAACCAGATCCAGGACGGTGTCATCTCACAGCAGGCCTTGCAAATGGCGGAACAGGTTGCACGGCGCGCAGGAGGGTCTGCAGAACTTGCTTTAGACCTCATCGACTACGACGACGAGGTGGGTGCCGCTATGCGCTTCGTCTTTGGCAAACGTATTGTCTGCTCCGACCTGAAGACTGCCTCAGCTGTTACCTTCCACAAAGACATCAAACAGGTCACCGTGACAACACAGGGTGAAGTTGTGCAGCCAGGAGGTGTCATGCGCGGAGGGAGTACACGAGACCTGGATATGAACCTTGCGCACTACCTGAAGTATAAGGAGCTGGTCAAAGACCTGGACCAACACAGAGCGGAGCTGGTGAAGGCAGAGCAGGAGCTGCAGGGGCTTCTCGAGGCAGCAGCGCGCTTCAGAGAGCAGGAGGCGTCGCTGCGCATTATGAAGCGGAAGGTGGAGGGTTTGCAGTACCAGCTCTCCTCCAACCAGCGCCACCAGCTGATGGAGCAGGCCGCGAAGCTCGAGACCGACATCCGCGAGGCGGAGGAGACCCTAGCAACGGGCACCGCCAAGGCAACACACCTCCACGCGGAGATCAAAAAGCTTGAGGGCTCCATGAAAAAGGGCGGCAACCTTGACGACGAAATCAAACGCGTCACAACCGAGATTGCCAAGAACAAGAAAGACCAGAAGGAGCTTGCCCCAAAGCGCTCCGAGACAATGCGCATCGTTGCTGAGGCGGACGCGACGGAGGCAGACCTGCGTGCCGAGCTGGAGCGGGCCCATGCTGACGGAGCGGAGGAGGCTGCCAAGCTCACACAATTCCAAACCAAGGTATCGCGTGCAAAGAAGGAGCTTGCGCATTTGAATGGCATTGTGAGCGGCAAGGAGGCGCATATGCAGGAGCTGAAGGACAAGCTGAACGAAGCAAACAGTGGTCTCCAGAATAAGGAGCAGGATTTGTCGGCGCTGAAGGACAATGAGGCAGAGCTGCGTGTTGCGCTGCAGGAATGCAAGCGGAGAGTGGGCGAGCTGGAGGCGCTCAAGAAGGAACGTCAGGCACGTCTCCTCACCCTCGAGAAGAGCGACTTTGTGACGCAGAACCGCCACCTCTTCGATAAAAAGGGCAGCGACCTCGATTGGCGCTCCATCGACTATGTCAAGGACTTCGCACGCCTCGAAGCCATGAAGCAGCAGCACTCCGCTGCAGGCAAGACCGTCAACCACAAAGTCGTTTCGATGTACGAGGCTGTCGCAGAGCAATACAACGACGTGCTCTCCAAACGCAACCAGGTTGCGCGCGACCGTGAGCACGTTCTCAGCACAATCACAGAACTGAACACACAAAAGAAGCACACCATTGAGGAGACCTTCAAGAAGGTGAGTCTCGACTTCAGTGCAATCTTCAGCACGCTTCTTCCAGGCGCAAAGGCAAAGCTGGTGCCAGACAGGGACGACGACGACGACATCTCAGGGCTGTCCATCCATGCTGCTATGGGAAACTCCTGGAAGGACTCACTCACAGAGCTGTCTGGTGGGCAGCGGTCCTTGCTTGCATTGTCCTACATTCTGTCGCTGCTGAAGTACAAGCCTGCACCGGTGTACATCCTTGACGAGGTCGACGCTGCGCTCGATCTGTCGCACACCCAGAACATCGGGAAAATGCTTGCCTCGCACTTCAAAAAGTCGCAGTTCCTCGTCGTCTCGCTGAAGGAGGGTATGTTCAACAACGCGAACGTTCTCTTCCGTGTCCGTCTCGTCGATGGTCAGTCACAAATCACCAGAAACGACAACACCGCTATAGCACAAAAAAGAAAAGGCACAAAACGTCCACGTGAAGAGGACTAAAAAAAGAGGGAAAAAAAGAGAAAAAAAAGTCGAAAATTTCTAGATAGTTGATGCAGGAAAATGAAGAAAAAGGTTGCAAGAAAAAAAATATAGAGAAAAAGAAGAAAAAATAGATCGGGAAAAATTGCGATTTTCGTCGCAAAAAAAGAGGGATGGCGGGCATTTTGTCCACGTCTTTACCCTCTAAAAAGATGGGATGGTGTGTATTTCATGCCAACTGTCTCCCCCTAGAGACTTCTTTTGTCTTTTTTCTTTTTTTTTTTTTTGTTTGTTTGCGGCGGGCTTATTGAACAAGAAGAAAAAAGATTGGATCGCGTCCTTGGGTATCTACACTAATACTTTCAAAGATTGATTTCAAAGATTAAAAAAACTGTTTCATTTGGTTATGCACTGAGAGAAATGTATCGAGGGGAGGGTGTTATCATCTCGTCAAACACGGCGTACTAATCAGGGCTACTATTAGTCGTGCCGTGCTAAACTAGTAGTGCTACTGGTGTGACAACCAAAACCAAAACCAAAATATAGTATAGTGGAGCACACTCTAGGGTGGCTACACTAATACAAACCAAGTTTTCAAAAAAAAAAGGAAGGGGCAACAGTATTGGAGTGTACTATTAGCAAGCAATGTTATCTCAAGGATAATTTTGGTGTGAGTGACGACACCTCCCCCCCCCCCTTTTTTTTTTGCCAGTTGTGTGTGTACGTTTAGGAAAAGGCAACTTCCTATTAAGCCCGCCGACTCCATTTTCTTGGAGCTTCCAGGGACCGTGCATTGCTCCGTTCCGTAAAAAGGAATGGTAAAAAAGTTTTCAAAAAATATGGCCAAAGAGACGGCAAAAACCGGTCGTTTTAAATAAAATGTTTTTTTCAATTTTTTGCTTTTTCCCTTTTCCTCCCATGATTGACAAGAAAAATGTGTTACTTAAGCACAAAAACACAAAGATGGGACATTTCACAGAAGGGGGGGAAGCACCGGGTCCTTTTTTTGTTGGCCCTCTCTCTTTTTTTTTGATCGAACACTCCGGGGTTCGATAACCCACGGAGTGTCAGTGCCTGCGTCCCTGAGGCGTTTGCACTATCAACTTCACTTTTTTTTTTTGCATGATCTCGACTGAGATGCGTTTTAGCACGTTTTCAACTACTCTTTGTTGTCCAAAATCTTTCCCCCATTCCCCCCTCTGGTCTCCTCCTCCTCCCTCTTTTCACCCCCCTCAACATTTTAGATTATTTAGTTGGATGAAAAACAAAAAACGGATTTTTATGACATTTCTCTTATCTACTTCCATATTATCGTAATCGTAAAAAATGGAACGCTAAAACCTCCCCTCCCCCCCCTCCAACATTTTTTACCCGCGGAGTACACACGACGGTGATGTACAGTACATTACAAGTGAAGTTACATGTAACGTTACAAGTGAAAAACCGTTACAAGTGAGTTACAAGTGAGTTACAAGTGGGATACATGAATTACAGGCAAAATCAGGTTGTAACTGGTGGGTTACAAGTGGGTTACAAGTGAGTTACAAGTGAGTTACATGTAACTCACTTGTAACTCCACTTGTAACACCCGTTACATCACCGTCGTGCAGTACCTGCGTCCGCTGATGAACGGTGAGGCGTTTGCACTTTCAACTTCTCTTTTTTTTACGATTACGGGTGCATTGTGTTGACCCTCTCAAATACTTTCAATTCTGTGAACTGAAAAGTATATGAATCTAACGATTACGATACTATTACAATACCTCCTCCATCCACCCCTTCTATTAGGAGAAAAGCTCGCGAGTAGCTTTGTTTTTCAAAAAAAATGGCGAAGGGGACAGCAAAGGTGAATGATGCGAAGAACAAGCAGCAGATTGCGCTGTTCAGGAAGATCTCTGTGGCGATCAATGCTTCTGTGATTGCGTTTCACTTCTGCGTGACGGGGGACCTGATCAGCGTGAAGACGATTCTGTGCGTGATATTTTTTGCAGCGCAAGAGTACTACACGATCCTTGCATTGGAGAACCACGGTAAGCCCAGCTTCGGAGACGAAGGCCAGATCATGTCATGCGCAAACCTGAAGGACACCAAGGACCTTGGCCTCTACACGTACGTCCAGGACCTGCTCTGGGTGTGCTGGGCAACACAGGTCATCCTCCTGTTCTCTTCCTTTGGATGGCTCATCTACGCTGCCGTGCCTTCCTACGGTCTCTACATGGCGTGGGACACAGTATGCCATTTTTTTTTTTTTAGAAAACAAAAATAAAATAAAATAAAATAAAACAGGTGAAGCCGTGGTTCAAGCGTGCCATGGAGTACCAGAAGACCGGCAACCTCCAGCAGCAGGTGCCCCCGGGCCACCGTCTCGCTGGACAGTACGCCCAGTCGAGGAAGGAGAAGCGTGCCGCCGTGAGGCAGGTATGTTGGAAATGTAGCCGTCAAGATGTCAAGTGGGGTCGCTTGAAGCGTGTTTCTACCAAAGGTGGATAATAACGTAGGTTGAGAGAATCTACCTCTTTTGCTGGAGGGAGATAATCATCTTGTAAAGCTTTTCTTTCCGCAGAGACGATGCTGATGGACAGCATATTTCAAAGGGTTTTGGAATCATCTTTTTATTCATTGGAATACCCTAAACTTTTCTTTCCCTTGCAGGCTGAGAAGGACGAGCGCAACGCAGTGAAGGCGCAAACCAAGGCCGCCACCGCTGCACCAGGTGGTCGCCGGAAACACGTCCGTTCCACCACCGACTAGATAGCTGTGGGTCCTTTTTTCCCCCCCATTATTTTTTTATCGAGTATTGTTGTTTTAAAGGGTTGAGTTAGCAGCTGCCAGTCTTTCTGAAACAGTACAAAAGCAAGGCGTGACCGTGAATGGTTATTTTTTTTTAAAAGCTATACCTTTGTATTCTCTATGAAAGCACTTGTGCATCCCTTTTCATTGGGTTCCATTTTTCTGTTTCGTGTCTTTTTTAGGTGGACTAATCACGAGAGGCTTAGGGCCATCTTATAAACTTTTTTTTTTTTTATGCAGTGCGCACATATTCCCCCACAACCTGTAGATTCCCCCCTCCCCCCTTCTTCGAATCGTTTGAAAAGGTTTTTCATAACATCTTTTGCTGCATTGCAGGATTAGATTGTTTTGCGCCTTTCACTCTTCGTCCCCCACCCCTTCACGGGTCTTGATTAGATGGCTGAGCATGAGAGGCTTCGGATCATTTTACCAGTTTTTCTTTCTTTTTTGTCTGATGATGTTGTATTCGCTGACTCTTTGAAGCTGCCGATGTACGTGAGAATTGGTTCATCTTTCAAAAAAAAGCCCCAAAGTGGGTTCTGAGGCGATTAGGCGATTGTCGAGCAAAAAAAAACTTATAATCGTCTATAGTGGAGCTCATCCTCGGGAGTCTCCACTAATACAACTAAGTTTTCACTAATCAAAAGCCTATCAGGTACTATTGGGTGAACAGACTAGGCGATTGATCGACACAACAAAAATTCAAAAATTATAAAAAAAAACTTTTGCGGGCGCCTCGCCCCTTTCCCCTCCCCAATTCCCATATTCACGATCGCTATCCAGTAGTTCCTGTGTGTGGAAGTGGGGTGGAGCAAAAACCTGCTTCTGCCTACTTAATAATCAAAAACCCATGTTGTGGTGCAAATAAAATAGTATAGTGTAGTGCCTTTTGGGGGTGTCTTGCACTAATCCAAATTTTCAAAAAAAAAAAAAAGAGAGAAAAGAAAAAGAAAAAAGGCTGTTGTTTGTTTGTGGATGCAGCAACCTCTGGCCCTCGTTTTTCCAATTGAAATTTGAAAAAGAAAATATGGGGGGGGGGAAACGAAAATAATACAATCAACAACTCTGGCTTAAGCATTTTTTTAACCCCATCCCCCCTCATGAAAAAAAAAAAATGCAACAAAAAAACCCCCCCTCGTACAAATATCTCAAAGTTTAAAAAGAAGAAAAAGGTAAGACGATTTGCCAAATAAAATAAGTGCAATTCTTCGAAATGAAATAAAAAGGTAAAGGTGCCCGACTAGACGAGGGAAAAGTTAATTAAGTCTTTTTTTTTTTTAAAGTTTTTTTCATTTTCTGAATACGGTGACTTAAAAAGAAACCCCCCCTCCTGATAAAAAAAAGCAAAACAAAATTGGGGATATTGTGTGAGCAGACCAAAAAAGAAACGGACATTTGCCTCTCTCTCTCCCTCTCTCTCCCGTAATTCCAGCACCAATAGCGTATATTAATGCTGCTGCTGTTAAAAAGCTCGTAGTTGGATCCAGAGCTCAGGTTGTAAGGTGCCACGGTTTTTCGTGCCTCTCTCTCTCCCCTCTTTTCTCTCACCATGCTATCTTCCTATCAGAGAACACACAAAAAAAAATAACACAAAAATGGGTGGTGATGGAGGTACCACAGCGAACAACCGCCGTTTCCTCCCTCAGGCAGGTTTTGGGGTTGCAAAAAAGGTGAAGGACAAAACCCAGGTCGACCGCGAACGTTGGTCCACCTGCCACCTTACGAAAAACCCCCTTCGGCCGCCGGTTCTTGCCGACAGGGTGGGGCATTTGTACAGCGCTGAATACGTTATTGCAGCATTGACGAAAAAGGAGCCGGTTGCCGCGTACATCAAGGGAATGAAGGACTTTGTATCATTGAAGCCTGAGATTGCAACTGGACGTGAAGAGGCCTATGAGAGCATGCAGGCTGGAGAGGATGCCCTAGACTTTGAGAGCTGTCTGAACCTTTATATGTGCCCGGTAACACAACAGACGACGAATGGAACAAATAAATTCTGTTGTGCATCTGCATGTGGCCATGTGTTCAGTCTCAAAGCATTAAAACAAATGGGCGATAACGCTTGTCCAGTCTGCGGAGGGGATGCATCACCCGAAAGCGGTAACAGAATACTAAACCTCGTCCCCGACCAGGACGATGTAGAAGGGCTTGAAGAAAAGGAAGCCTCACGCAGGCTAGCAGAGCTTGAGGAGAAGCAGGCGAAGAAGAAGAGAAAAGCTGCCGAAGGGGGGTCCGAAGCAAAGCGGAGAAAAACGGAGTGATTTTTCTCAATTTTTTTTTTTTTTTTGAAAGTTTTTTGTGCTGGTTTGGCGCAGTTTTAGTAAAGAGGAAAAAAAAAAATTCCCCAGATTTTCTCTAAAAAAAAAAAACCTCCCAATTACACAATCACCCAGAAAAATTCATAAAAACAAAATGACTGAATTAGAGAATATGACGTCGATGCGTGACATCAACGACTATTGTGTGAGCAAAGGTCTCTTCACCCTTGCGCAAGGCATGATTGAGATCCCCCCTTCGAAACCACTTCGCCAGGCGGCTGCGGATGTGATGATGAGTGAAGACCTGCATTGCTACCGTGCACGCCTGGGCGAGCCGGAGTACCTCCAGGCTGTGTCGAACCTCCTGACCGCCGAGGGAGTCGTCGCCCCCGAAGGCAAAACCGTGCAGGACTGCGTCCTTGCCACCCAAGGTGTCACCGCTGGCATCGTCTCCAGCATCCTCCACCTCCAGAACAAACTCAAACGTGCCCCTGTCGTTGCCGTCATTGAGCCTTTCTACACCTACCACTATGTTCAAATCAAGGCCATCACCGGAAAACCCGCTGTCGCAGTGAAGGGCGTTATCGACCCTATCACAGGAAAATTCAACTGGGACAACTTAAAGGCAGTGCTCCCCGAGGTCGACTGTGTGATTATGTGCAACCCGCACAACCCATTGGGGCTTGTCTGGGATGAGGTGGATGTGGAGGCAATATATGATATGGTAGTGGTAAAGGGGGGAAAGCTGCTGGTGTCTGATGAATGCTACAATGAGATGGTGTTTGCGAAGAAGCATTATTCGGTTGTACAGAAGAGGATGGACGATGGGGTTGTGGTGTGCAGGGGGTTTTCCAAGACGCTGGGGGCGCAGTCGTGGAGAATCGGGTACGTTGTTGCGTCCCCTACAACTCTTGCATCTCTTGCGGCAAACATGGACCCGTACTACGTCTGCGTGCCTCTCCTGCAGCACGCAGTCGGGCGCTACCTCCTCGAAAACCCAGAAGACTACCACTCCCACGTCTCCCGCCTCAACACCCTCATCCAAGCCAACTGGCAGCTCTTCAAAACCGCCTTCCTCAAGAAATTCCCCACCTGGTCTGCAGTAGACCCCGAAGGTACCATGTATGGCAACTTCGTCCATGACGACAAAGCGGACCTTGATGCTGTTAAGAAGTGTCTCGCGGCAGGGGTTGGCGTCTGCCCTGGGTCGATGTTCACATCGGATGGGATCACACCGACAGCGCACACTGGAATGGTATGTATTGTTCGTTGCAAGTGTTTTTAAAACAAACCAGTTTTACAAAAAAAATCCCAAAATTGCGCCAATTGAGATTCATTTGGCGTAATGTAGAGGCTTTTGTAGATGATTGACGTAGTCTCTTTGTGGCAGTATCGAAGGTGTTTTCACAAATTTTGGATATGATGATGTCTAACATGAAAAGGTTGGGTTTGCGCAACGTTTTCTTTGCTCCGTGATAACGAATGTGATCAAGGTGACTAAGCACGAGAGGCTTAGGATCATCTTATAACCTTTTCTTTTCTGTGAAAAAAATCTCTAATTTAACAGGTGCGCATCCATTGTGGAGTCAGCGCTGAGAAGGCAGCTGCCATCGTCGCGGCACTGAGCCAGTGAACCAAATAGTCGCCCAGGGGGTTTTGTGTTATTTTTTTTTTTTTTGGCAGGTTTTTGTGCCCCATCTCTGATGCAAAAACCAACCCAAGAAAAAAAAAAAAGATACAAAAACATCCCAGTCGTATTGTTTCTCTTAGCCGTGTAATGGGGGCTTTTTGAACAAGGAATCACAAAGTGCTTTGTCTGTCTGGTTATGAACGATTCTCATCTCTTTTGATTTTCTTTTTTGGGGGGGAAATGGTGTACTTGCAATGACTCAATAGCGTGCCAAGTTCACGGGGGGGGGGGTTTTTTTTTTTTTTAATTTTTCAACAAGGTTTCCACGATGAGCCCATTTTTTCCCAAGGTTTCTCAAAATCCCAGGAATGGGCTAAGTTTTTTTTTCTGACCTTACCCCTGCGCGGAAACCCTGATTCTCAACGCTCGTTGTCGTTGTCAGTATACCTCGTTCAAATTGTGATTCTCAAGTGTGCTCCCCTTTTATTTTTACGACAGCGATACGTGGTAAATATGTGTACGTGAGATACATTCATTACTTCATCATCCCTGACAACAAACTTGTGGAAACCAGCGCAGCTGTTGATCCACGATAACGAATGTGATAAGGTGACTAAGCACGAAGAGGCTTAGGGTCATCTTATAAACTTTTCTTCCTTTTTATACTCGATACTTTCTATAGTTTCAATTCGTTGTTTAAAAACAACAAAAAGACGAAACGTTCGCCACATTTTAAAAGAATGTGTTCCCCCCAAAGTGTGACTAGAAACCAGACATTTTTTTAAAAATGCCAATTTGATGATTAAAAATCTACGCTTTCTCGTACCCTATTTTGCTTTTTTTTTTCTTTTATCATCTCAAGCATCAACTTTCAGGGTGATAAATTGGCTGCATTCAACAGGGGGGGAAAAAACAACAAGATACCCACCCACCCCTCCCCTTTATATTTCATCCTTTGCGTATTAACCCCCCTCCGTCCCTGACAACATATCCAGCTGGTCATGAGCACGACTTTGGTGTTCACGAGACCACATGACCTTCCCATATCCCTTGTTGTGAACACATAACCCCCTCCGTTCCCCCACCCCTACACAACATCACCACCACAGCACACCCTCCTAACAATGCCAAACGAAAGCCCCAAGAAACGACCTGCCAAGCGGGTGAGCCCGACTGGGGTTGCGATATGGTGTGCCATGTCTGTTGCGACGTTCTTCGGCATGCGGCACTTCTGGGAGAACGCGGGGGGGCCACCTGCGGCGACGGGGGCTGTGGCGAACTTCCGCGGTGTGGACGTGCTGCAGATCTACGAGAAGCTGGACCTGGCTGTGTACTACACGACCTGGGAGGCGCAGTACAACGTCGGCCCGGCACTGCTGTACTCAAAGGACCATTGGGAGGTGCCTCTGGTTGCTGTGGCAGCGTACATCGTGCTCATCACTGTGGGACCAAAGGTGATGGAGTCGCGCGCAGCGTTTGACCTCTCCTTGCCTCTCGCAGTATGGAACTTCGCCCTCGCAGTCTTCTCGACATGCGCCGCAATCAGAGTTGTTCCCGAGCTGCTCTATAATGTGTACAACGAAAGCTGGGAGGCAACCATCTGCATGGAACCGCACCACGGGTGGGGGGTCGGCGCAACCGGGCTGTGGGTGCAGCTCTTCATCTTCTCGAAGCTTCCGGAGCTGTTCGACACAGTGTTCATCGTGTTGCGCAAAAGGGAGTTGATCTTCCTGCATTGGTACCACCACATCACAGTGCTGCTCTATTGCTGGCATGCGTATGTCATGGAGTGCGGTGCGGGGCTGTACTTCGTAGGAATGAACTGTGTCGTGCATGCAGTGATGTACACATACTTCGCGGCAGCGAGTCTGCACATTGTGCCTAGGTGGTTTCCCACAATCATCATCACGGTGATGCAGATTGCGCAGATGTTTGTCGGCATGTTTGTCTGCCTTTCTTCAATCAAGTACACCTATGAGCGTCATGGAAGCGACACCCCCTGTGCAAACGAAAGGACAAACCTTGTGCTAGCAAGTGTAATGTACCTCAGTTATCTTGCTCTCTTTCTTCAATTTGCCGTCGGAAAGTACCTTTCGGGAGGCAAGAAGAAGACGGAGTAGAATGGGAAGAGGGGGGTTCGAGAGAGAGACGAGAGAAAGAGAGAAGAGTGCAGCGGGGGTTCCAAAGGAAAAACTAGAGTATTTTTTTTATTTTTTATTTTTTTTAAAAGGCGAGGCTCAAGAGGGGGGTTTGACACCCCACGGAATGTTAGCGTTACTTTATGTTCTGTAGCATATGCCCTGCATCGCCTTGAAGTGTCTGGACGTCAAATCCACTCTTTTTTTTTTTTTTTTTTGTACCATTTCTGGAGACGTGGAGGGTAGGGTAATGGGGTAGGTTATTCTTTAGATTCTTAAAAGAGGTTGAGGAGTGTTTTGTGTTTAAAAAAACGTGAATCTCAAAAAAAAAAAAAAAATAACGATTTTTTTAAAAAGTGGAGATTGCACAGCAAAACTCACCTCCATGATGATTTCGTATTTTCGAAAAATAAGGAAAAACGGTGTTTTGGGTTGCATCTTTTTTGTGTACAGAGTCTTGCCGTTGTGGTTGCACGAATTGTGTGATCTTGCGAAAGGGAAAACAGAGATTGCCCAGTTTTGTAACAAATAAGAGACACGCGAAAATGCGTGCGTGTTTTTACTCCTTTTTTTACAGCGTTTCTTCATCGACTGAGGTCTCGCAAGTCTATATTTCAAGATTTCTTTTATATGGGAGCGTCCGCGAAAGACCCCCCCCTAAAGCTAACATCCATGCTTATTGGTATTTCACTAATTAAAATTTTGGTATTTTATAAGATTTTTTTTTTAAATGAACTCAGAGTTAAGTTTCTGAGTTCATTAAAAAAAAAATCGGTGAAAAATTCCGAGTAGGTATTAATTTAGATAGGAAAAGCTATGTCAACAGCTATGTGTCCCCTTATTTTACCTGTAAATACTAAGGATATAGGAAGGAATTCACTAATATCTGTCTCTAAACCCATTATCAAAAAGGGGGTAGGAAAGGGGGGTGGAGGCTTGTCGTCCCCTCCGAACACTCTAAATAGAGCGCGAAAGAGCTTCACGCTCCGGGTCGTCTGCGGCGACGTCGACTTTCTCGCAGAAAACCCCCTTTTTTGAGTGACCCTATTGACCTCAGTGATGAGTCTCTCCAAGAGTTACAGACAATTGTCCGCCTGTTCCTCCTCTTCCTCCTCCGTCTCGCTGTCACTGTCCTCCTGAGGGTGTCGCTGATGCAACTACAGGAGTAGTAAACGGCGGACGCCCCTTTTCTCCTGGTGGTTGTCTTCTGCATATGGAGGGACATATGCTTCGAGCTACACACCTCGCGCATCCAGCTCCTCGCGCCCCACCCTTTGCCCCCCTGCCAGTGAACCCCTGCATACACCTGCAGCTCGGCGAAGTTTTTTAGGCCTCGGAAAGGCCGGGTTTTCAGCTCCTGAGCGAATGCTTTGGCTGCTGATTACATTTCCCCCTGTTGTGTTGTTCTATGGGTGGTTATATGGGTGTTTGTGAGGATTTCCTTGTATATCCTTAGTATTTACAGGTAAAATAAGGGGACACATAGCTGTTGACATAGCTTTTCCTATCTAAATTAATACCTACTCGGAATTTTTCACCGATTTTTTTTTTAATGAACTCAGAAACTTAACTCTGAGTTCATTTTAAAAAAAAATCTTATAAAATACCAAAATTTTAATTAGTGAAATACCAATAAGCATGGATGTTAGCTTTAGGGGGGGGTCTTTCGCGGACGCTGCCATATATAGGTGACAGAGTCATCTTGTAAACTCATATAAACCTTTTCTTTCATTTTATGATGTGCACGAGAGACACATTCATCTTTCAAGTTTTCTTTTCTTTTTTTCTTTTTTTTTTCAGTGTTTCCCAGCATCTCACCTAACTCTGAAAATAGGTGAGATTTTGCGGTTTTGCGGGTTTTTGTATAGGTGTGGCGAGCCCGGGCGCGCTTCGCGCGCCCGGGTCCCCACCTTAGCTCAAGTTGGGGGCCTCCGGCGGAATGTGAGAATTTCTCGGAGTTCGGCACTTCATTGATATTTGCACCAGGCACACGTGGTACACGAATTATCAGTAACCTCAGTACATTTACAAAATAAACGGCAGTCATGGCAGGCATGGCACCCAAGCGAAGCCACGGTACGCAACATTTCTAAAAATTGTTGACATAAATGTCACTGTCGTTGGAAGATTGGGGTCAGCTTGTTTTTGTGCCCAAAATTTCTCAGCACTGCTGACCAGGGACATTGGGAACATTGGGATTTTTGCGGAGCAAAAAAAAATCAAACAAATGGCGCCGCAGGCGAAAAAAAATTAGGGTACAGTGTAAAAATCTATCTTTTTTACAGCACATAGTCACACACCTAACCCTTTTTTGCGGAGCAAAAAAGGGAAAATGGTGCCGCAGGCAAAAAAAAATTGAGGTACAGCCTGGATGGTGCGGTCAGCAACCCAGTTCCCCATGGTACTCCCGTGGTTCAACCATGATTTTTTTTTTTTTTTTTTTCCTGCAGGTGAGATTTCTCACCTCACTTTTTTTTTTTTTTTTTTTTTTGTGAGATTTCTCACCCCAAAATCTCACCGTGGGAAACACTGTTTTTTTTTTTTTTTGTGTTATCAAGCATTGACGAATAGAAATGGAAAACGACGGATGGTGCGTGCCCGCTTTAGCGTATTGTTTTTCCACTAACATCACTCACATTCATCAGTGAAAAACACAAACCTTTTGCGGTGCGATAAACGAAAAAGTGTTTTCTTTATTTCATTTAACTGTCATATCCTGAAGTCGTTTTCTATTTTTTTGCAACTCCCAAAGTGCAACACTCCGGGGTTCGATAACCCCGCGGAGTGTCAGTGCCTGCGTCCCAGAAGCGTTTGTACTATCTACTTCACTTTTCTTTTCTTTTCTGTTCTCCTATTTGGGAAAAATCCTCGTGGTGATGTTATTACCGAAGCCTTTACTTCACAGGTGGTCATTACGTCATCATACAAGAAGATACCCACACGTTGCAAAAAAAAATAATATTAGTGGAGCACTCTAGGGTGGCTACACTAATACAACCAAGTTTTCAAAAAAAAACCAAAAAAAACAAAAAAAAAGTGGGGTGATCCACCAAGATTTCAAACAAAATTTGCGTGGAGTTCACACGATAAGAAGTGATGTGTGCACATGTTACCAATATTTGTAACAAAACAAACAGCCACATAGGCACACCCCTTGCATCTCAAAAATCACGAATAAAGAACCTATTAGAACCACAGCTGTTTCAGAGCACAGCGTCAACGGAGATGTCCGCATGGAAGCGGTGTGCGCTGCAAAGAGCAACTCACCTGTAATGTGCGGCATCCTCTTCTGGCAAAGCCTCTCTCGTGTCCGTACAAATCCGTGCCCTTGTGTGTACACGTGTTCCCACATTGGTTTACATACCCGACACTTGAAACAGCTTCACTTTCTTCTTCTTTTTTTGAGAAATTTGGTTAGGGAGGGAGAGGTCAAAAAAGCGGCAGCGACGTGAAACAAAAGATGCCCGTTTATTCCAAGTTTTTTTTTGTTTTCTTTTGGTCGGCCAGTGGGTGCTGACTGACTGAGGATTAGACAGTTTTAACGAGTGCGTCCACTTCTCCCACGTCCCCTACCTCCCCTTCATCCCTGAAATACATTAAACGGAAAGCGTGGTTATGTTTGTATCCCCTCATTCCCTTCGTATCTTACACCACCATGGACAGCCAACCACACAGCTACAAAAAAAGAATAACAATGGCAAAGGGTGGACACATCTGCGCAGGGCTGCTGACATCAGCCATCATCTCCCTGATCACCCTGAGCATGTCAAGCGGCCGCAGCTTCATGACACTGAAGGCAAACGTGACCGGCCTCCCAACCATCTCCTACCCCTACGGTGTGGGTGTGCTCTACGACTCCTACGGCTACACATGGGTGGAGGAGGAGAGCTTCTTCGGGGGCAACGACTGCAAGGACCACCAGCACCGTGGCCAGTACGTGAAGGCTGTTGCATTCATGGTGACCCTGATGTGTGTGTTCGGTGTGATTGTGCACGCCCTGGGTGCGTGGCAAGGGGCAGCATGGCAGGGACTTGCGGGGGTGGGCATCCAGGCGTTCAACCTGATCTTCCTCATCACCGGTCTTGGAGTGGGTGCCAACTTCTACGACACATGCCTCTGGTGCAAGACCATGTCTGCCAAGCTCTGTGTGAAGGACTTCTTCTACCTCAACTACGCCATCCCCTTTGTGGTGACGGCCATCATCCTCACACTCATCAACCTGGTGGCACTCATTGCTGGAGGTTCCATGGCTGGTGTCCAGCCTGAGCCCGAGGCTGAGGAGGGTGAGGGTGTCAAGAGCACAGAGCCCGCAGCATGATAGTTCGCAATTCCTCTGCCTATGATTCTTCTTCTCCTTTTCCTTCTCCTTCTTGAGTAGATGTATGGGCCTAGGAGGTCCATGCGTCATGTCATAAACCTTCGCTTTTTCTTTCTCTTTAGTCTCTTTTAACAATGTTAGTCGGGAAAAAATAATCTGATTCTGTTCTGCAAAAGGGGGGGTTTTAGAGGATGATTTCACAAAAAATAATTAAATCCAAATTGTACAGAAAACCCGAAAGTAAATCTCTAAAATCTATCCGAAAAAAAGGCACCCTTTTTGTAAAAAAAAAATATGTATAACGGGGTGTGCAAAATAACAATAGTTAGACCTTGTCCAGATCATGCTCCTCTTTGAATTTGTGTGCGTCTGTGAGGTTTGTTTTCATCTTTCAAGAGTAATTTACTGTAGTAAGATGTGTGTGTGCGTGAACTTCACCTTTTTTTTTTTATTGATCAAGGTGACTAAGCACGAGAGGCTTAGGTTCATCTTTATAAAGCCTTTCTTTTTTCCCCCTGCACGCAGAGTGCCCCATCTGTGTTTATTTTTTTTGTAAATAAACATTGCATCTGCTATCAAATGCGTACCTCCATTTATCGGAAACGTTATATTTCCAGGAGGGGGGAGGGTGAATAAAAGAAAGCCCTGTGTAGATCGTTGTTTGGCAAGCTTTCAAAAGCAACCACCCTTGTTTCCTCGCACCCCAGTTTCGGCTATTTTCTCTGTTTTTGTATCTTCAAAATGTATATTTTTTTTTGGCCGAAAGGGATCCATAAGGAGGGTACAGCAGACGGCCCGGAGGGCGTCTGACACTGCTTTCACTCAGTGGTCGCGCTAATTATGGGAAAAAATGGGGAAAAAATGGATTTCGGGTACGGAAAAACGTTCCTTGAAAAGGTTAGCTGGGGAGGCCCGGAAACCCCGTTTTGTGGCATTTCCGGGCCAATCCCGGCTTGTGGTGGGGTATATACGGAAAAATGGACAAAATTTTAGTGACTTAAATTTTCGCAAAATATGAACCCATACTCGTAAACAAGGGTCATTTTCAGGAAAATTCGGAAAATTCCGAGATTTGGAAGCAATTTTTCTCCTGAAAATCAGTGGGTTTTCAGCCCCAAAACATACCGCGATTGGAATTTCCGGAATCCGTCCGCGCTGTGGTGGGGTCACTTTGCCGAAATGGCCAATTTTTTGGTTTTGGTCAAAATCCATGTGGGTAAAGAGGGCCAATGTAAATCCCACAGCCAGATTTTCTCTCCCTGATCCTGAACGTCTTGCAACATGAAAATGCGCGAAAACACTGGCATTTGCATTTCCGGAATTCGTCCGTTCTGTGGTGGGGTCAATTTGCCGAAATGGACAAGTTCTTGGTTTTGGTCAAAACCCGTCAGTGTAAGGTAAAGGGGGTAAAGTGTTTGCCTGTAGAAACTGGAAGGGAACAGGCAGCGCCGCAGGCGCACGGTAACCAACTTTTTTTTTTTTCCCTTTTCTTTTTTCTCCTCTTTCTTTTGACTTTCCGAGCCAATTGCGTTCCACGGCGGGGTCACATGTACATGCAAGTCCACTATGTGGTGGTCTTACTCAACAATATTAGAACTTCTGGTTTCTTAATGAAATCCCCGTACTGCAAAAAAAAAACGTTCCTACCAAAACCCCCAAAAATCCCGGGATGAGGGATGGACTTTAGCGCGAGCTCTGCTTTCACTAATGTATTATTTTTTTTTGAGGAGGGAAAAAAAAAACTTGACAGTTCTTCTGTTTGTTCTGTTCTAAGGGGGTGGTGTGTGCGGCTCAGGCAGTAGAGGGGTTTTTTTTTGTCCAAAAAGGTGAATTACCAACGTGGTTTACATGTTTTGGGTTGCAGAGATGGGGGGGCAAAGCAACGATGTCACAACGTAAGGATTGGCTTAGGGTGTTAGTATTGTAGTTAACGGAGAGAAGTTTTGTCCGCTCAAACAAAAAAAAAGCAAAAACGAGGGAAGTGAACAAAAGTTTTAATTCTTTTTCAGTTGTTTTGACTGTACAATAATTACTGGTATTTGCTTCCGAACCGTAGAAAAAGCGTTCCTCCTGCCTGCTGAATGGTTGTTCTGTTGTCCCCCGACTGTGCAGTGTAGTGTAGTGTATTCCCTGAGGTCACTGTCATGAAGGGATGAGTATTTCAAGTTTCATTCCTTTTTTGATCCACATTCACATCATATTCCCCCAACCAGGAAACCCCCTCTCTCTCCCCAGGTATCACAATGGCAAAGGGTGGACACATCTGCGCAGGGCTGCTGACATCAGCCATCATCTCCCTGATCACCCTGAGCATGTCAAGCGGCCGCAGCTTCATGACACTGAAGGCAAACGTGACCGGCCTCCCAACCATCTCCTACCCCTACGGTGTGGGTGTGCTCTACGACTCCTACGGCTACACATGGGTGGAGGAGGAGAGCTTCTTCGGGGGCAACGACTGCAAGGACCACCAGCACCGTGGCCAGTACGTGAAGGCTGTTGCGTTCATGGTGACTCTGATGTGTGTGTTCGGTGTGATTGTGCACGCCCTGGGTGCGTGGCAAGGGGCAGCATGGCAGGGGCTTGCGGGGGTGGGCATCCAGGCGTTCAACCTGATCTTCCTCATCACCGGTCTTGGAGTGGGTGCCAACTTCTACGACACATGCCTCTGGTGCAAGACCATGTCTGCCAAGCTCTGTGTGAAGGACTTCTTCTACCTCAACTACGCCATCCCCTTTGTGGTGACGGCCATCATCCTCACACTCATCAACCTGGTGGCACTCATTGCTGGAGGGTCCATGGCTGGTGTCCAGCCTGAGCCCGAGGCTGAGGAGGGTGAGGGTGTCAAGAGCACAGAGCCCGCAGCATGAAGTCAGGAACAGCACTAGAAGGCACACATAGTGATACACTATCCCAACAAAAAAAATACAAAAAAAAAAGACAAAAATTAAAACAAAAAAAACAAAAGTAGTTGGGTTGATATATTTGCTAATTTATTATCCTTTTTTTTTTGTTGTTGTTTCTAAATAGATGTGCGTGTCGCTGTGAGACGCACTTCATCTTGGTGTTCTTTGTTGTTTGTTATTTATGTTATTATGTTCTGTTGTCTTCCCTTGTGGAAGTACGGAGGGGGGTAACGAATCGCGAAGTGCCCTCAGGCAAGAAATAGAAAATTGTACCAACCGTAAACCTCAGCAGTGCTAAGAAGGACCACAGTGGGTAGTATGCTTGCGCACTGCACTGCCGTGGCTAGGTTTTTCAAGAAGAGGAAGAGAAAACGGAGGATTTTTCCCTTGGTGACAATACGTGACCAAAAACAGGTCTTCTTAGCTTTTTCCATATATTTTTTTTTTTAAAATGTGTATCACCTCAACGCTTGGCTCGTTTTCACATACACGGTTGCACACCATTTTTCAAATGTTGTAAAAAAAATAAGACGATTTTTCCTGAACGGTACTTGGCTAAGGGTTAAGGGGTTTTTGTTGCAGTTTGGGAGGAAAAAACCTCTTGAAAAAAAAAAAAAACTTGTTATAGTGGAGCACACTCTAGGGTGGCTACACTAATACAACCAAGTTTTCAAAAAAAAAAAAAAAAACTTGTCGCCAAAATGACGACTCCAGTAGATCTCCCCTCATTCCCCTCCACACACACACACAGCTTCCCCATGCCTTTTTTTCTCTTTTCAAGATTGCGCCAAAAATGTGACTGAAAATATACCCCCCCTGGTGTTTTAAAGGATGTGTGTGTGTATGCCCTTGTGAGGGCCATTTCATCTTTCAAGTGTTCTTTCTTTCTTTGTTTTTCTCGTTTTTTTTTTTTTCGGCAGTCCGATAGCCACGAAAAGAAGTTGTGTGGACAGTTTTTGTTTTTTGTTTTTTGTCCTCACAACTACCCCCCCCCCTTTTTAAAAAGGAGATGTATCGACCCAGAGCGGCTTTAATTCATCTTTTTCAGGTTTTCTCTTGTTCTCTTTTTCTTTTCTCCAAAAAAAGGTATTCTTTAACGCGCTGCAAGACTGATGAGTTTGTGTTCAACAAAAGAAAAAGGCTAAACCCATTTAGATGTGTGCACGAGAGAGGCACATCGCATCTTACAAGTTTTCATTTTCTTTTTCATTTTTTTTTTTTTTGAACCGCTCATGCGGCTGCCCCTATACCTATTTATGGTTTACTTTTCTTTCGTTTGTAGAACGCGCCAAAATGCCCCCCACACCCCCCCTGTTTTTTTGTCCAAGACCATTGAGCACAGAGTTGCCCATTTTTACTACAATTCCTCTGTTTTACACAAAAAAAAGGAAAAAAAAAAAAAAACGATTTTTAAGATTTCAAAAATAAAAACGCAAAAGCGTTAGCTCTACAAAAAAAGTCTGTGTCCCTGCATAGAATTTTTCTTCAAAAAAAAAAGCTATTTTTTTTGAGAGTAAAATACTTGACAAGACATAAAAAAAGCGGCAAAAAAAAAAAAATGGACAAAAAAAAACACAACAACGACAACAAAAAAAAAGAGATGAGAAAACACAAAAAGGCAAAATTGTTAACCAAAAAAAGATACCATTTCCCTCCCTCCCCTCTTTTAAAGCGCCCTTCCTCTCCAACCCCACGTCTACAAAACTATCAAGCACAATTAAACAGAGCACAAAGCACTTTCAAAACATACAAAAAACCATTTTCAAACTCCCCTGCTCTCTTTGGCCATCACTATCACTTTATCCAATACCAACACGAAGTCAACAAACTGAAAGTGGAGATTGCACAAAACTGTGGCAACACAAAACCGAGGCAACTACACTACTTCAACAATTTATCCAAAAAGAATCCAAAAAAAAACCCCCGCCTACCCGCACAACACTGTCAGAGGGGTGAAGGGGGGGTTTTTTTTTACCCCTCTCTGTCTCCTCTTCCCGACTTTCTCTTAGATCTATGCACTATTTTATTATTTCAAAAAGACAGCTAAACCGCCCAAACAAAAGGCTAAAGAATATCGATTTTCCCGATCCGTTCTTTTTGTTTAGGGTCTTGTAGTTATTGTAGTATTTTCCCTGAAAAGGATTGCTTGGAGACTTTGGTGATGTCTTCGAAAGGGGGTCAGGCAGTTCCGTCAGGTGGTGGTGCGTCCGTATCGCTTCATGAGTCCTTGGGTGCGAGGGCAAGCAGTGCGGCGGAGGATCGGGCGGTGTACCTGGCGCGTGCTGGCGTGCACACTGCTCCCCCTGCAATCATGGATGTTTCTCAAGAAGTGGCCTCCATCATCAGAAGCATGGGGAACACTCTAGAAACCCACACAATAAAGCCAACACCCCGCCCCCCGCTTCTGGGAGGAGAGTCTCAATGGCGGATACACTGAACAGATTATCACGAAACACAAAAAAAACGTTGTCAAAGAAGGAGGTGATATTCGCCCCTTTTTTGCGGCTTACAGCCATTTCCCCCTTCCCCCTTCCCCCTTATTAGCTGAGGTCCATAAGGACTCATTTGCCCTCTTTTTTTTTAGTCACCAATATGTACCTATGTTTTATCATTTCCTCCTCTCTCTCTCTCCCCCTCTCCTGAGGATTTTTTTTTTTTTTTTTTTTTTTTTTACTGGTTTTCTTCCTTGCTTTCGTATTTTTTGTTTTCTGTATCTATGTGGATCCCCCCCAGTGAACCGTTTGGGACCCCGCTCTGCCGTGGCAGTCGTGGTTAGCGTTGTCATGTTTGTCTGTAGCACACAAGTAAGAAGAGAGACTCTAGGTCTCATTGGCGTCTGTTTCTCAAAAGTTTGGTTGTTGTTCTACTCTTGTGGGTTGCCTTAGGATTTTTATTTTTGAATTCCATTGTGTATAGTTCACTCGAATAGCCTCTCTTTCTCTACCTACAATCCAGGTATCGACACAAAAAAAAAAACCCCACACAACACACTAACAATGCCCGCCCTTGGCCATGTGATCGCAGCCTTCCTTTCGATGGTGGCGATGGTGTTCACCGCAGTCAACCTTGGAGATGGCCGCTCCCTTATGACCCTTGCGTTCAACAAGAGAGATGTCAATGTGTTCCCCCTGTACCCCTATGGTATGGGTGTGTACGGAGACCAGCAGGGATACCGCTGGATGGACGGAGAGCACCCGATGCGCGAGTATGAGTGCATCTACCACGAGGTGCGGGGGAAGGTGATGATGGGGTTCTCCTTCATCTGCATTGTGCTTGGGTTTGTTGCGGTGGCGGTGCATCTGACGGGGGCGAGCAACGGGCAGGCTGTGTTTGGACAGCTGGGGCTTGTTCTGCAGGTGCTCATCTTTGCGTGCTTCGTGATCAACACCTCATGCGCAGCATCGATCTTCGACCAGAACTTCACGTGTGACAACCTCCCCGCAGGAGTCCACGAGCGCCTCCAGCTCCGTGACCACTTCGACCTTCACTACGGTCTTGCCCTCATGGTGGTCGGTATCGTCACCTCCTTCATGAGCATCGTTGTCCTCATTGTCACCGGAGCCCTGGCAGGTGACGCTAAGAGCGAAGAGGAGCCCGAAACCGAGAAGGAAGAGCTGGCCGAGAAGGAGGCACCCGAGGCTGAGGCATAGAAGAAGAAATGAGGAGAGAGAGAGAGAGAGAGAGAGAGGAGCAAACAAAAAAATCCCCCATTTGTAAAAACCCCCCAGGATTTTTTTAAAAAGAATGTGTTGGTTTATTTTTTTGAAAAAAAAAAAAAAGTTCACAGTGTAAGGAGGAGGAGGGGTTATTTTTTGTGAAAATTTCCGCCCCCCCTCCCATCCCCTCGCTCTTCGGAGTCCCGTATACCTATAGTGTTTACCTAGGGGTAAAAATTTGATTGTTGGCACAATAATAACAAAAAAAAAGGGCAACAAAATAGAGCAGAATGTGACTTTGACAGTTTTTCTTTTTTTGAACACCATCGTTTTTAAAAAGAAGGAAAGTCCTTTTTGTGGGATTTTCTTTTTTTTGCATTTTTTTTTAAAGCAGGACACACAGAAGGGGGATGAAGGAGAATTACTAGGGTAATATCAAATGAAAGGACCTACATGAAATTCTGTGGAATGTACCTCAATACTTTTTTCCTTGGAAAAAAAGAGAGGTCATTTTTTTTTTTTTTTTTCATTGTTTTCAGGTCGTTCATTGTTCTCGATGGCAAATTAAAGTTTGTTGCTTTGTTTGTTACTCCTGTTTGTTTTTCTTCTTTATCCAATCCTTCAGCACTTGCCCCCCACCACAAAAAGGTGGTGTTCAACGACGCACTGTTATGTCATACCCGACTGCTTCTTTCATTCTAATTTCTTTCTTTCTTAGGGTTACCACACCGTCCGTCCCCCCCCCATTCACCCCCAGGAATGCACTTTTAGTTCTCTCCTGCCATGTAGATTTTAACTTTTTTTTTTTTTTTTTTTTGTGCACGTTTTTAGCGCCTTTTTTGGGGGAGTTTTTTTGGAGATGGGAGAGGGAGGAACAGCAGACAATGCACGCAAAAAAAAAAAATAATGAGGAAAACCCACTGTGAATTTTTTTAGTTTTGTTTTTCATTTTTTTTTTTTTTTAAAGCCAACACAAAAATAAATAGTATGTAATATGCGGTGTTTGAAACAAAAAAAATTTTATACACACATCGACCCCCTCAGTAAGGACATTCTTGTGGTACCCTCCTTTTTTTTTCATGTATTTTTTTTTTCTCTATGATTTTGCTGCTCAAACTCTTAACACATTTTTTTTTTCTTCGCAATTTTAGGTTGAAGGACATGCCGTCCTTATCCTCCTCGGAAGTAAACACTGCCCCCCTCTCAATTCCTTTTGTTTTCTTCTTCAAAGCGAGTTTAATAATAAAATGCGAAGTTTGGGGTTGGTTTGAAGGGGAAAAGGGGGAGGGGGAGGGGAAAGACGAATGCAAAATACAAGACAAGTAATATAAAAAAAAGGAAGACTTTTTTTAGCAGGAGAAATATAACAAAATTGCGTACGTCTTTTTGCAGTACAAGGCTTTCGGCCGATATTGACGGTATTGACGAATAAGAAAAAAATATTCTAAGTACCCATCAAGGTGGGTACTTAGACGATTGTCGACAACAAAAAAAAGAATAAAATAGTGCAAAAAAAAAAAGTATCTTTTCAAAAGACGGATGCAGCAAAATTTTTTTTAAAAAAACGTGGACAAAAAACACAATACCAAAAAAATTCATTCTCGTTTCCCCCTCCCTCTTTTCACACTATCGTCCACCAACACTCCTCTCTTTCTCTCTCTTTCACCATGCCTTTTTCCATGCCTTTTTTGTGCTTCATTTTTACTAATTTCCTAAAAGCGATGAGGAAACGGCTAAGGTGCAGCTTGCTTATATTAAACAACTTCCTACCTAATACCTGATTACACCACATCGCAACAGCTACGTCACCACAACACAACCCCCCAACACACTACCAAAATGGGAAAGTTCCTGAAGACCGGAAAGGTTGTGCTCCTCCTCCACGGACGCTTCGCGGGTAAGAAGGCCGTCGTCGTCCAGAACAACGACAGCGGAATCAAGGAGCGCAACTACGGACACGCCCTTGTTGCCGGAGTCGACAAGGCCCCCCAGAAGGTATGCCTCATCCCCACCTCACCCCTCTACTTCTTTCGAAAATCTCAACCACTAACTCCACCCCTCAGATCCGCAAGGGAATGGGCAAGAAGAAGATCGCCGCACGCAGCCGTGTCCGCCCTTTCATCAAGATCGTGAACTACAACCACGTGATGCCCACCCGTTACAACATGGACCTCGACAAGGAGATCAAGGGAAAGATCTCGACCAACGAGCAGTCCAAGAAGGACGCCTCCAAGAAGGTTATGCGTGAGCTCTTCGAGGCCCGCTACAAGGCCGGCAAGAACAAGTGGTTCTTCCAGAAGCTCCGCTTCTGATCTGCCCCAGCCCCACCCAAGGCAAAGGCAGTGACGGGGGTGTGAACACTACCACCCTCTATCAATGAAGAAAAAAAGACAGACGTACCAAAACAACGCACCTCCTCCCCCCTTTTCCACCTTTCAATCGACATCATCCCTGACAACAATCCCTTGTGGAAACCAGCGCAGCTGTTGCTCCGCGATAACGAATCTGATAAGGTGACTAAGCACGAGAGGCTTAGGGTCATCTTATAAACTTTTCTTTCAATCCTACCTCTCTCTCCCCCTCCACCCCCTCCACCCCCTCCACCCCCTCCACCCCCTCCACCCCCTCCACCCTCTTCCCAGGCCCCCCTCCACGATGGCCTCTCTCTTCGAAGAAGTGTTGAGTGTTTGTGTTGATGCTGCAAGAACTGCGGGGCAGGTTGTCCGTGATGTGCAAAAGGGGCGAGAGGCTGGCAAGGCTCTGGACGCACAGCTGAAGGACGAAAGCGACTCGCGGACATACCTCACCGTGGCAGACCAGCGGGCACAGAAGGTGATTACCTCTGCTCTGCGAGGGGCTTTCCCGGGGATCACTTTAGTGGGCGAGGAGGATGAGGAGGAGGTGGACGCGGAGGTGAAGGAGTGGCAGGATGCAAACCCACAGTACTTCGCACCCACATACAAACGCGACCTCTGCAGAGACCTCTTTACAGGCAAAGCAGGCGTCCCCGCCGTCATCGCCGACGACGACTGCAGCGACTACAGCTGGGCCACCCTCGAGGACCTCTGCATCTTCATCGACCCTATCGATGGCACCCGAGAGTTCGTTCGAGGCAACGTCGGTGCCTGCCACACCCTCATCGGGGTCTCCTTGCGTGGCCGTGCCCGCGCCGGGGTTATGTCCCTCATCTTCCACAACGAGCTTGGTACGGTACCTGACGTTGCCTCTTCTGCAGAAGGCTTTGTGATCTATGGGGCACGTGGCGTAGGTGCAGTGGGAGTACCGGAGACGTTACCACAGCATGAGAAGGTGGTGTTGAGTACGTCAAGCAAGGCGGACGATCCGGCTTTGATAGCGGCATTAGAGGTGATTGATGCGGGAACCACCGAACCCAGTGGCGGATGCGCGAATAAGGTACTCCAGCTCCTTTCTGGGGCCGCAGATGTCGTTCTGTTAAATCGCGCAAACAGTCTCTGGGACACCTGCGCAACGGAAGCCATCCTGGCAAGCCAAGGCGGTGTCTTAACAACCCTCCACGGCAATGCTATTGAGCACGTCCACACCTCTGTGTCTTCCATCACTTCAAACCGATTCGGTGCGATCTGCTCCACCCGCAACTACGCGAATGTTCCAAACGCATCGAACACCAAAAGAACCCATAAGGAGCTTTGCAAAGCACTGCGAGAGCGGGACGAAATCAACGTCCTATTTGGGGAGCTTGGCGCCAGAACCGACGTCCTGCAGGCAGCGGACGTCATCCGGGATATCACAGGGCATTACTACAACTGTGACGACTTTAGTAAGATGTTCTGTGGGGAGGCTGGGTGGGTGTCGCAGTACAGCTCGCCCGAAGCGGACGCGGTGCGGTACAAACAGAGCTACGCCTGCCGCATCCATCTTACACCTAACCCAGACAAAGAGGGTAGTGCGGAGAAGGTGCCCAAATCGGTTTTCTTCAAGAGGGTGGTGCTGCGTGACATGCCCTACGCCGCTTCAAAGGCCCGCAACTACCCATTCAAGATTGCCCGCGATATCAAGTCTTGTCTTGTGGAGTCGCGCTTCCTCTCGTCGCCGTGTCTGACAGAGTACTCTGAGTCATCTGGTGTCGCAGTAGCAGTGCCCCGCTCCGTCGAACACCAAGTATTTGAACACCACGCTATCGACTCTCGCTTTGGGTGCATCCTTAACGACTTCACCAAAGAGGATGGGTGGGAACAGTGTGCACACCTTGGAGATGCGCAGATCCGGGCTACCATGCGCGGTATTGCATTCTTCCACGCATATTTCTGGCAAGGAAAACGGAACGGAAGCACACCCCAGGTAGTTAAAGACCTCATCCCTTCCCTCTGGGCTGCAGGAACCTATTGGGATGTAGCGTGCCAGCCGAAAGACCAAATCGAAAGCCTCGAACGCAAATGGGAGAAATTCCGCACCACCTTTGCCGACCATCTGCAACCTTCAGAACGAGACGACACTACCCTAGGATCTCGCCTTGCAAAGGTTGCCACTGAAATCAACACCCACAACCACGGGGTAGACGCAGAAGGCTTCCCCATAGAGGGAGATGCTACTGCGGAATTTAATGATTACAAAACGGTGATTCATGGTGATACGAAGGCGGCGAACTTCTTTTTTAGAGGTGAATCGGAGGTTGGGGTGATTGATTTTCAGTGGACGGGGTTGGGGTTGGGGACAACGGATGTTGCGTACTGTTTGGCAGCAAGCTTGCATCCGGATATATTGACGGTAGGTGGGGAGGAGGATCTGGGATACCTGAAGCATTACCATGCATGCTTGACAGAGGCCTTCGTGAAGTACGGTGTTGCCGCAGACCAGAGCGCTGCGGAGGCCCTCTACCCATACCCTCTCCTGCAGCGTCACTACGAACGCTCCGTTCTCGACCTCGCAAGGACCATCATAGGCGACCACTGGTTTTCTGTCTCCCCAGACATCCTCGACAAACGCCACATGGCGATGGGATTCAATGCTTACAATAAGTCCACCAAAGTGACAGTCTGGCTTGCAGCAAGAATCAAACAATATCTCGATAGATACTGAAAATGGGTGGGTGGGGGAGGAATGGGGATTTTTTTTTCGAAAAGGGGAGGGTGGTGTGTTTCTTGTTATGTGGCGGTGTCTGTGCGTTATCTTTTCATTTTTTTCAGTTCCTGCGTCCCAGAGGCGTTTGCACTATCAACTTCATTTTGTTGGGGTCAGGGGGGGTTTTTTTTGGTCTTTTGAGCAAATCTCCGTCTTTTTTTGAGTGGCAACATTAAGATATGTTGCATTTTCATTTGTGGAAAGCTGGACCCGCCTTAAAAAAAAAGTACAAAACAGAATCTCATCGGGTTTGTTTAAAAAGAAAAGTGTTTCCAATTTCTTGCTGCCTTTGATATGTATCTTGTGTTTTTCCTCGGCTTGATTTCAAGCGTGAACAGTATGAAGCTTCGTTTTACAAAAATTTTCTTCATTTTTGTGGATTGCAAAAATGAAGAAAAAAGCAACCCCCCACAGATTCCCCTCAACCCAATCCGTCGGAAATTGTGTTCGGTTTCAATTTTCAAAAAAAAAAGTTTCTTCAACAAAAAAAAGCGCTGCTTTTGAGTAGATAGCTCAGACCCATATGGAATGACAGATTGAGAGCTTGTTTCTCTTGTGTTGTGACGCTCTTGGGTTGTTGGATGTGGTTATTGTTAGTAGTATTTTGGTTCTTAAGACGTGCACAAAGATGTGCGTCGAAAGTAGTTGTGGGCAGCTCAAAAAAAAAAACGTAACCGACCTTTCCCAGAATGTGTATGAGAAGCGTACGAGAGACACGGCCATCTTTCACGTATTATTTTGTTGTACCATACAAACTGCGAACCTTCGGGCCGTTTGATCTAAAAAGAATGTAATACCAGCCCCTTTCAAACACTCATTGCAGATTCAACAAAAAAAAATACGGAAAAAAACTTTGGGTGGGGGGACAACGAGGCGGGGGGAGTAGAAAAAAAATTGATGAAAGAATTCCGTGTTGTTTTTTTGTTTTGACGCCACCCAAATCTAGCGAAATAAAAAAGGCCCTATTTTTTTACCGCATTTTTTTAACCCACTTTTTCCGCACAACCTTATTATCGGGATGCGAGAACAGCTGAGAATCTCATCCAAGAAGCCCGAGAATAATTCTCCAGATCAGAGTCGTCTTTTATGTATTGTCTAGGGCAATCTAGGTGATGCTCCCTTTTTTTCACTTCCCACATAATCCCCTCAGCCAACAAAGACAAGACCAATACAATGAGAGGAGGATACGGCGGCAGAGGGCGGGGAGGTGACAACGCGTTTGCGACGCAGGGGAACGGGAACGGTTCTGCCGGGCGGGGGTGGAACAATGGGTTCGTTGCGGCAGCCCCGCAGCAGCAGCAGCAGCAGCAGGTATACACCCCGCAGCAGGTGGGCGCGCCGCAGGCGTTCCAGCAGGCGCAGTACGCTCAGCCGGCACAGCAGGGTCGGGGTGGTGGACGTGGTGGTGGTGGTGGCCAGGCGCACCAGACATACCCTGTGCAGCCGCAGCAGCAGCAGCAGCTTGCCGCCCCCCAGCCCACAGCCGCAAAGGTCAACCCCAACTCCCGTACCACCTCGACCACCCGCGCTGAGATGACCCAAGACCGTTTCGACAGCCTCCCCATCTCCGCAACCATGAAGCGCGCCGTCGCCGACGTTCTCTGCTACGAAGTGATGACCCGTGTCCAGGCCATGACCATCAACGTTTCCATGCAGGGTCACGACATGCTTGCCAAGGCAAAGACCGGAACCGGCAAGACCCTTGCCTTCCTCATCCCCACCCTCGCCCGCGTCGAGGGGATCCCCCACAACCAACGCAAAGGAGGTACCAGCCTCTTGATTGTGTCCCCCACCAGAGAGCTGGCCCAGCAGATCTACGACGAAGGCAAGCAGGTCATGACGTACATGCATCTGCATGCGATGGTGGTCTTCGGAGGTACGCCAATCAGGTCGGACAACAGTGCTCTGAGACGCCAGCAGCCGGACATGCTTGTTGCAACCCCGGGGCGTCTGAACGACCTTCTTGAGAACCACGGACAGAGACACCACATGACGCAGCTGAAGTGTCTCGTCTTTGACGAGGCGGACCAGCTTCTGGAGATGGGATTCCGTCCTGAGATCACAAAGATGCTTGCCATGCTGCCGTCGAAGGAGACGCGCCAGACGCTGCTCTTCAGTGCAACCATGCCCGACGATGTGATGCACATCGCGCGCTTCGCACTGAGAGACAACTTCCAGCACGTTGACTGTGTCGGCACCTCGCAGGACACCCACCAGCACGTTGCCCAGTCGTGCAGCGTGCACCCCATGGAGGAGCAGTTCGCACACCTTCTGCTCTGCCTGCGTGAGGCAATGGAGATGGACAAAGACTTCAAGATCCTGGTCTTCTTCACGACCGCGAAGATGACGCAGATGGCGTCTGAGCTGTTCAACGCCATGGGGATCCCGGTGTTGGAGATGCACTCCCGCAAGACACAGCCACAGCGGACGGCGACGTCGGCGAAGTTCAGAGAGCAGCACCGTGTCATTATGTTCACTTCCGACGTCACTGCGAGAGGAATGGACTACCCTGATGTGTCTCGCGTCGTGCAGGTCGGGCTCCCATCTGACAAAGCACAGTACACTCACAGACTGGGAAGAACTGCACGGGCGGGGAAGAACGGCGACGGAGTACTGCTTCTGTGCGACTTCGAGGGCAACTTCGTGCGCCAGCTGGCGGACCAGAAGATCCAGACCCGCCGCCAACACACCAGACAGGAGCTTGCCGCTGTGCAGCCCAACATCGACAACTGCCTGAGACGGATGAACAAGAGAACGCTCTTCTCTGCATACCAGGCGTGGCTTGGGTTCTACAACTCGAACCTCAAGAAGCTTGGGTGGAGCAAGGCACACTGTGTGGCAGAGGCCAACCGCTGGATCACTGAATGCTGCCACATGGACGAGCCCCCAGCCCTCCCCAAGAGAACCGTTGGGATGATGAACCTCAAAGACGTTCCCGGTATCCGCATTGAGACCAACCCTTCTGGTGGTGGTGGTGGTGGCGGTGGAAAGGGCATGGGCGGAGGAGGCAAAGGAAAGGGAGGCGGTGGCGGCAAGGGAGGTAAGGGAGGCGGTAGAGGACACGGCCGGGGTGCAACCGGTGCAGGAAAGGCCTGGTAGAAAGAAAAGAATAGTTAGTTAGTGGGGAAGCTCGGGTTGGGGTTTTTAAATACCGAGTTTTTTTTTTTTTAAATAAAAGGAAGAAGAAGAGAAGAGGAGTCGGAGCAGAAAAAGATGAAAGTGAATGGACAGGTAGTGTGGGCTGCCTTTCATTCAGAATTTTTTGTTTTAAAATGGTGGAAAAAATAGAGGATTTAGGGGAGGCAAAAAAACTGATAGAAAACGAAAATCAAGACTGGGGTTATCATCAGAACTGTGTGGGGAATGCGGGAAAAAAATAATCAGAAATTGGGGCATCACAAACAGTACAGAGGAAAAAAACAAATTGACAATGTGCACGAGGTGCATTCATCTCACATATTTTTTTTAGGTACACTGTCACGAGAGTGCTTTGTATTTCAAGTCAATCTTTCTGTTCTTTCGAAAACTCGAGGTGTGCGCACATTTCACTTCTGAGGTCTCTTAAAAAAGAGGTTATTTTTTTCTCTTTTGTGGAAGATACCTTGCGTCCACGAGGTGTCGTGCGCTTTTTCAACCTTTATTTAGTCTTCGTTGTTTCATCTGAGTGCATGTACCCCCTTTTTTTCCCCCTGAGGAAAAAAAAGAGTTGCCTGTGTGCGTTTTTTTAAAAACATTACCCACAAAGGATACGGAGAAGGGCTTACGACTTATATGATGAAACCCTTTTGCCTTTCCTGTGTTGCTCTCTACCTTGATTGTGTTTTTTTTTTCGTTTCGGGGTTCGATAACCCCGCGGAGTGTTAAGTGCCCTGCGTCCCAGAGGCGTTTTTGCACTATCAACTTCACTTTATTTTTTCTTCTTTTTTTACTCTGCGTGATTACGTGTCTGGTTCTTGGAGCAGACAAAAAAAAAGGGCTACTTTTTTTCGTTCTTCGTCCACCTCGAAGGACTCAAAGGGAAGTGAAGATACTGCGCAATGCAGATATTACATCCAAAATACCAAAGAGACGGAAAAAAATGCCCCCCCCTTCAACAAAAAAAGAATACAAAAAAAATTTAACTCCCCTCTGCGGGGAAGAGTAGTAAACAAAGAAAATACCCCCAAAAAAACCCCCCCATCCCTTTTAAGGGAAGGAGTTGTTGAGGAGGTGTGGCGATTGGCTGTTATTTTTCTTTTTTTGTTGTTTCAAAAAGTATTTTTCAGCCAGCTACCTCTCCCCTTCTCCTCCGTTTAATATTTCGATAGAACAGGAAAAGGGAAAAAATTCGTTTCCCAATTTTGATAGGAAGATCACCGTTTTTTTTTCTTTGTTTATTGTGTGCTTTCTTTTTAGGAAAGTGTACGAAATTCATTTGTTTCTGTATCCGCACAAAAACCCCTTTTTATTTTTTGCCCTAACCTGACTAAGAGTCATACCAATCAATCCCCCCTCTGGGTCTTTCTCAAAATCTGTTTCCCCTTAGGGGTTCGATGTGGATGGGTTTGTGCCGTTCTGGACAGAACATAATACGAGAAGAAAGATGGGTGTGCTCTCATAATATATGGGTTCGCCGACGCTACCATATATTTTAAAACAAGGCTTGGAGCTCAGAAGACACACCTGAACAAATGTGTGTGAGGTCCCGTCCATCTCAAGGTTTTTATCATTGTTCTCTTTTGTCTTGCTAAAAAAAGCCCGTTTCGCATGTACACGGGACATGTTACCACATGAGGTTTTTCTTCAAGGACATTATTTTCAAATTTTTCAGATTTGGTTTGAAAATGTTTTCAGAAACCTTCTGTGGTTCCCATTTAGAAATGGGGAGAAAGAGGATTTATTTAACCTTTTTTATTTGGGTCGGCAAAAAAACGGCTTTTTTTGACAGAGAACATGTGTAAAACCACCCCCCAAAAAAAAAAAACAAAATGCACACGAACAAAAATACAAAAAAAAAGTTATCATTACAACAACACGCGACACGTTTTCTTCTTTTTCATAAACACAATTTACCTCCCCTCTCCCCTTTCCACTCTCCACCACCACCACCACAGGGGGATCCACACACCCATCCCCCCTTACCATGCCTTCTCCCTATGTCCCAATCCCTTCAGGGGTGCTTGTTGTGGATATGGGGGAGAGCGTCACCAAGGCAGGTTTCGCTGGGCTCGCGCCTTCCGTCAGCATCCCCACCTCGTACCAAGCAGTGGGTGCCGGGTCTCCAGTGTTCCCGATCCGTCGTGGGGAGATTTTGGATTGGAATGCCTTAGAAGGCGTATGGCAGACGTTGTTTGATGTGTTGGAGACAGACTCGAAGCAGAACAAAATCTTTGTGGTGGTCCCCTCTGTGCAGCAGGCGGAATACCTGAAGCAGTTGTCACATCTTCTCTTCGACGTTTTTTCTGTTCCAGCGCTTTGTTTTGGGGACTCCTGCGTTCTTTGCGCCTGCGCTGCTGAACTGCAAACCGGTGTCATCCTCGACCTAGGCAGTGGATCATCCACCGCCGCTGCCATCATAAACGGCCGCACCCTCGACACCTGCGTTATGTCAACTGCAGTGGGTGGGAGGGATGTGACAGAGTATTTACGGCACCTCCTTCTCCGAGACGCCTTCTCCTCTTCCCCAGCGGTGCTCGCCTCCACCGGGCACGACACCTTATTCGAAGAAATGAAGGAAGCGCTCTGCTTCTGCGACACAAAGCCTGGTGGCCTGGCAGCCTCCTCCCCAGAGAGGGCCGTTATTGCATCCTATGCTGGCGTTCCTTTGGAGCATGGCGAGCCGTGGAGGAGCGTAGAACTATTATTCCACCCAAGACAACTGGTTTTGGATGAAGTATCAGAAGCGCGCGACAGGAGTACCGGACCGCGGTTATTAAATGGTCTTCACGAGCTGGTGTCTCACGTCGCAAAGAAGGCTGCGCAGATTGTCGGTTGTCCCGAAAGCGCGTTTTGCAGTAATATCCTGCTTGCAGGGGGTACCTCTCGTTTCCGTGGTTTGATTGACCGTTTATCTATGGAACTCACCGCAGCGTTAGATACCGGCACCGTCATTGACGTCCGCCACTGCATTCCAGAGCCACACCTTGCTCCGTGGAAGGGTGGTGCAAAGCTTGCGTTGTCTTCCTCGCTTCCTTGGCGGTCGAGGATTGAGTATCTTAAGATGCGGCGGGAGGACGACGAACAAGAGGTAGACACACGAAGACACGTTGAGGTGGCAGCAAAGGTGACAGGAGAGTTGAAGTCCTTAGAAGCGAATATCGTGCAGCAGAACCTAGAGAGGGAGCGGGCGATGCGGTGGGAGCTGGAGGCACGTCTCTATGAGACGCAGAACCGGGCAAATGAGTTGGAGCTGCGCGAGCGTGTCTCGACCGTGCACCAGAGGGCGACGGTCTTCCTGCAGCGGCACGACCCCTCGCAGATCCCCTCTGTCATGGACCTGCTCAACCACCCGAAGTACCTTGCACACCCAGAACAGCTTCTCGTAGACCTGGACGACCTCTACATGGTCAACCCAGACGCATTCAAGCACACCAGTGCGGGCATCGATATGCGCATCTTCGACGGCAGAGCACCCGGCCTCTCAGCATCAAGCACACTAGACTTCCTCAGAAGGCGTATGCCGCGAAAGCATGTCGTCCGCCAGGTTGTCCTTTGCGCGCGGAGTCAAGGCACCGGTATGGAGTTTTTTTCTTCTTCTTCCCCTTATTACCACCTGATTTTTACCCCGCGTATAGGCCCGTATAGGCCAAACCCCACCCATTTTTCCCAGCCTTTACGCGCCTTCACGCGGGGTAAAAATCAGGTGGTATTAGCACCCCAGAATAATAGCGACGACTATTTTCTCCCCTCCCTGTTTTCCCCAAAAAAAATATTGTCTCAATGAGCTACACTAAAACAGATTACCCAACGATACCTTCACAACACCCCCCTCCATCCTGCAGGCATGTTCATGAGAGAGTTTGCACCCATCGACGCTGGAGCAGGCCCCTGCTGCGACTCTGTTGTGGTCTCCTACGTCGAGAAGGGGAGTCCTGCGGAGGAGGCTGGCATCGTCGCTGGGGATGTGGTCGTGAATGTGAACGGGGTTGAGGTGATCAATCTGGAGGATGCGTTAAAGGTGTGCCGTGGCTTTTATAAGGACTACAACCGGCATGTCGTGGAGACAGCGAAGGTGGTGCAGGGACTTGCTAGGATCGGGCCAAAGGATAACCTTGCGGCCCTTAAATTCATTATATCCACCCATGATGAAATCGCCACACTGCACAAAGCAGAGTTCCGCAACCATCTCGGGGCAGCCCACGCAGGGCATATCATGGCTTCCCTTAGAAATGACATTGTTCCAAACCGTGCTGATCTATATTCCATGGCTCTCCGAGGGAGCGGTCCATTAGTGTTGCCTCATACGTTGGGTGAAGGAGGGGGAGGAGGAGGAGGTGGTGCAAGTCCCAAAGATGGAGATAAAAAAGAGAAGAAGAAAAAGAAAAAGGACGACAAAAAGGGCGACGACGGAGGAGAGGCCAGTCCAAAGAAGAAAAAGAAAAAGGACGGTGAAAAATCTCCAAAAAAAGAGAAAAAGGAGAAGAAGAAGAAGGGGGATGATGAATGAGGTTGACGTTGTCATCTCCAACCCAATGGGAAGAGGTGGAGGGTTTTCCCCCCCTCCATTTTTTTGTCCAAAAAATATGTTCATATTTTTGTATTAGAACTGCAAAAGAGCAATGTTAGATCTATAAAAAAACCCTCTTTCACTCCCACACTTCTTTTCATTTGAGTTCTTTGAGCAATCTCCCCTCGTTGTACAGCACTCCATTCACCACCTTCCTCACCCCCCCATCCCCTCTCAGTACGTACACAAAAAAAAAAAAAAACAAAACACACAAAAAACACGACCAAAAGGGTCTGTTCTACACAATAACTATCTCTGCTTTTTTTGGAGGTAGTGTTTTTTTTTAAAAAGCGTCGGCGATTGTGCCCGTAAGGGCCGTCGCATATGCCGAGTGAGTCGCCAGGGGTGCCTCTCAAGGGGACGCATCAAGAGGCAGGTCTAAGCGACGCAGCTGTGCAGGCGTACTGGGCAGGTCTGCGGCGTAACTTCATGATGCAACAGGCCGCACAGTCCATGCAGCTCAACACCCCACCCAATGGCACACCACCACGCTCAAACACCACGACCCCACCCACATCTCCATACGTCATGAACCCCGCACTGCTGCGGATGAACTCCACTTGGAATGGCCTTCTCCTCCAGCAGCAGCTTCTCCAGCAGCAACAAGCGCGGGCTGCGGTGGCTGCGGCGAGGGGCGTGCATGCACAGCAACAACAGCAACAGTTTGCACGCCTGATGCATGCGATCACCATACAACAGCAACAGCAGGCGCAGCTTGCGTCGCAACAACGGAATGGGTCGCGAAGGCGCACTGCACCATCCCCACCAGCTAACCCTACCCCTCCAGAGAGCGACGAAGATTCGGAAAAAGGGGGAGTAAAGCGACGCCTTCGCATGCCCGGTGACGAGCTTGATGATTCATTGGACACAACAACTCTGCCGATTCTCGATGGAATGGAGTCCTGCGGCGTAGAAGGACCAAAGATGATGTCAATCCTGCAACGCAGCATCGCCTCCATCACCGGAAGCATGCGCGCACAAAACAAACTCTTCCGAGAGCAGCTCGACCAAAAAAAGCGGGGTGGCAAATCCCTCGGCCTCAACCCTTCAGCTCCAGCATTCACCCCTACCAAAAAACCCGTCAAAAAGGAGGAAGAAGAAGAACCCTCCGAAGGGAAAGACTCTGAAGAAGTCGAAGAAGATGAGTCCACAGACGACACCCCGCAGGATGAAGGCTCCGAGAAGGGGGCACGCCCTGCAGCTCCGCCACCGACATGCCATTTCTTTCTCCGGGGTACCTGTAAACAGGGTGATAAATGCCGGTATTCACATGGACATCCTCAAACCCCTTCAAAACGTGCCCTAAACTCTGTTTCAATATATGACCAACCCAGCCAAGGTACTGCGACACCCCCTTCAAGCGCTTCGACCTCTACAGCTTTTGTTAGTCCTGGGATGAGTCCTGGGATGAGCACGCCAACACACAACCACAACATTCTGAATGGCATCAATGGAATGAACGGGCTTAACATGGGAGTAGCTGGAGTAGGGATGATGCCGGGCTACGGCATGATGGGGACCGTCCCTTTACACTCAAACCCATTTCTTCCAAACACCCTGAGAACTGGATTGGGGAGGTCCCCCGACTCGGCCTCCTTCATGCAACAACAACAACGTTGGGCTGGACAGATGGGCATCAATGGTGTCATGCCACACTCCAACTTCATGGACCCCCCTTCCGCGCCTAGCCCTACTGAAGAACCCGAAGAAAAAAGCAGTGAGGAAATCGAAACGCCAAAACTGTCAAGCTTCTTTGTCGCACCCAACGAAACGGTTGCGAGGGCGTACCACTCTCTGTCACCCCCATGCGAGGTCTACGCTGAAGGGGCCGGCTGCTCCCAGGAGAACATATGGCCTCACAAGCTTTGCCACTATTTTAGCGAAGAAAAGGGTGTACACGAGACTGACATTGCGGTCATCTACCCGGAACCACGCTGTAAATACCGAACCTGCCAGGTACACCCGAAAAAAATGTCACGATGGGAACCCACTACACAAGGATGGGTACAGGCTACACCGGTCTTTGCGCATGACAGCAGCACACACACTGAGCACGACGGCAAAGAGGCTGCACCCCGAATAAAGCGGTTCTCCATCATGACGTACAACGTCCTCTTTGACCACTATCTCCGGGAAATGATCCAAAGCAATAAGCGCTACCACGCCCTCTTCGAAGTGATACGCGAAGCCGACTGCGACATCGTCTGCCTCCAAGAAGTCCAACCCGCCTTCCTGAAGGAAATCCTCAAGGAGGAGTGGCTCCGCGCACAGTACTGGTCCTCCGCGGAACCGGAGTGCTGTTCGCTCACCTTCAGCGGGGTCGTCATTCTTACCAAACACGCCTTTTCCTCCATCGCAGTGCACGATATGCCGCAAACCTGCGGCAACACCTCACCCTGTGTCCGCGGTACCCTCCCGGTTGACGGAAAAAATGAGGTAACGATTTGCTCCGCTCACCTTAACCACAGCGATGTTCATGTCAAAACCTGCCAGCTGGCGAATATGCTGCGATTAACGGAGGCATCGCCTCACAACATTTTGATCGGCGATTTTAATGTTCATTCTCTTAACCTTGGTGAAGACTACGCCGATGCGTGGGTAGAATCCTGCGCGAGCCGGAAACGCCGGCTTCGCACTCCAAAGGTATCACCAGGGGGTACTCCACCTAATGGGCAAGCAGAAGACTCTGGAGAGGAATACCTTGCGTCCGGCCATACCATTTCTACTGCCAATCCAATGGCAGCAATGATGTCGGAAAACGATAAAAGAGAGACCAGTGTGTTGTCAACCCTGCTTCATGAGCATCTAAGCCAAAGAAGGAAAAGACGGTCAAGCAACCCTCCGAAGGATGTGGAGGAGGTCGAGGTGAGTGGCCGGATTGATTGCATTTTGTATCGTAACCGGAATGCGAAGAGACGGGCGGCGAGTGGGAAACAGAAGATTAATCTGTCGGTGGTGCGGCAATCTGGTGTTGTCGGTGGGAAGGAGAAATGCAGGGCCTATTTGATTCGAAGGTTTATCCGTCTATGCAAAGCTATAGGATGTGACCCAACAACCACCGCCGCAGATAACAACATCTCCATAGACGTGAAGGAAGAGTCCGGGGCAGGTAGCGGTGGGGGTAGTGCCAGTGGTGGTGGTGACGGTGAAGACAGCGATGGGACGAAGGACACAGATGAGCACACCGAGGAGGCTCCAGCAGAGATGTCCCCAGACGCACCGTACACAGCACCCCCCTACACCACGCCGGACCTCCTTGGGGAACGTCTGAAAGACACAATTGACTCTCTCACGAAGATTCATGACTTTCTTTGTCCTTCTGGTATGCCTCCTTTTTCTTGAAGCCATATGGGATGAATCATCTGTATCAGATGGTAATTTTTTTTCTCTTTTTTTGAAAATAACAACATAAAAACAACATAAAAACAGATCATTATTTCGTGAAAACGACGATGTCGATTCTGGGGAGTTGAATGGGTATCTGGGTGGGGGGAAAGGGATTTAATGGGGAACACATTTTTTTTCAAGGGCATGGTGACTAAGTACGAGAGGCTTAGGGTCATCTTATAAACTTTTCTTTTTTTTAAAGGGAGGACCACACTGTGGCGTGGCTATGCGAATATGGATGGTAGGTCGTCACGCCTGTATGGTAGGTTACAGCGGAAAAGAAAGACAGAAATGAAAAATTTTTTTGCGAGCAGCAAGACAGCAAGATGGGACCACTACACAGTTTTATTCTAAATGAAAAAGAAAAAGAAGAAATTACGTGGGGGTGGGGGGAGGGAGGTAGGAACAGCGTTATTGGGATGATGTAATAAAAGGGAGGTTTGGTCTGGCAAACCCACATACGCACACCCTGCGCCACCTGGCCTCTTGATCAATTATATGTCTCCGCGGGAAAGCGTTCCCATACTTTATTTTTCAAGTTTGCACAATCTATCTTTGGGTGTGGTTTTAGTGGGGGGTGTATGAAGCTCTGTACACGATCAGCCCTTTTTTGCTGAGGCATTTCCGGAAAATTCGATTTTTTTTTTTTTTTGGTTACACACGATTCTCGAAAAAGGAGGGGTTTTTTTTTCCCTTTTCCGATCACTCCCTCATCCCGCCCCATCACCTATTTTGTATGACTGTGCCTGCGTCCGCCGGTGTACGGTGAGGCGTTTGCACTTTCGACTTTTTGTATGATTTCGCCCTTCTATTCAGTAGAATAGAAAGTATACCTACCCCCCCCCCGTGTATATGTCCTGTGCATATGTCCGTGTTGGCCGAGGCTCGGACATATACACATGTTTTCGGACATATACACATCCCGGACATATGCACAGTTCAGTGTATACAGTGTACAGTGTACAGTGGCAAAAACCCATTCCGAGCTTTCCGGCCGGTGCGTTGGCGGGGCATCTCCCCTCATGTTTTCGGAGAGGGTTTTTCGGGGATGGGGTTGAAGAAGGGGGAAAATGGGTCAAATACGAGAGGGGGCGGTTGTGAACCATCCCGCCACCAGGCCTCTCCTCCTCTGTGCAGCCTTGAGAGCTTTGTAGCCACCGGCGAGTCACAAGCCGTAGGTACATACAAAGAACGCGTAACCCTGCGCTCGTGGAGGTACACCTTAAAAATAATTTTCCGCTCGATTCGCTCTCGGAGGTACACCTTCAAAAAATTTTCCGCTCGCTGCGCTCGCGGAGGTACACCTTAAAATTTTTCCCACTCGCTGCGCTCGCGGAGGTACACCTTAAAAATTATACCGCTCGCTTCGCTCGCGGAGGTACACCTTCAAAAAATTTTCCGCTCGCTACGCTCGCGAAGGTACACCTTAAGGCAGATTTTTACCTCTCACACGGACATATACACCTGTACCTGTGTATATGTCCGGAAAATTTTCAGAAAAGTCCCGGACATATACACATCAAAATGGGTCCGGACATATACACGGGGGGGGGGGGGGGGGTAGGTATGAAATAAATGATTTCGATATTTCCGTTTTGGTTTTTCTTCTTTTTTTTTCTTCTTTTTCAGATGTGAACTCTAGGACTGCATGCAAGGGTACATTTTTAGCACCCTCTATGCCTTCTTTTCGTCAGAAAAGAATGTATATGGGTCGATTTCAAAACCCCCCCCCCCCCAAAAGTTCTTTTTTGTCTTTTTCATGATATAGGCAGTTTTTTTGCAGTCTGAGGTCCGGAACCGCCCCAAAAACGATTTTCTGGGAGGTTTTGGGAGGTTTTGGGGCGAAATGGACCTTTTTTGACCATTTTTATGGTATTTTTAGGCTGTTTTTGGCCCTTCTTCTTACACAGCCTATTGGGGGTCAAAATAGCTATTTTTGACCAAAAAGCATCAAATAAGCACCAAGAAAAGTGCCAAATGTGCCCAAAACGGGTCGGATTGGGCTCACAGCCCATTTTTGGGATATATTTGGGCCAACGGAGGCCTCCTGGCGTCAAATAAATTGTGTTTTTTGGTCAAAAATAGCTATTTTGACCCCCAATAGGCTGTGTAAGAAGAAGGGCCAAAAACAGCCTAAAAATACCATAAAAATGGTCAAAAAAGGTCCATTTCGCCCCAAAACCTCCCAAAACCTCCCAGAAAATCGTTTTTGGGGCGGTTCCGGACCTCAGACTGCAAAAAAACTGCCTATATCATGAAAAAGACAAAAAAGAACTTTTTGGGGGGGGGGGGGGGGTTTTGAAATCGACCCATATGAAACAACAAAAGGACTGCATGGTTGGGGTCCACCCCGGTGTATAGCCTGTCATTCTACGTGACAGTGTACCAAGGGTACACTGTTACGAGCGGCTGTTGTATTTCAAAGCAACCCCGGGAAAAAAATCTGTGTGGGTACGTTCATGAAACAATACCATTTTCCAGAATGCTTTTCCCCTCCTCCTCCTCCTCCTTCCTCTGTTTCGTGTAAAGTGCGTTGTCTCTTTGTCTTGTCACTAACACAGAAATAACCTATATCAACATCAGAGGCTTTGAGGGCTGAGTACTACTCCCTCTTTGTGGTGTCGATCCGACAAAAAAAAAAAAAACTTTGTTCCGTTTTTTTGGAGCGAAGAGTGATGTGTCGATACACACAAATAATAAAAACACATCAAATCTACGCCTTGCTTGTGCGTCCGGTTTAGACAAAAAGAAAAAAATCCTTAGGCGATTGTCGACAACAAAAAGTCGAAACTACAAAACAAAAAGAAGAAGCAAAAGCCATGGTGTAGTCGATGCCAGATGGGAAACGTACGGGAGAGTTAGGTTCCGATCACACCAGTCCACATTATTGATTCGTTTTGTGCTTTTATCCGGATGGCTGGCATCGTACGTGGGTCAGTTGGAGGTGTCTGCATCAACAACTACAGGTTATTCTTATTTAAAGGTGACTAAGCTTGAGAGGCTTAGGTTCATCTTTCTTTGAACAGATGGATGTGTACGAGATGCGCATTCATCTTACATTTTTCTTTATTTGGGGGTAGGGTTTTTTTATACACTATTCGGAGTGAGGGGTGAAAGGTGATCACACCCTGTCGCTGTCCAAAAAATTGTCAACATCTTCGACAAACACAAACGGTTGTTTCACCCACGCTCCCCCTTCCTTCTTCAAGATGTGTCTGTGTGGCGCACTCATTTTTTTTTTTTTTTTTGTTATTTTCCGCCCCTGTTTGTATCTGTGCAATTATGCTAAAGTAAAGTATGGTACGCAAAACTATTGATTGAAATTATTTTAAAAATATACACCTTTTTGTGAGATGTGTACAAAGAGGCACACTAATCTTACAGTCTTGTCTCCTTTTCCCCCCCTTCCCACTTTCTTTCATCCTCCTTCCCCTTCTCCCCTCACCCTCACCCCTGCTGCTTACTTACCTCCATCAGGGTTGTGTTGTTTGTTTTTTCCGTCTTTCCAAAGATGACTAAATCTGAGGTGCTTAGGTTCACCTTGTTCGATAGTATATGCAGCTTGGGAGAGATGGCACAGTGCTTGTAGGTTGTCTGCATATTATCAAATTCACTTTATTTTTGAGACCAAGGGCCAAGTGACGACAGGTTTAGGTCGATCTTCTTAACTTTTTCATTTTACTTTTATGATAGTCCTCTGAACATATTTTTCATGAAGGAAATATGGGAACATTTTTATTGATCCCTCCTATGCAATCAATTTACTGATTCATGATAGTCCTTTGAACATATTTTTCATGAAGACTTAGGGGGCGGCAGAGACACCTTTTTTTCAGCCTCTTTTTCAAAGCGTTAATTAAAACGCTTTTCCTTCAATTGGCTTGCGTACACTATAATACTGTCAAAACTGCCCCCCTTTTTTTTAGGTGACTAAGCACGAGAGGCTCAGGATCATCTTATAAACTTTTCTTCTTTTTTACAAACCAGAGTCCCTAATGTCTCATCTCTGCTGGGCTCTTTGGGAACGAGGTGTGCCGTCTGTGAGAAATGCTGTGCCTTCTCAAAAAGATGGCATTGTTGGGCAGCCGGAAGCTACCTTTTTCTTTTTCTCTTTTTTTGGGCAGGGTGATTTGTCGATAACCAAAACAACAACACAACCCGCAATCTAACCTGATTTCCAACTTTGGGACCAAAAAGAAAACCTCCGGGTACCAGTGGCGCCGGCTGCCAAAAAAAAAAAAAAAAAAAATCAACGGATGGTCAACGCCACGCTTACTTCGGGTAGGTTCCAGTGGAAGAAAAAAATAATAATAAAATCCTCCCCTTTTTTGTAGATGACAAAGCACAGAGAGCTTATGTTCATTTTGACCCACTTTTTTTCCTCCGCACATGCCTGTATCGTTCTCTCTCAAGTGTATGCATTTTTTTTTTTTGTTGTCCACTTCAGTTTTTTTTTTGAATGTGGTACTGAGGAAAGAAATTCATTCTCTTTTTTTTTGTCAGCAAAATTGAAATTTCCGTTGACAAAAAGAAAAGAAATCTTGTTCACAAAAAAAACACTCTGAAATACTTACAAACGATTTTTTTTTTTGGGTGGGGTTTTTGGTAGGGGGTTGAGGGGTATTGTTCCTTCTTATTCTTTAAAAAAATATAAAGACAGCAAAATGCGATGCGTTGTGCAAAACAAAAACAAAAAACCATTTGTATGGAAAAATAAAAGAGATGTCTTCTTTTTTTACACAAAACCCCATTCTTCCTATTCCAAGGATATGTTTTCATTGTCAAATCGTCGACAAAAAAAAAAATGTTCAAGTTGTAGAGTGCTGGACACAGCAACTTCATTTTTTATGTGCAAGTAGCAGGGGTTTCTGAAGGCCTCATCACCGGACTGGGCGTCTGGCTCTCCCTCTCGATCTGTGGGCTGAACTCCTCCCCTGAGACATCGCTCGCCGCATTCAGAATCCGCCCCACACACTTATTGCTCAACCCCCCCCACCCCCCCCACCCACCCACCCCACCCCACCCCTCTCAGGTACACAAAGAACGGCCTGCCCTACCCTTTCTTCCCTCTCCTCCCTCCCCCTTTTTTTCTTAACCTTTCTAACACCATGTCTCGGGCAGGCATGGGGGTGCCAACTGACGAGCATCTACGGTACTACTCCCCTCCACGCAACACCCTCACCGCCTCTGTGGTCGAGGCGTCCCGCACCGCTTCCACCACCCCCGTCGCGACGGAGCGCCCCCAGCCGTTGCACTCTGCACTGAAGACACATACCACGTCGTATACACCACCGAGGACGTCAGCGTCACCTTCGCCTTCGCCTGCAAGATCGTCTCGGGTGGTGCGGGAAGGGAGTATAGGGGGGCTTTATGGAGGGCGTGCGGGGATTAGCAGTCCTCTGACGGATTCTGCTATTCGGCGGGTGGTTCAGTTGGAGCAGACCCTCGCAGCGCTGCAGATCGACAACGAAGCCCTGCGCGCACAGCTCTCCGAGAGCCAACGCAAGCACGACCACGATATCTCCCTCATCCGCGAACTCCGCGACGTCTCTGTTGCTGCCAGCCTCCGCTCCACCCAGGTCACCCGAGAGCTCGACACTGCGATGACCACCATGAAAAGCCTCCGAAACGAGCTTCTCCGCACCCAAACCGAGCATGCTCAAGAACTAGCCGAAAAAGACCTCGACTCTACACACCTCTCCCTCACCCAGGACTCTCTGAAGACCACCGAGGCGACTCTCGCAATGGCCGAACAAGCTTTGGTCGCTTCTCTTGAACAACGCGCGCTTTTACAGAACGGTGCCTCCGAAGCTAGTGGGCAGGTCACATACCTGAAGGACACCTTGGAGAAGGAAGGGGCAGTACGGAGGCATGCGGAGATGTTAGCCGCGTCGTTGCAGGCGACCGTGACGGGGTTGCAGACAGAGCTGCAGGGGCAGGCCGATGTGGAGCAGGCGTTGCGACAGCAGCTTATGGCACAGAGGACGTCGAGGTCGTCCTTTTCGTCGTCATGCGTCTCCGCGTCAGACCGTCTCCCACAATCCCCCACAAGCAACGAACAGGCCTCCGCGCTAGCCTCTGCAAGCTTCAGAGCATCTACCCAAGCATCCCAACCCCCGCTCATTGCGTTGCAACAAATCGCTCGCGCAGTGGTGTCTGCCTTAGAATCGGATGGAGGCTTTTCAATCTACGACGACAGCGTACGCCGCGCAGTCGAACAACTCAGCAGCCTGCTCCTCATGAAAGACGGTCGTGGAAAGAGCGAACGCAATGTCGACACCGTTATCGACAGTGTCTCTATTCTGAGCCGTTCCCTACGCAACACTATCGCTACTGCAGATACCAACGCCGTTCAAGGTCTTGCCGCACGCCTCGCACAGACAACCGAACACCACGAAGCTGCGTTGCGTGAAGTAGCAAGCCTTAAGGTGCAAGCTGTGGAAGGGGCTATCAAGGTGCAGGAGGCACAGACGTCGGTGTTTGCTTTGCAGGGGGAGGTGGATGCGCTAAAGGCATCTTCCAATGATGACAGAGCGCCAACAGAGGAGCTGGAAGCGGCAATCACAGAGATGCACGACGAGCTTGCATCATCACACCGCGACGAACAGCAAACCGCTGCACTCCGCGCCCGCGTCGCAGAGCTAGAAGCAAAACAAGAAGACCACACCCGCCTAGCGGCAGAGCTCGAATCCCTCCTCTCCTCCCGCAAAGAAGACGATACCCGCACCGCCCTCCTCACCAAAAAGGTGTCCGAACTCCAATCCAACCTAGAGCTCTCCGCCCTCCTCCAAGAGGAGGCAGTAGCAAAGGAAGAGATGCTGCAAAATATGCTCAAAGAAAATGAGGCACGATCGCGGCTTCGCGTTACGGAGTTGGAAACGGAATGTGAAGAGCATCGGAGGAATATGGAGGCATTCAAACAGGCGGGCGCATTGAGTCATAAAGTGTCTGAGATGCAGTCCACGTTGGAGCTTGCAGCGCTTCGTGAGGAGGATTCAACTGAGAAGATTAAAGAGTTGGAAAATCGGTTGGAGACGTCAGAAATGGAGATCTCAAGACATGAGGAGGTGGATGAGGTTGCAGCTCTGCAGCGCCGTGTTGTTGAGTTAGAAGCTGCGCTTTCTAAAGCAGGTGGTGGACATAAAATACACGAAGCCGTCGCACAACGTGACCAAGCAGAACGTGTTGCAGAACGTTTCGTTCTCGAAGGAGTCTCAGAGGTACACTCCCTCCACGATATAAAAGAACAACGTAACCAAGCGGAACGTGCTGCAGAAGGGTATGCCATGATAGAGGGTGTCCGCGAAGAACGTTCCCTTCAAGACATGAGAGATCAGCGTGATCAGGCAGAACGTCTTGCGGCAGATGTGGTGCGGGAAGGGCTGCAGAGAGACAACTCACTGCAGGAGATGCAGTCCCAAAGAGACCAGGCTGAGACGTTAGCAGAATCGATGTCGCATCAAAACGACTCTCTCAATGATATAAAAGAACAACTCAATCAAGCCGAAAAGCTGGCCTCTACTCTCGCAGACGAAGGGGAACAACAGAACAACTCACTCCAAGACATACAACAACAACGGGATCAGGCTGAACGGATCGCAGAGACCCTGGTAGAAGATGGGCTGCGAGACGCAAAGGAAAGGGACAGCTCGCTCCAGGATATGAAGGAACAACGGGATCAGGCGGAACGGATTGCTGAAACCCTCGCAGACGTGGGAGAGGCTAGGGATGATATGAAAGAGCAAAGGGATCAGGCAGAACGGATCGCAGAGGTCTTAGTGGTGGATGGGATGCGAGACGCGAGGGAGCGGGACAGCTCGCTCCAGGATATGAAGGAACAGAGGGATCAGGCGGAACGGATTGCTGAAAGTGCGGCAATGTCGAATATACAAGAGAGCAACTCCCTCCAGGACATGCGGGAGCAGCGTGACCAGGCTGAGAGGATAGCGGGAGGACTCGTCGAGGAATTAGAAGACCACGCACAGTCGTCGTCGACAGTTGTGAAGACCCTCCGCGAGCAGGTCGAGCAGTTGGCCTCAGACAATTCTGTCTTACAGGAACAACGCGACCAAGCGGAACGCGCTCTGAACAGAGCCATTGAAGATGAAGAACACCCAGAGATCTTCCCGACTGTCGATTGAACTGATCGATGATTTTTTGTCGAAATTTTTCACGCTTTTTTTTAAATTCCTTTTTTAATCGTAAGTGGTGCAACTGCCATACAGACAGTCTTCACTGTCCAGGTGTGTTTTTTTGTTTTTTTTTGTAACAAAATCCTTTGTAACGGGTGGGATATTAGGGGGAGGGAGGGATGTTCTGGAACGAATCGCCATATAAACGAATCTGTAGAGACAGTGCAGTAGAGGGAAGGGGTGTGATAGTGAAGACACGCGATGTTGCCGGCTTAACTCAGGCCACAAAGCTTCCCCCTTTTTTGCACTGTCAACTTTTTTTATTGCAGTACAGTCAAAAAGTTTTCTGTTTTCCTTTTTTTTTGTTTCTTTTTTTGTGTTTGTGTCAAAATACTAGTTTTGTTTCATGGAGAAAAAAAAAGGGCGTTAGTTGCGCCAAATTCTTCTCGATTTTTCCATGTTTATTATGTTATTGCCCACCTTTGTTCGAAACCACAGGTCCATCAAGTTGCGCTCTATTAGCTACCAAAGGTGTTTTGCAATAATGTTTTTTTTTCCCGGGGTTCGATAACCCACGGAGTGTCAGTGCCTGCGTCCCAGAGGCGTTTGCACTATCAACTTCACTTTTTTTTCCTCAATTTCAAACCAATGTATGCGATTTGATAGAAGGTTCGGGATGTGTCTGTTTTTGTCCAGTTTCTGTTTATCACCAAAAAAAAACCCAAAATTCTGTAAAAAAATACAGTATTTTGTGTTTCGTTATTTCGACCCCCGGCTCAAAAAAAAAAAACGCAACTGAACAAACAAAAACACATTTGTTGGAAACAACTTTCCCCGTTCTTCAGAAGTTTTTCTTTCTCTTTCTCTCCAGATTCTTCTTTCGAGGGTGATGTTAAGGTGACTAGGCGGGGCTTTTGAACATCTTACCAAAACCTTACTCCTGTGGTATGGCTGAAGGGGTGATTCGCGCTTCTTGCGCACTTTTCCCTCATGCACAAAAAAAAATTTTTTTTGAGGGTTGAAACGCACTTCTTGCGCACTTTTTGCGTCCCTCACCATTCAGCTACACCATCCTGTTTCTTCTTTTCAATTTTCTTATGCTGGTGGACAAAACTCCATCTTTCGATTGAAAAGAATATCTTAATCATTTTCAATCTTCTTATGTGTACGCACATGAGGCATATTCATATGTCAACCTCTCTCTTTTTGATGTACAGCTCCATTCAGCTCTTTCATCATTTACAAGCGTTATGTTTTTTAAGGTGACTTCGCACAAGAATTTTCCTTTGGTCATCTTGCAAACTTTTTTTTTTTTAGGTACACCGCCACGGGCTTTGTATTTCAAGTCAACTTTCCCCTTCCCCCCTTTGTGCTTTCACCCCCCTTTGAGGGTCAATGCACCTTACGAACACCTTTACAAAAAAAAACTTTACTTTCGTTTCTTTCTCCCTTTTTTACGCTAACGGTCGAACCCAAAATGACCACGTCCCAAGAAATCAACTGCCCACCTCCTTTTTTTTTATGTCACCTCATGAAATGAAGGAGGAAATAGAAACAACACACTTTGCGGTTCTAGGGACGAACCGCGCTGACAGAGCCACTCCTCACCAAACAGGTCGAGGTGTGTGCGTTTCACCACAACCTCTCTCCCATAGGGTTTTATCGTGTGATGAGTGTTAAGTTTCTATTTTTAGGCATATCAGATGTCATCCTCGAAACTGATGTAGGACCGCATGGTTAGGGGGGAATCTGCTTCCAGATCCTACCGCAGACATTCCTTTTCAATTTAGAGTAGTCCAAAATATGGTTTGTCGTCCAACAAAAAGGCGCCAAAAAAATTGCTAATAAACCCGCCGAACTCTGAACACCAAGTTTGGAATACTGCATCCTCCTCTGCAGTTGTCCATGATGTACCTTTCCGCACAAAGCCCCCCCAACACCCCAACACACACCCCTCTACAGGGATCCGGATCTCCCCCATCCCCATCCCTAAATCTATACACATCTGTTTTTTTCCTTTGGGGGACTCTTTCATCTTACCAACGTTTCGTCCTTTTTCTTTTTTTCCCCCCCATTTTGTTTTGCATTTCTAGTACGTCCACCCCGAGGCGTTCGTTGCACTCTTTTAAAAATGCGGCGGGTCCACCCAATGACCCGCTCTGGTAGTGGGGTGACAGAGGAAGACCGGAACAAACAGTTGGAAGATCAACTCTTACGTATGAAGGAGGAGGTCGCAGAGTTGAAACAGGACAAAAACAGCCTTTCCGAAGAGAACCGAGGGATGGCCCTACACCACCAGAAGGTCCTCGATTTGGTACGAGGCAATAAAGCTGCCGCATTGGAAATGATTCCCGCAGAGTTTCTTACGAAAGACAAAGGGATGGAGGAATACATCAAACAGCTGCAGGCGAAGGTGGGGGACCTGAAGAAGAGCAACCGCCGCTTCTCCGAGAGCAACGAAAAACTCAAATCCCGGGTCAAAACGGCGTCGCGGGGCACCGTACCGAGCCGCTTCCTCGGGGACCGCAAACCGCACACCGAGACTCTTCGCAACAAGAGTGCACCGCGTCTTACCTCCTCCTCCTCCACCTCTCGCAGCACATCTGGTCCTGGACGTACTACATCCTCTCACGAAACAGAATCAACCAAGCCAGCAAGCCTTCAAGCACATTCCATTTCCTCTGCTCATCCACTTTCCCGTGGAGATCCTTCTGCGGCATCGCGTATGGAGATACAACAGGTTAACTCACCTAATTGGGATAATTTGTCGCCGTTGATGGGGGAAAAGAAGAGTGTCTCCTTTGGGACAACGTTGGGCCCTGCCACAGCGGCAACTATGTCGCAAAGCATGGGGACGGTAGCCGCACAGCCGAGCTCTGCACAGTATGTGTCATCGTCGCATTTGGAGAAGCCGGCTGCTATTCATTCACCTCCGGTGTTTCCTTCGTATTCTGGGTCGCATTCTGCAGTGGTGCAAGGACCACATGCGCACAGTCAGGTGGAAACGCTAATACAACAAAGCGACGCAGCATTAACCAACAAAAGCAATGTAATCTATCATCTAGAGTCTTTGGTCATAGGGTTAAAGGAGAAGCTTGAGGCCTCTGAGGCGCTTCTCATGGATATGCAGGATGAAGTATTGCAATACAAAACCGAAAGAGATGAAGCAGTGAAAACACGAGATCTGCTCCGCCGAGAAACCGATGTTCTCGTAGAAGAGCGAGACTATGCGGTGCGTGCAAAGGCTAAACTTGATTCGGATATCATTGTTCTCACAGATGAAACAAATGCGCTAAAAAACGAACGGAAACGACTGACCGACGATTATGAAAACCTTACTCAGAGACATCGTAGTGAACGCAGCCGTTCTGACAAATTGGAGCATGAAAAACACGGGAATTTTGAAGAGTTGCAGCAAAGTTTGAAGGAAAAATCTGCGGCGTTGATTCTGTTAGACAGAAAGGGGAGGGAGAGTGAACAGAAGATTAAGGTACTGCATTCGACCAACGTCGATATGTTGCAGGAAATGCAGAAGCTGTCTTCGCACCTCAACCAACAGCAGATCCTCACCAAGGAAAAGGAGGGGGAACTGGAACAGATGCGGCTTACCAACGAAGGGCATGAATCGGTGGTGGAACAGTTCCATCAACTACGCGAGGAGTACATTCTATTACAACGTGAGCATACTGCCTCCCTAGACCGTGTACTGTCTACAAAGAATATAACCGAAGATGACGCAAGGCGGCAGCACAGTGCAGAAGTATCTTCCCTCAAGCAAACCATCTCGAAGTGGGAGGCTGCGTCGAAAACGCAGTTCAAACAGTATCAGATTACGGTACTGCGGCTTTCTGATGCAACACAAAAGGCGGCCTCTTTGGAAAGGGAACTGCAGGATCTGCAACAACAACACACAACATTGGGGGCTGAAACGCAGCAATTGAAGAACAAAATCAAGCTGCTATTCATTTATAAACAGAATACAGAAGGGGAAGAGGAGGCTCTTGACGAAGATAAAATTGCTGAAATCGTTATGGCAATGGAGATTGTTGAGCGAGGGAAAGGGATACGGTCTATGTCCGACATGGTCAAACAGTTCACCGGGGAGGAGAGGGAAGATGCCTTGGTACAGCTGCAACAACGGAATGAGGCGTTACAGAGGGACCTGGTCGTGCTGAATACTTCAAACAAACAACTAAAGGTTCGTCTCGCGTCTGCAGAAGATGAGACCAAACGGCAGGTCTCCCTCGCAGCAGTCAAGCTTCAAGAAGGTGAAAAAATCCTTCGCAACAAAAACAACGAAGCACAACGTGTCGTCAAAGTCCAAACCGAGCGTATCGAAAACCTCAAGAAAAACATCAACAGCCTGGTACGCTACGGAGACGACCTCCACAACGCCACTGCACCTTCCCCTGGAGGCGTTTCTACAGTCCCCTCTATCGGGTCGTCGTTGTCCTTGCACTCAGAGGTTGGTCCTAATGATAATATTCTTCAGATTTCATTCCGTCTTCTCCATTTCGTATCAGAGACGGTAGCAAAAGAATTATTCGCCCCTGCAGGAGAAAAGCCGCCCAGTGTGCATTGTACCCTCGATTTCTTTGATTTTGAAACAGTAGCAACGCAAGAACACTTTCTTCAAAGATCGATCAAAGATGAAGGCTACTTCTTACCATATGAGGTCGATTTTGATGCGCATTTTGTTTACAAAATCACGGAAGGGAGTGATATTTTAGACTATCTTAGTCAAAAGCGATGCGCGCTGCGTCTTTCTCGCGGTGGTATTGCTGAAGACGGACCTGGTATTGGAGAAGGCCTGCTCAGCCTCGCACCCCTTCTTTCAAGCGAAGGCAAACACTTTGCGGGTGGGAAAATAGCGCTTCATACACCGACCACCCAAAAGGGGCATGTCTCTGCAGTGGTTGCTTATGTGGATGTTGTGGTGAAGGTGAAGAGACCGTTCTCCTTTACCACTGTACCACGCAGGGCAGAACGCTTTCCAATCGACGACTTTGCGCTCGCAGAAGTGGACGGAATGGCGAACATTGCGAGGGAAGATGCTGACGGTGTCGTTCCTCATATTCCGCGTGGCATTCCGTTAGCTCTGTTGGTCTCCTGTCAGGAGAAGCTTGCTGGGATAACCGGGGTGTCGTTAAGTATAACGAACGTAACACTGCCTTATGCTATGAAATGCACGGTGTTTACAAGCTTTCAGCAGAACGATTTGTGGTTTTCACAGATCGAAGGGCAGCCTACGCAGACGCCGTCATTTGCCATAGGTGATGCGGGTAATGAGAAGGTCGTCATCTGCCCTGTCACCGCCACACACATACTCGAGGCGTTGTACGAAGGGGCTCTCCCCCTTGTTCTCTTTGATGATTCGCAGGCAGATGCAACCGACTGTGTCGGCAGCAGCTCCATAGCAACCAAAGGACTCCTTGAAGGCCCCCCTGCAGATGCCTCTGTCCGGTCTCCCATAGTATTTGTTAGTGCTTCGGGGGAGAGTGTAGGGAATGCTGAGGTGCATCTGAAGTGGGTGTAAAAAAAAATATTTTCCAAAGTCGTTTTAACGGCTTTTCTTAGAAGTTCTTTTAGAAAAAAAAAGGGTCATTTTGCATCATTTCTTGTTCCCGCTAATAAACCCCCATTTTTCTCCTTCAGTTCAACATCACACATCATCCCACAATGGATCTCCTCGTCTCCAGCTCATGTATCTCCCCGCTTCCTTTGGAGCTTCCTACTACCCCTTCGCTTGCCTTTTTGAAGAGACGTGCTGTATCTGTTTTGGATTTAGCGTTGAGAGGGGAAGACTTTAATGTGACTGTGGCGGAGACTGGTTCGCAGACGTGCTTTGTGGGGATGGTGCTGGAGAGTGATGCGCATGTGGCTCGGTTGAAGAGTGGCGACCATGTTACCATAGTAACCAGCAAACGCGCTGCAGCGCTTGCAGCGTTGGCGAAGGATGACGTTCTGGTGTACTCCGATGCGTTGTGCCAAAGTGCGGCAGAAGGGGACGTGGCACGTTGTCAGCTTCTCGTCGACGCTGGGCTTCATAAGGATGTGGTCAATATGCATGGACAGACAGCGCTCACCTCTGCTTCCTCCACAGGGCGTTTGGAGGTCTGTCTGTGGTTGATAGGCGAACGCTGCGACGTCGATGTGGCCGACTGCGAAGGCTGGAACGCACTTCTCCGCGCAGCAGCTAGGGGATACGCCGATGTCGTCTCACTCCTCCTCGCAAACGGCGCAGACGCGAACTCATGCCAAAAGAAGGGCACCACAGCGTTGATGCTTGCCGCTGAGTACGGCGCCGCAGCCACCGTAGCACTCCTACTAGAACACAACGCAACAGTCGACACCCGAAACTACAGCGGGGAGACCGCTCTGATGCTCGCATCAAGGGTAGGGCATTCGGATGTCGTACGTCTTCTGTTGGACCAAGGCGCAGATACCAACCTCCCAAATGATTTTGGTTGGACCAGCCTTCGCTGGGCAACCACCAAAGGCCACACTGATATCGTGAATATGATCACGGCGTGTGAAGGGTGAAAAGGGGGATAAATTATCTATCTTTTGGATGGTACAGCAAATATGGTATCTTTTAGGGTGAGGTTATTTGCAGGGAGGAAAATATAAATGAAAACGCTCATACTCTGTAAGGGTGAGGTCTGTTCTGGTGTCCTCGGTTGCCTATTTAAGTACAGAAGTTTTTTTTTTTTTATTGTCAAAAACAACAAAACGTGTAGTTTAGAAAAAAGGAGGTGCGCTTCTGGTTGTGGGATTGAGGTTGTTGATCTTTTGATCTTTGGAAAACAAAAGAGAATTCCAACCTTTCGAAGATCCATTGCATCGTGTATAGGGTTGTCCACCTGATTTTTTCCCCCTGAAATTTAGTGGAGTTTTAAATTCCACCAAAATTTAGACAAAATCAGATGTGTTCTCTGCTACACTACTATATAGTTTTTTTTTTAATCTCCCATATTCCTATTCCCTTTTAAAGGTAACACAACACAGTGAGGTACACTTTTTTTTTTTTCTGTGTCTGACCAATTTTTCTTTCATTTTTCTTTCTTTCCTTATGAAAGGAACAGTGATATACCCTTCAAAATGATTTGTTGTTTTTTTTTCCAGTTTTTTTTTCTCTTCCTTTTTTTTAAATTTGGAGGTGACCTACGTCCTAGAGGCGTTGGATAGCCATCCACTTCATTTTTTCTTTTGAATTCAAGGGTCCCCAATTATTTGGTTTTACGGTCAACACCCTTGAAGGATTATTTTTTTTTTTTTTGTCTTTGTTTTGTTGCGTTTCGTCTTATTGTTGTTTGCAAGGTGAGACTTCGGTTCAGCTTACAGAAAAACCCCCCCTTTTTCTCTTTGTATTCTTCCCCTACGAAATATACTGGTAACTAATATCCCAAAAAGGGACTTTCTCCAAGCAAACCAACCCAACCCAACCCCCCATGCGCAAAAGTAACGAATTTTTATTTATTGTAGTGGCTTGAAAGATGTGTGAGTCTTCATTGTTTCATTTTTTCAGAGCTATCTTTTTTTCCTTTCGTTCTTATCGCCGTGGGGAATGAAAAATATATGCCCCCCCCACATATTTACAACAAACGTCTTTTTTTTCTCCCTTCTCTCCCTTCGGAATGTCAATGCCTGCGTCCCAGAGGCGTTTTGCACCTATCAACTTCACTTTATTTCCCTTCTCCCTTTCCCCCCTTTCTGGTGCCTCCAATCTCCCTAGAGAGCTGTTTTGCACCGTTTACAACTTCCTTTATTCCTTTTCCTTTTTTAGGGGTTTTTTTTAGTACATTTGGTGCACCCTATTATACCTTCTATTCAGTAGGATAGAAAAGTATAATAAAGTAGGACAAGAAACTTGGCGACCAAATAATATTGGCGGATATTGGGGGTTTTCTTGCAATTGGCGACTTTTTTGGTCGCCAATATTACTTGTCCTACTGTAAAATAATTAGTAGATTCTTGTGAAGGGGTTCTAATTTTATGCCCCTTTGGTCAGTCTTATCCAGATTTCAAGATTGAGGGGGTCTTGTTTTTGTCCAAAAAATATTTTATTTTTTCAGCACTGCTGACCAAGCAAGCGGGTTTGCGAAGACAAAAGTTGTTTCCACCAATATTGACAAAAGACTTTTTAATCAGATGCAAACCACGAAATGGATGTAAGACTGCATGGTTGGGTGTCCACCCCCCGGTACAGCCGGTCATTTGTACAAAGGTACACTGTTCACGAGAGGGCTTTGTATTTCAACTCTACCCTTTTTTTTTAGATGTGTATTTAAGCGAGGCATATTCACAATTCACCTTTCAACCTCCTTTTAAAACCCACACCACTACGGTACAGAGCTCCCAAATTAACTCATCTCTCTACCAACTGTTGAGTCTGCAAAAGAAGAAGTGGGGGAAAAAAATAGCCACTATTGTTCACTCTCTTTGGGAGCTGACATTGGGGGGGTTTTTTTTCCTCTTTTTTTTTTTTTTTGTCCAGATCCTTCTCGCCCTATTCCCCATTTTTGTGTGGGCACGAGAGAGAGAGAGAGAGAGAGAGAGAGGTAACTTCATTTTCAAATTTTTAGTTTGTAAAATGGCTTTGGGTGTGCACATACTATTTATCAAATTTCAAAAGAAAAGAATAAAAAAAAATTCAAAGAAAAAAATACTGCTCCGTTACCTTCATAGCAAAGGTAATGTGGGTGGCCAGAAGAACCAAAAAAAAAAAAATTACTCTGTACGGTGTACGGTGTACGGTGTACGGTGTACGGTGTACGGTGTACGGTGTACGGTGTACGGTGTACGGTGTACTGGGAAATTATCAACCAAAGTTGTTGTTTTAAAATAAACTTTTTTTTTGAGGGTGATATGGAATCTATACCTTTTTGAAGCATGCCTGTACTAAGGTCTGCTTACTGGGGGAATACACAGGGGTACTCTCTTATATTAGACTTGAAAGGACAAAATTGAAGAAACACTAATACAAGAGGTACCTCTTGTATTCGACCCCCCAATAAATATCACCTTCATTTTTTTTTTTTGCAATTCATTCACCTTTTTGGGGCGATATTTTTTTTTTCCCCTTCTTTTTTGTGCCCAGAATCCATTCTCCGGATAGGTTGATTTGTTGATACGAAAAGAAGGAGAAAAAAAAATTAAAAAATCCCCTTGTCGCAATTCCCTGAAGTGGTCTCTTTTTTGACTGTCATATTCCTCCGTTACACTTTCCAAAATAATCTACTCGTTTTTTCGTATTTCTTTCCCTTTTTTGTCTTTGTTTTCATCCTCCTGAGAGGATCAAAGAATGTGGGGATTTATGCATTTAATGCATACACACATTCCAGCAATCTTAGATGAAAATATGGAAATATAGGCAAACAAGGCAATACAATACGGACGGGGCATGATATGGGGAAGAACATCAAAAACCACAAAGGGGAAGGCGGGAAATGTTTTATTTGTCCTTTTTTTTAGAGATGAGGTGTAGAACGCACAAAAAAATAACGAAAGAAGAAGAAGAAGAAGCGAACAAAAAGAACCCACAAAGAAACCCTCTCAATAAAAAAAAAAAATTAAGAGCACTTCACTGTGCCAGAAACCTTTTTACGTTAAATCAAAGTAGCCTATCTGTATGATATCAATTTATTGATTGCATATGACACCGTTATTTTGTGTTTATTTTTGTTTGGCTGTAAACCAATTTCTACTTCACTAATCTAATCGAGTAAAAATGTGGTGGACTCAGCGGAGGTCAGTTCTATCGAGGAAAATGAAGAAATCAGCAATGGTGCCTTTGTGAGCTGTTTAAATGCAACTTTGACTCTTTTATGGGGGTCACAACTGGGGACGTGATTTTGACTGCAATTTTAGTCATCTGTTGCAGGTTTAGAATTTTGCCTAATTTTGCCTAATTTTGCCTAATTTTGCCTCATACACCGTTTATGTACTGGAAACGGTGTTACTATTTGTTTTTTTTTTTTTTTTTTTTTTTTTTTTGAATTTGTTGAAGAACAGCTGTGTGTTGCTGAGGCACTCTCTCCCCTAAAGCTTGTCTCTTCACTCCCCCACCTCATCCCTTTTGAAGTAGCTCTATTCGCTGCATATTTCCAATTTTTGGGATGGTGTGCCATCCTCTTTAAACGTCTGCATCTCAACCACAAAACATTCATTATCCTTTTGGGGCAACAACTGTTGCATGAAAGCTCTTTGTTTGGGTGAGAGTCGATAACAACAAAAAAAAAAACTTTCAAAGCCCCCTTTTAAAGGTACACTGCCATGAGAGGGCTTTGTACTATCAATTCAAAATTTAAAGTGCCTGTGAAGTGCTCCATAAAGTTTGCATTGTTTTGCCAACTTATCTCCGGAAGAAATGTGTGTACAAGGGGCACACTGTCTTAAAAATTCGTATCCTTTTAAGCAAGAACCTTAGGGTTATATTTTCTTTTTGGGGTAAGGACATTCTGGTACCCCCAAGTTTGACTTTTGGACAATTCAGACCCACAAGGTTTACGATAAAGACACTTCAGAACCACAAGGTTTGCATTTTGGACAGTTCAACCCCACAAGGTTTGCACTTTGGACAGTTCAGACCTTGTGGGTCTGAACTGTCCAAAAGTCAAACCTTGTACGTGTTTTCTTCTTCTAAGGTGCTTGCTCTCCATACCTAGACCCTCGAATTTTTTTTCTTGACCCCATACATATGGGTGCATTTCGACGATTTGAGGCCTTTCAAAGCAAAAGTTGGCACTTTTGAGCATCTGCGGGGGTCTAAAACACGGTTTTGCGTACACCACGCTGGATGATAGGGGTCACATCATGTGGCCATATATCAAGTTACACCGCAAAAATCTACCAGACCCTGTCTTCGTGCACCTTTTTTCGCCCACCCACACCCACACCTCCCCACCCATCCCTCACAGGATTACACCAAAATAATGAAAATTGGGTTTCAAGTACCCTGTTTCTCTCAGAAGTCAGTCACTGCTATTGCCATTTAACCCAGGGAGCATAGCTAGTGCAAGAAATTCGACCTTTGGAAACTTTCCGGAAAGTCTGTCCTCTGCTCGCGGAGGACGAGGCACAATAAAATATTGCGTTCCCCCAGAAAACCAGTGCACATTTCACACTCCTTGTGGGTGGTATTGTTGCCTTTTTTGTCACAGTAATTTTGGCCCAGGCATGCTCTTGAGCATGACAATTTAGTGTGTATGGGGCAGGGTGTTGTTTTGTTCTGAATTCTCTAGTTATCATCTAAGTCAATCGCGGGTGGTGGTTTGTGTAGCGTGAGGCACTCTTTTTAACAAACTTCCTGCGGCTGCTAAAGCGTTATTTCTTCGGATTTAACAACGTACAGCGTAACATAGTGGTTTCGCCTGGTCGACACAACCTTTGATAGATATGGGATAACCAACCCCCTTCGACCCCTCGTGGGTTCACTAAACAAGCCCTAGTGGTAGTTAAACGCGATTGACATTTACATTCCTAGAGATGAAAGAACAAGACAACACTTCAGTACCCGCGCATCAAAATTGTGGAAAACTTTGCACCCCAAACACCCTCAACAACGCCCGCCAAAAGGCGCCCCTTGTTGCTGGGAGTTGGTTCTCATGATACCTGCACAGCAGGCATTCCTCTGAGTCCAACGCATGTTTGGCCTGTCTGCGGCGTTGTACGAAGACAGGGTCTGGTAGATTTTTGCGGTGTAACTTGATATATGGCCACATGATGTGACCCCTATCATCCAGCGTGGTGTACGCAAAACCGTGTTTTAGACCCCCGCAGATGCTCAAAAGTGCCAACTTTTGCTTTGAAAGGCCTCAAATCGTCGAAATGCACCCATATGTATGGGGTCAAGAAAAAAAATTCGAGGGTCTAGGTATGGAGAGCAAGCACCTTAGAAGAAGAAAACACGTACAAGGTTTGACTTTTGGACAGTTCAGAACCACAAGGTTTGTATTTTGGACACTTCAGACCACAAGGTTTGCATTTTGGACAGTTCAGACCCACAAGGTCTGAACTGTCCAAAGTGCAAACCTTGTGGTTCTGAAGTGTCTTTATCGTAAACCTTGTGGGTCTGAATTGTCTTTATCGAAACCTTGTGGGTCTGAATTGTCCAAAAGTCAAACTTGGGGGTACCAGAATGTCCTTACCCCTTTCTTTTTTCTTTTGTTTTAAATACGTTCGGGTGTTTGTGTCCACAGCGGCGTTTGCACTTCCAACTTATTTTGTTTTTGTTCACTATGGGACTTCCCAGTTTTATCTTGGCTGCCTTTTTTCATCCTGCTTTTGGTCCAACCCCTTGTTGGCTTTCCGCGCTGCGCCGCCTGATGTGCGGTCTCCTGCATCCACGCTCATCGCTCCTAAAGGATGCGGAGATGCAAGAAACGCGGAGTCGTTCTCACATGCGATCACTAAAAATTGCCCCGCCGTAGGTTCGCCACCCCCCCCCACCCCCACCCAGCTGGGGATACCTTTACTATGGGACTGCACATACACCGCAAGGAGCGTTCACTCTTATACACGTAGACTTTTCCCGTTCTTTTTTTTATTTTTACCTACAGCCCAATTGAAGAGGCCCGTGTAGGTATTTTTTTGGTTTTTTTTAGTGCCTGATTGATTACAGATTTTTAATTTCTACTTTTATTTTGTTTTCAAAATAACCCACGCAGGTTACGTTGTCTTGAGGGCACAGAGTATACGATTGTTTTTCAATTATTTTTGAAAAAAATTTGAAGAAAACGGGAAAAATATGGAAACAAAAAAATATATTCTACTGGGGGGGGGCTAATAAAGTATACGGTGCTAATAAAGTATACGGGGGTAATAAAGTATACGGTGCGGAAACCCATTTTGAGCGTGGAAATCTGTGAAATAAAGTATACGGTTTTTGTGTACATTTTTCTTACTAAAATTTTTTTACAGCATTTTTTGCACAAAAAATCGAAAAATTTTTTTTTTGATTTCGGTGGTCCGGATTCTGTGCGTGCTGTGATGGGGTCACTTTGCGCTGAGAAATGAGTATTTTTGACCTAAAACGCGTGTATCAGTTTTTACACGATTGGTGCTGATAGGGTTCAGATTTGTGAAAATTTAAGTCACCAAAAAATTGTTCATTTTTCCACATTGACCCCACCACTGGCTGGGATTGGCCCAAAAATGTCAATGGTGGTGTTTTCGCGAGGTTTCGGCCACTAGAAGCCCCAAAATAACAGTGATTTTTTTTTTTTTTCCCCTTTTCGTTTTTTGGCCATTTAAGCAGTAATTCCCGCCGAATAAAGTATACGTATACTTTAATAGCTCCCCCCCAGTAGATAATTACTGTATCCACGTTACTAAGGCATATTAGTAACGTGTGTATTGGAGTAAATTCCGCAACGTTCAATTCAGTTCTTTTTTTGGATCTGATGACTAAATACAGAGAGGCTTAGTATCATCATATGAGGCGTTCTCTGAAAGATGTGTGTACACGAGAGGCACATTCATCTTTCAAGTTTATTTTTGTTGTGATCAAGGTGACTAAAATACAGAGAGGCTTAGGTTCATCTTATTGACCCTTTCTCTTGCTTTCTTAAGGTACACTGTCACGAGAGGGCTTTGTATTTCAAGTCAACTTTCTTTTTTTTCCCGCGGAGTGTCAGTGCCTGCGTCCCAGAGGCGTTTGCACTATCAACTTCATTTTTTTCCCCTTTCCCCCTCCTTCGTCCACAGAGACGTCTTCATACTTTTTTAATACAACTTCCCATTGTTTCTCAGATGCCAACCTCGAAATGGATGTAGGACCGCTTGGTTGGGGTCTACCCGGTACACCGGTTCATGTATCAAAGGTGCACTGTTCACGAGAGGGCTTTGTATTTTAAGTCAATTTTATGTTTTACGTATCCTTTTTTTTTGTAATTTTCTCTAGTATTCTTTCCCCCATCCCCTGGCTAGTCCCCCTCCCCATCCCACAAAAAAAGATAACAAAACGTTTTCTATTCCAAAAGAGGTAGTGAGTTACTGTGGGTTTAAAATAAATATGTGTGGGCATTGTGTGCTAACGGGGAATGCCATGGCAAACCAAATGGGTTGGATTCCCAATATTAGCACAAAAAAAAAGGTTCAACAGATTTAGTCAAGACTGGTAGGGGGTCCTCTGCTCAGAGAAGAGACGAGCGTAGTGAAGCCTGCGCGCTTCACGGTCAGCTCGTGAACACCTTTTTTCCCCCCCCACAGTAGTGTCCGGTGAGGCGTTTTGCACTTTCAACTTCTCCCTCTCTCTCTCTCTTTTTATTATTTGTACTCAGGTAAGCTACGTGCCGTGAAGGCGATCGTATGCTAATACAGAAAGTATCAGTCAAGGCCTGTCCTTACACACGTGGATGTGGACTTAATTGACGTATGTGTTGTCTTCCTGCCTGTCATAAAATAAACATAAGCACTATAGGTGTAGCTGTCTTTGTCCCAAAGAACGTTGTGTATGCACTAAGTATCTACAACAGGGGGGTGTTTTTTTTTTTTTGATAAAACAACTTGTTGTCAATTCTAAAAAGATGGGGCAGCGCTGCAGGGCAAACAAAACGGATTGAAAAAGACAGAAGCTCGCTTGTTTCTTTTTGAGTACTCGATTAACCACAACAACCGTACTTCAGTTTAACACATTTTTTTTCATCTTTTTGTTTTCCCGGCTTTGAGCGCACAAACAAAAGATCCGATCTTTTTTGGTAAAAAAGGCTTATGCCACCTGATTTTGCCCCAAAAAAAAAACCGGCTTTTGGCCCTATCCGGTCTATCCTTGCCATATCCGGGCCTATCCGGACCTATCCGCGCCTATCCGCGGGTCGAAAAGTCAGAAAAAAAACTATTTTTGTACTGTGTACTGTGTACTGTGTACTGTGTACTGTGTACTGTGTACTGTGTACTGTGTACTGTGTACTGTGTACTGTGTACTGTGTACTGTGTACTGTGTACTGTGTACTGTGTACTGTGTACTGTGTACTGTGTACTGTGTACTGTGTACTGTGTACTGTGTACTGTGTACTGTGTACTGTGTACTAGGTACTCCTTGTAGGGTTTTGTTGCCTTTTGGCACATGAATTTTGCGCCCAGTGTTGTGTTCACTGCTCTGAAGGTGTTGGCTCTCATCTACCGATGCATGGGGTAAGTGACACAGCGTCTGACCCGCCATCTGTAATCTTCTGGTTTAACACTGCCTTTCAGTTCTGCATGCTGCATTCGCAGCGTCCCGAGCGTCTCACAACCTCTTATTACTCTTTGCCTGAGAAGGATGTGTTTGGACTCACTCAAACCTCGTTCATCACTCTTGTGCCAAAGAAAACATCGGACAAACAGTACAAGTTCACGGGAGCAAAGGGGTGGACCCCTCCCTCTGCGCGTATCGCACTAACGTAGCGAAGAAGATCCAGAGGTGTGCAGAACGTGATGCGGTCTATTTTTCGACAAAAAAGACGAAGAATAGTTGTTCAAAGGTGTGCTAATTTCGTCGCAAGATTTTGCACTGGAAGTTGAAGAACATTGCAAATGGTTCAGCACAGATGAGGTTCGTCTCACAGTATTGATGTGCTCCACAACGGAAAGCCCTATCAAATATGAGAAGAGTGCTGAAGGACTCTGGGGGCATGCGGATGACAAACGATCATCTGCGGGGTGGAACAGCAGCCCGAAACTTCCACAGCCCAATCCGACTTCCTCTTCCAACCCTTTGTCTTGGAGTTTGCGAAGAAGATTGCTGCCGAGAATGAAACAGATCTCTAACGTAGCTACCCAGTACCCAGTACCCAGTACCCAGTACCCAGTACCCAGTACCCAGTACACAGTACCCAGTACACAGTACGTATGGGAAAAATACGTGGGGTTTGGCCTGTACGGTCCTATCCGGCCATATCCGGCCCTATCCGGACCTATCCGCGCCTATCCGGACCTATCCGGGCCTATCCGCGGGGTAAAAATCAGGTGGTTATGTATGAGGGCTTAGGTTCATCTTGCGAAACTGTTCTGAGATGTTGTGTGTACCCGAGGCATGCTCATCTCTTCAAGTTCTTTCTATTGTATATTATTACATCACGTCAAAAAAAAAAAAAATGTGCTCAAATTTGCTGCTGTTTGACAAAAAAAGGGGGCAAACGTAATGAACTATTTTGATTTGGGGTTTTCCAACGCTCGCTAACGCTCCAATCATGCCCCTTTTTCTCTGGTCATGCGTTTTCTCTATTTTGGGCTCTTACAAATTATTTCGTCTTTTTCTATTTCAAAGCAAGATTGTGAGGAAAAAAAAAAAAAAAAAAAATAAGATACCATGTCTGTTCCCATGAGGTTCATTCGTACCCTCTTTTTTTTTTTTTTTTGTTCTTTGCCTTTCCTTGATCACGAATACTGCCAGATCTGGCCAGATATGGGGGCCAATATCCCAGATCTGGCTCGTTTTCCGGATGTGGAAATCTGGTTTCCAGATCTGGCCAGATCTGGCAGTATCCGTGCTTGATCTTATTCAAAATATTTTTGTAAGGTGGCGAAATGACAGGTTTGTGCCTTACATTACCTTTTTCTATATTTTCTTTTCAAAGATTTTCTTGTCAGTTATTTTTTGCTTTGCAGTATTTATCGTATTCCTTTTAGGTTATGTTGGGTGTGTCCACAGTGGGTCGCATTCTTTGTGTTTTTTTTTGGCCTTAAAGAGGTTTCCTCTTCACTGCCAGGTAGTCAGTGGGAGCGTATTGCAGTAATGAAAATATCACCACAGAATTTTTATTACACACTTTACGCACAAACAAAACTTTTTTTCTTCTCAAGATATGCCAGATTTGTCACCCCACATAGACAGATTACAGGCATCGCGCATCGGCACTCAAAAATCAGGCAATTCTCCCCCCATTTCTCTCCCTTTTTCCCATTGGTGGCTACGCGAAACTTCGAAAAAATTCACCCCACAAAAAGCCAAAAAAACACATACACCCCTAAATATGATGAACTTTGAAGAAGGCCAGCCTGACAGGAGGCTGCTGTTCTCGCTTATTAGCGGGGCATTGTTTGCTGGAGCGTGGGTGATCTTTGCGGATGGATACGTTTTCAGCGACAGGTCGAACGAAGGCCGTGTGGGGGACCAGGTCTATAAGCCGTACACTTTCAAGGATTGGACTCCTGGGTTGGTTGGGACGCTTGCGTTCATTCTTGTCAACATGATGAGCCCGAACGCTCTTGTTGATGAATCGCTCGATGATAGAGACATCAATCTGAACAAGTGCTGGTTCTTCTTCGCTCTCCTCGTCACCTTCACCTCCCTCACCCTCGCAATCGTCTTCCACATCGACACCTACTCCAAGCAAAGCGGCGACGCAAGCTATCCGGGTGTTGCCCTCATCATCCAAACCCTTGCCCTCGCCATCGCTAGTTTGATGTTCTTCTTCACAAGGGGGAAGAAGGTATGTTTTTCAAACCCCCCTTTGCCATTTCAATTTCCACAAAAACCCCACAGAGAGATGAATTCTGATGAATAGGCTGCAAAGCAATGGAGGGGATGATTTTAGGTTTTGTGGGGAAGGGGGGGAGGGTGTTTAGTGTGTTTATGGTAAGGTGACTGAAGGATTTTAGTCATCTTGCTAAACTTTCTTTTTTCTTTTTTTTTTTTGAAGGTGACTGAGCACAGAGAGGCTTAGGTTCATCTTATAAACCTTTCATTTTTTTTTTTTCTCTTCAAAACTATTATTGATTCGCATCTCAATGGGCACAAACTGGGGAGGGGTAAAAAAACCCCGATTTTTTTTCTTTTTTTTTAATTGATTGAAGGACGTGACTAAGCAAAGAGAAAGCTGAGCTGACCAACTGCATAGTACTATGGAGTATTGTAATTCACGACACGTGTCTGCACGGAGCAAGCTCGAAGGCGGTACATATGTAGACCTCTGACATATCCCATGATCATTGCTAGATCCTTCCAGCTCTATGTGCATAAGTGGTACTGAGCACGTTTCATTTTTTTTTTTAATTGCTTCGCGCATCAATATCGTGATTCTTGCTTGGGGGGTATTGGGGATCACCCCCTCCTCTCCTTTTGCAAACAAAGCAACAACCAATACGCAGTTCATTACCCAAATCTAGCCACGATTTGAGTGGTTTTCTTTGAAGATTCCCAGGCTCAAATGAGGGTAGTATTGTTGTGTTTGGAAGACAGTTTTAGTGTGTTTTTTTCCCCCCAAAAATAATTTTAAGGTGACTACTGGGGGGGAGCTATTAAAGTATACGTATACTTTATTCGGCGGGAATTACTGCTTAAATGGCCAAAAAACGAAAAGGGAAAAAAAAAAAAAAAAACACTGTTATTTTGGGGCTTCTAGTGGCCGAAACCTCGCGAAAACACCACCATTGACATTTTTGGGCCAATCCCAGCCAGTGGTGGGGTCAATGTGGAAAAATGAACAATTTTTTGGTGACTTAAATTTTCACAAATCTGAACCCCATCAGGCACCAATCGTGTGAAAACTGATACACGCGTTTTAGGTCAAAAATACTCATTTCTTAGCGCAAAGTGACCCCATCACAGCACGCACAGAATCCGGACCACCGAAATCAAAAAAAAAATTTTTCGATTTTTTGTGCAAAAAATGCTGTAAAAAATTTTTAGTAAGAAAAATGTACACAAAAACCGTATACTTTATTTCACAGATTTCCACGCTCAAAATGGGTTTCCGCGCCGTATACTTTATTACCCCCGTATACTTTATTAGCACCGTATACTTTATTAGCCCCCCCCCCCCCCCAGTAAACAAAATAGATCTTTGTGTGCACGAGAGGTGCATTCATCTTTCAAGAAGTTTCTTCCCCCCCCCCCCACCCCTTCTCCCCCTTTTGCTAATAGTGCGCAAAGTATACTTCAACTATTTTTTTTTCTTCTTTTTCTTTTCAAGGTGACCTCTCCTATGTGCGAGGTTTATAGGCTTAATGGGCTTATTGGCTTAGGGAAAAATGGAGGTGGAATCATACCTTATCGTTAACAGAGTACTCCAAAATGTGTTTGGCGTTCAAAAAAAAGTCGCCAAATTATCCCAAATCCGCCAAATTTATTTGGACCCAAATTTGTTTGGAATACCTCGTTTCTCTAGCACCCTTCTTTTTTTGCCAGTCAAAATAAGAGGGTGCTTTCTTTCAAAGGAACACACCCCGATTCTAAGTAGGCATCGTACACAATAAAAGGTCGCAGCCAGGAAGACGGCGTGTTTCGTAAAAGAGAAAAAAAAAGTGAATGTCACTGAAAAAACTGTTGATACGTATCTGACCACGATTTTTTTTTTTGAGAGCGTTGTGAGAAAAGCGTATAGTACTGCGGGTACAGGCCTCAGCCTAACTCCCGGGCCTCAGCCAAAACCATCGTTCTATTTAAAAAAAAAAAAAAAGAGAGAGAGAAAAGTGATTTTTACTAGTGCTTCCCGAGCTTTCTCCGCTGACAAGCTAGTCACAGGAAGAAGAAGATCAAAACTCGGTCGAGCCCGGGCGCGCTTCGCGCGCCCGGGTCCCCACCCCAGCGCAAGTTGGGGGCCTCCGGCGGAATGCGAGAACTCCTCGGTTGTCCAACTGCGGAGTTCGGCACTTCATTGATATTTGCGCCAGGCACACATGGTGCACGAATTATCAGTAACCTCAGTACATTTACAAAAGAAATGGCGGTCACGGCACCCAAAGGTTCCTGGCGAAGCCACGGTACGCAACATTTCAAAAAAATGCGCTTAAATTTGCACATGTTTACAGCCAAACTATGTAATGGGAAGGGTGGGTTTCAAGCTTGCGCCGCAGGCGCACGGTACGCTACTTTTTTCCTTTCGCCATGCTGCACTCTTCCTTTTCCTTCGACGTTTGACCAATTGAATCCGGCTCGATGGTATCTCAAAAAATTCCCCATAACCCCCTACCGGGTTGATGATATCCCAAAAAAACCCCCAAAACCCCGGCACCCATCGTTCTATCGACCCGGGTACCCGGGTCGATAGAACGATGGAACGACAGGGTTTTATCTCCTTATATGTTAGTGGTCCCTAGACCGGGTAAAATAAAAAAAAAAATATTTACCCGGTCTGGGGGAAAAAAAAAAAACAACCACCCGGCCAGGCCAAAAAAAAAAACCAAAATGATATATCTTGGGGGTACCTCACACAAACCTCTAAGAGTGACCAGAACTGGCCTCATGAACAAAGTGACCCCGTCACAGCCAGAACGCGACCCAATTGGTCAAACGCCGAAGGAAAAGGAAGCATGCAGCATGGCGAAAGGAAAAAAGTAGCGTACCGTGCGCCTGCGGCGCAAGATTGCAAGCCACCCACACATAGTTTGGCTGTAAAATGTGCAATTTTAAGCACAATATTTTGAAATGTTGCGTACCGTGGCTTCGCCAAAACTTTCGTTCAGCAAAATATGGAAGTAACATTTACGAGAACTGACGATAATGACCAACGACAGTGCCATTTGATGTCAACATTTTTTTAGAAATGTTGCGTACCGTGGCTTCGCCAGGAACCTTTGCCATGACTGCCGTTTCTTTTTGTAGATGTCTATACGAGGAAACGTCCGCACGCTACCGACCTGACATGATTTTTTTTGCTTCTTCCGCAAAGGTGGGGAACGTGAGATGATATGCAATATGCGAGTGAATGCAGCAATTTTAACGGTTTACAGGGACATTTTCGCCGGAGGCGAAAAAAATTTTTTTGACCACTTTTTTGCCAGACCGGGTAGACCGGGTAGAATTTTAAAATGTTTTTTCAAGATAAAACCCTGTGGAACGATGGAAAAAAAAAAAAAAAAAATGGCCAAAAACATAGAACGATGGAACGATGGTTAGGCTGGGGCCTGCTGCGGGTAAGTAATTTAAAAAAAAAGAGATTGCACAACTGTGGCAACACAACCGAGGCAACTACACTACTCCAACAATTTTTCAAAAAAAGACAAAAAAAAAAAAACTGTTCAGATCAACCCAGGATGTATTTTTTAACATAAACGGGGTTTCATGCAACAGAAACGAAGGCTGTGTACAGACTATCTTATGGCGGCTGACAGTTTTCGGATACACACAATAAAAAAAACAAAACAAAAACTCACATTCCCATAGGGACCCATACCCATTCCTGATTTCTGGAGTGGGTCTTTTTTATTTTGCAACGTTCTTTTTTTGATGTGTATGCACGAGGCATGTGCATCTTTCAAGCTTTCTCTTTTTTTTTGCTGATCTCGAAGAGAGAGCCCTCTCTGCTCCCCCCCCAAAAAAAAAAAATGCGTTTTTTTAACAAAGGTCTTCATCTCATCACCCCCTCCCATATCGGTTTTATCTAGCCCACGGTAAATTCAAGGTTCCTTCGCAGGGTGTTGAGGTCCACGACGAGGATCCCCAACCCAGATGCCTCAATGCAATCCCGCAAAAATCACCGATTGTCCTCCAGACTCTTTCCTGCTATGGAGTGGGTTTTCGGAAGGCTTTTTTTTGTCTTTTGTCGTTCCTTCTGGAGGAATTTGATCTCGATCCCAGGAAACACCTTTTTCAATTCGCATTCATGCTGAGGGAGGCTTTGTATGTTCTTCAATAGCTGTGTTGGAGGTGTTATCTTTCAGCTTCTCAAAAAATAATCCTCCTTAGGGTTGATAACTTCAGGACAACCACCGTCCTTTGCGATACCAAAATGAGCCCACAAAATTCCGTCTAGATAGGGTGGTCGTGAGTTCCTTCTTGCACCAGAGTGTTTGTTGAGATGACACCAAAATCGGAACGTTCTTATTTTCTTTGAATCTAAAATAGTGCGTCGAGCTTGGAAAAAAAAGCGAAGTTAACCGCATACCTTTGGAAACTATTTTGTGTGGCTGAAGGGGGTATTTTTGGGCTATTTTGTACTACTTTCTGTTATTTTCTGCTATTTTTGGGGTCGTCAGCCACACCAATTTTAGGCCTTTTGCATCTCTCTCACCCTTACCTTTCTCCCCCCCACCAACTCACCACAGAACGTTCCCTCAGACACCATGGCGTCCGAGAGGATCCAGGTCCTATGTCGTGTCCGCCCTGGGAACACACAGGACCGGGGTGACGAGGATGTGCTTGCATGGTGCGAAGCGACGGGGCGGGTCTCACCGTTGGTCCCTCCTGCTGCTGGGGACCAGCTCCTTTCGCCTCGGTCGCAGGGTGAGCGGGTGTATGACTTCAAAAAGGTGTTGGGCCCTGGGCAGAGCAACCTTGCGATGTTCGACTCTGTCCGTGAAGCGATTGAAAGCGCGACGGACGGCATCAACGCGACCATCATGGCCTACGGGCACACCTCTGCAGGCAAAACACACACAATGCTTGGCACACCACACGAGCCTGGTATCATCCTCCGCTCTGTCGAATACCTGCTCAACTCATATGCAACGTGGGGCGACAGAATGGACGACGACCCCGCCTCCCCTGCAACACCATCCACACCGCGCACCGCACGCAACCGAGAACCAAAAATCGTTGCCTCCTACTTCGAAATCTACATGGAGAAGGTCTGGGACCTGCTCTCCACGGACCGCAAGGAGGTTGATGTGTACACAGTCGAGGACACCGCGGTGGTGCAGAACGTTACGACACGAGAACTCAACTCTCTTGAGGACTGCGTGACGGTGGTGTCCACAGGGCAGGAAAACAGACGCATCGCGAGGACAACGTTGAACGAACGGTCCTCCAGGGGGCACACCATCTTTCAGTTAGATTTGCACCTGCCTAATGGGAAGTACGCCCGACTCCGTCTGGTGGACCTTGCAGGCAGTGAGAACGCAAAGCAAGCCGGCACCACCGGGGAGATGCAACGTGAAGGCGGCGCCATCAACCGCTCCCTCCTTGCCCTCACCAACGTCATCCAAAGTCTCGCCACTGCCGGAGCCACCAAAACCACACACATCCCTTACCGTGATGCAAAGCTGACACGGATTCTGCAAAGCTCTCTCGGAGGAAATTCCAAAACCCGTATCATCTGTTGCATTGCAAGCAAACGAGGGCAGCTTGAAGACACCCTTGCTACCCTTATGTTCTCCGACCGCGCCAAAGCTGTCAAAAACGTTGTCAAAGCAAACAACACCGCCCCCATCGGATTTTGCGGCGAACCCGAAAACGTCACCGCCAGCTTCTCCTCCAACAAGGAGAAGGCCTCTGCAGACTTGGTACAAAAATACAAAACGGCTGCAGAAGAGATTGCCGAGAGCGCGCAAGACCTCCTCTCTGAATCAACACCATCACTGGACGAAGTTCACCGCACCCAAACCGCTGTTTTGGTAAAACATCTACTTGGCGAGATGAAAGCTGAGGCGGATCTATGGAGGGAAGTTGAGTATCAATTACAGAAAAAATGCTATTCTTTGACGGAAAGCTTTCAGAAGAAGATGCAACGGATGGAAGAGCGCAATGAGAAACGTGAGGCTGAGGCGCTGTCGAAGGAGGCTGCGAGGGGTGCACAGAGGTTGGAACGTGAGGTTCAGAGACATGCTGATGAGATTCGCTTACTACGAGCAGAACATGCCACGGTCCTATCTGGACTAGAAGAGGAAAACGACACCCTCCGCACCGCGAACGAAACCCTCATGAGAATGGAGCACGCAAAACACAGCGCAACAGAACCCTACGCGGGCACACCACCTAGACCCAGCTACAGGGACGACTCTGCATGGGAACGGAAAATCCAAGAACTCCAGGACCACCACCACGAAGAGTTCGAAGCCCTCAAAGACAGCACCGCAGGCAGCATGCGGGCGCGCGAAGCGGAACACGAAGAGGCGATCACCTCACTGTCAGAGAGGCTCGCAGATTCGGACGTCCGATTGGAGCTTGCCAGAGCAGAGTTGGAGGAGCAACGTGAAGGTGGCACCCACCCTCAAGCCGCATACTACAAAGAGAAATATGAGACATCCAGAACAGAACTACGGGAAATGAGACTGAAAATGCAGGAAGTGCACACCGTACAGAGACAATGCACAGAACGTCTTATTGAAGCAAAAACAGTACAGGTAACAACGAGACGCAGTCTGAAGCGGGCCTACGAAGCAGTGGAGGAACTGGACGGGTCTGGGGACGAAGACGAGGCAGCTGTGGTGCGGACGATAGAACGGCATGTCCATCAGTCTGCGCCGTGTCCACAGAGAAGGCTTGTGGCTTGCCCGCAACCGCCTCGGCCGTATCCCACTGGAGGTGAAAGAGGAGAGAGAGTGACAGCCTCGTCGAGAACGCGCACACCGCAAAAGCAACGTAGTTATTCTGCAGCCACCGCATGCTCCACGCCAAAGCAGCGAGGGTCTCAGCAAGTCAGCACGCCGAAGAGTACTAAGGTATAAAAGGAATTTTTTTTTACATAATCTTGATCGTCATTTCTAACAATATTAGCAGCGCTTTTTTGGGGCAAACGGAAAACAAAAAACGTTCTTTCTAATTGTCTGCTTTGATCCACTTTCATTCACACACACTAAATTACAGTTTCACACTTTTTCCACTTTTTTGTTTCGCCCGGATTTGAAGCAAAAGTAACAAAAAATAAAAGGGGTAATTATCATAACACCCACGTTACTAATACCCATTTACGATAATACCCACTGGGTATTATCGTAAACTTTTTGGGTATTATCGTAAACTTTTTGGGTATTACCCAGGTTGGGTAGTACCCAGGCACCCAGGTACTCAGGTCCAGGAACAGGTACCCAGGAACAGGAAAAAAGTCGTGAAAGAGCAACCACAGCTCCACATGACAAACACAAAAGTGTCCAGTCACGTGGGGCATTCATGCACTGAGGAGATAATGATCCAACAATTTACAAGAAAGATTACTTAACCTACTGCTGGAAGTTGCCAGGTCGTAGTAACACACAAAGTGTGCCTCCGTTCGGGAATACCGGATATTCTAGAGACCAAAAAGGCCTCTTCCGCTAGTCAAGGTATAACCGAATGAACGGCCCAAGACCCCCGTGGAGAAGTTAAATGTTGTAATGCTATCAAGTAGAAATTGCGACCACTGTCTTACCCTCCTCAATGCATGGTGGAAGATGTCTTACACAACCAATATCCTGTACCCAGGTACCCAAATTCCCAGACCCACGCAGTGCCACGTCGCAGTACTACGCAAAATTTACCACCAGACCCTGTCTTCGTGCACCTGAAGTACAACGCCGCAGACAGGCCAAACATGCGTTGGACTCAGAGGAATGCCTGCTGTGCAGTGTATCAAACATGAGAACCAACTCCCAGAAACAAGGGGCGCCTTTTGGCGGGCGTTGTTGAGGGTGTTTGGGGTGCAAAGTTTTCCACAATTTTGATGCGCGGGTACTGAAGTGTTGTCTTGTTCTTTCATCTCTAGGAATGTAAATGTCAATCGCGTTTAACTACCACGAGGGCTTGTTCAGTGAACCCACAAGGGGTCGAAGGGGGTTGGTTATCCCATATCTATCAAAGGTTGTGTCGACCAGGCGAAACCACTATGTTACGCTGTACGTTGTTAAATCCGAAGAAATAACACTTTAGCAGCCGCAGGAAGTTTGCTAAAAAGAGTGCCTCACGCTACACAAACCACCACCCGCGATTGACTTAGATGTTATAACAAAGAGAATTCAGAACAAAACAACACCCTGCCCCATACACACTAAATTGTCATGCTTTAAGAGCATGCCTGGGCCAAAATTACGATGACGAAAAGGCAACAAGACCACCCACAAGGAGTGTGAAATGTGCACTGGTTTTCTGGGGGAACGCAATATTTTCTTGTGTCTAGTCCTCCGCGAGCAGAGGACAGACTTTCCGGAAGGTTGCCAAAGTCGAATTTCTTGCACTAGCTATGCTCCCTGGGTTAATGGCTATAGTAGTGACTGACTAAATGTTCCCACCCAGGTCTTCGTGTGTTGAGGTGTAGAATGTCGGAGACGGAGAAGCGCAATCGCTGATGCAGTTCAGATTTCGCGATCCTGTGATGAGTGTAAATGTGGGTGTAATTAAGTTATGTCGCTTGGAGAAAGATTAATTGTTAATTGTCAAGAAAAATGGTTACCCTGAATTTGAGGATGTAAGACAGGGATGCAAAAAGTTGTGTAAAAACCCCCCATATATTTAGTGAAAATTGTATTTTCTCTGGGGTCGATGAAACCATACCTTGTCTGCACATTCACCAGCGTGCGAGCGCCTCTGATACCTTGCGCGAGTAGCCAGCTAAATCACATCGTACCTGGGTACCTGGGTAATACCCAACAAGTTTACGATAATACCCAAAAACTTTACGATAATACCCAGTGGGTATTATCGTAAATGGGTATTAGTAACGTGGGTGTTATAGTCATTTTCCCAAAATAAAATGCTTCATAAAAAACCCCATTCAAACCCTCCCTTAATCTCAGCCTCGTACACCGAAGACCCCGAAGTCAACGAACCGCTCTCTGACGTCACCGACACCTCCTTCACGCATGCCCTTGCCTCGCACCCCCACCTCTGCCAAGCGCACCCCCTCTGCTCAGAACACCACTAAGAGACGCAAAAAGACACCTACCCTCGACTCGCCTAGCAGCGGCCGCCGTGGGATGAAGATGTATCCTCTGTAGTTGAAGGGAAAATTGTAATTCTAAATTTCATCTTTTTTACAAAAAAAAGCAAACAATTGTTTAAAGTGGTAAACGGAGAGCGCTTAAGACCCTTAACCCTTTAGACCCCAGATGGACATATATGTCCAAGCAAATCCCGACGAGCAATGGGAAAAGTTCTACTCATTTTCGTAAAAACATTTTTTATATTTTGAAAGATTTTGCGCTGATCTTTCAAAAGAAGCAAGAATCGAAAAGTTTTGTGCATCGGGTATATATTTGGATGCTGGGGGGAAGGCGGGACCGCCACGGAAAATCCTGTTTTTTGACCAACACCCCCTGAAATAACCCTCCTAATACTACTAGGCGATTACTGGGGTTCTACTCATTTTCAGAAAAACATTTTTTTATATTTTGAAAGATTTTTCACCGATCTTTCAAAATACGCCATCTAAGAACACTTTTATGCATCTGGGTTTTCCTTGGATGCCGGGGAGCGTGAAAAAGTACTGAAAAAAGGTCACTTTTCAGAGCCTCCATGTGATCAAAAATTTTCTACTCGTTTTCGTGAAAACACTTTTTTTGTGTGGAAAGATTTCGTTCGCATCTTTCAAAATACGCAAAAATCGAAAACTTTATTGCATCTATGATATCCTCGGATTTTGGTGAGATTTTACCACCAAAATCATGGGTTTTAACGTTGCTAAGGTCGTAAGGCGAGTAGGGTTGATAAGTGGGGTTCTACTCATTTTCGGGAAAAGATTTTCACATTTTTGGAAAGATTTGATGTCAAATCTGTCAAAAGAAGCAAGAATCGAAAACTTTTGTGCATCTGAGTGCACTTTGGAAGTCCGTGAGAACCACCACCAAAATCACTGTTTTTTCTGACTATCCTTTGCCTTATTCCCACCCAAAACACACTATAAACCGGGTTTTCACTATTTTTTCGTATTTTAGGGTGCTTTTTTTGTGAATTTTCGGCACACAGGGTCGTTCTGACCCATTCTGGGGGTGTTTCGGACCTGTAGATGCCCAAAAACGTGAAAAAAATGCACTTTTACGTTGTGTAGTGGTGTTTCAGTGTAAATCGTTAGGGAAATCGATTTTTAGACATGCTGCTAACAGAGCTACACTCATCTAAGTTGGGTTCTACTAGGACTTTTTGCTCGATTTTTTTTTCTTTGAAAAGATTTTGTGGCGAATCTTTCAAATAAAGCAGTTTTTGGGCGGCAATAATTTACTAGGGTTGTCTCGGCAGGTAGAGAGAGTAAAAAATCAAAAGGTCAATTTTATGCTCACCTCATTTTGGGGATAACATTTTTTTTCGAAAAAAAACTTAAAAAAATGGAATTGAAAGCCGTGTTCAAAATCTTTCAATTGCGGCCAGGTACGATCAAAAATTTGCATCTGGGGTCCCTTTACCGGTTGGAGAGCCCCAAAAACCAAAACTCAAAAGTGGGTCCAAAAAACGGCTTGGGGTCTAAAGGGTTAAATGAAAAGCACCCCGGGGGGTTTTTTTTTGCCTTTTTCTTTTTTTTACGAAATGTGGTACCTACACTATTTACCATATTTTGTTGATTTTTTTTAGTTCGGTGTCTGCGTCCGATGAATGGTGAGGCGTTTTGCACTTTTTCAACTTATCTTTTAAGGGAAAACACATTGCGTTCTTTTAGAGGCAGTCGTTTATGGTGAAGTAAGCACACGAGGCTTAGGGTCATCTGATAAACGCTTCTTTTATCAGCATCAAACAAGAACCAATGCAGTGCCCTTTAATCCCAATTACCCCCCTCTCCCCCATTGTAGAACCCCATAGAGTGTTAAAAAAAAATGAACGAAAAATAAGAGGAAACAAAAACGAGTCCCATTACCCCCTTCCCACCCCTTTTAGAATATTCAATGGAGAAAAAAGAAGAAGAAAAATAGTGGAGTTTGCACAGATGGTAACACTATTCCAATTCTTCAAAAAATAAAAAATAAAGGTACAAAACCTGAGGGGATTGTCGAAGCATAAAAAAAAAATACCATTTTAAAAAAAAAACAAGAAAAGAGTCAGAAGTTTTTTTTCTTTTGTCACCTCATGAAATGAAGGAGGAAATAGAAACAAAGCATTTTTGGGACGAACCGCGCTGCAGAGCCACTCCTCACCAAACAGGTCGAGGTGTGTGTGTGCGTTTCACCACAACCTGTCTCCCATGGGTTTTATCGTGTGATGAGTGTTAAGTTTCTATTTCTCTCATTCTCGTGTGCATCTTATTCTGCCACACAGCCTTTTTTTTCATCTTTTTGTTAAGTAGATGCCATGAGGTGAGAAAAGAAGGAAAGCCAGCTTCCGACTTTAGAACCTCTTTATTCGATATTTATTTTTTGAAAGATTTTGACAGATGTCTACGTGTGCGAACACACTTTATGTAAACATATCAGCACATTTGAACCTTTTCTTTCGCTCTTTTCAAGGTAAACCAACCACTAGGTTCATCTTGCCAACCCTTTTTTTTTTGAATAGAAACTCCCAACAATAATGGGTACACGCCAAAGAAGCATACAAAAAGGAGAACTTTAAAAAAAAACCATTCCAGTGCGCGATGCATTTTTTTTTTCTTTTTCCTGTATCCCTTTTTTGTGTTTTCCAGAATTACCCCCTTTTCCCCACACACATCCCCCTCACACTTCAATTTTATTTTTTTTGTTATTATTTTGTGTCAAAAAAGAAGGCTTCCCTTTAAAAATGAACACCTCCCCTCTCCCCCTCCCCCCTCCCCCCCCCCTTATATCCAGTTCGTAAGGAGGTGGAAGAGGTATCCTTCTCAAATGCACATACATTGGTTTTGCAGGTCCCTCTTCCTAGCCACAAGGCGCTCCACCCAGTTGGAAAAAGTCTCTCCAACTACTTTTGTGAATTCTTCTTTGCCATGGTTCACCCACCCAAAGCAAACGAGGTTCTCTCGCACCCTCAATATTTTTCCAGTGGAATTTGGAAGATGTTGGGTCAGAAGGGCCTGGTATATGCACCATCTGAAGGTTAGACAGACTGATTTTGCCTTGGAGGAGGGTCTATCCTTGGTTGCATTTTCAGGCTTCCGCCATTCTTTCCCTAATACCACCTATTCTCTTCTCTCGATACCCCTTTTCGATGGTAAATGCGGGTTCCAGTTTTCCGGTTTACATTACGTCTTGGAAGTCGCCGAAAAAGGTAGTATCTCCGCTGCTTTGACAATCAAAAAATTCGGAGGCCCGACACCTTTCCCTGCAGAGGGGTTTCTATGAGATCTCTCTATAACCCCTTCTTCTCTGACTTCATGTCTACAACAAAAATAATCTTTTTCAACCACAGAGGAACACAACAAATTTGAATTTGCACAAAAAATAAAAATGCCACGCCACCGTTAGGAGAGGCGCCTCAAAATAGACGGATAGTTCAACAAAGCACCCATTTAAAGTAAAATCTGCATCTGCCCCCAATCTTCAGAACAATCCATGAAACGTGGCCGGAGGGATTTGTCACCGCTGAACCCTGACCGAGGTTGTTATGCTGTACAGTTAGCGCCGTGCTCCCCTCTTGAGCCGCCAAGCCCTGTGTTAGGCTTGGGTGAACAACGTGGGGAGGGTTCTGTTGCTAGCATTGGGAGGACTACCCTGGCCTCTGTGCTTCCTTTGTGCTATTTAGATGTGTCTGTACCTCACGCTGGGGTCCTGCAGCTTGCACTGTACGAAGGGAACAGCGCTGAGAGACTCGCGCGTGTATTCTGCACCCAGCATGCGTTGGGTACTGAACACATGGCGGCCTTAGTGGGAATCATAGAGACAACACGACGGCAGCATCAGAGGAGGTGAAAGGTGAACAGGGTGGTCTGCCCTTTAGGCCTTTTAGTGTTGTCAGATCTTTTTCCACTCTTATGTTTGCAGGTTTTTGGATTTCCTTTTTTTGTGAGGATTTTTTTTTGCCACCATTTTTATGCCATATCTGTTTGTGCGCTACATCATGTCGTTGTATGCAACAAACAGTATAATATCTGTGCGCTGCGTCCGATTTCGGAGGCGTTTTTGCACATTTTTTAAACTTCTCTTTTTATACAACAGAAAAAACCATGAACAATTCCCCTGACCCTTTTTCTTTTTTTGGGGCGAACCACACTTTGATATCCCAGAAGTGATTTCTGGGGTTTTTTACGACTCCTTTTTTTTTTTTTTTGCCCTCTTTTTCGCAGGTAACAAAGCACCGAATGCTTTGGTTAACTATTCAATCTATTAAGGTGGCTAAGCACGAGATGCTTAGAACCATCTTATTATCAACCCCCCCCTTTTTTGTTTTATTGGCGATGCACATTTTTAACTTCTCTTTTATTTGTTGAAGTATTTGGCATTTTTTTGAAGTGCTCTCTGGGGTTTCAATAACCCGGGGAGAACCAGTGCCCTGCGTCCGCCGATGAACGGTAAGGTGGTTTGCACTTACACACTTCTCTTTATTATGCTGCGCGAAAACGAACGTGACCAAGGTGACTAAGCACAGAGAGCCCCCCAAGCCTTACTTAAAACAAATTGCCACCTACGAGTAGCAATAACACAAAAAAAACATAAAAAAAACAAATGACTGATGAATAAACCAAAGAATAATCTAATCAGACTAAGCACAGAGAGGCTTAGGTTCATCTTATAAACTTCTCTTTTATTTGCACTGCCAACTATATTTTGCCAGATATAAGAACACCACGCAGCGCCATTCCCACTATGATATCTCTTTGGTGGGAATAAATCATATGCGTTTATCTTTTTGCCCCGTTTCTTTTTTCGAAGGTGGCTAAGCATGAGAGGCTTAGGATCATCTTATAAACTTTTCTTTTCCTATTTCCCTCTTGGTGCTATATGGGGGGCGGGGTTTCACAAAATTTCAATCCTATTCACAACGATGTGGGTGTAAAAAGTTGTGAAACGTTGTGAAACCCCTCCCCGTATGGCACCAACCTCTCCTGTTTCTTACTTCCCACCACAATTATATCTACCTGTATTTAGATTATTGACAGCTCTTTCTCTGAAAAAAAATGACTTTTATCCCCTACCCCCTTTCCCCCAAGGACGACTAAGCACAGGTAGTGTGCTTCAGCGGGCAACCCGCGGGAGAACGGCTAGGGGCTCTCACCTAATGGTGGCAGTATTGTGATGGGAGCCCATTGGAATACGCAAAATACATCACAATACACGCGTATTGTCACTAGAGCCCCCTTAACGGAGCACCTTCGGGAGAACACACCAACAGGGCTTATGTCCTACCATGTCTGCATTCTCATCCGATGCATCTTTGCCCTTTTCCTATCCCTCTCAACAAAAACCTTACCATACTAGACATCCTCCCTTACACTAAAATGGGTGGAGACTCAGACAATGCAAAACTGCAAACAGATTACGACGAATTGGTACAGAAAACGGACCGATGGAAGGCGAAGGTGAAGGAGTTAACTGTGAAGGACAGGCAGGAGATTGCACGGCTACAGGGGGAGGTCGATACGTTGAACCAACAGATCGAGACTATGGGCAGCATAGCGAGGGAGAAGGACGGGCAGATTGCGAAACGGCAGAGCGACGTGGACCAGATGCGCCGCACTGTCGAGGAGGCCACTGAGAAGGCTGCGTCTACACACCTTCTGCAGGACTCTCTCAACAACGCGCTCACCGAGAAGGACTCCTTTGCACAGCAGCTCCGCAAAAGAGAGGCCGAAGTGCAGCAGCTCCGTACACGTGTCACAGATCTCTCCAACGAGCTGGATGCAACCCGCGATGCGAAGGACGGCACCGCATACTTCTCAGAAGAAGCACGCTCCTCCCTCAAGGCCGTCCTCACCTTGACCCAAGGTCAGACCCAATGGGCCCTCTGTACAGCGAAGGCGCACACACCAAGGTGGTTTGAGGTGGACCTGCTGCGTAGCAAGCTTGGTGATGCCTTGGACGCATTCATGCCAGAGGCATATGAGGTGCAGCTCGTTCAGGAGCAGGAGGCACGCTCAGCGGAACACATTGAACGCCTGACCCGTGCACTCCACGACACACAAGAAGAGCAGAAAAGAGTTGCAAAATGCAAGCAGGATGAGATTGATGGGTTGTTGAAGCGGAATGTATGCATTTTTTCTCCCCAATTTAAAAAAGTAGCCAAAAAAAAAGGAGCCCGCTCTTAGGCGATTGTCGACACAACAAAAATAGCAAGCATAATCACGCCGCTCAAATAACCCCCTTTCCTTACAGGAAGCCCTTCAAGGAAGCTTCACCCAATCGCTTGAGAGTGAAAAGCAGAGGGATGAAGCGAAGTTGGAGAGCGTGCGTGCAGACATCGAGCAGGAGCTTGAAGAGACGTACCGTGGGGTAGTGGCGCGTCTGGAGGAGGAGGTGGGCGAGGGGGACGGGAAGCTGAAGCGTGCGCTTTCGGAGCGTGACCAGGCGCGGCAGGAGTTCACACAGTACAAAATCCGCGCACAACGCGTCGCAGCACGGCGTGGCAGCAGCACTGCAGGGTCGCACCCTGGAGACCCTACCACCGAGACCGACACACCACCACCACCAAGCAGCGCACCCTCCTACTCAACCGTGGCTGCGGATCTGGACAAACTCTCCTCCGAGCACCAAAGCCTCAAACAGGTATGCAACACACCTCCCACTCTTCCAAAAAACACCCCACACCCCAGGAACGCGACGACCTTGAAGGCAACGCACGCATACTGACTCTCCGATGCGAGGCGCTTCAGCAGGAAGTGGTATGCCGTTATGCACATCACCACCACCACCACCACCCACCCACCCCACAGGACAAAACCACCTCAAAGATGCTTGAAGCCTGCACCGCTGCGCAAGAATCTGAACGTGATAAACACGAAGCCCTGCGCGAATGCGGTGACCTCCAACGCAGGCTTGCCACCGCACAACAACATATCGGATCCACAGCAGACACACCACAGGCATGCTCATCATGCCAAGAACTGGAGGAGGAACTGGCACGCAGCGCCTCCCAGCTGGCCTCATGCAGAAGCGCGCTCAGCTCTGTACGCGAGGAGCTGGCACGCGAACCGCGTCACCACTACCACGACCCACTCCCCCCTGCACCGACACCACCCTCCATCACCTCTGAGACCCTCACCGTACCACAGGAGGCCGCCGCACCCCCAGACATAGTCGTTACGGACCCTCTTCTGCAGAGCAGTACCGAATGCGAGGCTGGTGAGGGTACGGTCGAGGCGCGTGCAGTAGTGGAGGGTGGTGGTGGTGGTGGTGGTGGTGGTGGTGGTGGTGGTGGTGGTGGTGGTGGTGGTGGTGGTGGTGGTGCGGAGATGACGCCGTCCGGCAGTGTAGCGGATCTTGTGGATGAGGATGGGTGTGTGGTGAGCGGGAAGTTTGAGATGGATGATTTGGTGACAGCAATAGATGGAAGCGACAGCTCTTCGTGGGTGCAGCAGAAGCTGCGGCGCACAGCGTTGGAGCTTGCGGAGACAAAACAACGTCTGCAACAATCACATCGGATATCAGATGACAACAAACGCCTTCGTGCCTTGGTGACAGACCTTCAGCAATCAGTCGCCCGCCTTGATTCCGGTTCACGCACAGTGGACTATGTGAAAAGCACTGTAATGAACTTCTGTCTCGCAAAAGACCAGCCAGACCTCCAAGCGTCCATGGTGCCACTCCTCGCCTCGCTCCTCTCCCTCACAGAAGATGAGGCAGCAAGGTTGATGGCACGCTACGCATAGGGTTAGCAACAACGTCTGCAAATCCTTCAGGGGGAAATTATAGGCATTCCTCATAAGGGGGGTGTATGTGGGGTGGGTGGGTAGTAACCTGCTCTTTCCAGGTTGTGTGGGAAGATAGGAGAGAGAGAGGTGTCTTGCAGTGTTGTTTTTTAAAGGGTGGCTAAGTGGAGAGGCTTAGATTCATCTTGTCCAACTTTTTCTTTCTTTTTTTGTCTCTCTTTTTTTCAGTTCTTGCCCCCCGTTGCGAGATCTTAGTAGGGCTTGGTGTGCTTGCTTCCTTTGCCATTTTTGAAGTGGATTTTTCCCACTGTACCGTATTAGTACAAATTATCGACCGTAATAATGTTCGACCTTTTCAGGATTTTTCTGGAAGTTCTATCCTTTTTACGGTCGATAATTTGTAGGAATACGGTAACTTACCAATAGGTAGACGTGACGCTGGGTACCAGTAGTAGTTTTTGGCCAGCCGTGCCACTGGTACTACCTAGAACACGGCGCCCGCTCCGCCGCGTAGGTGCATAGGTGGGTTCAGGTCTGAGGCGGCCCCGCGTTGTGATACTATAAGTCTTGGCACGATCCGTCGGTGTAGACGTGCACGTCGTACTTCGTACTTCGAGAGTTTTTGTTTTGTTTTGTTTTTTTTCCACCGTTTCTGTTTCTGTACAAACATGATATGTGCTGCGTGAGGTGCATCTCATCTTTTCTAGTTGTCTCTTTTAAAACATCTCCCTAGCTTCCGTTTCCAAGAAAAGGCATGCCTGCCTCCTGCCTATTGTCGGTGATAAAAACATATGTGTACATACAGTGCATCCGAGATGCGAATCCTATTCGTTACGTCCCCCCCTCCTCCTCCTCCTCCTCCACGACGGTGAAGTCAATGACATGACATGTGCTTTTACATGTAAAATGACATGTGAAAATAAGTGACATGTGCCACATGTCATTTTACATGTATGGTAACAGAAACTGATACTTTTTACGGTCAGTATACGTTACCGTACATGTCATTTTACATGTAAAATGACATGTGCCACATGTAAAAGTGACATGGACGCATGTCAAAAAAGTGACATGTAAAGCACATGTCGAAAGCACATGTCATGTCATTGACTTCACCGTCGTGTCCTCCTCCTCCTCCTCACGCATTTTCAACTCCATCCTCCTTCTCTCTATTCTAGATATCCTCAGCCCTACCGTCTCTGCTTTCTCTGTGTCGGGCAGAGCCCGATCAGACACGTGCTCCGTGTTCAGCAACACCAGGACGGCGTGCTTCCACAAAAGAAACCCCACCTTTGACAGAATGTGAACATACATTACACATCATGCCTGTTACCAATGCGGACCTGGTGGACCCAAACCACCGCCCTGCTGTGAATATGGATGTGCGGAGGAAGCCTTATGACAATATGTCGCCACGAGACGCGTACGTCTCGCTCTGCGCACACCATGGGTGTAAGGTGAACTCGGGGATCGCAGCGAGCCTGTCCAATGGTGTGAACGACTTCGACCTGACGGACCTCGACCTCAGCAACAACATACTCGGTGCTAAGGGCATCATCCCCCTCCTCGAGGTGACACGCCTCAGCAAGGTGCTCCACAACATCAGCCTCAAGAACAACCATCTCGACAACGGCGCAGTCCGCTCCGTCGTCATGGCGTTCAAAGACCACCCCTCATTAGAGTCCATCGACTTCTCAGGGAATCCCATTTCTTGGACCGCTGGTATGTCACCAAACCAACCTTTTTCTCCACAGTTTCAGTCAAATTTTTGAAAAAAATCAATGAAAGGGTGAATAAGAGGCTTAATTTCAGGTGAAAACAGCCCTCGGGGTCAGCATATTTCCCTCGGGCTGTTTCCCCACTGCATTTAAAAAGCCATTTTATATTCACCGCTAATAATCACCATTCAACAAAACCCTGCGTCAACCAATGTACGGCAAGGCGTTTTGCACACCTGTCAACTTCTCTAACTTCCCACCCCCACCCCCTTAAGGAATGCATATCTTGGATTTGGTCAATTCGAATTCCTCTGTGCAAAATGTAGCACTTGACGGGACGTTTCTCAAACCAAACATCATCCAAACGATCAACGAACAAACCCGCAAGAACCAATCCGAACGTGCACGCAGACGCATCGCCGAAGCGAACCCCACAAACCATCCTTTGGCCATCCGGGTACGCGCCTTGAAACGCATCTTCAACGACGTCCTTTCGAGGGAAGGCGTCAATGACAAGGTCCCTAAGCGCTGCATCACGGAAGGCTACAAGGAGAATATGAGAATGCAGCGACGCGAGGCGGAAATAGAAAAACAGAGTGTCGCGTTTTATGAGGACCTGAAGCGGCGGTGCAATGCGGATGAGATGGGGATGGTCGAGTGGTCGACCTTCCTGATTGTCAGCATGATCGATGACATATGGTACGACGATGTTGAGGTCTCGCGGATTAAGGAGGTCTTTGAACGATACGACGCAGACGGAAACGGGTACATTGACCTTGCGGAGCTGAAGGGTGTCATGTCTGACCTTTACCACGACTGTCCCTCAGACGAAATGGTCTTAGACAAAATGCGACTCTTCGATGCAGACGGATCCAACACCCTCACACTCGACGAATTTATGATCATGATGATCGACAAAGGACCTCAAGTAGGCACGACAACCATGGTTCCGGAGTTCCCATCGTCGCAACCGAGGGCGCGGCATTTTTAAAAAATGAAAATTTAAATTTCTAACCATTTTGTATTCAAAAAAAGAGAAATCCGTTCACACGGGTGTTTCTTCTTTGGGGTTATTTTTTGCGGAAAACAAAACTGTCTTTTTTTTTAAACATCTTTCTCTCTCTCTCTCTCTCTCTCTCTTTTTATTCAATTTCAGATTAATATAAAAATATGCCAAAAAAGGGTAAAAAAGGCGGTGCCAAAGGAAAAGGAAAGAGCAAAAGCGAAGCTGCAGAGAGCATCGAACAGATCCTCGATGAACGATTCTACATGGGACCAAACTATCAGGAGCGTCGCAAGGAGCGTTTGAGGAAACGGATTGATGGTGCGTTTCGGATGTTTGAGCGGCATTCCTCTGATGTAGGAGGGAAAGAGCGGACTTGCGACTGGCGTGAGGTGAAAACCATCGTCCGCGCATTGGATCTAAACCCCACCAAGGAGCAGCTTGCCAACATGCTGGACGAGATCGAGGAGCCCGAACCCTCTGCCTTCATCAAGTACGAACGCCTTGAAGAGATGCTGCTCCGCGTCCTCATGACGCAAGAGTACATCCCACGTAACCGCAAAATCATTCCAGAAGGCGATAACGAAGTCTTCATCTCCTCCCTCCTCGTTCGCGACTCAGAAGACACCATCGTCCAAGCCTTCCGTACCCTAGACACAGCTAACAAAGGCGAAATTGAAGCAGAAACCTTCGGCAATCTCATGATGCAAGCAGGCAAATCCGGCGAGGCCTTTGAACGCGAAGAGGTCGTAGATATGATACAAGCTGCAGCAGACCCAGACTCTGCTCTCATCAAATACGAAGACTCGTTGTACGTCGACCAGCTTGCCAATGATTAATGGCAAAGAGATTTTGTCCCCCTTTTTTCGCGATTTATTCTTCTCTTGACATTTACACTAAAAGGAAGAAAAATCAGTGAAAAAAAACCCCTAGATTAAACAGGATAAAGCAACAAAACTGATTTTTACCCTCCCCCTCTTTTTTTTGTACAGGTACACTGTCACGAGCGGGCTGTTGCATTTCAGTAAACTTTTTTCCCCCAAATGCCCTGCGTCCGCCGATGAACGGTGAGGTGTTTGCACTTTCAACTTCTCTCTTTTAAAAAAAACCTTCCTTTTCCTTTGATCAGACCAACCCTTTCAATTCCGCCCCCTTCTCTAGATCACATTTTTTTCATTATTTACACCTTACCATTATGCCCTATCGTTAGCAAAAAAAAAACACTGAAGCCCCTCTTCTTAATTAGGCGACGAACCAGAAGCTTGGGTTCATCTTACCAACTTTTTTAATTTTTCAAAGCAAGGCGACACGGACCGACCTTTTTTTCTTCTTCCTCTTGCCATTCGTAGGTTAGTTTGAGGTGCCTGCGCTTTTCAACTGCTCATTCTCTAATGGAACACTACAGCTCTAAAGTTGATAAGGATTGGCAATGCGGGTTGCGGAGAAAGGGTGATGTAGCGAGTTTACGACGTGGTTTGGAGTGGCGTGTTAAGGAGGAACGTTCTATGCGAAGAACCACTCAGATGCGGCATACCCGAGAGAGCAGGGCACAACGGAGTGTGGTCAAGGTGTTTACACATCGTTTGCAGTGCATGCAGGCCGCTGCCTACATCAGGGCCGCAAGCTTCCGGAAGAACAGAGCACAGCCCTCAGCACCGTCACCTCCCCCACCCCTAGTAATCCCTACCTCCAGCTCCCCCCTTCCACCAGAGGCATCTGATCCACCGTCACCCGAGAGCGACCACCCCATACCTAAAGAGGGGTCCCGAGAAGACCACTTTCGGACACTCTATGAGACCTCTGCAGCGTGTGAGGCTGCGTTGCGGCGTGAGGTGGCTTCGTTGGAGGATGTGGTGGCAGCGTTGCACAGCAGATGTGCGCAGCTGGAGAAGCGGTGTGGTGAGGAAGGGGATCGCGCAAATGCGGCGGAATCAAACCAGGTTGCGGCAGAAGAACGGTCGGAAGGCTTGCAAACAGAGCTGACGGAGTTGCAGCAGCAATGGAATGAAGCCGCGAAGTCTCGCGCCGCGGAGTTACTACAACATCAAGACGATGTGGCCTATGTGAAGTCTCAGTTGGCGGGGCAAGGGGGTGGTGGTGGTGGGCACATACCCAGTCCAGCTCAGTACGACCTCCGCCAAACAGCATGCACCTCGACCGACCCAACTGATGTTGAGGTGGAACGTACGACACGTGGTGTGCGTTCCTTTGCGCCGACTCCGCCGCAGTCGGGCACTGCGACTCCGCTGTCGAGGCAGCAGATGTTCTTCAGAGGGGAGGAAGGGGAAGGTGGTGGGGTGCGGCAGCGGCGTGCGCGGAGTGCGCAGAAGATGCGTGCTTCGACAGCGTATTCCATGCGGCGGGGGACAAGGCGAGGGGTGCCCCCAGCAGGGCTGGTCGTTAATGCGTTAGAGTCTGCTTCGTTAACACCGACCCCTTCTCTGAGGCCATGGAGCGTTGCTTCGCATTCTTAAGGGAAGTGAAATGAGTTGATTTGTGGTCTGTGGGAATGGTGAGTAAAAACTACGAGTCAAGTCATTTGCTTCATCGTCGTGTGTGGGATGTGTTGTACAATGAGGGTTTTTACGAAGCTTTCATTTGTTTAATTCTTCTGTGGTTGCGCTCATTTTAAAATGGCCCAAAACTACTAACCTGACCTAACCCTTACTGTAACCAAAAACAAATAAAAAAAATATGCGGTTATTTCACCCCATGCGCCCCTCCCTTTTTTTCCCCCCCTGAGTGAGAATCACCAAAAGCGCAGCCACTGCTTCTGATGTGCTGTGGGAATGGAAGACTGTGCTTTATCTGCCTCGTCAACCTTCTTGGCATTGACGTCTATTCACGGATCCTCCGACCACATACGTGATGGCTCACTTGTCGCAAATGTGTTTCACAGAAACTTAAGGCGCACCCGCTTCTGAGAGTCGGTGTTTACCTCCGGAGTGAGGAGAACTGTGGCATGACCCGATTGGGAATCAGGGAATGTGGGAGCATTGCCTGAGTCTGCTAGCACCACTCCACTCCCACAACAGGAAACACACAAAACACCAATGCATCTCAACATCGAGGGCTTTGATGGTCAGACGTACGTCGTCGATGTGGATGTGGATGACACAGCGAAGCACCTGAGGCAGAAGGTGGCAGCTACAACGGGGTTTGCTGAAGACAGCTTTGACATGGGCTTGGGCAGGGACGACGAAGGAGAGGACATCAACATCACAGCGCTAAGTGCTGGCGACACAGTCGTATTGACGCAGAAAGATTCGTACAAAGCCATTGCAGCTCTTCATGCATTGGGTGAGACAGACCTCACACCAGAGAGGCTTGCGCTAGTAGAAGACCCCGAGGTAGCGCGGTTGTTTCTGCAGGCAGAAGTTGTAACTGTGATTCCGTGCATGTTCCTGGCAGGTACTAATTTACGTAGCCTTGATCTGAGTGCCCCGTTGGCTATTACTGCGATTGCTGGCAGATTCTTACAGAAGTGTTCATTGTTGGAATCAATTGACTTCTCTGGGTTGCGTAACGTCACGACAATAGGCTCGCACTTCCTGTACGCCTGCGCGTCATTGCGCTCTGACGAGCCATTCAACTTTACAGGATTGAGCAATGTCACAAGCCTTGGGGACTTCTTCTTATCAGCTTCCAAGTCGTTAACCTCCATCGACTTTGCAGGATTGCGCAGTGTCACAAGCCTTGGGGACGGCTTCTTATCAGATTCCAAGTCGTTAACCTCCATCGACTTTACAGGATTGAACAATGTCACAAGCCTTGGGAACTTCTTCTTATCAGATTCCAAGTCGTTAACCTCCATCGACTTTGCAGGATTAAGCAGTGTCACACGCTTTGAGGGCCACTTCTTATCGCAGTCCCGGTCGTTAACCTCCATCGACTTTACAGGATTGAGCGATGTCACAAGCCTTGGGGACAACTTCTTATCAGGTTCCTGGTCGTTAACCTCCATCGACTTTACAGGATTGAACAATGTCACAATCCTTGGGAACTTCTTCTTATCAGATTCCCGGTCGTTAACCTTCATCGACTTTGCAGGATTGAGCAGTGTCACACGCTTTGAGGGCCACTTCTTATCGCATTCCCGGTCGTTAACCTCCATCGACTTTACAGGATTGAGCGATGTCACAAGCCTTGGGGACTACTTCTTATCAAGTTCCTGGTCGTTAACCTCCATCGACTTTACAGGATTGAACAATGTCACAAGCCTTGGGAACTTCTTCTTATCAGAGTCCCAGTCGTTAACCTTCATCAACTTTACAGGATTAAGCAGTGTCACAAGCCTTGGGGACTACTTCTTATCGCATTCCCAGTCGTTAACCTCCATCGACTTTACAGGACTGAGTGATGTGACACGAACTGGTAGCAGATTTCTTGAAGGTTGTACTGCTTTAGAAACATACGACTTTCCAGCATTGAGAGCTATTGAGGGCAGAAGTGTCTCTGAGGCAACGGAAGGGTTTGAGGGTTAGGTGCTGCCACAACAGGAGGATGGGTTTATGGTGGGTCGGTGGGTCTACAGAATGTATCGAAGGAGCAAAAAAAGAAAGCGAGTACATTATCATAAAAAAAGACAGACAAATTGTCAAAAGCTCCAAAAAAAATAAGAAACAAACAATCCTCCCTTCACAGAACTACTCTCTCTCTCTTTAACTTAACACTCTAAAAACCCCTCACAGATTTGACTTTTTCTCCCCCTCCCCCCCACCTTCTTCCACTCGGTTCTACCCCAAAAAAACGATGTTCCGTCTTCCCTTTTTACTATTATTCTGTTCAGCAGTCACAGCCTCAGTATGGCCACCACCACGCTCTGTTGCGACCTCTGTAGGGCGGGTGGCGGTGTCTGCTGACTTCTCTTTCGCTTCTGCAGTGGAGCACCTCTCTTCCGCCCGCCTGCAGCGCGCAGCAGCGCGCTACGACACAACCATCCAGGGTATTGTCAACAGCACTGCTTCCTCTAGCCCACCGATTAGTATCTCTGTTGTCTCTGCTGATGAGGGCGTTTCATTGCGTACAGACTATGCATACAATGTAACTGTGGTGAACACAGGGATAACCATTACCGCCTCCTCCATCTACGGCGCAATGTATGCAATGGAGAGCATCACCCAGCTTCTCTCCGAGGATAATGCAACACTCCCTACAGTGGTTCTCGAGGACGCCCCGCAGTATCCCTGGCGTGGCCTTCTCATTGACAGCGGAAAGCGTTTTGCTCCAATGCCTTTGATATACAGTCTGTTAGACACAATGTCGTACATGAAGATGAATGTACTTCATTTGCATGCAACAGATGTCTGTAGATTTGGGGTAGAGTCGAAAATATACCCAAATTTGACGGATGTGTTGACAGGCTTGCAGGCAGGGCATTATTCTCAAGAGGATGTGAAGGATATGGTGGTGTATGCGGCGGATAGAGGGATCCGGGTGGTGCCGGAGTTTGATGTGCCAGGGCATAGTAGAGGGTTTGTGCCTATTATTAATGAAGGGATTGAATTTTGTACGGATAATGTGACGAACCGCAATCAGCTGTACAATGATGCACAAAATTCTACGTTGAATGTCCTGAAGAAGCTCTTTGCGGAAATGAGTGCGCTGTTTCCTGACGACGTTTTTAACATTGGTTGCGATGAAACCCGCGCCACCGGACGCTGCACACAACAAGACACATACTCCATCGAACGTGAACTCCAATCATACATCACCACCGATCTCAAAAAGACCCCTTCCGGCTGGGAAGAACTCCTCACCGCTGATGCAACCACCCCTTCCACTATTGTCTCCACCTGGGACCGCCGGCATCCTATCGATGTAACCAAAAAGGGGTTATATGCGATTGAATCCGCTGAAAAGCATTTTTATTATACACAATCCGCAGCTTCTGGAGCAAATGGGTGGGCACCTAGTTGGTACAACATCTCAACAGACCTGCCCTACAACCAGACACACCTTCTCCTGGGAGGGGAGGTGTCCATGTGGACCGACACGTATCTCTATATTGCAGGGTGTACAAAGCCGTTTGATTCGCCTCCACACGGCGCGCCTCTCTACAACCCAGTCTATGATAAGGAGTATGCGCAGTCCATCGGGGGCATGATGTGGCCACGTGGGTTCGTAGGGGCAGGATCGTTCTGGAACTATGATGCAACGCAAAACGCCACCTCAGAGGGGTTCATCGCCCGCATCGAAGCCCTGAACAACCAAATGGCCGCAAGAGGGGTCGCGACGTGCCCGAACAACTGCTCCTGCAACCAGATGTCCGCCTGTGGAAAATCCTACCTCCCAAAGATGGATGTGATGGAGGAAAATACAATGTGAAAAGGGGAAGGGTAATATTTAGTGAAAGATCTGTGTGCACGAGAGGTCACTTTCATCTTTTCAAATTTTCTTTTATTGGTGGCTAAAAAAACATGAGAAGCTTTAAGTTTTAGCTCGAAGCTTTTCTTTAGCTGCCTTCGTGTGGTGTTTATTTTCAAAGAGTTGGAAAAAAAATGGCAGAGTTTATCCTAGGGTGTAAAATACGTCTAAAGAAATATGAGAGCGCAGCCTAATTGCAATGGTGGTGAGATCGTTTTGGATGATAAAAAAAACTACGCCCTTTTTTTGTGTTGTGGTGACGAAGGTCGTCCCATTAGGAGGTCCAATAATTCAACCCTGTTTTCGTGCGGGTTTTGCACTTTTCAACTTAGTTTGTTGTTAAAACCCTTGTTTGGTCATAGTGTTCCTGAAAAAAAATTTCACGAGATCCCCCTTTTTTTTTGACTCACGTGCTGACAGCAGTTCAGTTGTGGAGTCATCGTTTCGGGGGTCTTGTCAATAATTATATTCACAGAACATCTTACCAGTCACTGATGCAATGTGACAAACCCCAAGCTAGACAGTTTTTGTTTTGTTTGTTTCCACCCACCCACCCCCCCAAATTTATTTAAGGTGACTAAGCATGAGAGGCTTAGGGTCATCTTATAAACTTTTCTTTATATTTTTTTTGTGCGTCCACAGAGGCGTTTGCACCTTCCAACGGCGACTAAGGCACAGCCTTAGGTTCATCGTTCGACCTTTTTTTTTTCCAACTTTATTTTTGTGATGTATCTCGTCAATGCAGAGGGAAGGACCGTTCGTTCAACTCAATGCAAAATACAAAAAAAATGTGCATTTTTTTACCCGGTTAAGATGTGTGCTGACGAGAGGCACATCTTCCATCTTCATCTTCCAAGCATTCTCTTTTATAACTTCCCTCCCGATTTTTTCTATACTTTTTGTCTGTACTTTTGTAGCAATACCGCAATTGCGTAACAAGCAAAGTAAACATACTCTAGCTCGTTACCATTTCTTTTTGCTTCTTACCACAGCACCAAGACGACTGTGTGCAACACAATAACGTCGTATAGTTGGAGCACACTCTAGGGTGGCTACACTAATCCTACCAAGTTTTCAAAACAAAACAAAATATGTCTTTGCTCCTATTCACCCCTCTCTCTCCCCTCTTTGTATCCCCACAACCATCCCCCCAGGAGAACGTGAAGGGTGGAGGTTTGGGGTGTCATGCAGTACTACACCCACCTCATAGCGTTTGATGTCGAGACGAGCGGCGAGCACGGTACTGGGGAGAACAGTTGTCGGAGCTTTTCCTTGACGGTGGTGGATTGCCAGGAGCAGTGTGTGACCAACAGGGTGCGCATCGAGGCGCCGACCAAGGACGACGACGACACCGCACACACCCTGCAGAGCATGATCGCGGAGGCAGACGCCTTTCTCCGCAACCAAGACCTCTCCTTCCCCGACGTCGTCTTCGTCACCCACACACCCCTCGCCCTCGACACATACGTCAAATGGGAGGCTGCCACCCGCGAAGTCGCCCTCTCAGCACACCATTGGTGTTACTACCTAGATCTGCGGGTAGAAGTGTTGAAGTCGTCTATCCCGCATTCATCGCTTCTAGACATTGCGAAGGATATTGGAGTAGGCAATGCGGTGATAGCGGGGGCAGCCAAGGTGCACTCAAACTCGGCAGCACTGTGTCTGTACCCTGTGGGGAAGGAATGGACGGAGGAGGGGTCTGAGTCGTCGTCTACCTCGTCCACGCAGTCCACCACTCCAGTGTCGGATCTGATTGCAGAGGTGGTCTTGAAACTGCTTGGTCGTGACCACCGTTTCAAGAGTCCTAGCGTAGTGACCGACACTAACCTAGGTGTTATGCACTCTCGTTGGGCAGAGGGTGGGGCAGAACCCGATTTGTACTCTCTTGCATACGCAGAAAAACGTGTTGTCATGTTGACCGGCATTCCTACAACCTGGACCGACGTAACCGTTGAGACTGCAGTCGCATTCCTCAAGCCCATCTTCCTCCCTCTCTCCCACGTTGTCATTGAAGATAGTGATGAATTCTCCTGTAAACGCGTCTATTTCGTTTTGTTAGATGAACAAAGCTGGTTTGAAGCGTTGACGTACTACGACTCAAGCTTCCCTCATGAGGAGACCGGGGAGGACGCACCGGATCTGGACCTTCTCCCCTCCACCATGCAGGCAGCAGTCGCTGCAGGGTACGCAGACACCCCTTCGGAGGAAGTGGTCTTTTCTGCTGAAGAGCCTGTCTGGGAGGGCCCGTACACACATCTGAGCCACAACGGGAATGGCAATGGGAATGGGAATGGAAGTAAAGAGAAGCCGCAGAATGTGGTGTACCACGCAGAGGGGTGTGCGAGCCCCTATGGGATCTACCCGGGGATGGAGGGGTATGACGCTGTGTATGAAGAGTGGAACCGGCGGCAGCAGGAAGAGGAGAGTGGGGCAGCAGGTGACGGTGCTGCAGGTAGTGCTGGGGTTGATGGAGGTGCAGCTGCTCAGGTGCAGACAGCACCGCCACAACGACGAAGGGCGTCATCCCCTCAGCAACGTGGCACCCCGCCTCCAACCACAACCGGAGGGGGTGGAGGTGGCGGGGCGCGCTACCCGCGGTATCAGTACATCCCATACCACGCGCCGAAGGGGGTCCCGCTGGCGCCGAAGATTGTCAGCGAACATTTTTCGCCGTTTGTGGTTCTCCTACGGTATGTTCTCCTCTACCCCCCCTGGCTTTTTGGCGGATTTTAAATGCTGTTATCTTTATACACAGAGGGCTTCCCTTTTCTTCGTCTGAGCTTGATGTTGCAGTGTTCCTTGAAGGTGTGAACATCAGGCCGCAGGGTGTGCACCTGGTCTTCACGCATGACAACAGACCCTGTGGAGAGGTATGTTATTCCGTTGTGTCCATAGCTGCATCATTGGTGCATTGCCATATGCATCCCCACCCCCCTCCTTCACAGTGTTTCGTGCAGCTGCGGAGCCAGGACGACAAAGACCTTGCGCTCTCCAAGCACCGCAGGCGCATAGGCCACCGCTACGTTGAAGTGACCGAGACCTGTGCACAAGAGCTTGCAATTGTGATGCAAGGAGCTTCAAGGGTATGCAAAAGAGGAATGGCATTTTATCCCATTCTATTTTTCTACACAGCTTGGCCCCCCTTTTGGTGATGTCGACGAAATGAAGGAGCAGTTCCGTCTGGCAGAGAGCTTTGTGTTTCATAACAAATACCAGCTCAATGCGGGCGCACGGGGCGACTATGCAAAGGGTGCCCCCCCTGGGGGGAAGGGTGGTGGCAAGGGCGCTAAGGGCAAAGGCAAGAAAGACATGATGCACTACAGACCACCACCGTACGCATACGATTGGGGTTGTCCTCCTCATATGCACCCTGCAGAGTGGGAGGAGTTCATGTACGCTCCGCACTACTTTCCTGCCCACCCACCCCCACACTTCTACCGGCATCACCCTCACGGTGCAAAGGGAGGGAAAGGTCCCAAATCAGGTAACAAACGTGGAAAATAATGATATAATGATCAATTCTGTGTGAATTTGCCCATTTTTTTTTGGTCTTTTTGGTGATTCAACACAAAGAGGCCTTCAGTTCATTTCACCATTCTTTTTTAAGGTGACATAGGCATGAGAGGCTTAGGGTCATCTTATAAACTTTTTCGATGCTTTTCTACGAGAAGTGCATCTTATTATGGGGCTGGGTAGTGATGACTGTATTGTGGTAATTGCCCATCATAATACATAATACACACAATACAGCTGTTTTGTGTGTATTATGGATTATGCTGGGCAATTCTCACAATACAGTTACCACTAGGCTGGGGGGGTGGGTGGGGGGGGGGGAGGTTATTTTGGTTCTGTTTCGTTCCGTTCGTTTTTTTTTTGTTATCTTTTTCATAGATACCTGTTGTTGCAGGTGCTCTCGAGGGGGGAAAAAAGAAAGTTTTTTTTTTGACTGCTCTGATAAGCAGCCAGTAACGTTCGTCTATTGCGTGAGGAGGAAGGGGGGGGAATGGGAAAACAATGTGATGTTAGGAGGTTATTGTACCATTCTCTATGCTATCAATGTATTGATTGCATATGTTGAAATACCGTTCTCATATCAATTTTTCTCTTCTCCCCCCCAAAAAAAAAAAAATCCTAAAAATCTATCCTGTAAGGCGTTATTGCGCCTGGCCTTTTTTCCCCCTCTTTTTTGTGTGTGTGTGTACAAGATCCACCTGATTTTTACCCCGCGTATAGGCGCGTAAAAGCGCGTAAAGGCGTGTACGACCTATCCGGTCCAAAACGGTCCTATACACGCCTTTACGCGCCTAAACGCGGGGTAAAAATTAGGTGGAATATGCATTTTTTCAAGTTTTTCTCTTCTTTTCACCGTGAGTGCGCTTGACCCTTTCCCTATCCTTTGAGAGAGGGGGGCTTTCGAAGAAGAAGAAGAAGCCTAAAACAGAGTGGTGGTTGTATTGTGATAATTGTCCTATCATAATACATAGTACACAGCACAGTACAGCTGTATTGTGATGTGTATTATGGATTATGATGGGCAGTTATCACAATACCGCCACAACTAATACCATATCAGAGTGGTGGTATACAGTATTTCTGGTATGCCCTTTTCTCCTCTGTTTGCCGTTTCCGTTGAGTTGCCATGCATTACAAAAGCTTCAACCATTTTTGTTTTGTTTGGGCAAAAGGTGACTCTGTTCGGTTCGCCTCACCACATTTTTTTCTTTTCTGCTCGCCCCCCCCTGTGAAAGTCACTCTGAAAAAGAAAAAGAAATTGCTTCATTGCTCTATGCAAACAGCTTTTGTACCTGAAAACTATTTTGTCATTTTGTTTTTGTTTTATATCCACCACGCGCCCAGTCTCTCTAATGGGGTAATCCGCGCGTGGAAAAAAAAAGGGGATGGGGGGAAGTGGGGGGAGGTGCACTCTGGTGTGTTGTACCGCAAAGAAGCGGATAGGCGGGACACCCATTCTGAGACCTTTACCTCTGTCCCCTGTAAGTTATTTTTTTTGTTCTTTCTTTATTTTATTTTTTTGCAAAAAATGAATAAATAAATAAAATTTAGACTTTTTTCTTTTCTTGAACAGAATACGACGCTCCCCTCCCCATTTTTTTTTTTTTTACTTCTCTTTCGGAAGGATTTTTGTTGATCCCTCTACCTCTCTCAATTTATTGAATGCATACGTGGCCGATGACCCCCAAAATAGCACTTTATCACACTTTATCACACTTTTTCGCACTTTTGCGCACTTTTTCGCACACCCCCTTCAGTCACATCATAACATACGTTAAAATACCTCATTTTTCCTCCTCAGGGCAGCACAGTTTTATCTCATAGAGAATGCTGGTCTATACACAGCGTGCAGGTGTGCTGACTGCTCATGAACTGCACTGCGATGCGGTTGTTTCGGACCTGAAGACGTACCGTTCTGATACTGTCATGTATGGTGGGGTGGTGCTGGAGGGCGACCTTCTTGTCCAGGATACGGCTTTGGATACGGATGCTGTTGTTGATGTTGATGTCTACGTGCCTCCGGACCACGCCAGACGGACGCTGCACGCTGAAGTGCCAATTCATTATTCCTTGGCAGGCATCACCGATCATGGGGTGTTCGTCACTGTCTCCGCTCATGATGGGCTTGCCACCTTGCATATCGATAGCCCTCAGGTCATTCGTCACCTCCCCTTTTTTGACAGATTTTACGGCGGAATCATCGCCCTTCACGTTGCAAAGGGTGAGGAAAGCGCTTATTTGTTGACAACCTCGCACATAGTCAAGATTGTGCTGGAAGGGAATCGATTGGAGTCTTCTGCGCGCGGTGGGTGTGGTGATCCGATCACATTGATTTCTTGCGAAGACGGGGCCGGGGTGGTGCAGGTGTACTGTTTGTCGAGTAGTCGTGAGGATTTGATATGCGAGAATATCGCAAAAGGTGTTCTGGGGACCGTGGTATTGAGCCTGGGGTTCAGCCTCTGTCGTGCTACTGCTTATAGTGGGGTTCCAGGGGAACGTATTGCGGTGGCGTACGACGAAGGTGTCCACGTGTACTCCTTGGAGAACAGAACAAAGCTCTTTGCGGCGTCGCTCACAACGCCACCCATAGACGTTGTTGCGCCAGACCTGCACCACCTTCTAGTGTTGTACAAAGACCACCTCACGCTCCTCCGTCTCGACCGTGACGACGACAACGGGACAGAACAGATCCGACTCCCCTTCGACCCAATCCACCCGGTCCGCATCTGTGAAGGCGGCGGGGTGCTCGCAGTGCTCTCTAGGTACATGATGTTTGTGTTGAAGTAGTTTTTTTTCTTTTTTCTGGTTGGGTGTCCACCCCCCCGGTAGCCGGTACACTGTTCACAAGAGGGCTTTGTATTTCGAAGTCTTTGGTTCAATGTGTGAGATTTTATAGACATTGAAAAAAAATTTATTGAGAAAAAAATGTGTCCGATTTGTCTCTCTCTGGCTGGACAAATAAAGCGCGCTGGGAAAACCAAAATGCGAAGTGCGAAGCAAAGAAGAATTCATTTCATTACACAAAATCAACGTCTTTTGGAGGTTCATTATTACTTTTTCTTTAAACAACAACCGCTCCAGAGGGGGAGGTAGTTGTGGGTACACGAAAAAGAGGAAAAACAAAAAGACTACACAAAAAAAATGAGCCAATCTGTGCGGAGCAGAGCTCGGGATATTGATGAGAGGGACACCTCGTTGAATCGCAGGTATGTTTCTTCCCCATGATACTTATTGCATCCCACACACCCCCTCCTCATCTCTCTCACAGCGAGCCTGCGGATACAGCCGAGCCATGCCTTCCACAAGACAGTGAGGAAGGTGTTGATGGGGTTGAAGGTACCTCTGTGAAGGAGGACACACCCACATCTGAGGACGCAGCACCCACAGACGCTGACGTTGCCCCCGCAGCACCCACCCTCGCAGACCCTGCCGTGAAGGTCCTCTGCCTGTGCATCTCCTTCGCGCTCTTCCAAGAAGGCTCCCGCTCCACACGCCAAACGCTTGCCCTCGGCGCCTTCCTCTTAACCTCAGAGGCAGTGTTGATGCGCTGTCTCGGACGTTCCAAATGAAGTGTTTTTAGAGTGCACCGTAGTGATATAAAAAAATGCACCTTTTTTCGGTACAGAATATTTCCTGAAGGCGGTGGGCTACCCCTTGGTGAGGAGGAGGAGGAGGAGGAGCAGGGGGGGTGGTGTGTTACGAAAAGGAATCTTCTCGCGTTGTGTTTTTCTGGATGAAAAAAAGAACGAATTTTGGTATCTCATATCTGGTGACTAAGCGACAAAAGGAGAGGCTTGAGCTTCTTAAATTTTTCTCATATTTTTTTTTTGCTACACTCAGACCAATAAAAAGCGTACATACACCCTTTTCATTTACCACCCACATTCCAACACCCTCATCCCTTCCCACACCACCAACGCTTTGCAGGAGACCAACACACATCACCCTCTCCACACACCAACCGGTTCTTCACACCCAATACGATGTCCCCGCCATGCGACCGCTCGCTGCTCCCCACCGCCAACATCGCCTCCCTCAGCAAGCAGCTCCCTCTGATCGACCCGCCACTTCCCGTCTCCAAGCCTTCTCCTGCCCCTACACCCCTTAACGAAGTGACAGCAAAGCTGCTGAAAAACATTGAGTTTCGGGACAAAGTGTTGAAGCTTGTGGGGTATGTGAATCGGTTGGTTCACTACAATGAGGTGGCAGTAAAGCTGAATGGTGGGGATGTCTCTGTACAGGGAAGGTTGATGCAGTTGGATGGGTCGATTGTGAGTGCACGGCAGATGTGCAATATGTTCAAGTATTTGGACTCAGTGTTGATCTTCTTCAAGGTGTTGCGACAGAAGGGGATGCAGCCGTGGGAGAAGGCGGCCTCGCTGACCCGCATCTTTTTCTGGACAATGGAGGTGGTGGCAAGCGACCTCACCGTGGCCGCGAAGTACTTCTTCCACTCCTGGGACTCAGCTCGCATTGGGTCGTACTACAAGATGGGGAAGAGCATCGCGCTGACCATCCTCGCAACGCTCGAGGCTATCGCCATTAAGCGCATTTACTCTGCCGCTGCGAAGAGAACGGACAAACAGCTCAGTGACACCGAAAGCAAAGAGGTTAACAGCAGGGTTCTGCAGATCATCAGATGCTTCTGTGATTGTGTATGTTAATTTTTTTCCCTTTTTTCCGATACGCCCTCCGATCAACGAAAAAACCTTTCCTTTTATCAGACTTATATTTCCTCTTACGCCACCTGATTTTGCCCAGGCAGCAACCTCCGCCAAAGTTTCCACCATACCCGGGTTGTCAAAAATCAGGTGGTTAAAAAGATGCCAAATAAAATACGTACTAAATAACACCTCCACACACACACAAAGTGGGCTATACTCCGTTTCAGGCTTGACCCACTCTAAATACATTATCAAACCACACACACACACACACAACAGTTCATCTACTACGCATGGATCGACTCATACAACCCGAACAAAGGTCTCTGCTACCTGGCAGGGCTTCTCTCCGCAAGCGTCGGTCTGTACAAACAGGTCAAATCAGGATGAAACGCCAGGTAAGCTAATCTGCTTCACGAGTTGGACGTCTTTTTAATCATTTTTTTTCTCTCTTTTTGGTTCCCCTTTTTTTTGCTGGCTGGTACCAGCGGTTGAGATTATCTCACCAATTTTTTTGTAAAGTAATAATGTGTGTTGAAAATCAGTCATGGGCCACACACACAGTACCTTTTAAAAAGATGACCAAGCAAGAGATGCTTAGGTCTATCTTTATCATGTGTTTTTTTTTGTCTGGGAGGTGGCAGGAGTTACTGCACCGTTTTTCCCACCCCCCAAAAAGGGGTTATCAGGTTGTGTGTACATACATCTCCGCTTGGGGATGGGTTTTGTCTGTCTTTCCTATAAGTATTCCGTTCTCTCTTTTCTTTTGGTGACTTAGCATGAGGCTTGGGGTCATCTAACTGTTTATTTATTTTGCCTTTTTCCCGTTGGAATAAGATGTTCGTGGGGTGGAGACGTGGCTACTGCTTTCCTTTTGCTTTAAAATGTTATTTTGGAGGTGCATTTTTCTCGATTGGAGATGCGTTTTTAGCACGCTTCTTCAATGACTCTCTTATTTGCGCAAAATGGTGCTAACGAATATGATAAGGTGACTAAGCACAGAGAGGCTTCGGGTCATCTTATAAACCTTTCTTTATTTTTTGGACCTTCACTCTTATATTATTGAAGCTTTTATGCAGTACAATGTCTCTCCCGCTTGTCTTGGGGTAGGGTGTGTGTCTATGGGATCACTGTGCGCGCCTGCACACAGTTCGCATACATTCTCTCTGTGGGTGTAGTGTTGATGGAAATGCCCTCTGCAGGTTCGATCCTACTCATTGGAGATTCTGGTGTTACGTTGTTCCTGTGGAGGTGTGTGTGCGTCTTTTTTGATTGCGCTTTTTTCAATTTCATTTTTGTGTTCGAAAGATGCTTTTTTAGTTTTTTTTTTTTAAATTTGGTTGGTCAGCTTTCCTCCCCACCGACAAGGCTCCGGTAACGGCCTCGCTCTAAGGGAGTGTTGTATTGGGTTGATGGTAGGTGTCTTTTAATTTTTTTCCCCTAAAAACAAGATCTAATTCAATATTTTTATTTTTCAAGAAAACTACACAACCCCATATTCTTCACAGCGCAATTCTTCTTTTTTAATTGCCCGGGTTTCATTCATTCGATGGTTATCAAGGTGACAAAGCACAGAGAGGCTCGGGTTCATCTTCGTTTTCTTTTTTTCTTTTTGTGGTAAGATGTATGTGCACAGAGCAGCATAATCCATCTGCCAATTGTTCTCTTCTGTGTTTTTGTCTTGCACACTTAGGGAAAAGGTGTACAGGCTGTACCCTACACTTCCTCCCACCCCTCACCAGTCCTACTCCCATGGAGTGGCAAAGACGTGACACCCTCATGCTCTAAGAAAGCATGCAGTAACGTATTTGTCACACCACACACCCCGCATACCTCACACACACTACTCTGTGCGATGCTTTCTTTGTGCCCGTGCGGCCGAACAATTCATCCCTGCGTTTTTTTTTTTTTTTTTTATGTCAGAAAATATTGCAAAAAAAAATTCAAAAAAAAGGGGGGAAATACAACGTCTTCGGGGGCGACATTGAGTACAGATCCTACCTGGATAGGCTATTGTCTACACACAACAATAGGAAAAAAGGCTCGACGTTTTTTTTTTTTACCTTTCAAGCAATTTCTTTCAGAAAAAAAATCACACAAAATCTTTGATTTTTTTTATTCTTCGTTTCAGATGGTTTTAAGGAGAGAATACAAAACGCCTTGAAAAGGTTGTCTGTTCTCTCCCCCCCCCCCCCCCCCTCCCCTCAACGCGTCCTGTTCCGCCCTTCGTGATTTTAGTTCCTCCCCCCTTTTTTATCGTTGGTGTTTCCTTGCCTTTATCTCCCTTTCATTGAATCTGATCTTGGAGTGCCCGAGGGGTTCACAACAGGGGTTTTCTCATACATTGCCTTTACGGCAAACAGACTGAGCCACAGGAGGCTGAGACTCAGTTCCTTTCATTTTTTTTTTTCTCCCTCCCCTTCGCGTTTGTGTATCTTTTTTTTTTTGGCCTCGAGGTTTCCCTCTTCACGGCCAGGTAGTGGGAGCGTATTGCAGTAAAAAAAAATATCAACACAGAAATATTTAGTACACACTTTACGCAACAAAGACAAATCGCCCCCCAGCACATTGTGTCATCGGCCACTGTAGTACCTGATATTACAACATCTTTTAGTTGTGTCATTAACTAAAGATTGAATACGCTTTATGCAAAACAAAAACGGAAAACACAAATCATGCTTTTGTAATTGTCTGTTTTGATTCACTTTGATTCACAAACAAAGACCCGATCTTTTCCCCCCTCAACGCGCGAAACTCCAGACCTATCGTGGAAGGAGTGATGGGGATAATGCAAAGAAAGCAGCAAGCTCTAGAAATGCAACCCTTCCCTTCTCAATTCTCTCTCCCTCCCTCCTCTTTTTGGAGTGTCAATGCTTGTGTCCCAGAGGCGTTTACTATCAACTTGTATGAGTTTTATTCATCAATGCGTGTGTACAAAAGGGCACAGCCATACATTATCAGTTGGTGACTAAGCACAGAGAGGCTTAGTATCGTTTTTTTTTAAATCAGATGTAAACCACGAAAAAATGGCTGTAGGACTGCATGGTTGGGGTGTCCACCCCCGGTACACCCGGTTGTACCAAAGGTACACTGTTCACGAGAGGGCTTTGTATTTTAAAACAATTTTTTTTTTTCCTTGCTGGTTTCGGCTGGGAAGAAGGTTGAACGCCATCAGCTGTACGGGTCTTCGTGTTCAAAAATTTACTACTTTCGAAAGATATGTGTGTATCTACAGCAATGTACATTCATCTTTCAAGGATTCCCGTTTTTTTTTTTTCCCCCAGTTTTTTTAGTGCCACCCGCCGATGAACGGTGAGGCGTTTGCACTTTCAACCTTTCTTTTGTTTTGTTTTTTCTGTCTCATCTTGTATGTTATGTAAAGAAAAAAAACTTCTAGCGAGTTCTTCGGTGGGGGATATGTGTTGTGTATTAAGGATGTATGTTCCTATGAGGTGCATCACCTTTTAACAGTTTCAAGGGTGGCTAAGCACGGAGGGGCTTAGGTTCATTTTTTGCAAACTTTTTTTATTTTTTTGAAATTTATCTTTTGTACGACTTTCTTGGCGTGGGATGCTTGCTCAGCGTTCCCCCCCCCTTTTTATCAAACAAGCGCCAGCCCTTCATTGTAGGGCATTTTTTAAAATATCCTGATGACATGCACGAGAGGTACGTCCATCTTCCAACTTTTCTCTTTTTAAGAACACAGTCAGGATTGCCTGTGTTTCTACGAACCTGAGTTTTTTTTGTGTGTTTGGTGTTTTCCAAACACATTCATCCCCCCCCACCCACCGCCGGTATCTTTTAGGGGGTAACGTGTGTGCACGGATGTAAAGCTGTCCCCGTTCCCCGTCCCCTCATGCAGTTACATTCGCTATGTGCTGTGCTTTTTTTTTCTCTTCATTTTTTTTTCTTCTTGTCCTTTCGCTTTGCTTTGCTTTGCCTATTTTTATTTGGTATGGTTCTAGAACAGATGAGACAACAAACGGCACACACCTCTCTCTCTCTCTCTCTCCCTCTTCCTCTCTTACGCTCTGCACCTCCGCCACGCCCACCTACAGGAAGGGCCACGCAGCCCCACACACACATGCCGGGTAAAAAGAAGGGAGCAAAGCGAAAGGCCTCTGAGCGAGAGGAGGCCGCACCTACCACCACACCAGCAGCAACACCAGCAGCAGCAGCAGCAGCAACAACCCCTGCACCGGAATTAAGCAAAAGCCAGCGGAAGAAGCAGCGCAAGCTCGAACAAAACGCGTCTGCAGCAGCAACCACGACGGAGGATGTGAGCGACATCTTTGCCTCGCTGAAGGGGAAGAAGAAGGCAGCTGCCACCGAGGCGACCGACACAGACGCCGCACCACAACCGGTCCCCGGCGGCAAGCCCTACATCACAGGCCCACACCGCGGCTACATCCCTGCAGGTGGCAACCTCGCCTCCGGGCGCTACACCATCGAGGACGCAAAGGCACGCGCCCTCAAGAACCCCGGCTGTCTCGGATTCACCTACGAAGGACGCCCCGGGGCTGACAAGAAGGTGCTGATCTGGCTGAAGAACAAATACCCCCTGAAGCTCGACGAGCCGGAAGGGAAGTGGACGACCTACCGTGTGTGCAACCGGGTATGTGTTCCCCCCCCTCTCAACCCTTTTTGTTACCATTTTTTTTCCCATCCACAGGAAGCGATCGGAGGAGACATGTTCATGGACCTGCGTGGGGAGGGGACAGTGTCATCACAGAAGATGACCCGTGATGGATTAAAGGTCTTTGCGGCGGATCAGCTCGTCACAGACTCCGGAGGCTTCACGAAGCAGTGCCCGTTTGATTGTCAATGCTGTTTTTAGCTTCGTCCTATGGGGGTAAATGGGAGAGGTGCTTTGGTTCAAACACTAGCCGCACAATGCAACCAAAACAAAAACACCTCTTGAAAAGGGCTGTGTGTGTCCTGTCAGGCCTGTGGTGGCTTCATCTCATTTTTTTGAAGTTTTCTTTTCGTGATGTGAAGCTTTTAGATCATCTTACGAAACTTTATCTCTTTTTTAACACTCCGGGGGTTCGATAACCCCGCGGAGAGTGTCAGTGCTCTGCGTCCCAGGGGCGTTTTGCACTATCAACTTCACTTTTAAAGATGTGTGCACGAAAGGCACATTCAGCTATTCACATTTTTTATTTTGCGCAATTCTAACAGCGCCCAGTCACATTTCCGGTGCCTGAGTCCACATGGGGCATTTCTTTTGCGCCCTTCTATTTTCACTGATATTCCGATCGATCATGGAAGCAACCCACTTTTTTTTTTGTATTTTTTCCCGACTTCCCACCTGAAAAACCCCCTCCTCAAACCCCTCCTCACAGAACCATCCTTTGTCAAAATGAGTGAAATAGAAACATTATTGAGTGTGTATGAGAGTCATTGCAAGCTGCTGAGTGTAAAGCCGAATTCATGTTTGGTTCGCATGCTTTTGGGTGAGACCGGGAAGGACTTGGGCACGATTGATGTGAGCCGCAACTATCTTGGTGAGCGCGGCTTTCAGGCGTTCCTCGAGGTCGTCCGGAACGCTGTCGACGTCAATACGCTACGCCTCGTTGGCAACGGCCTCACCAACGACGCGGTCACATCCCTGGCACGTGTCCTCGGATCCCACCCAGGGATCAAAACAATAGATGTCCGTAACAATCAGCTGACCCTCCCCTCTGCGCTTGCCCTTCTCTCGATGCTCCGCAAGAACGTCAACATCACGTCTGTCTGTGTAGACGACACCTTCATCGATGAGCGTGCTAAGATGAAGATCCTTCGAGCATTAGAACGCAACGTCAAGCTTCAAAACCGCGCCGGGAAGGAGGGCCGCCACGAAGAAAGCCCCTTTGAGCGTGTCCGTCGGGAGTACGATGAGCGCAAAACCAAAAAGCGCAAGGACACAGAAGGAGACCCCCTTGCGACAATTGATATGCATCTGCGTCGCAAATCGCCTCTCATCCCGAAACGTGATTCTTCAGGATGGGCTGTCCTTAATATATGGATTTCTGCGACCGAAACCGACTTCCTCTCAGAGCTGAAGCTGATCCACCACCACATCATCCCCGAAATGAACGAAGCCTTGAAGAGCAGGAAGGTGTACCTCCTGCCGTACGCCGCACATCATGAACAGTACCCCACTACTTTCCTCAGCGAGGCTCCCGAGGCTGCCCCTACCCTTGAGACGAAGAACACACAGATCAACACTGGAAGCAAGACGTTGCTGTCGGAACGCTTGACGTTGATAGATTTGTGTGCTCCAGTCTTTGTCATGCTTGCAGGCGATAAGCATGGACCGGTACCTCGGTATGTGGCACCGTATTATGCCAACTCAGACACAAACAACGTCAATTTTGAACCCATGGCGATGATTGAAAACGGCTACGGCGGTGTCAGCGCTGTGCACGCAGAGACAGCCACCCCCACTGCCGCAAAGGCGCTGCGTTCGCAGAAGGAATCCCAGGCAGCGTTATACTTCCTCCGGGAAAACTGGCGTTGTTTGAAAGTCCCCGAAGGTCTCGTTGAAGCTGTCTCAGACGACTGTACCTATCTCATTGCAGACCCCGAAGGCAAAATGCGACCAGGGATGTCCGAAGCCATGCCCTCCTCCATCTACACCAAACGAAAGACCCTTTGGGAGGCCTGGGCTGCTCATAAGCAAAGAATTCTTGACTTTCCTCCAGAACTTTCCCTCCGGAAGTACGCTTCCCGGTACTCAAAGGTCTCCAGTACGGGGGAGCTGTTGTTAAAAGAGCTGGACCATTTTGGGGCGGAGATGAAGTCGCGTCTGTGGGAGGTTGTGGACTATCTGTTTCCTGAGAAGAAGGCGTCGAAGGCGAAGTTATCATTGTCCACTTCAGCGTTAAACCTGCAGGGGGTACCCGATCACAGCGAAGCTGCGGCACAGTGTATACCATTCAACGAGCTGTTCCTCAAGCAAAAGGAGTTTTATGAAATCATTGTAGACTCCTCAACGTATATTGGGAGAAACAATGCTGTGTCGAAGATCGAGCTGTACCTCATTACACCTACCAGTCGGAACATCCTTTTGGTTCATGGAACCAGAGAGTGTGGGTTGCACAGCGTTATTTCATTGTTTTTGCGCAAAAGCATTCCAAAAACGACGTACATCTTAGCGCCTTTCATTGCAGGCCGTGCAGCAATCTCGAATGAATCCTTCACATTACGGACCTGCCTCTTAGCGTTGTGCAGTCAAATGATCAAAGCAAAGGATGCATACCACAGAGGCAAAGGCGATACACACCATGGGGGAGACGACGAACGGCACATCCCGCTTTCTGCGACCTCCTCAGAGTTCACCGGGCTTCCCAAAGCTATCGTGCATGAAGTGAAGATTCACGTTATCAAAGAGTACTTTAAAGGGCTTTTGAATGATATTTCTAATGTTCTGCCTGATGGGAAGGTCTTTGTTATTCTCGTTGACGGCTTGGAGCGTATTGTACATCCTGCAGCACCGCTCCCTTCTCTTGTCACAACAGAGACCGGGAAGAGCATTTTAGAATGCACCCTGAACGATTCTGTAACCGTTTCGGGTGCCGCGTCAAGCTCGAATATCACAGTAGGTCAACCACAGCCACCTTCTTCTGATAGACCGGGGTATGTCAGAGGGGCTGCAGGGGCTGCAGGGACTGAAAAGAAGGGAGATATAGTGGATTCATTGGATTGGATCCCAAAATGTTTGCCAAAAAATGTGCGTTTAGTGGTGTCCACCTCCTCGGAGGATGTAATAAATATTAGGAGATTGTTAAACCGTGGGCAAGATTGTTGCGAGGCTGTGGTAGTTATGTCCCCTGGAGTGCAGGAATGTGCGAATATCATTAAGGCGCGGCTCGCAGAGAGACGCATTGTGTTGGATGAGGATATGTATAACAACATCATTCTGAAGAAGAAGGGGATAACGGATGACCGCTACGCGAGGCTGTTGATTCACCGTATTGTGCAGCGTAAAGAGCGCAGCCCCGACAGCACCTTCACCACCTTCCTTGATTCAATCCCCGACACCTTTGAAACCCTTCTCGAAGAAATGCTAGTATACGCAGAGCAAACCTCTACCCCAGAGTTGGTCGCAAAATGCCTCTCCGCATTGTGTCTCCTCCCTGATGGAATGGTGTTGCTTCAGGTTAGAGAATTTCTTGCAGACAAACGTGCTGGGATTAATTTGCTTTCTGGGCACGATGTAGAAAATTTGATGCATGGAATTCGTCCGTTTATATATCCATTTGTGTTGGGATTTAATGAATTTGTATTGCAAAATGAGGATCGCAAGGAGGAGCGTGAAGTGCCGCCGGTTGCGGAGCAGAATCAAGGGAAACCGAGTAATGGGTTGGCGCATCGGCTTCAGTTGCGCGCCTTTTTGAAGGGTGTGGTGACAGAGAGGTATCTCCCAACCGAAGCTGCGGTGGTGGAGAAGGCAGCATCGTTAACACGCTTTTTGTACGCCGCAAGCGAGCAGGACGACCACCCCACCACCGTCCTCTCCCTCGTCAGCTACCCTGCTCTTATGATTCGCGCAGAGATGTGGCCCTTTGCAATGAGGAATTTCTTTAATGTTTCTGCAGCAAGGCGCTTTTTTACGCATTTTGCAGGGTACGTTTTGTTCACTGCAATGACCTCTGCGTATGCACGGCTTTACGATAAGGTAGAAGCGCTCAAAAAAAACCCGGACCTCCAATGCCCACACAGCATTGTTGAGATGCAGTCGTGGCTCTTCAAGATTAAGGAGTATACACACTTTATTGTCATTAACCACACTTCGTTGAACACCAAGCCGACGCTTACGATACAACAGGGGTTGTTGGCTGCAAGCACCTCAAACGTTTACCGTGAGGCGAAGGCCTACTTTGAAGGCCACCCATCCGAGACTTACTACCAATGTGTCAACAAAGGGTCGCTGCGCATGGGGCGCGGGCGGGTCACTTCCTTGGGGTTCTCACCAAATGGGTTGCGTGTATTGGCGGCGTCCGAAAAGAGCTTTGCATTGTCTACTGTGACGGGGTCGATTTTGCAGCATGTTACTGCACCGTTTACGGTGTTGTTTGGGTTGGTGTCGCCTACGTCGCGGTATGCGGCGTTGGTTTTGGTGGATAAGAGTGTCATGGTGTATGATGCGGTGACCGGAACGTGTGTCACAAAGCTGTCGGGGCATACCGGGCGCATCCGATGCTGTGCAATCACAGCGCGGTCCGGCTACGTCCTCACAGGAGGCGACGACGCGACCCTCCGCATCTGGGACACCGAATCCGGTCGCTCCGTGACAACCCTCAACCACGGCCCCTACCTCTCCATCACCTCCTCCTTCGCCGCTGTCACTGCCACCGCCGCCCACCCCTCCGACGAACGCGTCTTCGTCTCCGCCATCGACCGCACCATCCTCCTCTGGCGCCGCGAAACCTTGGAATACAGCCTCGTTTCCAAAACTCTCTCACACTCCTTATTCCCTGTACGCCAAATCCTGTGGCTGGAGACAGGAGACTACTTCATTGTAGTATGCAAACGCCCTTTAACGGGAGATGCTGCGGCAGGGGCATGCCATGAAGCGTGCATTCGGGTGTACGACGGACGGAGCGGTGATGTAGTGCTGCGTCTAGGAGGTGCCGTGATGTCGGGGGTAAGCAATGCGGCGCTGTCTCCAGGGAACGAGATGCTGGCAGCCACCTTAGAAGATGGGTGTGTCCTCTTCTGGGACCTCGCAGGGGCGTTGGCGTCAGGTGTGGACGAGCAGATGCCGGTGCAGAGTATCAAGGCGTTTGTGCACACAGCGTCGTTGGTGTGCTTTTATTCGCATCTAGCACATATTGAAGGAAAGGCTGAAGAGGATGAAGAAGAAAAGGAAGAAAAGGTGTACAGTGAGAAGAACCTCTCCGCTACCCCCATCCTCCTCTGTGCAGTCAGTGGGGACAGCAATATGGTGAAAACCTTCCGGGTAGACACCTTCGCCCTCACCCTCGAGCACGTCTGTCAAGCAAAGATTATTGATATAAGCGCAACGTCCACCCCAACAGCAGAAGGTGCCCACCTCGCTGTCGGCGACGCCTCTGGACGCGTCTATCTGCTACGAGAAAGCAATTTGCATTAAATTTAAATCAGAAGAGAAAAAAAAAAAAGCGAGAAAAAAAATTAAAGAATGGAGACGTACCACCTTCCGGTCAATATGTCAAGATATTTACACTTTTGTTTATAAGAATGTGGTCCCGGTATCGGGGCCCGTGTCTGTTTTTTTAAAAGCCTATTTTAAAAAGTATGCCTTAGTGCTGTTTATCCCTCCCCCTTTCCCTTCCCCTTCTGTTGAATTAATTCAGTATTTTGTGCTAGTAAAATCGTAGCCTCTCTCTCCCATCTTTTTTTAACTAAAATTGCATCTACTTTTGTGAATCCCGCATATCACATGAAAAACTCTTACTAGAAATACTAGTATACCAAGCGCCACAAAGGACAATGGTTTTTCCTTGATATACCCCAAACCCTTTTACTCTTCTTGACCCCCCCTTAAACACATGCTACATGACGCACCTGAACAATGCCACAAATTCAATTTCTGTTTTCAAATTAAACCACAAACACAGACTACACCACCACACTCTCCTCTTCTCTTCTCTCCTCCCATTTTCTTATGTCGCAAATGGAGATCTGCGTCGCAGCAGATCTCTATGGAACAAAGCAGAACATAAAATTTCTGTTTCCAACCCGCCCTACGTTGAAGGAGTTCTGCGCGCAGGTGGAGACCGCATTTCAGAAGGAGGCAGTACGGAGAGGGACTGGGGGTGTGACGGCAGGGTTCGAGGTGAGCAGCATCCAGGCGTACTGTGCGGAGGCGGACACATGGTCGGATGTGGCGCGGCAGGGGCAGTTGGTGGATGGGATGCAATGTTATGCATTTCAAATGCGCGGACGGCATTCACGGTCCTCCATTCCACACCGGTCGCCATCTATAGGCCGATCACGGAGTAACCGACGAACCTCATCTCTGTCTCAGAGACGTTCAACCAGCATTTCAGACCGGCAATCACACCACAGCGATGCAAGGGCACGGCTTACCAAGGAAACCCAAGCGGTGCGCACCCTCTGCAACGACAGACGGTACACAGCGTTCCGCATGCTGGCCCCGGAGGGGAGGCTGGATATCTCAACGTTGCGGGGGACATTACTTTCCGCAGGCGCTCTGATGGACGATGCCGTGCATATCGAAGGAGCCTTTGCAGGGATGGAGACAGGACCCGATGGATGTGCCTCGTTTGCACAGTATTCACGTCTCTGCAGACGTAAGCCTAAAGCAGCGATGTTGCTGCAAAGGTGTGTTGGTGCATTAGGTCCGGTACCAGAGATGTTCCCTCCAGAGCCGACAGCGAGGCACAGTCATAGAGAATATACTCCGTCGACACCCCAGGCGGAGGTTCCCGCTGTGTTGTCAACCTCGCAAAGGCAGCCCTCTCCGGGATTGATTTCGGCATTGCCGGTGGCTCCTCCTCCTCCTCCAGCTCCAGTCCCAGCACGCTCCTGGCTGGACGAAGAACTGCTCCGTCTTGACAGTGAACACCAAGAGAAGGTGCGCCGTGTGAAAGCGCAGTTCGACCGTATGCAGGATTATGAGGTGTCTGTGGGAGGTGGAGGTGGTGGTGCAGGTGGACCTCAGGTTCATCCCCTGGGTGGTGGCGGGCAGCTTTCTCCTACAGCAGAGTCGGTTGAGAATGTGTACAGACAGCTTGCAGATAATCTGGCTGTGGTGGACGAAGCAAGGCGGATGTGAGGATGTGAGATTTATCTTTGCGGTAGTGGGGGTGGGGTGGGGTGGGGTGGGGTGGGTAACGCAACAGCCAGGTTTATAACGAAAATACAACCATTTCAAAATAAAACGGGGTGCTAGGGGGAGGGGAGGGGGAACCATGCATAAGCGTGTATTTTTTTGTGGATATTTTTTTTGAAAAAAAGGAACTCTCATCACATCATCATTTTTGGTTAACCACCCAGTAGTTGTTCTTCTTACTTTGGGGTTGGTTTTTTGAGTTCCCTCCTCAGGGGGGAGCTTTGCCCAGTACTTTAACCCTCCCCCCCTTTGTGTTGTGGTGAAGCCTTATTAGGCCTAATCACACAGCCATAAGGGTCGATGCTCCCCGCTGTTTTATTTGGAAAGCGATTCCTTTTTTTTCTTCTTGCTTGTTGAGGTGTTGGGCCCGCTTTTTTATTACTTAGCTTTGCTTTTTTGCAACTTCAACTCCCATAAGTGCAAAATACACGAAACTGGGTTGTTTTCTTAAAAGACGGCACAAATTTTGCCTTTATTTTGGCTCAAAGAGGTTTCCTCTTTACGGCCAGGTCAGTGTGTGTGTATTGTAGTAATAAAATTATCAACACAGAAATATTTATTACACACTTTACGCACAAACAAAACTATGCACGAAAGGTTTGTGTTCAAACGTTTCTTTTTGCGGAGGCGGCTGTGAACCCGCCTCCGTTCTCTTCCAGGTACGGAACACTCAAACGTCCCACCCTTTTTGCACGACCGAGCGGCGTTTTAGTACGTTTCAACTGCTCTTTCACTGTAACCTACCATGGTAGGCGTGACGCTGACTACACGGTAGTTATTGGTAGCCGCGCCACTGGTCTCTTTTTCTTTTCTTTTCTTTTCTTTACTTTGTACAAAAAAGTCGTCCAACAAAGCGCAACTTTGACGGGACTACAAAGACCCTGGACAGAGAGCGCTTTTTGCGCGCATAACTAGAACGAAAAAAAACAAACAAACCCCTCCTTTGTTATGATTGAGTGGGATTACGTAAACCCCCTACTCTGCTACTTTGTATTTACAGGTACACTGCCACGGAGAGAAGGGCTTTGTATTTCAAGTCAACTTTTATTTCTCAAAGTTTTTTTTTTTTCGACAACGAGAGTCTCGCTTTGAGTGCTCAAATATTTCCCCCCCTCCTCCTCCTCCCCCCCGACTCTCCCCCGAATAATAGAATTTCACTTCTATTTGATCAAAAAAATAAAATAACCCCCTCCTCCTCTCCCCCGACGAGCAGTTGTGAACCGCCTCTCCCGCTCACAACTACGAATGCGGGCAAAAAAAAGCCATTAGGCTTCCTTCTCACACCTTCTTTGTCCGCAAACCAGCAGGATACTTTTTTTTTCTTCAAGGTGGCTAAGTAGACTTAGGGTCATCTTACCTTTTTTTTGTGCTTTCATCGAGCTGGCATCGTGCGTGGGTCAGCGGGAGGTGCCTGCATCAAATAACTTCACTTTTTTTGTGCTTTTCATCTGGGGCTGGCATCGTACAGTGTGTCATGCAGTCGGAGGTGCCTGCATCAATAGTTTCCATATTCTTTTTTTTTCTTCTTTGTGTTCTCACTTGATGTCCCTTACCTCGTAAAAATTATCGACCGTAATAATGTTCGACCTCAGGATTTTTATGGAAGTTTGACCTTTTTTACGGTCGATAATTTTTACGATTACGGTAAGGGACATCAAGTGAGAACACAAAGAACAAAGAATATGGAAATTATTGATGCAGGCACCTCACGTAATTAGAAATTTGGAATGCCAACTGTTGTATTCAGATGTCAGGCGAGCACTGCAGCACTGCCTTATAGACCAACAGTGGTCTTAATACCCCCCCTCCTTTGAACGATGGAGCCTATTACTTTTACTTTTTCTCGGATGTCTTTCTCGTTTCCCCCCCCCTTCATTGAATTTGCTTTCCCCTTCAGATGTATTCGTGTATGCCTCTTCCCATAACCCCTTTTCGTTTCAATAGTTAGATTCTAGAATAACCTAAAAAAAACAAAGTGCACCCCCTATCTCCCCCCCCCTTTGCGTTACGTTCTGTTACGTTTTGTGCAAAAACCGTAGTCCGCTCGGTATTTGCTTCTGTATTTTTTTTCCAACGCACCTGAGACATTCAGCGGCAACTGCCTTTACCGGCTGATTCAAAGGCATCGTGCTCACGTTGGATCTCACTATGTTGAAGCTCCCTGATGATGACCGTGATTTTCTTCTTTCTTTGCGGTACAAAAAAAACATTACACAGAATCCCGCCTTTTCACACAGCATACACAAAACACAGTATCGCAACTGACACATTGATGTGTCACAGTGCCCACGCAAAGTGGTCCTTTGGTGAGTTCATTTACACTTAAAAACCCTTTCCTCCCTCCCCCGCCGCCTCCCCTTGCCCCTCTACCCTCTGCCCCCTACCTTTCATCTCTCTTCACCCCCACCCCCCACTACCCCTTAAATGAGTACCTCATATGCCCAAGGTGAGGGCTTCGAGGTGAAGTCTGCCTCTTTGGAGAAGCTTCAGAGTTTGAAGCTTGCGTTGCAACGTGACCTGCAGGTATGGCATAGCTCTATGATGGGAACGCCCTTCCCGTATGCTACCACATTCACATTTCTCAGGAAACCGAACGCGAACGTCAAGCCACCTCCCGGCAACATGATGAGCTTGCAATACCCCTCTCCTTGGTTGATGAGATGCGGAATACCCTTGCACGGCGTCGTCACCGTGGGCATGAACGTGACGAAGAGTCGACCGACAACCCAAACGACCCTGAGCACGATGAACACACAGACGACCCGCACAGCCCTCCTAAAGCAGGGCAGACGAAGACGAACGCAAAACAGCGTGACATCGACCTTCTCTTCGAAGCGCAGGAGAAGGAACGACGTGGCATGGAAATGCACAACCAACGTCTCCGGCAGCTCATCGAACTCCGACAAAACAGCACAAAAAGGGCTGAAGGCAAAGCGGAAGCAGAGATCACACGGCTAAAACTTCGTCTCAGCGACAGCACCACAAAGGACGTCAGCTCAGCAACCTCCATGCAAGCAATGCGGGCAGTCAACCAACAGATCCAAACAAAAATTTCTCATTTACACAAAACCATTGAGCTTCAAGCGGAGCACGACAAGATGAATCTGGTCCGGCAGTACCGGGTGAAGATGCACGAACTCCGCAAGGAGCTGAACGACGAGCTTCAAACAAACTACCGCGGCTCGCAGGAATGGATCGACCGCAACAACATCCTCACTGCTGAATACGACCGCGCCACTGAAGCCCTCGAATCCGTCTCACAAGGCAACATCCGCCTCGCGCACGAAAACAAAGAACTCAAAATCCTTTTCAAAAAGCAAGAAGAAGAACGCCAATCCATCATCAAACAGGTCACCGCCGCACGCCGCGAAAACCGCCGCCTCAAAGAGCAGGTCACCGTCCTCGAAGCAGAAGGCATTGCACTCACACAAAAAGGACACCAACAGGACACCTTCATTTCTTCACCACGCACGGATTCTATGGAAACAAAAGATATGGGGCAAGAATCACGCTATTTAGAACTAATTAACCGTGCAAAACGTCAGGTCGAACAAGAAAGACGCACTTTAAAACAGGTTCGTGCCAATCATATTGACCTTCTGCAGGAGAGAACGGAGGCCGAGGTCTTTTTGAGGCAATGCTTGCAGGACGTACGACGTGACATTTCTGCCGCATCTGCGTCACATTCCGTGACCCTTCAGGAACGTGTCCCTGCCACAGCTCTCGAAGAGTACACTGCAGAGCACAGAGCCTCCCTCCTGGAGCTGCTCTTCTCGAAGGAACGTATCCTTGCATTGCTCTATGGCAAAGCCTTCCCCTTCAAAGCGCAAGAAGACACCGATCGCGCCCTCCTCCGCGCAGGCACAAAGGTAGAGGCGGAATCGGCCCTCCAAAAGACCACCGAAATGGATATCGATCAGTTGTGGTCGCAATGGCAGTCGTGGACGGAGAAAGGGGGAGGAGGAGGTGGAGGATAAGGTGTCAGTTTTATGCTTTTAGTATTTTGTGCCCTGGTGGTGTGATGTCCTGGTGAAGGCGTTTTTGGGTAGTGTTATTGAAAAATGGAGAGAAAAGAGTGTGAAAGGAAAGTGGAGCGCAGCCTCGGGTTGTGTACACTAATGAAAAAAAAAGTGCCAAGTTTTTCACATAAAACAGAAGATGTGTGGTACATTCTCCGTTACCAGGGTAGTGTGTTGTGCACTTCTGTGGGGGGAGGGGGGTGTGGGATGGGGGGGGGGGGGGGTGGGTATTATTAATGTACCCAACTGCCGCTTTTTTTATTGTGCGAAATTATAGTAAAAAGTACAAAGAAAGGGGGTGATCTTTAGATTGATGACAGCAGTGTTTGTTCCATTCCATTTTCTTCTTATACTCCACAACCCAGAACAATAAGGACTTATCAGCCCCGTGTGTTCAACAAGTAAACTCACGGGATACTCCCAAGAACCAAGATACCACAACCCCTGATTCTGTTGTGCCACAACTGCGAGCATATCCCATGCCTTAGACACACAGGCCCTCATCCAGTGGGCTTGTGTGTCACAGGGAGTGCGAGATCGACTCAGCCACAACAACACAACACAAAACGCCATCCACAAGAGGGTGCGTCAGGCATGGACGCAGCCTTGTTACTGCTGTGACTCCTGTTCAAACGTTCCAAGAGACCGCACTGCACTGCCACATGCTTTGCACATGGGCTAATGTGCCTGAGTGGTGTTTATTCTTTCTCACCCGCAATGTATCACACACCCACCACCACACACCCTGCAGATTACCAAGACAACAGCCACACAACACTTGAAGATGCCACGCACACCTGCCAGGTCTGTGAAGAAGTCGCAGTCATCGACTGGAAAGGACGGTGAGCAGAAGAAGAGGAAGCCGGTGACGAAGCTGGACTACAGGCCCGCTGCGAAGAAGGACAAGAAGGGGAAGGTGGTGAAGAAGTCTGGCCGCTGGTTGCCCGGAACTGTTGCGATGCGTGAGATCAAGGCACTGCAGAAGGGGACACAGCTGCTGATCCAGAAGGCGCCCTTCCAGCGCCTTGTGCGTGACGTGATGGACAAGCACAAGCAGGACATGCGTTTCCGTGCGTCTGCACTCGAGGCGATGCAGGAGGCAAGCGAGCAGTACCTGATCAGCGTGTTTGAGGGTGCCGTGATCCTGCAGCTCCACAGGAAGAAGAAGACCCTCATCCAGAAGGACCTGAGCTACACCATCCGCATCCGTGGGGACAACCTGTGAACGTGAGCTGGCATGGGCACGAGCTGTTTCACTTGTTTTGAGTTTTTATGTTTTTTCACGCTTTTGCCTCTGTGAGCTTGCTTGCCAAGCCGCGAGGGGTGGATTACCACCAGTGACAAGTTTTCAAAAAAAAAAAATGAAGCCCTCTCTTTTCTTTTCCGATCACCCCTCGCCACCTATTCTCTGCACATCACGACCCACAGTTCTCCGCACACCACAAAACACACTCACAATGCCGAGGTTCGAGTCGATCACGATTGCCAAGCCTGACGCGAAGCGCTCTGCCAAGATCAAGGAGGCAGCGAAGGCGAGGAAGGACGCTGTGAGAATTGCAGTGAAGAAGGTGAAGGACGCTGAGAAGCAGAAGCGTGCGGACGCGAGGGCCAAGAAGGCGGCGAAGAAGGAGGAGAAGGCGAAGAAGGCAAAGAAGGCCAAGAAGACCACCACGAAGAAGAAGGGAACCTCCACGAAGAAGAAGGCCAAGACCACGAAGAAGTAAGCCTGCGGCCAGAACGTCGCTACTTTGCAGCTGTGTGTTGTTAGTTTTGTGTTTTCCTATTGTAACAGTAACCTCTGGGCTTGCGTGCAGGCCACGAAGAGGGGTGGAGATTCCCACCACATACCAGAAGAACAAAAATCTTCATGAAAACAAAAGCAAGTGTGACCTTTTTTTGTTATTGCTTTGCGTTCACCCATCCCTCTCAGCATCGTCCTCATCCCTCCCACCAGATATTCAAGACAAACAACACACAAAACAAAATGGGTCCGTCGAAGTCTGCGAAAGGAAAGTCGGTTGCCTCCGGAAAGGCTGACAAGAAGACAACCGGAAGCCAGAAGCGCAAGGGCGCAAAGTCGAACAAGGGCCGTGGTATCACGAAGGGAAGCATCCGCCGTCTGGCCCGCCGTGGAGGGTGCAAGCGTCTTGCGAGCAGCGTGTACGACGAGGCAAGGGAGATCCTGAGGAACTTCGTTGAGCAGGTGATGAAGGACACCCACGCACTGATGGAGGTGCGTGAGAACGCCCCTGCGAAGACGGTGCGTGTGGAGCACATCCTGTACGCCCTGAAGAAGCGTGGCCGCACCCTGTACGTCTCCAAGTAAGCTGTGACGTGACAGCACACGTGAGCTTTGTCTTTTTACTCTTTTCTATTGTTCCAAGCTGTGCTGTTGCAGGACTGCATGCATTTGCTTTCATGCGACAGCACAGTGGCGTAATTGACGCCACCTTTTTTTTCTAAAAAAACACAAAACTCGATACGAAACTGCTCCCTCCCCTCTTTATGGTAAGAACGTAGCACACACAACTGAACACACCACCACCACCACCACCAGATACTTTTCGTAAAACACACCTCAAAAACCCAACAAAATGGCACCATCGTCGCCGAAGAAGTCCACTGGAGCAAAGAGAGGCCCGAAGCGTGACAAGAACGGGAAGAGGATCAGGAAGCCGAACTACAAGAGCTACTCGACCTACGTGCACAAGCTGATGACGAAGGCCTTCGGGGTGAAGGCGTCGACGAAGGCGGGAAAGAAGAGCTCTGTTGCGATCACGTCACGTGGGATGGGGATTGTGAACTCGTTCGTGGTGGACCTGTTTGAGCGCATTGCGGAGGAGGCTGGCCGTGCAAACCACTTTGCGGGCCAGAAGACGCTGCGCAGCGGTGCCATTGTGGCGGGTGTGAAGATGCACTTCCCCGACGAGATGGCGTCGCACGCCCTGTCTGCAGGAGTTTCTTCCGTGGCCAAGTACGCAAAGGCCCTGAAGGCGAAGGCCAAGAAGGGCAAGGGATCCCCGGCCAAGAAGGGTTCCCCGAGGAAGTGAAGCGACTAAATGTGACCTTCACATGATGGCGACCTGATGGATTGTGATGTGTTGATTTGTGGGTTTGACACACGACCCCCCTGTTTCATACACGGGGGCGTGGGTGGTACTGCCGCCGTCTTTTTGTAAAGCAAAATAAGCAAACAGAAAAAGCGAACTTACTTTTGGTTCTTCACCCTCCCTCAACCTCCCGCATGTCACCCCCACACACTTTCCTGCTTCCAGATATTACATTACCACCAACACCCAAAAGACAAACAATGGTCGGCGCAAAGAAGGGAGTGAAGAGGGGACCGTCTGTGTCTCTGTCTGAGATGTCTGGTCTGACCTTCCCTGTGGGACGTGTGGGCAGTGCGCTGAAGAAGGGGAGGTACGCAAAGCGTGTGAGCCCCACTGCGGCAGTGTTCCTGACGTCTGTGCTGCAGTACTGCACAGGCGAGCTTCTGAACGTGTCTGCGAAGGCGGCGACGTCGGGGAAGAAGGCAAAGAACAAGAAGCAGCACCAGATCAAGCCCCGCCACATCTGCGTTGCCGTGCGTGAGGACAAGGACCTTGGCGACCTTCTGTCGAACGTGACGATTGCGGGTGGAGGTGTGGGTGGAGGAGTGCACGAGGCTCTGAAGGCGACTGACAGGAAGTACAAGAAGAAGTCCTCTGGCAGCGTGACGAAGAAGACGAAGAAGTCGAAGGGGAAGAAGGGCAAGAAGTCGAAGGGTTCCCCCAAGAAGTCGTCCCCGAAGAAGTAAGCACGCTCTGTGCAGCTGTCTTCTGAGCTCTTTGTGTTCACCTATTGTTTGTTGTACCTTTTTGTCTTTTTATCTTTCTTTTTCAACCCTCGCACCCATATGAGGGTGCTGAGGGGGTGTGAATGCGCACCACATATAACAAAACAAAAGCAATCGTAGTTTCTTCTTCTAAAATCAACCCACTTTCTTCAAAACCCCACAACCCACAACAACAAGGACTTATCAGCCCCGTGTGTTCAACAAGTAAACTCACGGGATACTCCCAAGAACCAAGATACTGCAACAACCCACCCACCCCACTCATCATGCGTCCCTCCGGACACATCCACACGCACATGATGAGATTCGTCTTTATGGACCATGCACCACGCTGAGTGGGACGCGTTTTTTTGCGTTCTCTTGATTGATCACAACACACTTCACTCTACCAACGCTGAGTCTTTTCTTCTGTTATTTCCCACAACCCACAACAACAAGGACTTATCAGCCCCGTGTGTTCAACAAGTAAACTCACGGGATACTCCCAAGAACCAAGATACCACAACCCTCATTCTGCTGTGCCACAACTGCGAGCATATCTATGCTTTCTCACCCGCAATGCAACGTGCCGCTAAATACATGCCAATGTATCACACACCCACCACCACACACCACACACCCTGCAGATTACCAAGACAACAGCCACACAACACTTGAAGATGCCACGCACACCTGCCAGGTCTGTGAAGAAGTCGCAGTCGTCGACCGGAAAGGACGGTGAGCAGAAGAAGAGGAAGCCAGTGACGAAGCTGGACTACAGGCCCGCTGCGAAGAAGGACAAGAAGGGGAAGGTGGTGAAGAAGTCTGGCCGCTGGCTGCCCGGAACTGTTGCGATGCGTGAGATCAAGGCACTGCAGAAGGGGACACAGCTGCTGATCCAGAAGGCGCCCTTCCAGCGTCTTGTGCGTGACGTGATGGACAAGCACAAGCAGGACATGCGTTTCCGTGCGTCTGCACTCGAGGCGATGCAGGAGGCAAGCGAGCAGTACCTGATCAGCGTGTTTGAGGGTGCCGTGATCCTGCAGCTCCACAGGAAGAAGAAGACCCTCATCCAGAAGGACCTGAGCTACACCATCCGCATCCGTGGGGACAACCTGTGAACGTGAGCTGGCATGGGCACGAGCTGTTTCACTTGTTTTGAGTTTTTTATGTGTGATGTTTTTCTTCGACAGTTTCACACACTGTGAAGGGTGGACCTTACCGCCGACATGAATAAAATGAAGCAGCTTAGTTTTCTCTCATGTTTCCTGAATCACCCCCTCACCCCATCCCATCCCATCCCATCCCACCACACCACACAACAGGTTGACACTAGTCAAGAGCACCCGAAGAAACAAACACACCCTAGTAGAAGACAAGATGGTGCGTGTGGCAGCTCTTGCGAGCATGGCTGCAGCGATGTGCTGCAGCTTTGCGGAGGCGCAGTTTACGTTTCCTTCGAACACATGCCCGGCTGCGCAGACTCAGCTGTCCGGTGCGAGTGGCACGATCACGTACCCGGCGGGCTCGGGGAACTACCTGGACAACCAGACGCCGTGCTGGTACGTGCAGTGCGACGGGACGCTGACCTTCACGTGGAGTACGTTCCGCACAGAGAGCAGCTACGACTTCGTGTCGATGTGGCCTGTCGCCAGCGACAGCTCTGTGGACACATCGGCCACCGCAGTCTTCAGGCAGTCGGGGGTGAAGACGCTTGACCCGACTGTGTTCAACGGCGGTGGTGGGGCGTTGATGCAGTTCAAGTCTGACGGGTCTGTGCAGGAGCAGGGGTTCTCTGTGGGGTACCAGTGCGTGTCGACGCCACCGCCACCAACACCACCCACACCGCCCACACCACCGACGTGCACGGATGTGATGATCGGGTCCCCCGGGAACGAGAGGGCCTGGTACGACGCAGACGGGAGCACCTACACGTGTGCGTGGTACGGGGCTGTGTCGACACGGTGCTCGCAGTACGGCAACAGCTACGAAGCAGACGGCTACACCGCATCCGGTGCGTGCTGCGTGTGTGGTGGGGGGACAGACACGTCGACGCCACCAACTCCACCAACCCCACCTGCAACATGCACGTCGCGTGTGCGCAAGGAGTGGAGACAGCTGTCGACGGCAGAGAAGGCACTCTTCATGAAGGCTGTGCAGCTGCTGAAGACGACGACCGGAGGGTCCGCCACACAGTCGGCAAAGGGCGGCTACGACAAGTACCCGACGATCCACGGGAAGGACTCGTCGTACCTGCAGGCACACGGGACAGGGATGTTCCTCCCGTGGCACAGAGTCTTCATCCAGAAGTTTGAGGACGACCTGCGTGCGCTTGGTGCAGAGTTTGCGTGTGTGACGCTCCCGTACTGGGATTGGTCGATTGAGCAGGCGGCTGGGGCAGCGTGGGACCCGGCCCTGTGGAACGGAAACACAGACCCTGCAAGCGGCGAGTTCATCGGGTTCGGGTCGGTGTACAACGGACGGACGAAGGCAGACAAGTGCAACGGCCCCGTGGACGGGACGGGAGGGCACCCGAGCGACGGGTGCTGTGTGTCGGACGGTCCGTTCCGCAAGGGTGCGTGGGTGCACTCGCACGAGACAAGCGGCTCCCTCCCGGTTGGTGACAAGGGGGACTGGCCGCTGGACAACAAATGTCTGTTCCGCTACTTTGCGAACGACAACCTGGTACGCAGCACCGCAGCCCAGGCAGCCGACTTCCTCCCGCAGGCGACCTACGGGTACGACACAAACACGAACCCTGGGTTCAGAAACGTCCTTGAGGACAAGGAGCACTCGGAGATCCACTCGCGCATTGGCGGCTACATGATCACGAACTGGAGCCCCGAGGACCCGATCTTCTTCCTGCACCACGCGAACATCGACCGTCTGTGGGCGATGTGGCAGGTGTGCCAGGGCCACGACAGCACAGCCGGGAACACGCAGTACAACGCAGGCCCGCCCGTGGCAGGCACCAGCACAGGGCTGAACGACGAGATGAGCTACCACAACTTCTACGACCGCACAGGTGGCGCAACGACGGACCCGCAGCCTGCACAGTGGAGCGGCTTCACACCTGCCAAGGTGTGGGACCTCCACCACGCAGACCTGTACGCACACTCCGGTCCCACCGGCCCGAAGGTGCAGTACGAGATCAACGACTTCAACGGAGGAGCTGCCTGGACCTCCGCGTGCCCCAACGTTGACGCTACCGGCCAGGCAAACTGGTTTGTGGCTAGGCCACCCACAGTCTCCTCCCTTCTGGGCGGGAAGTAGTGCAGTAGTGAGAGCATACGATGCTGAGAAGGGCAGCGGCCTTTCTTTAGCTTTATTGTTATTATTATTGTGGTGCCGACGTCGGTATGGGGCGTTGTGCACCTTCAGCTTTGCTACTTTATAGTTTTCACTCACTCACACCCCACCCTTTGAGCTCGACTGAGCCGCGTTTAGTACGTTTCAACTGCTCTTTCATTAGTTGATACAGTACACCACGCTTTCCCTCCGTCGTGATCATAGGTGGAAAGTGTGTCAAAGTGGGTGTTTATGAAATCCACTCTCTTTTCCCTCTCTTCCTTTTTCCATCAAAGGATGTGTGTTCTGCCCCGTTTCTGTGTGTTGTGTGCTGTGTGTAGGTGTTGCAGACGCAACAACGCGTGTCCTGTCTGCCAGACTACGGTAGACAAGGCATAGTGACAGAGAGCTGTCTGCAACAATCAATTTCTGAAGCCGCCACGCAGCAATGTAACATTTAACACCACGCACAGGACGGGATCGGAACAAACATCTGTTCTAATTATTAGTATTTTTTCTCTATTTTTGCTTATTATCAGATGTATTCATCTTTTTCGACTTTTCTCTCTTTTTTTTTCATTTGATTATGTGTTCTCGATGTTGTCAGATATGTCGTTTGCCCATGGCCCGGCCATATTTGTCTCGCGTGGAAAATGCAAAATCAAACCCCAAGAAATGCAAACAGATTGCCCACAATTGACACATACTGTGTCATTTCGGAGAGGCTAAGAGTTTTTATTCTGCAAAACCCCATTTTTCTCTTTTTTGACAAGATGACTGCGCCTTTTTGAGGCCAAATTATCTTTTTCAACATTTTCTATTATTTGTTGCGTCCACGTTACGGTGATGGGTGTGAGGTGTTCACTTTACCTTCTATTCTGCGCTCCATGTGTGTAAACTGAAAAAAAAATTAAAAACAACGTCAGATACTTCCTGGAGTGAGAGAAGGACAAGCGCTATCAGCACACCACGTTCATTGTGACAAGGTGGGTCTTTCATTTTATCGGTTATTATTATTCTTACTTTTTTGCTCCCCCCCTATTTTTTTTTTTTTTGCTCTTTTGCTTTCATGTACCGTGGGGTGCACACGTTCTTCTTTTCTTTGTGTTCTACAGACGCAAAAAGAAGGAAGCAAACGGTTGCAGGCCCACGTCAATGCAAAAAAAAATAAATCAACACATTTTATGCATTTGTGATACACCACAGCATTGCATTGCAAAGCAAAGACACTGTTCTCCACAGATGCTGTCCCGTACAAGGACGGCAAAACAGAGAGGATGGAGGAAAAAGAGAAAGCAAAAAAAAAAAAAAAAAAAAAAAAAGAATAGTTTTTGAACTTTGTCGTTCTACAACCCTGTTGTTACAACACGTATTGTAAACCTTTTCCCCACATAACCTCATTCCCACACAGCTTCTTCCACACACCACAAAACACACTCACAATGCCGAGGTTCGAGTCGATCACGATTGCCAAGCCTGACGCGAAGCGCTCTGCCAAGATCAAGGAGGCAGCGAAGGCGAGGAAGGACGCTGTGAGAATTGCAGTGAAGAAGGTGAAGGACGCTGAGAAGCAGAAGCGTGCGGACGCGAGGGCCAAGAAGGCGGCGAAGAAGGAGGAGAAGGCGAAGAAGGCAAAGAAGGCCAAGAAGACCACCACGAAGAAGAAGGGAACCTCCACGAAGAAGAAGGCCAAGACCACGAAGAAGTAAGCGCACGGTAACCAGAACGTGGTTTGGAGTGATATTGCAGTGCGTGATGTGCACTGTTGTAATTTTTGTATCTTTCATTTTTTTTTTTTTTTGTAACATTTTCCTCTGTGTCTTGCGTGCAGGCCACGAAGAGGGGTGGAGATTCCCACCACAAACAAACCCCGAAGAACAAAAATCTTCATGAAAACAAAAGAAGGATTATATTTTGTGTAACCAAATATCAGCCTTTTTGTTTTCGGCTAGCCAACTCTGCAACCGATTCAGAAATCATGAGAGATGATTTCTGCAACCGACTCACAAATCATGTGATATGATTACAATGTTATGCAAAACGTGACCATGACATTTAAAAATTTCTCCTACGGTTTGCCTAGGTGGTAGAGACTAGTCAACCCCCCCTCCCCTCTTCCTCAAGGAAAGAAAGAAAGCCTCCCCCCTCCCATTTCGCGGTTGGGCGTCTCCCACCCCATCCTCTTCGCTTTGTTCCTCCGGTGTCTGCTGCGCGTGTTCTGGTTTGAGTTATCTGTGTGATTGGGGTTCTATTGCCGAGTCATGGCACGTGTGCTGCCTGATGGGTGTCTTCCTTATCAGACGGTTCCTAACAGTTTTTCTGACCGCAGGTGCGGTTCACGAGTGCCTTGACATGGGTGCTACGACTTCTTCTGGCTGTGACGGGTTTTTGTGTGTTGTGTGTTTCTTTGCTGTGGTGGTGCCTACACACGTGTGGCTTGTGTTTATCTTGTTAACCTCTGCAGACTGATTCTATGTGCCCTGTGTTGTGTGTCTCCAGTCTCCTCCTCTTCTATGTCGTCTTGCTTGCCTCATCTTCTCCGTAATTGTTGTGTCTGAGGTGTCTGTGGTATGTATCTCTCATCTGGTAAATAGATATGGGTACTCGAGCTCCTTCCTTTCATGAGTGCTTCATCGAGTACCTACTGTTCCCTGCCGGTGGGCTCTTCCTTGCGCGTCTGTCTGCCTGCTTAGTTCTCGAGTACCTACTCTTAGTTACGTGGTGTGTATCGGGTAGCGTTGGTATAAATAATTCCCGCCGCCTATCCATAGGTGTAGCGTTGGTATAAATAAGTCCCGCCGCCTATCCATAGGTGTAGCGTTGGTATAAATAATTCCCGCCGCCTATCCATAGGTGTAGCGTTGGTATAAATAAGTCCCGCCGCCTATCCATAGGTGTAGCGTTGGTATAAATAAGTCCCGCCGCCTATCCATAGGTGTAGCGTTGGTATAAATAAGTCCCGCCGCCTATCCATAGGTGTAGCGTTGGTATAAATAATTCCCGCCGCCTATCCATAGGTGTAGCGTTGGTATAAATAAGTCCCGCCGCCTATCCATAGGTGTAGCGTTGGTATAAATAAGTCCCGCCGCCTATCCATAGGTGTAACGTTGAAGATCTGTGTGTTTCTCGGGGGCCGGTCCTTGACCATGCGCCGATGCGTTCTGTACTCTGTCCGTGTGGTCGGTCCTGCCCGTGGTACCTCTATCCTCTGTGTGTGTCGTATACCCTTTCCTACCGTGGTGATCAGGTCTGCCTGTCCCCCTTGCGGTTCTTGGTCGTCTGGGTGTGTGGTCATGAGTATGTCTTCTACCTTCAGTCCTCTTCTTCCCTTGCCTGTCTTGTTCGCCGAGTTCTTTCCTGTCTCTGTTGCATCTGTCGGGTCTGAGGTGTCTATGTGGTGTGCGATACCTTGGCTGGAACAGCGCATCTTCGTACCCACGCACGTGGAGGATCCTGCTGCGCTACCACCCGCGACCCGGCTACGGAATACGACGTCTGCCCCTGCTGTACCCAACACGCATGCGTCTGCTGCCCCGAGTGCGCCTTCCCCAAGTACGGCTCCATCTGTGCTGTGCACCCGTGCGACGAGCACCAGTGCGATGCTGTAGGTGCTGTAGTGCCGCTGGGATCTTTCTGCGTCAGCCAAGAGTGATGTATGGAGGCATCGACCGGTACGAGGCCAGGCACCTTACGCAGTGGATGTACGGACACGACGCTCAGTTGAGGCTACGTGCCGGTGGTGTGTCTGTGTTCGGGATTATGGCCGCTTGGACTTCCGCAGTTTCCGGGTTGACGAGGCTGTGGTCGCTTGTGAGTGAGCCGGTGAGGGCACTGCATGAACCTGATGCTGGGCAGGATCCTTCTGTGCCGTGCATCTTCTACGGGCCGTACTTGTCTGCGAAGCAGGTGGTGGTTTCAACGACGCCTCTCAGTGTGGCGATGGCAGTGATAGCCGACTATGCGTACGATGTTCCCTGTGTGTGGCTCGACGCATACCGCTACGTGAGTTCGTGTGTAATAGGATCTGCTTGATTTGTGATGGTGTCTTCAATCTATTCCTCTTCCCACTATGCCTCGTCTTGTTCGCCTCGTTCTCTCCGGTACCCCTTTGCGTCTGTCGGGTCTGAGGAGTCTAAGTGTTGTGTGATCTCTTGTGTCGTAGGTGGCTAGGCGTGTGAGGCTTGCGTCCATCTTATGATCTTTAATGACACACTGCCGCTAGTTCTTTGCATTTCACGTTTCATTGATCTGAGCCACGCAGTGTTTTCCGAATGGTTTGTGAGTCGTGTAGTATCTTCGGATTCTTCCTCTCAGTTCGTCCGACTGACTGTTGGTGTGTGACCCTGTCCGAACCAAGAGAGTCTTGGTTATTTGAGTATTTAACTTCCACATAGTTGTTTTTCCATCTGTGCGAGTAGAACCCTCGCCGAGCCAAGAGTGTCTGGGTGGCTTGAGATTCAGAAGAATTTCTCTCTATTCGCCGAGCTGCCTGTGTGTGCTATGAACTCTGTCCAAGTCTGAGTTCTCTGGGTTCTTGTGACAGGATGCTCCTCCTTCTTGGGGGCTGTCTACCTGGTGTTGGGTGTCTATGATATGTTGCTGTTCCTGCCCCTGCCAGTTCGCCTTTCCGGTGTGTCTTGCGACGCTTCGGCGTGGCTCAGTGCCGCGCCTGGACGCCAGAGCGATCCTGCTTGTGTATGGTGGCAGCACGGACATTGCGGCGATGTGGTAGGAGCCTCCGTGTTTTTGCCGCTTAGTTGAGGCTCCGTGCCGATGTCGTGTCTGTGTGTGGGATTGCGAGGCGCCGCTTAGTCTTCCGTACTTTCCGGTCTGACAACGGCAATGAGGTTGTGGTCGCTTGTGGGCGGGCCGGTGAAGGCACTTCATGAACCTGACGCTGGGCAAGGTTCCTTCTATGCCGATCGCCTTCTGCGTGACGAACAAGAAGTCTGCTAGCAGAGGATTCGTGGTTCAACGATGCTTCTCAGTGTGCGCGACGGCGGTGGTAGCCTCCTGTGAGTGTGTGTTTTTATGCGTATGGCACGATACAGACCTGCTGCGTGAGTCCGTGTGCGACACGCTGGATACCTATGTTACGGACGCCGCGGACCCTTGCCGTGCGGATTTCTCCCTCGTATACCGCTGCTTCTTCTGACTCCCTGACATCATTGCTCCGTCGTTCTCGTCCTTCCGATGAACTCCTCACCTGCGTTGGGATATGAAAGCCAGAGATCTGCGTTGGGGATTTCATTATCTCTGAAGCTTTCTGGATTTCTCAAATTATCGTAGCGGTTCAGATCTCGAAATTTCATCTGAAAGAATTTCAGTGACGAGATCAAAACACGCACGATTTTTCCCATCGCAGTTGAGCGATTCGGTAAGCTCAATCAAGCAAACAAAAGGTTAAAGAGGTAGGCGTTACGAAAACAAAAGAAGGATTATATTTTGTGTAACCAAATATCAGCCTTTTTGTTTTCGGCTAGCCAACTCTGCAACCGATTCAGAAATCATGAGAGATGATTTCTGCAACCGACTCACAAATCATGTGATATGATTACAATGTTATGCAAAACGTGACCATGACATTTAAAAATTTCTCCCGCCCACCCACACCTGAGTAACTCTCTACGGTATCATGGTTCACGTTTCTCTTCGCTGCACTCTCGTGGTGCAGATACGCCTGCGTTGCCTTCGTTGACGGGCACATCCTTCCCGGGTAATTTCGTGGTGTCTGCCCTCTCCTTATCTGCCATCACGGTACCGCACATTCCCTCCCGCACTTCGGAGTGGTCTTCGCGTGGATCCTCCCATTCCTCGGCTGACCTAGCTAGTGAACGCGCGTGATATACTTTGTCGACTACGCTTGCTTCCATGGAGAAGTCTTCCTCTTCACCTGGCCTACACTGACTAGCTGACCTGCTGGATGGGCGCCAGACTGTCTGGATGGAGACCTCCGTTTGGCCCCGTAGAGGTAGTTCACACTGGGCGTATTCATGGTGACGATGTACACCGCGTTGTCCATCCTCGTTTACGGCTGGTCGTCATCGCGAGGAGCTGAAGGTGCACACCGCAGTTTTCGCTACGATTGGCTGCCCTGCGGGTGTCTTCAGCGCGGAGCGTCTCAAAGAGAAGCGGATCCGTGTGCACGATTCTACATGTCGCTGAAGGTGTAGGACGCTGCTGCTGCTGTAGAGATGGCGCGTTCATCTAGGGTGCATGGATAAGAGACCGGCACTTTTTCCGCCGTAGCTTGGGAATGTGTGGCGGTCGGTTGTAGGGATTTGTGCTGTACATCGCTGCCACCACTGAGCGGGCCGTCCTTATCACGATCTACCAGGAAGTGCGCTGCATCGAGGCTATGTGTACTAGCTGCTTACTGACGGTAGGCTTGCGCTCCTCCCCGAGATGCGTCACTTCAAGTTTGCGGATCGACCACATCTACGACGTGCAAGGGCAATGTATCGCCAGAGGGTTTAGATAGGCATTGTCTGCGATCTTGGATAAACGGTATGGCGAAGAGGCGCAGGGTTGTGGCTGCTTCTTTGGAAAGAGGCTCACCAATACGTGAAAGGACTACGGTGAGCTGTCGCATGCGTCGTATTTACTTGCCTTTGGACAGGTCTCATAGAAAACGAACAACTCTCTGTCTATATCACGTCTTGAGAGGTTCGCAGACGCTGGCATGTACGAACCCTTGAACAGGATTGCGGCCCTGGCTGAGTTTGCCATGACCACAGTAGTTCCTTGAAGTGCCGCAAGTTTATATTGGTCACGTGGCTATCGAAATCCATCTCTTCACGGCTCCAGGTTCGCTATGTACTGTCGGACGTCTTCCTGCTCCGGAGCAGTGAAGAGTCCTCTGCAGGACATTCTCACGGAGGTCCCCCCCCCAACTGCGCTCATACGGATTAGGGCCGGCGGGACACGCTGTTCGATGTGTCAAGGTTCTCTAGATTCAAACATTTCATGGATAACCAGCTTCATTACCTTATATGATTATGTTTTCGCGCCCACCCTGGGGATTTCATTATCTCTGAAGCTTTCTGGATTTCTCAAATTATCGTAGCGGTTCAGATCTCGAAATTTCATCTGAAAGAATTTCAGTGACGAGATCAAAACACGCACGATTTTTCCCATCGCAGTTGAGCGATTCGGTAAGCTCAATCAAGCAAACAAAAGGTTAAAGAGGTAGGCGTTACGAAAACAAAAGCAAGTGTGACTTTCCTTTTCTTGTTCTGCTTGAATCAATTCCCAACTTCCCACACCCTCTTATCCCCACCAGATAATATCTAAACCAAGACAAACAACACACAAAACAAAATGGGTCCGTCGAAGTCTGCGAAAGGAAAGTCGGTTGCCTCCGGAAAGGCTGACAAGAAGACAACCGGAAGCCAGAAGCGCAAGGGCGCAAAGTCGAACAAGGGTCGTGGTATCACGAAGGGAAGCATCCGCCGTCTGGCCCGCCGTGGAGGGTGCAAGCGTCTTGCGAGCAGCGTGTACGACGAGGCAAGGGAGATCCTGAGGAACTTCGTTGAGCAGGTGATGAAGGACACCCACGCACTGATGGAGGTGCGTGAGAACGCCCCTGCGAAGACGGTGCGTGTGGAGCACATCCTGTACGCCCTGAAGAAGCGTGGCCGCACTCTGTACGTCTCCAAGTAAGCTGTGACGTGACAGCAAACGTGAGCTTTGTCTTTTTACTCTTTTCTATTGTTCCAAGCTGTGCTGTTGCAGGACTGCATGCATTTGCTTTCATGCGACAGCACAGTGGCGTAATTGACGCCACCTTTTTTCTAAAAAAGCACAAAACTCGATACGAAACCTGCTCCCTCCCCTCTTTATGGTAAGAACGTAGCACACACAACTGAACACACCACCACCACCAGATACTTTTCGTAAAACACACCTCAAAAACCCAACAAAATGGCACCATCGTCGCCGAAGAAGTCCACTGGAGCAAAGAGAGGCCCGAAGCGTGACAAGAACGGGAAGAGGATCAGGAAGCCGAACTACAAGAGCTACTCGACCTACGTGCACAAGCTGATGACGAAGGCCTTCGGGGTGAAGGCGTCGACGAAGGCGGGAAAGAAGAGCTCTGTTGCGATCACGTCGCGTGGGATGGGGATTGTGAACTCGTTCGTGGTGGACCTGTTTGAGCGCATTGCAGAGGAGGCGGGCCGTGCAAACCACTTTGCGGGACAGAAGACGCTGCGCAGCGGTGCCATTGTGGCGGGTGTGAAGATGCACTTCCCCGACGAGATGGCGTCGCACGCCCTGTCTGCAGGAGTTTCTTCCGTGGCCAAGTACGCAAAGGCCCTGAAGGCGAAGGCCAAGAAGGGCAAGGGATCCCCGGCCAAGAAGGGTTCCCCGAGGAAGTGAAGCAACTAAATGTGACCTTCACATGATAACGACCTGATGGATTGTGATGTGTTGTTTTGTGGGTTTGACACACGACCCCCCTGTTTCATACACGGGGGCGTGGGTGGTACTGCCGCCGTCTTTTTGTAAAGCAAAATAAGCAAACAGAAAAAGCGAACTTACTTTTGGTTCTTCACCCTCCCTCAACCTCCCGCATGTCACCCCCACACACTTTCCTGCTTCCAGATATTACATTACCACCAACACCCAAAAGACAAACAATGGTCGGCGCAAAGAAGGGAGTGAAGAGGGGACCGTCTGTGTCTCTGTCTGAGATGTCTGGTCTGACCTTCCCTGTGGGACGTGTGGGCAGTGCGCTGAAGAAGGGAAGGTACGCAAAGCGTGTGAGCCCCACTGCGGCAGTGTTCCTGACGTCTGTGCTGCAGTACTGCACAGGCGAGCTTCTGAACGTGTCTGCGAAGGCGGCGACGTCGGGGAAGAAGGCAAAGAACAAGAAGCAGCACCAGATCAAGCCCCGCCACATCTGTGTTGCCGTGCGTGAGGACAAGGACCTTGGCGACCTTCTGTCGAACGTGACGATTGCTGGCGGAGGTGTGGGAGGAGGAGTGCACGAGGCGCTGAAGGCAACTGACAAGAAGTACAAGAAGAAGTCCTCTGGCAGTGTGACGAAGAAGACGAAGAAGTCGAAGGGGAAGAAGGGCAAGAAGTCGAAGGGCTCCCCCAAGAAGTCGTCCCCGAAGAAGTAAGCACGCTCTGTGCAGCTGTCTTCTGAGCTCTTTGTGTTCACCTATTGTTTGTTGTACCTTTTTATCTTTCTTTTTCAACCCTCGCACCCATATGAGGGTGCTGAGGGGGTGTGAATGCGCACCACATATGACAAAACAAAGGAGCAATCGTATTTTCTTCTTCTAAAATCAACCCACTTTCTTCAAAACCCCACAACCCACACAACACGGACTTATCAGCCCCGTTCAACAAGTAAACTCACGGGATACTCCCAAGAGCCAAGATACTGCAACAACCCACCCGCCCCACTCATCATGCGTCCCTCCGGACACATCCACACGCACATGATGAGATTCGTCTTTATGGACCATGCACCACGCTGAGTGGGGCGCGTTTTTTTGCGTTCTCTTGATTGATCACAACACACTTCACTCTACCAACGCTGAGTCTTTTCTTCTGTTATTTCCCACAACCCACAACAACAAGGACTTATCAGCCCCGTGTGTTCAACAAGTAAACTCACGGGATACTCCCAAGAGCCAAGATACCACAACCCCTCATTCTGCTGTGCCACAACTGCGAGCATATCCCATGCCTTAGACACACAGGCCCTCATCCAGTGGGCTTGTGTGTCACAGGGAGTGCGAGATCGACTCAGCCACAACAACACAACACAAAACGACATCCACAAGAGGGTGCGTCAGGCATGGACGCAGCCTTGTTACTGCTGTGACTCCTGTTCAAACGTTCCAAGAGACTGCACTGCACTGCCACATGCTTTGCACATGATGACCAAAGTGATATCCCTACGGAGGGCGACGCTACCTGGTGGCCACTGTTGCCCTGGGGTCATGTCATCTCCCTGTCTTTGAGGAAAAACGCTCGTCTGACTGCAAAACAACAACCCCAAACACAACACGCTTACGAGCAGCTCATTAACACCTGTCCATTGCTGCCTGTGCTAGGAAAGGAGTTGGAGGGTTTGCGAGATGCCACCTTTTTGTTCCAACAACCTCTCCCCTGCGGATGATGACAACACAACAACATGACACGCCAGTCTTGCTTCTGACATTTTCCATGACCAGATAACAATTTTCCAATTTTCAAACACCCCTGACACACAAGAAGGCTGCCTTTCCTCGCTGTTCTGCTGAAGGGGGTTTAACGGTCGCGTCTTTGCCGGTCATGGCATCAACGCACACCCAAACCACTCGAGATACTGTTCCCCTCTTTTCCTGCCGGACACATCCACACGCACATGATGAGATTCGTCTTTATGGACCATGCACCACACTGAGTGGGGCGCGTTTTTTTTTTTTTTTGCGTTCTCTTGATTGATCACAACACACTTCACTCTACCAACGCTGAGTCTTTTCTTGTATTACTTTCCATTTTTCACCCCAGAACCCACACAACAAGGACTTATCAGTCCCGTGTGTTTCAACATAGTCCCCCCTCCACAGCAGAGATTATACCGGGTCCCCGGTCCACGTCAAGGTCCAGTCCGGCTGAGAATAACCGGGTCCCCCGTCCCGGGTCCCTGAATCTTATTCTCTGCTGTGCCCCTCATGGGACACTCCCAAGAGCCAAGATACCACAACCCACCCCTCCGTCAACACCAAACCTCTACCTCCCACCAGAGGTGCTATTCCACTATACACCATTGGCAAGATGTTGAGGCTTGCTGCAGGTTTCCTGCTGTTCGTCTCAGTGACGTGCCAGCGGCCTGAGTTCCAGGTTCCTGGGAGCTGTGGGCAGGTGTGGTCCGCTTCGACGTACAATGGTCACTGGCCTGACCAGGACAGCTTGGACATGGCGAGGTGGGATTCGTCTTGGAACAACGTCTGTGGTGGCGAGGCTGTGCGTGCTGCTGCCTCAGGGACTGTGATCTTTGCGCAGAAGATGGCGTCGTCTGCGTCGTGCAAGGACCCCGAGAACAGGATCTACATCGACCACGGGAACAACTGGGTGTCGCACTACATCCACCTGCAGAGCCCGGTCAACTCCGCACTGCTCAACCGCCAGGTCGCCCAGGGGCAAATCATCGGCTACACAGGCAAGACCGGGTGCACTGTAGACCACATCCACTTCACGCAGCTCCTCAATGGGAACGCCGTTCGCTCTGAATTCGGAGGCGCACTTGTTGACACCCGCCAGGCCGATATGAGCACCTGGGGGCACTGGGGCGGCAGCAACCAGGAAATGATCAGAAGCATCAACTGCGCGGGCGAGAAGTTCATGGTGTGGTCCGACGGCGGTGCGACGTACAACCTGATCTACAACCCTGGCAGCGGCAATGTCAAGATGTTCCGCATGCACGCAGACGGCAAGGGCATCACCATCACGTGGACCGGCAAGTGGTCCCTGCAGTACACCCACATGGAGGCGTACCGCATCAACGGCGTCAACTACGCGATTCTCTACAAAGCACCAAACGGACACGTTCAATTCATCAGAATGAACGCGAACGGTGCGGGCTACACCAACACACGGTCGGGCACATGGGGGGTGGGGTGGACCAACATCGTTCCCTTCAATGTCGGCAACAGGGCGTACCTGCTGGTCTACAACACTGTGCGTGGGTGGGCGAACTTCGAGCGTGTCAACCCCGGCAACGACGCGACGACCAACATCTACAAGAGCACGTGGTCGAAGCGCTACACCCAGCTTGTACCGTACGCATACGGGGGCGGCCAGTACATTCTGCTTTACACTGGGGGGAGCGGCCATGTTCGTGTCTACCAGATGAACATTTGGTACTCATCGCTGTCTTTGACGTACAAATCGTTTGCCGCGTGGGACGGCGACTATACCCACATGGTGGCGTTCCAGACGTTGTTCGGGGAGAGTCTGTTGTGCATTTACAAGCAGGAGACTGGGGCGACCAAGTTCATGAAGTTCACCGCAAATGGCCAGGACCTTGTCCAGACCTACAGTGCCACATGGTCGCGCCCATGGACACACATCCAACCCTTCACGATCACCACAGGCCTCTTCTCGCAGGGCGGGCTCCTCCTCTACAGGGCGGGTACTGGGTACGCCTACAGCATGAGCATGAACTGGGGTGGCACAGGGTACACCTATCTGTGGAGCTCCTGGTGGCAGGCTGGGTGGAACTAGAGAGAGCAAGAAGGAGTGTTCCGTTGCGATTCATCATTTGCCCCCTCCCCATTTAATTTGTCCATATCAATGTTATTTTTGCTCGATTTTTTTTTAAATTTTTCCAAGCATTGGCAAAGAGGAAATCGAATCGACGGAAGGTGTATGAACGAAAAATGTTGTTTATTTTGTAGGTACACTGTTCACGAGAGTGCTGTTGTATTTCAAGTCAACTTTGTTTTTCTTTTTATTCAGTTGTCATTATCCTGAAGTCAGCTTCTGTTGTCCATTTGCCAACCCCTATTAGTAGTTCGAGGGACAATCGTCCAAAGGAGGCTATAAAGCATAACTCTGCATTTTCATGTTTTTCGCGCGAGGTTCAAGTTTCTTTGCATTTTTTTTTGTGAACAAATCAGACCCGGGAACTGGGACTCGTTTCATTAAAAAGTTTTGCACACTTCATTTTTTTTTGCGTTTTTTTTTTTTTTTCCTCCTCTCCCCAAACCCCCTTTCGTCTATTACTAGTTGAAAAGGGTTTTTCTCATTCCACTTTATTTCCCCCCCCTCCTTTCCCCCTTTCCCCCCTGCTTCACGGCGGTAACAATTCAAATATTGGAGTGCATAAAACCGTTACTATTTACCAAAGATGAATGTGCATGAGAGGCACATTCACCTTGCATTTTTTTTTTCTTTTTTGTTTCTCCTTTTTCTTATATTGTTGCAATGTCGCGCTATCTGTCATTACAAAAAAAAAAAATACATAATTAACGCCCTTCACACACACTCCCACCCTCATCTGATTTTTGCGGATGACAAAAAAAAGTTGGAATTCAACAAAGTACAATAATTTGTCCCAAATTTTGTTTCATATTTTTGGGATAGTCAAAATTTATGTACCAGCATTCACAAAAACCTCACCCCATCCGGTGGTAAACTGTGTGTGCAATACCAACGAAGTGATTCTCTCTTTTCTTCTTGCGCTTTCATCTGGATGGCTGGCATCGTTTGTGGGTCAGTCGGAGGTGCCTGCATTGATAACTTCACTTTCTTCTGTGAGGGGGTTATCCATAACCCCCACGCAGGAGAATCGGTGCCTTGCCAGTAAGGTGTTCAGGCAAGATTTTTTTCTTCTTGATGATATTCACTTCACCCAATCTTTTCTTCCCCCCCTTTTTTCTTGTCAACAAAATTACCACAAAAAACGCCATCTTATTTACACATCTTTTCCTCCCTCTCTTTACTTTCAAAAACAAAAAAATGAACATTCTCTTTGTTTTCACTTCAATAACCCCCCCTTCCCTCCCCCCTCCCCCCTCCCCCAAATCCCACCACCCCCAGAAAACCACTGAGCATCCTTCCCCTCTCCATTTTCTCCCCCCTCCTTTTTCATGGAGAAGGAGAATGACCCCCCTGCTGAGGTAGAGGAGACTCCTTGGGTGGAGGCTTGCAAGGTTGAGGCCCTTGCAGGAAACCGTGCTCTGGTGCAGGTCCCTCAGAAGACCGGACGTTATGTCGCGGTGATCCGACACAAAGGCACGCTGCACGCACTCGACGCAACGTGCTACCACATGGGCGGGCCTCTGTTGACAGCAGACATCGAGGAGGTAGGGGAGCATGGCTCGTGCATTGTGTGTCCTTGGCATCGGTATGAGATTTCTCTGGAAACCGGGCAGAAGGTTTACAAAGACATGACAGGGACACTCAAGACCAATGGAGAGATGAAACAACGGGTCCACGACGTCAAGATCGAAGGCAACGCTGTTATGGTAAAGTTAAACAAAGAAGGAAAATGCGCTTCCGATGGATATGCGTTTAAACGGCCTGCACCTTCGCAAGGGGGAGGAGGGTTGAGAAGTGGCCATATTTTAAGTGGTGGAAGCGGATACTCTGCGCCAAACACATTGAATCGGATGGTGGCGAACTCATACCATGGGGGAGATGGGTGCGCACCGTGGGGTGTTTCTGCTCCACCCCTTCCTCCCCCCTCCAACAACTCGCTGCCAAAACAGCAGAATTCGTTTTTAAAAACGTCGCCTATTCTTTCCAAGGAAGTGTTCATTTCCTACATTGTTGATAAAGTAGTAAAACTCAATCTCGACCATTATGTGATTGGGATGAGGGTGTTGGGCGCTCCGTATAGTTTGTCCGGTCTAGGGCGTCATGTGGAGTTGCAGTACGAAGGGGTAACACGGTTTTATACACCATATCAGCCAGATTCTTCAGATCGTTCTTATGTAGAGTTTTTTGTTAAGGTGTATGCGAATGGAGAGTTGACCCCTCTGTTAAGCGAGCTTTCTGCGCATTCTTCGAGGGTTTCCCTCAGGGGCCCCCACGCTGGTATGCCGCAGGATGTTTTTGCGCAGAAAGGTGGAATACATACAGTACACTTCCTTGCAGGGGGTACCGGAATTGCCCCGTTTCTGCAAATCGCATATCATCTTGCGGCAAGAGAAGGGAAGGTCCATTCCGTTCGGCGACTGAATCTGATCTGGTCGATTTCCTCCCCGGAAGCGCAGGCGTTGCGGACGCAGTTGAAATCGTTGCAAACGCTGCTCGCAGGGGTTGGGGTGGAGTTTACCTATGAATACATTGTGGCAACGGTAGCGACACCAGAGAAAGGGGGTGTGGGTCCATGGGAAGGCAAGGTAGGGCGGATAACAGAGGCTATGATTAAAGAGGAATGTCCGCCCAAGGTGGAAGGGGATGAAGGGGTACGGACAGAACTCCTGGTGTGTGGCCCGCCGGCATTTAACGAAGCGATGAAAGGGTTTGCAGAGAGCGTCGGTTATGCTGAGGAAGCGGTGAGGGAGTTTGCATAAAAAGATTTTTGTGTACACGGCGCTAGGTCGTGTGTCACAGTCGAGAGTAGTGTTGTTTTCTTTGATCAGATTTCATATCACTGTGTGATAAAATGTGTGACAACATCACACATTACTCATTCTCACCGTGTAGATGAATAAAGAGGGAGGGGTGATGGGGAGGTGGGGGGAAAACGGAAGAATAGCGAGACTCAATGGGGGGAACCCCTCTCCTCGAGACCAGGATCTGCAGGATGATTCACAAAAATGAAGAACGGTTTTTTTTTTATCGGATTCGTTGAGACATTATCCGTCTTTTCAAGATTATTGCTTTTACCCCCACACACCACACCACCCCCCTTCTAACTTCGCTAAACTCTCATAGACTATTTAAAGAAACCCCCTTTTTTTGTTCAAAATTTATCTTCCCCTTACCTCCTTCCCTCCTTTCCCCCCGCATTTTCCAAATTTTCTAAAAAAAACCAAAACACTTTCCGGGGAATAGACAATAGGCTTAGGGGGGTTTTTTTTTGCCTTCTTCTTCGCCCTTTATTTAATGAACAACGTTGGTGAGGAAAGCCTGGAGCATGCGTTGAGCGCATTTCGCGCTTATGACAAGAATGATGGAGGGTGGGTGTCTGGGGACGACTTTAAGAGAGTGGTTCTTGGAAGAGGAATGGAGAAGATTATTGGGAAAGACGTCGATGTCGAGGCAATGCTGGCTGACGCGGACCGTCTGAGTACTGGGAAGGTGTTGCTGACGGACTATATAATGCTGATCTCACGGCGTATCCTGACTCTGGCAGAGCCCGACCTGATCACAGCCTTCAAAGCGTTCGAAGCAAAAGGCGAGTCAAATGCAGTCCCTTCTGCGACCCTTCTCCATGTCCTCACGGCAACTGGCTCGCAGCTGGACCGAGCCAGCAAAGATCAAGTCGCCACTGCCTGTCAATTCCCCCTAACCGAGCCGATAAATGTCAAATACAAACACATTCTCCAAGTAGAGGCTGACAGACAAGAAACAACGCATCTAAAAGAAAAGGTGTTTTCGGAAAGTGATGCAGATGGTTAAATGGGGGTTTTTTTTTGGGTGTTTCTGGCGACTTTTTTTAGCCTTTCGTCTAGCCTTGAGAGTTGATAGAAATATCTGTTGTTCATTGATTTTTTTTTTTTGAAACTTTTTTTGAACTGCTCAGCTGCGTTGTGTTTGTCATCTTTACCCCTTTTTTCTCAGTAGAGTATTAGAAATAAATGCGAATACGGTACAATGTATTTTTCCCCCAATACCTTCATCTCCCAGGACCCCAACCGGGACCCTGCATCACGCAGACTCAATTAACCTCTCCAATGATCATTTCATCGCGGTTCTGGGGGGGGACGAACCGCGCTGCAGAGCCACTCCTCACCAAACAGGTTGAGGTGTGTGTGCGTTTTCACCACAACCTGTCTCCCATGGGTTTTATCGTGTGATGAGTGTTTAGGTTTCATTTTAAGTAGTCCGGGTATTCCTTTCGCACTGCCGACGTAAACTACCGTATATCCACATTTCATCTCCATTCCACCCCCTCCAATCGCCCCCTCAATAGATTCCCCTATAATAAAACCAAACCCCACATCCCACAGATATTCTTCTTCACACCTGTACTACCTCAAAGCAACACACTTTTCTACACAAAAACCTCCGAGGAAAGACAGACCCTTTTTTTTCATACACAAACCAACCACGTTCACTTCTTCTACTTCTTCTTCTTCGTCTACCGTACCTATGATGACCCAGCAGGACACGCACACCATGGTTGCGAGCAACTTCTTGAGGCAGGGGGAGGTTGACGGCACGTTGTACCCGATTGAGCAGCAGCCTGTGCAGCAGATGATGCAGCAGCAGCTCCCCATTCAGCAGCTCCAGCAGATGCCGGTGATGTCGCAGTTCGCGCAGCAGCCGGTCATGGCACCGCAGCAGTTGGTCCACCAGAGCCTTTGCAGTGTGAACGACCCTTACCTTACCGCACCTATTCGTCATGGAAGCTTTTCGGTTGCAGAGTCGTTTTCGTCGTGCGAAGGGATGCCCAGCGCACCCCCGACCCCGCCACCAACGAACCTCTTCAGCGGCGCGTCTACGCCCACCCCACAGCCTCTCAACGAGCCTGCCATGCTGTCCACCCGCAAGGCAGGAAGCTTCCGCCACGACCCCTACAACGCGAGCAGCACCGGGTCCTTCCACCACACCCCGCAGGCCACCCCGCAGCAGCAGCCGATCCAGCCCCCACCGACCTACCAGTACAACGACACCTTCGCAGACATCCCCACCCTGCCCAGCCAGGACTTCCCTACCAGAGCCAGCATGGAAAGCAACGCGAGCAGTCTGAGCAACAGCGGACACTCCGCCGCACCCCTCCCGAACCTCGTGGAGAGCGGCAATGTGTACGCCTCATCCGCATCGATCCAGCCCTGCCAGCCAAGACAACCGATGCAGCCAGAGCCCCTCTGCATCGACAGAATCAACAACAACACACCGCCCCCTACCTGCCCCTCCCCAGCATCAAGCCACGGAGGGTACAGCAACGTCAACTCTGCTCACGTCACCCCAAACTCCACCCCCAAAACCGCAGGGCTCTCCCCCAACGCAAAGTCCCGCCCCGGTCACGGAAACAACAACACCAAGAAGGATAAGAAGAACATCCTTGTTGAGTACAAACACGGCCGTAAAGGGGTTTGCACGCTTCCCAGCACCGCAATCAGCGCGCGTTGCGAGGCGGACCCGAACAGCTACATTGTGGTTGAGGGGGACAGAGGGATTGACATTTGCAGGATCATCAATTTGACGGTGAGGAAGAGCGCTGATGCACCGGGGCTGAAGCACCCTATGGTGATCCGTGAGGCGAAGGCGGAGGAGGTGGAGTACTGGTCCACACGTCTCGCGGAGAGGGAGGAGGCTGCGCTCAAGGTGGTGAACGATATGGTGACCCGCTCGAAGCTTCCCCTCGTTGTGACCCACGCTGCCTACCAGCTTGACAAGAAGAAGCTCACCTTCATCTACGAGTCCCCCCAGCACCAGCCCGACTTCCGTTGCCTCCTCTCCGAGTGCTACGCTGTCTGGAAGTGCCGTATTTGGTTTACCTGCCTCCCAAAGAAGGTTTCCAAGCCAAGCACCACTACTGCGTGAATCTCAGGAGACGGTAGATGGAAGAAGGAGGGTGTTTTTTAAAAACCGTTCCAAATTTTTTTAAGCGAAAAACGAAAAAAAAACAAACATCGGGAGGAAAGAAAAAAAAAGAAAATAAAACCTTACGCAAAAAAACCTGTGTGACAAAAAAAAAGAAACGGAAACGTTGTTTTTTTTTTCTTTTTTTTATTCTTGCTTTTCTCTGTTTACCACTTCTCGTATCCTGAAGATTTTTTTTTTTTTTTGATTTTTTTTTTTTTTCTGACCACCTCAGTGTTCTGCCATGTATTTTTTAATGGTCGTTCACCTTTTTTTATACCTGTTCGCCGGCTCCCCCCATCTTGCATATTTCCTATCTCCCTTCTCACCTCCCTTCTTTTACTTGATTATTTTTTATCTTTTTTCCAACAAAATCGTGTTGAGTGCAATATTCATCTAAAGTCTCCTTTCAAAAAAAAAAAAAAAAAAATATGGGATTACAAATTGTCCTTCGACTAAATTCAATATTTTTTTTTTCTCTTTCTCCCACCTGATTTTTTTGCTTGGAATTTTGATGGAGTTTTGGGGCACCAAACTTCACCAAAAATTTCAGGAAAAAAAATTTTCAGGTGATTGCTTCTGCCTAGTCTTTGTTTCTAGATAATACTTCTTGACGAGGTACTCTGGTTCTCGCGTTTTTTTATCTCCTTTTTCTTTGCACCACAAAAGAGCTGTTTTTGTTTCATAATGATTTTTTTTTTTTTCCAAACAATATACCTTCTATGCAGTATAGATAGTATATGAAACAAAAAAATGTAATAGCACCACATGAAATTTTTATTGACATTGAGAGTCTTTCCAAAAACATACTCATCTAAAAAAAAAATGAAAAAAAAAAATGAAATAAAAATAGTTCTTTAAAAAGCAGGAAATGCTGTTGTGTCTACCAAGAAGATACGGCAGTATCGAGTATCATAAAAAAAAAAGAGACAAAATCGAAAGAAGAAGGGTCTCCTGGACCCTCTTCCCGTCCCTTTTTTTATTTTTATTGTATTTTTTTTTGTTGGTTTTGTTCCATCCGTTTAACATCTTTTTTTTTTTTTTTTCACACCCCGGAATTTTAGTGTTGTTCCCACTGTTAGAATCTACACTTTGCTCCAATCTGTGTGGTTTTATTTTTTCCTATGTAAGTTGCCTGGAGCAGAGCAAAAAAAAAAAAAACGTGGTCGTGCGTGCAACTCGTTTTTTTTTATTTATTTGTTGTAAGTTTGGGTACATTTAGTGCACCCTATTATACCATCTATTCAGTAGAATAGTTAGTATATGAAACAATGTTTTGATACTTCCTCAACACGATCGCTGTTTTATTCATTTCTCCGCCCAAAAAAAATTCGAAAGTGAAGGTCCCTCCAATGGATTCTGTTTCCATTTTTTTTTTCTCTCCCCCCCCCCAAAAATGCACACTCCGCCAGACACAACCTGATAGTTCACTGCTTACCTGCAGAAGTGCTCGTTTAGACACAGTGACTTAAATTGGAGGGCCTTTACTTCGCGAATACAAAAAAAAAAGTGATGGGAATATGGGGTGAAGGGTATAAGGGGAGAAGGGAGGGAGTCAACTCCCCCCCTCTTACCTTCTGCCTTTTTTTGGGGTTCATTTTTGGTGCTGTTTTAAGTTATCAATTTTGACATCGCAAAAAAAAAAAAATCCTCCGTTCCTCTCAAAAAAAAAAAAAAGTTTGCCAAATTTGTTTCTTTCTTCTAGGAAGCTCTGTCTAACAGACAGTATTTTATGTCATTTTTTCCTCCCCCTTTTCCCCTCCTAATAGCCTTCCCCCCTCGTTTTTTTAAAAAACGGAAAGTTGTAAATTGAACACAGTCCTTCTTCGCGGAGGATTGGCAATGCAACAAAAAACCATGTGGGCGGCTGCAAAAATTTAAGAATGAACAGCCACGCTTATCGCTACACATTTTGCCATAACCATTTTTAAAAATTACTTTCCTTTTTTTTTCCATTCAAACTAGGACAACCTTTTATTAGATGTACTGTATACATCTTTCACGTTATTTTTTTTTATATCACAACTTTCGTGTCCTAATTTGAGTCCATTTTGTGTGTGTGTGTGTGTAACAATGTTCTGGTGTTCTGGTCATATTGAAAACCGTCTGCAGAAAAGTTTTTGTTACCTTAAAAACTTCAACTTCTTTTGTTTGTTTCCCCTTTTTTTAGTTGTGCATAAGTGGTGTTACCGATCTGCTGTCAAGGACATGTCAATATAGGGGGGGTGTATCATTTTCCCCTGTAAACCTTGTGTCAAGGACATGTCAAGGACCTGTCAATATGGGCCCTCTCGGGAACACCAATAAGAGACACATTCAGTTTATTTTTTTCTCTCTTGATGTGTTTGAGCCCCCCACAATCAAATTTGGGTGCAGTTTCATCTGTCAAAATTTATGGGAAAATTTTAAGGGAAAAAAAAAAAATGGACACAAAACAAAACAAAACAAAACCGGAGACGAGATGACTTGATTCCTTCATTCCAACTGAGTGGAGAGGTTTCATCGTCAACATTCTTTTTTTTTTTCTTCTGAAAAAAAAATGGGGTGCATTGTATATGACCAAGCATGTTTATGCCTATCTAAGCAACCCAGTTTTCAAATAGAAAAGAAAAAAAAAATCAGTGGGGGAAGGACACAAAGGAACAAAAAAAACAATTCACGCACGCGGACAAAAAAACACACAGTAACCAACCGAACACTTTGCTTGAACCTCTCCCCATTTTTCCCTCTCCTCCTCCATCGTTATTGAGGGTTGTAAAAAAGATATCCAACTGGTTATCAAAAAACAAAACAAAACAAAAAAAATCACAGTGTGCAGTGGTTCACGATTTTTTAATCGCGAGATTGGTCAAATTCTCGTACCGTCCCTTTTTAATAAATAAGAGAAACATCGCATTGCTTCCCTCCAAAGAATAAAGGGGTGGGCCATATTATATAATGGGTCCACTACTCCTTTAGCTGTTCTCCTCTGTTTGAGACGAAGGAAAAAAAAGGGGGGAAAATGCTGGATGATGATAGGGGAAAATTCTTGGCTAACTGTTCATGAAATAAGCAACACTCAAAAAAAGGGGTTGTAAAAAAAGTTGGAGGTTGGAGGGGGGGATCTCTGGGGCGGGGAAGAAAATGAAGGAAAAAAAAATCAGGGAAATTCTCTTTTTTTCTTCTTCTTCTTCTTTTCATATTTTATTCATTTTTACCCCTCTCTTCTGTGCTTGATCTTCCACATGGTATTCGAATTAATTTTATATTGTGGGGGATTATCAAAAACAAAACAAAACAAAAAAAATGCTAAAATCAGAACATCTTCTCTTTTAAAAGAAACTACGCGAATCGCACATTGTGTTGGGGCGCATGATTTCTTTATTTTATTTTTATTTTTATTTTTAAAAAAAACTGTGTCGAGTCACCGTCAAAAGATTCACATTTTTTTTTTATCTAAGCATTTGGCAAAAGAGGAAATAGAATCGACGGAAGGTGCGTGCCTGCAAAAAATGTTTTTCATTTTAGCTATCATACGGCAAAAAACACAACAACTTTGACAGAGCGATACAACGAAAAAAAAAGCTGCTTTTTCTTCTTCTTTTTGTTTTCGTTTTATTCACCTTGTCATATCCTAAAGTCAGATTCTAATTTCTCCATCTCCCAAAGCTGCCTTCTTCTCTCTTTTAGTGCGAAGCTTTTTTTTTGTTCTTTTTGTTATTTGCTGTGACAGTGCTAACTGCGCTGCTTATCGCAAATGGCTTTTTTTTTTGTGAAGGTCACTCGAACAAGCCGTTTTACCAAACACTTGTAAGGCAATGTTTTTGTGTTCATCATGAAAACAACCTCCTCCTCCTTTTTTTTCAAATATTTCAAAAAAAAAAAAAATATCGGTGTTTTCATCCGAGGCTGGTATCGTTATGTCAGTCGGAGGTGCCTGCATCAATAGCCATTTATTGTTTACCATTCTACATCATGCATACGTATTATAGAAGGATGTCTTTTTCTTTTATTTCGTGCGCCCCTGTAAAGGCCCGAAGTCATCCCTTCAAGAAAGTTTTATTATTTTTTTTTATGGGACCATTTTTGTTGATCCCTCACCATATACTATCAATTTATTGATTGCATATGATGAAAATACTTTTATGGTATAATCTGGCATCTGCCACACCCCCCCTCTTCAACCTCACTGCGGAAAAATAAATTTTTGCAGAGTGGTCAGGGATAATTTTTTGGGCCCATCTGGTCATTTTCATCCCCCTTTTTATTATATTAAAAGCAAAGAAAAATGTCAGTCGCGTTTTACTTAACGTAGCGAAGGCAGCCAAAAAAAAAAAAAACACACAACAAAATACCACCCCCCCCCCAATTTCCGAAAAAAAAGCCGACGAATTTTTTTTTAGAACAAATCTGATAAAAAGAAACTCCTTGTGTAATATTAGTACTGCACATTGCAGGATTTTGATAGGGTGGTTAAGCAGGAAGTGGCTTATCATATTCATCAGAACATATTTTTATTTTTTTTTTTGGGGATGTGGTTTTTTTTTAGTTTTTAGTTTGAAAGATGTTGTTGTGCCCCCCCTCCAGGGGTTACGGTGACTCTTCATCTATTTATATACTACTTTCTCCAAAAAAAATCGTTCTTTTATTCGTTCCTGTGACGCCTCCCCCGTTCATATCAATAGAACATCACAAAAAAACTCTATTCAAAACCCCCCCGTTGTTCATCATAAGGTTGACTAAGTAGCTTAGTCTGATTTTATATTATTTTGATTTTTTTTTTTTCTTTTTTGAACAAAAAAGTTTCTTGCCCCCACAATAAAAAGAAGTGTCTTTACACTATACAACCAAGTTTTCAACAAAATAACTCTTTTTTTTTTTTTTTCTCTCATTTTTTACGTAATCGCGTTTTTGTGACCGATAGCGTAAAGGGTGGGGGGGAAAAGTAAAAGAGTACGTTCTCAAACCCACCCCTTCCCTTTAATTTTTGCCTAAATCAAACTAACGACAAAAAGCAATAACAAAAAATGTGAAGGGGCAACTAAAGAAAAAAGTAATACTCTCAATAAAATGATGAAAAAAAAAAGTGGAGGTTGTACCTCACAGACAACCACACAATTTAAAAAAAAATCCCTTTTTTGAAGGTTTCCCCCATCATGACACCAACCCTTGTGGTGGTGTTATTTTTTATTTTTTTCTTTCTTTTGAACACTCATTTCATAATAAAAAAAAGTTTTCTTTCCCACCCAAAGGAGCAAAAAAGTCCCCATTCCATGTTTTCTTTTCTTCCCTCCTCCCCTGGGAAGTGTTACCAACGGTGATTTTTTTTTCTTTTTCTTCTGTCACCCACATGCCATTTTCATACATATTTCCCTTGAAGCCCCCCTTTTTTTTCCCCTCTTTTTTTCTCAAGGGTTTTATAACAAAGTTTTAAAAATATCATCACGTGTCCATCACAACCTTTACTCTCTCAGCAGAGCAGCCTAGTAGTAGCATGCCTAACAAACCCCCCAAAAAAAGAAGGGGGTGAGAGAGGCTTGTAATTTATTTAAACAAAAGCTTAATATGTACCTGATGTGGGTTTGAGGCCCATTGCAATGCATCTTGAGAAGTTTTCCCCTTTTGATTTTGGTTTTTTTTGATGTGTCTATGTGAGTAGCATCCAATCTTTCAAGTTTTCCCGATTTTGTTTTTTTTTTTTGTTCCTTTTTTCCCCCGTCAACATCTTTTATTTGAACAGTTGAGGATTATTTTTTATATTTTTTTGCAAAACAAAATGCTTCGCTCGCTAAAAAAAATACCCCCTTTTTAAAAAACTGTTGTCATCTTTTGATCAATTACAACAACTAGCCTTGGTCATTTTTTTTTTTTAAATCCTTTCCCTAAAACACCCATCCATATCTACCACTGAAGAAAAGGAAAGGAAGGGTCATAACTCAAGCAAATGATTTTATTTCTGTTCTTTTTTAAAACGCATCATGGGGGAGGAAAAAAGAAAAAGTGTTCTAGCAATGTTCCTTGCCTATTTTTAGGTATTGTATGACTGATGGGAAGTGAAAAAAAAACTGGGGGGGGATAATTATCCTTGCTTCATTCTACAATACTTTTGCTCGGCAGGAGAAAGCTGATCCTTTTTTTTTCCTTTTTTTTTTTGATAAAACAACTTGTTGTCAATTCTAAAAAGATTGGAGGCAGCGCTGCAGGGCAAACAAAACGGATTGAAAAAAACAGAAGCTTGCTTGTTTTCTTTGAGTACTCAATTAACCACAACAACCGTACTTCAGTTTAACACATTTTTTCACCTTTTTGTTTTCCCGGCTTTGAGCGCACAAACAAAAGACCCGATCTTTTTTCCCTTTCCCCTCTTCTTCTTCTCTTTTTTTGTTACGATGTGTCTGCATGCACAGTGCGCATTCATCTCAACAATTCAACAAGCGTTTTTTTCTCTTCATGTGTGTATCTTTTTTTTTTCTTTTCAAATCCCACAAGAGGGGTTTTAATATCCCACTTAAAACTACCCTATCAGCTTACGATGGTTTTGGAGTGGCCAAAACAAAAAAAAAAAAAAAACAAAAAAAAAGGCTTTTACCTCTACCTACAAACGCTGGCAGGACGCCTTCTTTTTTTCCTCGAACCAAACGATCTTTTTTTGAACCCAATATTGGGTACTGTTCAAAGAGTGCTTATGTGACATGTTTTAAAATCTTTTGTTTATTATTTTAGTCAGTTTTTTTTAGGGGAGGCTTTTTTTAGAGCAAAAAAAAAAAAAATGCAATACCTTAAGTGAAAGCGAAGTAAGTACACTAAAAAAAAAATTAGCAAATCACCAAAATAGGTTTTTTTTCGTTGGAAAAATATGAAAAAAAAAATATATATATATCGGGATATTTGGGTGATTTGGAAGCCGTATTATATTAGTAGTTAGTTTTGCAATGTTGCAATAAAAATGAGGTGTTTTCCTCTGATACTTTCTGTTAAATTGAAAGTATGGCTCTCGTTTATATTTTCTTTTTGTTGTTATTTTTTTGTTTTGTTTTTTTTTTTTTCCTGGCTGCCCTCGAAGTGCCGAGTAAGCGCTTTGGGGTTCATTCATTTAGCAACATTGTTTCTTTATGGATTTTCTTCATTTGATTGCGATTTGATTTTCCACACCCATTTTTTTTTCCCCTCCCGATTTTTTTGTTCCTTATGATCATTGTCAAAGAAACGTTTCTATTGTTTTATTACAAAAAATAATCGATAAAAAAGAATTATGTAAAGATTGCTCTGCAGCCGATCTTTCAAACAATTTTTTTTTGTTTTTTGTTCATTCTTTTTAGTTGGTATACTAGAAATGCAAGATTCATGGTCTTAATTAACGTATCCCCCCTCCTCAAAAACTCCCCCAAAAGAAGGATTAAAAGGTAGGTCTGTCCACCTATCTACACAGCCTTCCTTTTATTCTTTCGCCGAAAATAGATGTTGTTTTTTTCTCTCTGTGCCTGCACTAAAAAAAACTTCACCATTTTTTTTTTCCCCTTCCTCATTCCCCCCCTCTTGGTTGTTTTGCTAGTTCATTGTGTTCGTTAGATGAAATGAAGCAGGAGGTCGTTTTGTTACATCTTAACTTTTCTTTTTTTTTTTTAAAGAATTGCAGTGTGTTTCTCCGGAAGTTCTAAGTAAGGTTCACTTTATTTAAGTCTCGGCTTTTTTGGGTAGCATTTCCCCCGATGAAATAAGTCCGGCCATCAACCTTTTTTTTTTTTGACCCCCACTCGCCTTGTTCTCCTAGTTCTTTGAACCCGAACATTCCGCAAAGGAGAGACTCTCGCACTCTTTTGAATTATTTTTTTCCTCCCCGTTTTTCTTGCTCTTGCAATGCAATAAAAAAGCCCTCACCTTCCCTTCCCTCACCCCCCTCTCCTCACTGGGTGTTCTTGTTTTTCACGTTGCTCTTTATTTCCCTTTTTTTTTTTTTTCTCTTTCAACGGCCGTATTGGATACCCTCTCGGCAACAACAACAAAAAAAAAAAAAAATAGCTTTTCTTTTTTTAGGATAACAATGTACACGGATAAGGGGGGGGGAAACGTGGTGGTGGGTAAGGTGGGTATAAAAAAGGGTTGTAGTTATGTTTGTCAGCGCTAGCAAATCGTTACTACAATAATCCCTTTTTTTTACCCCATTTTTTTTGAACCACAACAGCCCACTCTCAAACCCCTCCTCCACGCCCTCTATTTTTCTATGTCCATTGATTTCCCCTTTTCTTTTTTCCCACTCTATATGTTCCCCTGCACAAACCTTCCTCGAAAGGGGAGAAAAAAAAAATGCACCATTTTTTCCCCCTTTCACGCAGAGGAACCAGAGGGAAATGAATGCCAACAAAAACGAGGTGATTTGGGCACCTGGCATGATAACGTTATGACGTTATCGACAACGTTTTTTATTTTATTTTCATCCCAACCCAGGGCTTTTCTTAAGAGTTTTCGGTACTAACCGTAACTTCTTTCGTCCCCCCACTACCACCACCACCACACCACTCACCACAGAATAAACCATTTTCTTTCCTCGTTGCCCCTCCTTTTTTTTTACCATTCCTTTCTTCACACCTTTCCTCAAGCCTTATTACACAGACCTCCCCTACAAAAAATTACTTTTAAAAAAACCTGAGGGTCAAGAGAACCCTAAGCACCGCAGGCGTCAATTTTTTTAACACAATAATTTGACTTCCTCTTTCTTTTGAAAACCGCACACAAAATAAGACACACAATAGCTGAAAGGAGAATATGCCCCTATTCTTTACGGGGTTGCTGTGCGGGCTTGCTATGGCCATGAGTAGGGATCCTAATGTAATTTCCTTGGTGCATCCCCATGGGGGTGAGGCACATGCCACTTTGGAGGATGCGGCCGGGATGTTTATGTCCATCAACCCAGGTGTCACTGTGGACATTATCCAGGGTGGTTGGGGGAATCTCATGGACACCATCCTCGCAAACCATTCTAAAGGGGAAGGTGCCGATATCGTGACAGTCGGGTCGACCTGGGCATCAGACTTTTATGACAAAGGCATTTTGACAAGTATCACCGACTATATGGATCAGTGGCGTTCTCGGCGTCAGCGTCGTGGTGATATCCGCCGTGATTTCGTCCGCTTCCTCGACTTCACCTATATGTTTCCCGGAGATAAGGGCAGTGGGTCATCGGTGCCCGTATGGTATGTTCTTCCGCTTGATGTAGGCACCCGAGTCTTCTTCTACCGCAAAGACCTCTTCAAGAAGTACCTCAAGCGCGACCGTGGCCCCCTCACCCTCAAAGAGGCCATCGAAGACGGCTACTACATCATGATGAAGGAGCGGGAGCGTGGGAACGTCAATATGTCTGGCTTTGGTGTGCCTGCGGGGGGTGGGGCGAGTGGTGTGATGCAGGTGTTGCAGAGCTTTGTGCTTGGGAACGGTAGTTCGTTCATTGGTTCGGGGGAGAAGTGCACGTTTGAGACGGATGACTTCAGAGCCTCGCTTTGGGCCTACACGCATCTGTATGAAGGCATTCAGTCGGGCTTCCCTGGACAGCACACCTTTCCCTCTGGTTCCTCAGGTGATCTTGCGAGGGCGTTCAGCCGAGGCGAGCTGGCGATGTTTGCCGGTGCGGGCTGGCTTGAGGGCGGCCTCTATCGGGAAGGTCTCACACAGGAGCAGCTTGGCGTCTCATTGATCCCTGCAGGGCCTATTGCACCGTTCACCTTCCAGGGCGGCTCTGGGTGGGCGATTCCTTCTTACGTCCCTCAGGCAAAGCGCGATCTTGTGTGGAGCTTTATTGAGTTTATGATGGAGCCTTCAAGGGGGTACCTGAAGTACATGACGTTTGGTGCGGGGTTGCTTCCTGCGTATGAGAGTGTGACGCGGTTTGCACGTTCGACTCATGGTGACACGTTTAGCATGTCGCATGTGCAGTTTCGTAATGGAGGTCAGGATGTGGATATGACCAAGGCGGCGGTGTGGCTGGGTGCCGAGACGCACGAGAGGGGGGTTGGTCTCGACCATGAGAGCTACCCGCGAAACCTGGTGACGCAGGGGGCGGACTTCAGTATTTCCTTCAACACAACGTCGCCGCTCATTGTGACCTTCGTCTTCCCGCATAGTGTGCTGATGGACACGTATATCTTCACGACAGCGTCGCGTGACCCTGAATTGGAGCCAACACCCGAGTACGACCCCGTGTTCTGGACGATGCAGGTGATGAACGCCAGTGCCATGTGGCAGGACATCCACATAAACAGATTTGGCGGCAACATGCCTCTCAGGCGCAGCACCGCCGTCCCCTTCGACACTGTCATGGACAACGTTCACAGAGCGCATACTGGCACGCAGTTCAGGTTCATTTTCGACCGTGTGCGCGGTACATTCTGCGGAGCCACATGCGAACGCACCTTTGCACAGCTCCCGTTCGCAGTCCCCCTGCAGTACCCACAGCAGGGCTTCTACAAGATAGGGCGTATTGAGGCAAACGGGACCCTGCAGCGTCTTGTGCAGAGGGTGCACAACGGGACGTCGATCGAGGTTGCCACTGCCTTGGGGTGTGCTGAGGTTGCCGTCATCCTGCGCGATCCTGTGGTGCCCTTCGTGGATGACTCGGAGGACTCAATGATGCTGGTACTGGTGTTGGTTGTGTGCTTTGTCTTCGTGCTCTGTGCTGTCGTGGGGGGGTTCGGCGTGCACAGGATCTTCTACGCTCGACGGACAGAGGCGACGATCACGAAGCTGCGTTCGAACAACGAGATGGCCGAGGATCTTGCAAAGGCAGTGGCGCTGATGGACCTGGACGAGGTGCAGTACCTGTTCTCGCTGGACAACCCGACACGCATCCAGGCTGCCTTCATCATGATTGTCAGCATGATGAAGCAGTACCGTGCATACCTCCCGGCTGCCTTGTTGGTCAAGGACTGCGACGATGAAGCGCTGAGCGCGAGTGAAAACGGTTCGGTATGTCACCCTATTACCCCCTCTCCCTCCTCTCCCTCCTCTCCCTCCTCCCCCACTTCTCTCTTCTCAGACCAAGAGCCACTCCGCGACCCCAGGCCGTGACCTGCTGTCCAGAGACCTGGGTGTAAGGGTCCGCAACGCCACGCTCCTGCTTGTCCATCTCAACCTGCATGAAACGCTCAGCCGCAGGACCTTCGACACCTCCATAGCCTACCTCGACATCATCCTCACGATCCTCTCGGAACGTGACGGGATCGTGCTCTCGCTGCGTCCAGACTCCGTGCTTGCGTCATGGAACGCACACAAAGTAACACCCAAACACTCCCTCTGGGCTGCACAGTGTGCACTCACAATACGCAGCCGATTGGAGACGACAATGAACGTGATCGGGAAGGACGGGTGGCGCATGGCATTGAGTGGCGGGAAGATGACAGTAGCACACTTCGGCAACAGCAAGATGAAGATGCCGTTTGTGATGGGGCACCCCGTGAGGCAGGTGGAGGCGCTTGCGGAGCTGTGCGGTGCACTCAATACAAACATCCTTGCGACGGACGCTGTGGTGGAGGAGTCGCAGCGCTTCCTGTACGTGCGGCCTGTGGAGGTGATCCCGGTGAACCCTGCACAGGCAGAGGTTCCTGTGATCACTGTGTGGGAGATGATTGGGGACGGCCTGCCTGAGGACGGACCCAACAACGCGACACAGCTGTACAAGGATGGATGGGTTGCGTTCCGGAACAACAGGTTTGAGGAGGCGTCGAAGCTGTTTGAGGAGGTTGTGAAGGTGGCGCCTGAGGACCACCAGGCCATGCGTATGCTGAAGCTGTGCATCGCCACGTCCCTCCAGCCCGAGTCCTTCCTGCACACGGCTGATACGTATTTCAGGAAGTACGTGGGCTGGGCTGACATCGAGTCACAGATCTCGGACGTCCCTCTGCCCAACGGCGTGACAGCTTCAAACAACTACAAAGTCAACACACTGTCGACAACGATGCTGTCCGCAGGAGAGAAGGGTGGCGGGGTGTCACCCCTGTCACAGATCCCCATCCTCCACGGAACTGTGGACCTGCGCCAAGAGATCGAGAAGGAGCGCACACGGACGAAGTTGAGCAAGCAGTGCCCACGCTGCAAGGCAGAGCTTGAGATACACGAAGCAGAACGCTGGAAGAAGTGGACGTGTCTGTCGTGCGATATCCTGAAGTCTGGGAAAGGGTGGAAGTGCCGTTCGTGTGCAGCACAGCGCTGCCTGCAGTGTCTGCCTGATGAGAAGTCTGCGGCAGCACCTTCCTTCACAACGAAGGAGATTCCTGACGGGATGGGTGGCATCTACACACGGTCGGACAAGGTGCTGGGACGCGGTGCGCAGGGGACGGTGTACCTTGGGATGGAAGGCTCCGGCGGGCTTGTTGCGATCAAGGCTGTGCCGTGCAACAAGAACAAGGAGGTGTCGTCGCTGCTGCGTGAGGTGGAGTTGCTGGCCGCACTGCGGCACGAGTACATTGTGTCCTACCTGTCGAGCTGCTGCATGGACGGACACATTGTGATTGCCATGGAGTACGTGTCAGGTGGATCACTCAGCCTTCTGCTTGAGCAGTTCGGTCCGTCACTGAACCTGGACTGCGTGAAACGTTTTGTGAAGGACATCCTGCACGGACTGACCTTCCTGCACACACAGGACATCGTGCACCGCGACCTGAAGCCTTGCAACGTGCTGCTGATGGCGGACGGGCAGTGCAAACTGTCTGACTTCGGCACCTCTGCTACAACACAGCAGATCGTGGCAGGGACAGGCGACCCACGTCTCATTGGGACACCCATGTACATGAGCCCTGAGGCATGCAAGGGGAAGAGCTCCAAGGCTGTCGACATTTGGGCTCTTGGCATCACGTTGTTCCAGCTTGCCACAGGGGATGTGCCGTATCCGAAGACCACTTGCTCGAGTGTTTATGAGTTCTTGGACCAGGTTGCTACAGGAAAAATTTCACCGAACATCACTGGCGTGTCTGGGGATCTGAAGGACTTCATTGTGGTGTGTCTAAATCAGGACCCTGAACAGCGGCCCACTGCGAAGAAGCTTTCTGTGCATTCTTACCAACTATGAGCTCTGGTAGCGTTGGGTTCCGCTGTGTGCAGAGGGCCTTTGAATGAACACTTGCAGAGAATCTTGCAAGCTACACACAGGCTTTACCATGCCAGACAAAGGATGCAGTGGACAGAATGAAGGTCGAAAACATTTCTTATTATTTCACGCAAATTATTTAAACACTCCGGGTTTGACCCCACGCTGTCCCTTTTTTTGCACAATACCTTGATTTTTATTGGGTACCTGAAATACGAGAGGTTGGGGATTGTGATAAAACCTTGTTCTTTTGTTTTGCGAACACGAGCTGGTGTGCGGTTCTCTTACGAGGGAGGTCTGCTTAGATTTCCTTTTACATTTTTTTTTGTTGTTGGCCGCAGGGTACTTGCGCTTTCATCCAGCTGGCATCGTACGTGGGTCAGTGGGAGGTGCCTGCATCAACAACTTCACTTTGTTGGTCGGTGATGTTCAGAAGACCCTACCGCAACCTTTGCGAGACTCTTTGTGGGGGGGCTGTCTCTCTCTTGGGGCTGTAATGGTGGTAACGGAGACTATTATGTTGTTTCTCCATTCACTGCAATGTACACATAACAAATATTTTCAGAAGACTTTCGGTTCAGTTTTTTTTATTGTTTTTTGCAAAATTATTTTTTGAGAAAAAAAATATTTTTGGCGCAAATCGTGTATGTCCTTTCTTTTGTTGAACATACACCGTTTTTGGGGGTGGGGGGAGGGGTAACTTTTTTCTTCTTTTTGTTCTTCGTCTTCTTTTTTTTCCCCAGTAGTGCCCATCATTGAAGAATCCTTATTTACGCGACCACCTTACTGAGTATTCACCATTGTTAATAGACAGTAAGGGTGGGGGGTCTGTCTTCCTTCGATTTGCGTTGACATTAAAGAGGCTGTGAACGATAAGCCAAATGGTGTCAAATGCTTGCAAAGCAGGTTACCCCAGTCGCACCTAACGTAGAAAGAAAAATGAAAATACAGAACACGTGCTCATTTTTGGCGAGAACAATATAAAAAAGACTTAGTGGAGCACACTCTGGCTACACTAATACAAACCAAGTTTTCAAAAAAGACGAAAAAAATGTGGTGAGCAATGAAGACAAAAAAAGGTCATGCAAAATGGCAATTTTTAATTTTGTTGATAAATTGTTGGAGTAGTGTAGTTGCCTCGGTTGTGTTGCCACAGTTTTTGTGCGATCTCCACTGTCTTGTTACCGTGCTTGTAATAATATTGGACTATCATACAAGGTTTTTTTTAATTGTAGGCAGTGTTATTGGAAAACTGAACATAGTTAAAAGTGTGGTTGCCTCGGTTGTGTGGCAGTGCAATCTCCGTTTTCTTTTTATCCCGAAAAAAGCCCAAATTTATTTTGGTGCAATATATCTAAGGTGACTAAGCATGAGAGGCTTAGGGTCATCTAAGAAAAATTTCTCTCTTTTCATGATACCCCCCTGTTTTTGTGAAGAGTTGTGAATTGAAATGAAATTTTGTATTTTCCGATATTTTTTCGGAACACCATGATGCAATATTGATACAAGCACAGCAGTCATCGAATATCAAAAACTGTAGTGATGGATCTTTGCCTCCCCGCCACATTTGTTCTCATATTCGAAATATCCCCCCTCAAAAAAAAAAATGGTTTCATTGTACAATCTTGATGTGTTTTTACCTCAAGGCTACAGCTATCTTTCTGTCTCTTGATATAAAATATATAGCGAAAACATACAGACACTATTACCCTCACCCCACACCAACGAGCCGTGTGATTCTTTTTTTTTTGCGTCCGCCGATGAACGGTGAGGCGTTTGCACTTTCAACTTCTCCCTTTTTAAATCTTTCAAAGCCTTTATGTATTTATTACCTTTTTCTTTACCCCATCAAAGTGTTCTCATATTCAGGGTTCTATATAGGCCCGGTCACTCGGTCGGTCTGACCGAGTCAGACGTTGACTCGGTCAGCCAGGGTTGCCCCTTGTTCTCGGGAAAAACAACAAAATTCTGGATTTATGTTCCCGTTTTTTTCCTTTTTTTGGGTGGGGTTTTTTGCCCTTTTTCGGGCTTTCCGAGCTCTACCCTCACTGTAGTGGGGTCATTTCGAGAAAATGGACAAGTTCTTGATTGATACAAATTGTGGTCACGACCACTAGTGAGTTGCTCACAATGCTAAATGAGTGTCAGAACTGTGATTCTGGGCCCACTTTAACCGCCCCTCGAAATTCAAAAAGGGGTCCCAAACCCGGGCGCGCTACACGCGCGCGGAACTTTTTGCAGCTTTGGTCTAGTTGCATTTTGGCTGCAAAATGCAAGGGGATCCCCAAAGACGTTGGGAAGATTATTTGGATGGGGCAGTGATTTTGTACCTGCATACACGCTTCCTCGTGGTAACCGTGTGCATGCCAATGAAGTGCTCTCTGGGGTTCGATAACCCGTGGAACCAGTGCTTCCGCCGATGAACGGTGAGGCGTTTGCACTTCTCTTTTTGCGGAGCAAAAAAATAATATAAATGGCGCCGCAGGCAAAAATTTTTAGGTACGATGTAAAAATCTAGCTTCCAACGAACCCTTTTTTGCAGAGCAAAAAATAAAAAATGGCGCCGCAGACAAAAAAAATTGGGGATACAGCCCTGGATGGTGCAGGATTTTGGTGTCAATTTTTTTTTTTCTTGCCCCCTGAAAACTCTTGCTTTTGAGAGTTTCGACCATTTCACCACACTGGTGGTGTGTCACCTACAGTGAAACCCACCAGAAACCACAAGAAAGCCCCCCAAGGAAAAAAGGAAAAAAAAAAAGGAAAAAAAAACTAAAATCCAGAATTTCATGTTCTCGGTCCCACTTAGGAACTTCCCTGCGGTCAGCCGTTTTTTTTTTTTTTTTTTTATAAATCTCAGATTTTTTTTCCAAATCTTGGGGTGGAAATTTTGGTACCTCCCACGAGCCTCTGAGAGTGACCAGAAATGGCCTCATGAACAAAGTGACCCCGTCACAGCCAGAACGCGACTCAATTGGTCAAACGCCGAAGGAAAAGGAAGCATGCAGCATGGCGAAATAATAAAAGTAGCGTACCGTGCGCCTGCGGCGCAAGATTGCAACCCACCCTTCCCATGATATACTTTTGCAGTAAAAATGTGCAATTTTATAGGGGAGCCTATGCACCGGCTCCTTCATTTGGCTCGGAAAATTTGGCGCCTTTCGGCAAAAAAACCCAAAAATAGATGAAACTACCCTATATACCTCACCAAAAATCACTTTCCGCCGGATTTCAGGCACTTTTGAGCCTTTTTCCTTCAATTTTTTTTTTTGAAAAAAATCTGCAAAAAAACTGATAATGGCAAAGGCAAATCCAGTGTAAAATGACAATTTTCAACAAAATGTGCGTTTAAATGTGCCAACGGGCAGCATTTTGTTTAAATTTTTGCTCAGTTGAGTCCACAGAGTCCCAAAAAATGCATTGCCGGGGTCGTAGGTCAAAAAAGACTTGGAAATTTCAATTTAAAATCAAAAGGAGCCTAAATTACCGGTATAGGCTCCCCTAAATTTTAAGCGCAATTTTTAGAAATGTTGCGTACCGTGGCTTCGCCAGAAACTTTCGTTTTAGAAAAACAGGGGAGTAAAATTACGGAAGCTGACCACAATTACCAGCGACAGTGCCGTTTTGTGTCAACTTTTTTTTAGAAATGTTGCGTACCGTGGCTTCGCTTTGGGTGCCGTGACCACCCTTTCTTTGTTATAAATGTACTGAGGCTACAGACAATTCGTGTACCACTTGTGCCTGGTGCACGAATTGCTTCAATGAAGTGCCGAACTCCGCAGTTGGATAACCGAGGAATTCTCACATTCCGCCGGAGGCCCCCAACTTGAGCTAGGTTGGGGACCCGGGCTCGACCGAGTTTCAGCGAAAAACCCCAAAACCTATATAATTCCCTGTGGAGGGGGGAAAATTTTTTTTTGGGCTGACCGAGTCAAACCGATTCTGACCGAGCCAGCCCCTCGTGGGCGGAATGCTGTATAGAACCCTGCATATTACCGTTTTTTTTTTTTTTTTTGTTGGGGAAGCCTCTTTTTTACTTTCAACGGATGTCATCCGGGGGGGGAGGGGGGGGGTCTCCGGGGGGGTGAGCGGACAAGTTTGGTAATTTGGCAACGGGGGGGTCTAGTACAAAACCGTGGTCACATGGATTTTATGAATTTTCTTCAAAAATTTTTTTTTTCGAATTTTTTTTATTTGGAAAGATCGGTTACGAAAACGTTCAATTCCGGGGTCGCACGATTTTTTTTATGCCTCTGTGGATGGTTAGGTGATTTTTGGCTGTGGTACCCCCTTTGGGAACGTTTCTACGCAGGTTTCTTAAGGAATTCCTTAAGAAAACCTCCTCTTTGGGTCGCAGCACAGTGGCGTCTCTAAGTTGGATTTCTTTTGAAGAAGGTTTTCGATTTTTTTCCTTTGGATTTTTTTTTTACGAATCTTTCAATTCCGACCATTTTTTTTATTCAGGAACACACTCCACGGTACGCAACTTTTGGTGGAGCCGACCCCTATACGTTACTGTATAAAGACCCATGGAGCCTTTAAATTGACTTCACTGTACTGTGTACTGTGTACTGTGTACTGTGTACTGTGTACTGTGTACTGTGTACTGTGTACTGTGTACTGTGTACTGTGTACTGTGTACTGTGTACTGTGTACTGTGTACTGTGTACTGTGTACTGTGTACTGTGTACTGTGTACTGTGTACTGTGTACTGTGTACTGTGTACTGTGTACTGTGTACTGTGTACTGTGTACTGTGTACTGTGTACTGTGTACTGTGTACTGTGTACTGTGTACTGTGTACTGTGTACTGTGTACTGTGTACTGTGTACTGTGTACTGTGTACTGGAGCCACTTTAAATTAACTTCTACTCCACTAAAGTGGTCGATTTTTTTTGTGGTGAAAAGCGGGGAGCTCGGAAATCCACTTCCGCTGGTTTTCGAATTTTTTTACGTCTGTCCAAAAGCCGAAAACTTCAGGTTGCCAAATTTACAATCTTCTCCGGGGGGGGAGGGGGGGGGTTTCTCAAAATCGGACGGATGACATCCGTTGAAAGTAAAAAAGAGGCTTCCCTTGGTTGTTTTAGTTTAGACACCTGAGGATGAGCTCCACCAGTTTCTGGTGACTAAGTACGAGAGGCTTAGTATCATACTTACAAACCTTTCTTTTTGTAAACACGCAGGTGTTATTGTAAACTGAACATAGTTAACACCAAACGATAGATTTGTATTGACGCTTTTTTTTCTCTTCCTTTTTGGCTCCTAGGAATAGAGCCGAACAACAAAAAAAAAAAGTAAAAAGGCTGCGGTCAACGAAAAGACATAGCCATAAGTTAGTAAAGACAGATCAGTTGGTTTAATCACGGATGCTGCCAGATCTGGCCAGATCTCCAGATCTGGGCCGCCCAGATCTGGCCAGATCTGGGAAAATTTTTTTTTTTTTTGAAAAAAAATTTTTTCCCAGACGTCCCAGATCTGGCCAGATCTGGCCAGATCTGGCCACATCTGGGAGATCTGGGACGTCTGGGAAAATTTTTTTTTCCAGGTACCCCCAATGACATAACGAAGTATCGCTTGAAGTACCGTTCAATATACGTTGCTCGTGTGTGCAAGTTACGAAGTAGGACACACAAGGTATATCAAACGATAAATCAATCAGATAAACGTTACATCATTGGAAAATTGTTGGCACCGCCGCCCTGTCTTCGTATTTATTACGTCGACAGGCCAAACAGCGTTGGGCTCAGAAGAAGCAGTGCAAAACACTGGGGATCAACATGAGAACCAACTCCCAACAACACAGGCTACCGAAGTAGCAGGTGGGGTGTTGCGGGTGTTTGGGGTGAAAGAAAATCGATTTTGGTAAGTTACAGCAGAAAATTCTTAAGTTTGCACAATTGAGAAGGGTGTTACCACTGCCTAATATTATTCGTACATGTGAACCGGTAAGGTCGAGAAGGGTGGACACGGCATACAAGTACAAGTACAAGTAAGACGTACCTTCTACAAAGGCTGAATTCGCAATTCTTAAGGGATTGAATTCAGCCCCCACGTGGTGTTTTTGAGAAAATCATTCCATGGTATACAACTATGGTTCCCGAAGAATGATTCGCCCCTCCTCGTTCATGCAAACTTAAGAAAATTCTGAAGTAACTACAACCTGGCGTGCGGGTACAGATGCATTGCTTTGTTCTTTCCTCAAAGTCATGTGTGATCTCTCGGGTCTGTACTAAAGTCAGTGTTTAGATAAGCATCCACTTGACTCGTTCTAACAACCGTTGAAATCTAGAACAAAACAATACACTGCCCCTTCTCACACCAAGCCGCCATGCTTCAAGAGCATGCCCTGGGCAAAAATTACTGTGACAAAAATTAGTTTTCTGGGGGAACGCAATATTTTCTTGTGCCTAGTCCTCCGCAAGCAGAGGACAGACTTTCCGGATCCCGAAGTCGAATTTCTTGCACTAGCTACGCTCCCTGGGTTAAATGGCTATAGCAGTGACTGACTAAGAGTTTCATAATAATTAGGGTGGTCTATGGGGTGGGTTAATGGAAAAGTTGGTATATAAACCCGACTTTTACGATCGCCACCTGGTTTTGAAATAATTGCACCAGCTCTTCCGTCGGCACTGCTTCGCTGTTATGATGAAGGGTCGTCGGTTCGGGTACCTGTTAAGAGAAATTGAATGTAAAAGTAGAGACTACAACAAAAAAACAAACAAACAAACAAGAAGCCGCCCCGTACCCCTTAAACGTAAAAGTGACATTTTTGTTGACAAAAAAAAAAATAGCTAAAAAATAGCGAACATGTCGAAAAGGGAGAAAATCGGGGGGTTAAAAACATACCTTGCACTCGGCCCACTCTCCAGGTACAAAGAACATCACTGCACGACAAACCCACTACTACGATAGAAAATAACTATTTTTTACCGAACAGAAAGGTCGTTTTATTGATGAGTGTTTTCTGAGTGCACACTCAGTGGGGACAAAATGCAACACTTACCGAAAAAATTCTCCAATCGGACAAAAACCTTTCTAAACACCCAAAAAAAAACACCTCAGTCCACATCCGCTGGGGTCGCGAGATGGAAATATATGGTTTTACAGCTTTTGGGGGGTCTAGCGTGGGTCCCAGATGCATTTTGCAACGGGTCTGTGTGTGTGCCTCAACCGCTTCACAGTACCCTTTTTTGTAACTGAAAACGACGCATCCTGTACCTAAGTGCACTGAAGCCTTGCTTGCGTCCTCCTTCGTGGTTTTGGGCGTTCGCATGCGAGAATCATTATCGCATTCTCACATGTAATTCTCGCATCACGGAGAGGATTTTAGCGTTACGTGACCACAAAAAAAGTGCACAAAATTAGTTTGGTCAAAAATCACCTTGCACTTGTGAAGGAATTGCTGAGGAAATCTGAAATATGCGTGTTTTGGTACACAAAAGTGCGTTTTGGGTGGTTCTGAAGGGTCAAAACACCAAAAAAAAAACGTTTTTTTGCATTTTTGGTCACCCAAGGACCCACTATTTTGGTTGATATATTTTTTTTTCCCTTTGCGAAAAAATACCCAAAAATCACGGCTATAAAAACGCTAAGGAAAAATCGATTTTCATTTTTTGGGCAGAGAAGTGCGTTTTAGGCGCCCACAGATGGTCAAAACATCAAAATTTTTGTGTTTTTGGCATCTTTGGACACCCAAGGACCCACTATCAGGGGTGAATTTTTTTTTGCCTGAGATTTGCCTTTGCCAGAAATCGAAGAAAAAAAAATTATGAAGGAAATTGCTAAGAAAAAGTCGAAATTGTGGGCCCCTGTACTGCATATGGCGGTACCAGATCGTCAAAACACCCGACTCTTGCGTTTTTTTGCACTTTTTGGTACACAAAAACCCTGCTCAGGGGTCAAAATTTTCCCGGAAAAAAAAATTTTTTTTTTTCGAGATTTTTCAAAAATCGACTTGTCTTTGGTAAAAACCATGAAATTTCGGGTTCGCAAAACCACGTTTTAGACCCCCACAGATGCTCAAAAGTGCCAAATTTTGCTTTAAATGGCCTCAAATCGTCGAAATTAGCCCTTTTTAGGGGCGAAAAAAAAAATTCGAGAGTCCCTTTCCCTGGGAGACAATAGCCAGAAATCTGAGGGAAAAAAAAAACTGGCCAGATTTCCAGATCTGGCCAGATCTGGGGAGTTTTTTTTTTTTTTGAAAAAAAAAATTTCCCAGATTCCCAGATCTGGCCAGATCTGGCCAGATCTGGAAACAAGATCTCCACATCTGGAAAACGAGCCAGATCTGGGAAATTGGCCCCCAAATCTGGCCAGATCTGGCAGCATCCGTGTTTAATAGGATTGTTCAGTTTTTTTTTTTTTTTTTTTTTTTTTTTTTTTTTTTTTTGTCACCTCATGAAATGAAGGAGGAAATAGAAACAAAGCATTTTGAACACACTTTGCGGTTCTAGGGACGAACCGCGCTGCAGAGCCACTCCTCACCAAACAGGTCGAGGTGTGTGCGTTTCACCACAACCTGTCTCCCATGGGTTTTATCGTGTGCTGAGTGTTAAGTTTCTATTTCCCCCATTGGTGATGATGCAGTTGTGACTGATGGTCTGGTCATTTTTGTACCAACGTTTCTGCCCATTTTCCATGCACCAAAACCCCCCTGCTCCTCTATTTATGGATCGATCAACGCCACGTACTGAATGAGAGATAAGGTCTCTCTTCAAAAAAGTGGTATTCTGTTCTGTATGGCTACCTTTAACAGATCAGCAAAAAAATAGTGTTTCGATTTCACCCTCGAAAAAGCACCGGAAGGTGCTTTTAGGGTAAAATTGGTTCGAAATAGCGGGTCGTTCTTCTTGAATTCAATTGAAGGGGGAACGATGCAATCCAAACCCCCAATATTACACCGAATGTGTGCTACGAAATAGCGGGGGGAGGGGAAGGGGGGGAGGAGGGGGGTCAGGAACACCACAATAAAAAAAAGGAGCAGAAAATAGGTGAGGTGCTTTGGTCTTCATTTCATACCCCCCTCGTGGTGGCTGTATTGTGAATGTGTATTATGGATTATGATGGGCAATTGGTGTTACCGATCTGCTGTCGGGGACATGTCAAGGACATGTCAATATAGGGGGGGTGTGTCATTTTCCCCTGTAGACCTTGTGTCAAGGACATGTCAAGGACCTGTCAATATGGGCCCTTTCGGGAACACCAGCAATTAACACAATACAACCACTACCTTACCCATCTCTCTCTCTCTCCCTCCACTCCCCATCTCCCTGTGTTTAAACTACAGTACTCCTAGGTGACCCACGCGCCTCCCCATCTGTACGTTATCAAATTTATTCCCCATTTTTTTGTATTTTTTGTTTGTTTGTTTGCTGTACCTCATTGAAAGACGTCTTTTTTTTTTTTTCCAAAAAAGCAAACACGTCTTTATTTTGCTTCTTGGGATGGATTCTCCCAATTTTTTTTTTTTTTATTGTGCCTGCGTCCGCCAATGAACGGTGAGGTGCTTTTCAACTCTCTTTTTGCTCATCTTCAATCCCAGCGTTGTTCCAGCGCGTTAACGATAGTGGTAAAAAGATGAGTGTGCACAGAGAGGCACATTCATCTTTACAAGGTTTTTTTTTTTTTTCTCTTTTGCACGGTGGACAAAAACTCCATCTTTCGATTGAAAAGAACATCTTAATCTTTTGCACCCAGTGCCGGTCACGTGAGGGCGTTGTATATCAAGTCAAATTTTTCGTCTTTTAGGGTACTTCTTTAGCACCCTCTGTACCTTCTTTTCATTAGAAAAAGAATGTAGATGAAACAAGTCTTTTGTCTGTATGAATACGTCAACTGCAAGGACTATGACGTCCATTCAAAGACAAAGAGATAATAAGATACCGACCCTCCCCCGTGAAATTGTCCCTGGCGGCAAAATACCGGTTTTTTTTTTTTTGGGGAGACAATTTCACGAGGGAGGGTCGATAAATGATAAATCACCATAATAGTACATGGTGATATTAAAGAAGTGTCGTCTAGCCTAGGGCATTCACACTCAGCTTCACACCCCTTTTCTCCCCCCCCCCCCCCCCCCCCCCCCCCCTAGGGCAGTGCTTTTAGGAAACGTGGGGAAACGCACGTTTCCCAAAAAACTGGGAAACGGAAACGTTGGGAAACGGGAAACGTTGGCGTTTCTTTGTTGGAAACGTTACGAAACGTGGTTTTGGGAAACGTGAAGGGAAACGGGGAAAACAAAAAAAAACCCCCCGCGACGATGTCTTTATCACCACAGCGTCACAACAGGAACAACATCACAAAAAATTGTACATGAGTGGTGACAATACTCAGTTGGGACATCATAAAAGATGTCGGGATGGCTTCCAAACTGATCTGAGGACAGATACTGCACTCCGCCCAAGCTGAGATTGTTACAACCCCACCCAAGAAAAAACAAGTCGCTGAGATTTTTTTTTGAGGTCAACCTACCTGGGGTTCTTTATTGGATACCAACAAAGACAAAAAAGTAGGTGTTGAAAATGCGCAGTTTCAACAGGAAAAAAACACAATGAAAACAAAGAACGTAAAAAAAAACAAAAAAAAACAAAAAAAAAATCATCCTTCGATTCCATCCACACTGTCGTCTCCTAGCACCACCTCGTCAAGCTCCCAGTAACCGGCCACGACGTGGGTGGTGGACGTGTTCCTCTTGTTGTACAGAATGCGTGTAAGTTTGTCAGCCGTGCTGGCTGACAACCCATTGCGCTTCCTGGTTTTTACGTCGCCGTAGCAGCTCCAACCTCTCTCAGCCGCACCAACAGATGAAGTTTGAGCGAGCATGATTGTTGCCAGCTCTTTGAGCAGAGGCCATTCTGCTCCGAACATGGACCACCACTTGTGTCCACCCCACTTCGACGCGATCGCCTTTTCTTCTAGTACACCGAAATTTTGCGTGCTCCAGTTTTCGTACTCTTCCAAAGCTTGCAGTGCTTTCTCTTCATCATAATACCGCAGCAGCGCCTCCTGTAGTAAAGCAGATTATGCGAAGGTCACCTGCCATACATACCTTCAGCCCTGCTTTAGACTCATCGTCATCCCTCGCTGTCAGGCGGAATGTTGGTGACAGTGCATGTGCCGCGTTGTGGATGGGGGCTGCAACGTATTTCCATCTGGTGTTCACCCTGTCTGCAATTTTTTGCTTACGTGCTGCCGTGAGGAATTGAGTTATGGGTAGCGCTTCGATGTTCTTCTTCAGCTCGGCGAAACCCTCCTTCACGTACTCCACGGAAGCGCTGTTCCCCGACGCGTCGTCGTTGTCGTAACGCTTCAACACGGTGAAGATCACATCTCCAATGTGCCACGCCCCCTCCAGCTTCTTCCAGAAGGCGTCCTGGAGCACAACCGACGCCCATTCGGTAGCTGTGGCCTTCGCATCCGCACTCCTTAGCTGAGCCTTCCACTCGCCAAAGCCTTCACCAGCAAACATCTCACGCAGCGGCCCTTTCAAGTCCAGCAACCGTTGCATCATGATAAAAAAGCTTCCAAAGCGAGTGTCCACAGGTAGCAGCAGCCTCTTGTCGGACCTCTCCTCAAGAAGTGTGACCAAGCGCTGGCGTGTCTTCACCCACTTCGCCAACGCCGTAGCTTTGTGCACGACTTCATTGAAGAATTTGAATTCTTCCTTTGTGCTCGCTTTGGAGGAGTCACCTAGATCTTCTAAAAGAAGATCATAGGTGTGGAGAACACAAACAGACGTTAACACCTTCTCAACCCGGGCTCGAATTAAGGGGAGGGCCTCCTTGCATGCCCCATCAACACAAATGTGTATCAGCTTCGACCTTACCTCCTCGGGGATAAGCACAGGAAGGGAGCAGATATAGTCTGCGATCGCGGCCATAGTTTTTCTCTTGCTCGTCTTGTTATCTACATAGTACGTCGATGTGGACGTACTCACGATCCCGTTAAAGATGGACCTGTCGTTGCAATCAGTCCAGCCGTCCGACAATAACGACAGCCCGAACTTTGCTTCGGCAAGCATGCCCTTTTCGCAGAGTTTGTCCATCTCTGCGACGTACTCCTGCAGTAGTTCGCCTGCAAGGTCGTCGGGGGATGGCGGCTTGAACTCGGATGCCTCAGATTGAGACATCCGCGACAACATCATGACTAACGTCATGAATGAGCGGCTCTTTGCTTTCCGGAAGGGAATGCACTCTTCGTAGAAGAAGTCCCTAATACTCTGCATGGCTTCGATCTTGGTGGTTACGCGTGTGAGAAAGGGGTCTAGCGACGTTTGTTTGTTGTCCTTCTGCTGCGTTACCTTCGCCTCTGTGTTCTGCAACTTCGCTTTTGCTATTTCAAACTCATCCTTCTTGTCGTCTTTTGGGGAGCACGCAGTCACTGACGACCCCTTCCCAAGGAGGTGTTCTTTGATCCTCCCCGCAGACGACACTGAGAATTTCTTATCACAAAAGGTGCACTCCACCTTCCGGAGCTTTGTCCCTGCACCTTCCACAACCTTCACGTAGTCCCACGCGTCATCCGCCTTCCTTTTGGGCATTATGCAAATCTACGGTATAAATGTGTTTGTCTGAAGTGCAGAAAGCGTCGGAGAACGGGGGAGAAAAGAGAGAGGAGAAAACAAGCGGGGAGGGGATACACAGACGTGCGACTTTTCGCGAGGGTCTTGAGCGTTTTGTCAAATACTATGTGTTAACTAAAGAAAACCCCTTGCAACGTTTCTTTAGCGTTTCCTCAACGTTTCCCAAGAATCTGGGAAACGTCAACGTTTCCTTTTGGGAAACGTTGACCGTTTCCTAGGCGCACTGCCCTAGGGGCCGCAGTCCCCTAAGGAAATTATGTAACAATAATTATTTCGTCATTTTTTGGGCATCTAGTGGGCACCTCAGGGTGTGTCTGACACCCAAAATAGGTTTCCGGGGCAGTGTGACCCAGAATTTCATGGTTTGGCACCTCAGAAAGTGAAAAAAGTGTGAAAAAATAGGATTTTCAGCCATTTAGGGCAAAATGGCCAATTTTGGCACATTTTTTGCTTTGTGGGGGTATTTGGGGCTATTTCACCCCCAAAACCACTCAGAACATGTTCTAGGCACCTATTTTCAACCACAATTACCCATACAGGGGGGTATTCCGCTCAAGAAATGGTTTTGTTGGGGTTATTTTCAGCAAATTTTCACTAAGTTTCACTAAGTTTTGCCTAAGTTTCACTAAGTTTTACTAAGTTTCACTAAGTTTTGGTCAAAAAAAATGCAAAAAAAATGCAAAAAACACGAAAAATTGCACAAAAAATGGGAGGAACCGAACAAATATGTATGGTATGGCAAAAATGTGTCCTTTTTTTTGGGTGACTGATTACCAGAAACACCAAAAAAATGGAAAATAAAGCACAAACCGGCCATTTGGGCCATTTTGGGACAAATGACCATTTTTGACCAAATTTTCAAAAAAAATTGTAAAATTTCGACATCATGACAGCTGCTTGGACACAAAACTACCCCAGGGATGTCCCGTGAGTCTATTCCGACCTGTTTTGGACACTTTAGGTACTTTTTTTGGCCGTTTTTTGGTGTTTTGAGGTCAAAATGACCCCTGTCTACCCCCTGTCCAGGGGTCATATTCGACTCAATATTTCAAACCAAGATCGGTTCGAGGGGCCCAAAAGGGTGCAGCTCGTCGAAATCAGGCCCACAGGACCCCTAGGAGTACGATTTCCACAGGAGAGTGACCCCAAGAGGCCTCTGGCGGCCCTAATTTGGCATTTTTTAGCCCAAAACCCGCCCCTACCCCCCTCTCTGGGGGGGAGGGCAATTTTTCACTCATTTTCCCCATTTCTAGTGCTTCTGAGTCCTCCAAAGGGTAAAAAAACGGTTCCGTTGGGTCCGCAGACCATTTTTTGGGGGGGTACATACCAAAATTTGCACCATACCCTACTTTATGTGATGGCCAGGGGAAAAATCCTGGCCTTGGACAGGGGGTACACAGGGGGTGGACAGGGGGTCATTTTGACCAAATTTTGGCCAAATTCACCAAAGAAAAGGCATAAAAATGTGAAAAACAGGCGAGAATGGACTCCAAGCACGTTTTTGGGGCAAAATAGGTCTCAAATGACTCTCTGAAACATCGAATTTGGTGTTTTTTCATGTTTTTTCATGAAAAATCGGGGTTTTGGCCAAAATGGCCAAAACCCCCAAAAAGCCAGTTTTTTGCTATTTTTTCCCATTTTTTCACATTCTAGAGTCGAATTTTCACCCAATTTTGCCTCACAGGGTGTTTCTGACCTATTCTGGGGTGGTTCTCTGCAGGTTGTGGCCACTATACGCCAAAAAGTGGCAAAATGAATTATTGTTACATAATTTCCTTAGGGGACTGCGGCCCCTACCCCCCCCCCCCCCCCCCCAACACAATTGTATTTCGACTACCTGTTTATGCGGCTCTCCATCCAACCGGGGTAACTCAGATAAGGGTGGCTGAAGGGGGGGGGGGGGGGGGTGATTCGCACTTCTTGCTTTTGTGCACCACCCCCCCCCCCCCCCATTCAGCCACACCAAAGATGTGCTTTTTTTTTTTTGGCCTCAAAGAGGTTTCCTCTTTGGAGCGTATTACAGTAATAAAAATATCACCACAGAATATTAACACAACGCCGTTGTGTAATCCTGCACAGTTTGAAGCTGTATTGCGATCCCGAATGTGATCAAGGTGTAAGCACAGAGGCTCAGGTTCGTCTTATGATTGTTTTTTTTTTTTTTTTTTTTTTGTTTCCTTTCGTCAGTCATGAATTAAATTTCGACTTCTCTCTTTTCCCCCTTTCTTCTGTTCTCTCTTTCCCCATGCACATCAGAGGTCCATGCCCTACCTGGCAACCTCGCTACCTCACTAAGGGAACAGGCCCATTTTCCTAGCAAAGAGCCATGTTTTCCCTCTCAAGCATTTTCATGTGCCACCTCACTCCGCACATAGTTGAAGGGCAAACAACTCTCCCGTGCCGTTGCAATGATAGCAAAAAGGGGAAACTGAGTCAGTTTCCCGAACAGCACACACTAGCTCTTCGGCAACAGGAGGTGTGAACACCCCCTCGATAACGCTTTTCTGGAAGATGGTGTATGCACGCGAGGTATATTCATCTTTCAGGGGTTTTTTTTTTTGTTTTTGTTTGTGTTTGTTCTGCTGTCTACTGTTTATTTGCAAAAAAAAAAAAACAAAAGATTCTTTTCGTATTTACAAAAAAGAGGAGACGACGCTGGTGGATAAACTCCATCTTTCGATTGAAAATAATATCTTAATCTTTTGTTCTTTTCTTATTTGAAGAATTGATAACGTGTAGACACCTCGCTTTTTTTTTTCGTGTGAGCTCCACGCGCGCTTTTTAAATTTTTACAAAGGTACATTTTTTGCACCTCCCTCTTTGTCTTCTTTTCGTTCAGAAAAGAATGCATATGAAATAATTTTTTTTTTTACGTATGCATCCAATATTTCCGTGCTTTCGCACCCCAAACTTATTTCAAATTCGCCCCATTATTTCTTCAAAATGCATCACCCATATTATATCCCCCGTTCTTTCCGCTTTTTTCAAAAAAAAACTTTCCACTTTTTTCAAAAAAAAAAAAAAAAAAGAAAAGAAAAACAGTGACGTCAGACCAGAGTTTCCTCGCGTCTCACCTCCTTCACACCCTACCCTGCCTTATGCCCGGGTAGTGTTGAGGGTTGTGTACCGTTTTCTGTATAGTACCAGAGCAGTGATATTTTAACAATACAAAAAGAACAAAGCCCCTCCTCTTCCCCGCCCCCTCATTTTTTTCAGTCCCTCTGCTGTCAGCCGATGAATTTCCTTCTGGGTCTTCAAATAACCCCCAAAAAAAAATCAATCCCTGCGCCAAATGTATGGTGAGGCGTTTTACACATTCACCTTCTCTTTCAAGGTGACTACTAAGCACACAGAGGCTTAGGATCATCTTATACACTTTTATCTCTCTTTTGGTGCTCCGATATTGACAGGTCGCTGACACAGGGACTCTCTACACACACCCCCTGATATTGACAGGTCGTGACACGTCGCTGACAGGTCGTTGACCGACTTCCGAAAGCACCATCTTTCCTTTTCTCTCTATTCCCTTCGACCACACACACAGGGGGGGCACCAAGCTTCTTCCCCCCCCTCGAACACACCCCATCCCATATGTCCGTGCTTGGCATCCTGCTTGTGTTAAGTCTTTCGGGGCGTGAGAGGATTCTGCTGTCGCATCCACATGGCTACCATTCAACAGACATGCTCAAGGAAGCAGCACGCGATTTCGAGGCCGCGAACCCGGGGTTGGAGGTGCACATAGAAGGGTACGACGGGGAGTGGGGGGACTACTACACGGGGCTGTTGGAGAATGTCACGCGTGGGGAAGGTGCCGATATCGTGACAGTCGGGTCGACCTGGGCATCAGACTTTTATGACAAAGGCATTTTGACAAGCCTCACCGACCATATGGAGGAGTGGCGTGTAGACCGTGCAAGGCGTGGTGACATTCAACGTGATTTCGTCCGCTTCCTCGACTTCACCTATATGTTTCCCGGAGATAAGGGCATGCCCGAATGGCACGTCATCCCCATGGACGTCTCCACCCGAGTCTTCTTCTACCGCAAAGACCTCTTCAAGAAGTACCTCAAGCGCGACCGTGGCCCCCTCACCCTCAAAGAGGCCATCGAAGACGGCTACTACATCATGATGAAGGAGCGGGAGCGTGGGAACGTCAATATGTCTGGCTTTGGTGTGCCTGCGGGGGGTGGGGTGAGTGGTGTGATGCAGGTGTTGCAAAGCTTTGTGCTTGGGAACGGTAGTTCGTTCATTGGTTCGGGGGAGAAGTGTACGTTTGAGACGGATGACTTCAGAGCCTCGCTTTGGGCCTACACGCATCTGTATGAAGGCATTCAGTCGGGCTTCCCTGGACAGCACACCTTTCCCTCTGGTTCCTCAGAGGATCTTGCGAAGGCGTTCAGCCGGGGGGAGCTGGCGATGTTTGCTGGTGCCTCGTGGTTGGAGGGCAGCATCCGCGCCTCACTGGAGGACAGCCAGCTTGGCGTCTCATTGATCCCTGCAGGGCCTATTGCACCGTTCACCTTCCAGGGCGGCTCTGGGTGGGCGATTCCTTCTTACGTCCCTAAGAAAAAGCGAGACACTGTGTGGCGCTTCATGCAGTTCTTCATGGAGCCTTCAAGGGGGTACCTGAAGCTTCTTGCCTTTGGGTCGGGGTTGGTCCCAGCCTACGAGTCGGTGCTGCGGTCTGCACGGCAGATTACTGGCGACAGTTTTGGGTTGGGCCGCATTCAGTTTGGGCTTGACGGTGTCGTGCAAGATATGTCCGATGTGACTGTGGTGCTCAATGATTCAATGGCAGTAGGGCACTCCCTTGCGGACAGCCTGATGAAGAGTGGGGCTGACTGGAGACAGGTTTTTACAGGGGAGCAAGTGGTGGTGGACCTGAACCTGCCGCAGGACGTCACGATAACTGAGTACACATTGACCACGACTGCCAAGGCAGACTACCTCCCACCCACACCCGAGCACGACCCTGTGGAGTGGACGCTGTACGTCGACACAGATGCCGGGTACCAAGAGGTGCACACCGTGTTCGACGCGACGTACACACACCCAAAGATCCCGCTCCTCCGTGGTGCGGATGTCCGCTACAGCATCGGTGCCCCCGTCGTAGGGCGCAGCTTCCGCTTCATTTTCCACCGTGTGCGCGGTACATTCTGTGGAGACACGTGTGAGCGCATCTTTGCACAGATTCCGTTCGCAGTCCCCCTGCAGTACCCACAGCAGGGCTTCTACAAGATGGGGCGTATTGAGGCAAACGGGACCCTGCAGCGTCTTGTGCAGAGGGTGCACAACGGGACGTCGATCGAGGTTGCCACTGCCTTGGGGTGTGCTGAGGTTGCCGTCATCCTGCGCGATCCTGAGATGGAGGAGGACGATGAGGAGAGCAGGTACAGCACCATGATCCTCGTGGTGGCGTTGGTGTCGTCCTTTGTGTGTGTCTTGATTGCGGTGGTGCTCTTCTTTGTGCTGCACAAACGATTCGACGCTATAAGGACAGAGGCGACGATCACAAAGCTGCGTTCGAACAACGAGATGGCCGAGGATCTTGCAAAGGCAGTGGCGCTGATGGATCTGGACGAGGTGCAGTACCTGTTCTCGCTGGACAACCCGACACGCATCCAGGCTGCCTTCATCATGATTGTCAGCATGATGAAGCAGTACCGTGCGTACCTCCCGGCTGCCTTGCTGGTCCTTGACGACAGGGATGATGACACATCATGCTCCATCTCTATTAGCAGCGAGGTATGTCAGTGCCGAGTCTTCTCAATGTTACACAGGAAGGCGTGTCCTTCCCACACTATCTCTACCACTATGCATCAACACCCCTCACAGAGATCACCGCTCTCACCTGAACGTAGGGTACTCTCAAAGGACCTGGGCATGCGTGTGCGGAATGCGACACTCCTCTACGTTTCGTTCAATCTGTCTGACACAAGCAGACCAGTTGACACCTCCATCACACACCTCGACCTCATCCTCACGATCCTCTCGGAACGTGATGGGATCGTGCTCTCGCTGCGTCCAGACTCCGTGCTTGCGTCATGGAACGCACACAAAGTAACACCCAAGCACTCCCTCTGGGCTGCACAGTGCGCACTCGCAATACGCAACAGACTGCAGACAATGCACGTGATCGGGAAGGACGGGTGGCGCATGGCATTGAGTGGCGGGAAGATGACAGTAGCACACTTCGGCAACAGCAAGATGAAGATGCCATTTGTGATGGGGCACGCCGTGAGGCAGGTGGAGGCGCTTGCGGAGCTGTGCGGTGCACTCAATACAAACATCCTTGCGACGGACGCTGTGGTGGAGGAGTCGCAGCGCTTCCTGTACGTGCGGCCTGTGGAGGTGATCCCGGTGAACCCTGCACAGGCAGAGGTTCCTGTGATCACTGTGTGGGAGATGATTGGGGACGGCCTGCCTGAGGACGGACCCAACAACGCGACACAGCTGTACAAGGATGGATGGGTTGCGTTCCGGAACAACAGGTTTGAGGAGGCGTCGAAGCTGTTTGAGGAGGTTGTGAAGGTGGCGCCTGAGGACCACCAGGCCATGCGTATGCTGAAGCTGTGCATCGCCACGTCCCTCCAGCCCGAGTCCTTCCTGCACACGGCTGATACGTATTTCAGGAAGTACGTGGGCTGGGATGACCTTGAAGCTCGTACCTCAGACGCCCCCCTGCCCAGCGGCGTCAAGTGTCCTGAACGCACTCCGTTGACGAGATCAGGGGAAACGCCGTGTCGTCGCGTATGTGTTGTCGATCCCACGTTGCATGGTGCTGAGGACCTGCGCCAAGAGATCGAGAAGGAGCGCACACGGACGAAGCTGAGCAAGCAGTGCCCACGCTGCAAGGCAGAGCTTCTGATACACGAAGTAGAACGCTGGAAGAAGTGGACGTGTCTGTCGTGCGATATCCTGAAGTCTGGGAAAGGGTGGAAGTGCCGTTCGTGTGCAGCACAGCGCTGCCTGCAGTGTCTGCCTGATGAGAAGTCTGCGGCAGCACCTTCCTTCACAACGAAGGAGATTCCTGACGGGATGGGTGGCATCTACACACGGTCGGACAAGGTGCTGGGACGCGGTGCGCAGGGGACGGTGTACCTTGGGATGGAAGGCTCCGGCGGGCTTGTTGCGATCAAGGCTGTGCCGTGCAACAAGAACAAGGAGGTGTCGTCGCTGCTGCGTGAGGTGGAGTTGCTGGCCGCACTGCGGCACGAGTACATTGTGTCCTACCTGTCGAGCTGCTGCATGGACGGACACATTGTGATTGCCATGGAGTACGTGTCAGGTGGATCACTCAGCCTTCTGCTTGAGCAGTTCGGTCCGTCACTGAACCTGGACTGCGTGAAACGTTTTGTGAAGGACATCCTGCACGGACTGACCTTCCTGCACACACAGGACATCGTGCACCGCGACCTGAAGCCTTGCAACGTGCTGCTGATGGCGGACGGGCAGTGCAAACTGTCTGACTTCGGCACCTCTGCTACAACACAGCAGATCGTGGCAGGGACAGGCGACCCACGTCTCATTGGGACACCCATGTACATGAGCCCTGAGGCATGCAAGGGGAAGAGCTCCAAGGCTGTCGACATTTGGGCTCTTGGCATCACGTTGTTCCAGCTTGCCACAGGGGATGTGCCGTATCCGAAGAAGAAGTGTTCGAGTGTTTATGATTTTTTGGAGCAGGTCTCGACTGGGAACCTGACGCCAGGAATTCACACTGTGTCTGGGGATCTGAAGGATTTCATTGGCGTCTGTTTGCTGCACGAGCCTGACCAGCGGCCGTCTGTGCAGAAGCTCTCCGTGCACCCTTACCTACTGTAAGTTCACGTCTCTGTGTGGTTTGCGAATGCCTTAGCCCCAAGAGGTGTTTTGCACTACCTTCATGTTTGCTGTCTCGAGAGAGACAGCCAGGTTTCATCCCCAGCAGTGCTCCTTTACACGATACCAATAGTGTAAAAAACGCTGTATGTGCCAGTAGTGCGGGGGGGTACAAGTTTTTTCAAGACCCCTTTTGACTCCTGCACATATCGCACTCTGTTCATTCATTTTTGTTGGTTTTGTTGGGCTTTGGGTGTTTACTTCGCTGCTCTTGAGATGGTGTGCGCCTTTTAGGCACATCCATTTTTGTTTTAAAGTTTTTGTTTCGTTTCGTTTTGTTTTATTTCAGAAAGAAACTTTCAACACGATTTTTTCTTCATGTATGTGCATAAGTGAGCCTCACACATTCCAAATTTTTCTCTCTTTTTACAACCGGAAAAAAAAAGAATTACCGGCACTCCCGTATTGCTGCAGAAATACGGCAGTAAAATTTTTCATTTTATGTTACCGGGTAATCACGATTTCTACCCTCTGAGTGACCCGGGTGCACTCAGAGCAGAGGCTCTCGGGGTGGTTGTTTGGGTTTGGTGTTTCGCACATCCTTGTACACCCGGGAGGCTCCACTCCGTGAGTAAAGTGTTTCTTATTACTGGTAATAAATCATCCAACGCAGCGAGTCCGAACAAGCCTGGCGGCTAAGGCCTGATACCAACAGGCGTGGCTGAGGCGTACTGATAATACTCGGGCGTGGCTGAGTCGTGATTGTAAGCATTAGTACGCCTCAAGACACGTCTCAGATAGATTTTCCAGACCTATTTGCCTATTTTCAGGCGGAGTCGGCCTCGCTGCATTGATTGATAAATGGCTATTCTTGATTGATAAATAGCTTTTCTTTATAGTGTTGAGAAGGTCAAAGTTGACTTTTTCTTCTCTCTCTCGTTCTCCCTCTCCTTTGGGATTTGTATGTTTTGTTGGGCACCCAAACCCTTGAATAGTTCAAGAAGGAAAACAGTCCCGCCGGTTTCTTTGTTGCGAGGTGTCTGTTGCTTTTTTTTTCTTGCGACGCGGTTTGTCATATTCTTTTGAGGGTGGCAACGTACAAACTTCTTTACGATTTTTTTTTTTTTTTTTTTGAAAAAGGTTTCCTCTTCACGGCCAGGTAGTCAGTGGGAGCGTATTGTGAGTACTAAAAATATCAACACATAATATACACACTTTCCGCACAAACAATTTTTTTTTCTTTTTTTTTGTGGCCTGCTTTCAGTTTCCGTAGCAACTCCGATGGTGCAACACTCCCGGGGGTTCGATAACTCCGCGGAGTGTCAGTGCCTGATAGTCATTGCAGCTGACCCGAAGGTTGGTTGTGATGTATATCTAGGTCTTTGTACCCTACATCACATAGGTGTTGCACTATCAACTTCACTTTTTTTTTTTTGGTTGTTCTTAACCCTCTTGAGGGGGAAACCCAAAGGGCCCCACTGCAAAGAAGACACAGCTCATTCAGAGGAAAGGTGAGTCTCGCCAAGTATCGACGGATTTTCTCTCCCCCTCCCAGTGTTGGCAGGTTTAATACAAGGGTGTTTAAAACAGGTGTACTAAACTGTACTAAACTTGTATTAAACTTGTATTAAACTTGTATTAAACCTGTACTAAACTTTTGGGGCGCTGTACTAAATCAACACTGCCCCCTCCCCATGCATTGTTCCTTCGACTTTTTCTTTTTATTACACATCAAAACAAACAACAATTTGGCCGTTTTATTTCCACACCAGCCGTATAGACCGTTTTTTTATTTTTCTTCTTTTTCTGAGATGTGCACGAAAAGATGTTTCCCTTTTTTTTTTTTTTTCGATTTTTTTTAAACATTGCCTGCATTTGCTTATGAATGAGCAATTTGCACTTTCTCTACAACTCCTCCTTCTTTCTCTTTTTGCATCCCCCCCCCTCAAGAAAGTGTTTTTCCCAGAAACCCTGTTTTTTTGTTTTTGTTTTTTGTTTTTCCGTCACTTTATCCTCCCCCCCCTATCACCTCACTAACGATCTAACAACGCTCGAGATGCTGTATTTCATTTGGGATGCGCGCACAAAATAAAATAAAATAGTGGAGTTCATCCTCAGGTGGCTCACTAATACAACCAAGTTTTCAAAAAAAAAAACAAAGTACAAGAAAATAACGAAACTGCATGTCCTTGGTGACCGCGCAGAGAGCTTGGCATCGCATTGTTTTTTGTTATAAGGTGGCTAAGCACGAGAGGCTTAGGGTCATCTTATAAACCTTTATTTACATTCTCTTTATGGTTTCCCCCCCCAATTTTTTTTTTTTCACATTTCATCATCATCTTGGCGTGAAAATTGGCGAGGTGCACCCGACAATTTTCGTGCTGCATCCAGTTGTCAGTTTGCCATAGTAAAATTGTCATTTTTTTTTAGTGAGTTTTTTCTTCTTCTTCTCTTGAGCGAGAGGCTTAACCTAGCAAACTTTTCTTGGTTTGTCGTAACTCCTTTTTTTTTGGTTCCAGCTATCCTGAGGGAAACTTCGGAGTGAAGCAGCTACTAGATGGTTCGGACCCCCTGCGTCGCGCAGATTTCATTAACCTGCGTCTGTAATGATCGTTTCATTCATCTGACCAATGAGTGGAAGCGGGACGAGGGCAGCTGTCAGATGTAAACCACGAAATGGATGTAGGGTTCAGGACGACTGAAGTCTATACCTTCCGTAGTACAAAAAAAAAAAGGCTTAACAACATTGAGTACAGACCCTATAGGTTCCCCAAGCGGGTCCTCAGGCGTCGATACAACAAAAAAAAAAAAAAAAAAAAAAAACAGAGAAAGAAGAACAGAAAATAATTTAACTAATGGACATCCCCAACCCTCTCAAATTGGTACATACAGTGTGTCCCAGAATTAATGTCACCTGGCGACACTTTTGTAAAAATATGCAAAAGTGGACAAATTTCGTGACAGTTTTCACCTTGTCGTGAATAAAAAGTGTGTAGGGGGTGAAATATTTACATTGCAAGAACCCTTTTTTGCAAAAAAGGGTCTACAAAAAATATAAATGAGGTGGATAGTGGACAGTGTAAACGACTCTAGTACGCAGGCACGTAATGAAGTAAAAACACATTGTCCCGACACTGCTTAACCACCTTATTCTGGGTCTTGAGGTGATCTCTTTCGTCTCCTCCCTGGCTTGTCCGAGAAGCTGCGCTCGCCAGCTCGGTACTGCTTCACCCACCTCATCAAGGTGTGCTGTGAAACCACCCAAGCAGCTTCCACCTCATCATAGCCCTTCCCGCCATCAACGATCAGAGATGCACCCTGTAGCCGCATCCCTTTCCTGGTAGCCTCTGTGTTCACCACATGGCCCTTAACAATTTTATTTTCGCTTTTCTTGTGTTCCTGAATTAAAAAGGGTGATTTTTTTTTTTTGATTTTGAAAATGCCCAAGTCAAATTTTGCTTATTTTTTAAAAATGTTGCCAGGTGACATTAATTCTGGGACACACTGTACACACATGGGATTTCCTTGTGCTTTCATCCCACTTTCCCACCGCAGTCTTTGTCAAGATGACTAAACGCGAGAGCTTCGGAGCAATCTTTTTAACCTTTTTCTCTGAGGAAAAAAAAAATTATGTCCTTTTTTGTTGGTTTCTTGATTAGGATTCATTTTATCAACGTTGAGGTGGTGTTGCACATTTTCTCTTTTGTTTAATAAACTTTTTGTTTGATGTCGAGACAACGACTTGCGCGACCTTGTGTGAATACCCAAAAAAATCAAAAAAAAAATCAAAAAAAAACCAACAATAAGATAAACCCGCGTAGAGCAGCAGAGCTGCGTCCGCACATATCTTTTATCTTTTGAGCATTTTTTAAATTTTAAAAGAAGGTGACTAAGCACGAGAGGCTAGGTTCATCTCATATCACTTTCTTTTTTTTTTTTAAATTTCCCTTTTCCCGATTTCCCCCCCTCTGTGATGGGGGAAACTGGGTGTGAAGTGTTTTCCCGATTTTCCCGCTGTAGCTTTTCTTTTGTGTGGGTTCTTCCACTCCTTCACCCTCTTCTGTGATTACAATATCTGATGAGGAATTTCGAACATTTTTTTCTTTTCTCTTTGCGTTTTATTCTTTCTTTGTTTTGTAAAGACAGGAGTGCAAGGCTTCGGTTCATCTGACGTTTTTCTTTTTTCTTTGGGTGTCCACCCCCGGTACAGCCGGTCATGTACCAAAGGTACACTGTTCACGAGAGGGCTTTTGTATTTCAACTCTACTTTCTTTTGGTTGTGTTATCGCCCCCCCCTCCTTCTCGCTTCAGTTCGGGCAAGTCATTAGGTTTGGTTTTAAGACCTTCTGTCATTGGCCGCAGGGTGATTTGTGCTTTCATCGGATGGCTGGCATAGTATATGTACCAGTCGGAGGTGATCGCACCAATACCCACCATTTCCCCTCTCATATTTATTCGCATTTTTTTTTAAAGTCCCAAAAAGTTACCCACTGATTTATCAACCCCCTTATCTCCAATCTTTTTCGACAGTTTCCTTTATCTTATCGCGTTTAAACCCTTGAGGTGAGCAGTGCACACTTTTTTTCACACCGTGAAAATAAAATAAAATAAAAAGGTGTGCCACTGTATCACCTCACCTCCTTTAGAGATGTGCATCCGGGAGAGGCACAGTCAGAGAGGGGGTTTTTTTTTGTCTTTTTTAACATTATCCACCTGATTTTTTATCTCGCGTTTTGGCGCATATACGGTCCCATACTCTCCTGTACGCGCCTTTTCGCGGGGTAAAAATCAGGTGGATTATATGATAAAAGAGCTTGGGGAAGCTAAAACCAACAACGGTTATATTTAAAAAAAATTTTTTTTCTCATATGAAAAAAAGTACTCTGAGAGATTCGTTAAGGATTCGTATGACATAATATTAACTTTTTGTCAGCGGTGTGACAAAAAGTGAAATTGTGTTTTTAGCCTAAAAATGGGTGGGGGAGATGTAAAAAGTACTTTTTTTTTTACTTTTTGTCACACTTGATCTGCCTTTGTTTTTGGTGGGATTTTGGGTTGGTGTGGCATAATGTTGTGGTCTTCATGCCCAGGTCATATCCTGCTACTTATTTCTCGGCATTGTGTTGGGATTTGTGTATTCAATATAATTTATGCCTTACGAACACTTATCGATCTCTCAGAGTACTTTTTTTTATATAGAGAAAAAATCATATATTGAGCAAAAAGCGGACTTGTCACACTCGTGTGGTTCTCACCAATCAGTTGGTTTTTTGTATCACTCGCTTCGCTCGTGATACAAAATTCTATGTCACACTCGCTTCGCTCGTGAGACAACATAAATTACGTCACTCGCTTCGCTCGTGACGTAAAAGAACCAACTGATTTGTGAGAACCACACTCGTGTGACAAAAAGTCCACTTTTTTTCACCTCAATAAATAGCTATTTTTTGCTCTCTGGGGGTTCGATAACCTGCGGAGAATCGGTGCTCTACGTCCGCTGATGAACGGCGAGACGTTTTTGCACTTTTCAAACTCTCTTTTCTTTGCAATCTCCAACATTCGCTTTTCCCCAACAAATTATCAGCATCCAAACAAGTAATATGAATGGGGAGGTGTGGAGTGGAGTGTGCAAGGTGGCGATATTGTCCCCACCGTTTGGGTGTGTCATTTTTATTTTATTTTTTTTTTTGCGCCAGCGTCAGACACACACAACGCAGTTATTCCCCAATCAGCTTTACCGACCTCACTGTTATACAGTGACAGCGAAAGGCTTACGCTCATCAGACCAATTTATTTCTCTTGTGCAAAAAGACAGTGAAGACTGTCTCGTTTTTTTTTTTGGCTACAACTCCAACAAAATTATCAAAAGAGTAAAGAGACTGCTTATCTGCTTATAAAAAAAAAAACTAAAACCTGCGGGTCCTGGGTTCAATGCCTTGGCTGCCGAAATATTTCTGGTTGTCGGCGTCGCGACAGTGAAAGGAAAAAGAAGAAAAAAACGTCGCGTTTTTTTTTTGCCCCAAAAATTAACTCAATTTTATGTAACTTCGTAGGTCAAATGTATACCAAAAAGTTGTTGAACGTGCCATACCAAAAAACATGCCGAAAAAAAGGCAAATTTATGTAGTTAAAATGTAGATTAAAAGTACATCACCAGTTGGGCAACGTGCCACACCATATATGCAGATGTAGCTTTTGAGGCACAGTTCATGTTTCAATCGTTCTTCTAGACGCTCTTTTAGACGACCAAAGCAAAAGGCCTATGTTTATCTCCCCCATGAATTTGTTCTTTCCTTCACCATACCCCACTCCGTAGGGCCTTTGAAGTGCCCGCGGTGATTGCAGTTTCCATAGCGTGATAACGTAGTGTTGTTCACCTCCCCCCTAGGCATATACTCGATGCGAGTCGCATGCGAGAATCATTATCGCATTGTCGCACACCATTCTCGCATGCGATAATCATTATTCGCTCGCTCTCGTAGAAGGATTTTGGTCGTGTGAGAGTGAGCGACAATGAGCGATAATTGTGCGATAATGTTTCGCCAGACCAGAATTGTGCGAGAATGCGAGAATGCGAGAATGCGAGAATGCGAGAATGCGAGAATGCGAGAATGCGAGAATGCGAGAATGCGAGAATGTGACTCACATCAGGTGTATGTATGCCTATGGGTATAGGTCAACCTACGAGATTGCTTAACGCCATCTTACGACAACTTGTTTTTTTTCTTTCTGTGATCTAGGTGACATACAAGAGGCTTAGGTTCATCTTATATAAACTCTCTTTTGATATACCATACAAAAAAATTGACCGAATGTTTGACCCCAGGATTTTTTTCTGGAAGTTCGACCTTTTTTACGATAATTTATACGAATACGGCACTTTGTTTTGGTAGCAGGTCTCTCCTACTGGGGCAGAATACGCAATAAAATGCAGCTGAAACTGTAGGTACAATGCTGGTGTGGTTCAGGGGGTACGGACAACCCACGGAAGAACCCGGAGATTCCGTTTGGGTGATCACACCAAATACATCACAATACAGCCAGTATTAAATGGGATGCAAAAATGTCTTGAATTATCCTGAGTTGAAAGAACCCTTTTGCGAGTTTTGTTCCCCCATTTTTTTTCTCTCTTTTTTTCTTTTCTTTTCAGGCACACTCATTTTTGCCATATACACATTTTTTTTTTTGCCTCTCTTTTCCATAGGATCACTATTGTTCACTGTCTTTGAGAAAATCAGAGCAAAAGCCAGCATTTTTTATTGTTTTCTTTTCCTGGTCAAAATAAAATAGTTAGAGACAAAACTGCAAAGCCGTGGGTTTGATGAAAATTTCTTTGTGTTTGTGTTGATACCCATGCGTCCGTCTCTTCCCCCTTATTCTCCCTGCATTTTCCCCCATTTTCCCTTTTTTTTTTTTTTTTTTTTCTCTTTTTTTCCTTTTTTTCCTCTTTCATTTTGTATGGTATTGTTCGTGGGTTCTTCTCAGTGGTGTTGTGGGGGGTGGTAAGGTTTCTGGGTTCTGGATAATTTGTCTGAGCTAGCTTACAAGGGAAGGCGAGGAGAAGGAAGAGGAGTGGACTGCTGAGAGAAAATGGGGATATTTTTTTTTTTTATTGTGATTTTGGTCTTATTCTCAGCGTGGGAGTGGGGTTGCTTTTTTCGTTGTGTTACCTATGTCTTGACGCTTCCCATGTGGCATGTGTGCAATGTGTGTGTTGAAAAAATGTGAAACCCAGAGTTTTGTTGGTTTGTTTGTTACATTCCATGGGTGATCCTCTAGTGCAGGGGAGGAGCTTGGGGGTTAAATCGGGTCAGATTGACCCGATTTCCTTCGGCCCCATGGAAAAAAACGGGTCAGGGCAAAAAAAAAAAAAAAAAAACTATAGATTTTTGAGGGGAAAATCCAAAAAATAGGGTACTCTACTTGTCGCATGAGGGGGTCTGAGAAGGATGAGGAACTACTATGTGACCCCACCGCGACGAGCACGAAGCTCAATGAAGGCAGAATGCCCTCAAACGCGCGCTCCACCCCGATCAAACCCGAACCCAAGAGGGATGCCGAACTCGACTTAGCCGTTGGTTACTGGCGCGAGCTGACGATCCAGATATTGGATCAACTCGCTGGGTGACACACCAAAAGAGGGGCTCAGACAGTGACAAGTGTTGCCGGGGATACGGAACGCCCTCCGAAGTTTGCTCGAAGGGTACACCTGCCCAGAGAGAGTACCTGAACTGGCGAGGACCTATACACACATTGCACACCTCCATTGCGCAACCCTACCTTGATGACCTCATCGCCAGTGTCAAGGGCAACATGCATTCCGCGGGGATGGTGCAACACTTGTGTATCATCAACGTGTACCATTTTGTGAAACGCGCCTTCTCATTCTGCATGTGTTTGTCTTCACAAGAGCTTTTCCGCCGAAGGCGGAAAAGCTCGGGACCTGACCCGATTTAACAGAATTTGACCCGATTTTGCCCCAAACCCATATTCCAAGCTCCTGCCCTGCTCTAGTGGAACATCCAAAAAAAGTAAAATTGGACAGAACAAATTGTGGAAACCTGGTGCCAAAGTTTCAAAAAAAAGTAATGGGTGTTTTGTTTTGTTCCCACCCCACTTCTCCCCTTTAGCACCACCCTACATCGCACATTAGGATGCACGGCGCACACATTCACGTGTCGCTGTGTGGAGAGTGATTCAAATAATGCTGCAAAAACGGTATCTCCACAACCTCCTGCACGTCCTCCCGTTTGTCTTTCTGCTGGCTTCCGCAGAGGCGGTGCCTAAGCTATGTGCAGTTGGTCTGTCACTGGGACAGGATTGCTGTGCACAGGCAGACTGTTGCACCGAGGGTCTTGTGTGCAAACCTCAGGTGTCTGGTAGGGCCGTGTGTCAAGAGCTTGCGGCAGGCCGTTTCGCAGAAGCGCTCAGTACCGTAGCAAGCGAAACGCAGGCAGCCACCGCGGGAACATTTCCACCCCTGACAGCGCTCCCGGCATCTCTCGAAACGTTCGCTCCACCGACAGCATCACCACCAACTGCGGCGCCAAAGGTAGCGCAAACAGCTATGCCAGCGACAGCCGCGCCATGGACGTCTGTTCCGCAAACGCCTTCGCCGCCTACGTTTTCGCCACCGACGTTTTCTCCACCGACGTTCGCTCCACCGACAGTGGCTCCTTCAACAGCAGCACCACAAACGAGGGTAGCGCAGACACCCATACCAGCAACAGCCGCACCACCAACATTCGCTCCGACGCAACAGGGCAACATTATCCCCACAGTGGCGCCATCAACACCTTCTCCAGAAACACCTTCTCCACCAACATTTTCTCCACCAACACCGTCTCCACAAACATTTTCTCCACCAACGTTTCCTCCGGAAACAGCAGCACCAACAGCGCAGCCGCAAACGCTTGTTCCACCAACAGCGACACCGCCAACAAGGACACCACCAACGGCTGCCCCTTCAACAACAGGGTTTTCGCCGACACCTTTTCCGCCAACGATTGCTCCGGAAACAGTGCCACCACCAACACCTTCTCCACCAACATTTTCTCCACCAACACCGTCTCCACAAACATTTTCTCCACCAACGTTTCCTCCGGGAACAGCAACACCACCAACAGTACAGCCACAAACGCTTCAAACCCTTGCTCCACAATCTGTACCATCTACAGGTGTGCCGTTAACAGCGTCGCCGCCAACAGCGACACCACCAACGCTTGCTCCGCAAACGACAGCTCAGGGAACAGTCGTTCCAACAGCATCGCCACCAACAGCAACAGCACCAACGCGTGCTCCTGCAACAATGGCACCGCAAACAGCAAGACCAACGCTTTCCCCAACAGCGGCACCAACACTCGCTCCACTTACGCAGGTCGGGCCAACAGCATTGCCACCTACAGGAGTACCGACGGCGCCACCAACGCTTGCTCCGCAAACGACAGTTCAGGGAACAGTCGTTCCAACAGCATCGCCACCAACAGCAACAGCACCAACGCTTGCTCCGCCAACAATGGCACCGCAAACAGCAACATCTGTGCAAACCGCACCACCGACGGCTGTAACACCAACGCTTGCCCCACGTACAGCGGTACCGTCCACACTGCCGGAACCGACCCGCACTCCGGGCACACAGTCGCCCCCGAGACGGACATTGGCACCAAGGACATCTTCGCCGACAACAACAAAGGCCCCGTTGGCACCTCGGTCACATGCACCACGGACATCCGCACCAGGCAGCACGCCTTCGCCAGCGAACACAGCATCGCCCTCCGCAACAGATGACACGCTGTCGCCACCCACGGGGGAGCCTACCAGCACGCAGACACTCCCTGTGGATACGGTTGCGCCGCTGACACCTGCAGCAGCGACGGCAACACCTGCCACGTCCGTCCCCACAGCTATACCCACACTGCCGTTGGGCACGGTGTCGCCGTCCTCCGACCCGGCCACACAGTGGGCCGTCCAGCCTACCGACGTCCCGGCCACTGCCGTTGTGCAGACTGCGCCCCCGACGGTAGACTACACCAGGGCGCCAGGTACGCAGGTGCCGGACACTACGGCGCACCCAACGGAAGCCCCACGCATGAAACGCACCTTAGCCCCCGGGGTGTCCCTGTCCCCGTCGAAAGCGCCGGTAACGTTTTCACCATCTGCACCCTCAGAACCGCCAGTCGTGACAGACGTGCCCACGACAGCGACCATTGCGACATCCCCACCTATCGTCACACCGACGCAAAAGCCGTCACTGTCCCCCAGCACCTCCGCACCTAGAGTGCTGACCGACGCACCCTCCACTCCAGCGCCCAACAGCACCGCTCCGGAGCTCTCTCTTGCGGAGAGCGACAGCACGGAGGGGATGGCGCCGTGGTCTGTTGCTTTGGTGGTGGCGGGGGCGGTGGCGGTTGTGGCAGGTGGAGTGGTGGGTGCCTTGGTGTTCAGCGGGAAGCTTGCGTTCAGTTCGTTTGGTGCGAAGTCGCATGCTTTGTATGGCACGGACCGCTTCATTGGTGCGCACGACATGCAGGCACTCATGGCTGACGACGCGGAGATGGGTGAGATTGCGCCACGTGTCGAAGAGAACCCTGGCCTAGGTCTCGCCTCTGTCTTTGGTGTGGGTGGCATCGGTGGCGTGTACATGTCCCCGGTGCTCGCGCAGCAGCCGGCAGAGATTGCATCTGAAGTGGCCTCTTCCTCCTACACCACGTCTGCGTCGTACCTCTCATCCGGTCGCTCTGACGACGGAGATGGGTCAACCGGTGGTGGGGCGATCACCCTTTCCGAAGCCATGAACGTCTTGAAACAGTTTGAGGTATGCCTATTGTATAGTGTGTTTTATGGGGGGGAATAGAAGTCGTACACCACACTGTAGTGTAGTGATTCTACAAAAGGTGGCTAAGCTCATGTGCGTTGATTTACACAAAAATTATTTTTCTAAATTTAGAGGTGTGTTACATGATGCGCGTTCAATTTTGCAAGGTGCAATCAAACGAAACAACTTTACTTACTGATTCTCCTATTTTTTTTCTCTGAAATTGGTCCCAGAACCCGTCCTCGGACAGGTGATTGTCGAAACTACAAAAAACCCCCTCCCAACACACAGAATGGGGCGCTGCCGAAAAATGGTTAGCAGCAAGGGGTTGGGTTAGGGGGGGTAGGGCACCTTATCACATAAGGTAGGACCATGGGGCGAACAGTGTTGTCCCCTTTTTTAGATTTTGAGGTATTTTTGAGGGGATTTTTATTTTTTTGGGGGGGTCGGGGGTTTTGTGGACTTGGTGTATGGAGAATGATGTGTACGTATCTCATACAATTTTTTTTTTTTTTGTTCTTCTTTCACTTTTTTTTCTCGGGCATATGTTTATTTTATTCCTTTTTAGATGACTAAGCACAAAGAGGCTTTAAGTTCATCTCATAAATTTTTCTCTTTTCTTTGGATATACTTTTTGAACGAACCATAGTAGACTAAAACCGAAGCTTGGCTTAAAAAAAAAGGTGTTGTGGAGCACACTCTACGGTGGCTACACTAATACAAACCAAGTTTTCAAAAAAAAAGGTGTCAAAAATAATGCGACAAAAACACAAATACCCGTACAAATCTTTACCTCATATATTGTGCGAGCTGCCCTGGTCTTAGAGAATGGTTTTATTATTCTTTCAGATGTCAAAAAAAGCAAGGGTACATTTTTTTTTGCACCCTCTTTGCATTTTTTTTTTGTTTCGAAAATAATGTATATGAAAATTCTTTCGGATTGGGCCCGCTCGGACGCAAGCTATGATGTAGTAAATTGCTAGGGGGTGGTTGTTACCCTTATTTGCATTACAAAGGATCTATTGGGGAAAATTTGTTACAAAAGCCCTCCTCCCTTATAGGATGACCAACTTCTCTCGTTTTATCTAGTGTTGCCTGTCGTCTTCTTTCTCTCTCTCTCTTTCTCTGCACTGGACAGGTTCCATGTGTTTTCATTGTCTTGGTTGGCCAGTACCTGTGTACAAGGTCTGCACTTCCGGCTTTGCACTTCCATTTGTCAAGGTGGCTAAGCACTCTGCTGAGACACCTGATTTTTTCGTTCATTTTTTTATTTTATTTTTTTTTTCAATGAGCTTGACCGCAGGCCTAATGCTAACTTTGGGGGAGGGGGGAAAAAAGTGAACCAGCGAAAAAAAAAAAAAAAAAAAACGAAAAAAAAATTTCCCTCCGGGAAGGGGTCCAGGGTTTTCGCTTATTTTCATGAAAGATTTTTCCCCCCAAAACCGTGAAGATATGTCCAAAAAGGGCCAATTTTTTTTTTTTGAGCTCCGCGCGAAAAGGTCCGTTCATTTCGCGTAAATACGTGATGACGTGGGATGGTAACGTGCATCAAGAACCAAACCAAAGCACTTTTCTCTCGCTTTTCCACGTCAAGCCGTCGCACTAGGTTCTTTCTTATGAACGCAACCTTCCCTCAGTACAACAAGAAACGGCGGTTGACATCAAAACTTTCTGGCGAAGCCACGGTACGCAACATTTCAAAAATTGTGACCTAAAACCGAACATTTTTACAGCCAAACTATGGTGGAGGGCTGTGGGCTGCCAGTTTTTGAGCTGCGCCGCAGGCGCACGGTACGCTACTTTTTTTATTTTCGCCGGCAAGGAGGCCGCATCATTGAGTCCCTGAAACAAGTCTCCATCGTCACCTCCTGAAGATGCGGGCGCAGGCGCTCACATCTCCAGGACCAAGGTACCCACGGCATACCACAGGCAGAGAACCCCCCGTCCCAAAAACCCCTATTTTAAGGGTGAACCAGCGAACCAGCGGATAAAAAAAAATAATAATAAATAAAAGTGAACCAGCGAACCAGCGGATAGCATTAGGCCTGCTTGACCGAGCTGCGTTTTAGCACGTTTCAATCCTTCTCTTTAGTTTTGTAAGGTGACTTAAGCACGAGAGGCTTAGGTTCATCTTTTTCTTCTTTTCCAATATAGCCTAATACACGTCCCTCTCTTATTTGGTTTGCTCTTTTTTCTTCCCCCCCCCCCTTTTATGGTCATTTCTTTGTTCGTGGTGCATTGTGGAAAAAAATCCTATTTATTAACAACAAATAATGGGTCACTATTTCACTGAATCAGTGAAGCCCCTCTCGTGCCCTAGGGCACTAGAGGAGCACTCACCAATTCAATGCTTGTCCTTATACATGTTTCTCTATGGGGATTTGCACGTTTTTCTTTAAATGGTGACCAGAGTCCCCCCCTTTTTTTTATCTCACATGACGGTGAAGTAAAATTACTTGAGTTTTGTGGCTTGCAAAGGTGGAACCACATGTCAATTCATTTACTTCGCTGCCTTGCAGTTCAGCGACACAACGGATTTGTGCAGTGTGTTGTCTGCACACCCCAGTGTGACGTACCTGCACTTTTATTTTTGCACACAAGAAAGCTGCCACAGGGGTGAGATGTGCTGCCTGTTAATGACTTCTCGAGTCCGCATTGCACTTCGCGGTTAGCCCCAAAGGAAGACACTAGAGAGAATGCTGCCCCCCACCCCCTCTGCACTGTCCGCGTAGATCCCCCCACTACGTCAGGAGTCATCTGATGACACAAGGCAAGTCGCTCCCCCAAAGCGATGGCATTGGATGGCAGCGCGTTTACGAACTGAGCCATGATTGCCCTTAGGGTCCCCACTATGCTCCCACGGTAACGCGTGCAAAATCATATTAGTTTTTTTTTGGCCGTGAAAAAAGGCTGGGGTATAAAGAGGTCGTGATTCGCCGAGTGGTTGTGAACCGCCTCCGTTCTCTTACGGTACGGGCCGCTCACGTCCCCACCCTTTGCAATGATGCTCGACTGAGATGCGTTTTAGCACGGTTCAGCTACTCTTTTTTTATTGAAATATTCCGTTGTGCAGCTTTCCACACACCTTTCTAGTCTCCCCCCCCTGCCCCCCCACCCTCACACTTTTGTTTTTAAATACAAAGAAATTTATTTCGTTTACTATGCCATCAATTTATTGAATGCATATGTTGAAATACCTTTACTTATTACTCTAAACTCCCCCCCTCTTTTGAAAGGTGACTAAGCACGAGAGGCCTAGGATCATCGTATAAACTTTTTTTTTGAAATATTTGCCACTCACAAAACCCACGCATAACATCCTGCGAACCTTACCAACCCTGTTTTTTTTTAGGTACACTGTCACGAGAGGGCTTTGTATTTCAAGTCAACCCCCTTTTTTTTGATAATTTTTTTTGGAGTAGTGTAGTTGCCTCGGTTGTGTTGCCACAGTTTGTGCAATTTGCACTTTATTACTACCTTTTCTTGGGTTTCAGCATCGCTACATCTAAGGGTGTGGGTGCGTATATGCACTCTTTTTTGTCTGCGATGTTTGACCCGTATTGCCACTTTGTGGCTGACCTTTCTCCCCCCCTTACCATACCCCAAACCCCCTTTTCTGGGAGGGGGGGGAAATGGGTTACAACTACACAATGTACACCCAACACATAACTTCCACTGTGTGTTATTGCTGTGTTTCCCCTCCTTCCCCATGTGGTCGAATTTTTTGTGTTGTGCATGGGTCGCATGCATCCGGATATCAGAGTCCAGGTAATTCCAGAAAAGTGTTGGGTGGTCCAGATCTGGAATTTTACTTTCAGAACCGAAAGTACCTCCTGGGCGCTCAGTGTGAAGTGCCGGTTGTTTTTGGTTCTACTCAAATAGTTGGTGAAAAACTGCCGAAAAAAATAACCAAAATTAAGCAATAGATACGAGCACGACCAACGTGGAAACACACGCACCAGACAGCAATACAGCCACTGCTATGTGACCTGGAATTGAGCTGAAATTCATCTGGAATGCCTGAAAAACCCTGAAACTTCGTAAAAACCTTGAGAAACCTGTAATCACCTGGATCTGGATCCGGATACGACCCATGTTTGTTTTAGGTATTTCTCTCCAGCGCTTTATTGGCAGTTATTATTGGGGGTGTGTCCCCTCCCCTTATGATGGTCATGATTCCTCCCAAAGAAAGAAAAATCGAAGAAGAAAAAAAAGAAACGGAAAATTATCCCAATTATGAGTTGTTCCGCGTTATGTGTGTGTTTTTTTGTGTACGGAAGGAAGAAAAAAAAAAAAACTGTGACTGACACCCCCCTCATCTTTCTCTTCGCTCATGTGTGTTTGTTTTTCCACTGTGCCTCCCAGCGGTTTCGAAATACTCTGGTGCTCCAGTGTGTCGTGTTATTAAAGAGTGAGGTGGGGGAGGGTAGCACGCATCAAATTTATGTTTTTTTGTTAAACTTCACTTTATTTCAAAAACTTAGCAACCCTTTTGCCAAAAAAAATTGTTCTGACCAATCTCCTGTTCTGTTTTCCGTTGACCGTAGCCATTTTCAGGAAGCCATTTTAGGCTCTTTTCCCTGAGTAGCGTACGCGATATTAGGGCGAGGGGAATGATTCAAGTGTAAGGACAAATTTTACCGTTGGCAGGAAGCATGCTCAGGTTCTAATCACACTGCTGCGTGTAAGCAAAATAAAATACGTACGTCACTCAGTTCCGTTCTAAAAGGAGGATGACCTCCGTCCATACCGATTAAGTACAAAGCCTTAGGGCGACATTGTGTACAGATCCTACCTCGGTAGGTGATTGTCGATACAACAATAAAGAACGTGACGCAAGACAACGAACTGTATAAAAAAAAAAAAAAACCGTAGACACAATCTTGGCCCCATTTCGAGGTGCCTAGAAGTGGCGCTGAGGTTATCTTATAAACCTTTTTCTTTTTTCTCCCTCCCTGATTTTCGGCCTTGATCAGAAAGTACCCATGTATGTCAGCCTTGTACTGTTCGGAATTCTGGCCCAAAACTTTTTTGTGTGTTGCATTCCCCAACCTACGTACCACAGTGTTTGAAATACTCTCAATACAGGTATCATCCGGGACGGCTAGAGTTTCCTTCTTCCCCAAAAAAAAATGCAAGGGTACTTAGAATGTATATGAAATAACTTCTTTTCCATTTTGGTGGACGGGGTCAAATTTTTTTTTAAAGGGTGCCTAATAGCACAGGAATGGATAGACATAATATCACCCCCCAAAAAGGGGTCTGGAATTTTTAAATACCCCCCCCCCCCTATTATTTTCAATTTATTCTGAAAAAAGTCTTTGTCTTTGTTTTTTTTCTTGGGGAAACGACAATGTGGACTCTAAAAATGTGGATTACGACAATGTGGATTAATAATCCACATTGTCGCATAATCCACATTGTCGTAATCCACATTGTCGCAAAAAATAATCCACATTGTCGCATAATCCGGATTCTTGATTTTTTGCCTTCTTGGTACCCAGGTACCCAGGTACCCAGGTCCAGGTCCAGGTACCCAGGAACAGGAAAAAAGTCGTGAAAGAGCAACCACAGCTCCACATGACAAACACAAAAGTGTCCAGTCACGTGGGGCATTCATGCACTGAGGAGATAATGATCCAACAATTTACAAGAAAGATTACTTAACCTACTGCTGGAAATTGCCAGGTCGTAGTAACACACAAAGTGTGCCTCCGTTCGGGAAGACCGGATATTCTAGAGACCAAAAAGGCCTCAAGAATATCTTCCGGTAGTCAAGGTATAACCGAATGAACGGCCCAAGACCCCCGTGGAGAAGTTAAATGTGTAATGCTATCAAGTAGAAACTGCGACCACTGTCTTACCCTCCTCAATGCATGGTGGAAGATGTCTTTCACAACAAATATCCTGTACCCAGGTACCCAGGTTCCCAGACCCGCGCAGTACTACGTCGCAGTACTCGCAAAATTTACCGCCAGACCCTGTCTTCGTGCACCTGAAGTACAACGCCGCAGACAGGCCAAACATGCGTTGGACTCAGAGGAATGCCCGCTGTGCAGGTATCATGAGAACCAACTCCCAGCAACAAGGGGCGCCTTTTGGCGGGCGTTGCTGAGGGTGTTTGGGGTGCAAAGTTTTCCACAATTTTGATGCGCGGGTACAGAAGTGTTGTCTTGTTCTTTCATCTCTAGGAATGTAAATGTCAATCGCGTTTAACTACCACGAGGGCTTGTTTAGTGAACCCACGAGGGGTCGAAGGGGGTTGGTTATCCCATATCTATCAAAGGTTGTGTCGACCAGGCGAAACCACTATGTTACGCTGTACGTTGTTAAATCCGAAGAAATAACGCTTTAGCAGCCGCAGGAAGTTTGTTAAAAAGAGTGCCTCACGCTACACAAACCACCACCCGCGATTGACTTAGATGTTATAACAAAGAGAATTCAGAACAAAACAACACCCTGCCCCATACACACTAAATTGCCATGCTTCAAGAGCATGCCTGGGCCAAAATTACTATGACGAAAAGGCAACAAGACCACCCACAAGGAGTGTGAATTGTGCACTGGTTTTCTGGGGGAACGCAATATTTTCTTGTGTCTAGTCCTCCGTAAGCAGAGGACAGACTTTCCGGAAGGTTTCCAAAGTCGAATTTCTTGCACTAGCTATGCTCCCTGGGTTAATGGCAATAGCAGTGACTGACAAAGTGTTCCCACCCCCCTTTCTACCCCATATGTTCGCTCGTTTTGCACAGTCGGTTCTCGATGTTGCACTCATTGCGATACCTGTTTAAAAGTGAATTTGTGAGTGGTGGGGAAATTAAAGAAGGTGACTTCTTAAAAAAAGAAGTTGGCCTGAGGGTGTAAAATATTGTTCTGGATACTTTTGGAGGAAATACGAGTCGACGGCCTTATTTTGTTGAATATTCACCAGAAAGTTAAACATATTTACATACCTTGTCTTGCGCCTTCGCTGCTGTCAAGGTGCCTTCTCTGGGTGCCCAGTACCCAGGGGGAGGCTCAAAACTGCTCAATTCTGGCTGGAATTGCAAAATTGGGCACTTTTAGTAGGTGACCAAAAAAATTTTCGAGAGTCCAGTTATTACAGAGGCTCACCTTAGAAGGCAAAAATAGTCCATAATCCGGATTACCGACAAAATCCGGATTATGTGACAAGATGGATTACTGGTGTTTTGGTGGAAAAAACCGCAAAAACGCGTTTTAGACCCCCAGAGAGGCTCAAAACTGCTCAATTCTGGCTTTAATTGCAAAATTGGGCACTTTTAGTAGGTGACCAAAAAAATTTTCGAGAGTCTAGTTATTACAGAGGCTCACCTTAGAAGGAAAAAAATCAAGAATCCGGATTATGCGACAATGTGGATTATTTTTTGCGACAATGTGGATTATGCGACAATGTGGATTATTAATCCACATTGTCGTAATCCACATTTTTAGAGTCCACATTGTCGTTTCCCCTTTTTTCTTTGTATAAGGATTTGTACCCCACAAAAAAAAAAAGCAATTCCTTCTTTTCGAGCTTCGAGTTTTTGCTGTGTGTGTTTTCTCTTATGATATTGTGGATCCATTGGCTGCACATTTTCAAAAAAATGATGTTAAGGTGACGATACGTCCATCGACGTAGAGTGGGGGGCGTTTGCACACAATTTTAACATTCATTTTTCAAGCTTCTTTAATGAGGTTTGTGACAATTTGTCTTTTGGGGGGATGAATCCATAGCGGCTGAGGTTCATCCTCCTCTTCTTGCGTAGTTGTAATTCCTGTACAAAAGAAAGTTCGTTTCTTTAAAAATCAAAATAATGGTGTTACCGATCTGCTGTCGGGGACATGTCAACGACATGTCAAGGACATGCCAATATAGGGGGGTGTGTCATTTTCCCCTGTAAACCTTGTGTCAAGGACATGTCAAGGACCTGTCAATATGGGCCCTTTCGGGAACACCAAAATAATAATAAAAAGTGCTCTGTGTGCCTGATCCCTGGGGCCTTTGTTTCTTAGCTCTGCCGAGATGAGTGTGTCAGCACTTCTTGGCCTTGCAGTGCTGTCCAGAGTGTTTTTTTCCCCCCCCAAGGTGACTCAGCACAAGAGGCTTAGGTTCATCTTATAAAAAAAAATTTTTTATGTGTTTAGCGTCCGGTGAACGGTGAGGCGTTTGCACACTTTCAACTTCTCTTTTGTTTATCACATTCCCATTTTGTAAAAATTATTTCATATTCTATCTATTCAGAATAGATAGGATGCGAAACAATTTTTTTTTGTGATTCGCATCTTGTAGAGTTTTTTTTCGCTCATGATTTTGGTCTGTATTCACAAATATCATTTTGCTAGAGACACTGACCTGACTTCGGGATCTCTGTTACGCTACCCCTCTTTGTGTGGAGACACCGTTTTTTTGTTGTATTGTGTCACCTGATGTGGTGTTCAGAGGAGTTTAATGGAGTTTGGTGGTAAACACCAAAAACCTCCAAAAAAAATTTTTCTAAAATCAGGTGGTTGTGCGTGCCCATCAGTTCCCCTACCTTCTTTAAATTTGGGTACTGACTTCGTCTTTTCTTAACAAAAACAGACGCCCTCCCCTCCTTCAGGTAACCCCAACACACGAAGCTTACTAATGTTACCAACTTTTTTTCTACACTACGGGGGGGTTCGATAACCAAGCGTCAATACCACCTTCGGTCCCAAACCGAAACCAATTTTTTTTTATGTTCAAGAAAGGGTGCATTGTGTTGACCCTCTCAAATACATTCAATTCTGTGAACTGAAAGTATGCATGAATCTAATTATGTTCTCCCCCGCGCAGATCACGATTTTTTTTTCTAAATTTCCTAAAGGATATACCCCACCCAAACCCCTCCTTGGCATTGGCCCTTCAGAACCTTGGTAGAGGTTGGTTGTGAGTATGGACAACAAAAAGTTATACCGCACACCTAGAATATGACAAATAAACTTGCAGTGTCCTACCTTCCCTGTGGTTTACCTGAACACGATTCACGTGACGAACAGAGCAATGTAGGTCATGCACATACACCGCCACCGACCACTTAGTGAATATACAGACCCCCCTAGTAGTTACCCACCAAGTAGGTGGTTAGGCGGTTTTGTCGAAGAAAAAACTATCAGAATACAAAGAACCCCTCGAATTCTTCCGTCCTTTCCTCTCTAAAAAAAAAAACTCTTTTGGTTTGTAAGGTGGCTAAGCATGAGAGGCTTAGGTTTATCTTATAAACATCTTTCTTCTTTCATTGGTGCGTTCGTTCGGTCATTTTGTTGGTGTTTTTTTTCTTCCTCTTTTATGTCACACACATAGCCCCACCCCACACACACACAACCTTCCACGCCCCAACTGCCCGTCTTCCTCTCAAGCGAAAGCGGCTCTGCGCCAGGAAGTATCCCCTCTCAAAAGAAAAAAACTCCCGCAGATTATATGGGAATTCGTTCAGGTCCTTATTGTCTTTTTAGTTCTGGATTTTTTTTTTTTTGTCAATTTGTCATTTTTTTTTATTTTAGTGTCCAAAGTGGCTTAGGTCCACCTGATTTTTACCCCGCGTATGGGTGCGTATAGCGCGTAAAGGCTGGGAAAAATGGGTGGGGTTCGGCCTTTACTGGCCTGTACGCGCCTTTACGCGCCTATACGCGGGGTAAAAATCAGGTGGTAGGTTCATCCTACAAAAAAAATCGTTTTTCAAGATGTGCATAGTAAGTTACGTTTCTCTATTTATTTTTCTTTTCTTTTTTTACTCGCAGCGCGTTTTTTTGGTGTATTTTTTTTTGTGTGCTACCCGGGAGATCTTTCATCCCGATACACCGCTCTTTGTTTCATCCCTTCCGAGATGTGATCTCCCCTGAGATTCGTTCATCTTAGAAGCGCCTTTATATAAAAAAAATATTACAGAGACACCATCTTACCAAAAAAAAATAAAGCATTTGTTTCGCCTCATAAAATGAAGGAGCAAATAGAAAGCATTTTTTGAACTTTTTTTGTGGTTCTAGGGGGACGAATCGTGCAGAGAGCCACACCTCATCAACGCGGTAGAGGGTGTTGTGCGTTTCACCCGCAACCTCTCCCATGAGGGTGTTTTTTTTTTTCTTTCAAAGAAAGGGTGCATTGTGTTGACCCTCTCAAATACTTTCAATTCTGTGAACTGAAAGTATATGAATCGAATTTCTTTCGTGTGATACGTGATAAGTTTCTATTTTTTTTTGGCTGTTCTTTGTATGTTGTCTATCTACAGGGTTACATAATGATATCGTATCTGGGTTTTTATTCCCCCCTTTTTTTTGAAGAATACACAATACAGCAAAAGAAGCGCCCACCTCAAGGGGCAATGAACGATGTAATGGTAACGATAACGAATTAATGTTATCGTGTAAGAGGTTTCCTTCTTTTCTTTTTTTCTTTTTTTTTTTTTTCCGTTCAAAGACAGGGTTTTATCTTGAAAAAACATTTTAAAATTTTACCCGGTCTACCCGGTCTGGCAAAAAAGTGGTCAAAAAATTTTTTTCGCCTCCGGCGAAAATGTCCCGGTAAACCGTTAAAACTGCTGCATTCACTCGCATATTGCATATCATCTCTCGTTCCCCACCTTTGCGGAATAAGCAATAAAATCATGTCAGGTCGGTAGCGTGCAGGCGTTTCCTCGTATTGACATCTACAAAAAGAAACGGCAGCCATGGCAAAGGTTCCTGGCGAAGCCCCGGTGCGCAACATTTCAAAATATTGTGCTTAAAATTGCACATTTTACAGCCAAATTATGTCATGGGTGGCTTGTAATCTTGCGCCGCAGGCGCACGGTACGCTACTTTTTTCCTTTCGTCATGCTGCGTGCTTCCTTTTCCTTCGGCGTTTGACCAATTGAGTCGCGTTCTGGCTGTGACGGGGTCACTTTGTTCATGAGGCCAGTTCTGGTCACTCTTAGAGGTTTGTGTGAGGTACCCCCAAGATTTATCATTTTTGGTGTGATTCAAGGGGTACGGGGAACCCACGGGAGAACCACGGAGGAACCTCGGAGAACTGCTAGGGGGTATACTTTTTTTTTGTTGTTCTCGGTTTCTGTCACAAGGGGAAAATGACCACAAATTTGACTGAGAGAGGTCACCACGGGTTTGTATTGGTTGAAACGTGCCAAAAATGGCATTTTCGCGCGAAAATAACGGAAAAAATCCCTTGAAAAAAAATGAACCGCCCGTATACTGTGTATACTGTGTATACTGTGTATACTGTGTATACTGTGTATACTGTGTATACTGTGTATACTGTGTATACTGTGTATACTGTGTATACTGTGTATACTGTGTATACTGTGTATACTGTGTATACTGTGTATACTGTGTATACTGTGTATACTGTGTATACTGTGTATACTGTGTATACTGTGTATACTGTGTATACTGTGTATACTGTGTATACTGTGTATACTGTGTATACTGTGTATACTGTGTATACTGTGTATACTGTGTATACTGTGTATACTGTGTATACTGTGTATACTGTGTATACTGTGTATACTGTGTATACTGTGTATACTGTGTATACTGTGTATACTGTGTATACTGTGTATACTGTGTATACTGTGTATACTGTGTATACTGTGTATACTGTGTATACTGTGTATACTGTGTATACTGTGTATACTGTGTATACTGTGTATACTGTGTATACTGTGTATACTGTGTATACTGTGTATACTGTGTATACTGTGTATACTGTGTATACTGTCGAGGGGCCTGTGTCCGACTGCACGGCCACACCGTCAGTTTGCTTTAGAAAATTCATTTTTCGTTTTTTTTTTGGTCGTTACTTTTATGTTTTGGTCAGCAAAATCACTTTTACACAACCTGAAGGTACGTGTGCGGTTGCCAGGTCTCGAAGCCCCCCGGGTGGCGAAAACCGAAAACAACAAAAAAAAAGTATACCCCCCTTACCGGAGTACCTACGGAAGAACCACGGAAGAACCTCGGAGAATCGGTTTGGGTGGTCACACCAATTTAATTTTGTTTTTTTTTTGGCCTGACCGGGTGGATATTTTTTTTTTTTCCCCCCAGACCGGGTAAATATTTTTTTTTTTATTTTACCCGGTCTAGGGCAGGGCACTAGCTTGGTTTTGGGGAAAATTCCAGAAGTGGGTCGCTTTCCATGAAAGTGGGTCAGCGAGTTTTTTACTACAGAAGATGGTTTAGCGGCGTTCTACGAGCTATTTTCTCCAATCCCAGCTTGTGGTGGGGGATATTCGCGAAAATGGCCAAAATTCGGTCAAAATTCGGTCAGTGTTGCAGTAATCCTCCGAAATGTGCTGTTTGCCCGCCTCACTTTGTGGTCTCTCGGAAAACTACCACTGGTATCTGTATGAGTTTCAGAGCTTTCTTCCTCGAGGCAGACTTAAAGAAACTGAACCCTTGGTTCAGTTTTTCATGCACCGCCTCACCGCCGTGTAGTCACGGGTGTTTCGGACAGTGTTATTTTGCACGAACGGTCTCATCCAGGGTTTTTTTTGCGGAGCAAAAAATAGTAATATAATATGGCGCCGCAGGCGAAAAAAAAATAGGGTGCAGTGTAAAAATCTAGCTTTTTACACCACAGAGTCACTCAACGAACCCTTTTTTGCGGAGCAAAAAAGGAAAAATGGCGCCGCAGGCAAAAAAATAAAAACAAGGTACAGCCTCCCGGGTCCTCCTCTAGACTCTTCCCACGTGCAAAACCCTACAGAATTCTCAGATTTTTGGTGGGATGATGGCAGGATGATGGTTTTTGGTCGGGGGGGAAAGCCATTTTCCGTGGGATGATGGATGATGGTTAGCGTCAGGCCTGAACAGGCTCGGGGGGAGTTCCCTGTAGTCGAGCTCCCAAAAATTTTTTTTCTAAAATCCAAAATCCAAAAAAAAAATTTTTTTTTTCCGGCTGACCCACTTTTTTTTTTTTAAGTACAGGAAGTGGGTCAGCTGACCCGCTGACCCAGCCAAGCTAGTCCCCTGGTCTAGGGACCACTAACATATAAGGAGATAAAACCCTGTTCAAAGATGAGTGTGCAAGGTGAGAGGGAGGCCCAAATTTGGATTTCAAAAATTTCTGTACTCTCCGTTCTGAGATTTTGGTCTATGGGTGTCTCTGCACTGAGTAACATTCAACTTGATTTTAATAAAAGAGAAAAGGAATTTAGCAGGCTTCTGCTAGTTGACATAAACGACATTTAGGTTGGGGTTTGGGACAACGATTTCCTCGAAAAAAAAAAAAAATAGACCAAACTTTCCTAAACAGATCCCTGCCGTCAACTAGCGTAAGTCTAACAAAAGAAGGAGAACACTTTTCTTTAGAAACACCATACAAAAAAAAAAAAAACCTTGACAGAGACAGACAAACCAACAAGAAGAGAAAATGGAAAAAAAAGAGACGATGCTTTCTGTCGTTGACGGCTCCCCCTAAGAGGGTTCTATCCCCTTTTTTTTTTGTGTGCGACACCTGATTGTTAGAAAGTCAACACCAAAAAAGAATCCATTTTTTTTTATACTACTTATTTTGCATTGTGCACCCCAGCATCTCCCGCTCGAAAAAACGAAAACTAACGCTAGCAATAGCAGTGGTTTCGTTGGATGAAAAGCGTTCATTTCCAGAGTCTGTATATTCTTCTCCCCCATTCCCCATTCCCCACCCCCCCCACCACCACAGAAGCATAGCACAATACACAAAAGTATTTCTCTATTTTCCCACACCACATACAAAGCCCCCTCTCTCCGAGGGGGCACCCCCTTTGCGTGAATTCGGTAACAACAACAACACCCTTACAATGCGGAGATGGCAGGGCATCTTCACGGTGCTGTTCCTCCAGGCAACGTGCCTGGACGGTGCCGAGGAGGACGAAATGAAGTGCTTCGCGCCGGAGTGCGAACCACCGGGGCTTATTGACGATTCTACGGCAGGTTCGGCGGCAGCATCTGGGTCTGCCGCGGTTGTGGACGATGCTACGTGCACGGTGCCGGAATCGCATCTTCAGACACTTCTTATGTGGGACTGTACAGGCAAGGTGCGGCTCATGCCTGACAACCCTCTGTTCAACGTCAACGCAGACATCCCGATGCTTCCCCGCCTTCTCGAGAGTCTGTACAAAGGCCTGCAACAGTACATCAGAGGTCAGTGCACGGTCACCCCGCTCACCAACACGCAGTTCTCAGACCGTTACCACCCGCTTTCAGGAATGCTCTATGGAAACCGTCTGTACAGTGCAGCGGATATGCCGCGTATTGGGTGTCTTGATGATGACGACGCCTTTACCAGGGATTGGCCAAAGCTGTTCCGTGCGTTGGCTGGGTACTCTTCGTTTGAGATGCCTGCGTCATGCAAGTATGACTTCTGGGAGAAGGCGGGGCAGCAAACCGCGCGTACTCCTGGGGAGTCGACGTGCTCCTTCACGCATGAGCTGATGGAGATTGGCGCGCAGCTGCAGATCATTATGAAGCGATGCGATGCGCAAAAGGACTTCTTCCAGCTCTCCGTCGGCTGTGCTGGGTCAGGATGTAACATCTTCATGCCCTGCACCACAGATGACCAATGTGCCGCAAAGGACCATCTTATCTGCGCCGACCCCTTTAACTGGCGTGACATAAAAATCCAAGGATCGGAGCCAAAGTTCACCGAAAAGGAGGTCTACGTACTGTTCACAGAGTGGTTCAAACTGTACACCGCAGACTACGAGGCGAACCAGGCGGTGGAGCACTATCCGAAGGAGATATTCAAGCAGTTCCTCGCAAAGTTTGCGCAGTTCTTCCAGGGCAGCCCCGAGACACGCTCGATCAACAAACAGAAAGGGCAGACCTGTGATCCTAACAATCCGGACTCTGTCTGCAAGATATGCCTCCCCGCGCATACCACTGCCTTTGAGACGATTCTCTCCGACTTCCCAGGACGTTGGCGGGAGGTGTCCGAGGAATACCCAAAGGATCGCAACAAGATGGACAACGACGGCTGCGCGCTGTCCCCGTCGTCGCTCACAGCGAACACCTCGACGCTTATTGGGGATGCGGACAACGGTATCCACATTCCAACAATCCTAGCGCCGGTGCAGCCGGTCGACACGTCGGTGCCTGCGACAGATCCCCCGACGCTGAAGTACCAGGCGAACCCAAACCTCTTCGTGACAGAGTCGCCTCTCGTGCAGGGCTCGTCTGTCTTCTTCAAGGGCTCGGAGAGCAAGATCGGTGGTGCACGGTGCGACCCAACGAAAAACGAATGTGGATCAGGGCTGTGCATCACAGACGACACCGACTACTGCGAGCTGTCCCAGGATGAGTGCGACAGGCACACCCTGTGCGAGCTCATCAACAAGAAGTGCGTGCCAATCCATCTGCGCACCCCATCGGTGTACCGCTGTGCGTGCTTCTCGCTGGACCGCTTCACCGATACGGATTCAGTCAGCTTCGTGTTCGGCGAGCAGTGTGAAAAGGCAGAGTTCATCTCGAACATCGAGTCGAGTGACATCCTTGACTCCTTCTTTACCACTGGGGTGCACAAATGGCGGTCACGATACGACCCGTTCATCTACTGGGACGGGCTGAAGTCTGCAGACGGGTTGGACCCCTTTGCAGTGCGTTCGCATTGGGTACCGTGGCCTGAGATCAAGGCGCCTGAGGGAGAGACGCACCTTCTGTCGATGCAATGCGACGGGGTGATCCACATGTTCATGAACACACCGTCGCACATTCGTATCTTTGCACCTAAGGCAAACGACCTTGCACAGTTCTGGAGTGAACAGGTCCTGGCAACGTGGAAGGCGCGTGATAACCGCCACCAGCTTGGCGACGACGAGAAGATCTTTCTCGTGAACCAAGCGCTGTTCCGCCCCGAACCCTGGCTCTTCGCAAAGGTGTGGGACCAGGCCCACAACGACGACGCACGCGAGCCTGAGGAGAAGGACTACGACACACTGCTGCGTGCAGTCTTCACAGGGATGGACCGCAACATGACCGAGGTCTTCGACATCTGGAACTTCAACCACCTTGCAAAGGTGACTGAGAAGTTCACCCTCACAGAGTGGTTCAAGAGCGGCTACATTGGGGCGACGTACTACGGCATGCAGGGCCAGCGGGAGTACGAGGTCAACGGTGTTGCCCAACAGAAAAAGAGTGCTTTGGTTTTTGAACGCGACACGAAGTTTCATGTTCGTGTGCAGAACTGCCCGAACTATAAGATGGGCCTCGTTGGGGTGGACCTGACCTGCGAGGGGAAGGCGTGTCTTGAGTTGCTGCTGCGCACGCCGTGCTCGAGTGCAGGGGACTGCAGCACGCTGTCGAAGTGCCTCCCAGCGATGCAGTCCGTCTACGACGAAGACCTGCTGTCGCAGGTGCTGTGGGGGGTCGCACGCATCCCTCAGCAGACACCTGCAGGGGACGACTTGTACACGAAGGACTCTTTGTGTCCTGCGCTTGAGACCATAGGGAAGAGAGGGTATGTTGCATGTCTAAGAAAATCTGCAAAATCTACAAAAACAACAAAAACAACAACCACAGAAAGACCCGTAAAGGCGACACCGATGCTGTCAAATACACCAGCACCCATATGTGGCATTCCTACCGCTACGCACAATGCGAGACGCGCAGTGCCGCCGACTGCTGGGGGCACTGCAGATACGTCGAGCTTTCGGGGACAGAGTTTGAGTGTCAGTACATCGGTGGGCTTGACCAGCCGGATTTGACGGTGCCGATCAACGCGGATCCACTGTTGCTCTGTGCCCCGAGCATATACCCCTTTATGACCAGCACCGTGTACGACGCCATTGTGACAGATGCGGGCTACAAGACTGCTGTTGGGAAGACATCGTCTGTGGAGGGCGAGGACATGGCGACGGTGCCGTTCAACAACGACAGCGCGCTGCTCTACGACGTCTCGATGGAGCTGGCGAGGGATCGGCTTACGCCGGCGAAGCTCATCTTCGGCATCTCACACCACACCACCTCGCTTGCGAACGCCACGAAGTACGACAAGGAGTGCATCTACGCACCCCCAGCAGACGACTCAACCGACGCCTTCGGGACCTCCTTCTTTGTTGTGATCATCACTATGGGTGTGATTGTGCTGTGCAGCTCGCTCCTCGTCTGGTTCAAATACGTGCGCACAAGCAAAGAAGACAAGGAACGCCTCTCCAAGCTCCGAGGCCTCAGCTTTGCCTTCAAGCAAGAGAACAACCTCTATGGCCGTGACCTGATGATTCCAGAGATGTACAGAAAATGGCTGCCGCGTGAGGTATGCAAAGCAGAACAGAAGAAAGCCATCCAATCCAAAGCATTTTTCCCCTAATTTATTCCCCCCCCCCCCCCCCAACAAGAATTTATAGATCATCAGAGAAGAAAAAACACACAACTGACCAGACCAGAGTTCCTTATTGTCTCACCTCTGAAAAAATGATGTGTACCATCTATGGTCAGTAGTACCCAGCCTTTGTACCATACGAGGTAGAAATCATCTCATCAGTGATCCACAAAAAAAAGCCCCTATGATGTTAACGTAAAAGGTTTGAGAAGCGTTTTCCCTCTACGGCGTTGTTCTCTTCTTGTCCTTCTTCAGCCTTCTGGTGACGCGCCTTTGCTAGGCGTTGCTCTTATGAGGGCTTGAGGAACGGACAAAGGGGACACCGTCATGGAGACAAGTGCTTTATGAAATCAACCTTGATAGAGGGTTCTGACAGGGGGGTGACCCCCACTATGTCAGGGCTCCCTGAGGGGAAGGTGTACACTGTGGAAAAACATAGTAGTATCAACGAAAAAAAGTGAGGTCTAATGGTGTGACCTATACAGGGGTAGTGGTATACCTTAGAAGGACCTTAGAAGGACCTTTTTTACACCTTTTTTTTTGGGGGGTGCTAAAATTATTTGTGTACATTTTTTTGGTGGTTTTTTGTGGCCAGAAATTTTCCCCAGAAATTTTTACCCCCCCACCTGAACTAGCTGGGTGTTGGGAGGCGTTGGGAGGTGTTGGGGGGCGTTGGGAGGGTGAGGCACTTTTTTTCCCACCGGCGTGAGCCTTTTTCTCGTTGGTGAAGTTTTTTAAACACCTGCATTGTCATTTCCGGAATCCGTCCTCGCTGTGGTGGGGTCAATTTGCCGAAATGGACAAGTTCTCGTCATTTCCTGAGTACATACGTGATCAATTTTCTCACACTGCACAGTATACACAGTATACACAGTATACACAGTATACACAGTATACACAGTATACACAGTATACACAGTATACACAGTATACACAGTATACACAGTATACACAGTATACACAGTATACACAGTATACACAGTATACACAGTATACACAGTATACACAGTATACACAGTATACACAGTATACACAGTATACACAGTATACACAGTATACACAGTATACACAGTATACACAGTATACACAGTATACACAGTATACACAGTATACACAGTATACACAGTATACACAGTATACACAGTATACACAGTATACACAGTATACACAGTATACACAGTATACACAGTATACACAGTATACACAGTATAGTACTACACAGTACACAGTACACAGTAGCAGTACAGCACCAGAGGTCGGGATTTTCCCTTGGAGGGCGTCTAAATTAATACATTTTTCGCTTTTTTCCCAAATTTCCACTTTGCCTTTGCCACTATTTTTTTGTTTGACTTGGAACCGGGACCCCACCCTGGAACCCCCTCCAGAAGGGGGTACAGAACACCCTCAAAAAAAAAAAAATCCCAAAATTCGGGCTAAATTGGAGGGGTGTTGGGAGGCGTTGGGAGGCGTTGGGAGGGTTTGCCGTTTTTTGCAAATCAGGTGGCCCCCAAAAAATCAAAAAAATATTTTTTTGATTTCGGTGCACCTGAGCCTGTGCGTGCTGTGATGGCGTCACTTTGCGCTCAGAAATGAGTATTTTTGACCTCAAATGCATGTGTCAGTTTTTACAGGCCATTTTCAAGTTTTGTGTGCAAAATATGGTCAGTACTTGACTCCTGAAGGAAAAGTACAAAATGAACGTGGGGCAGTTTGCGTAGATGCGAATTTTACACCCCACCATTTGACGGGCGGAGCTCGTAGAACCCAACGAAGAGTGAGAAAAAAGGATACGCCGAAACAATAAAAGTAGCGTACCGTGCGCCTGCGGCGCAAGCTGGTATCCCACCTTCCCATGACATAGTGTCACAGGCTACTGCCGTCTTGGAACCCTCCATCGGCCCCGGTACTGGGTACTGGGTACCCAGTTTTTTGATCGAAAACAAGGCCACTCCACCACAGGGAAAGCTCGGGAAAAAGTCACGTTTTCCTTGGAAAACGTGTGGAAGTGCCCTAAGGAAAACCACCATACCTTAGAAGTACCTTAGAAGGACCTTTTTTACACCTTTTTTTTAGAAAAATCACACCAGTCTAGCAAAAAAATATTCACCTGTTCTACACTAATACAACCAAGTTTTCAAAAAAGCTAAAAAAAGCAAAAAAAGCTACCCTATAAGATCAGTCTACATATTATCAATTATTCAATTCAAACAATGTGAAAAAACGTAGTGTTCCAGAAGGTGGTGTAAAGAAGTTTTATTTGTGATCCTCTCTACAGAGGTCATCCTTATGAAAACCTCGTGCAAAAAATTTTGTCCGGCGTTTTTTCGCAAAAAAAAAATTATCAAACATTACACCCCCTCAGGGCGGGCAATACACGGAGCTGAAACCACCGAAGGACTTGACACACCCCGATGATGCAGACGACTCTGAGGGGGATGACGAAGGGGATAAGCTGCTGGAGGAGACGCAAGGTGTTCTGAACCACAGCAAGGCTATGGAGAAGCAGGGCGGGGTCGGTGTCGGGACAGGTGTGGGTGTGGGTACAGGGGTGGGCACTGGCCCTATACCCCCTGTCTCGGAGAAGGCAACTCCTGCAGAGGTAGCAGTGGCAGAACAAGCAGACGCAACCATGCCGCTGGGCAGCCTGCACAACGCAGACCCCCCGCCATCGCTCACGCATGAAAAGAAAAGTGTATGTAAAGAGTGTCTCAACCAAACATCTCCCCTATTCAAATAACACCACAGGTCGCGGAAGACGAGCTGTTAAGCAACGGCAACGGGCCGGTCTCAGGGACCTACACATCGCAGTTGGTCCCTTCGTCACGGAAGCGGAGCGGTCGGCAGGGGTACGGGCAGGATGAGGTATGAAGGGGGTGTTGGTTCGGAGGTTTTGTTTGGAGGTTTTTTTTTTGTGTGTTTTTTTTTTACTGCGCCCAACAGGATGACCTGAGGGAGAAGTTCCGCCACCAGCCAAGCAGCAACTCACAGTCGCAGTCGCAGTCGCTGTCAGACTCGTTGGATGGCAGCGCGATACCGCTTGTGGAGTACACCTCGACGGCGATGAGGAGCAGCCGTGCACCACGCTCTGGTGGGTCTGCGCACCCACACCGCATGAGTGCGTCCTTCCCATCAGGCAGCGACGCAGGCTGGCAGGCACGCGGCAGCCCCCAGCCCTCCTCAGCCACCCGTCTACAAAACGCCCCTTCAAGCGGCTCTCGACCTAGGCACCACCCCCTCAACAATCAGTTCGATTAGTGGGATAGGGATGGGGATGTTTTTTTAGTTAAAAACTTCTGGTTTTTGTTAGCGCGTTTCATCGCGATAACGATAGAATGATAAAAGAGGTGCCGTATTCATCTTTCAAGTTTTCTTTTTGGGTTTTTTGGGGGCGTTATTTGAACAAAAAAAAAAATGTAGTATTTTGTAGTATATTCACGGATGCTGCCAGATCTGGCCAGATCTCCAGATCTGGGCCGCCCAGATCTGGCCAGATCTGGAAAAAATTTTTTTTTTTTTTGAAAAAAAAATTTTCCCAGACGTCCCAGATCTGGCCAGATCTGGCCAGATCTGGCCAAATCTGGGAGATCTGGGACGTCTGGGAAAATTTTTTTTTCCAGGTACCCCAATGACATAACGAAGTATCGCTTGAAGTACCGTTCAATATACGTTGCTCGTGTGTGCAAGTTACGAAGTAGGACACACAAGGTATATCAAACGATAAATCAATCAGATAAACGTTACATCATCGGAAAATTGTTGGCACCGCCGCCCTGTCTTCGTATTTATTACGTCGACAGGCCAAACAGCGTTGGGCTCAGAAGAAGCAGTGCAAAACACTGGGGATCAACATGAGAACCAACTCCCAACAACACAGGCTACCGAAGTAGCAGGTGGGGTGTTGCGGGTGTTTGGGGTGAAAGAAAATCGATTTTGGTAAGTTCCAGCAGAAAATTCTTAAGTTTGCACAATTGAGAAGGGTGTTACCACTGCCTAATATTATTCGTACATGTGAACCGGTAAGGTCGAGAAGGGTGGACACGGCATACAAGTACAAGTACAAGTAAGACGTACCTTCTACAAAGGCTGAATTCGCAATTCTTAAGGGATTGAATTCAGCCCCCACGTGGTGTTTTTGAGAAAATCATTCCATGGTATACAGCTAATGGTTCCCGAAGAATGATTCGCCCCTCCTCGTTCATGCAAACTTAAGAAAATTCTGAAGTAACTACAACCTGGCGTGCGGGTACAGATGCATTGCTTTGTTCTTTCCTCAAAGTCATGTGTGATCTCTCGGGTCTGTACTAAAGTCAGTGTTTAGATAAGCATCCACTTGACTCGTTCTAACAACCGTTGAAATCTAGAACAAAACAATACACTGCCCCTTCTCACACCAAGCCGCCATGCTTCAAGAGCATGCCCTGGGCAAAAATTACTCTGACAAAAATTGGTTTTCTGGGGGAACGCAATATTTTCTTGTGCCTAGTCCTCCGCAAGCAGAGGACAGACTTTCCGGATCCCGAAGTCGAATTTCTTGCACTAGCTATGCTCCCTGGATTAAATGGCTATAGCAGTGACTGACTAAGAGTTTCATAATAATTAGGGTGGTCTATGGGGTGGGTTAATGGAAAAGTTGGTATATAAACCCGACTTTTACGATCGCCACCTGGTTTTCAAATAATTGCACCAGCTCTTCCATCGGCACTGCTTCGCTGTCACGATGAAGGGTCGTCGGTTCGGGTACCTGTTAAGAGAAATTGAATGTAAAAGTAGAGACTACAACAAAAAAACAAACAAACAAACAAGAAGCCGCCCCGTACCCCTTAAACGTAAAAGTGACATTTTTGTTGACAAAAAAAAAAAAATAGCTAAAAAATAGCGGACATGTCGAAAAGGGAGAAAACCGGGGGGTTAAAAACATACCTTGCACTCGGCCCACTCTCCAGGTACAAAGAACATCACTGCACAACAAACCCACTACTACGATAGAAAATAACTATTTTTTACCAGGTCGTTTTATTGATGAGTGTTTTCTGAGTGCACACTCAGTGGGGACAAAATGCAACACTTACCGAAAAAATTCTCCAATCGGACAAAAACCTTTCTAAACACCCAAAAAAAAACACCTCAGTCCACATCCGCTGGGGTCGCGAGATGGAAATATATGGTTTTACAGCTTTTAGGGGGTCTAGCGTGGGTCCCAGATGCATTTTGCAGCGGGTCTGTGTGTGCCTCAACCGCTTCACAGTACCCTTTTTTGTAACTGAAAACGACGCATCCTGTACCTAAGTGCACTGAAGCCTTGCTTGCGTCCTCGTGGTTTTGGGCGTTCGCACGCGAGAATCATTATCGCATTCTCACATGTAATTCTCGCATCACGGAGAGGATTTTAGCGTCACGTGACCACAAAAAAAGTGCACAAAATTAGTTTGGTCAAAAATCACCTTGCACTTGTGAAGGAATTGCTAAGGAAATGTGAAATATGCGTGTTTTGGTACACAAAAGTGCGTTTTGGGTGGTTCTGAAGGGTCAAAACACCAAAAAAATGCGTTTTTTTTGCATTTTTGGTCACCCAAGGACCCACTATTTTGGTTGATATTTTTTTTTTCCCTTTGCGAAAAAATACCCAAAAATCACGGCTATAAAAACGCTAAGGAAAAATCGATATTCATTTTTTTGGGCAGAGAAGTGCGTTTTAGGCGCCCACAGATGGTCAAAACATCAAAATTTTTGTGTTTTTGGCATCTGGACACCCAAGGACCCACTATCAGGGGTGAATTTTTTTTGCCTGAGATTTGCCTTTGCCAAAATCGGAAAAAAAAAATTATGAAGGAAATTGCTAAGAAAAAGTCGAAATTGTGGGCCCCTGTAGTGCATATGGCGGTACCCCAGATCGTCAAAACACCCGACTCTTGCGTTTTTTTGCACTTTTTGGTGCACAAAAACCCTACTCAGGGGTCAAAATTTTCCCGGAAAAAAAATTTTTTTTTTTTGAGATTTTTCAAAAATCGACTTGTCTTTGGTAAAAACCACGAAATTTCGGGTTCGCAAAACCACGTTTTAGACCCCCACAGATGCTCAAAAGTGCCAAATTTTGCTTTAAATGGCCTCAAATCGTCGAAATTAGCCCTATTTTGGGGCGAAAAAAAAAATTCGAGAGTCCCTTTCCCTGGGAGACAATAGCCAGAAATCTGAGAAAAAAAAAAAACTGGCCAGATTTCCAGATCTGGCCAGATCTGGGGGGTTTTTTTTTTTTTTTGAAAAAAAAATTTTCCCAGATTCCCAGATCTGGCCAGATCTGGCCAGATCTGGAAACAAGATCTCCACATCTGGAAACCGAGCCAGATCTGGGAAATTGGCCCCCAAATCTGGCCAGATCTGGCAGCATCCGTGTATATTTGTGTGCTTTATGTTTTTTTTTATGTTCAAACAGTTTGAGTTCTACAAAAGATTGGTTATGTTGTCCGTTTTTCTCTCTTTTCCTCCGTTTTTTCAATACTTTTATTGGGTCAGGGCAGCCCTACCTTTAGGAATGTTTGAACCACTGGAGTGAAGCGCCATACGTGTCTGTGTCTACAAAGGCGTTTGCACTATCACCTTCACTTTTCTTTCCGCTACCGGTTCTTTTTTTTTTATTATAAACTGGGGTGATCTGGGGACTTTTTTTTTGTGAGGAGAAAACCAAAACGGTAATGAAGCTTGCGAAATGCTAGTGGAGGTTTTTTCGTAATGTTTTATACTCCCCCCCTTACCACACACTTCGCAGAAAAAACTCTTTTTTCGTTCGCGAGTTGTTTTGCGTCTTCCGCAGTTTAAACTTTTTTTTTCCCGGTATCACTTGTGATACTGTTTTCATGGATAGACCTGAAAAGGGGCAGCGCACAGGTGGTTCCGTGTCTTGTTTTTCCACAGAACCGACACGTGTGGCGTGTCCCCCAAACAACAAAAAAGCAAATGAATAAAAAAGGTTGAAAGGAAAAAGGAAGAACAAAACAGTGTGGTGTACAACAGGGACTATAAAACAAGATTATTCACCAGCCATTCACAAAAATTCACAACGAGGCGAAAACACACGTGATACACCATGTGTGGGATCTTTTGTGAATGTATGTGAATTTTTGTGAATTTTTGTGAATCGCTAGTGCAGGTTTTGTGAATTTTTGTGAATTTATGTGAAGGTTTTGTGCAGGTGTTGTGAATTTATGTGAATTTTTGTGAACTTTTGTGAATTTATGTGAATCGCTAGTGCAGGTTTTGTGATTTTTTTTGGGTTTGCAGTACTGTACTGTACTGTACTGTACTGTACTGTACTGTACTGTACTGTACTGTACTGTACTGTACTGTACTGTACTGTACTGTACTGTACTGTACTGTACTGTACTGTACTGTACTGTACTGTACTGTACTGTACTGTACTGTACTGTACTGTACTGTACTGTACTGTACTGTACTGTACTGTACTGTACTGTACTGTACTGTACTGTACTGTACTGTACTGTACTGTACTGTACTGTACTGTACTGTGTATACTGTGTATACTGTGAAATTGACCAAAAACGAGAACTTGTCCATTTCGGCAAATGGACCCCACCACTGGCCGGGCGGATTCCGGAAATGCAAATGCCGTCGTTTAAACTGGTAGGAACACGGGTAATCGGTTATGCACCACACCAAAAACCAAAAAAAATCACAAAAAATCACAAAAAAACACAAAAATTCACGAAAATTCACAACGAGGCGGAAAAACACGTGATACGCGGGTGTGTAGGTTTTTGTGAATTTTTGTGAATGGCTAGTGAATAATCTTGAAAAAAAAGACCCCAGATCACCCCATAAACATCGTTTTTACTGCGGAACCACTCCATTTGGCGCTGTCTTAATAATCGTTCCGTGGTCCTGCATATCTAGTATAGTGCATCTCTCTGGTGCTGGGGTCAGTCGAGGTACCTGTTTTCGACTTCGCTCTTTAGGTTCTCTAAGCAGAGGCTTAGATTCATCTTTATGAAAATCAAATTTTCTCTTTCCTTAATTCGAGGGGGGGAATACAACCAAAGGCTGCTCGAAGAGAAGTACTATACTTCCCACTTCTTGTCGTGTAAGCTACAATACATAAGGAAAACGTGGAGCTTAAGGTACGCTACACTATTCTTATATGTCACGATTTTTTCTCTTTTTTTTGGGGACAACTTTTTTGAGAAATGTGTTAACTCTTTCATCCTGTTTCAATACGAATGCCAAACACGCTTTTTTCCAAGGAAGCTTGTAATCGGTGTCAAACCCTAGCAAATGGAAAGATAAAGGTAATATGCCCCAAAGGCGGCCTTTCCCGTTTGTGCGAACCTTTCCTGAAATAAACTTTTACAGCCATGTGGTATTCCCCCCCAATCCCCATCGCCATGTTATGGCCTTTGAATCGTGGCAAAAAACTTGTTAGGGTTGATTCTACCAAGTTCACGATAAAGGCTTTTCCAATGAAACCTAGACCAAGGCCAACGAACCGATCTCTGATTAGAACTATTTTTTTTGTTGTCCTTTTTGTTTGACGAATTGTCACAGATCAGTTGGCAAAACGTATAAAATTTGGTTTTTTCTTCTTTTGTTATAGTACTGTTTGTCTACGGAGCCAGATTAGTTGCCAAAAAAAAAATGTTGCTGTGTTATTTTTAGCTTCGTCTGCTTCTGTTTATTCCACAGAACGCAGTGCACTCGAAATACCCTCCCTTCGTCTCCTGCCGTACACATGATGAGATTCGTCTTTATGGACCATGCACCACGCTGAGTGGGACGCGTTTTTTTGCGTTCTCTTGATTGATCACAACACACTTCACTCTACCAACGCTGAGTCTTTTCTTCTGTTATTTCCCACAACCCACAACAACACGGACTTATCAGCCCCGTGTGTTCAACAAGTAAACTCACGGGATACTCCCAAGAACCAAGATACCACAACCCCTCATTCTGTTGTGCCACAACTGCGAGCATATCCCATGCCTTAGACACACAGGCCCTCATCCAGTGGGCTTGTGTGTCACAGGGAGTGCGAGATCGACTCAGCCACAACAACACAACACCACGCAAAACGCCATCCACAAGAGGGTGCGTCAGGCATGGACGCAGCCTTGTTACTGTGTGACTCCTGTTCAAACGTTCCAAGAGACTGCACTGCACTGCCACATGCTTTGCACATGTGCTAATGTGCCTGAGTGGTGTTTTCTTTCTCACCCGGAATGTGCCACACACCACACACCCTGCAGATTACCAAGACAACAGCCACACAACACTTGAAGATGCCACGCACACCTGCCAGGTCTGTGAAGAAGTCGCAGTCGTCGACCGGAAAGGACGGTGAGCAGAAGAAGAGGAAGCCGGTGACGAAGCTGGACTACAGGCCCGCTGCGAAGAAGGACAAGAAGGGGAAGGTGGTGAAGAAGTCTGGCCGCTGGCTGCCCGGAACTGTTGCGATGCGTGAGATCAAGGCACTGCAGAAGGGGACGCAGCTGCTGATCCAGAAGGCGCCCTTCCAGCGCCTTGTGCGTGACGTGATGGACAAGCACAAGCAGGACATGCGTTTCCGTGCGTCTGCACTCGAGGCGATGCAGGAGGCAAGCGAGCAGTACCTGATCAGCGTGTTTGAGGGTGCCGTGATCCTGCAGCTCCACAGGAAGAAGAAGACCCTCATCCAGAAGGACCTGAGCTACACCATCCGCATCCGTGGGGACAACCTGTGAACGTGAGCTGGCATGAGCACGAGCTGTTTCACTTGTTTTGAGTTTTTTATGTTTTTTCACGCTTTTGCCTCTGTGAGCTTGCTTGCCAAGCCGCGAGGGGTGGATTACCACCAGTGACAAGTTTTTCACAAAAATGAAGCCCTCTTTTTCTTTTCATCACCGTCACCACCTATTCTCTGCACATCACACCCCACAGTTCTCCGCACACCACAAAACACACTCACAATGCCGAGGTTCGAGTCGATCACGATTGCCAAGCCGGACGCGAAGCGCTCTGCCAAGATCAAGGAGGCAGCGAAGGCGAGGAAGGACGCTGTGAGAATTGCAGTGAAGAAGGTGAAGGACGCTGAGAAGCAGAAGCGTGCGGACGCGAGGGCCAAGAAGGCGGCGAAGAAGGAGGAGAAGGCGAAGAAGGCAAAGAAGGCCAAGAAGACCACCACGAAGAAGAAGGGAACCTCGACAAAGAAGAAGGGAACCTCCACGAAGAAGAAGGCCAAGACCACGAAGAAGTAAGCCTGCGGCCAGAACGTAGCTACTTTGCAGATGTGTGAGTGCACTGTGTGTTGTAAGTTTTGTGTTTTCCTATTGTAACAGTAACCTCTGTGGCTTGCGTGCAGGCCACACGGAGGGGTGGAGATTCCCACCACATACCAGAAGAACAAAAATCTTCATGAAAACAAAAGCAAGTGTGACCTTTTTTTGCTGTTGCTTTGCCTTCACCCATCCCTCTCAGCATCGTCCTCATCCCTCCCACCAGATATTCAAGACAAACAACACACAAAACAAAATGGGTCCGTCGAAGTCTGCGAAGGGAAAGTCGGTTGCCTCCGGAAAGGCTGACAAGAAGACAACCGGAAGCCAGAAGCGCAAGGGCGCAAAGTCGAACAAGGGTCGTGGTATCACGAAGGGAAGCATCCGCCGTCTGGCCCGCCGTGGAGGGTGCAAGCGTCTTGCGAGCAGCGTGTACGACGAGGCAAGGGAGATCCTGAGGAACTTCGTTGAGCAGGTGATGAAGGACACCCACGCACTGATGGAGGTGCGTGAGAACGCCCCTGCGAAGACGGTGCGTGTGGAGCACATCCTGTACGCCCTGAAGAAGCGTGGCCGCACTCTGTACGTCTCCAAGTAAGCTGTGACGTGACAGCACACGTGAGCTTTGTCTTTTTCCTCTTTTCTATTGTTCCAAGCTGTGCTGTTGCAGGACTGCATGCATTTGCTTTCATGTGACAGCACAGTGGCGTAATTGACGCCACCTTTTTTCCAAAACACAAAACTCGATACGAAACCTGCTCCCTCCCCTCTTTATGGTAAGAACGTAGCACAAACAGCTGAACACACCACCACCAGATACTTTTCGTAAAACACACCTCAAAAACCCAACAAAATGGCACCATCGTCGCCGAAGAAGTCCACTGGAGCAAAGAGAGGCCCGAAGCGTGACAAGAACGGGAAGAGGATCAGGAAGCCGAACTACAAGAGCTACTCGACCTACGTGCACAAGCTGATGACGAAGACCTTCGGGGTGAAGGCGTCGACGAAGGCGGGAAAGAAGAGCTCTGTTGCGATCACGTCGCGTGGGATGGGGATTGTGAACTCGTTCGTGGTGGACCTGTTTGAGCGCATTGCGGAGGAGGCGGGCCGTGCAAACCACTTTGCGGGACAGAAGACGCTGCGCAGCGGTGCCATTGTGGCGGGTGTGAAGATGCACTTCCCCGACGAGATGGCGTCGCACGCCCTGTCTGCAGGAGTTTCTTCCGTGGCCAAGTACGCAAAGGCCCTGAAGACGAAGGCCAAGAAGGGCAAGGGATCCCCGGCCAAGAAGGGTTCCCCGAGGAAGTGAAGCGACTAAATGTGACCTTCACGTGATGGCGACCTGATGGATTGTGATGTGTTGATTTGTGGGTTTGACACACGACCCCCCTGTTTCATACACGGGGGCGTGGGTGGTACTGCCGCCGTCTTTTTGTAAAGCAAAATAAGAAAAGCGAACTTACTTTTGGTTCTTCACCCTCCCTCAACCTCCCCGCATGTCACCCCCACACACTTTCCTGCTTCCAGATATTCCATCACCACCAACACCCAAAAGACAAACAATGGTCGGCGCAAAGAAGGGAGTGAAGAGGGGACCGTCTGTGTCTCTGTCTGAGATGTCTGGTCTGACCTTCCCTGTGGGACGTGTGGGCAGTGCGCTGAAGAAGGGAAGGTACGCAAAGCGTGTGAGCCCCACTGCGGCAGTGTTCCTGACGTCTGTGCTGCAGTACTGCACAGGCGAGCTTCTGAACGTGTCTGCGAAGGCGGCGACGTCGGGGAAGAAGGCGAACAAGAAGCAGCACCAGATCAAGCCCCGCCACATCTGCGTTGCCGTGCGTGAGGACAAGGACCTTGGTGACCTTCTGTCGAACGTGACGATTGCTGGCGGAGGTGTGGGTGGAGGAGTGCACGAGGCGCTGAAGGCAACTGACAAGAAGTACAAGAAGAAGTCCTCTGGCAGCGTGACGAAGAAGACGAAGAAGTCGAAGGGGAAGAAGGGCAAGAAGTCGAAGGGTTCCCCCAAGAAGTCGTCCCCGAAGAAGTAAGCACGCTCTGTGCAGCTGTCTTTTGAGCTCTTTGTGTTCACCTATTGTTTGTTGTACCTTTTTATCTTTCTTTTTCAACCCTCGCACCCATATGAGGGTGCTGAGGGGGTGTGAATGCGCACCACATGTAACAAAACAAAAGAGCAATCGTATTTTTTTCTAAAATCAACCCACTTTCTTCAAAAACCCACAACCCACACAACACGGACTTATCAGCCCCGTGTGTTCAACAAGTAAACTCACGGGATACTCCCAAGAGCCAAGATACTGCAACAACCCACCCACCCCACTCATCATGCGTCCCTCCGGACACATCCACACGCACATGATGAGATTCGTCTTTATGGACCATGCACCACGCTGAGTGGGACGCGTTTTTTTGCGTTCTCTTGATTGATCACAACACACTTCACTCTACCAACGCTGAGTCTTTTCTTCTGTTATTTCCCACAACCCACAACAACAAGGACTTATCAGCCCCGTGTGTTCAACAAGTAAACTCACGGGATACTCCCAAGAACCAAGATACCACAACCCCTCATTCTGTTGTGCCACAACTGCGAGCATATCCCATGCCTTAGACACACAGGCCCTCATCCAGTGGGCTTGTGTGTCACAGGGAGTGCGAGATCGACTCAGCCACAACAACACAACACAACACAAAACGACATCCACAAGAGGGTGCGTCAGGCATGGACGCAGCCTTGTTACTGCTGTGACTCCTGTTCAAACGTTCCAAGAGACTGCACTGCACTGCCACATGCTTTGCACATGATGACCAAAGTGATATCCCTACGGAGGGCGACGCTACCTGGTGGCCACTGTTGCCCTGGGGTCATGTCGTCTCCCTGTCTTTGAGGAAAAACGCTCGTCTGACTGCAAAACAACAACCCCAAACACAACACCCTTACGAGCAGCTCATTAACACCTGTCCATTGCTGCCTGTGCTAGGAAAGGAGTTGGAGGGTTTGCGAGATGCCATCTTTTTGTTCCAACAACACGACACTCCCCTGCGGATGATGACAACACAACAACATGACACGCCAGTCTTGCTTCTGACATTTTCCATGACCAGATAACAACTTTCCAATTTTCAAACACCCCTGACTCGCACACTGCCACCCTCACATTCGGCACACCCGACACCCCACGAGGCAGCCTACACGCTCCCACACCCCCACCAGCCACATTTGGACGAGCTTCCCACATCTGATACCACACTTTCCCCATCACCACCGACAACCTTTCCCCCTCCCAACCACCAGGGTATTGCTTCGATCTCTACCCCATCCCTCCCACCCTCCCACCTACCCTCTCTATGGAAACAGCATAATGGGAAAGATTCTCGTCCGCGCACAGAATGGCACGGTACACCAGGTGGTGACAGACGACACACTCCCGCTTGAAGTGGATTGGATTGAGAACCGGAACCTTGCCGCCCCTGATGTCCGCGACGGCCACTGGGCGCAGACCGGACGGGGCACTGTGACGAACAGTGGTGCCCCGGTGTGCCGAGCTGTACTGTCAAAGCTTGCCACCACCTCAGTATGGGTTCGTCAACGCGATGATGCCGGAGCTCCAACTACTGGGCGACCTACCATCTGCTTGACCCTCGAGCCCCCACATACTATTGTGTATTGGACGCAGATTCAACCAAAGGCGAAGATAGAATCTCCACAGCTTCGTGCATCGTCACCTCAATTGGCGACTTCATCGCCGGAAAAGAGGCCTGCCGAATCCTTAATACAACGCGCAGTGAAGAGACAGCGTTTATCCAACGCTATCACAATGGATGAGAACACAACGCTTCCTGGGGTGTTAAAGGAGGCGTGGGATCAATCTGCTGCAACGGTCTTCACCCCTGCCCACACGAAGCTCTATGGCGCGCAGCGCGTAGAGGAAGCGGCTGCCGCGCACCTCACCCCGCAAGCCCTCGGAATGCGTACAGCGAAGTACAAAGAGCTCTTCCTAGCTGCCCGTGAAGAAGTCAAAGCTAACCATATGCAAGAAATCCTTCTCCTCAACGGAGGGAAAATCGAAAAAAAGGATAAACGGCAAGGCAAGAAAGGTGACAAAGGCAAAGGGGGAGGAGGAGGAGGGAAAAGGAGGAGAAAAGGGTGACAAAGTAAAAAAAGGGGGAGGGGGAAAAGGGAAAAAGGGGAAAGAAGGTGGCAAGAAGGCAAAGGCGAAGGGTGGCAAGGCGAAAGAGGAGAGCAAACCGGAGACGATACCACAGGGGCGGTCGATACTGAGTCAGCCTTAGGGGGAGAAGAACCAGCATCTGGACCACCTTTTTATTGCATTTTATTTCTCCAAAAAGCGTGTCGTTCTGTGAACCAATACCTCAGGTGTACATTTCCAGAACCCACCTTTCTGGGGGGTGATATATGGTTTGCACTGTCGTTACCTTCTTACCATTCCACATTGAAAAGGGAGGAGAAAAACACTGAATTACGGAAAGAAAATAGGGGCACATAGCATTCCCCCCCTTTTCAAGCTTTTTCGTGTATTTTTGCCTATTTGAGATGCCGGATATGACGATCACATCGTTTAGGATGTCGGTGTGCCCACCCGTGTGTAGGTCTCATCTCTCTTTTGTTGCATGTTGGTATCCGCCCCCATCGGATTGTGTCCTGTGAGTGAGGCACTTTCAGCTTCACTTTTTAGTGATAATAAGGCTTTTGTATTTTCAAGTCATTTTTCCCCCTCTTTTACACGGTTTTTTGACCGCACAACGCAACACGCGAATTTGATATTACATTGAAACGAAAAGAACCAAGATTCTCCCCCTCCTCCTCCAATTCCATTACAAAGCTGTCAAAATCTACTAATTGTCCACACACCACACCACAGAGAATGAGATAGCCCCATACTGTCTTTCAGTTCCTCTAGTGGGGAACCCTTTTTATTACAATGGCCAAATCGAATTGGGACAAGGACCATGATGCGTTTCTGGCCTGGCTGGAGACAACGTTCCCTGGGCCTGCTGGAAAGTCCCGTCGCTACTCCTTCCAGCGCTACATCAGGACGATGCACAGCGAGATCGCACACAGCACAGAGGAGATGAACGAACGGACTGCGGACTTCGAGGAAAGGGTATGAAAAATACTGTCAAAAAAAAAGCGGTACACAAAAATGAAATACTCACATATTATTTCACACAACCACAGTGCCGGAAGTACGACGCAGACCACCACGCTGCGGGATGGTACATCTCCACCATGAACAAATGGGAGTCATTTCACAGGGAGCGCACTGGTATGAAAACACAACAACAACAACCACCACCAGACTGCAGACTAATTTTTTCATTTAATTACTTACCATACCACCCCGATATTTTTGAAAAATGGCCCCACGTATTAGTGACCGGGCCCATATTTTTCAAAATTTAAGTGGTCAAAAAATTGTCCAATTTTTGAGATTGACCCCACCACTGCACGGGCGGATCCCAAAAATGCAAATAAGGACCCTTTTCCACAACCTTCCTTCATCCCCCGCTGTAGGGTAACCGAAGGTGAAGTCAATATTACAAACCCGGATTTTGAGGAAATTTTTGGCCGAAAATCGGCCCCAGCTATTAGTGACCGGGCTCATATTGTCCAAAATTTAAGTCATTACAATTTTGTCCATTTTTCCAGATTGACCCCACCACTGACTGGGATTGGCTCAAAAATGCAAATAACGGCGTTTTCGCCTGTATTGTTGGTTACGAAACCCCGTGCAGACTAGCCATTTAATTACTTACTTACCCGACCCCCCAATCCTTAGTCTGCAGACTGACCACCACCCCCTTTTTTTTTCTCCAGCCTTTCCCATCACAGACTTTTTTCCCTCTCGCAATCTACGTAATCCACCCTCCCTTTTCCTTCATTTCCACCCTCTCTAGGTCTCGACGAACCAGGAACCCTCAAACGCCTAACCGAGGAACGCGACGCAGCACGCGCAGGGGCGAAGACACGCAAGAAGCGGACACACTCCGAGACGACCTCGAAGCCACGGAAGCGTGTGGGGAAGTACCTGCTGGGCGACACTGCGCAGCTGGACCTCTTCAACCCTCCTGCTGGCACTGACTACGGCCGCTGGCACGTCTGTACAGGGTCCAAGCCACCCGCAGTCGCAGACACGCAACGTGCCGCCTTCTTCTTCACTGCCCCTAAACCAGAGGACTGCAAGCTCTACTTCAAAAGCTACATCTTCACCTTCCCCCTCTGGAGAGACGCTTTGGATCGTTGGGAGCGGTGAAAAAGGAAATAACCCACCTTTCAAGGCGATGTGTTCCGTTCGAGGAATTTGGTAACTTCAGGACAGCTGCAGTGATGATGTGATGTGTTCTGATGGATGTGCAAAGATTCTTCGTCACCAAGGGAAGGGTGGTTAGAATTCTGGAGTCGTGATTAGGGGAGTGGGGGTGGGTGGGGTGGGGGGGTGGTGGACAGTGTCCGTTCTTTCCCAAAAAATAAAATAAAATAGTGGAGTTCATCCTCGGGTGGCTACACTAATACAACCAAGTTTTCAAAATAAAAAAAAACACAGTATTTGCCTGACCTTTTTTTTTTCTGTACTTTTGTTGCTCGTTCAAGTTATATCTTGTTCTGCGCTTTGGTTTTTTCAAAACTTCAAAAAAAATTTTTTAAAAAATCACCTACACTTTCAAGGTGTCACACGATGTACCCTTTAATTGTATGATTTGTGTTATTTCGGCACAACAGAAGTGAAGGGATATCGGGAGAGGCGGAATTTCACAGGGCAAGAAACGAGATTAAAAAAAACAAAACCTACGGGGAGCCAACAGTGTGTTACAGTCATACAACAAATATGGGGTAAAAACTAAGGCGGATTTTTGGGATTTCCAAAACTCACACGGTTTTTACCCCACCAATACCAATGTTGTATAAATCCACCTGATTTTAGCCTGAAATTTTGATGGAAATTTGGTGATATTACAAAATGGGTTTCAATACCACTTAAACACCATCAAATTTTCTGGCAAAATCATTGATTGTATCCTTTTTTCCCTCCTTTTCAATCCGTTTCTCTTCTCCCCCAGATGACCCCCCTCTTTCTAACTAGAAAATCTAACCTCTCGTTCACACCCACATTTTTTCCCCCCAAACTATCCAACCTTCATCTAAACAAAATGTATACAGTAAAACTACACAAAAAAAAATCCAAAAAAAAAAAAAAATGGCAACCATTGAGTACTTCCCCGAGTATGACTGCACTGAGAAGGTAATTGAGGGTGCATTGAGCATTGCGTTGGTTACATACCTGGCACGCTACCGTTTGAACCCCACCTCCGCTGGGCTTGTTACAGCAGGGATGGCGATTGCTGGAGTGGTGGAGGGGGTGTGGCTGGCTACGCTTGCTTGGGGGATTCTGGCGATGGCTGTGGATGAGGTGACACGGAAGGTAGGAAAGGATTTGCTCCACGCTGGGGTGAAGATCCCGCTGTTTGCTGTGTGGGTGGGGTATGGGTTCAGCCCGCAGGCAGCCATGGCATTAACCGCGCTGTACGCTGTGGAGGGGGAGACCGCAGCGTGTGTCAGCATCTGGGGCTGCCTGGTGCGCAGCTGCATGGCGTCGGGGCCGAACTGCACCTCCTCGCTCCTCCCCGTCACGTTGCTGCTGGCAGATGGCATTCCTTCTGTTGTGTCGTACATTTACCGTGGAGGGGATATGCCTCAGTCGGTGAAACAGCGTCTCTCTGCCGCCTGTGCAATTTTCAGTGTGTTTTTGATGCTGTTAGTGGCAGTAACCCACGCAGTGACGTCCACGTCGACACTCTCCTTCATGGCAGGCGGCTTTGTGCTGACTGCGCATGTGAACTCCCTCCTCCAGCAGAAGAAGTACTCCACAACGAACCTCTCCGCTCCAGAGCAGAATTTGATTAAAAAGGAGGCATAAGTTAAGCGACGAAAAAAAAAAAAACAAAGAAAAGCAATACTCAGGCCGTGCCGTTAAATTGCAATAGGTCTCCTAGGCTGAAAGCCTCAGGCCGACAGAACAATGTAAGGGAAGTCGGCAACACTACATCGAGAGGCTTAGATACGAAGATACAAAAAAAGCAAAACCAAATAATGGTTGTTTTTCTGTTTTTTTATAAAATTCTACCTGAGTTTTGACCCCGCGTATAGGCATATACGGTCCTATACAGTCCAAAACTGTATGCGGGGCAAAAAATCAGGTGGAAAAGGTGCGTGGGGTGATAGGGGTGGATACAATATAATATGATCTCCCTCAAAAAAAAAAGGTAGAGCTCATCCTCGGGATACACTAAATACAGCCAAGTTTTCAAAAAAAAAAAAAAAATGATTTCTTCAAAAAAAGAAACTACGATCTTTCCAAAAAATAAATGACGAATATTTAGACACTCCTTTTTGTCGTAACAATTTGTGTTCGTTTGAGAGACACAAGAGTGATCAATTTTTCCCCTTATTTTTTTTTTTTTTTTTTTTTTGTGTCTGCGTCCGCCAATGTACGGTGAGGCGTTTGCACTTTCAACTTCTCTTTTTTAGTGACCTGACCAACAGATTATCAACAAAATTAGAGCAAAAGAAGCTCTGAAAGAAAAAAAGGGGGAAGAAAAAAAAAAACTGTAGTTCAGCGTTGTGTAATCAGACCCACATTACACCGCTTTTCAGGTGGATTCTTTGATGATCTGCACAATATGGACCGCATTTTCCCCTCCTTTTCCCCCCCTCTTTTTATTAAAGATGAGTGCACGAGAGGTATTTTGCATCTTTCAACTCGTTTTTGTGTTATTTTTAGTACAAACTTTGTGTGTTTTTGACGATTTTGTTTGCAATGTGTGTGCACAGTGAGGCACATTCATCTACCCAACTTTTCTTTTGTTTTGTCACTATGCTGCAGAAGGAAAATGGCAAAAAAACAAAAAAAAAAAAAAAAAGGTAAGCGTGTGGGGGACTTCGGTTCATCCCGTAAACCTTTTTTTTTTCCTTCTGTTTTTACTTTTTCTGTTCAGTTCTAAAAAAAAGCAAGGGTACATTTGTCGCACCCTCTTTGCTTTCTTTTCGTTTCATTTAAGAAAAGAAAGTATATGAAATAATTCCTTCTGTTTTTACTTTTTTTGTTCAGTTGTTCAGTCTAAAGACAAACACAAAAACCCAGAGTGCTGTAAATATTTTTTTTTTTGTCAAAATCCGTCAAGGGCTTAGTTATTTTTTTTTTTGGTACGCGTCCGCGCGCGCTCAAATTTTTGGAAATCCAAAAATAAAAAATAAAAAATAAAAAAAAATATGCCGGTGTGGTGTGCATAGAAAAGTATAAAAAAAAAAGTTGGAAAATTTCAACAATTTTTTTTTCCGAATATTTTTTTTTCGAAATTTTTTTTTTTGGGCACAACATTGATTTTGCAGCCAAAACAAGTTATTTTTTTTTGGTATTTTATTTTTTTTTGCGCGCGCGCGCTCAAAATTTGAGGGGGGTCCCGGACGCGTACCAAAAAAAAAAATAACTAAGCCCCAAACACCAAAGAATTCTGGGATGGCAAAGGATATTTCCTAAGTTCCCAGGTACAATTTTTCTCCCCCTTTCCAGATTTGTTCACCAGGTTTTCTAGTAGATAGTGTGTATACATGGATGCCCTCAGAAGTGCTTATTCATCTTTTCAATTTTTCTTGTTTTCTTGCTTCACCTTCCCCCTTTTAATATGTGGTTCGAGTGAGTGACTTTCCCCCCCATACCCCGTGGTAAGTGCTTAAATAACGTTGCCCCCTCCAAAAAAAAGGGGGGGTAAATTGCGATAACACGTATACCTTCTTTTTTCTTTTCGTTTGCGATAGCGCGTACAAAAAAGTATACGTGTTTATCGCAATTTACCCAAAAAAAAACCCCCCCCCACTTAAAGTCACAATTGTACACCTTCCCCTTTTGCATTATCCCCTCTGGTATTATTCCTTTTTTCGACTTTGTTTTTTGTGCATTTTACTGCATTTTTCTGTTCCTACATTTAAAGTTGTTGTTTTTTTTTCTTGGTTTTTCAGAGCTTCACCGACATGTGTCAACAGTTCTGCACACAATATGTTTTCTTTTTTGTACAAAATGAAAGGCGGGAGACCTGAAACCCTCTAAAGGGTTTCGCAGCATCCTTCAAAGCTTTCTCTCCTTTACGATGTGTGGGGCCAGACTTCGTGTTTGGCCATCTTTCAAGTGTTCCCTGTTTTTTCTTAAAGATGTGTGTGTTTGATCACTAATAGGGGTAATTCTTGCGCAGAATATGGCCCCAAAGTCCGGGTGCTTGGATCCTGTGTGTGAAGTACGAGAGATACACATTCATCTTACAAGTCTTCTTATTGTGTGTGACACCTCTGCAGCATACAGCCCTTGCCCACATTCGTAAGTCTGTGGGAGGGGAAACGCTGTGGATACAAATCCAAATGTGGCATGTCCTTTTTTTTAGGGTTGGTTTCCCGTTAATATTAAGGTTTTTGTGTGTTGTGTGTTATATTTTTTTTTGCGTTTTTATTTTTTGTCGCTAAAGGAGGTCTTGACGAGAGTGATACTAAAAAATACAGCAAGGATGCTAAAAAAGGCTCACTTTTTTTTTCGCTATGATAGAAACAAGATCACGGCATGGGTTTTTGCTTTTTTTTTAGCATTTTGTGTCGTTTTGTCACTATTTTTTCCACCATTCATCACGTATGGCAAATGATAATTTTTTATGCGCCATTATGAGATCTCATAATACATTGTGATATTATACGAGCTGATGTTTTTCAGAGAAGATCACTATGCTAAACCCTAAATGAACAACAGGAAGCAATTACACAAAGTGACAAGACAAAGGTCTACACGCTCACTACCGTTCAATTTTTTTTTTTCCAAGAACGAAAAATACAAAAGGGAAGCAATTACAGAGTTTTTTCGATCAAAAAGTGCACAAAAAAAAAAAGGCCAAATTTTGAAGAAAATACAAAAATGACAAAATTCCTTCAGGATTTCCTTAAGAGCCGGACCCCCTACTTCCCCCCTTTTCCTTTTCCTTTTCCTTTTCCTTTTCTTAAAGGAAGTCAGTACCCGAAGTGTTCTCTACGCACAAGGTGCTTCTTTCCCTTTCTATTTCTTTTCAACTTACCTTCCTTCACCCCCCCTGTAAGGGCAACCGTAGGTGAAGTAAGGTATAGTATTGAAATCGATGTGGGGGGGGGAAAGGGTCAATTTTACAAAACCAGATTTTGAGGAAAATTTTAGCTGAAAATGGGCCCCACGTATAAGCAACCGGGCTCATATTTCTCAAAATTTAAGTAGTCAAAAAATGGTCCAATTTTCGAGATTGACCCCACCACTGCACGGGCGGATCCCAAAAATGCAAATAAGGACCCTTTTTAATTTGTTCTCTTGAAATGTGTAATTTCATGTTTTCGCGAAAAAAATAGCAACTGATCCTAAACCCCCCTCCCAACTATTGTTTACATACAGCTATTGTTTACATATAATTATTCACAGCTATTATTTACATCCAATTACTATTTACATTCGAATTATTTATTTCCCCCACCCTTTTTTTGTGCCGGTTTTTTGTGACGGGGTGCGGATTCGTGACCCAAAACACAATTTTTTGGCATTTCCGGAATCTGTCCAGAAAGTGGTGGGGTCGATGTTGAAAATTGGACAATTTTTTGACCACGTAAATTTTGGAAAATATGAGCCCGGTCACTAGGTGGGGCCCATTTTCGGCCAAAAATTTTCACAAAATCCGGGTTTGTAAAATTGACCCTTCACCCACATCAATTTCAATACTATACCTCACTTCACCTTCGGTTACCCTACAGGGGAGGTGTGGAAAATGTAAACAATACATGAGTGATAATTATTTACATGTACTATTTACATTTAAATTATTTACATGTACTATTTACATGCACGACTACTATTTACATAAAAATATGTAAACAATAGCTGTGAGGGGGGTTTACAAGGGTTGAAGGAAGGTGGTTGAAAACAACAGTAACAACAAGGACAAGTAATTGCTAAGAAAAAACGGGGTGTGCTGTGGAACTCCGCACGATTTTCGAAAACACCGTAGCATCCTGGCGATTTGCTGGAGGTGCTGATGCGCCTGGTGTGATCGATGTGTTGTAGTCTGTGCATTCTGTGTTCCAACGACGACGACAATGTGGGGAGCCTGTGGACAAAAACGATCTGGAACACGCCGAGCCTGCCGAGCCGACGTCCAACAACGCTATCGAGCAGATGGTGCTGGACGAAGAAGAGGACTGCCCCCTTCTTGAACGTTTCAGATGCTGGCGTCCCAGTGGGTCTGGCAGCGTACGGAGAGCGTTAGCATACCTGCAGAAGAGCAGAATGCTGGGCGTGTTGTAGATTATTTCAGGATGGAGTTCCACATCACACCCCGTTTTTTTTCCGATAGCAATTACTTGTTATTTCCCTTTTCCCCCCCCTCCCCACTAACGTATTCTTTCTTTGTTTGGACAAGGTGACTAAGCACGAGAAAAAGGGAGATCCCCCCATGGGTTGGTGTGATGAGGCTCGAAGCTGTACGTTACCCCCTTTTTTTCGATGATTTTACGATGAATGTGCACGAGAGGCACATCCATCGTTTAAATTTTTTTCTTTTTAGGAACCCTTGAGGTGCGTCTATTTTGAGACACATCTTTCCACGCTTTTCTTTTATTTTTATTTTTTTTTTTTGACACCCCTTTTTATCTTGGGCTTTTAAGGTGTCTTCCCCCCTTTCTTCCCCTGTGTTCAATGTTTCAACTTTGTTCTTTTCTTTTGTTTTGTTCCTCCCATATTTTCTGTCAAAAATAAAATACCAATGCCTTCTGGTAAAAGGCAATCTCCCCCCTTCCCCCTTCCCCTTCCCCTTCCCCTCTTTCTCCACATTTCGTTTATCACTTCAATATCTTCTTCCCTGCTTAGCCCTTCCTTTTGGTAGTCACTCCTCAGAGCATACTTTGTGCATGTGGTGGTCTTCCCGCTGCCCTGGAGGCCGACAGTCATGATGATGTTCACCTTCCCTTTGTGTGGTTGGTAAGGGCGTCACGCCGGGGTCAAGGAGGGCTAGCAGCTGGTTGAACACTGCCGTTTGTATGAGGTTTTTTTCTGTAAAAAGGTGTGGGTGGTGTGGGTGTGGGTGGCGGTGGTGGCATGCTTTCCCCGACTGCTCTCCTCCATCCCGACCTTCATCTTCACCTGGTCCTGTTGAACACCGCCGTTTGTTTCTCCCCTCTCATATACCACTCTTATATCACAGTGCATCCCCCCCAAAACACAATGCTAAAGGCACTTCTTCGCACAGCATGTAGGGGTCGCAGAAGGCCGTTTTCACCTTCCATAGATACACAACGTGCCTCCTTTGCAACGCGTATGTCTCGAAGTGAGTCATGGAATGACCTAATGAAGCAGGAGATGAAGGATGCTGCGGACAGCGAAGCGAAGTTGGTTAAAGGTCGTGCATGGGCCAGTGTGGATCCATATCTTCCGGTGGTGAAGCAGAGGAGTCGGAGGCAGACGGCGGTGGCAACAACGTCAGCACCACCCCCCAACTCAAAGCTCGCATTCTTCAAGCCAAAGACACCCCAACAGACAGCAGTAGCAACGGTGGCAACTCCAGCAACACCCCCTGCCCCAGACAAGGAGCACGCAGTCATGGTCAAAGCAAAGCGTCAGGGGGAAACAACAACGATCTACAACCCTATGACCGCCTCAGCACCGCTTATGTCAACCGAAACGTCGGCACCGCCAGCGATCTTACGGAAGTCTGTTGCGATCACTTCTAAAGACTCTTCCTCCTCACTGAAAGAACGGAAAGTTGAGGAAGAAAAGCCCGAAAAGCGTGCCAAAGGAGGAAAGCGCGGCAGAAGACGTCGTCTCGTTGAGAGACGCCAGGACCGCACGCTTAGAACTCTGTCCGAAGCGGTTGCCACATTGGGTGGACGTCTTCCTGCTGTGGAATCCATTCGTACAGTCGTAAGAGAAGAGGTTTTGCAGGCAATTCTGCACAGTGATGCCCATCAAGACTCCTTTAACCATACCGACGAAAAGGATGAAAAGGATGATGAAGCGGACCACGAAATCGCACCAGGGCAAGATGGTGCCACGCTAGTCGAACTTCTCGAGGCTGAGCAGAGAAGACTATACGCAAGAGTTGAGTCTGCAACAGAGCATGTTGACTCAGATTATAAAGCGGAATTGATTGATCTAAGGTCAAAGTTTGGAAAGCAAAAGGATGCGTTAAAGGAGAAGTTTGACGCAACAATGGAAACTTATGGGAAGAAATTGGCGAAGACGAAGAAGAAGAGGAGGGAGTTGTTGCTCAGACATATGCATGTTGTGCAGTCGTTGTTTGTTGAGCAGATGCAGCAGATCCATCTGGACTTTAAGGATGATTTATCACGTCTGGCGAGAACGCACAACCAGAGCGTAACAGAGGTGAAACAGACTGCAGATAAGAGTGCTCTGATCATCCAGGACATCGTTGCTAGGCAAGGCAAACGCAACCTAATGTACGGTGTCACCTTCGGGTTGATCACATTGCTTCTCTCCATCTCTATCGTGCTGAACTACCTGCAGTGGGTCTTTGTGCGGATGAACGGTCGTACCTTCATCTTCAGTCAAGTGCTTTCCTACCTCACACAAAGCAGCAAGAAAATCCCCGAGAGTGACGTACGCATGCAAGCGCAGTTGCGGATGATGGAAGGATTATGGTAAAAAGTAGTGAAAGCCCTATTTACACTGAAAGGGGAGGGTTTTCTCAACGTTTTTTTTCTTAAGGTGGCTAAGCACAGAGAGGCTTGAGGGTCATCTTATAAACTTTTCTTTTTGTTGTGTTTTGAGGCAAACTGCTTGATGGCTTTGGGATCTACGGGGCAATTTATTGATTGCACGGAGCCCTCCCTAACATTTTTCATACGTCTGTTTTTTTCTACACATTCTTTAGCACTTTTCGTTGTTTTTTTTTTAAAGGTACACTGTCACGAGAGGGCTTTGTATTTCAAGACAACTTTTTTTCCCCCGCGCACCCCCCTCCCTCCTGGGCGTATAGACAGAACCAAATCCCTGAGAAGTATTCCTCAGGGGCTGGTTTACCTCTTTTCGGAGCGTTGTTTCAGTGCTTCACAAGATTTTTTTGTTTTGTATATTCCCCTTCTTCATATGGTGACTACGCTCGAGAGTCTAGACTTAGGTTCATCTTTACCCAACTGTTTTCTTCATATTTTGCAACTACTTTCAGATACTTTCAATTCTGTGAAAGTATATGAATCTAATCCTTCCAACGTTCATTTTTCTCTTTCAAAAGGTGAACAATTCAATACTCCAATGGAGAAAATTTTACTCGCCCCCTTCCCTGCAAAAATAGCAGCTCTCATTGAAAACTGGCAACACCTTTTGTTGTCTATACCATTTAAAAAAGTCTTTCAAAGGTTTTTGGTGAACAAAATGAGGCTTATATTCTCATCTTGTCGACAAACTCTTTTAGCCAACTTTGCAGTGATTTTTCCCTACCACAGATCATCATCTGAGGTGAACACAAGGTATATACACGAAGCCCCCGCAACAGCGAAGCCCTTTTTGCCCCCCCTCCCAACAGCGGACTCCAGAATGCTCAAAAGTGTTCCCTCTATCCCGTCCGCGTTTCTCTCGAGAAGCAATGTTGAATGTTAAGGGCAGAGTAGTCGTATCCAAGCTATTGAATATTAGGGGAGGGGGGGTCTGGGCTGGGAGGGAGGGTTTTTTGTTGCCTGAAATGAAGGAAATAGAAATCATTTTGAACACACTTTTTTTGCGGTTCTGGGGGCGCAAAAGGTGCGCAAGAAGTGCGAATCACCTCCCTTCAGCCACACTATTGGTGTGGCTGAAAGGGGGTGCTATTTTCTGCTATTCTGGGCATCTGGATTTTTTGGTGCGGCTGAAGGGAGGTGCTATTTGTGGCTACTTTCTGCTATTTTGGGGTCGTGGGAACACCAATCGGCCACATCCTCTCTCTTTCTTGTATGACGTATCTTCTAACCGATACTTAGCAAAAAAAAATGAAAACGCTCCCCACCGTTTTTTTTCCCCACTCAAAACAAAGAACTCCGTCACCCCACAAATCAAAAAAAAACCTTACAGAACAAAAATCGGGGATACAACTATACACAAAAAACACATTTTTTTCCTTTAGCATTTTCTCTCCTTCCGAATCTCTTTCCTCCCAAGCATACCCTATTTTGTTTGCGACGTGCCCTGGTGCCCACCAGGACTTCATCTTTGGGTCACCCCCTAATTCATCAAAATTTTACGTTTTTTTTTTCACCTTTGGTTTCATTTCTAGAAAATGAAGCGAGGGGTACTGAAGGCGGTGATACGCAGTGTGTTTGAAGGGCATGTGGCGGAGTTTTTGTACTGGCTTGAGTATACTGCAGTGTTTGCTGTCGCACTTGACATTCTCGATTGGGGGGCCTCTAGGGGCGCCTCGAACACCGACCTCAAGCTCGTTGCCGTCCTCCTCCCCCTCACCAACGCACTAAACCCTATCGTCGTTCTTGGACTTCTCGTATACGGAAAGGGGAAGAAACCGTATTGGTGGTGTCATGGGTATTTTCCTGCGTTGGCAGTCCTGATGCTGGTGATGTCCACCTGTATGCCACCTTGCTCCAATCTGCCGGAATACTTCCGCGCACAACATGGTGTTGGCGAAGGGGAGGTTCTGGTAACGTGCCCTGCCTATGAAGACACGGCGGGGCTCATACAAGGTGACGGTGAGGTCCGCGAGAACTTCAATTTTTTTAATGTGAGTTCCCCGGGGTGCTACCTTGCTGCGGAAACTGCGGAGGTGCGGTGGGTTGCGACACAATGGCCTAGGCTGTCTGGGGTACTTAGCTCCATGCTATTGGGAGCTGCAGAGCCGATTGTTATAGGAAAATCAGATGACAGTGGTATACGGGTCAACGTCTTTGCTGTTGCAGAGCTTCATTGTATGTGCCAAGAGGTTCCTTTGGCAGGGGGCAATGATACTGTCAATGCTACAACGCTTCGTGTGAAACACTACCGTACTGGGGTGTACGGGGCAGCGCCGCTGTGGGAGGAGGCGGTGCAGATGCTGCCGACGGAGAGGGTCAACGAGGTGGAGTGGGGGTACGGGGTGATGTCGGAGGTCAATGTGTCGTATCTCGCAGAAGCTGCGGTGGTGTCGACGCACAACGGGACGGCAGAAGAAAAGGCTGCCAAGGTTCTGTCAGCACTGTCAGGGCAACGCTACGCATATCTTACAGGACGTTCCAACGCTACCGCCCTCCACGCACCCACCCAAGAAGACACCCGCGCATTGTTACTGCAAACCCCTCTCGAAGCCGAGCTTTCTCTAAAGGAAAGGATCGAGCAAGAAGGTGCTGATTCGCTTACCTTCGACTCTGCTGGACGTGGTACCGTTCTGTCTGCCGCATGGCAGGTTCAAAAACTCGATAAATCGCGGCCATTCTATGCAAGAGAGCATGGTCGCGCGGTTCAATTTCTTTCGCTTCTGTTGGAAACGAAGAGCAACTTCTCTGGGTATGCGCAGACGGCAGACTCATTGACGATACCACGCACAGCGCAGATCTCTGAAGGCAATGCGTCGTACCTTCTTGACCTCGATGCGGACGAGATCTCTAACGGCATTGTCTATGATTGGGACGCTGCTGGGTGGCAGACGTTCTACGACCAAAACGCCCTCATCGACACTGTCGACTACGCACGAACCTGGGAACGCGTTTTATTCCTCTACGTCTGGCTCGTGGTCACAGTCGTCCCCTTCGCTGGCTTCCGCTTTGGAGAGTACAAACGCGACCACGACCTCCAATTCGAACGCTCCCTCAACGGCCACGACAATCTCTCACGCGACGAACTCCTTGTCCTCCAACAGCTCGAGCAGGAGAAGCAACAGAGCGACGCACACTACCAAAGCCTCGACGAACCAGACACCTCCGTCTACCCGGGAAACCCTCTCGCTCCGGAGGTGTACGTAGAGGATAACCCCGAAGAGCAGGAGGAGGCTGTACTGTCAGACGGCGATGTGCTCGCAGTGGTGTTGTGCCACGCAACCCTATGTGTGCTAGTATTCGGTGCTTTAGTAGTCGTGCTATACACAGTGCGGCTCAGCAACTCCCCATCCCACCAGCTTGCCCTAGGTCGCGGGTCCTTCCCAGCACTCTTCCACGCAGTCCTCTGTGTCTTTGTCTACACAAACTTCGCGATGGCCGCAACCAGTCATACCCTGCTTCATAAGGCCACCCTCACCCTCCCACGCCGTACGTTACAATACTCAATAAAGCGGTTCTGCGTGATGTTCAAGGAGTACCTTCAACGAAGGTTCGCATGAAAGGGGGTTGGGGGGGGGTTATGGGGAGTTTGAAAATATAGGTCTCTGGTGTGTTCTGTTCAGTTTGATTTTTTTTTTGATTTCGTCAAGGCAGAATCTGCGCACAACTTTGTTTTGTTTTGCATGAACACAAAAATATGGAAGTATTTGGTGTATGAGGAAAAAACAGTGTTGCGGGAAAACCCTTTAGTTTTCCCTGAATAGGAAGATTGCGCAGTGACTATCCGATTGACTGCGTGGCGCGCTTGCTCATGCTATATAGTGATATGGTGTGTAGGGTAAGCCAGACAGTTTTTTGTTTTTGTTTTTGTTTTGTTTATGTATTACTGACTACTTCTTGTCTGTTAGCACATACAGTCTTTTAGGCGTTTAAACGCATGCACTGCACTACTCTTTGCAGTTTAGTTGTTCTTTTTTTAAAATTACCAAGTGAAGAATGAGATGTGTAACTTCGTCCACACAACTTCTATGAAATGGTATAATTCGGTTTTCTTTCTGTCACCTCATGAAATGAAAGGAAGAAATAGAAAGCATTTTGAACACACTTTTGCGGTTCTAGGGACGGAACCGCGCTGCAGAGCCACTCCTCACCAAAACAGGTTGAGGTGTACGTGTGCGTTTTACCATGACCTCTTCCATGGGTTTTATCGTGTGATGAGTGTTAAAGTTTCTATTTCCTTTGCAATGAGCTCGACTGAGATGCGTTTTAGCACGCTTCAACTACTCTTTTTTATACAGATGTATGCACTGTGAAGCATATTCACCTGTCAACTTTTCTTTTCTCTTTATTTTTTTTCCCCCTGAGGCTGACGGTCAGTTTTGCTACAGGGTAGAAGGACGAACTCTCTTACTCGACCCTTGTACACGCCTTTCAACTGGTATTTGTCCTTACAGGTGGTTGTGTTGAGGGCTAAGGCCACGGCACAGGGTTTACCTTGTGCTATTCACACCGTTTTACTTTGCTGATTTTTTTTTTTCTGCACACAAACACAGTTTGTATCATGTTTTTTCCATCGTTTTGAACAATGAATTTAAGTTTTGTACGTTCTCTCCCACACCTTTCACATTCGAGACGGCGTTATTAAGGATTCATTTTGCATTTTTTTAACAAATTCTTTGATACGGTAGGTATCGTACCAACTAAACACAGGGCGAGGTGTTCATGTTGTAATTTTTAAAAAACGTCGTAACAACTGTGTTGCGTTAGTGTCTCTTTTTCTTTTGTTTTGCGACTGAAGACAAACTCTCTTGACTGCGAGTTTTGTGTTGACAAAATCAACGAATGCGTTTTTAAATGGTATCGGGGGCCACCGCTTTCCTTGGTTGTGTTTTTTTTAAGCTACACTGTCACGAGAGGGCTTTGTATTTCAACTCTACTTTTTTTTGGCCTCAAAGAGGTTTCCTCTTCACAGGCCAGGTAGTCAGTGGGTGCGTATTGCAGTAATAAAAAATATCACCACAGAATATTTATTACACACTTTACGCACACACAGAAACAGAACTGAAGCAATAGTAAATTCCAGTCAGCCTTTCCAGAGCAAACCTATCGTAGTGTACAGGTTCTCTGCAGTACCTCAGTAATGGCTGCAAAAAAAAAAAACGTGAGAGAGAGAAAGAAAGCGGACACCCTGGACAGTGCAGACTGCTCGCTTTTTGCGTGGACAGCTACACAGAACACAACAGGTTACCAAAAAAGAAGGGGGGGACATTCATTGATTCGTACGCCTCCCCCCCCTTTTTTTTGACGATGTTTTCTAACCACAACCTTCCCAAACACTTTACAAGCTTACGAGCTTTCTCTTCTTTTTGTGTTCTATGAAGAAACACGACGGTGAAGTATGTTACATTACAAGTGAAGTTACTTGTAACGTTACAAGTGAAAAACCGTTACAAGTGAGTTACAAGTGGGTTACATGTACCACATGTAAGTTACATGTGCCACCACCTGATTTTTCCTGAAATTAGGTGAAGTTCAGTGGTTTTTGGTGGTGGTACATGTAACCCACTTGTAACGTTACAAGTGGGTTACAAGTGGGTTACATGTAACAAAAGTTACATGTAACTCCACTTGTAACACCTGTTACTTCACCGTCGTGAAGAAACATCCTTGGAGGGGGGGGATTTTTTGTAGTCTTGAATAATCAGAAAAAAAACACATTTTGCACACTTTCCTCCGCACACTCTACCCTTTTTTTTTTGTCTTTTCCTTCAAAAATAGAACATCCGATTTTTTTACTTTGTTTAAGCTTTTCTTCCCCCATGGTTCCCTTTTTTGCTAGTGACAACGGACCCACTAGGTCCTATCCTGGACATTGGGTGAAGTGGGGGGGGGTGGGAGGTGTGTGTGATGTGATGTGGAATAGAGGGAGGGGCCCTCAGGAGGGGGGCACGACGACACTTGTCATGGCATGACAAAGACACTTGAGGGGCAGTTATCGTGGGAAAGTGTTGAAAACGTTGTTGATTCATAATGAAGGATACTTTTTTTTTGACTGTTGTTCCATATGTGATGTTGGTCTGTGGGTTTGCATACATACGTCGTCATTAGCGTTTTTGTGCTTGTTATTGTGTTTGTCATGTCATGTCATGTCATGTCATGTCATGTCATGTCATGTCATGTCATGTCATGTCATGTCATGTCATGTCATGTCATGTCATGTCATGTCATGTCATGTCATGTCATGTCATGTCATGTCATGTCATGTCATGTCATGTCATGTCAAGTGTCGTCGTGGACATTCAGTTACCTCTGCAACGTAGGACACTGTTGTTACTGTCTTTGTTTTGTTCTGTCTGTTGCATGCCCGCATCCTGCATCTTGAGGTGTGTGTCTGCACGGGGGGAGGGGTTTTTGTTTTTCAACTTTACTTTGTTCAGTTCTGGATTCTTTTTTCCTTTGGATTCGGCCATACTCTGGTATACCTCATCCCATTGGCTATTTTCTGTTATTTTTGAAACCCTGGTTGTATTAGTTGACACCCAAGGATGAACTCCACCGTTTTTTTCCCTCCTTCTTTTAAAGTACGTATATTCGTTTATATTTCTTTCCCTTTCCTTCGTTCTGCCTCATGACAATGTGAGAATACGACAAAAAAAGTGGACATTTCAAAATATCACAACACAACGACTCCGAAGACGCCCAAATCCCTACATCACCTTAAACGACAGCACCATTCCAGACAAAACAGCACACCTCCCTCCGCTTTCCTCCCCCTCCTCCTCCTTCTCCTCCTCTTACTCTTCGCTTTTCTTTTAGAAAAAAAAATGGCTGTTGACACCCAGAAGAGCTCTAAGGGTGCCTCTGGGACGTTCAAAGGCCAACCACGGCGTTTGGTTGCAGGCAGTGAGAAGACCTCGCCGTCTGTTGGTGGCCTTACCCCGAGCAGTGGTACGTTAACACCGCAGGTGAAGCCGTTGAATTTGACTCCAGTGTTGTCGAAATCGAAGGTGTCTTCTAAAGTACCTACCACTGCGAAGGGAAAACCTTTGGTACCACGTTGTGCAGGTCCTACTACGGCTACACAAGCAAAGCCAAAGAAAGCAGTATCAGCAACCCAGGTTGCCCCTGCTTCAGCTAGAGTGGTGAAGAAGGCGGTGAAGTCGAAGAAGGTTGCAGCTCCGATTCATACGACCCATTCGGTTCGTCAGACAAAAGCGCCGATTACACCGAAGCCAGAGGAAAAGGAGAAGCCAGAGAAGCGGAAGTGGAAGCTAGAACAACCAGAGAAGAAAGCTGTGGCAGCGGAGGTGCCGGCAACCCCGTCGCATAAAGTGGGGTTCACACAGAACTCTAATATCCCGGTGGACCCGGGGCTGTTTGACAAATACTTTATTTTTTTGCATCATGATGATTTGCTAACAGAGGGCATGCTTCCACCAGACCTCTCACAGCACGTTGTTCTGGTGACCGGAGAGGACGAACACTACCTCTCGCAGCTCATGAAGGAAACCACAGCGACCCGCGGCCTGCACAACCTGCACGACTGGTATTGGGAGATGGAGCTGGATGGGCGGGAAGGGTACCGTAGACCACCCTGCCTGCAGCGGATCTATAAGAAGGCATTGTTAGACAAAGTGATGATCATCGACTCAAGGGTATCCGCAGCGAAGTGTGTACCAGAGAACGTTGTATTGATTGATACTACCTGCGATTTTTCGGTGGACCATGTGTGGGATTGTGTGGTAAAGCTGTGTCGTGCGCTGATAGACTCAAACGAAACGGTGCCAGCCTTTATCCGCAGCTACTCAGAGGTGACGGTAGAGGAGCGGGAATACGCAATGAACTTCACGCAGATGAGCAGCTGCACGATTGAGGTGGGTGTGGTGCGGCCGACCCCGCCCCTCCCCCTCTTCTCCAGACAAGGAAGCTGGTGGACGCACACCTCCAAGGGGGACACCGGAGATAGCCTTATAGACCTACGCAAGCTAGACAGTGAACACGTCGGTCCAGCAAAGAAGGCATTCAAAAAGCCGTTTTTGTTCAATTATGATGCGATTTGAGGAACGAATTGAGGAGAAAGAGAGAGAGAAAGAGAGGGGGAGAACAGTGGAGATTGCACAAACTGTGGCAACACAAAATCGAGGTAACTACACTACTCCAACAATTTATCAAAAAAGTGATGGAAAAGAAAATGTACAAAAGTGGGGGTTGGAAGGGGAGGAGCTCATTTAAAAAAGAAACGCGAAAATTCGGATCAGGGTTGTTACATATTTTTTTTAGGGGTTTGTGAGGTGACAGAAGAGGATAATATAGTCACAATTTATACACCTATTCTTGTGCTTTGTGCTTTCATCTGGGCTGGCATCGTGTGTGGGTCAGTCGGAGGTGGCTGCATCAATAACTTTTCCTTTTACATTGCTATTTACACAGATTGTTGATTTTTTTAAAGCTCAACTTTACCAATATTTTAAAAGGATTTCGAGAGAGAAAAAATGATTTTAAGAGGCGCAAAAAATGCTTTGGGAGGTAACAAAACTGAATCACCAGAGGCTTGGTCATCTTATTAATCTTTGATTTTTTTTTGTTTTTTTTTTCTTCAGCAAGATTTGTACAACCACAAACACATTATGGTGTTGTCTGAACGGCAGGTACACTAAAACCAACAAATATATCAAAAGAAGCACAAGTGAACACTGTCATGTGCAGTGCTGTGTACACCCCACACCCTCTGTGGGCGATTGCGGAATCCGACAATGCTATAAAACCCTACCTCTCCGTGGGCTAGGCGATTGGGGAGCGCATTTTTATATTTATGGTGTGGATGAATGGGGGCGCAAGAAGTGCGAATCAACCCTCAAAATTTTTTGGTGTTGGGTAAAAAAAACAGTGGAGATTGCACAACTGTGGCAACACAACCGAGGCAACTACACTACTCCAACAATTTATCAAAAAGGGCGCAATAAGTGTGAATCACCCCCTTCAGCCACACCAAGTTAGAAAATTCTTCTTTTTTCCTTCAAGAAAGTTACCTTGCTGAAACACATTCGGGGTTATTGTATTGCTTTCTCAGATATGTGTGTACAGAGGTGTAATCATTTTACAAGCTTTTCTCTTGTCCCCTTGGCTCCCGTTTTGTTGTAAAAACAGAGGCGGGTTCTCTCGGGCGATTTCATTGACACAAATGTAAAAAAACAACAACAACAAAAAGGCAATCAACCTGTTCTTAACAGAATGGGTTTGGTTGTCCATCCATCGTACTTCTTTTACCGAAAGGAAAAAACATAAAAAAAACAACAACACTGCATACTCCCCCTCCCCTCCTCCATTTCACTTTCCGTTTTTTTTTTTTTTTTAAGTCGGTTTTTGTAAAAGGTGAGTGGCAAAAACCTTTCATAAAAACCCTCTTTTTCAACTAAAGCAGTGACAGTACATAACGTTCCGTTCTATAATTCTACCCGGGTAGACTACCCCCCAAAAAAAAAAATTCCGTAGTTCCAGGGCTGTCCCCCCCCCACACACCCCACTTCTCTTTTTTCTTTCCTGTTTTCTGTTGGTTCCCCTCTTTCTTCTGCTTTCCCTCCCCCTTATCTCACTCTTTGGGGGGAAATATGGCGACAAAGACGCGAAGCGTGTCGCCACAGACGGCGACGATCAATGCTGACCTTGGGAAGTACTTGGAGAAGCTGCAGGAGCGGTGGGTGCCGCGCGACCAGCTGGAGGAGTGGAACCGCACGATGCACGTCAGCGACTACCAGCGGCGGGTACGCGGGGTGGCGGTGCGCTTTCTTGCAGCGGATATGAGCTACAAGGTGGGGTGGGTGTCAACCTGGGAATGCGGTGAAGGGCAGGAAAACCTCATTGTCGATGCAGGCATGGGTGCAACCGAGGTTGTCCTCCTCCGCAACGTCTCGAACAGCAAATTCAACCCCAAGGAGGTCTCCCCCGAGGTCCTCGGCCGTCTGTACGAAGCAGAAGCGCAAAAGATGAAGAAGGCCAGCCACTACAACGTCAACACCCAGCCCTCCACCCTCCCACCCCCAGAGCTCCACCCCCACGTTCTCGTCATCGGAGGCGACGGCAAGGCCATCTGCGCAGAGCCCGTCTCAGAGATTGTTTCCCGCGCAGTAGGCGAAGACCCAGACACACCACGCTCGGGAGGTGCTGGTGGACCTGGCTTCCAAAATGCGGGTGTCGCCCCTGATGCGCATATGATCTCGCGTGAAGGGACAGGGACAGCGGCAATGGTGGAGACACTAGAGCGGCGTACGCAGGCTTCGCACGATGAGGAGCGGTGGCTCAGATCGCTGTTGGATATGACACGCGCGTTGGCGAAGAATGAGGGGAGACGGGGTGGAGGGGTGTCAAAGCCGTACTACTGTCAGCAGGTATGATACAACACCTTCCTCTCCCCCCCCCCCCACACACACACAATTCTTCGAAAAAAAGCACAATGGTTCATTTAGGCACACTATTCACGGGCTTTGTATTTCAACTTTCTGGGTTTTTTTTTACTTTTTGATGAGATTAGGTTCATTTCTTCTGAAATTGATTTCATGCTCTCACCTCCTTTTACCCCATCAGGTGCAACAAATGTGCAAACACGCGGAAGGCCTGCTCGGGAAGGAACGCATGCTGATGCGCCTTCGCTCCCCCCTCTACGTCTTTGGTGACATCCACGGCAACTTCGACGACCTGCACTACTTCCTTGAGAAGCTCATCCCCTTCGGTGAGATCAAGTGTGCGGCACCGTCCTTCCTCTTCCTCGGTGACTACGTAGACAGAGGCGACTTCGGGCTTGAGTGCGCGGTTATGCTGCTCACACTGAAATGTCTTGCACCTCAGAAGATCACGTTGCTTAGAGGCAACCACGAAACTCCTGAGGTGAACGGAGATATTGCGGTATGTAATTGTGTTTGATTGTTGGGATTGAATCTGGGTTTAGGTGGAGGGAGGGGGTTGTGGATCATCTAATTTTGTTTTGACAGGAATACGGCGAGCTTAGCTTCAAGCACGAATGTATCCGTAAGTTTGGTGAAAAGCACGGCGACCAAATATGGGACTCAATCAACCGCGTCTTCCGTCTGCTCCCTGGTGCTGCGGTTATTGACGGAACCATCTTCTGTGCGCACGGAGGGATTCCGAGGTATGTCCTCCCACAGCTTTGCTGAACTGAACACAATTTTTCACCATTTTACAGATTCGCGGGAGGTGCGGACGACAGACTGCAGATTCTCGACTCTCCTGAGTTCCCAAGGCTTCCCCGCATCCAGAGCGTGCCTGGGCTGCCCGAGAATGCATACTCGGCACGGTGTAGACAGATGATGGAGGACCTTGTGTGGTCCGACCCGGCAGGGGCACACGAGATGCTCGATTCGTTCGGGTTTGGTGAGAACAGACGAGGCCCGGGGCTCAAAACGTTTGGCAGTCGAGCGGTCGACGAGTTCTTGAATAACAACGGATTCTCTCATATCTTCCGTGCCCATCAGGAGAAGAGCAACGGACTCAGAATTTCAGACAACGGACGTGTCGTGACTATCTTTTCAACGTCGGACTACGTCGGTCACCAGAACGGTGCAGGAGTGGTCTACGTGGGCGATGCAAGCATCAGGATGATTATCAAGCAGGTATGCGTTGATGTGCACCATTTGCCCTTTTTTGGTCAATAAAATGAACCCAAAATGCTTCAGGTTGTTTTGTGGAGTGCTTTACGTTTTGTATTGAGTTTATAATTAAAAAAATCATTTAATCTGCTATCGTTTTCTCCACACACAGCCGATGAATTAAACCAACCACCCACCACAGCCGAGAGATGAACAGCAGGAGCCCCAAGTGTCGGACCCACCGGCAGCGGCAAAAAAGCGGAAATGAGTGTAATTTTTTCTCTTTAGGATGAGTGCAAAACCAGAGGCACATTCATCTCGACAATTTCTTTTCATGTACCAAAGGTACACTGTCGCGAGAGGGCTTTTGTACAGATTCGCTGTTGTCTTGTTCGTCTTTGTATTTCAAGTCAACTTTTATTTGTTTCTCTTTTTGAAAAAGGGTTCGGGAACAGGGCGTTGGTTTGTTTGTGCATATTTTTTTGGGGGAAGGTGACTAAGCACGAGAGGCTTAGGGTCATCTTATAAACTTTTCTTTTCTTTTTTTGATCCACCCCTGATCGCCCGCATCCACACCGCCATAAAATTAGGGTCTGTCGTGGGTGGGGTTAGGGAGGGTCGTTGTAAACACTTTGGGATTTGTAATTCTGCTAAGTTCTGACATTACTGTTAAAAAAAATTTTTGGGGTGTTTTTTTTTGGGTATGGTTCCTTTTTGTATGGTTGTAGGTATGGGCTTTGTACAGATTCGCTGTTGCCCACCGTAGTTCCATTTTTTTTGGCACACTGTCACGAGAGGGCTTCAGTGTTATGAAGGACCAAATAAAAGGAAAGAAGGTGCCGGGTCATCTTTTGCTAATTTTTTTTTTCTACTTCTGTTGGAAGGGAAGGTGTTCACGCACTTCAGCGTGATGCACATTTCAAAATTTCTTTTCAATTGTTCGATACTAAACAGCATTTTTTTTTGGGACATATTTTTATTGGTTAAGGTGACACAGTGCCTGCTTCTTATATCATCCTTTCCAAGCATTCCCAATATAAAAAAAATACACACCTTGCAGTTGATGTCCTCACACCACACTGTAAATGTGTCTGTATTTAAGAAAAAAAACTTCATTTTTTTTTCCCCCCATTCTTTTTTGATGGATCTCTTGCCGCAATTAATGGTGGGTTTGGCGAGGGATGTTTGGTGCATTCTTCCTTTTTAATTTTTTTTTTTGTTATTCTACCTTCTATTCAGTAGAATAGATAGTACCGACCCTCCCCCGTGAAATTGTCCCCCCCTCCCAAAAACCGGTATTTTGCCGCCAGGGACAATTTCAAGGGAGTCGCGGGGACAACCTTTGCTCTCCCTTCTTCACGACAAAACGGCCACCCCCTTACAGTACGAGATATTGTCCCCCTCACTTTTTCCCCCAGGGGGGACAATTTCAAGGGGGAGGGTCGGTATATGGAAATACTTTTCTTTGAAATATGTTCTCTTTCGCTATGTCATCTTTCAAGTTTATGTTTTTTTTTTCTTCTTTTTTGTGTGCCCTAAATATGTGAGACTTATTTCAGGTATTTTGCAGAGAGAGATGGGGTCAACTACACTATTTCCAAAAAACAAAAATTTCAAAAAAAAAAAAAAAAATGCATAAAAAAATTTAGCCAACATGGGGGATACGGGGTTGGGGGTAGGGGGTAGGGTATTCTGAACGTAGTCGCTTTGTACTTTTTATAAAAATGTAACCGAAAAAAAAGCAACAAAAAAATAATATGGGCGGCCTTTTGATGTGTATGTGTGTGTGCACGAGAGACACATGTCACATAGTTTTTTTCTTTTTATATCCTTTTCATTCCTTTATGTAAATGACAACTAAAAAAAATAAAGCAAAAAATAAAAAAAACATCCACAAAAAAATTGACGAAAAAAATGGGTCATGTCTTGGTCCTTGCTACACAAAAAAACGGCACTTTTTTGTTTTTGTTTTTGTTTCATGCTACGCCGATAAAGCATGCTCTCGATGCAGTCCATTGGGACTCGCATACCCAGTTGGAGACCCAGAGATTATCAGATGTAAACCACGAAATGGATGTAGGACTGTGTCCACCCCCCGGTACAGCCGGTTATGCACCAAAGGTAAACTGTTCACGGGCTTTTTGTATTTCAAACCAACTTTTCTACGTTTTGAAAAACACACACCATAAAAAGAAAGATGGGAACATGTTTGTTGATCCCTCACCATATACTATCACTTTATTGATTGCATATGATGAAGTTACTAGTATTTCAAACCAACCTTCTTTCTCTTCATCTTTCAACCAACTCAAACACCAGACACATTGCTCTCTTCTTCCTTTGCACCCTCTCTCTCCTCCTCCTCCTCCTCCCCCCCTTTTCTAACCTTTCGCAAAGCGGCCCAATGCCGACCATGGAAGAAAGCTTTCTACAGTTACAGAACTGCATGAAAGGCAATGTACGTCGCTTAGACGGCCCCGATGGCATTGCGGTGATATGCCAGGAACGGGCGCAGACGAACTTCGATCTGACACACGAAAACTGGTCCGAACAGTTCGACGAAACGATGGGCGCGATTGATGTGGTCATCACCGGAGACAAGGCGGCAGGGAAGACTACGTTCCTCGCGGGGCTTACCTCTGGGAAAATGGAGATCCTCCAGGCGCTACGCTACGACTGCAGCTCCTTCTACAATCTCTGGTACGGCGCCACCCCTTACGAGCTCGATGCCCTCGCTGCCAGCCTCACCACACGAGACATGGGGTATTTCCAAACAGAGCTTGCGTTTGGAAGCATGCTTCTCCCCGCCTCGGAATACGCTATGTTCCTCGACGACGATGAGTTCAAAGGTGTCGCCACCGACCCATCAGCGACCTACCAACCACCGATCTCAGAATATACCCACATCTTAGTCAATGTTCTTGAGATAGGGGGAGACGCGCTGCAGGTGTTGTCATCGCCTCCGCCAGAAAAGCGTGCGATATATAATACTATTCGGAAAACGATTCAGAATACGGCAACAATTTGTTTGTTTGTGACCAACACTTCGGATGCATTTGCTGATTTGGAGAAAGGGTTGAAGGGAGGGGTTGGGGGGAGCTATGCGGGCTCTCTTGCTACAAAGCGGTTGGTTGTGTTTTACAGAACGAAAGATGCCACTTCTCCTCCTTCTCCTCCTTCTTCTGTAGAAGAAGAAATACGTTGTTCCGCTGTTTCTATCGGCTTTTCCGCAGACAATGTATTCATCCATGAAGTAGACCACCTAAAACACAACGGCCTCCCTGCCAACGCTGGGGGAGAAATGGTAGTGAACAACACTCAAGTATTGCAAACGTTTTGGGAAATGCTTCAACACGTTTCCACCAAGGCTGCCATTTCTGACACCATTATAGATCAGGTTCTTGGGTTGATTTTGAGGCATCATCACAACGCAAACTACTCTAATCAAGAATGCGATATTCTTGACATCAACACCTTCAAAACAATGCTTGAACACGTCCACCACACAGTCGAGCATGGTACTGTCTTTGACGAAACCTTTCAGCCGGTTATCTCCATGCCCCCTTCCTATCTACGTTCTGCGTATTCAGAGATTGTAGAAGCGTTAGTAAAACGCAAGGTATGCATGCAGGTGTCCGTTCTCCAAAGGGTACGGTGCATTGAAACGATCGCCGATAATGTGCAAGAGGTTGATATAGCCGGGTGTCTCGATGGAGTGGAGAATATAGGTGATGGGCAGAGTTCGGTAGTGTTTCCATCAGTTGAGAGCCCGCTCAGGGCGGTGCTGGCGAGGGAGCTCGGGTTAGGTGTGCGTGTGGCAGAAGGAGAAGGAGGAGGAGGAGGAGGAGGAGGGGGAGGGGGAGGAGGGGAAAGGGATGAGGCAGGTCAGAAAGTGCTCGCAGAGGTAGTTGCACAATGCAAAAACGCGCTAGACTGGGTGGTGGCAGCCTGGTACTATGGAATTGATGCTGTGCAGGTCGGGGAGAGGCGGGTGAGCTTCACTTTTTGAGGTGCCGTTTAGAAAATTTGAGTGTGGCGCAACGTTTCATTTACATTCGACTACCCAAAGCTTATGCCTGGTGTGCGATCTTTTCAAAGATGGTTCGTTCTGTTTTTCCGAATTTATTCAGCGCGTTTTTTGAACAACCCAAAAAGTACATTCAGAGAGTTCGACTTTTTTTTTGCATTTTGCGGGTTTTTCTGTTTAAACCATGTTGCTAGCTGCAGGTCTCTTTTAAACATTGGCGGTGTGTTGTAGAGTACAGACCCAAGGAAACCAAATTGTATTAGGATCGAAGACCACCCAACGTAAAATACAAAAAAAAAGCCAAGACAATAGCGCAAATTGCGACCTGAGCAAAATTAACCTAGAAATCCTCTCCCCGCCATATTTTCATACATTTTCTCCCCCACCAACTCCCCATTTTCACATCCAGACTCTGTGTCTCTATACAAAAGTCCGAATGGACTACCCTTGTTCTTCCTTAGGGCAGGGCAAGTATTTTTCTCGTTTCTTATTATTTGCAGCTCAAAAAAATGCGCGCGCGCGCGCAAAAAAAAATAACTAGTCGAAAAAAAATACCCCACCTACCACGTAGGTCACGTGTTTCGTCCAGAAGTTCATCAGCTGGTCGTTCTGCTCTGCTGCTTTCCGCGACAGCAGTGGCTCGTCAATGTCGTAATTCTGCTTCAGGTGGTTGGCGATCTCCAGCAGAATCGCCGACACGTCCGTTGTTGCAACTGTGACATTTTTTTTGTCGTACACCGCAGTTCTCACGCGCTCCTGTACAAGCTCGAGGGGGGCCTTCATGCTCGAGGTGTACATGGCCTCGATGCGGGGGTCACTGCTCAGGCAGTCTCTCATGTCTTGCAGACTGCCAGCCTGCGAGACCTTGCTCTCGACGATACTGTCCTCGATTGTCGATCGAGCAAGCGAGACTGAGCCTAAACAGTAATTTAAACTCACCATGGTGCGTTCGCATCTTTCGCGGTAGCTCTGACCGGGAGCTGTCCTGAACACTGTGAGTGCTGGAACCTTGCTCAGGGAGAAGAGAGCGATCAACCCCAGGCGCACCGACCACGTGTTTGGATTTCTGTCCGGCCCTCCGTCACTCTCAACGCATAAGCAGTCACGAACTGCCGGTGATCTCTCGCGCAAGTACGAAAGCATCTCAGCTGTGTGTCGCAAAGCTGTTGACGGAGTCAGAACTTTGTCTTTTACCATGACTCGGACTGATCCCCCATAATGCCCGCGGAGTCGAGCCTCTGCACTGCTGGGATGAAACGTGCCACCCCCCAGGCCCACTCCCCTGCGTTACCTTATCACTAGTTTTGGGATTTCAAAAATAATGCGCGCGCGCATAATGAGAAACGAGAAGAAAAATTGCCCTGCCCTTACCTAAATATGCTAACTTCCTGCCATTGCACGTCGGCCATCTTTCGAATCTATCCTTTTTTTTTTTTTAACCAAAAAAAAGGGTGCATTGTGTTGACCCTCTCAAAATACTTTCAATTCTGTGTTTTCACACAAATTAGATGAATCTAATCTAAAACCAACGCTGGTTGCATTGTCACCTCTGCGTCCTAAAGGGCGTTTTGCACTATCAACCTCCCTTTCATTACTACCCCCCTACATACAGTACAATACACACATGACGGAGCCTCACCGCTCTCTGGTCAAAACCTCGGACCTTCAGAATGCGGTGAAACTCCCCGAGGGAGGCTGCAAGCAGCACTGGATTGCCACGCACACGAAGGACTTCTACAAGATGACCCACGTGCTCTTCGGCAGCATCACGGAGTTCTGCACGGACAAGACGTGCCCGGTGATGTCCTGTGGCAGGCGGTACGAATATCTTTGGAAAGACAAACGAGAGTTTCGAAAGGTGACCCGGGTTTCGGCACCGCAATATGTGGAGCTCTTTATGGCGTGGGCAGAAGAAATGATGGGGGACGAAGAGGCGTTTCCGACGACGGAGGGCGTGCAGTACCCGAAGGATTTTATTAAAAATGTCAGCAACATATTCAAACGGCTCTTCCGGGTCTACGCCCATGTGTACTATTCGCACTTCTTCCGCGTTCAGTTTCTCGACGAAGAAGCGCACCTTAACACCGCCTTCAAACATCTCGTCCTTTTTGGATTAGAATTTAAATTATTAGAACCATCGGAAATGGCGCCAATAAGAGACCTGGTAGAAGGTCTCATAGGGGCAGATGTCATTAAGCAAGCGATAGCAGACAATGAAGAAGGCGCCAACGATTAAGATAGAGGCAAATAGACAAAAGCGGTGACAAAGCGATTTTGTGTATATATATTTTTTTTTTGATAAAACAACTTGTTGTCAATTCTAAAAGGATTGGAGGCAGCGCTGCAGGGCAAACAAAAACGGATTGAAAAAGACAGAAGCTCGCTTGGTTTCTTTGAGTACTCAAATAACCACAACAACCGTACAGTTTAACACAATTTTTTTTCACCTTTTTGTTTTCCGGCTTTGAGCGCACAAACAAAAGACCCGATATTTTTTTCTTGAGTCTTTAATGTTATCACCCCTTCCCAGTCAGGGTGGGGAAATGACTGTGTACCTGCTTACAGTTTCCCTGTAGGCAGGGAACCCTAAGTGAACACTAACCACACTCCAGGGGAGGTTTCGATAACTCCCCGCGGAGTGTCAGTGCCCTGCGTTTCCCAGAAGCATTTTTTTGCACTATCAACTTCACTATTTTTGCGTGAGGCGTTTTTTGCACATTCATCGTCTCATTCCCGAATAGGATCTAACATAAAGAAGGGGGGTTGTGGTGGGGGGGGAAGGGTTCATCGCTACAGGGATGGGGTTTTGGGCTGGGCAGAAATTTATTCTTTTTTTTCTTGTACTTTCATCCGGGGCTGGCATCGTGTCGGAGGCTGTGCCTGCATTAATAACGATTCTCTTTCTTTAGCTTTCTTTAGAGGGAGTAGCGATGTGTAAGGCATGAAATGGTTGGGGGTTCCACCCGGTGTCATATCTACCAAAAAGGTACACTTTTTTTCACGAGAAGGCTTTGTATTTCAAGGCAATTTTTTGTACCACCCCCTTCATCCTATCCCCCTCATTCTTGGGTTCTTTTCAATTTTTTCCCCTTTTTTTCTTCTCGAAAAGTATTCATTCCCCCATTTTTTCTCTTTTTACCTCCACCTCCACTCTCCCTTCTCCAAAATGTAGTTCACATTCCATATTCTCTCTCAGACAGCCCCCTCCACACACGGGGATTTTTTTTTTCCTTGCATTTTGCGTTTTTGCACTTTGCAAAGATATGACTGCACCGAACAGCACCCCGGTAGACCAAAAGAAGGCAACATCTGAGGATTACTACTTCGACCCGAAGGCCCGGTATACTTACCATGAGGAAATGATAAAAGACCCTGTCCGCCAGGGCAAGCTCACCAAATGCATTGAGAAGAACGCCGACAAATTTAAGGGCGCGACTGTGCTGGTGGTGGGGTGTGGGTTGGGCCTGACGTCGTTGCAGTGTGCACGAATTGGAGGGGCGAAACGGGTTGTAGGAGTGGAGCATAGCAGCATCATCCATAAGGCGAGAGAGGTGGCAGAGGAGAACGGGCTGGACGGGGTGTGTGAGTTCTACAAGGAGGAGATGGAGGACCTGCCGATCGAGAAGGGGTCTGTGGACATCATAATCTGTGAGTGGGTAGGAAACGTTCTGTCGAACGAGCCTGCAGCGAAGGAGCTTATTAAGGCGCGTGATCTGTACCTTGCGAAGAACGGTACCATCGTTCCGGACCGTGCTGCCTTCCACATCACCGCATGCTGCGATGCAGAATACAAACATGATACACTCGAGTATTGGGAGAATGTCTACGGGTTCCGCATGTGTCCAATGAAAAAGCTAGTCTATGAATGCCCCATTGTCTCTGCAGTGCCCGCAAGCCAGATTGTTACAAATGCAGCGGTAGTCTTCACACTCGATGCATACACAATGAAAGAGGAGGATTTGAACCCAGAAAAGGTATGGTTTGTATCCCAATTATGTGAATTTTGTTGTGGAAATTTTGTGGTGTTTTGTCATGAACCTGGCAGTGGTGGAAATGTTCTGTAGCATTAGGCGAGTTGACGTCAGTTTAGGAAGTTTTGTCTATTTTTTTTTCTGGGAAATTGTTGTCCCAAAACCACCCAACCCCAAATGTCGCTTTATTTCACCTAGACTAATGCAGTTATTTCATCAACAAAACTTTTTTCTCTTTAATTCTCAGGAGTTCACTCTGCTGTCGTCGAAGAACGGTGAGTACATCCACTACCTGATAGGCTACGTTACCTTCGGTCTTGCGAAGGAGGGCTGGAAGAAGGGCTTCAACGTGCATGCGGGCCCCAACGAGGATGTTTCGTATTGGCAGCAGACGTGCTTCACGTTGGAGGAGGACCTTGCCATAAATTACGGCGACAAGATGAAGGGTTGTTTCAAAATGACGTATGGCCCCCTTTTCTTACACTTTTCTTCAACTTACAAAGTACAATTTGTCGTTGTCACCTCATGAAGGAGGAAATAGAAACAAAGCGTTTTTGAACTTTTTGTTGAATGGTATTTCACAACAACTCACCCTCACAGAACTGGAAAGCAGCGCTGTGAAATCTCCATAGACATTATGATCGATGGGTCTGCACAAGAAACGAATTACACACAAAAATTTGTCTTCTTCAATGCCTGAAAAATCTCGCGAGAAAACAAAAAAAAACAAAAAAAAAAAAATCCGACGGGGGAGTGGGGGGGCGAGGGCTAAAGGGGTGTAAGCATCCCGGAAAATGGATTGTACAGGAAACAAAAAACAACATTTTTTTGTCTACAACGAAGTTGCATCCTCCTATCCCTAACGTTTTTGAGTACCACCCCACCCAAAAAGGTGGGGTCGTACGCCGGTACACTGTTCACGAGCGCACTGGTGTATTTCAAAATCAACTTCACAACGTGTAAGATGCGTTATCTTCTACAGCATTTTTTTAATTGGTGATTGTCCATAAAAAAACGACGGTTCGAATCTCAGGTGGTAGATAACGTTTAACCCCCCCTCATCATGCATGGACATCCCACTATTTTGCAATCTCACATCGGGGCATGCACTATTAGAACCCCCCCTTAAGTGCACACACTGGGTTTAAAACAAAAGTGAAGAACGAAAAGAGAAAAAAAAAATATAGTGGAGTTCATCTTCGGGTGTCTACACTAAAACAACCAAGTTTTCAAAAAAAGATGCGATTTCCTTTTTTATACTATGTCCATATAGCCTGGAGGGTATCTAGAAAAACCCATAGAGGCACCGTAGTCCGAAACACCATGCCTTTCTGGTTCACCGCACCGTTTTGTAAAAATTACCCCCCAATTCTTCAACGAAGCTAGAGGGGTTTCGGTTCGTCTTTTATAAAGTGTTGTGTACAGAACCCGTCCTCGGACAGGTGATTGTCGAAACTACAAAACAAAAACCTGCTCTCATTCTCTGTCCCCTATTCCTTCAAAACAGAACAACCTCCCAAAAAAATGCCCAAACGAAAACGCAGCTGCAGCCCTGAATCGGAGACTCTGCAGTTGACACAGATTGTTGCCTCGTCTTCCACTTCTACGCCGGCAGCGTGCTTTGCTCCTATCAAATGGTGTCATATGACAACCCGCAAGCGACAGAAGACAAAACACCCTGTACGCAAGAGCAGACGTACCCTGGAGGACCCCGATGACCCTCTGCAGTTTATGTCCTCGCTCTCAAGCGAGTCGTCTGCGTTAGATGACGCACTCCGCCTCTCGCAGCAAGCGTTGTCCTTTATCGAGGTGTGCGACAGCCACCGTGACTCGCATAGCATCCCCCTGGCAGCGCTCTTTGAACGCATGCATGGTGACATAGGCTCCTCCATAGAAGAGGCCGGCGCGTTGGGGAAGAAGAGAATCCTGATAGCAGTTGACACCGAAACAGATGTGATCGCTGGTTGTCTTGTCTACGAGAGGCGGCAAAGGGCGGAGAGGTTGGAGGAAAGGGAGGAGGGTGAAGGAGGTAGGGGGAAACGCAAAAGAGGGTCGTGCTTGTTGGGTGTGTCGCATGTGTGGGTGGATCCGGGCTTCAGGCGGACCGGGGTCGCAGCGGCAATGGTGGATCAGGCAAGAGGGTTGCTCGTGTATGGGTTTCTTGTGGCGGTGGAGGATACGGTGTTCTCACAGCTGTCGTCGATGGGGAAGCTGTTTGCGCGGAGTTATCTTGGTGTGCATGATGTGTTTGTTTATTGATTGTTTTTGTATAGGCTGTAGTCTCGATGTGTTAATATCGATGTGTGTGCACAGGAGGCACATTCATCTTACAAGTTTTATTTTGTTTGGTGGACCACGAAGTCTCTCAGTGATCGAGGGTAGACCTAAAAAAGACAATTCTGTGTGATATTGGTGTTAATATCTACCACTCTCGAATGTTTCAATCCAATTTTTGATGAAATGAAGTATACCGTTTTACTCCCAGCACAACTGATTACACGTACGCACATGTACAGCCCACTTTCGCCTATGTAAAGCATAAATACACGTAAAGTGCTGGGGGGAAAAAAACGGTACATAACGTCTATTTTATTTCATTAGGTAGGCAAAAAGTCTCTTTGCATTTGTTGTGGGGAAACCATGCAAAAAACCCCCCATAAACCCCCTTCTCCCCTTAGATTCCGTAATTAGCAATGTAGCACAATAGAATAACAAAGAAACACCCACTTCATTTTTTTTTCTCCCAAGCACAGTTTTCTCCTCGTCCCCCATCCACTTTCTTCAAACCCCCGAACGATAGCAAGGACTTATCAGCCCCGTGTGTTCAACAAGTAAACTCACGGGATACTCCCAAGAACCAAGATACCACAACCCCTCATTCTGCTGTGCCACAACTGCGAGCATATCCCATGCCTTAGACACACAGGCCCTCATCCAGTGGGTTTGTGTGTCACAGGGAGTGCGAGATCGACTCAGCCACAACAACACACCACAACACAAAACGCCATCCACAAGAGGGTGCGTCAGGCATGGACGCAGCCTTGTTACTGCTGTGACTCCTGTTCAAACGTTCCAAGAGACCGCACTGCACTGCTACATGCTTTGCACATGTGCTAATGTGCCTGAGTGGTGTTTTCTTTCTCACCCGGAATGTGCCACACACCCACCACCACACACCACACACCCTGCAGATTACCAAGACAACAGCCACACAACACTTGAAGATGCCACGCACACCTGCCAGGTCTGTGAAGAAGTCGCAGTCGTCGACCGGAAAGGACGGTGAGCAGAAGAAGAGGAAGCCGGTGACGAAGCTGGACTACAGGCCCGCTGCGAAGAAGGACAAGAAGGGGAAGGTGGTGAAGAAGTCTGGCCGCTGGCTGCCCGGAACTGTTGCGATGCGTGAGATCAAGGCACTGCAGAAGGGGACGCAGCTGCTGATCCAGAAGGCGCCCTTCCAGCGCCTTGTGCGTGACGTGATGGACAAGCACAAGCAGGACATGCGTTTCCGTGCGTCTGCACTCGAGGCGATGCAGGAGGCAAGCGAGCAGTACCTGATCAGCGTGTTTGAGGGTGCCGTGATCCTGCAGCTCCACAGGAAGAAGAAGACCCTCATCCAGAAGGACCTGAGCTACACCATCCGCATCCGTGGGGACAACCTGTGAACGTGAGCTGGCATGAGCACGAGCTGTTTCACTTGTTTTGAGTTTTTTATGTTTTTTCACGCTTTTGCCTCTGTGAGCTTGCTTGCCAAGCCGCGAGGGGTGGATTACCACCAGTGACAAATTGTTCTAAGAAGACAGACACCACCTGCTTTGTGTTCCTATTCCCTTCCCTTCACTCTCCTCTGTATCACTCACACCCCACAGCTTCTTCCACACACCACAAAACACACTCACAATGCCGAGGTTCGAGTCGATCACGATTGCCAAGCCGGACGCGAAGCGCTCTGCCAAGATCAAGGAGGCAGCGAAGGCGAGGAAGGACGCTGTGAGAATTGCAGTGAAGAAGGTGAAGGACGCTGAGAAGCAGAAGCGTGCGGACGCGAGGGCCAAGAAGGCGGCGAAGAAGGAGGAGAAGGCGAAGAAGGCAAAGAAGGCCAAGAAGACCACCACGAAGAAGAAGGGAACCGCGACAAAGAAGAAGGGAACCTCCACGAAGAAGAAGGCCAAGACCACGAAGAAGTAAGCCTGCGGCCGGAACGTCGCTACTTTGCAGATGTGTGATGTACACTGTGTGTTGTAAGTTTTGTGTTTTCCTTTTGTAACAGTAACCTCTGTGGCTTGCGTGCAGGCCACACGGAGGGGTGGAGATTCCCACCACATACCAGAAGAACAAAAATCTTCATGAAAACAAAAGCAAGTGTGACCTTTTTTTGTTGTTGCTTTGTGTTCACCCATCCCTCTCAGCATCGTCCTCATCCCTCCCACCAGATATTCAAGACAAACAACACACAAAACAAAATGGGTCCGTCGAAGTCTGCGAAAGGAAAGTCGGTTGCCTCCGGAAAGGCTGACAAGAAGACGACCGGAAGCCAGAAGCGCAAGGGCGCAAAGTCGAACAAGGGTCGTGGTATCACGAAGGGAAGCATCCGCCGTCTGGCCCGCCGTGGAGGGTGCAAGCGTCTTGCGAGCAGCGTGTACGACGAGGCGAGGGAGATCCTGAGGAACTTCGTTGAGCAGGTGATGAAGGACACCCACGCACTGATGGAGGTGCGTGAGAACGCCCCTGCGAAGACGGTGCGTGTGGAGCACATCCTGTACGCCCTGAAGAAGCGTGGCCGCACTCTGTACGTCTCCAAGTAAGCTGTGACGTGACAGCACACGTGAGCTTTGTCTTTTTACTCTTTTCTGTTGTTCCAAGCTGTGCTGTTGCAGGACTGCATGCATTTGCTTTCATGTGACAGCACAGTGGCGTAATTGACGCCACCTTTTTTCTAAAAAAAAACACAAAACTCGATACGAAACCTGCTCCCTCCTCTCTTTATGGTAAGAACGTCACACAACTGAACACACCACCACCACCAGATACTTTTCGTAAAACACACCTCAAAAACCCACCAAAATGGCACCATCGTCGCCGAAGAAGTCCACTGGAGCAAAGAGAGGCCCGAAGCGTGACAAGAACGGGAAGAGGATCAGGAAGCCGAACTACAAGAGCTACTCGACCTACGTGCACAAGCTGATGACGAAGGCCTTCGGGGTGAAGGCGTCGACGAAGGCGGGAAAGAAGAGCTCTGTTGCGATCACGTCGCGTGGGATGGGGATTGTGAACTCGTTCGTGGTGGACCTGTTTGAGCGCATTGCGGAGGAGGCTGGCCGTGCAAACCACTTTGCGGGCCAGAAGACACTGCGCAGCGGTGCCATTGTGGCAGGTGTGAAGATGCACTTCCCCGACGAGATGGCGTCGCACGCCCTGTCTGCAGGAGTTTCCTCCGTGGCCAAGTACGCAAAGGCCCTGAAGGCGAAGGCCAAGAAGGGCAAGGGATCCCCGGCCAAGAAGGGTTCCCCGAGGAAGTGAGGCAACTAAATGTGACCTTCACATGATGACGACCTGATGGATTGTGATGTGTTGATTTGTGGGTTTGACACACGACCCCCCTGTTTCATACACGGGGGCGTGGGTGGTACTGCCGCCGTCTTTTTGTAAAGCAAAATAAGCAAACAGAAAAAGCGAACTTACTTTTGGTTCTTCACCCTCCCTCAACCTCCCCGCATGTCACCCCCACACACTTTCCTGCTTCCAGATATTCCATCACCACCAACACTCAAAAGACAAACAATGGTCGGCGCAAAGAAGGGAGTGAAGAGGGGACCGTCTGTGTCTCTGTCTGAGATGTCTGGTCTGACCTTCCCTGTGGGACGTGTGGGCAGTGCGCTGAAGAAGGGGAGGTACGCAAAGCGTGTGAGCCCCACTGCGGCAGTGTTCCTGACGTCTGTGCTGCAGTACTGCACAGGCGAGCTTCTGAACGTGTCTGCGAAGGCGGCGACGTCGGGGAAGAAGGCAAAGAACAAGAAGCAGCACCAGATCAAGCCCCGCCACATCTGCGTTGCCGTGCGTGAGGACAAGGACCTTGGTGACCTTCTGTCGAACGTGACGATTGCTGGCGGAGGTGTGGGTGGAGGAGTGCACGAGGCGCTCAAGTCAACTGACAAGAAGTACAAGAAGAAGTCCTCTGGCAGCGTGACGAAGAAGACGAAGAAGTCGAAGGGGAAGAAGGGCAAGAAGTCGAAGGGCTCCCCCAAGAAGTCGTCCCCGAAGAAGTAAGCACGCTCTGTGCAGCTGTCTTCTGAGCTATTTGTGTTCACCTATTGTTTGTTTTACCTTTTTATCTTTCTTTTTCAACCCTTGCACCCATATGAGGGTGCTGAGGGGGTGTGAATGCGCACCACATGTAACAAAACAAAAGCAATCATATTTTCTTCTTCTAAAATCAACCCACTTTCTTCAAAAACCCACAACCCAGACAACAAGGACTTATCAGCCCCGTGTGTTCAACAAGTAAACTCACGGGATACTCCCAAGAACCAAGATACCACAACCCCTCATTCTGCTGTGCCACAACTGCGAGCATATCCCATGCCTTAGACACACATACCCTCATCCAGTGGGCTTGTGTGTCACAGGGAGTGCGAGATCGACTCAGCCACAACAACACACCACAACACAAAACGCCATCCACAAGAGGGTGCGTCAGGCATGGACGCAGCCTTGTTACTGCTGTGACTCCTGTTCAAACGTTCCAAGAGACCGCACTGCACTGCCACATGCTTTGCACATGATGACCAAAGTGATATCCCTACGGAGGGCGACGCTACCTGGTGGCCACTGTTGCCCTGGGGTCATGTCGTCTCCCTGTCTTTGAGGAAAAACGCTCGTCTGACTGCAAACAACAACCCCAAACACAACACCCTTACGAGCAGCTCATTAACACCTGTCCATTGCTGCCTGTGCTAGGAAAGGAGTTGGAGGGTTTGCGAGATGCCATCTTTTTGTTCCCACAACCTCTCCCCTGCGGATGATGACAACACAACAACATGACACGCCAGTCTTGCTTCTGACATTTTCCATGACCAGATAACAACTTTCCAATTTTCAAACACCCCTGACACACACAAGAAGGTTGCTTTCCTTCACCCTTCTGCTGAAGGGGGTTTAACGGTCGCGTCTTTGCCGACCATGACATCAATTTTTTGTTTGTCACGTGTGTAACAAGGCAATCGCAGTTTTTCACTTCTTGCGTTCCCTATAATCAATCTCTTCACGCCCCCCATCCCCCATCCCCTATCTCCTCCCCTCAGATATTTCCATCTACATTTTATTTTCCACCAAAAATGTCGTCCCTTTCTTGCTGTGATCTGTTTGAGTCGATTCTGAAGCCGAAGGAGATGCGTGCGATCAGCACTTGCATGTACCAGAAGCTTGTTGCCCGCAAGCCTCTTCTCGACAAAAGCGACCACCACGTCTTCTGCTACGACATCCTGAAGCACGTTAGCCGTTCTTTTGCGGCTGTTGTCATCCAGCTTGACGAAAACCTTCGCGACGCTATTTGCTGCTTCTACCTGGTCCTCCGTGCCCTGGACACTATTGAGGACGACATGAGTCTCTCTGTCGAGGACAAATCCCCACAGCTGCTTGCATTCCACGAAAAGCTTCTGCTCAAGGAATACTCCGTGGACGGCATCGGGCACGGCTACGAGAGGATCCTGCTTCAGGAGTACACCAACGTCATCCGGATGTACCGCGATCTGGCCCCAGGCTTCCAAACGGTCATCAAAGACATCTGCGAGAAGATGGGCGCAGGCATGGTAGAGTTCGTGGAAGGGCGTACCGTGGAGACTGTTCAGGATTACGACGACTACTGCTTCTACGTCGCTGGGCTGGTGGGGTACGGCCTGACCGATATGTTCATCGTGGAGAACTGCGACCCGCACTGCGGACGGGACCACCAAAAGAGCATGGGGCTCTTCCTCCAGAAGGTCAACATCTGCAGAGACTTCTTGGAAGATCAGACAGACGCGGACGGACCACGCTGCTGGTGGCCCAAGGAGATTTGGGGCAAATGGGCAGACTCTCTGGAAGATTTCCTTGACGTCGCGAACCGCGAGAAGGCGGTGAAATGCTTGAACGACATGGTCATCCACTCGCTCGGACACCTTGAGCATGTTGTGCAGTACCTCTCTGGGTTGACGGACGAAAAGATCTTCACATTTTCCGCAATCCCGCAGGTTATGGCCTTGGCAACGCTGGCGGAGGTGTACAACAACACAAAGGTCTTTGACGGGAAAGTCAAAATCCGCAAGGGTGTCGCAGCGCGTATCTTGGTCGAGGCAACTAACATCAAGGACACCAAGGCTCTTCTGATCGAACATCTTCAGGCACTTCAGGACAAGGTCGACGCGGAAGAGGGCGATCTCGACGCGCGCAGAAAACTGACCGCGCTGTTGACCAATGTCATGGAAAAATGTCAGTAAAAATGGGGTCACACAGTAAGTCCTTCCCTTTAAAGGGCAGAATCGGAAGTTGTCGGCGGTTCTTTTCTTAGGGAAGGCTTTTTTGATGTGGAATAGGAAAAAACATATTCTGTTTATTCTAAAATCATTTTTCTAATAGAAAAGAAAAGGAGGGTGTCAAATGAGAAGGGGTTGGCGATGGTCCTGAAATATTGAGGGCTAATTTTTCAGGGGTTTTTTTTTGTATTCGTCCTGCTTTTCCTTTTGTGCGTCAATCTTCTACCCCCTACCGTACATTTTTTTAAAAGGAAATGTACGATTTTTCTATCCTTCTTCGATGAAATAAGATGGAGAGGAAAAGGGGGGTGTTGGTGAAAACACAATTTTTTTTTAATATTTTTTTGATAAATCGTGGAAAGCTTCTATTCTGCGCAAAAAAGAAGAAAAAAAAATCTTTCCCTGTCCTGCATTATGGCTTTATGCTCTGCCAGTCAGGGAGAGAGAGGAAAGTGGAGAAATACTTTTATTTTTTTTTTTTGAAAATCCTGAAAAAAATGGCAACAATTTTTGTTTTTGTTTTGTCGTTTTCCTGACAAATAAAAATCAAGAGTATTGAGCGAAACAAAATACAAACAAAATGTACCTCCAATACTCTTTAGCAAACACACCTTAAAATAGTGGAAACTATGAAGGTATTTTTTTGTCTAGACGGAACAAAAAAAAGATATAACAAAATATAGAACAGCTAGTATCATACACGCCACAACCTTATCCCCCCTTCAAAACGTGAAGGAGAATTCCCTTTATTATTTTCGAATAAAAAAAAAAAACTCCCCCCTTGTTTTTTTGTTGATTTTGGTGACAAAACAAAAAGAAGGGAGGGAGCAATACAACTTAAAAACCGTAAGTCACATACACACAGCCTTCGAATTTTCTGACAATGTTACCTTCCTAATTTTTTTTTCCCTTCTGTTCCCTTTTTTTCCCCCCTCCAGTGCATGCTTTCTTTCTTTTCTTTTTTCTTTGCACTATCAACTTCGCTTTAGATGAACTCCTCTTTAAACCTCTTCACCTTTCAAATTTTCCTCATCTTTTCTTTTTTACATTTTTTTTTCCTAAATAGGTGACCATGCACTAGCGGAGTTATTATCTTCACTTTTCTTTTTCCCCATCTTTTTGTTTTGCCTTGATTCTTCTTCCCCCCCCTTTTTTTTTTTGCTGAGGGGAGCAGGACACCCACGGCTCAACGCCTTCTGGCCCTACCTCCCCCTTTTTTTTTTGTTTACATTCTTTTCAAAAAAAGCAAACAGAACATTAAGTTGATTGTTTCCTTTCTGATAGTCGTTATTGTGCACTCACAAAAAGTGTTCTTTTCTTTCTTTTAGCCCTTGCTCCTTCTGATGAGCGCGGTCAAAGGGCTGTTATCCTGGTCAAGGAGCAGACCGCCGAAACCAGACCTTTTTTTTTTTTTTTTACCCGTTTGCTAACGACATCAAAATACAAAGACCTTTTTTTATTTTTTATTTTTAAACATTTTTCTTTTCTTGTAGTGAGGCTTCAACAGGAATTAGTCGCTATCTTAACAAAGAAGCGCACCTACCTCTCAACTTACAAAGTACTACAATGAAATACAATACAAAACAAACAGAGTAGCAAAAACAAAAACAAAAACAACAAAGTTGAAACAAACTTTTTCAAACCCCCCTGTCCCGTTTCTCCGCGTCTTCTCCTGTGGACGGTCTGCCGGATTCGTGGAGGCGCCGGGCGCCACGGAACCTGCTATGGTCTACCATATTGCCGGATCCAAAAAGAATAATTTGCTTACTCGACTTCCTACCTAGACGTAGGTAAGAAGTGACAAAACTCCAAGACACAAAAATATAAAAATGCTCTGACTTTCAACATTTTGATATTGGACTAAACAGAAAATATGTCTGGAGAAATAAAGTAACCCTTTTTGATGTTGAATAAAAGCCTTTTAAACCTTTTTTTATTTTATTGTGTGTTCTTCTATAGGAACCACAGTCAGGCCAGTTTGTCTATTACTGCCAAACTGCCACACTCTGTGGGTGAGGTGTGCTGTCTGTGCGTACCCTCTCTGGTATTGAAAAGATAGAGCGTGTCAGTGGAATGCATACTCTTTCAAAACAAACGAACTCATGGACGGAGCGAGCAACACAAAAACTTTTTGAACCTTTAAGGGGCTCTCCATACATGTACCGAGTCAGGCAAGTGATTAAATGCTCACTTGTTTAGTCGCAGAACGCCTGATATGCTCTCAACGATTCATATGCTGCGCAAGGGAGAAAAGATAAGGGGGAGGGAGGCTAGAGCCTGGTTAGCTCGTGATGGAACCTTGGTACCGTTCCACAATAAACTGATGTATCGGTATGATGATGCATCCCAAACAAGCAATTCAAAGAACAAAGTGTTGTTAAGCTCTATGTTTTTGACTTTTAGAAAAAAGACTTTGACGTAACGACATGTGTAGACGAGTCACTTTTTCACAGATTTCCTAACAGAAACGTGTTTATTCCTCTTTCGATGATATCCCAACCATTGTTGTGGATATTGTCTGCCCAGGGTTGGCGAGCTACGATACCCGAAACTACATTCTTTTCAAAAAAAGCAAACAGAACATTAAGTTGATTGTTTCCTTTCTGATAGTCGTTATTGTGCACTCACAAAAAGTGTTCTTTTCTTTCTTTTAGCCCTTGCTCCTTCTGATGAGCGCGGTCAAAGGGCTGTTATCCTGGTCAAGGAGCAGACCGCCGAAACCAGACCTTTTTTTTTTTTTTTTTTACCCGTTTGCTAACGACATCAAAATACAAAGACCTTTTTTTATTTTTTATTTTTAAACATTTTTCTTTTCTTGTAGTGAGGCTTCAACAGGAATTAGTCGCTATCTTAACAAAGAAGCGCACCTACCTCTCAACTTACAAAGTACTACAATGAAATACAATACAAAACAAACAGAGTAGCAAAAACAAAAACAAAAACAACAAAGTTGAAACAAACTTTTTCAAATCCCCCTTTTTTTTTTGGTATCTATCAAACTTCACCGTCGATAGAGCAAAAAAGAAAAAATTAGCAAAAAAAAAAAAAAAAAAAAAATCATACCCCCTCTTTCTCCCTCTTCTCATCCACACCCCCACCTATCGCCCCTATCACACCCCCCCCCCCCCCCCCCCCGTTGCTGTTTACAAGAGCGCTTTGTCTTTTATCGTGGTTGTTCTGTTTTCCTCCCTTTGTGTAAAAGGCGTTGTGCTCTCTAGACATGTCAACTTCCCCTCGCACATTATTTTTTTTTTTGTTTTTTAAACCCGCGGAGTGTCAGTGCTCTGCGTCTCAAAAGGTGCTTCTTTTGCACTATCAATTTCACATTTTTATCTCTCTCGGGAGAGCTAGGCAGAATTATCGAAAAAAAAAATAGTTTTTTTTTTTTTCGTTGCTCAATTACCCTGTTGGAGGGGAGGGGGGTGGTGATTGACGACCGTATCGGAGGAGCTATTTCTCCTTTTTAAGCTACGCTAAAGAAATCTCTCTTTTTTTGCATCACTTATTTGTGCAATAGTGATGTGGTCGAAGGCTGCATGGCGACATTGTAAAAACTTTGTAAAAAAATCTTGCGCTTCGATTATATCATAGAGATTCATCCCAAATTTATTCTTTGGATACACTGAGGGCTTTGTATTTCAATTCAAGACAACATTTCTTACCAGTACCCTGCGTCCGCCGATGAATGGTGAGGCGTTTTTGCACTTTCAATTTCTCTTTCTTTCTGAGTATCACCGACAAAAAAAAAGGGGGCTTTAAGCACTATGCGTCCAACTGAGTAATCTCATGGACTTTTCTTTGTGTTAGTTTTTGTGCTAGTGAAAACTGCGTCCCAGAAGGCGTTTGTTTTTACACTTCTATCAACTTCACTTTTTTTTGTATTTTTTTTTTAGCAACAAATACATTTTCCCCTTTTGCCATGTTGCCCATTGCTCTTATGAGTGTAGGGATTTTTTTTGCAGATTTCTAAATGGCATTTACCTTGTCTTTTGACATGGTGATTTTTTTTTTTTGTCGAAACCGTGCTGGGGGGAATAAAGAATTGGTGATCATCCCTCGGGTGTCTAACCAAGTTTTCAAAGAAAATAATTTTTGGGAGGCGGGAGTACCGTAACCGAGGAAGGTTAAGGCACGATAATGCATTTCCCGCGATAAATTAGCGTTGCTATTGTTCCTTAGCTTTTTTTCTCTTTTTTTCTCGGTTTTCCGGTATATGCCACTATTCTGTTCTGCCTCATTTCTCTTATCTCTGCCTCATCAATACTCTTGTCGATATCATTTTCCTTAAATTTTCCTCACCCTTTTCCCCCGTTTGCTCGCCCCACGCCCCTCCCCCTTCAGTTATTAAAACAATATGCAGTCCTGACACTATGTCATTCGTTACAGAGGACGTTATGCCTAATCTATCAATTTCACTTTTTAAGTGGCCACAAAACAAAGCACCCGAGGCTTAGGTAAGGATCTAACCTTTTTTAAAATTATTTTTTTTTTGCATGAGCTCTCGCGTTTGAGCACGTTTCAACTACGTTTTTTGGCCGTTAAAATATGGCTGGGGTATAATGATTCACCGAGCGATTGTGAACCGCCTCCGTTCTCTTACAGTACGGAACACCCATATCCCCCACCCTTTGCATGATGCTCGACTGAGATGCGTTTGAGCACGTTTCAACCTACTATTTTTTTTTTGGGTCTCCGCAACCCTCTCCAGATCCGATCGTGAAAAATGCATGTAACACTCTGTGCACAAGAACCTCCAGTCGTTCACAGATCAACGTAGATGAAACAAAAATAAATTTTTGTATGGGGTATAGTGGAGCGCTGTGTCTACACTAATACAACCAAATTTTCAAAAAAAAAGAATACACGGGGCTACAGCACATAACTCAAAGATGAAACGAATCTTCCGTCGTAAAAAACAAAAATAGCGTTCCTTTTTTTGTAGCAGTCTGTGTACGAAGAGAGACACAAGCCTTTTTTTGTGGGTTCGATAACCCGCGGAGTGTCAGTGCCTGCATCCCAGAGGCGTTTTGCACTATCAACTTCACTTTTTTTTTTCCCCTTCTCTTTTTCAACTCTTTCAATTCAGCTTATGCATTCATGCCAATGAAGCAACCATTTTTTTTCATAAAAGAAGACACTTTTTTTTTTTGTGTTGTGTGGATATTTCTCCTGGAAGGGGGGGTCAACACATAACCCAAAAAAAAAGCGAAGTGTTTCTAGAAAACCCTAAAAAAATAAATTGTCAACGATTTATCGGCAAATGTTGAGAGCCTAGATTCTCACTTAAAGTGAGCAAATTAGGCGATTGTTGGTAGATACAAAAAAAATTACATGATATTCACGTCTAAATGACGCTCGCTTTCTTTTTGTTTTTGTAATCAAGGTGACAAAGCACGGGAGGCTTAGGTTCATCTTACAACCTTTTCATAACCACAACAAACACAAACAAAAAAAGCAAGGGTACTTCTTTAGCACCCTCTGTACCTTCTTTTCATTAGAAAAAGAATGTATATGAAACAATCTTACAACCTTTTCATTTTTTTGGTACACTGTCACAAGAGGGCTTTGTATTTTTCAACTCTACTTTTTGGGGTGGCGACAAGGGGGGTCGGAACTGGGCAGTCACGAAAAATCACGAAGAATCACAAAGAATCATTTTTCTTCTTTGTGATTCTTTGCGACAGGTCGTGATTTTTTGTGACCTTTTTGCGATTTTTTGTGATTTTTTGTGATGTTTTGTGATGTTTTGTGATTTTTTGTGATCGGCATATTTTGAGATGAGCTTTTTTTTTGTCCCACTCTGGCACTGTGTATGCTGTGTATACCGTGAAAACTGTGTATACTGTGTATACCGTGAAAACTGTGTATACTGTGGAAATTGACCAAAAACGAGAACTTGTCCATTTCGGCAAATTGACCCCACCACTGGCCAGACGGATTCCGGAAATGCAAATGCCGATGTTTAAAAATTTCACCAATGAAAACAAAACAAAAATTTCCAACAACAAACAACACATGAATGCCCCCCAAAACGGCATGACATCTGGTAGAAACAGGGTAGGGAATCGGTTATGCAGCCACGCCGAAAAAGTTCAATTTTAAGCGAAACTTACACGCAGAACTGAGAACAACTGAGCACAACTGAACACAATTCCACCACAATTACAGCACAATTGCAGCAGCCCAAAACGGTACACTTTTGTGATTTTTTGTGATTTTTTGTGATTTTTTGTGATTTTTCGTGATTTTTTGTGAATTTTTGTGATTTTTTGTGATCGAGAGAATTTGAAAATATTTTTTGTGAATATTTTTTTCCACACCCCCCCTGTCGCCACCCCACTTTTTTTTATACAGTCCCGACCGATATTACGGCGGTCAAAATTATGGCCGGATTTTGGGTTCGGACATAATTTCGACCGTTCGTACTATCGGGACTGTATACATAATGTCATGTTAATATTTTACCATATCGTTGCAAAGTTCTTTTAAAAGTGCTCATTCAGATCTACGAAACTTTCTGTAGCATCTGATATGTGCGTTTACCCCCCTTTTGTTAGAAAGAACCCAACCGCTTCTTCCAAAGCTAAAATGATTGGAGAAAAAGAAGGAGAAAAAAAAAACAAAAAAAAGGCAACAACGCTACCGACGGATACCCCCCCTTCTTTGTGTTACACACCTTACCCTCTCAACAAGGCTTTCTGTTCTACTGAATTCAAAGTGTATGAGTTTAATGTGTTTTTTATGCCCTTTTTTTTTAGATGTGTATGCTGCGTGAGACATATTCATCTCGTTTTATCTTTACTTTATTGATTCAAAAGAAAACGTAGTCCCAAAAAAAAACGTCAAAAAAAATGGACAGTGTGCGCACTGCTTGCGTGGCAGTTACACTGGTCCAGCAGATAATCAAAAAAAAAAAGAAAAGTGGAGATTGCACAAACTGTGGCAACACAAAACCGAGGCAATCTACACTAACTCCAACAATTTTTTCAAAATAGTGGAGATCATCCTGTACACTAATACAAAAAAAAACTGTTATGTTGTGATATTGTAAACGCAACAAAAGAAAATTATAAAGCACTGAAAAGCTACGTATGTATTCCAACTATAGAGAGAACCTAAAGGACGCAGTGAGAAAGAATGGCCTAAAAGGGCCGAGAGTTGAGGGGAGGGGAAGCCTACATCTGATCTGCACCCCACCTGTTCAGGTTTCCTTCAGTTTTTTTTTTAAACTCTTTTCTCTGTTATGTTCTGTTGTTATTTTGTCTTTTATGGTCTTTTTTAAATAAAATCTTAGTGGCCACCAGCATATAAAGCACGACTGATAAAATGCACAGAAGTTAATTACTGCGTTTTTCGATACTATTTTTGCCACCTTTTTGGATTCTTGAAAAAAAAAATATTGAGTCCATTTGTAAAGAATACCCTTTTTAAAAGATGTACCCCCTTAGGTGTCTATTTTTTCCCCCTCATTCTTTCGAATTTTCTTTTTCTGGTTTGTTTAGTTTTGTTGAACGGTGTTTTTACCACCTTTTTTGTTTTTTTAAATATACCTTACAGTTTCTCTTAAGGTCTTCCAAAAGGGGAAAAAAATCATATTATGCCCACTATGCACTAAGGAATCTACATAATGTGGTCAGGGAAGGGAGTCTAAAAATGCCACTTCATTCCTTCTCTCCAGCCCCCCTTTGTCCCCTTTCCCCCCATACCCATCCCCTTGTTTACAAAACAACCACCACCCACTCCCTCGGGGTCAAAAAACCCCCCTGCAAGATTTCCTTCAGGGTTTGTGATTTAGATGTGTATGCAGCGGCATATTCATTCATTCCCCATGACGGTGAAGTAAAATTTTGATGGATTTTTTTTATAATTTGGTTTCACCGTTGGCTTGCAAACGGTGAAAACCACAAGTCAAGTCATTTACGGTGACTAAGCGCGAGTGATGAATAACCAATGTTCAAAACATTAAGTAATCTAATCAGACTAAGCGCAAGAGGTTTAGATTCATCTGATAACCTTTTGTTTACTTCACCGTCACCGTCACGTGCCCACCCATCAGCCCACCACCCCTTTCTGACTGATAGACTGCGTGCATTATGCGGCTCCAAGTAGGACCCGTGTTTTCACCCATCTTTTTGTCGTTGATTATATTAGAAAAACTCCTCAACCCTCACATCCTCTTGTACTTGAAAAAAATTCCCTCTATTTTTTATCCCCGTTTTTCTTTTCCTTGATCACTCCCCCTTCTTGGCTTCCCCACTTAACCGTAAACAAAAAAAGGACTCCGTTGGTTTATTCACTCATTCTCTCCTTCACCACTTTACCACAAAGACACCCAGGGGCCTCTGCCAAAAAGAGCTTGACCTAAGCGCCCCTATACAACATGCCTCCGATGGGCAAGAAGAACCGGAGCAACGCCAACGCAAAGGCGGGGAAGTACACCGCGGTATGTTGAAATGCAAAAAATACACTGTTTAGGGGCATTTTTTTGCCGTTATTCGGAAGTAGCCTTCGCACCCTTAGTGAGTGTGTAAAAAAAAAATATGTCTTTTGTTATAGTGGAGCACACTCTAGGGTGGCTACACTAATACAACCAAGTTTTCAAAAAATGTCTTTTTTTGAATTGTATTTACGCACCACCAATCGCCCGCAGAACCAGCTGTTCACCGGATTCATGGTGGTGACCATGAGCTTCCTGGTGTTCGCCATGTGGCCCGAGTCGACTGAGTCCCGTGGCTATGACAGCATGCTCACGCGCATGGGTATCCGTCGTGCCCGTGTCGAGGTGGGGTGTGAGTGGGTCGGAAACGACCACACGTGCTTCCTCCAGGCCAAGCGTCAGGTGCAGCGTGGTGAGAAGATGTTCCAGATCCCTACCGAGGCTGTCATGCAGGCTGCCACCATCAAGGAAGAACCTGCTCTCAGTATGTCACACAACACATCACACATTTGGAAAATGTTCCCCTTCACTTCCCCGCACAGCACCCACACACACACCACATGGCCACATTCTGCGCAAGACTCCCCCTATGAGTTATCAAACACACACCACACCACAGAGGAGATCCTCAGCATGGAGAGCGAAGCACTCAAGTCTGCCATGCAGGAGAGCGGCCTTGTGCACGAGTACTTCTTCCAGCCCTTCGCCGTCTTCTTCAAGATCTGGCATGAGTACAAGATGGGCAGCAGCAGCGAGCTCTACCAGTGGATCTCCATGATGCCCAAGCAGCCCAACCACGGTATGCCTTCCTCTGGTTCCTCGGTTGCTCGGGGATGTGTAGTGATGCGCCTGTAGAGTTTTAACATTTCTTCACATCAGGAATCTACTTCAGCAAGAACGAGGCGGAGTGCCTCGACAAGCTGACCTTCTCCGAGCTGAACAACACCCTCACCTACGCCAAGAACTTCGCGAACGTTGTGCGCTCGATCTGCGCCGTGCACAGCTCCGTGTACTCGTGCTCGTACCTGGACGAGAAGTCGCTTGACGAGGAGGCCATGTGGGCGTTCTCCATGCTCCAGCAGCGGTATGTTCACCAGACCACATGCCCATTCTACACCACACCACCCACAGCACCTGGGGAGAGTTCCGCTCGCCTATGTTCATCCCCCTTGTCGACTTCTCCTTCGCACACCCGGACCTCTGCTCGCCCAACGGCGACAAGGACGTGAAGTGCTCGGGCAGAGACAAGCAGCACTTCCTCATCCCGCAGCAGGAGCCCGGTGACCAGACGCTCACCTTCAAGTCGAACTTCCCTGGTATGCACCAATCCTTTGTCAACATTACCACATCCCCATCCCACAGCCATGAAGGGCGACAAGCTCTACTCCACCTCGCACAACCGTGCCCCCTGGGAGACCCTCAGCGTCTTCGGATACGCCGACTACGCCGCCTCTGTCATCCCCGACCTCGTCTTCGCCAACCGCTTCCAGAAGTTCCAGCAGGAGCACAAGCTCGACCTCCAGGCCGTCACCGAGGACCACCCCCTCAAGAAGTGCGGCAGCCGCCAGCAGATGGTGTGGAGGGAGTCTGGCCTGCCCACCCCCGAACTCCGCGCATGGTATGCCCTTCCTGTTCTTTTAACCCCCTTTAAAAACCCCGAACAAAATTCATTTCCGCGAAAAATGAAAAAAAACGTTCCCACTAAGGACTGCCGTCCATAAAAAGCTGCAAGGAATGGTTGAGGGAGACCGCCCAAACCTTCCGTTTTCCCTTGGAGGTACAACGTAGTTCACCCAAGGTGGGTGCTTCAACAAATCAACACTATCACAAACTGGTCCTACAAGGGGTCACGCATACCTACCCTATACACCACACCCTCACAACTCCCCCACACAGCTGGACCGGCATGCTCTACTTCACTGAGTTCCCCCACCACCTCTACTACGACGAGGAGGCACGTGACTCGTACAAGGCCCACTTCGACGAGCCCATCAACAAGCTGAAGTCGAAGTACCTCGCGAACCGCGCCATGGCAGCCTCCGTGCAGGTATGGCACACCATCCCCTACCCTCTCCCCCTTCTCCCCTTCAACGCAATCTGCAATACAGCAAATCGCCGACTACGTTGCCCCCCCCGCCGGCGCCACTCAGTGCGACCTCCAGGAGGGCCGTCTGCCCATCATCAAGGCAACCTACGAGATCTCGAACACCCTCTTCCAGCGCATCCAGGCCAAGAGCAACGAGCGCACCAAGGAGTCCTTCGCCAAGTGGTCCGCCCAGGACTCTACCGCTGATGTCAACGTCCCCGAGCCGGTTGCACAGCCCAAGGCCGTTGTTGAGGAGGACGCAGCCACTGACAACGGTGATGAGACTGACATCCAGGAATAGAACCTAAAACAAAAAAAAAAAACCTGTCTTATAAAAAATGGGGAGGGGGAACAAAACAGGGTAACTCGACTCAAAAGAATTTCAAAAAAGTGGGCAGAGAATTGGTCATTCCTCCTGGCCATATTTTGGTGGATTTCATTTAGTCTCGTGCAAAAAAAAGTTACATTTTGCACAGGATGTTTGGGGGGAGAACACCAAAATAATACAAAAAAAAAATCTTCCCTCCCTAGTGTCGGGAGCTATACTTAAAATGACACTCAAAAGAAACAAATGTTTTTTTTGTTTAACTTTGGAAGTCCGTAACGTAATTTTTTTTCCCCCCCTTTTTCTTTTCTTGTGTTAGAACATTAGGGTCTGCCCCTTTTTTTTGTGGGGTTTTATTTGATTATTTTGTTCCTGTTTCTTCGTTAAAATCCGATTTTTTTTTCTTTGCTTCTTTTTTTGCTTTTCTTATATTTCGAATGTCAATACAAATTTCCCTCACTTTCTTGCAGAGTAGGTTAGATGCACATTTGTGCAGATACCGTTGCTCCGTGCAAACGAATTTTGTATATCGGCTAAGAACGGTAGGTTAAGCAAGCTACAACAGGAGAAGAAATCTGAACAAATTTTTTTTTTTTAAACCCCAATTTTTTTTTCTCTGAAAGTGTTTTGTAGAAAACGTTCTTTTGAAGTTCTTTTTGATTTTTTTTGAAAGATTTTGACATTGTGTACTATGCCAAGGCCATCCTCTTTCATTGCCTTTTTTTCTTTTCTCTCCTCAGACCCTCCCCGATTATTTTCAAAAATTGTCGAACTAAAAACAAAAAAAATCTAATTTTTTTCCCCCCTTATTTCCTTGTGGGAGTTCCCTTTAAATTTTTTTTTTGTGTCCTTTTTTTGTGTGTTGAGTTGCTTATTTTTTTCTTATTTTTTTTCTTAGTTCGATTATTGCAATCTCAAGGGATATGTAACAAAAGTGAAACCACCAATCGAGGGTGCGAACAACGCAAAAAATATGCGGTTTTTTTTTTCTCTTCTCTCGAACACCATCCCCCTCCCCCGCCAAACCCTATCACTTTTAAGACAAAGCAAAAACAACAAAAAAAGCTTACCAATGATGAGGCGTTTCACTGCCGCTGTGTCGAAGACCGCGACCGTGCAGTCGCGTGCCCTGAACATCCATGAGTACCAGGCAAAGAAGATCCTGCGCGACCACGGCTGCTGCGTGGAGGCAGGCCAGGCCGTCGACGACGTCTCGGAGGTGCGTGCCGTGTGCGACAGCCTCCCCGGCACCCTCAAGGTTGTCAAGTCCCAGATCCTCGCCGGAGGACGTGGACGCGGAACCTTCGACACCGGCTTCGAGGTATGATAGAGGAGTAGTGTTTCAGGTGAAGGTGGTTTATTGCACGCCTCTTTGTAAAACGATGCGATTAACGATAAAAGAGTTTGACCACAAAAAAATTAACAGTGGATATTGCACAACTGTGGCAACACAACCCGAGGCAACTACACTACTCCAACAATTTAGCAAAAAAAAATTGTGAAAACCACGGCATCTAGGGTGCTTTTTTTAGACCGTACAACTTTTCAAATAGGTCACAGAAACGCGCGGTGTTCATTTTTTACAAACCGTTCTTTGGATGCGACTCAGAAAAGGTTTTTTTGAGTGTATTTTCTGATCAAAAACTCAGGGCTTGGGGGTTATCGTATCACACTTTTTACTAACTTCACAGGGAGGAGTCCACGTCGCAAAAGACAGCGCGTCTGCCGTCGAAATTGCAGGAAAGATGCTTGGCAACAAGCTGATCACGAAGCAGACCGGAGCGGAAGGTGTGCAGGTCAAGAAGCTGTACGTCTCGGAGGCAGTCAAGATCAAGAAGGAGTACTACCTGGCCATGATGCTCGACAGAAGCTACGGCGGACCCGTCATCATTGGAAGGTACACCCCACACCACCACCCATCCTGCATTATACCCACACATCCGCAACACATCATTGTGCTATTATCTATGGGCAATCACCACACCACTACCCCCACCCCCCTAACAGCTCTGAGGGTGGTATGGCGATTGAGGACGTTGCGGCAAAGAACCCCGACGCCATCAAGAAGCTCCCCGTGAAGGTGGCTGACGGGCTTGCGGTTGAGACAGCAACGACCTTCGCAGGGGAGCTTGGCTTCCAGGGGGAGGCAGCGAAGAAGGCGGGCGAGCAGATCCAGAGACTGTACAACCTGATGCGCTCCTGCGACGCGATACAGGTGGAGATCAACCCGCTTGTTGAGCTGGAGGACGGCCGTGTTATGCTGGTGGACGCGAAGCTGAGCTTCGATGACAACGCGGACTACCGCCAGAAGGAGATCTTCGAGCTGAGAGACTCGAGCGAGACCGACCTGCGTGAGGTTGAGGCTGCCAAGATGGACCTTAACTACATTGGTCTTGACGGAAACATCGGATGCCTCGTGAACGGTGCCGGTCTCGCCATGGCGACCATGGACAACATCTCCCTGCACGGAGGCCGCCCCGCCAACTTCCTCGACGTCGGTGGTGGTGCCACCAAGGAGAAGGTCTCCTTCTCCCTCCGCCTCATCACCTCCGACCCCAACGTCAAGGGAATCCTCGTCAACATCTTCGGAGGAATCGTCGACTGCGCGATGATCGCCCAGGGTGTCATCGACGCCGTCAAGGAGGTCGGCCTCCAGGTGCCCCTGGTGGTCCGTCTGGACGGTACCAACTGCGAAAAGGGTAAGGAGCTCATTGACGGGTATGATTTTTTTTTTTTGGAATTATGGGGAAGTACAACACAAAAAAAGGTCCATATTTTTTCCCCCTTCTTTATGTACCGTTTTTTCACCCACCCAACCGGACCCAACACAGCCCATCTGGACCCACTTGGGGTCAATTATACCCAATAAAACCCAATAACACCCAAGTACAGCCCAATTTTGCCTAATTACGCCCAATTACAGCCCAATTACACCCAATTACAACCAATTACACCCAGTCACACCACTAGTACAACTCAGGTGTTTTTGAGGGGGCTTACCAGGGGGTGACCTGTTTTGCTTGCTCACACGGTGGGGTCCAGCCTCTGAGCGGGTCAAACGGGATACTCAACTAGAGGGTGTGACGACACCCGCTTTTCGGGTGTGGCACCGAAAAGTGGGAACGCCTATGACGGGCGGGTTTTGGTAACCGGACAGGGGACTGCATGCCTCCCATATATTTTGTGGCACTACATGCCCACTCAGCCTTCTTCCTCACATACGTACGTACATAGGTCATTTTTACCTTGTAAAATTGTAACACTGGTGGCATGCTTCCCAGCGCACATCAGCACATAGAAAACCGGTAAAAACACATGTAATCTGTGGTGGTCAAAAGTACAAAATTCCTTCGCCAATGCATTATTTGGGTATTTGTTATACCTGGAGAATATGGTCAGACCACTCTTCAGACCACCTGGCGTTTACCGGCAGGTGATGTGTACTGTGTACTGTGTACTGTGTACTGTGTACTGTGTACTGTGTACTGTGTACTGTGTACTGTGTACTGTGTACTGTGTACTGTGTACTGTGTACTGTGTACTGTGTACTGTGTACTGTGTACTGTGTACTGTGTACTGTGTACTGTGTACTGTGTACTGTGTACTGTGTACTGTGTACTGTGTACTGTGTACTGTGTACTGTGTACTGTGTACTGTGTACTGTGTACTGTGTACTGTGTACTGTGTACTGTGTACTGTGTACTGTGTACTGTGTACTGTGTACTGTGTACTGTGTACTGTGCGGAAATTGACCAAAAACGAGAACGTGTCCATTTCATCAAATTGACCCCACCACTGGCCGGACGGATTCCGAAAGTGCAAATGCCGCTGTTTAAAAGCAGCGGGTTTACGCCATTTCTTGCAGGTCAATGGGGGAAACGGTACGATGTGTCCTCCATTCTCGCATTAGGTGCAGCATTTGTGACCACTCACCAAGGCATATTTTTCATCGCCGTTTTCGATTTTATATTGATTTGTAGGGAAACAGCACAGAAGTGGGAAAATTTGGGGGTGTGGGGACCGAAAAGCAAGTCAAAAGTGCAAAAAACGGCAAAAAAACGGTATTTTTGCCCAATTTCACCCAATTACGCCCAGTTACAGCCCAATTGCACCCAATTACAGCCCACCGACACCCGGAAAAAACGGTACACTTTACCCAATGCTTCGGCTAACATTGAGTACAGACTCGAGTTCTCCCACCTGGTGGGTTTACTCGGTGATCGTCGATACAACAAAATGTACACCGAAAAATTGTACTATGTGGCAACTACACTATTCCAACATTTTTGAAAAAAAAACACAGATCTGGCATGAACGTGATCAGCGCCATCGACCTTGACGATGCCTCGGAGAAGATCTGCAAAGCGATCTCCGCATGAGCATGAGCCTACCGATACGGAGGATACGGAGGAAGGGGTTTTGGCGAATCCATTTACGACGCAGTTTTGATTTTTTTTTTTCTTAGAGCAAAATATAAGGGAAATAGGGCTTCCGGAAGGTTTTAGGGAGAAGAAGGAAAAAAAAAGGATGGCTGCTTTGCTATTTTATAAAGGGGGGGAGTGGTGTGGGGGGGTATCTGTAAGCAGAGGGAACCCCACCAAAAATTTTTGGGTAGTTTTTTTTTTTTTTTTGTATTTGTTCTGATTATGTGCCCCAACCCCCCAAAAGAGTGCCCCAGTTTTATGTTTTCCCTTTTTTTAATGTGATTTCCCCCCTGTTGTTTGATAGTCTGAGTTGCTGCGTTCACGCACCTCACATAGGAGTTATCGCAAAGGGGCATTGGGGAGGTATTAAAAGGAGAGGGAAAAAAGTGCGCGAAAAAGTTTATTTTTAAAAAAAAAAAATGCAAATTGTATCCGAGTGACCCTGTCTAGACTGTCCAAATAACGTGGATTAAACTGTCCAAAAAATTACAACAAAAAAAAAAAAAAGCAGCAATTATTTCAATAGCGGGGGGGTTTTTTTTTTGTTCTCTGTTCTCTGTGTGCTCGCTTGGACGATACATTTTTTTTGAGGGGGATTTTTTTTTTATAGTAGGCACTGAAGAAAGGCAATTTCCTTCTTTTTCCAGCAAGAAACCAGCGTTATTTTGAAAAAAAAAATTGAAAAAATTTCTTTCAATTTTTTTTTCTCTGTACATCACGGGGCAAGAAAAGAACCAGAGGACGGGAGTTTTTTTCTTCTTTTTTTCCTTTTCTTTCGGGCACAGAGTTTTTCGGGAACGCGTTTGCGCAACAATAAAACGGGACCACAAGATGTTCTTATGTGCATCAATTAGGAAAGCCTCTCACCACCAGGGCGTTCGCCCCGGGGCGAAAAATATTTTTTTTCGTTAAAAAAATCTTTTCCTGAAAAAATGACATTTTATTTCGCCCCAGGGCTTCGCCCCACCGGGGCGAAACCCTGTATAAATAAATAAATAAATAAAAAAAGGGGGGAAAAAAAAAAAAAAAGAGAGAGAGAGATTTCTCCCCACCACCCTGTAGACCCCCCCGGAGGGGGGGTCGTAGAGGGGTGTCCACTGTACTCAAAATCATCCGCAAACCCGCCTGCCGTGAGAGGAAGTTTCCCCAGCACTCCCGCTCGCTCCTCAATCCTGCAGTCTGCTGAAGGTGTACCGTACCCCCTGTTATAGAAGGTGTCACTGCTCGTGTCAACTCTACTTTCAACGGCAGAGAGTTGAAAATAATCAAAATAAGGATGAAGTCTCATATGACAGATGCCTCTCTTGTACATCTGTTTGATTAAACAACACAAAGAGACCCTCAGTGAGGGGGGATTGATGAAATTCTCCATCGTTTTGCTGGTTTTAGTATCAGGAAAGTTCAGCTGTAATATCACTTGTGCTGGGGAAGGGATCACGCGCAAATCGCAAATTTTTTTTGACCATTCAGTACCAGGGATTCACCCCACGAACTAACTTCTCTCCGGCGGGAAAATTTTTTTTGACCTATTTTAAGCACTAGTAAAAAAACGAAAATTTCGGGGTTTTTGGCATTTCGCCACGATCAGGAAAAAACGATGGCGATAGCGAACGCCCTGCTCACCACCCCCCAAAAAAAATAACTCCCCCTTCGGTCTGTGCTGCTTTTTTGTTTCGTCTGTACTGTGCTTTTTCTTGCAGGCGTGTTTACCCCCCACCCCCCCCATTACCTCAGAACCCTCCAATTCCAAACAACATCGTTCTGCTGTTGAGCATTTTTCACAAAAAAAAAGGGGGCTCTTTTTTCATTTCCATAAAATTCCCATTCTTACTCCCAGATTAGCGAATTAGGGATTGCGCTCTTGACAACTTCTTGTCTGCAATGATCCTTTTCATTTATCTGGCTGATAAGGTGTGGAAGCGAGAAAAATGGATTTTAGGATTGCATGGTTGGTTGCCCACCCTTGGTACACCCGGGTCATGAGCGGGCTGTTGTATATTCAAATCAACTTCTTCTTCATTACTGAACGCTATACACACCTTCCACAGAAACACCCCCCCACGAACGGGGCCATTCGCGCTTCATCTATTTCCCCTTCTTGTTTTCTTCTTTTTTCCATTCTTTTCTGAGGACTAATGAGCGTGCGTTGCATCGATGGCTACCTTCTAGGTAGTGGGGATGGGGAGGAGGGCGACGAGGTTGCTGCTGTCGTAGACCGCCGCCGGGAATGCGTTTACTTCGCCAACACTGACGGGACGCTCTCCGAACGGTACTGCAGTGCCCCTGGACGCGTGGTGCGCGCTGTGATACCACGACGCCTGCACCACCCACACAACGTCAGCGACCCCAAACCCTCCTGCATCTCTGCCTCCGACGGCGCGATTCTCATCGGATACAACGACGGTGCGGTCCTCCCTGTTGACCCAATCTCATTCAATCCACTAGACCCATCTCGCACCTCAGGCCCGACCACACACACCTGCAATGTAGTAGCCACCTGCACATTCACATGCGAAGGCACTACCTTCCATGCAGCGGTCGATGCATCCGGCGTCACATCCTTCTGGGACTCCTCCGGCCCCTTGGTAACCACCTGCTCGACAAACGCGAAGGTACGCGATCTCTGTGTTCTCCAAGGGCACAGCAGCACCGCGATAGTCTTCGGCGTGCGAGGTGGCGTGCAGGTCTGGCTCCTCGACGTCGAAGCCCTGCTCGAAACCAGAAGGGAAGCAATCCGGCAACAACACAACGGAAACCGCGCCATGTCCCCGAGATCGGTTCTCACAAAATGCAACTCAGTGCACGTCGACAAAGGCGTCTCCATTGACAAGGTTGTGGTGGTGAACGGAGGAGGCGCTGTATGGGGAGCAGGGGATGATGGTTTAGTTCGCGTATACGATGTGGACACAAGGAGCTCAAGCAGTAGAAGGGAGCACGCCCCGGCGTTGTACCAAATCCGCGCATTTGACGCCCACCAGGACGCAATCCTGCAGCTCTCCCACAGCGGGAACACCGTCTGGAGCTCCTCCCTCGACAAGAGCCTCGCTGTGTGGGACACCACGACCTTTGCGTTGATCGACCGCAAAAAGACGGAGGACCGTTCTACAGTGAATATCATCCTTGCTGTATCTGCCTATCATGACCTCAATGTATGGTCTACTACGACTTCTGGTGCGGTGTCGATGTGGTGTGCGTCACTTCCTGTTGCGGTGGAGTATTCACACCACAACACAATAGCAAATGCCAACGAAGCGAGCTTCGTGAGTGAAGACAGTACTGTCGCGGAGTCTGTTAACGGCAACGGAAATGGCGACAAACCGCAGTACATCGTACCACGTACCGGGAAGACAACGGATGTGGCGAAGTTGCTCCGAAACACTTCCTCTTCGTTGCCGCCCTCTGTGATCGATACGGTGGTGCAGGAGCTGTCCACATCGAAGGAGCTTCAGGTGAAGGTGCTGCGTGAGAATGATTTGCACAAAATTGCGATAAAGGATTTGGAGACGCACCTCGCGTCTACACGACGCAGTCATGAAAACGAGCTTCTGGCGTACAAAGAGCGGGAAGTTATCTTAAAGGAAACGCAGGACCGGAACCTCGCGTTGCTCACACAAAGCCAGGAGGAGATTGAGGATTTAAAAAAACGTCTGAAAATTTGCGCCGATGCGAATGCGAATGAGCCGAGATTGGCGTCGATGACAGCTTCCAATAAAAAGGAGACTTTCATCGTTGCGACTAGACGGCAGTTTCTTGCGAAGTTGGTTGACCACCAAAAACACTTTGCAACTGTACGCAGTGCCGTCCGCGATGTTGAAACCGAAATACAAAAGGTCATCTCCCCTGACGACGAGGTGCGTGAATATATGGTAGGATCTGCGATACGCAGTGTTACAGAAGGGGTTGATGTTATGGAAGCGCAATTTGAAGGCATGCTCAGCGACTTTGTCATGGCAAAAGAAAAGCAGGATCTCCGCATGAGCCCAGACCTCTCCACCGCCCGCTCACTTGCCGCAGACAGAGGGTCCATCCACAACGGACACACCAACTCCACGGGACACACCTTCACCCAACGCAGAACACGCGCCTCTTCTGTTACCTCGGGGCGAAGTGGGTCGTATAATGCGGGAGGAAAATACTCTCATTTCAGTGCCGATACACACAGCGTCGCCTCCACACAGAGCAGGAGTACTAGAAGAAGTGGTGGTGCGGAGCGTGGGAGGAGTGGAGGGGCGGGAGGAGGAGGAGGAGGTGGCATCCGTCGCCGTGCTATGACCCCTCCTGCACGTCTTACGCAGGGAAGTGAAGTCATGCGGAGAGCGGGGTTGTATTCGGGTGTGAGAGGAGGAGGAGGTGGTGGTGGTGGAGTACACAACGGCACCCCTTCATCGACAATGTCCATCGGAAGCCGGGGGAGGACGACATCCCCAGGTCTCGGGGCACCCAGAGCATATATCTCACCCATAGGGAAGTCGCGGTTGTCGTTTTGATGGGTGAAAAAAATGGCAGATTCAAAAAAAAGCAGGTAGTTTTGCTAATTTTTTTTGGAATAAATGGGATTTTTGCCTAGAATTCTTCCAGTTCTGTGAGAGTGGGGGGGGGGGGGGGGGAAAGGAAAACTGCCCCGCATTTTGGAAATCAATATTGTTAGATGTTTTTGTGAGACAGATATGGTCCGCAGGGTTTTTGAACGGAAAGTGAAGAGGGAGAACGGATGGGAGGGGTTTGTGGACGGGATGAGAGGAATTTTTCTTGGCGAGGGGTGCACAGAGGCCGCGGTCATCCTTTTTAAGTTTCGTTTTTCTTCTTTTGGCACAAACATCAGCTTCACTTTATTGAGTAAAGTTCTGTGCTCATTCAGTATCCCCCCCTGCAATGTGTACCTAGTTTTTATGTTTAGATGTGTATTGCACGAAAAGGAAAAAATGTGATGTACAGTGAGGCATGTCCATCCGACAGCTTTTTCCTTTTTATTTTTCTTTAGGACTGCATGGTTGGGTGTGCATCCCCGGTACAGCCGGTCATACCAAAAGTACACTGTTCACGAGAGGGCTTTTGTATTTCAAGTCTACTTTCTTTGTAAGGTGACTAAGCACGAGAGGCTTAGGGTCATCTTATAAACTTTTCTTCTTTATGAAAGACCGAAGCATGGTATCCGTAGTGCATCCAAAATGCAAATAACCGGGGTTTTAAAGTGCACGATCCTTTGGTCTCGCTTCTGTTCAAGGGATGAAGCCGGAGGCGACAGAAAAATTACCACAGGGATAACTGGCTTGTGGCAGCCAAGCGTTCATAGCGACGTTGCTTTTTGATCCTTCGATGTCGGCTCTTCCTAGCCTAGACAAGCAGAATTGTCTAAGGGTTGGATTGTTCACCCACTAACAGGGAACGTGAGCTGGGTTTAGACCGTCAATAAAGGGAGGGGAACCAAATGGATGCATTTTTCTAGCGACTCCCACCTGCTTGAGGAGGCTTCCAGTGTTTGCAAAACGTACTTATTTTTCTTAGAATCGTGCTGTCAATGCTGTCCTCTATTCTCCATCTTTTCCCAGCAAAACAAAAAAACGAAGTGTCTTTCATGCCCCTCCCCAACTCTTAGATACTAGACTTATGCAAAAGCAGCTGTGGGTTTTGTGTGTGATTCATCCCAACACACAACACACTTCATTTCAAAAAAAGGCCAGATTTTACCCCTCCCTTTTTTGCACTATCAGCGTCACTTTTATGTTCCATTTCAAAAAAAATCCCCTTCAAAACTAGAGAAAGACTATAATACCACAAAGACATACACAATGCAGTACTACACCGCACAGCTTACTGCAGAGGAGGAAATGCTGTCCGCGCTGTTCTCAGCACTCAACAACGCCGAACGCGCGAGGGAACGTGAACAACGTTCCGCAGAGCGTATTGGGTCTCAATGGAAGAGCTTCAAGCAGAGACGGCTCTTCTCAAAGAAGAAGGTGGGGATTGTGACGATACAACGTCTGTTCCGAGGTCATAAGGGAAGGCTTCGTGCAGAGACACACCAAATTCAACGGAAACTGCGTGAACGTGCACTTCTATTTGACCACTACGCGACCGCAATCCAACGTCTGTTTCGTGGTTATTACGCAAGAAAATGGGTGTCCGATCATAGTGTGCGGAAAGCATATTTGGAGACAGTATTGCTGAAGAGCACTGAAGTGCGTGAGGCCTGCGCACGCCACCATGCAGCGCAGGTGGAAGAACAGCAGACACGCGACAAGGACGAATATTTCGAAACCTTCACTAAAATCTCCTCACAGATGCTGTACACAGCGTCGACAGCGTGCATGCCGGGTGTCCTCTCCAGCAAGACCATTGCCCCCTGCCTGCGAGCCTCTTTTGGTGACACAGCCGAAGCAGCTCTGAGAGTACACAGACAAAAGATAAAGACATCAACCCGTGGACAACCACCACCAAAGACCGATCTGTCAAAAAGCATGGTACAATCAAAAATCACTGCAAAATATGCGAAAACGGCAGATGAAAGGTATGGGGAAAAGGTAGAGGGGGGTGGTAAATGGTATTTCAATGATGTAGGTGAATGAATGACACCTCCCTATACCATTCCACGTTTTAGGAAAGGCTACTACGTTTCAACTCTTTCTTTCCTTGGATGGTAAATCATTAAAAATGACTGTTTTTATGGTTACAAATAGTATTATACGACCTATGCTTTCAAAGAACCTCATAAACCACACAGAAAACCATTCGTCGGTGCAGTCAAAACCAACTCAAACGTGCTGTCTGGACCGCTCAAGCCCTACTCCTAATGACCTCTTTCTTTGGGGGGTGTTGGGGTGGGTGTGGAGGGGCCGGGCCATTGGGGCAGTGATCTAAAATACGTACTGCTACGTATTGATACGTATTCGTATTGATACATAATGCGTGGGGGGGGGTAAGCCACGTATTACGTATTATTACGTATTGCTACGTATTGCGTATTAATACGTATTTTGCCACGTATTTTAGATCACGCATGCATTGGGGGGCGGGGTTAATCATTCACGTCATTCACGTGAACAATACAAAGGTAAAGACTGTCTGTCCAGGCAGCTAACCCCAATATACAACATTACTATTACCGTATTCGTAAAAATGTTTGACCGTAAAAAAAGGTTGAACTTCCAGAAAAATCCTGAAAAGGTCGAACATTACGGTCAATAGTTTGTACGATACGGTATTTATTTGGCACATTGTCATGAGAGGGCTTTTTGTATTTCAAGTCAACTTTCTTCTTTAACAGCCGATTATTCCTCTGTTTCCACAGAGGTATTGTCCCCCTTCGCCCTTTTTTTTGTACAGTGCCTTTTTTTCTTCTTCCCGGGATGTATCGGTTGTGAACGTCCTTGTGTGCTTTCTCTGTTTGCATGTTGTGTCTTTGTTTTGTGAAGGGAAAGTAAATGAAATTAGTTCTCCTTTTCCCCCCTCAGGGTGGATAGTATACAAAGACTCCCTTCCTACCCACTTGGTTTTTTTTTTTGTAGCCCAAGCTGTTCTTTCTCAGAGGGAATATCCGAAGCAAAAGTAAATGCACATCTGAAGCAGGGAGGGTCTCTGCCATCTGGGACCAGGAAAACCTGAAAATGAACTCAGATGCAGATGTCTGGCACGCGCTTTCTGAGGTTGCACAACGACCCTACCCCAACCCCCACCTCCAACAGTTCTTCCCCCACACACTCCACACTCCCCCCACACACTCCACACTCCCCCCAACCCCTCCATGGCACACCAACTCGCCTGCAAAAGCAGTCGCGACGTCGACATCATGCTTGACCGCTTTGAGAAGGAGCTTTCCTTTGCCATTCGACACGAGGTGAGGGAGCAGGCAGCACGTGTCGAGGCACATGGCGCGGCACGGGAACGGCATCACCTGCAGTACGACAAGGTGGCAACACGCACGAAGGAGAGCGACTCCCTGAAGGTCGCACTCATGCAGGAGGCGCCTGCGATGGCGTTTGTTGTGAACTTCACGGACCCCCCGAAGGGCGTGCACAACCCACAGAAGGCGTACCGTGCAATACCCGAGCACAACGTCCTCATCGAATGGGTCCGCCACGAGGTCGCAAAGGTCGTCGCCGCATCAGCCTCAGCCAACAACGCTGCTGTGGGCATCCTCGTCTCGGCGACGCCGTTCCTGCTGTCCTTCTGCGGCAGCACGCTGTCGGAGGAGGCCCTCGTGGCAACCATAGTCAGGGCCACGTACTTCGCGTCTTTGAAGTACATATCACCTACGTGCTACCTTCTTGTCGAGAACCGGGCAACAAAGAACATAGTGCTTTCAACCCTCCGACAGCTCAGACAGGATATGGAAACAGAGGGGTTTGATTGGTTTCTTTGAGGGGAGAGGGAGGGGAAGGGGGAGAGGTGACGGTGACGGCGACGGTGACGGTGACGGTGACCATCCTGGGATAGGTGCTCACTGAGGAGGAGGGAAGGCGTGACGATCGAGCGTGAGACTATTTTCAAGCATAACGCAGATTTCTTTTTTTTGCTAAAAAATGTGAGGTGCTTTTAGAGCGTACACTGAGGATAAACTTCCGTTTTTTCCTTTTTTGTATTCGCCTCGTAACTTTTCCCGAAGTTTTGGAACAATGCCCATCTTTTAAAAACCTACTCTTCCTTCTGAAATTAAAAGAGGGGACTTTGCAAAAATTTCCCAAAAAATGCAAAAAATCACCGAGTTTTTTTTTCTATAATTACATCCCCCATTCACTTCCTGAGAAGTTGGTCATCCCTGCTGAACCCTCCACAAACGCCCCCCCTTACCCTTACGAGGTTAACTGCATCGTTGGGTGACCACCCCCCCCCTGTACAACCGGTCATTGTACCAAGATTACACTATTCCACGAGAGGGCTTTGTATGTCAAAGTCAACTTCCTCCTCCTCTTCCTCCTCCTCCCCCTGCCTCACCTCATTTCCCCTCTACAGAAGCGGGGAGGCTTAAAGGCAGTATGGCCTTTGTGGGCACATCCACCTCCCTCGAGCGTACCTATTACCGCACTGCGCCTACACAGCGAGAGGAGGTCCGCCCAGCACCCTTCCTCCCAGAATGCCTGGCACACCTTTTGGCGAAGGCGGCGACGTTGCCGGAGGGGGTGCGCTATGGGTACGCCTTGGGGCAGCTGAAGTCGATCCGCCAGGATATCACTACTCAAGGGATTGGAGGGGGGGTGGCAGTGGAGGTGTATACTGCGAATCTGGCGGAAAGCATTGAGGCATCAGATTCATCGGAGGTAACCGTGTGTTTCGCTGCATTGCAGGGATTAGAAGGTGAAGGGGAAATCGATGAAGATGCGGCAAATAAACTGCTTCTACAACGCGTAGTATTTCAAAGTGTACGAACCGCAGAAGTGTCCACAACCGACATTATCCGTCTTATTGATAATGGAACAGAACTCTCTGCCGCAGTGCTCCGTCTTGCGGCATCGGTCTCTAGCGATTCGGTGTATACCCTTAGACAGTGTTATTCGCATCTTACCCCAGAACTGCAACGTATTGTCATCAAATTTGGCACAAAATTGAGGGCAGGGTTGTTAGAGAAAGAGCTTCGTGCGGCAGGGCCAACCAGTCTCTCGATTAGGTATCTAGCGTCAGTGCTCTTTTTGCATGATAAAAGGGAGGATGTGGATGTGGACGCAGAAAAATGTGAAAATGACATCACATCAACCTGGCAAGCCATCACAGCCGCAACAGGGCAAGAGGAAGAAGGGGATACAGTGCAGGCGAAACCATTGTATCAGATGCTCTGTGAAAAACGTGCTGCGAATGTCCGGCGGGATTAGAATTAGGGGGGGTTTTTTTTGGGTCAAAAAAATCTACCCTCTTTTAGGTCAACTTTTTATCAAAAGGACAATGTCTCATGTGGGATGGGGGGGCAGATTTCAAAGCCCAGTAGAAAAAGCGGAGGTCTTCCCCGTGGCAATTCGAGGTTCTAGTTTTCCTGACTGGTTAACGACCGATTTTACCCCTTCCAATCCCTCCTCACTATATTTTTAGATGTAAACCACGAAATGGATGTAGGACTGCATGGTTGGGGTCCACCCACGGTACAGCCGGTCATGTACCAAAGGTACATGAGCGCTAACACTGTTCACGAGGGGGCTTTGTATGCCAACTCTGCTTTCTATTCAATCAGGATGGAGCAATGCCTGCCTTGGCGGTTTCCCTGTCAGTAACTCCGACGGTGCAAGACTCTGGGGGATTCGATGACCCTCGGAGTGTCCCCGAGTAATGTTTAATTAGGACCATGAGCACCACGAAACTTCGCGCCTCAGCGAATGCGTATCCCTCAGCTGCCTTTTTTAGTCCCAGAGGCGTTTTTTTTTTTTTTTTGGACCTTATCAACTTCACTTTCTCCAACTCACCTCCAATGTCTCCCCATACCTAGCCCCTAAAAGATTATACACAACACAGCTGACCCAACCCAATCCGGCCATCTGATGGACTTCCCAGAGTATAGGGTCGGATGTTCGGTCAATTTATCTGCGCTCATCATCATGGCCACTGCCTTCTCGACGTGCGCCTCTATTGGCGGAGGATTGGTGATGTACTTTGAGTCGATCTCAGCTTTGGAGGACACCATCAGCGAGGTCTCCGAAGCGGAGTGCAGTGTACTCCGCATGGAGATTAAGAAGAGCATCGAGGAGACGAAGGCGATTGTTTACAAGACGAAGGAGTTTTTGTATTCACCGATCATTAAAGCGCAAGGACCCGTTGTGGAAGATGCGAACGGTCTGCTGAACTTCACCGATCAGGACACACACGACTGGACGCAGCTGCTCCGCCGCTACTCCTTCGGGACAATCCGCAGAAGCAACTACCTCTACTCCCTCGGCGTTTCACTGACCCCTCCCAACATCAACGACTCCTCAACCCTCTACAGCAATATCTGGTACGACCTCAAAGCAAGCGGCGAACGTGAATTCGTCTGGGGCCGTGCAGCGAAGTACTTCCCCGACGCAACGGACGACAAGATTATCGTGACCCGCGCAGACAAGATCGATGAGGTCCACGGGGAGGTGCAGGACTTTCTCTACAACTGGACCGCAATGGCGTACTACAATAAGGCGCCGGAGACTGAGTCTTGGGGGCCTCCTGGCGTTTCGAACACCGCCTTCGACCAGTGGCCTGCAGACTACGCACCTCCGGGATGGTCGAAGGGGCAGCTTGGTGCCGCCATGGAGAGGTGGCGCGAACCCCGTCCATGGTACGCCTCGGACGACAACCCGTATGTGTACAACGCCTACGACGTTGTGTTCCCTCCGCCCCCAGCACCGCACCCATGGTCTGTCTATAAGTACGTCTGGATCAATGGGTTCTTCATTTTCACGTCCTGGGAGGAGGCCGTAGCGGAGTACGGCAGAACGCATACCGACACAGAAGTGTACGTCGTCGATGCGAGCACAAACTTTGTGTACGCAACCTCGGACAACAGATCGATGATTGACAAGTCGTGCTTCTCAGGGGAGCGTGGTGCACGCCCGCACATCAAAGAGTGTATTGTCAAGATGTCACATCTGTCACCACGCGTTCAAGAGGCATGGGAGAAGATGGGTGGTGAGCTCAATGGTTTCAAGGTGACCGACCTGGACGGTGATAAATATTTTGTCCGCAAAATGACGCTCTTCGGCTTTGTCCCCAGCGGTGGCTACAACCCGGACAAACCCGACCCTCTGGATGCAACCATTCTGTGGATCCGCCCCTTCTCCTCAGTGGAAGACCAGGTGCGCAAGGCTTTATACCTCCTTGTGGTCTTCTCCGTCGCGGTGCTGGTGGTCGACACCATCCTTGCCGTTATTGAGTTGCTTTTGGTTGGCGTCCCCTTAGGAAAGCTTGCGAAGGCGATGGAAAGCTTGGAGGTAATGGACCTTCAGGCGACCCTTGCCACAACACAGGCAGCATGCAACAAATACATGGCAGTCTCTCAGGTTAAGGGGGTCATTAGTGGGATGCTCTTTGCGACACAAAGCTTGGACCAATATAAGACGTTTCTCCCTGCAACGCTGTTTCAGGAGGATGCGACCGAAGATGCGGAAGAAACTGGAGAAGAAACGGCACCCACTTCGACTAAACAATCCATCAGCCAATCCTCCGACAGCCGCAGCACCACGAAATGCCGTGCGAAGGCGCCTGCTGCCACTAAACTACAGACCGCGTCGCAACGTGGTGCGTTAATGGCAATACGTATCCTCGACACAAAGGCAGACACAGCAATGTTCACCGGAATTATCGACTTCATACAAAGCTCCTCCGCGACCACCAAAGCCACCATCCACAGCATCCAAACCGTCAACCACACCCTCATCCATCTCTCCTGGGGACTCGCCACCAAGGGGGTGTGGGCGTCCCGCAGCGCTTGCGAGGTTGCATTAAAACTAAAAACCGCGCCCACCCCAATGTCCTCCGCGATAGTCCAAGGCACCTTCCGCGTTGGCAATGTCGGGAACGACACCATCCGTGGTGTCGCCGTCTATGGTACCGAAACCGCCTCGCTTCTCCGATACGAAGCATTCTCTGCATACTGTATGGACCGTATGAAGAACACCCCAGTCACAATCATCGGGAAGTCTCTTGCAACATCTCTGGAAGGCCATTTCAAGACAACCTCCTTGTACCTCTCTGCGCCAAACAAAGAAGACCGTTTGTACGAATTGGGGCAAGCCCTCGAGCAGTCCCCCGAAGAGTGGATGTACACCCTCGAGAAGAACCAGGGTGAAGCCGCAGACGTGGTCGCCGAGGCAGTAGAGAAGGGTGAAGGGCTGTCCGGAGTGGACCGCGAGAAGATGACACCACTCCAGGCCGTTCTGTTCTCCGACGGAGGCTGTCTGACCTCTGCCTGGAACTATGGTGGTTCAGTTTCGTAAAAAGGAAAGACTTCCGAATAAAGGAGATAAATATTTCAAAAAAAAAGGAGAAAAAGCGAGGAAAAAAACGATGTTAAAATCGACGTTTCTAGTTTTTTTTATTTTTATAGGCTGAGACTTTTTGTTTATTTCCCCCTTTATTGTGCACTCACCTCATTTTTGCACCTCAGGTGTCTATGACGTGAGTAGTGTACTAAACGAAAAATGAAGGGTTTTTTTATTATTTTGCGATCTCATTTTCCATTGCATCCTGTCGTTCCATTTTCCATCAACCCAAAACTTTTTAAAAAGTCAAGAAACTTTTTGGTGGATATTGCACAAACTGTGTCAACACAAAACCGAGGCAACTACACTACTCCAACAATTTATCAAAGAAGAAAAAAAACTGGGGCAAAACCCCCACATGACAACGAATAATAAGATGTGTCTCTTCCTCGTACTGCCAGAATTTGGTAATACAGAGTTTTCCGATTTCTCTGATACACATTTTTGTTTTTTTTTTGTTCCCGTGAGGTGACTAAGCACAGCGGGGCTTAGGTTCACCTCATAAATTTTTCTTTTTTTATTGAGGTGACCGAAGAACTGGCTCATCTCAGTAAACTTTTCTTTCCCCCCCCCCCTTTTTTTTTCCACCTTTTCCCTTTCATCCGGATGCCTGGCATCGTACGTGGGTCAGTCGGGAGGTGCCTGCATCAACAACTACAGTTTTTTTTTGTTTATTTGTACATAATCTCGTTTCCTTTCCACTCTCTTTGACACGTGTGATTTTTGATACGAAGAAAAAAAAATTGAATAGTCACCATTTTTCCTCTCTCTTTTCAGTTTTTTTTCCCTTTCTTACCAACCTTTTCTCTCTTCCTTTCCCTGCTATTTTCGAGTCACCATTTTCCAAAAAAAACCCTCCACCACCCCTTTCTCTTTTGATTGTGTGTTTTCGCGTGACGTAAGGAACGCCGTGTTACGTAACATCGTGAAAAAAAAATGCGTGGTAAAACTGTTTACATGAAGGAAGCCAACCAATCAATCCGACAACACCTCTCGATTCTTTTCTTTTTTCTTCCAGGAATTGAAAAGTGTGTTGGGTTTTTATGAGGCTTCCCAGGCTGCTGGAATTGTATGAAATCTACTGGAGATCTTCACGAAGGTCTTTATCTCAAAGAGGTTTCCTCTTTTGCCAGTAAGTAGGAGCGTATTGCAGTAATAAAAAAATATCAACACAAAATATTTATTACACACTTTACGCATAAACAAACCCACGGAGTGTGTCAGTGTCGGTTTTTTTTCTTTTGCACTGTCAACTTTTTTTTTTCTCTCTTTTTCATGGATTCCATGGTATGTAAACATTACCCCTTTTTTTGCCCGATATGCTACGTCATGGGGATAGTCCTGACCCGACCCCTCATAGAATAAACGGAATCGCGTTTTTTTCCTTACGAAAATGTGTGTGCGCGTCTTGTGTGTACCATCCTCCCTCCCCCCCTGCAACTGCCTATATTCTTTCTTTAGCTGACCAAAATCAGAGTGGCTTAAGACACCCATCTTAGCCATTCTTTCTCTTCGCTCTCTCTCATTTTTATTATCTTTCCACGATTTTTTTTTTGTAGGTGCTTGCTAAGCGAGGCTCAGGCTCATCTCAAAATTTTAAAAAAATGCGGATGTATGCCAAAGAAAGGCACATCCCGCGGGGGTTTTTTTTTTTTTTTGAAAAAACGCCTGCGTCCCACGATATACGGTGAGGCGTTTGCACTTTTCAACTGCTCTTTTTTTGATTTTTTTTTCTTCTTCGATATTATTTCATGTACTTTCTATTGAGTAGAAAAAGTATTTTGAATTAATATTTCTTCGATTTTTTCTCTTTCTTTCTCCGAAAAGTTGCAGAGAGGAATGTCTTTGTTTTGTTAAAAGGAAGTGGATGTATTTTGTATTGAACCTCTACGAACCTACTTTTCGCGAAGTATCAACACATCACAGACACACCTAAACAATACCCGCAAGGGGTGACTCTCCTATTCTCAAAAAAAAAAATCTTTTTTTTTTTGAGGCAACTGCACTTTAACCCTTTTCTTCGACTGTATGTGTGGATAGTGATAAAAAGTCACATCGGTGCACCGCTCTTTTCTTTTTCTCCGTTTGCTTTCTTTCTTTCTTTGACTGATTATGAGAAGGCCCATTCTTACATCTTTCGATGAGGACATCCTAAATGTACACCTCGAAAATGGATGTAGGTACATTGTTCATGAGAGAGCTTTTTTTTTTTTGTATTTCAAGTCCACTCTCGATGACACCATGAAAAGGGTGACTAAGCATGAGAGGCTTAGGTGCATCTCATTTCGGTTTCCCCCAAGCCTTACTTAAAACAAATTGCCATCCAAGGCAATAACACACAAAAAAAAAAAAAGTGGAGTTCATCCTCGGGTGGCTACACTAATACAACCAAGTTTTCAAAAAAAGAAAACAAACGACTGATGAATAATTCAAAGAATACTCGAATCAGACTAAGTTAATGAGAGGCTTAGGTTCCTCTCACTAAGATTTTGGTTCGATGAACGCCATCTATGCAAATCCTGAAGCTTCAAGCAAAAACGATGATGTTTGAGGTACAGAAAGGCCTTTTCGTCGATACAACAAACAAACTTACAAACAAACAAAAAAATAAAAATATGTCCCAGTTCCTTAACCTCCCTCCCACCCCAATAAACCCGTTCTCTTTAGGAATCCCTATGGAGCATCAGTTTTTGTTTTTTTTTCCAAAGTCGAAGCACACAATACAGCTGTCCTGTGAACTTCGCACTACACCCCACCCCCTCCCTACCTCTTTGAAACAGTCAAAAAAGAAATCAAAAAAAAAAAAAAAAAAAAAAAAAAAACAGCAGAAAAAGAGACCAAAAAAAAAAAATGATATAATAACAAGGGAGAGCAAGTAGGTTATTTAAAGTAGGTTGACGACACCGAAACCCCAATAAAAAAAATGTGTCCGTTTATGGTGTCAACGTTAAAGACTACCAGAAGCAGCTCAGTGCATTCTGAAAAAAATAAGCGAGCGATTCTAGGCTATATATGTTCATGAAGCCAATGAATCTAGATAAAGGTCCTATTTCAAAGAATTCCCACAAACAAACACCACTTTTATTTTTACTTTTTTTCAACAAACCAAATAAAAAGAAAAAAAAACTCTTTTTCACCACTGGAAGGGACTAGACCTCGTACTTGACCCTTTCAGTGAGACGTCAGACCAATGTATTACATTGCCACACCCTGGGTAAGCTGTGCAGTCTGTAGGCCTACTACAAAAACCGCAAAACTTTGGAAAAAAAAAAGAACGAAGATAATAGGTATATCGCAGTAGTAATTTGGTCGTGGTTTACCAATGGTAATGTCCACGACGCAGTTTATATGGTTGTACTCAACGCGTACTATGTCACTAGTGATGAGTATTTTTCTCGCAGGAGCGATTTGGTCTTGGTGGGCATCTTAGCTTTCCCATTTTTAAAGGGACAATAGCCTTGAGACTAAGACTCCAGGACACATATTAAATTGTTTGCAATGCACGTTTTGCTATCTCTTTGTACTACTCTAGTCTTTGTGTAGGTGTTTCAATACAATGGACAATGGATGATTAAACTGGTTTTAATCATTGCTTGGACGGCGAACTACTAAGTCCAGAAAATTCAGTATGTTTTACACTTTTCTATTTTTTACTTTTATTTTATTTCTCTTTCTTGTGTGTTTGCTGAGGTTTTCTATCTGATACACAGACAGGATGTGTTGGTATTTGTTTGGATTGGTAGCAATTATTGCACGGAATACTTTACGTATACACGGCAGCCATCAAGACCAAGACTCTTTAGGTTACTCTTCCTCCTGGTGATCAGACATTACATCCAGTAAGGACAGAGAAAGGAATAAGAAAAAAGAAAAAAAAAACTTTTGTATTTTGTGTATTCCCGAAACAAAAAACTGAAGTAGAAGGTACCAAATGTTCACACGAACATCGGTTTCACGATATTCACCCACCATTTAAAGGGAAATCACTGAAGATGTCCACCCTTTTGAATACAACTGTATGATTCTTAGGACTGAAACAGGGTTAATATCAGAAACCAATCTACTGAAGTTTCAACTTGTGCACGAAGCATTTTACTTTTCTTTTCTACGTTTTGCAAAACACACAACATAAAAAGAAAGATGGGACCATTTTTGTTGATCCCTCACCATATACTATCAATTTATTGATTGCATATGATGAAAATACTTTTTTTTCGTCCGATTGCTTCCAGGGCGTTCGCCCCGGGGCGAAAAATATTTTTTTTCGTTAAAAAAATCTTTTCCTGAAAAAATGACATTTTATTTCGCCCCAGGGCTTCGCCCCACCGGGGCGAAACCCTGTATAAATAAATAAATAAAAAAAAAAAAAGGGAGGAAAAAAAAAAAAAAGAGAGAGAGATTTCTCCCCACCACCCTGTCGACCCCCCCGGAGGGGGGGTCACAGAGGGGGTGTCCACTGTACTCAAAATCATCCGCAAACCCGCCTGCCGTGAGAGGAAGTTTCCCCAGCACTCCCGCTCGCTCCTCAATCCTGCAGTCAGCTGAAGGTGTCCCGTACCCCCTGTTATAGAAGGTGTCACTACTCGTGTCAACTCTATCTTCAACCTTGGTGGAGGCAGAGAGACGGGTTAGTTTATTGAAAATAATCAAAATAAGGATGAAGTCTCATATGACGGATGCTTCTCTCTTGTACATCTGTTCGATTAAACAGCACAAAGAGAACCCTCAGTGAGGGGGGATTGATGAAATTCTCCATCGTTTTGCTGGTTTTAGTCCTGGGGAAGGGATCACGCGCAAATCGCAATTTTTTTTGATCACTCAGCACCAGGGATTCACCCCCCACGAACTAGCTTCTCTCCGGCGGAAAAATTTTTTTTTGACCTATTTTAAGCACTAGTAAAAAAGCAAAAATTTCGGGTTTTTTGGCATTTCGCCACGATCAGGAAAAAACGATGGCGATAGCGAACGCCCTGATTGCTTCCCGCTGTAGGCGGGGCGTGTTTTTGCTCTTTTTCCCCTCTCTAATTTTTGTATTGCAAAAAAGTGGTTTTCTTTTACCCCTTTTTTTGTGTTTTCATCGGTTGGCTGGCATTGTAGGTGGGGTCGGTCAGAGATGTGCAGCAACTTCTTTTTTTTTTTTTCAGATGTAAACCACGAAATGGATTGTAGGACTGCATGGTTGGGTGGTCCACCCCCCGGTACAGCCGGTCATACCAAAGGTACACTGTTCACGAGAGGGGTTTGTATTTCAAGACAACATTTTTATTCAGTTGCCTGCGTCCGATGAACGGTGAGGCGTTTTGCACTTTCTCTTTTTACCTCCCTGCGACGACTGCAACACTGACGATTGTGTAGCCTAACCTCAGCCTTACTATGGGGTTCTGGTCTTCACATTTTGTACAGTCTTTTTTTAAGCTTCGTCTGGCCTTCTCCACATTTGGGTTTCGTACCCAACGCATTGTGTAGTCCATTCCTTTTGAAGGGATTTGCACTAGCAATTTTTTTTTGATAAATGGAAAGGATTGAAAGGATGTACGTGTTACACCCTTTAGTGCTTACTGTTTGTGTTATAAATAGTAAGTATATGAATGTATTGATAAAAAAGATGGAATCGCTTTTTTTGAACATTTGGTGTGCTTTCTCTTCTTTTGAATGTAAAGTATGTGAAACAGTTAAAAGGTTGTCAAACTAAAAGGTTTCCCTAATTCTAAACCACCTTTGGGTGTTTTAGTCTTTACTGAAGAGAGTGCGCCAAAAAAAACACCCCTGCCTAAGGGAACTCCCTTTGTTATATATGAGGCTTTCTTCGCTTCACAACCCCCCCGACTGTTTCCCTTCCCTTTTCCTCCCTCTCAATATTTTAAATCGAGATTCATCCCATGTTTATTGACGCTTTATTTTCACAAAAATGGTGTCTTTTTTTGGGCCTCAAAGAGGTTTCCTCTGTCCAGGTAGTCAGTGGGAGCGTATTGCAGTAATATGAATATCACCACAGAATATTTATTACACACTTTACGCACAAAAAATCGTGCGGAGCCAAAAGGGTTTCCTATTGATAAATAAAGAGGGTACAGTTGTGATTGTCTTTTAGTCACACTAACCACACAGATTATCAAGAACGAAATGTTTTTTTTTTTTTTTTTTTTGGCACAAAAAAAAAAAAATTAACGAAAGTGGAGATTGCACAACTGTGGCAACACAACCCGAAGCAAGCCTGCGTCGTATTTGCTCTTACCTTTACACATTAGTGGTAGTTTTGTTTCTTTTCTTCTTCTGGACCCATTTTTTTTTCGAAGTATCCTTTTGAAGGTGCTTGCACACGACTTATTGTTGATTTTCAGATGAAGAAAAAGGAGCGAACTACACAAACTGATACAGTCGTCCACCAAACGTTGGTGGGGGTATTAACTTGGTGGATTTGGGGTCGGGGAAAACGGTGGGTTTTTACCCCACCAACGTTAGGTGGATGACTGTATTTTTTTTTTTTTTTTATACCATCTATTCAGTAGAATAGTTAGTATATGAAACAATTTTTTGTAATAGATGTGGCACTCAAATCAAGAGGGAGAGAGAGAGGGGTCACATATTACAATATTTTTTTCTTTTGCGCACCACACAAAGTGTTATTGGAAACTGAAGCATATTTTAAAAAAACCCAACAGTATAGTAACAGGATCTGTCTTTTATGATTCCTTTTGAATCCTCCCCTTCATCCATTATACCATACGCCACTTAAGGCAAAGAACCTAAATGGCTGGTCAACGAAAAAGAGGGGGAGTAAGGACAGCTCAGTTGGTAACAATGTTGTGTTTTTGGTTTCCCCTCTTCTTTTAACAATGAAGTGCGCATCTGTTCTGCGGGGGAACCAGAGTGCCCTGCGTCCGTCGATTTGAAATGATGAGGCGTTGTTTGCGCTTTTAACTGCCCCTTTCTTCTTCTTGTATTCTTCGTCGTTATCAATTCCCAAGAACGAAAAAAAAAGAAAAATATGGGCACAAGAGGAGGCTTGAACACCGTAATCGTAAAAAAAAATTATCGACCATACTAATTGTACCGTTTTACCCATGACACTACTGGGCACAACTAGCACCATACTCACCTGAGCTGTGCCTATATTAGGCACAATTCCAGTACAGTTTCAGCACAAGTACACACAACTAACCACAACTAACCACAATTACACCACAATTACACACAATTACACCGAAATTACGCTGGGGAAAAATGGTACACCACCCTACAGGGAAGCATGCCACCACATGTAAGTGACCTCTGTACTGTACTGTACTGTACTGTACTGTACTGTACTGTACTGTACTGTACTGTACTGTACTGTACTGTACTGTACTGTACTGTACTGTACTGTACTGTACTGTACTGTACTGTACTGTACTGTACTCCCAATCCCCCGTGTATACTGTGTATACTGTGTATACTGTGTATACTGTGTATACTGTGTATACTGTGTATACTGTGTATACTGTGTATACTGTGTATACTGTGTATACTGTGTATACTGTGTATACTGTGTATACTGTGTATACTGTGTATACTGTGTATACTGTGTATACTGTGTATACTGTGTATACTGTGTATACTGTGTATACTGTGTATACTGTGTATACTGTGTATACTGTGTATACTGTGTATACTGTGTATACTGTGTATACTGTGTATACTGTGTATACTGTGTATACTGTGTATACTGTGTATACTGTGTATACTGTGTATACTGTGTATACTGTGTATACTGTGTATACTGTGTATACTGTGTATACTGTGTATACTGTGTATACTGTGTATACTGTGTATACTGTGTATACTGTGTATACTGTGTATACTGCGGAATTGACCAACAACGAGAACGTGTCCATTTCGGCAAATTGACCCCATCACTGGCCGGACGGATTCCGGCGTTTAAAAGATTCACCAACGAAAACAATTTTTTTTCAACACGTGAATGCCCCCCTAACCGGCATGACAACTGGTAGAAACGCGGGGAATCGGTTATGCAGCCACGCCAAAAAAAAGTGCAATATTAAGAGAAATGTTATCAAAGTCTTGTTGGCCGACCTTCAGCATTATTGGGCACTAAATTTAAGATAAGAGAGCAGGAGAAACATGCAGAAAACAAAAAAATCCGTTTTTGCACACTTACACACACGTGCCCACAAGTACCAACACTTACGCACACTTACGTACACTTACGCAGAACTGAGCAGAACTGACCAAAACTGAGCACAATCACGCCACAATTACACCACAATTACAGCACAATTACAGCGGCCCAAAACGGTACACTAATGTTCGATCTTTTCAGGATTTTTTTCTGGGAGTTGGCGACCTTTGTTACAGTCGAACATTTTTTTTTTTTTTTTTTGATTCCGGTACCTATTTATTGGTGTGATGTAAAAGTAGCGGCCCGTAAGTTGCTTTTCCCAATATTGTTTTAACTGCCCAAGCGAAGCGAAGGCAACACCAGCATGGGAAAAGCAAAACGGTCAATATTTAATTTAATCCACGCCAATAAAAAAAACCCCTCTTTTTTTGCCCATATCTTCTTTTGCCAACGTAGGGATGATCGACAACATATTTTTTTTTGTTTTGTGCGTTTTTTCTTTTTTTATGCTTCCTCTTCTTTTGTAAAGTACCGTATTCGTACAAAAAAATATCGACCGTAATAATGTTCGACATTTTTCAGGATTTTTTCTGGAAGTTTGTTCGATTTTTTTTACGGTCGATACTTTACGAATACGGTATATTAAACTAACTTTTGGGGTTTTTGCGTGTTTAAAACAAGCCGAAAGCCAACCCGCTCTTACCAGGCCGGGTGGGGTAGGAACGGGCTTCACACCTTCTGATCCAGTGACTGCCCGCTATTAGGATTTTATCCAGTACCTCTCACTCTGAGCAACACCGAAGTATTTTCAAGAGGTAGGTATCTGGCATCCTTAGTCCCTCCCCTCATAGCGGTGTTAAGTATATTTCCAGTAATACGAAAGTGTTATGGAATTTCTTTTTGTATTGTTGTGTCTTTCTTTTCAACTTCTCTTTTTTTATTGTTTTGTGTCATCAGTACTCCCTTCTTAAGACGATGCTGGTGGACAAAAACTCCGTCTTTCGAAAATAATATTATATTTATGTTACCTCATAAAAGGAGGAAATATAAACAAAGCATTTTGAACACACTTTCGCGGTTCTAGGGACGGAACCGCGCTGCAGAGCCACTCCTCACCCAAACAGGTCGAGGTGTGTGCGTTTCACCACAACCCCTTCTCCCATGGGGTTTTATCGTGTGATGAGTGCTAAGTTTCTATTTATCTTGGTGGAAGTAAAAAAAAAAAGTTTGGGTACATTTAGTCACCCTATTATACCTTCTATTCAGTAGAATAGTTAGTATATGAAACAATATTTATCTTCCTTCGGCCAGGTGGGTTACGCGTCTGTTCTTGTTATTAGTCCTCAGGGAAGCACAACGAAGTATGCCTACTATATCAAAGCAAAGTTAAAAACCCCCTATGACTGAGGAAACAATAAATGCTGGGACGTGGTCGCTTTTCCTGCTATCATCACCCACCCCACTCCCATTGTATTATTTGTCCATTTTTCAGGTCAAATTTTTGAGAAAGAAACTGTAACAAAAATGCAATCCGACTAAAGCTCCTCTCCAAGGTGACTCAGTACGAGAAAGGCTTCGGTTCATCTCATAAACTATTAAAGGTACACTGTAATGAGAGAGCTTTTTGTATTTTTCAAAAGTCAAATTTCTTTTGCACCACGATGTTGCATTCCCCCCCCTGGCTAGCCTAGAAAAAGCCCTGATAACAATCAAATTGCGATGTCCACAGTTATTCCCTCCCCCTGTTGAAAGATGGATTGCCTTGTTGCCACACATCTCATTTTTTTTTTTTTCTTTTTTTGGACAAAACTCCATCTTTCGATTGAAAATAATATCTAAATCATTTTGTTGGTTCGAAAAACCCACGGAGTGGCAATGCCTTCGCACTGTCCACTCCACCCTTCTTTTCCCTCTTTCCATTCTTTTTTGCTTCACTTTTTTTTAAAAGCCTCTTACAACAACCTCAGATCTCCCCTCTTCCTTCCGCCCTTCCACTCCTCTGCTCTCTCTTCTTTCCCCATTTTTGTTTAGCTTTGTTTTTTAAAAATTTTTAAACGTATACCAAAGAGGTTTCTTAGCAGATGGGATGCGCAAACGAAAGGCACATTCATTTTCTTTCAAATTTTCTTTGGGGGTTTCCCCCCCCCCTTTTTTAGTACCTGATGAGTTAGGGTAGTGCGTCCGCCGAATGAAACGGTGAGGCGTTTGCACTTTCAACTTCTCATTTCTTTAGAGGTGACTATGCAGAGGCGATGAATCTCTTTTTTTTCTTTCTTCTTTTATCACTGTTACCTACCGAGGTAGGTGTGATGCTGACTACACTGAAGTGTGCGAGATGCAGCCGACTGCAGCCGGCACGCATGCACTATTCCAATATATAAGCAAAAAAACCTCTGTACTTCATTGGTCCCCACCAGCGAAGTCCCCCTTACAGGAGGAAGGGAGGGGGTTCGCCCTCTCCCACCAAACTACACGCGAATATGACAAAAAAAAAAAACGATAAAATGCATCCCAGAAATATAAATCGGCTTTCCCCCCCGTCTTGTTCCAACCCTCTTTACCCCAGATACTGTAGATTTAACTCTAACAGTCTTTTACGTCCTCCACAAAAAAACAGGACAAAATAACCTGAATCAGAAAGAAAGTAAAGACTGTCGACAATGGCAGTCTACACTAAACCTAAAGACTATCAAAACTCTACTCGCTAAAGCAAAATCGTAAAAAAAGCCCTTGAGATTTCAGGCTTCTTCTCACGCTGATAATGGATTTTTTATGCCTTGCGTCCGCCGATGTACGGTGAGGCGTTTTTGCACCTTACTTTGCTTTCTTTTTCTTCACATTGAGAATGGTTTACAGTTTCCCTGTCAACCACTCCCAACGCAACACTCCGGGGGTTCGATAACCGAGTGTCGGTGCCCTACGTCCCAGAGGCGTTTTTGCACTATCAACTTCACTTTTCTTTTCATAATACGATTTCCCCCTTATTAAGCCCCCCCTTGTATTGACCTATCCACTATTGAATAGCAGCCCCTTCCCATTGTAGCCGTAGTCTAGTTGGTTGGGGGGAGCAAGGCTATTCTCTTCAGGTGGTTAAGCACAAGAGAGGGGATCTTACCACAAACAACTCTTTCTTTTTCTTCGCTTTCCTTTTTTTTTGTTTATTTTCTTCGTATACCTTTCATGACAACAAACGCGCAGGAAATCAAATGAAAAAAAAGTTCCGTTTTTTGTCTCTTTTTTCCAACTCACCCCCCAGGTATAAAACGTAACTCAGGGGTCCAGAGGTCCAGGCCGCTTAGCACTACCCCCGCTCCCCTGAGTGGTTTGTGGTATTGGGTATTGGGTATTGGGGACCCACAGATGGTCAAAAAGTCAATATTTGCTGTTTGGGGTGCGTGCCCACACCCTTCAAGTTCTCGCTTTTTTTGTTGTTGTTTTTGAGGAAGAGGCAGCTGTTCTCTGATTTTTTGTCGTGTTGTAAAAAGGGGGGTTTTGATCAATGTCCTACCAGTTATTACCTGACAGCTGTGCCCTGGTAGAATCGATCAGAATGCGAGATATAGCTGCGATACCTCCCCCTCCCTCCCTCCCTCAACCATTTCCACCTACAGGTGTGCGGGATATACGTGATCACCCTACACAAAAATTCTTCCCTCAAAAACCTTCATAGTACCTCACAGATTCCCCCAGGGTCGGTAAAGAGGGAAAGTTGGTCTGGCTTTTGGGGATCATCTTATCCAATTAAGGTGAGGCTGTCGACTGTTTATCTTTTCTCTTTTTGAGCATGCAGGTTGCTGTTTTTGACCCTGCCGGCGAGTCTCGTGTCATTGATGTGCCGGAAACTGTGAAAGCCGCGGATTTTGGTGCGCTGATTGATGAAGCGTGGGGCACCTCGCTTGGGTGTTATGTGCTGCACCTTGGGGGTACGCCGTTTACAGAGGAGAGGGTTCAGGAGCTGACAGATGGAGCGCAGATGAAAATGGTTATCACCTTGGAGAAAAGCCTGCAGGCACGTGGACTCCTCACTCCTGCAGCCTTTGAACGCGCGGTGCGGGAGCAGGATGTTGGTCTATGCTCCGATATTTTAAACGCAAATTTTACCCTCGGGACAATGTTCTTCGCGAACAGCCCGCTTCTCCTTGCGGCACGCTCCGGGAATATGGAGATCCTCGACCTCATTTTGGCACACCGTGGTGCCTTAGGGGTAGCAGGGGAGATTGACAGTGTGCACAACAACCGTGCACAGCTGGCGGCTGTGGAGGCACAGCACATTGAGGTTTTGATGCGACTTCTCCGTGAAGGCGGCACTGCGCGTGGTGTTGTCTCCGCGATGTTGACGCAGAGCAGCACCTCCGGGGTGGATCTGGAGCGTGTATTAACGCATCTAGCACCGTACGTTCCCTTGCCTGGGGAGGATTTGCTGTTGAAGGCGATGGGGCGTGAGGTGGATGCAGTAGGCGCATTGCGTATGGTGGCAAAGAGCGTGCGGCACTCTGCGGGCAGCAAGGGCAGGGCGTTGATGTACGCTGTAGCGAGGAACGACGTGGTGATGGTGCGGTGTCTCGTAGACTCATGCCCAAACGGCGTTGCGGTGAACGGACGGTACGCAGTTGTACAACGTGGCCGCCTCCGCCGTGGCATGCAAGAATGCATGACACCCATGCACCTCGCCTACGCAGACGCAAAGTACTCCATGATGTCCGTCCTGCACGACCTCGGAGCCTCCCTAGAGCTCGTCACCAACGGACAAACAATGCTTTGGTCCGCCGCAAGCTGTGGTGATATGCAGATGGTGCAATGGCTCCTTGCGCACAACGCGAAAATTACAACAAAATGCCAATGTATGTAACTCCGTTTTTTAGTCTACACACGACACTCAAACCCCACAGGGCTGCTCCCCTCCGAGCAGGCTGCACTGAAGAAGCATCACAGCATCGCAGTCCTCCTCCGCGAAAAGGAGCCCAGTGTGTGCTACGCTTTCAGCAAGCTTATGGACACTAAGATCCCTGTTGTGCCCTCACTTCCCCCGCTTCGCAGAGCCCCACGGAGGAGGAGAGGTGCGCAGGAGGGTTAAAAGTGGATAGTCACGCTCTGGATGATTGTGTGATTCTGACGTTTTTTCTTTCTTCATTCAGAAAGACAGAGAGACCACCTCTACTGTGGGTTTTTTCTGTATCCTGATGGGAAAGAATATCGCGGGAAATATGCAATACAGCCAGTAGAGTGTTGTTGTGGTGTTTTACGTTTAAAAACGTAGCATTCAACCCGCACATGTGAGGGTCGATCGTTGGGGATACAAAAGTTAACTTTTTTTTTTTTTTTTGAGACACACCCGCCCAGGGTAGTAGCTTGAAAGGTGCACTTTTCAAATGTTGCTGGTTTGCTGGTTTAGAAAAATTTTTTCCCCGGTTGAAAGCGGTCGTCGCGCGCTTCGCGCGCGCCTCCCTGCCAACCACTAAGTGGAGAGGCAAAGGGTAAATTTTGCGAGACAACAAAGAAAATGGAATATAATCCTGTGTGTACGGCGCTTGGTCTTGCACCTTCCACTAACCGTACGAAGTCAATACGTCTTCCAGAAGCAGGGGCCGTTGCAACGGTGGGTCATTTTGAAAAAATAGTCAACTTTTTGCAGCTTTGGTCAAGTTGCATTTGCGGCTGCAAAATGCAAGGGGATTCCCTAAGACATTGTAAACTCTATTTTTTGCGGAGCAAAAAATTAATATAAAGTGGCGCCGCAGGCGAAAAAAAAATTAGGACATAGTGCAAAACATGCAGCTTTTTACACCACAGAGTCACTTAATGAACCCTTTTTAGGGGTTCGCTTACGTGTGAGGCTTTCTTCTGTGAGTGGGAAAGTGGTGCGGGGGAGGCGAAAAACTGAATCCCGAATCCCACTTTTTTTTTTTTTTTTTCCCCAAACCAGTAAACCAGCTCGTTCTGGTTTTGAAACCAGTAAAAGTACCCAAGCTATTTCCCTGCACCCGCCTGTAGACCGGCCGTCGATGCATGGGGGTCAAGTTAATATTAACTAGATCCCCTCGTTATCATTTTTTGATTGTTGCTACCCTTGTAGGGGTTTAGTTATATTGTTTGGGTAACTAGGTCGTGTACAGCGCAGACCTGATTACCCTGTGTCTTCAATGATTCCCGTTCATCTGATGAGAAGGGGAGGGTATCAGATTAAAAACCATGAAATGGATGTAGGTTTGGGTGTGGTCATCACTGGGTTTGTATTTTTGACTCATTTTTACTGCTGTTCTCTTTTCTCTTTCCCTCCTGATGCACAGTTTCTACGCTTTTTTTGGTGTGCAGAACAGTTGACGTGCGACACAGCTCGTTTTTTTTGTCGTTGTTGACAGGTGTCTCGTATCCCCAGATATCTAGAGGATACCTTTTCACTGTCAGCTTCGTGTTTTTGTTGTGGGATGTTCGGGTGCGCCACAAAAAGGCTTCTGCAGGCGCAAGGAAACGCACCCATAATATCTTTCACAGGTCGCCTTCAGCTTTTTTAAAAAAAAATGATAAATGAAGTGCTCTCTGGGGTTCGATAAACCCGCGGAGAACCAGTGCCTGCGTCCGCCGGTGTCCGGTGAGAACGTTTGCGCTTTAGACTTCTCTAGTTTTTTGTTTTTGTTTTTATAAAGTAAGCACCCCGTTCCCCCCCCCGACTATCGGTTGGTCAAGCATGCATTGTTGTCAATACAGCAAAACCGCTTCACCAACATTTCTTGTCGTCCCCTTCCCATATATACCCTATATCAGGCATTTTGTTGTTGTCTTTTTCCCCCTCTTCCAGATGTGTGCACGAGAGGCACATTCATCTTACAAGGGGGTTTTTTATTTTGTCAACCCTCTTTCCTCTAGTATCCACCTGATTTTTACTCCCGTATTGTACCGTATAGGGCCGTTATGGACCGTATTCGCGCCTGTACGCTCCTGTACGCGGCTTTTTCGCGCCTTTTCGCGGGGTAAAAATCAGGTGGACCATCCTATGTAGTTCCTTTTATAGAAAACTTGAAACCCGTCTTTTTGAAAACTTGGTTTCGTTTTAGTGGAGACTCCCTAGACACTCTAGGACGCGCTATGCTACCTTTTTTATTCTCCAAGTGGAGTGTGTGTCACGAGAACAGCACATTCATCCTACCGATGTTTTTTTAAAATTTTTTTGTTTTTTCTTGATGATGGTGAAGATGTGTGTCACAAGAGAGTCACAATCATCTAATAAGTTTCCCTTTTTCAGCGCCTTGCATGCTTGCCCCTAACAATTTTAATTGTTTTATTATGTACCGTTTCAAACACAGCCGGACACACGCATAACGTTATATCATTTGATATGGTGTTCTATGACAGCATTTTTTGTTGTCACTTTTCCATGGTTTTACGTTTGAACATTTCGCCCACTGTTCTTCGTTCTTCCGACGCTTTTTTCCCCTTTTGTGTTTGACCTATGTAGAGAGGCTCAGGTTCATCTTCCCCTCTTTTTTTGTCCGTTTTATTCGGAAAACTTTGGAAACCAGATGCAAAGCACCTTGGTATCGTCTCTAACTCCACAAACGTGGAGCGGGGCGGGCTCCCTTTAAGGATTCAAAACAGCTGGTAAAAAAATTGCCGTACTTTAGTACCCCTCCCAAATAGAACAGCCTATCTACAGACCCTGTCTAAGGTAACTGGCAGGACCTTCCAGTTTACCGATGTGTACGAGGAGGACGTTTGCACTATCAACTACTTTTTTTTTGGTTGATTTTCCTGCATTTTGCCTTCCCTCAGAAAGTGCTCTCTGGGGGTTCGATAACCACGGAGAACCTGCGCCCGCCGGTGGACGGTGAGGCGTTTGCACTTTTTCAACTTATTTTTCATTTTTATTTTTTTGTTACTTTTTTGTTTTGCACACACGGTGGAGTCCGCCCCCCGAAAGGTGGGCTCTTTGAGGCAAACTGCACGGTGGCCAGTTTGATGTGAGAGCGTCAAAAGTGGACGAAAATACAGGTGTGTAATTGCTCTCCCGCGGGAGGGCGTCTGGGAGAAGCGTCTCCACACCCAGTGGCTACCAGACGCTCTCTCAGATTCTCTCCCAGCGGGAGAGCGTACGCTCTCCCAAAAAAAATGTCAAATTTTTGACGCTCTCCCACTCAAACTGGCCACTGTGTCATAGATGGACACTCAATCATACAATTTGCTTTTCTCAGAATCCGCTATACCGGAGTCAGGGGTGAGTCCGGTATAGACTGAGTCTGGGGCAGACGGACTCCACCGTGCTTCCATAAGGTATTGGTATTGGGAACATCACCCAAACGAAAGAAAAGACATCTAACTCTCTATGAGGGGGGGGAGTCCAGGAACCTTCCTTTATCCCCTTCAGGGCACTAGCTAGGTGCTTTTTTGCGGTTTCAAAACCGCAAAAACCCGGTTTTGCGGTTTGGCGGGAAAAAAAAAAAAAAAAACGGAAAATCTCGGGGCAGAAAAAAAAAAAATGTGGGGGGGTTTTTGGGCACTGTTGGGGCCCCCTCGCCCGACCCCCAGATGGCATGATAGCACCTTAATTTTTTTCTGCTCGCTGCGCTCACGGAAGTACACCCCAAAAAAATTTCCGCTCGCTTCGCTCGCGGAGTGAACCCATATTTTTTTTTGCCTGCGGCACCATTTTCCTTTTTTTGCTTCGCAAAAAAAAAGGGTTTGTTGAGTGACTCTGGTGTAAAACCGGCATCTTTACACCGTACCCTAATTTTTTTTTGCCTGCGGCGCCATTTATTATTTTACAATGTCTTCGGGAATCCCCTTGCAATTTGGACAGTTGCATTTTGCAACCGAAAATGCAATCGATTCAGGTAGAGGGGTGGTCACGATCGGTGAGATTAAGTCAGAGCATAGTGAGCCGGCGTGCCGCCGCGGACATGGAGGAGTATGTGATAGAATGGTCGACAGCAAACAGGAGACTGGGGGGTATGTGCGAACGTCGGAAGCTGTGCAGACCCTGCGGCAACACATGCTCACGCACAGAAGCATTCTGATACATGCAATGAAGTTGGCAGGAGATTCCACCAGGGGTCAGTCGGGTTTAGCCCCGTAAAAAATGCCCTGTAAATAACCCCTTCCCAAAATCTCCCCGTCCCTCATTCGTGTGTTTTCCCTTCTAGTTTGTCGCCGCGCGAAAATTTTTTTGAAACCGCAAAACCGCAAAAAAACGGAAAAAAAAAAGTCTAGCTAGTGCCCTGATCCCCTTCTCCAAAAAAGAAAAAAAAAACTCAACAAAAAAACCCCCCAGCGGGTGCAGGGACAGATCCTGCCCACCGCTTCTCATAGCCCCCATTTCTCTCCCTTTTTTTTCTTTCCTACCCTTTTGGCAGAGACAGAGGTGATCTCTCCTGCTGATGTTCAAACGACAACAAAAAAAAAGCGATTATGTTTTGAAGTATGTTCAATAATAAAAAAGAGTGTCTTTTTTTTTCTGATATTTCCATTCTCCCATCACCGTTTTTATCAGTATTTTGATCACTGGAAACTTGTTGCCGCCCCATTGTAGTGTTTCATACACAGAGAGAGATGATATCTGTTGTTGGAGTGACGCAGAGGTATCAGGCGAGTTGCTTGATATTTTTGAAAGCAATGCTGTAGAGTACTCTGTAAGTGCATTGTAGTGTTGGAACAAAATTCCCCACATTTGCATGCCCGAGTGGATATGTACAAAAGGATGGGTTCATTTTATTTTGTCATGCTCTCTCCTTTTTCTCGCTCTTCCACCCCCTCTTTCCAGGTTAAAAACGATTAAATGGAGATCAACACTGTAATCGTCGGTGGTGGCCATGCGGGCCTAACCATGAGCAAGGTGCTTCAAGAGAAGAAGGTTGCGCACATCATCCTCGAGAAGAAAACAGTGCTCTGGCAGTGGAAGGAGTGGCGGTGGGACGGCTTCATGATGAACACCCCGATGGAGTTTTCGAGGATGTACCAACAGGAGGATGGCCTCCCTGACACTAAAATGTCTGTTCCGCAGAAGGAAATGAACGCTTTGTGGGCAACCTACGCAGGTCAAGAGGGCTTCAATATCAAAGAAAACTGCCCTGTCACATCGGTCACCCGAAACGATGATGGGACCTTTGTGGTAGCCTGCTCTGATGGTAACACTTCATACCTTGCGAATAATGTTATAAACTGCTCTGGACAGTTCCAAATCCCGAACATCCCTGACATCTCTAAGGGCATTCTCGTCGAGCAAATGAGTCTTACCGAATACAAAAGCCCGTCTGCCTTGAAGGCGGGGGCAGTTCTGGTTGTCGGAGGAGGTCAATGCGGGGTGCAAATTGCCGAAGAGCTTGTCCGTGCTGGCCGCACCGTTCATTTGTCCACTTCCAAGGTAATGGGCGCACCACGGAGTCACAGAGGGGAGGATGTTTTCTACTGGATGGAACGTACCGGGATGCTCAAAATGCCTCCGCAAGCGCTTCCGTCGAAGGAGGCTCGGTACGAAAAGATTCCGATTTGTGGGAATGATCACCCAATTTCGCACCACAGTCTGTTTCGTCAAGGTGTGAAGTTGGTGGGGCGGTTGAACGCGGCGGAGTCAGGGGTGTTGACGTTCAACAACGATCTGCACAGTAACATTGCGTATGCGATGGAGACGTATGCCCTGCGGAACGTTTTCTTCGAGGATTTTGCAGTGAAAAACGGTGGTGACGAGAAGTTCGGGGCCCTCACCGAAGAACCGGAGTGGAAGGTGAGTGAAGAGCTCATGGCGCTCAAGCCGGCGACGACGTTGGACCTGAAGGCCGCTGACATCACGACAGTGATCTGGGCAACAGGGTGGCGGTGGGAGGCTCCCTGGCTGCAGGTGCCAGAAGTGCGTGCCGAGTTTGATCACCTAGGCAAGCCAGTGACCTGTGATGTACCTGGCGTGCCTGGGTTCTTCCACCTCGGCTTCTCTTGGCTCCGAACTCCGAATTCAGGGAATGTTGGGGGTCAACCTGACGACGCTTTGTGGATTGCCGGACGTCTTGTGCAATGATTTTTTTGAGGGATCCGTTCACGAAAAAACAAATCAAAAAATATAGAGTTTGTTACTTTTACTTTATTTCTTTGTTTCTTAGCTTCTCAGCTCACCGACAAAAGAGCCAACCTGCGCAACAACACCTCGTGGGGAACACTCCTCAGGCAACAACCAGCAGTGGTCCTGTACTTTTTGATGTCCTCGGATTGTCTGATGACATTCTGAGTGACCTTCTGAGGCCAACTGCAGGGAACATAACTTTTGACTTCTATTTTACTTTTACTTTTTCTCTTGCTCTTACCATCCATAAGTGGATACCAAAAAAGAAAACATCAAGCCAACACACCGACCAGCATGTCAGCTGATCACGGGAACCTTTAAAAGGCTTCCACCTTTGAAGTCAGACCAGTGTCCTAACCAACTATGCTGCCACACCCTGGGGGGTGTGCTGTCTGTATACCCTGTGTGGCAACAACGGGGAGGTGACCTCCGTACATCGGCAACCCGCACGTCCTAGATGTGGAAAACGGCACCAACCGGGACACGGTCCCGGGTTTACTCTGGATAGAACAAAAAAGAGCGACTGCTCTGCTTCGACAGCGCTAAAGTGACGAGAGTGAATACCAAGCAGGGCTACCAACCACCCTTCCCCCCTTTCGACGATCTGTTGGTAAGTGCATTGTTGTCAATACAGCAAAAACCGCTTCACTGACAAAATTTCTTGTCGTCCTTCCCATATATACCCCATATCAGACATTTTGTTGTATACATCAAGCCGTCAGCCCAGAGATGTTTCTGCGACAGTTTGCTTATCCCCATCTTTACCTTCCCACTTTTGAAATGAGGGCAGTTTCTTAACTTTAACCTCCAAAAACCCCTTCTTAGCATGTAGCCGTGCATGGTGTATAACACCTTGATGCGGACTACCCCCTATGAAGGTTCTTTTCTTCCTAAAAGTTGCTCCAGGGTTGAAGACGGACGACGTCGATACCTTCAGTAGTACAATGCAGCTTCGGCCAACATTGAGTCCAGACCCGAATTATTCCACCTGGTGGGATTACTCGGCGATTGTCGACACACCAAAAAAAAAAACCCCAACAAAAAAAAATTCTCAGTGTCACCTACCTCGGTAGGGTATAGTGAAAAAGAAAGCGAAAAAAAAACTCAAGTTGTCAACAAAAAAATACCCCAGCGGGTGCAGGGACAGATCCCGCCACCGCTTCTCATCCACATGCCCCCCTTCTTTCCCGCCCACCCTTTGGCAGAGACAGAGACGATCTCTCCTGCTGATGTTCAATGACAACAAACAAAAAAGTAGCTTTGCGTTTTGAAGTGCGTACAATAAAAAAGGTTTTTTAAGGCTCTTTTTTTTCTCTGACATTTGTTCAAATTTCGTTCACCCATTCCCTCTGCCACCCCCCTCTTTCCAGGTTTAAAACGGTAAAATGGAGATCAACACTGTAATCATCGGTGGTGGCCATGCGGGCCTAACCATGAGCAAGGTGCTTCAAGAGAAGAAGGTTGCGCACATCATCCTCGAGAAGAAAACAGTGCTCTGGAAGTGGAAGGAGTGGCGGTGGGACGGCTTCATGATGAACACCCCGATGGAGTTTTCGAGGATGTACCAACAGGAGGATGGCCTCCCTGACACTAAAATGTCTGTTCCACAGAAGGAAATGAACGCTTTGTGGGCAACGTACGCAGGTCAAGAGGGCTTCAATATCAAAGAAAACTGCCCTGTCGCATCGGTCACCCGAAACGATGATGGAACCTTTGTGGTAGCCTGCTCTGATGGTAACACTTCATACCTTGCGAAGAACGTCATAAACTGCTCTGGACAGTACCAAATCCCGAACATCCCTGAGCTCTCAAAAGGCATTCTCGTCGAGCAAATGAGTCTTACCGAATACAAAAGCCCGTCTGCCTTGAAGGCGGGGGCAGTTCTGGTTGTCGGAGGAGGTCAATGCGGGGTGCAAATTGCCGAAGAGCTTGTCCGTGCTGGCCGCACCGTTCATTTGTCCACTTCCAAGGTGATGGGAACGCCGCGGAGTCACAGAGGGGAGGATGTTTTCTACTGGATGGAACGTACCGGGATGCTCAAAATGCCTCCGCAAGCGCTTCCGTCGAAGGAGGCTCGGTACGAAAAAATTCCGATTTGTGGGAATGATCACCCAATTTCGCACCACAGTCTGTTTCGTCAAGGTGTGAAGCTGGTGGGGCGGTTGAACGCGGCGGAGTCAGGGGTGTTGATGTTCAACGACGATCTGCACAGTAACATTGCGTATGCGATGGAGACGTATGCGCTGCACAGGAACGTTTTCTTCGAGGGTTTCGCAGAGAAAAACGGTGGTGACGAGAAGTTCGGGGCCCTCACCGAAGAACCGGAGTGGAAGGTGAGTGAAGAGCTCATGGCGCTCAAGCCGGCGACGACGTTGGACCTGAAGGCTGCTGACATCACGACAGTGATCTGGACAACAGGATGGCGGTGGGAGGCTCCCTGGCTGCAGGTGCCAGAAGTGCGTGCCGAGTTTGATCACCTAGGCAAGCCAGTGACCTGTGATGTACCTGGCGTGCCTGGGTTCTTCCACCTCGGCTTCCATTGGCTCCGAACTCTCAATTCAGGGAACGTTGCGGGTCAGCCCGACGACGCTTTGTGGATTGCCGAACGTCTTGTGCAATGATTTTTTTGAGGGATCCGTTCACGAAAAATAACAAAAATCCAAACAAACAAAAAAAGAGAGAAAACAAAACAAAACAAAAACAAAAATACAAAGTCAAAATAACAAAAAAAACTTAATAAAAACCAAACCATTCATACCCCCCCGCGGTGTCTCCGTCAGAGGGGTCCGCACTTCCAACGTGTCAAGAGTGACTAAGCATTGCAACGCTTGCTTATCTTAACAGCTTTGTATTTTTTTTTCCACACCTTACGCTTGGCTTGTGGGGTGCATTGATGTCAGGCCTGCCCAGGCTGCCCGGGCACTACCTAATTATTTTTCCCCCCAAAATTTCGTGGACACTACATGATGCACTGGAGAGTGTACTAAAAAAACAGAATAAAAAGCGAGCTCGAAAACGTCCCAAACCACTGAGCCTTCTGCCCTGGGCACAGGCCTTTAAACCCCTCAGTGGGAGATTCCCACAATATAACAACAACGAAAACCCCCCATCTCCTTTTACTTTTATCCTTAACACAACGAGAAGCCTCTTCATCCCCCTTTTCCCCCAACACCAGATACCCTTTCTTTCTCCCCCCTTTCTTCTTTCTTCTTTCCTCTACCATGACACACACTACTTCCCCTTCTGTGGATGAAATCTGCGGTCTTTCGTCTTCTGGATCTTCTGTGTTCCGCACATGCAGCCTCCGCGTCCGTGCCGACAGCCCCACCGACGAGCTTCTCTCCCTTGCCCTGGGCGACTCCTCCCCTTCGTCCTTCGTCTCCGCCCGCAGCGACGACAAGCGCGACGAGCTCACCGCAAGCCGCGTCTTCGACCAGGCCTCTATGGAGGAGGCCGCCACCATGGGGTACACCGAGCTGCTGCGCGACATGCTTGACGCTGGGCTTGCCCCCAGCAAGGTGGCCCAGCGCTGCCCATGCGCCTGCTACTACGACTGCGGCGCACGCAACCCCACCCTGGTCACGGTCGTTCTCCAGGGACACACCAAAACCCTGCAGCTCCTCTTGGAGCGCTCCGTCTTCGCTGTGGACACCACAACAAACACACCGATCTCCTCCGAGCCCATCTCCGGCATCGAGGCTGCAGCGCATCATGGCGACACTGCTGCGGTGGAGCTCTTTTTGGAGCACAATTCGAAGCGTTGCTACATGGCGTTGAGTGTTGCGCTGAAGGAGGGCGATGTGCACACCACGGAGGCCATCTTGGCAGCACGCCGTAGCACCTACACAGCGGAGTACATGAAGGAGAAGGGGGTGCGGTTTGTGAACGATGCGGTGCGTGGTGGGGATGTGGGGTGTGTCTCTGCGTTGTTGACTGGCCCGGGGGGGAAGGTGTTTGGAAGTGCCGAGCGTGGTGAGGCGCTGTGTCTTGCAGCGTCGCAGGGCAAGCCTGCTATGGTCGCAGCACTGCTCCGCTTCGGCGCAGACGCGAACAAACAGTACCGCTTTGGCAAGCAGCCCACCTCCGCCATGTGTGCCGCAGCAGCCTCCCCAGCAGGCCCGCCTGCCACAGACGTGCTCGAACTTCTCCTTGCGAAGGGAGCCTCCCTCGAGGTGCTCAGTGGTGGCAAGACACCCCTCTGGATTGCTGCGTCTAAGGGGCGCACTAGCACAACAGAATGGCTGCTGGCAAACGGCGCTAAGGTAGAGAGAAAATGCGAACGTATGAACCGTTTCAAAGATTTGCGCAAAAAATCGTTTTTTTGTTTTCCAAACTACCTTATCACATACAGGCACAACACCAGAAGAGATTGCACAGAAGAACGGCCACAAAGAGGTTGCCACTATCCTGAAGAACGCGATGCAGCTTGCGGTAAAGGCGAAGAAGACGCTTGAGGCAAAGAAGAGCTTCCGTAAATAAAGTGCCGTCCACAATTTGAAGGTGGAGCTGTTGCGCAACGGTGGCAAACTATGCTACACCAATTTATCAAAAATTACAGACAGTTTTTTTGTGTTTTTTTACACTTTTAAAAATTACCCTTTTGTGGGTATGCTGTCCATCATGTCTGTTCGGATGCATGTCAGGGAGGAAGAGAGACACATGCATCTTTCAAAATTCTGCCATTTTTTAGGTATTCTGTCACGACCGGGTTGTATTTCAAGTCAACCCTTCTTTCTTTTTCTTCTTCTTTTTCCCCATTTTATTTTAAAAAATGAAGTGTCCCTCCGCGATAACCTGCGGAGAGGAGAAGTGTGTACGCCTATAAAAGGGCATTTTGCACTTTTGCATCTTCTTTTTTTTGTAGAAAAGTTTCACTTTGTGGTGACAGTATCGTGTGTGTGATATTTTTTTTTCGTTCTTCGACTCAGGATAGGTGAAAGAGAGCTTCTGTAAGATGGCTGTGCACATCTTATAAACGTTTTCTTTTGTTTTTTGCTTTGTGTGCAAACACATCATCGCTTTCCTGTCGTTTATTCGACTGTTGCGAAGCAAAAAACAACGGAGAGAAAAAAACTTATCCCATCAAAAAAGAACGAAGAAATCTTCAAATCCTCTCTCTCCCCTGGTCGGTAGCGGCATAAAGGGGAAGGGAGCTAGTTTTCCTATGATTTTTAGTTTTTTTGAAAATTCAGTTTTTTTTTTGCTTTGTGTTTTGAGCTGTTTTGGATTCACTTCGCGCTCATTTTGTCTATTTTTTTTGTCTCCAGGGTAGTTTTTATTTTCTTCTTTTTTTTTTTGGTTGCAATTTTAGGTTCGCAACCAACAAAAACAAACCAAAAAACAGGAAGTGTCCTAGCTAGGGGGGCCAATACCGGGATTTTAAGGATCTTTTTGATACTGGTGTAGCTCAATGTGGGGGGGTGCACAAAGTACGCAAGAAGTGCGAATCACCCCTCCCTTCAACCACACCATGGTATCACTAACCCGGAGTAGAGGCCCCCCCCTATCCTGGCCTTTGGGTGGCAATTGCCTCTTACCTTGCTGGTGGACAATTTCCCGATACAATTTGATTGACTGGCAAGCACGTTGGCCAGCCATTTTTTTTTCGTTCAAGGTGCACTGCGTCCGCTAAACGGTAAGGTGTTTTGCACTTTTGTTTTTTGTCATCCAACGTTGGATGTCTTTTTTTTCAGTCAGTGCTTGCGTCATAGAGGCGTTTGCACTATCAAATTTACTTTTTTTTTTTTTGAAGGTCCCAAGCACGAGAGAGGCTTAGGTTCTCCTTTATCAATTTTTTTTTTCTCTTTTTTTTGAACAGTCTTGCGTCCGGCGTTGGACTGTCAACTTTGCTTTTTTGGAAAAGAAAAGAAGAAAAAAAAAGAAATAGTGGTGCTCATCCTCGGGTGCTACACTAATACAAACCAAATTTCAAAACATTGTTTGCGATTTTAAGAAGGTGACTGCGCAGAGAGACACTAAGAACTGTCTTACCACGCCCCGTTTCTCACGCGTGTGTTTTTGTGATCGTTACTTTGCTCTGCCCAAAAAAAAATCGTACATGTGTTTTTTTATATTTTTCAGTTCTCTTCCAAATGGGTAATACCATTGTTTCGAGATCTGCTCCACCCTCTCCTTGTTTGGCTCCACAAAAAAGAGGATAGACTTTTGTAATTCACACGAATTTCAAAAAAAAAACCCTAAAAAGTGGAAGCCAGGACCCATTTTGGTGCAGTGCCCTGCGTCCGCCGATAAAACGGTGAGGCGTTTACACTGTCAACTTTTTCTTTGTTTTCCCACCCCCAAAAACACTCCTACTTGTGCAATATTAGCAGAAAGTAGAGTGACCCAAGCTGTTTTTTTTGTTTTGTTTGGTTGTTTTTTGTTGCATTTTTCTAGAATTTATAGAGAAAAACGCTTTGACTTCTTTCAACCTTACGATAAAAAAACATTGCTTCTTTCCTTTGCATTTGAAAGTTCATTTAGCCTTTCGGGCGACCATTTTTATGTACAGTACCCTTCCACGGGAGGGGTGATGTGTCCAAAACTACAAAACAAAAAAATGACTAATTCCTTATGTTACTACAGGAGTGGGAACGATCCCTTTGATCGTTTCTTCTCTTCGTCCCGGCCCATTTTTTCAGCTTTTCTTTAACGCTTGGCGTTGCTACTCAGTATGTATTTTTTTTCAATACATTTTTCATTGTTTTTCGGGGGGGTGACCTAAGCGACGAGAGTATTAGGATCATCCCTGCAAACCTTTATTTTAGATGCACTGTCACAAGGGCTTTGTATTTTCAAGTCAAAACAAAAAAGAAAAAAAAAGTTCATTTTATTTACATCCCTTGAAAAGCAAACGTTTTATTCATATTTCAAGCTTTTTTCTCTCTCTTTTTGATGTGACTAAAACAACGTTTTTTCGGTTTTGGTCAAGACAACAAAAACTTACTAAAAAAATTAGCTTTTTTTACCAACGGGGAGCAAAGGCTCTCTGGGACTGCATTTTGTAGTCCTCCTTGGGCGTACGTCACCCCACAGAGCCCTGTTTTTATTTTATTTTTAAATAGTGGAGCACACTCTAGGGTGGCTACACTAATACAACCAAGTTTTCAAAAAAATATTTTAGGGTTTTTGTGTGCATTCTGTCTGAGAGAGGCACATTCATTTTACAAGTTTCCCCCTTTTTCCCCCGCTCTTTCCCTCCTTTTTAGGGTGACTAACTAAGCCGAAGAGGCGTAGACTTCATCTTACCAGCCTTTTATTTTGCTCTTTTTTTTTGCGCCTTTTCCTTCCATTGGTAACAAAAAAAGAAAAAAGGTAGTCCTGTTGTGTTCAGCACAGTCAAAAGGGTGTGTTGAATTCCCAACAATACCTGCCTCTTTTTAAAATCTGTTTAACCAAGGAGGCCTTTTTTTGCGGGAACAATGTGTACGCTGTGGTTTCATTTCCACAGAACAATCATTGAAACAAAGAAATATAGTGGAGTTCATCCTCGGGTGTCTACACTAATACAACCAAGTTTTCAAATAAAAAAATATTGCTCCAGTTCGATATGTGCACGAGATGAGTCATATTCAATCCTGTTGGTTACCGTCATCGGAAAAATTTTCTACCGTAATAATGTTGGACCTTTTCAGGATTTTTTTCTGGAAGTTCGACCATTTTTTACGGTCCTTATTCCGATTACAGTACATCTTTTAGGTGTGATCAGCCCCCTTTTTTTTTCAAGTTTTTTTTTTCTCTTTTCCAGGGTTTTCGCCAGGATTTGGGGTTTCAGGAATTATCAAAAAGACCCCCCAAAAAATTTTTTTTCTCCCCGCAAAAGCGGTCGTCGCGCGCTTCGCGCGCGCCTCCCTGCAGGCCACAGAGTGGAGAGGCGAAGGGTGCACCAGGTTTGATAGCAGCCATGTCAAGCTTCACAGCTGTGTTGTCTGGTAGAGGTGGTTCGTTTGGAGGTCGGGGGTGGAAGCTTAACAAGGAAAGGGGTCTTGTGAGAGAGGGTGATGGTGTTTGCTTTTTCCATTGTATGGCGCTACAGTCATTACAGTGCTGCAGTGGGAACATGTAATAACTACCCGTCGCTTGCACCGAAGCCTCCTTAGAAAAAGGGGCAATGCACAGAAGTATCGATGGAAATATATCAATATCACATAGCTAGCAACACAGCGCCGCAGGCGCACGGTACGCTACTTTTACCCTTTTTTAAAAAGATTGCACCACCCCCCTTTTCTTCCACTTCTTTTGGCACAGCGAGCCAAATGCTCTGCACGGTGGGGTCGCATAACCACGGGAGGTCATCTACAACCTCCAAAACCCCATTTTTTTTGGGGGGGTCCATGGTCCCCCCCCAAACCCCTGTAAAAATCCGGATTTTTCTGGGAAAAATATTGGGGGGTCCATGGTCCCCCCCGGTCCCCCTTGGTGGAAACCCTGTTTTCTCAAGAAATAGTTTGGTACGAGATATAGGGTTTCGGGTGTCGGGGGGGTGTGGATGGAAAGGTTTTTTCTTTACACAAAGCCTTTCTTTCTCTCTCCCGCCTCTCTCGAACGGATCTCAGATTTTACAACAAAAAAAGGTCCTTTATTTGAATAATTGATAACCGTGCAGACACCTCGCTTTTATCAGATGTGAACTACGAATTGTAGGACTGCATGGTTGGGGATCCACCCACGCTTCAGCCGGTCATCGTACCCAAAGGTACACTGTTCACGAGAGGGCTTTTGTATTTCAAGCCAACTTTTTTTTCGTGTGAGTCTCCGCGTAGCCGTTCCTCGCCTGTCTCTCGTTTCGTGCTTCTGCAATTCCCATTGAATATCGCGTCTAGCTGCGGTCTTCATCGATCCCAGAGCCAAGACATCCACCGATAAGTGCAGTTGTTATCGCCTGTGGGGGGGTTTTTTTTTTCAATATCTCGAAATATCTCCACCCCCAAACAAACACCCACCCCTCCAGACACACTGAAGGGGTGCACAAAAGCTATCAAACGTTGGATACAACAACCGAAATATCCCCTTCTTGGTTGACGGCTAACACAGAAACACCTCCTCACAACGGGGTGTGTGTTTTTACTGTTTTACACAAAAAAAAAATAATTGTTTGATTGCCACAATGGCGCTGCTGTTCTCCCCACGGCAGCGATATGGTGTGGGTAAGGGGCAGCACAGTGCTACTGAGGTGCTTGAGATGTGCGCTGAACGGGGGGATGTGATGGAGGAAGTTACCAGCCCACGCCAGCTACGACAATTGCAGCAACAGCAACAGCAGCAGGCCCTCACACCACAACAACAACAACAGCAACAACCACATCCACATCAGCACCACCCACACCCTAGCACCTCCGAAACCCACCTCAGCATGAAGCTTCTCTTCCTCGAGGAGCGTCTGCACCAGATGGGCGAAGGGTATGTTCTTTCAGCCACACCAAGAAAACATAATAACAACAACAAACAGAATTCACCCCGACATGGCTGAAACCCTTAAGGCTGCAGCCGAGCAGCAGATCCTTGTCGACAGCTTGACAGCAGAAGTTGCCTCCTTGCGGGAGTCCTCTACACAGGTATATCATCTCCCCCCTCACCAGCGAATTCCCCCAATCTTTATGTTATCTCTTTTCTTTATCTTAATCATCTTTAACACACGCCCTTGGGACATATTCTCAAGACCCCTATTATCACACACCTCTCCTCCCCTTACAGAACGACTCACAAATACTGAAACTCAAGGCAATCATCTCTGAGCAGGGTGCCCGTTTACAGACCCTACAGGAGGAGGAGCAGAGCCGCAGCCATTATCAACACACGACACCACAGATGCTTCCGTCCCCTATTCCGCACCTCCCGGGGACGCCGCCGAACACGGCTTCGATGGTGTCGCTACGTTGTGGCGGGGAGGTGCCTGCTGCAGATGTAGTCAGGCTGCAGCAGAGCGCAGCCGACAGCGCATCTGAGGCTGCCTCCTTGCGCACCTCCCTTGACCTTCTCCAGCGCAACTATGCTGCAGATGTTGGCGCGCTCAAAGCAAAGCTCCTAGAATACGCAACATCGCTCAAAAGCCTAAACCGTGCCTCAATAAGTGCAGAAGAGGCGACCATTGCAATTGAGAAGTTGTCGCAAAACAACCAAATCCTGCAAATCAACGCAGAGCGCTCTGAACACAATCTTGCCTCCTCCAAAACGGAGCTGCAAACAGCGAAGACGGCGCACAGAGAAGCGGTCCTGCTTCTCCGACAGGAGTTGAAGTGCAGAGAGGAGGAGGTGGCAGCAGGGCTGCGGCAGCAGCGTGCACTGATCCCCCGCGAGGAGGTGGACAAGCTATTGGCGAAGAACAGCGAGACATGGGAGCACACGGTACGCGCTCTACAAAGCGAGGTAGCACGGCAGCAGGAGGAGGTGTCGCTGTCAGTCGCCCGCGAGGAGAGGAAGAACGTGCTGCTGCAGGAGTACCACGCCGCGTTGGTCCTTGCAGAGGAGGACTGTGCAGGGGAGCAGGAGCAGTGAATGACGAGAAGGAGAGGAGATGTGCCACCTCCATCAAGCAACACCTTGAGGCGGATAGCAGTCAAACCCACAGAGGAGAACTACCAGTAGTGTTACTAATGACATGGTGTTTCCGAACGACTGTTGCAACCAAGGAACATCTTCTCAGTTTAGCGCTATAGTCGTTGCGAGTAGTAGTTCCCCTAGTAGTCCTTGGCCAGTCGGTGGAGTAGGGATGATGTACCTTATGTGTAGGGTGGTGGAAGGGCTTCGGATGGGTAAGGAATGTGTGATGGAGGGTGTGGTAGCCTTTAGAGGTGGCTGTGGCAGATTGTTGCAAAGTGAATATTCAAAAAATGGAGAATATTGTTGGGTGTGGGGATGGTGGTGGTGTGTTTTTGTGTGGTTTACACTCACGGTGATTGAAAGCGTTGTGGACAAAGCAATGATGAACCATCTTTTAAAAAAATCGTTCTTTGTATGACCATAACCCTCCTTTTCATATTGTCCCAAAAGGTTGAAAATATTGTGGGGCAAATATCTTTTTGTACAACTCTCTCCCTCTCCATCTTCCCCTCTTTTTCTCTCCCCCTTTGGGGAAAACAGTGTTATAACCAAATCTTGAAATTAAAAAAAAAATGGCATTTTTTTTTTTAAAATTGTACTTCCTAGGCGTCAAATGCACCTCCAATAGATCAATGCAGTTTTGAGGAGATCCGGTTCTCTAACGTCGAAGGGTTCAGGGGGGCTTTCTGATCATTGGTTGGAGCACCCTTTTTCATGAAAAAACTCGTTTTGGTAGAAAGTGAAGAAAAGTTTATAAGATGACCCTAAGCCTCTCGTGCTTAGTCACCTTTGGTGAAATGATGTGTGTGTACACTCTCTACCCCCGTTTCATGGCCTCTTATTTATCCTGCATTTTTGTTCGTATTGTGCGGGCATAAGCGAGATGTATTAACACCACAAACACAAAGACAACCACAAACACAAACAATGCGTCTGCCCACCCCCGTGCTTGGTGTGCTGTGCATGGCAGCCCTGGTCGCTGTCCCTTCTTTCATCGCCTTCACCATCACGAAGGCAAATGCCGAAGACTCGATTGATGAAGTTTCGAGGCGTTTGGCGGACGCCAGAATGCAGACTATTGCTTCTGAGATCCGCTTCAAGCTGCAGACGGAGCCCGTTGACGCCATCCTCGCCGGGAAGTCGGACCTTGAGCACGGACTAATGGACTATCACATCCCGAAATACATCCACGAATGGGGAAGGCGCGGGATTCAATGGATCAACCACTCTGGCTTTTTCTCGCTGTACATGGTCTTGGGAGGGACGAAAGAGCTCGGAGACATCCATGGCCACGGCCTGATTGTCGACGGGGGTGGTGAGACGATGGTGGTTAGCATCCCGCCAAAGATTGCCATCTACAGGCCGATGGACATGGTTGAGGGGACTTGGCCGAATGAGACGAACATCTTCGCGCCCATAGACTTACCCAACAGGCCGTACGTGTCGATGTTTGCAATTGGTCCGGACCGAATTGAGTTCCGAAAGGCCAACAAGCCGAGGTGGACCGACATCGTAGTATCAGTGAACCCATCGATGCCAGATACGGGGGGGCTGTTTGTGACACTTTCTGTTCCCGTCTTCAAGACTTCAGCGGCGCACGTCGACGACTTCACCGGAGTGGTGGCAGTCAGCATCTACCTGAGTAAGTTCGACCTGGTTCAGTACTTACTGTCGGACACTTCATCGCTTCTCGTTGTCGACCAGGAGCATCGCCTCATCACTTCCACAGATATGAAGAGAATGGGAAAGAAGATGTACTTTGAAGACGGAGTGGTGGCCACGGGAGCACCCCAATACGTTCGGTACAACCTGCTGAATTGCCCGGTGCCGCTTTACGCCGCGCTGGGCCCCAAACTGCCGAACTTGGAGACCATGACGAATGACGACAAATACTTTTCGAAATTAGACTTCGACGGCGACATCTATTGGGTGGAGATTCGTCCGGTTGTCCACTACAACCAACAATGGTATTTAGTGATGTTGGTCCCCGAGAAGGAGTTTTTCCAGAAGATCTACGACAGCAACGCCGAGACGCTCATCTACGTCATTGTCTTGATCATTGCGAGCGTCGTGGTCGCAGCAGTCTGCACACTGTTATTCACGATGAACCTCAGAAGCTTAGCCAAGGCTTTCGACAAGATCGCCACCATGCAACTCACTCACCCGGACGTTTTAGCCGTCCGAAGATCACACTGCCTGTCTGAGCTAGACTCACTCAGCAGAGGCTTCTGGCACGCTGTTGAGATGGTCCGTCAGGTTCAGGCCTTCTTGCCTAACGTGGACAGCGATGATGATAATGATGGCGAAGATGATAGCACTGAAGAGAGCACCAGAGAAGCGGATGGGGGGGTATCAGCCAGCAGCTCTCGAACTGCTGGCGGCTCCAGCTTCTCTAAATCCCGTTGCCAGTTGAAGGGACGAAACGAGCTCACTTCAGCCCTGCAGCTCGGCCTGAAGTCAACTAGAAAGGCATCCTGCGCAGCGTTGTCATTTTCAGACTTTTCTTCACAGTGCCGCAGCAACATGGACGAAGCGGTAGCGGATCACTTGGTGTTCTTTAGACAGGTCTCGCAGGTTGTCAAGAGCCACCGAGGAGTGATCGCAAATCTCGAAGGAAACAGGTTGATTGTAACCTGGAACACTACGAGGTCATGCCCACCCACATCGTCAAAGCAGTCCGCTATCGATCTCGCATTCGTCTGCAACGATATGGCGCCGCAGCTGAAATTCAAAATTGAAATCGGGCTGAGTTGCTGCTCTGTCTTTTACGGGATCCTCGGCAGCGCGACACAACGGTACAGCGTCATCGGATCAGAACTGGTCGATTCCGCCGCCACCCTGGCACTACACGCTCAAGACCTGGACCTGCCTGTTCCAATTCTTGCGACCTTCGCTGCTGTGGACACGATGAAGGGATTTACGTACTATCACATCGATGACTATGTTGTTCCTGGCGGGCGTGTCCTTCAAACGTACTGGCTCGAGAAGAAGGTTGAAGTGGAAATGCAGGAGTGGATGTATCAGCTTCAGCAGGAAAGTGCGGAGAGCAAGCAGTTCCTCACCCGCTTTTTCACTGAGAAGAACGGCGGGAATTGGGAGGCGGCACTGCTGCACCTGAAGAGCTTTGCCGCGGAGCACACTTCCTTCCCAATGGTGGTTAAGAAACATAAAACCGACCTCTGTGCTCTTCGGTTCGCTGCCGAGATGGATGCGTAGGGATCGTGTGAGTGGCATATATATGGTCGACTTCCCTTTTTTCGGACTGTCAGCAAAAGTGCGAATGCATCACGCCTCTGCCCCTCATATTTGCATAAATTTCCATTTTGCACTTTTCTTTTTTACTTGGATCATCTGTACATTATCTCAACTCAGGAAGGTCCTGCTCCTCGAACAGTTTATGCTGATTCTACCTCTTACCCGTGCTTCTGTTGCTTGTTGAAGACCATACAGCTTGATTCACCAAGAAAGTACGCAAGGTACTGGCAGTGGGTGAGGAATGATAGCATGTAACGGTCCATTGAAAGCGTTGTGGACAAAGCAATGATGAAGCATCTTTTTTAAAAAAAAATCCTTTTGTTTGCTTGCGACACTATTCACTTTTTTTCTCTTTGGTGCTAGGATCACCCTCCCCAGGGCCCCTATCACGTACCTTTCGATCCACCGTGCTCAGGTATGCACGTTTGGGTCCCCTCCCCCATTCGTCCTTTTCTTTCCCCCTCTTTCTGCCCCCCTGTATTAGCCCCAGATGGGACTGGCTTCCACTATAGCCTTTCCCACATTGCGAGGCAGGGAGAATACCCCGAGTCACTTACTTCGCACAAGGATTTGCTCCCTTGTGTTCCAATTATACCCGTTTCGTTGACTGACGGGCGGTAGCGGGAGTAGGACATCTCAACGTAGACCGCGAAATGGAAGTAAGCTGGGCGGAGGGTGGGCGTGGCGTGGATATATTCTGTTGCGACACGTGATTTTTCCAAGTTTTCAAAAAAAAAAATCGTTCTTTGATGACCACAACCCTCCTTTTCATATTGTCCCAAAAGGTTGGAAATATTGTGGGACAAATATTGGTGTGGCGCCTTAACCGATTCCTCGTGTTTCTACTGTGTTTCTACCAGTTGTCGCTCCGTAAGGGGGGGGGTTCCAGATGTTGGAAAATTTTCTTTTTTTTTTTCCGCTGGCGAGCTTTTAAACGCCGGCATTTGCATTTCCGGAATCCGTCCCTAGCAACCCAACCCCCCTCCTATAGACAGTGTGGATGCTGCAATGCAACACGATACTTATCAACACGAAGAGACACAAGTCACTTTTTATACAACTCTCTCCCTCTCCTTCGTCCCCCCCTTTTTTCTCTCCCCTTTGGAGGAAACAGTGTTATTACCAAATGGCAGCGTCCGCGAAAGACCCCCCCCTAAAGCTAACATCCATGCTTATTGGTATTTCACTAATTATAATTTTGGTATTTTATAAGATTTTTTTTTAAAATGAACTCAGAGTTAAGTTTCTGAGTTCATTTAAAAAAAAATCGGTGAAAAATTCCGAGTAGGTATTAATTTAGATAGGAAAAGCTATGTCAACAGCTATGTGTCCCCTTATTTTACCTGTAAATACTAAGGATATAGGAAGGAATTCACTAATATCTGTCTCTAAACCCATTATCAAAAAGGGGGGGGGAGGAAAGGGGGGTGGAGGCTTGTCGCCCCCTCCGAACACTCTAAATAGAGTGCGAAAGAGCTTCACGATCCGGGTCGTCTGCGGCGATGTCGACTTTCTCGCAGAAACCCCCCTTTTTTGAGTGACCCTATTGACCTCTGTGATGAGTCTCTCCAAGAGTTACAGACAATTGTCCTCCTGTTCCTCCTGTTCCTCCTCCGTCTCGCTCTCATTGTCCTCCTGGGGTGCCGGTGATGCAACTACAGGAGTAGTAAACGGCGGACACCCCTTTTCTCCTGGTGGTTCTCTTCTGCATATGGAGAGACATATGCTTCGAGCTCCACACCTCGCGCATCCAGCTCCTCGCGTCCCACCCTTTGTCCCCCTGCCAGTGAACCCCTGCATACACCTGCAGCTCGGCGAAGTTTTTTAGGCCTCGGAAAGGCCGGGTTTTCAGCTCCTGAGCGAATGCTTTGGCTGCTGATTCCATTTCCCCCTGTTGTGTTGTTCTGTGGGTGGTTATATGGGTGTTTGTGAGGATTTCCTTGTATATCCTTAGTATTTACAGGTAAAATAAGGGGACACATAGCTGTTGACATAGCTTTTCCTATCTAAATTAATACCTACTCGGAATTTTTCACCGATTTTTTTTTTAATGAACTCAGAAACTTAACTCTGAGTTCATTTAAAAAAAAAATCTTATAAAATACCAAAATTTTAATTAGTGAAATACCAATAAGCATGGATGTTAGCTTTAGGGGGGGGGTCTTTCGCGGACGCTCCCAAATCTTTAAAAAAAATGACATTTTTTTTTTTTTTTTTAAATTGTACCTCCTACTGGGGGGGAGCTATTAAAGTATACGTATACTTTATTCGGCGGGAATTACTGCTTAAATGGCCAAAAAACGAAAAGGGAAAAAAAAAAAAAAATCACTGTTATTTTGGGGCTTCTAGTGGCCGAAACCTCGCGAAAACACCACCATTGACATTTTTGGGCCAATCCCAGCCAGTGGTGGGGTCAATGTGGAAAAATGAACAATTTTTTGGTGACTTAAATTTTCACAAATCTGAACCCTATCAGCACCAATCGTGTAAAAACTGATACACGCGTTTTAGGTCAAAAATACTCATTTCTCAGCGCAAAGTGACCCCATCACAGCACGCACAGAATCCGGACCACCGAAATCAAAAAAAAATTTTTTCGATTTTTTGTGCAAAAAATGCTGTAAAAAAATTTTAGTAAGAAAAATGTACACAAAAACCGTATACTTTATTTCACAGATTTCCACGCTCAAAATGGGTTTCCGCACCGTATACTTTATTACCCCCGTATACTTTATTAGCACCGTATACTTTATTAGCCCCCCCCCCCCCAGTAGGTTTCAAATGCACCTAATGCAGTTTTGAGGAGATCCGGTTCTCTAACGTCGAAGGGTTCAGGGGGGCTTTCTGATCATTGGTTGGAGCACCTTTTTTCATGAAAAAGCTCGTTTTGGTAGAAAGTGAAGAAAAGTTTATATGATGACCCTAAGCCTCTCGTGCTTAGTCACCTTTGGTGAAATGATGTGTGTGTACACTCTCTACCCCGGTTTCATGGCCTCTTATTTGTCCTGCATTTTTGTGTTCCGTATTGTGCAGGCATAAGCGAGATGTACAGATTTATTGCGTCGATGTGCATACATTCCCTCTTCTGTTCAATCATAACAGGCCATACACCCTGCACCCTACACCCCTAAGAAAGACACGATGTTGACCTCCGGCTCGTCGTTCTCCTCCAGCGTGGGGCGTCCTGCCTCTGGCCTTGTCGGTGGTGTCGGTATGGCCGCTGTGGGTGAGTCCGACCGCAACATGAAAGTGTGCGTCCTTGGCGCTGCGGGGGGCATTGGGCAGACGCTGTCGCTCTTTCTGAAGGTGCATCTCCCTGCAGGCACTGTGCTGTCTTTGTTCGACATTGCCAATGTGCACGGAACTGCGGCAGATGTGTCGCACGTTGATACACAGGTGAGTGTTGAGTGGTACCAGGGCACCCGAGGAAGCAATGAGGAGCTGGAAAAGGCGGTGACGAACTCTGATGTGGTTGTTATTGTGGCGGGTGTGCCGCGGAAGCCTGGGATGACCCGCGATGATTTGTTTAATGTGAATGCACGGATTGTGCGGGATCTGACGGAGGTGGTCGCGAAAACTGCGCCTGGATGCATGCTGTGCATCGGAACCAACCCGGTCAACTCCTGCGTCCCCATTGCGGCGGAGGTGCTGAAGGCGTGGAAGTGCTACGATAAGAACCGTCTTCTCGGGGTGACGCTTCTCGACAACATGCGCGCCTGCGCGTTTGTCAACGAGGTGGTCCAGCCGGACATCATTGTCAAGGAGGTGCCCGTCATTGGAGGGCACAGTGCGACGACGATTGTCCCGCTGTTCAGTTTGACCGCAGCAGCCAAGAGGTTGACGGAGGCAGACATGGCACGTCTCCGCAAGCGTACACAGAACGCAGGCACAGAGGTGGTGGAGGCCAAGGCAGGGTCCGGCAGTGCTACCCTCTCTATGGGTGCTGCCACAGCGTACTTCGTCGTCGCGCTGGTTGAGGCGCTGATTGGGAAGCGCAAACCCGCGGTCTGCGCCATGGTTGATACGGACGGTGCCGCGAAGGCCCCGTACATGGCATGGCCCGTCCGGATCGGACCTGACGGGATTGAGCAGCGTCTCTCCATTGGCAAACTGTCCGACAAGGAACGGGTATGTTTATCATGGGAAAAATGGTGCCAAAAAATTTGAACAATTTAACTGAGGTGTCCTCACTACAGCGACTCCCCCTGTAACTGCACGGAGAAAAAACTGAACCAAAATACAACTATAACTCACTAACAGGAATGCCTGAACGACGCAATCACAATCCTTGTTGCCGACGCTGAGAAGGGGACGTCCTGGTTCAAGGGCGAGTTGAAGCCGCGTCTCTGAGCCCTGTGTCTTCACTCTTTGGGGATGTAAGGGTAAAGGTAACGGGTTTGGTCTCTCACGCTCACTCCACTGCCAAAAAAAAAAACAAGGAAAAAAAAAAAAATGAAATAAAACGGCAATGATATCGTTTCATTGTTTGCTAGCTATATTGCGTTTGCGTCGCCTGTTGTATTTATAACACAAAACGTTTCCTGTTCACCGCCAAAGCGGCAACAGAAAGCCAATAAGTGAGAGGTGTTCAGCATGAAGTTTTTTTTTTAGTAGTTCCTTTTTTTTTGAAGCAAACGAACAAAAGGTGGTGGTCTTTCCTGGCCTCGTCTTTTTTTGGAACAAAACAACAACAACAACAACAAAATAAAACGAAAAAAAGATCCGCGCTTTTTGCCGTAGGGTAGTGAACGTGCGTTACTTCCCTCAGGCTCAAATAGGCTGTGGATAAACAAAAAAAAAAAAGTTTTCCGATACGAGAGTGTTTTGTTTCTACAGTGCCTGCGTCCCAGCGGCGTTCTGCACTGCCAACTTCACTTTTTTTTTTTCTCTTTTTGGCGCATTTGCGTCTGCGTTTGCACTTTTTCATAAATTCATTTTGAATTGAAGTTTTTTTTAAGAAAGGGGGTATTATGGGTGAGGCTTTCTTCTTGCGCCCTCTGTAACAAAATATTGCACACATATGCGTGATCTGTGCATCCGCCTAGTTTCGACTTTTTCTCGGTATCTTGAACACCTTTTTTTTTTCAGAAAAAATAACTCTTTCATCTTTTCTGCATTTTTCGCCTTTATTTTGTGCCTTGTGTATTAATGGACTCGTGTGTGTGCGCGTAAAATTGGTATATTTTTCATTTTTCAAAACGGGAGGTTTTTTTAAAAGGTGACTAAGCACGGGGCTTAGGTTTACCTTATAAACTTGTAGCAAGGGTACATTTTTCGCACCCTCTTTGCCTTCTTTTCGTTTAGAAAAGAAAGTATATGAAATAACTTATAAACTTGCAGAACCCTCTGAGGAAGTGGCAGCACGGCTGGGTTTTGCATGGCATGAGTGGTGATTGCTTTTCCTTACACAAACAGAAAAAGAGAAAATACCTTTATTTTACTTATTTTTTTTGGGTGTGTTTTTATGTGTTCTTGTCTAACGGGGTTTCTTCTTCAGACAACACTCTATGGCGCAGTGCATCTCCCCCTCGTGTATATGGTGCCCGATTGAGGGGCTAAAGTACATCCTCCGTTTCTCTCTCTCTCTCTCTCCCCACCATAATTACGATTCCCCCTTTTCGTCACAATATAAAAAAAAATCTTTTACTCTGTTGTGGTGTTCGTAATTTTTACCCCAAAAAAAAACACCGAAAGTATGGAACATAGCGTTGTCGTAAAAAATGTTGGAATGCTTTAAAAAAAATGCCAATATTTTTACGTCAACGGTTTCAGCGGAGGTTGCCTCTATTAGGGGAAAAAGGCATACAAAACCCCCAATATTACACCGAAGGTGCTACGAAATAGGGGGTCAAGAACACCACCATGATTGGTGTAAAATGATTGTCGACAATTAAAAAAAGGGGGTAAATTGACGGTAGCCCCCATAGTCTTTGTTTATTAACGAATAAAAGGGTCCTATATATGCGTTGAAAGGTGTGTCAGATAACCCCATCTTCCAAAAAAAAAATATTACCCCAAAAAAAAAAGTCACCCAAAACGAATTGAACATTGTGGCCGAACACCCAAGCCGAAAGAAGAACAATGAAAACAAATTGAAAAAAAAGTTGGTCTTATTTTCTGTTCATCCACCCCCTCCACCCCATGGATGCAGGCATATTTGCCCCCCCCCCCCCCCCCCATTATGAGGCCCTACACGACGGTGATGTACAGTACATTACAAGTGAAGTTACTTGTAACGTTACAAGTGAAAAACCGTTACAAGTGAGTTACAAGTGAGTTACAAGTGGGATACATGAATTACAGGCAAAATCAGGTTGTAACTGGTGGGTTACAAGTGGGTTACAAATGAGTTACAAGTGAGTTACATGTAACAAAAGTTACATGTAACTCACTTGTAACTCCAATTGTAACACCCGTTACATCACCGTCGTGTATTCCCTCATATTTTGGAACCCTACACTGTGGAAAATATGGAGGAATACTACAGGAATATGAGGGAATATGGGGATGTTTTCCTTCTAACACACACCCACACCCACACCCACAAGTGGGCTATACTCCGTTCAGGCGTGACCCACTCTAAATTCGTTATCAAAAAACACCCACACCTTCCCACCCTCCCACCCTACAGCAATGCCTCTCCCCACAGTCCTCCTATGTCTCGCCTCTGCTGGTATCGACTGGTCCAGTGGGAACAGTACTGCATCCACACCGACCTACCAGACGAGCATCAACCCTAAGTACCGCATGGACAACCTGGCGGGCACAAGCAACATCAGCAGCACCGTGTTTGACGTCATGGCTGAGCTGCAGGCGGACTACATGCGGCACGTTCCATGGTTCCCATACCCACGTCTGGCTGTTGCCGAGCTGGCACCCCCTGAGACCGTCAACGGCACCTGCAGGACCTTTTGGAACTTCACGTACATCGACCCTATCACCATCGCTGTGCTCAATGCGACAAAGGGCCACGGCATCGTTCTTGGCTTTGCCACCTCCCCTGAATGGATGTGGGCCAACAACGTGACGGTCCCTCCCGTCAACATCCGCGACGTCCCATACGAACAAGGGAAGACCCTCCGCGACCCTACCTTCAAGGAAATCACCTCCTATTTCGTCCGCCTCGCGCAGTACTACACAAAGGGGGGCTTCACCGATGAATGTGGCAACTTCATCAAGGGGTACAGCTTCCCGGAGTTTGCGTGGTGGGAGGTGTTTAATGAGATTGGCGCCGAGCACAAATTGTCTGTACAGTACTATGACCAGATTTATGATTCCATTGTAGTGGCTCTGCAGAAGGTGATGCCGGGGACGCGGTTCTTGGGGCTGGCGCTTGGCTCGCACAATCAGTTTGAATACTACCAGTACCATCTGAATGCGTCGAACCACGTTCCCAAGACAGTGCCGTTGGATGGCATCAGCTACCATCAGTACGTCTCCGCGAGTGGTACTGTGCAGAGCATGGCGAAGACGTACTTTTCTCAGATGGACCAATTCGTTGTGGAAGTCAACAAAATCGAGACAATCAAGAAGAGCCTGAGCCCCGCCACAGAGAGCTTTATCAACGAAATCGGGTGTGCGTCGTCTAGCTACATGGAGGAAGGGTTCTATCAGATGTGCGGTGCCACGTATGCTTATCTCTTTGCGAAGGCGTCGCCCCTTGGTGTTCAGCACTTTGGGATGAGCCAGGTGGTTGGCTTCACCGGGGCCTCGCTCTGCGAAGGGTGTGCGGATGAATGGCCCTCAACGAGCATGGTCGATTGGTACTCAGGTGCCCCCAACGCTCGTTATTGGATCCTGAAAATGCTGATAGAGGCCTTCCCCACCGGAGTCAAAACTGTGCACCCAACAACCTCAGCGGCAGGTGTTGCGGTGCAGGGCTACACAGTGGGTGGTGTTAAGAAGGTGCTCCTCGTCAGCACGACAGACGCAGAGATGCAGTACCAGGCCCAAGAGCGCTACTCGGCGAAGTACGTCGACAACGTTACAACGGGGAATGGGTTTTCGTGTGTCGGGGCGGCATGTATCGGGACGCAAGGTGTAACCGCGGCTGGTGCGTTTACACTTCGTGCCTATGCTGTGGCAGTTCTGACTCTGGTAGAGTGAAAAACCGAATATATTTAGGTGAGATGTGCTATCTGTTAATGACTTCTCGAGGCCGTATTGCACTTCGGTTGGCCCCGGGGGGAGGGAAGACACCCTTCTTCAGAAGGTAGAGAATGCTGCCCCTCTACCACCCCCTCTGAACTGCCCGCGTAGATCCCCCCAGTAAGGAGTCATCTGATAAGTCGCTCCTCGGTTGTGAAGTATTTTTATAGTGTGTGCTTGAAAATCAGTTGCGGGCATGGATTTCCTGTGGAATGTAGTGTCCGTAATAATGGGTGTCAAACATTTATCTTTAACGTTATGTGATGTATCGTGTTGGTGTGATAATTTTTGTTTTGATTGTTTTGATTGTTTTTTTTGTTGGTGTTTTTGTGTTCCGGAGAAAAAGCCCACCAAAAAAAAAAAAAAGAATAGCTTTCCTTATCGGGTTTTATTCGTATGAAACACACAAAACATTGTACACAGCGGAGAAAATAGTTTCCTCCGATACGGTCGCCAATCACCCTCCAACAGGGTAATTGAGCAACGAAACAACCTTTTTTTCCCTTTTACCAATCAGAGTTACTATTTCTTTCTTTGCGGAACGACCTTTTTCAATGAGTTCAACCGAAATGAGCGTTTCAGCACGTTTTCAACTACTTTTTTTCTTTTTGTCAACTGTTTTCCCCTTCTGAGAGGTTTAGGTTCATCTTACAAAAAAACTGTTCTTTTTTTAACGGGTACGTGGTACTTTTTCATCTTTCAGTTCACTTCCTCCCCCCCTCCCGTGTTAAATACAGTAGAGGGTACACCCCCAGTGATGTATATAGGGATCTTTATGTGGGACCAAATCCCACAAAAAATCAAAAAAAAAAAAAAAAAAACTATAGAATTTCGGGATTTTTTTGCAATTTTTACCTTACCTTACAGGGCTCTAAGAGGGGTCCCGAAGGGACTCCAGAGCAACGCGACCCCACCATGAAGAGCACGGTCGTCAAGAATCCTAAAAAACGAGTCGGTATTCCGCAAAAAGGGGTTCTCTGAGTGACTCGTGGTGTAAAAAGCTAGATTTTTACACCGTACCATGATTTTTTTTTCGCCTGCGGCGCCATTTTATATTATTTTTTTTTGCTCCGCAAAAAAAAATATAGTTCCCAGTGTCTTCCCTTGTCAGCAGTGCTGAATTTTTGGGAAAAAACCAAGCTGACCCCGATCCTGAAATCTGGATTCCTGGATAAGACACCAATTTTCCACACACAAAAACAATGACTGCCTCACACAACACTACCGTTTTGGTGGGTGCTGGCTATATAAAACCCTGCACACAACCACGCGAAAAACCAGAAAAAGGGGGTTTCCCACATATTTCCCCCTTTACTGCACCCCCACCACCCCTATATACATTACTGTACACCCCTTGCTAGAAAAAAAAAACGGGATTTGATGGGGGTGGTTTGAGTAAGAAAGGGGGAGCACCTGGTACACCCTCTTTTCTATGGACAGAATATTGTTACGAACCTATTTTTCCATTTTCTCCTCTTTGATGAAGGTCCCATTCAATTTAATGGTGCTTTCGGAAGTCGGTCAACGACCTGTCAGCGACGTGTCATGACCTGTCGGCGACCTGTCAATATCAGAGGGGGTGTGCATTGAGTCCCTGTGTCAGCGACCTGTCAATATCGACCCCCTCCCGGAGCACCATTTAAGCCTTTTTCTTTTTTTCTTTTTCTTCCTTCAACCCCTTCACTCCTTTTGGCGCTTTGCTTCCTTTCCACAAACGCCCCCAACGTTTCTTCAAATGCAACACATATTACGGTCATGCAATAACCGGAGGGGGGGCAAAACCTGAGGTGGACTTTGGGATTTCAGGGTTGTTACCGCCCAATTACCCCCACGGCATTGTTTGTTGTGTGGCCGTAGGTTTTATCGTACTCAGCCTTTTTCCTTGTGATGTGTTGTTGTTGTTGCCCCTCTCAAACACTTTCTGTTCTCCTCTGAATTGAAAGTAAACCCCCCTCCCAACTATTGTTTACATACAGCTATTGTTTACATATAATTCTTCACAGCTATTATTTACATCCAATTACTATTTACATTCGAATTATTTATTCCCCCCCCCCTTTTTTTGTGCCGGTTTTTTGTGACGGGGTGCGGATTCGTGACCCAAAACACAATTTTTTGGCATTTCCGGAATCTGTCCAGAAAGTGGTGGGGTCGATGTTGAAAATTGGACAATTTTTTTGCCACGTAAATTTTGGAAAATATGAGCCCGGTCACTAGGTGGGGCCCATTTTCGGCCAAAAATTTTCACAAAATCCGGGTTTGTAAAATTGACCCTTCACCCACATCAATTTCAATACTATCTTTCTATACCTCACTTCACCTTCGGTTACCCTACAGGGGAGGTGTGGAAAATGTAAACAATACATGAGTGATAATTATTTACATGTACTATTTACATTTAAATTATTTACATGTACTATTTACATGCACGACTACTATTTACATAAAAATATGTAAACAATAGCTGTGAGGGGGGTTTATACGAATTTTAATACTTTGGGTCCAGTCCCCATCACACTGATGCTGTTGTGGAGCGGTTTCCAGCTTTTTATGAAGAGACCCATCACACATCACCACTGTCATCTGCAAAAAAAAAGCAAAGCAAACAGATTCCCTTTTTTTATGTTGTTTGGCTGCATCGTGGGTCGGAGTTATCTGCACTGCTAACTTCACCTTTTTTTGTTAAAGAAAGGAACATGTTTGTTGATCCCTATACCTATGCTATCAATTTATTTGAATGCATATGAGGGTGTCTAAATTTCGGCTATTTCGGTTTACCTTTGCATGCTGAAATATTTTTTGCGAATGTAGAGTCTTCAGTAATCTCCGGCCAACGTTGACTAGACTATCACTCTTGTTTAGGCGATTGTCAACACAACAACACACCACTACATTTCCCCCCCCGCAAAATACGCAGCACAACAAAAAAAAAACCCCCTATTTTTTTTCCTTACACGCAGTGTTATTAGAAACTCGAATAATAAAGCCAACGTTTAATCGCCTGATACCGACTATTTTCTCCTCCCCTTTAAAAATCACTTGCGCCAAAAATTCAGATCTCATACACTGTTTTTGGCTGCGTTCAACGAAAATAATCTTCCCCCCTTTTTCTAGTCGAGTAATCAAGATCAGTTAGCGACTGTAAGAGTCGAGTTTTATCACACAATATTACATCCCCGCTATTCAACAATTTTCCTTTAATATTACACCACAGAAAAGCACCAAGCGCCTGGTAGCGCGCTAGCCTACACCCTTTTTTGCTTTGAAGGCGACCAAATCCGCTTAGGTTCATCTCCCCCCTTCCCCCGAAGCAAATGTATCTGTACACGGCTCCCGCCGCTAAGGTGGTGAGGCCGTTGATGGGTGCGAGGTTGCTGTGGGGGCCAGCGTATGGTGCTGTGGGGTGCCATGTGGGGACTGTGAAGAGGTTGTATTCAGACGCTGTTGCGCCTGTGGGTGAGCGTGATGTGCACGGACAGCTGCTCACACCGTTGGACCCAAAGCTCGTCAACTCTGCAGAATTATATGCGCTCTCGTTGGTATCTAAGAAGCGGGTTCCCGAAGGCCTGCTCGAAGACATGAAGCAAAAGATCGAGCAGCTGGACGAACCCGCAAAGCTTGAGCTGTACACCATCATGGAAAACGCAGTGGAAAATGAATTTGAAGATAGGTTGTTCGCAGCGGCGAACGACAACGGATATACCGCGAAGAAGTATGCATCTCACCTTTACCACATCAAGACCAAACACGGGTTTGGGTTCATCTTACCAAATCTTATAAATATCGTGACTAAGCACGAGAGGCTTAGGATCATCTTATAAACTTTTCTTTTTTTTCGACCACCTTAAAACGTACCTCCCCCTCTCCTCCCTGCAGCTGGACCGTGGCCCTAGACGAGATCATCCGCCTTGTTGCAGCGCATTCGATTCTCTCGGTCCGCCTCCACGCGGAAGACACATTCTTGTACGAAAAGCCGTCCATCTGCCTCGCACTGCTGCGCATCAGGGCAAAAATCTTCCTCGCGCGCCCACGCGACGAGCTCGCGACGCACTTAAATTGGGTGATTTTTGCGACATACATTATTTTTCTCATTTTACTCTGCGCAATTCAGAGACGCCGGAATCACTATGGGCGGGGTGCTCTGTTTATCGAGGATTTCGTAAGAGATCGGGAAAGGCGAGACTACAACCCTGGACGTCTTTTGCTCCTTGCGGAGAAGCCAGGGGGCACTCTGCAGTACGCTGACGACTGCTACCTGCTCATGCCGCATACCCCTAATGACTCTTCACCCCTCGCGTGGGTGTCGTGGTGGCACGCAATGCCCGACACAAGAGTGCATCCTGCTGACGACCACATCCTCTCAAACCACTTTGCGCAGGAGGGTCACATAAACGAACGTCTTGCCATTTCGGAAAACCAGGACCTTTTCAGTCCGTATCTCGAGGAAGCAGGTGTCGAACCCGGTATCGATCTCGATGCCGAAGCCGTCCACGACGAACGCTTTATGATGCGCGTCTCAGCGAAACAAATTTCCAATTTCACCCCCGAGCAAGCCGCAGCCCAAATGGAATGGGACGGCCAATCCCTCGGCAGAAAGGCAGTCATCACTCTCCGCGACACCTGGCGAGAATGCAGGGGCCCTGTGGAAGAAGAAAGCACTGTGCCCGAAAACTCAAATTCGCTCTAAAAAAGAAGGGGGAAAAAAAAAAGGTTCTGTCAACACTGTGGGTGTCGACATTTTAAAAAGAGGAGGGATGGAGGAGGGAAGGGTGGCTCTGATGTGCCTCCTGACCCAAAAGCTAGAAGAAAAAAGGAGGGGGGGGCAGTCTGCAGACTAAGGATTGGGGGGTCGGGTAAGTAATTAATTAAATGGCTAGTCTGCACGGGGTTTCGTAACCAACAATACAGGCGAAAACGCCGTTATTTGCATTTTTGAGCCAATCCCAGTCAGTGGTGGGGTCAATCTGGAAAAATGGACAAAATTTTAATGACTTAAATTTTGGACAATATGAGCCCGGTCACTAATAGCTGGGGCCGATTTTCGGCCAAAAATTTCCTCAAAATCCGGGTTTGTAATATTGACTTCACCTTCGGTTACCCTACAGCGGGGGGTGAAGGAAGGTTGTGGAAAAGGGTCCTTATTTGCATTTTTGGGATCCGCCCGTGCAGTGGTGGGGTCAATCTCGAAAATTGGACAATTTTTTGACCACTTAAATTTTGAAAAATATGAGCCCGGTCACTAATACGTGGGGCCATTTTTCAAAAATATCGGGGTGGTATGGTAAGTAATTAAATGAAAAAATTAGTCTGCAGTCTGGGGGGGGGGGGGGGGTTTTGTCACCTCATGAAATGAAGGAGGAAATAGAAACAACGCACTTTGAGCACACTTTTGCGGTTCTAGGGACGAACCGCGCTGCAGAGACACTCCTCACCAAACAAACAGGTCGAGGTGTGTGTGCGTTTCACCACAACCTCTCCCATGGGTTGTATCGTGTGATGAGTGTTAAAGTTTCTATTTTGGAATCTGGATCCGCTGGAGTCCACTTTGTTATCATAACCACAACAAACACAAACAAAAAAAGCAAGGGTACTTCTTTAGCACCCTCTGTACCTTCTTTTCATTAGAAAAAGAATGTATATGAAACAATATTTTGGAATCTGGATCCGGATACTAGCTATGTTTCCCCCCAATTCTCTCTATTATTGGGTGGGGAGTTAAAACTATGCGGGTTACATAGAAAATATAACTCCCACTCCCCCTTCTCCACCACTCCACCTCCATCCCGAACACCACAAAAAGGCTACACAAAATCGTTGGGCGTTTTTTTTCTCCTCTTTTTTTTAAAAAGATTTGAATTGAGGTGTTTCAGGTTCTAAAAAAAAATGTCGTTTGTCTCTAAAAGAAGGCATTGGGTGACGTATTTAAAACCACAGCATATTCTGTTAGGGTTTGCGCATAAGGGGGGGACGCTTAGTGCCGACACTGTGGCGATTGGTATTAAGCAGCTTTTGGTCAAATGGGGGGATTATGCTACACCGCGCGCTGAATTTGACAGTGCGCTTCAACTTCTTTCCAACAAAAGCCGAGATGGTGCATTGAGCCACTCCTCCGCAAGGCTTCTATTTGATACTGCATCGTTGTCTATCGCACCAAAGGAGGTGAAGGTGTCGGTTTTTAATACGCTACAAAAAATGGATAAAGCTCCCATCACAGTGACCCGAGCAGACATGGAGACCGAAGCCGTTCTGATCGAGCGGGAATCAGAAATAAAACGAATGAGCCTTGGGAAGAAAGTGGATTTGAGGAGAAAAATTGCATGGAAGGTGTCAACGCGAGAGAAGGAGAGTTTGCATTATGCTTTGCCCGGGGTGTTGCGGCCGCTCTCAATGAGGGGGGTTGATCCAGAAGGGGTACGTGAATTGAATGTGATCCTTTCAAAGACGTCTCCGCGGCATTGTTTTCAGCTTCTCCTCTTCGCGCAAAAGGCGGCAAAAACGCATCCTTCAGTGCATTCAAATCGTTTTCTCCTCGCCTCTCTAGTCTGTCACCGCCTTGAAGCAGCTACCTTAGAGGGTCTCGTCTGTCGTGCTCCTGCAGGAATAGATTTCCATACGATGGTATTGCATGCTCCAGAAGAACACTATGCGTTGATAGAAGAGTGCACGGTAGATGGAAGAGGGGAGCTGGTTTTGCAGTTTGCGCGCGCCTTTCCAGGCCATGCTGGGGTAGCAGAACGGGTGTTAAAGTGGTTAGAGGGGGCAATGGAGCGTGGTGTTGGAGTAAAGGAGAATCAACAACATCAGCAAAACGCTTTGAAATCGCTGCATTTGAGTCTGCAGGATGGGGTGCTGTTGGTTGCGCTGTTGTGGCATTGTATCGATGATATCGCAGTGTCGCTTTTGAACGGTGCCGGTGAAGGTGCAGAATGCTTCCCAGCAGAGCTTCGTGTAGTAGAAATCTGCCGGAGCGCGTTAACCACCGCTACAGAATGGGCCATCACCGCGCTTCCTGAGCTTGCAAAAGAAAGCCCCCGTTTAAAAGAGATTGTTTCCAGGCTGTCTGCTATGACAACGCTTTTCAATGCGTTTTCTGTACCATCTGTTGAAGGGTATCATCGAAATGGGATGCTTCTTAGACTGACCAGGAGTGTCTTCGGTGCGGTCCAATATGATGCTGTTGCGATGCTTGCGTTATGTAGGTCGGCTGACGAGGCATCGGTTACATTAATGGAGCAGATGATGGCAGTGAGGGGAGAGGGGGAGGTGAACCGTGGTGAAGAGTGGGTGCTCCTCACGTTGGTGTTGAATTTGATGCCCAATACAACTCGGTTTGCCAGGCTGCGAGGGGAGGTGGAGGGAGTACTGAATGCAACTCCCCCGTTTGATCTTAACGCCCCCCTAAACTGCCCCCTCTCGAGAGCACTCCTGGATCACCTTCATATCGAAAGTCGTGACGAAATGGACTACATTCTAGCAGGAGTAGTAGAAGAGCATAACACATTGTGTCGAAACGGTGTGCAATATGCTTGAGGTAGGTGCGGCATATCAGATCTCATAAAATGACAGTGGAGAGTTTGCACAAACTGTGGCAAAACACAACCCGAGGCAACTGCACTAATGTATCAATACAAAAAGAGTTTTGAAAATCCGAAATCCTAGAAATAAGTAACTCTGGAAAAAAAACAGAAAAGAGGTAATTTCGGAGGAGCTGGCACTAAAGGTCATTTCAGGGTGGTATCGTGGGAGGGGGAGGAGGGGAGGGTAGATTTTGTTTTATAACCGTTTCTCCATTCTTCTGCTATTTCGGGGAAGGGAAAAAAAAGGGGTTTTGAAGGGGATACGGGAACTTCATATCTCCGTTGGTACCCTACACAAGGTCGCCCAATGTGAGGCGATTTTTTTTTTTTTGTATTTTTTCGTGCCTGCGTCCCGATGAACGGTGAGGCGTTTGCACTTTCGACTTCGCGTTTTTTTTTCCATCTGCGCATTTTTCCTTTGAATACTGATGTACAAAAAGGCAGGAACTAAAAACGTACCCCCCCTTTTGCCCCCATCCATTTTCTCTCTGAAGGTAACAAAATCACGGCTTAAGTTCATTAGCATATCTGAGTGTACCGACTAAACAAAAGAAGGGGTTTTTTATTATTTTTTCCAGACCCAACGAGATTGTGTTGTGGGGAAATACTTTTCTTTACTTGCTTTTTGCCAGCATTTTTGGTGACATCGTGCCTGATGACATATTGAAATTTCTACTTTATTTTCACCCCTCCCTTCATTTCTCAGGTATGCGCCGAGGTTTCAAAACACTACCTTTTCACTTTTCATCCCAGCGTACAGCTTATTCCTCACAAATGACTCCGACCCCTTCTTCTGCTGAGCCTGCAACAAAGCGTCTGAGGACGATGGCAGTGACAACGGACGTTCTCGAGAACCTCTCGAAGCTCCAGAGCGGCCTGAACAAGATGATCAGCGCAAAGTGGATGGAGGAGCGCAACCCGGACGACTGGGCCCTCGCAGTCACCCTCGAGGCAGCGGAGCTGATTGATAGCTACCCGTGGAAGTGGTGGAAGAACGTTAAGGGGCAGGTCGACATGAACAATGTCAAGATTGAGTTGGTCGACATCCTCCACTTCACGCTGTCCGGCCAGATGATGGTCGGCAGCGTCGAGAAGAACCCTGAGGCAGAGATCATCTCGCCTCTCTCGGACACCCAAAACGCCATCAAAACTTTCCGCAACGTGATTGCCCTCACCAACACGCACTCCTTCGCAACCATCACCCGTCTGACCATCGAGGCCGCAGATGACCTTCAGTTCAACATCGTGTCGTACTACATCGCCAAGCACACCCTGAACTACATCAGACAGCTGGGAGGCTACAAGGACGGCACCTACGTGAAGGAGAACAAAGGGATCGAAGACAACGAGCTCCTGCACCAGTGCATTGAAGGGATCACCCTGAAGCAGATTTCCGCAAACTTCGCTGAGGTCTCGAACGGCATCATGTCCAGAGTGTACGATGCTTTCCAGATTGACGCTGCACCAAGAAGAGACGTCGCGCACTGGATGCAGTAGGAGAAATTAGGAATGTAAGAGGGAAAAAAAATGTGATTTTTGTCTGTTTTGTGATGACAAAAATATAAATAATGGGCGAAAGGATTAGAAATAGAACACAAAATAGCGAGGATTTTCATCACGATATGTGGTGGGGTTTCTTCCAATAACCATTTATTGCACGATTCATGTTTTGTTTTTGTTTGAGATACACTGTCACAAAGAGGGCTGTTGTATTTCAAGTCGACTTTATTTTTAAAAGATGCCTACGTACAAAAGAGGCATCTTGTTATTTGAATTTTGAAGGCTTTTGTGTGTCTATGCGATGCGCAGTGTTTTCAGTTTTATTATTTTCTTTTTATACCAAATATCGTTCATCTGTGCACGTATGCGCGGGAACGTACAAATACAAAAAAAGACAAACAAACGAAAGGGGATAGACCAAACGTTTGCTTACCATCTCATCTGATTGCCCAACGGCGCCGGAGGTGTTGTGGTGTACCTTCGCCACATGACATTGCCGCCCGTTTTTATGTGGCAACACACAAGATCAACTAGAAAACAAAAGACATCTCCTGTTTTTTTACAATTTATTTCACTCTATTTTGCACACTTTTGCATATTCCTCAAGTAACCCCGTTGACAGCATCCCTGCCTTTCCTCACATAAGTGGTGCCGAGTCTGGCTGCTGCGGTAACTTCGGCGTGCGTGCTCGAGAGCGTCACACCCTGCAGAACTGCGCCCCCACCGCAACACCGTTCCGGTAGGGGATGCCACTTCTTCTTCCTCCTCGTCTCCCGTCTCGTCCACTGGAGACATTCCCTCAAGTCGGAGCATCCTCCCCCTTGGTGGCGGGTGTCCTCCTCCTGGTTGTCCTCCCCCTTGTGGGTCCTCCTGGTTGTTGTCTTGTACGGGTGGCGATAAAGCTGTGGGAGAGGGTGGGGCTGGAAACGGACTTGTTCTTCTTTAGGGAGGCACTGCGTACGCCGTCGAATGCCCAGAAGTTCTGTTTGTCTGTCTGGACAGAGATGTACACGCGGTCCATCTCTTGCGTTCCCCATTGCACTGTTCGAAAGCCCCGAGAGACACACCCTGTGTGCATCCTCCACATCAAACCATTGCTCAAGGCTATGAGCGTATGACGGCTTTGTGACCCTGGTTTGAAAAATTCAAGCAAGACTATGAGGGGGTAGAGGGATTCCTTCTCAGAGATGTGTGAAGTGAAATCCGTGCTCATCCATGTGCTGGAGGCTGTTCCCTCTCGCACCGATGAAGCTTCTTAAGCCTGTTCGATATTTTCCCCTTAAACCCTAGCGGTGCTACGGTTCGTACTCCGAGTCGTATGCAACACACAACCACCACCACCAGATACTTTTCGTAAAACACACCTCAAAAACCCACCAAAATGGCACCATCGTCGCCGAAGAAGTCCACTGGAGCAAAGAGAGGCCCGAAGCGTGACAAGAACGGGAAGAGGATCAGGAAGCCGAACTACAAGAGCTACTCGACCTACGTGCACAAGCTGATGACGAAGGCCTTCGGGGTGAAGGCGTCGACGAAGGCGGGAAAGAAGAGCTCTGTTGCGATCACGTCGCGTGGGATGGGGATTGTGAACTCGTTCGTGGTGGACCTGTTTGAGCGCATTGCGGAGGAGGCGGGCCGTGCAAACCACTTTGCGGGCCAGAAGACGCTGCGCAGCGGTGCCATTGTGGCGGGTGTGAAGATGCACTTCCCCGACGAGATGGCGTCGCACGCCCTGTCTGCAGGAGTTTCTTCCGTGGCCAAGTACGCAAAGGCCCTGAAGGCGAAGGCCAAGAAGGGCAAGGGATCCCCGGCCAAGAAGGGTTCCCCGAGGAAGTGAGGCAACTAAATGTGACCTTGACATGATGACGACCTGATGGATTGTGATGTGTTGATTTGTGGGTTTGACACACGACCCCCCTGTTTCATACACGGGGGCGTGGGTGGTACTGCCGCCGTCTTTTTGTAAAGCAAAATAAGCAAACAGAAAAAGCGAACTTACTTTTGGTTCTTCACCCTTCCTCAACCTCCCCGCATGTCACCCCCACACACTTTCCTGCTTCCAGATATTTCATTACCACCAACACCCAAAAGACAAACAATGGTCGGCGCAAAGAAGGGAGTGAAGAGGGGACCGTCTGTGTCTCTGTCTGAGATGTCTGGTCTGACCTTCCCTGTGGGACGTGTGGGCAGTGCGCTGAAGAAGGGAAGGTACGCAAAGCGTGTGAGCCCCACTGCGGCAGTGTTCCTGACGTCTGTGCTGCAGTACTGCACAGGCGAGCTTCTGAACGTGTCTGCGAAGGCGGCGACGTCGGGGAAGAAGGCAAAGAACAAGAAGCAGCACCAGATCAAGCCCCGCCACATCTGCGTTGCCGTGCGTGAGGACAAGGACCTTGGTGACCTTCTGTCGAACGTGACGATTGCGGGCGGAGGTGTGGGTGGAGGAGTGCACGAGGCGCTCAAGGCGACTGACAAGAAGTACAAGAAGAAGTCTTCTGGCAGCGTGACGAAGAAGACGAAGAAGTCGAAGGGGAAGAAGGGCAAGAAGTCGAAGGGCTCCCCCAAGAAGTCGTCCCCGAAGAAGTAAGCACGCTCTGTGCAGCTGTCTTCTGAGCTCTTTGTGTTCGCCTATTGTTTGTTGTACCTTTTTATCTTTCTTTTTCAACCCTCGCACCCATATGAGGGTGCTGAGGGGGTGTGAATGCGCACCACATGTAACAAAACAAAAGAGCAATCGTATTTTTTCTCAAATCAAACCACTTTCTTCAAAAACCCACAACCCAGACAACAAGGACTTATCAGCCCCGTGTGTTCAACAAGTAAACTCACGGGATACTCCCAAGAACCAAGATACCACAACCCCTCATTCTGTTGTGCCACAACTGCGAGCATATCCCATGCCTTAGACACACAGGCCCTCATCCAGTGGGCTTGTGTGTCACAGGGAGTGCGAGATCGACTCAGCCACAACAACACCACACAAAACGACATCCACAAGAGGGTGCGTCAGGCATGGACGCAGCCTTGTTACTGCTGTGACTCCTGTTCAAACGTTCCAAGAGACCGCACTGCACTGCCACATGCTTTGCACATGGGCTAATGTGCCTGAGTGGTGTTTATTCTTTCTCACCCGGAAGGTGCCACACACCCACCACTACACACCACACACCCTGCAGATTACCAAGACAACAGCCACACAACACTTGAAGATGCCACGCACACCTGCCAGGTCTGTGAAGAAGTCGCAGTCGTCGACCGGAAAGGACGGTGAGCAGAAGAAGAGGAAGCCGGTGACGAAGCTGGACTACAGGCCCGCTGCGAAGAAGGACAAGAAGGGGAAGGTGGTGAAGAAGTCTGGCCGCTGGTTGCCCGGAACTGTTGCGATGCGTGAGATCAAGGCACTGCAGAAGGGGACGCAGCTGCTGATCCAGAAGGCGCCCTTCCAGCGCCTTGTGCGTGACGTGATGGACAAGCACAAGCAGGACATGCGTTTCCGTGCGTCTGCACTCGAGGCGATGCAGGAGGCAAGCGAGCAGTACCTGATCAGCGTGTTTGAGGGTGCCGTGATCCTGCAGCTCCACAGGAAGAAGAAGACCCTCATCCAGAAGGACCTGAGCTACACCATCCGCATCCGTGGGGACAACCTGTGAACGTGAGCTGGCATGAGCACGAGCTGTTTCACTTGTTTTGAGTTTTTTATGTTTTTTTCACGCTTTTGCCTCTGTGAGCTTGCTTGCCAAGCCGCGAGGGGTGGATTACCACCAGTGACAAATTGTTCTAAGAAGACAGACACCACCTGCTTTGTGTTCCTATTCCCTTCCTTCACTCTCCTCTGTATCACTCACACCCCACAGCTTCTACCACACACCACAAAACAAACTCACAATGCCGAGGTTCGAGTCGATCACGATTGCCAAGCCGGACGCGAAGCGCTCTGCCAAGATCAAGGAGGCAGCGAAGGCGAGGAAGGACGCTGTGAGAATTGCAGTGAAGAAGGTGAAGGACGCTGAGAAGCAGAAGCGTGCGGACGCGAGGGCCAAGAAGGCGGCGAAGAAGGAGGAGAAGGCGAAGAAGGCAAAGAAGGCCAAGAAGACCACCACGAAGAAGAAGGGAACCTCCACGAAGAAGAAGGCCAAGACCACGAAGAAGTAAGCCTGCGGCCAGAACGTAGCTACTTTGAAGATGTGTGAGTACACTGTGTGTTGTAAGTTTTGTGTTTTCCTTTTGTAACAGTAACCTCTGTGGCTTGCGTGCAGGCCACACGGAGGGGTGGAGATTCCCACCACATACCAGAAGAACAAAAATCTTCATGAAAACAAAAGCAAGTGTGACTTTCTTTTTGTTGTTGCTTTGCGTTCACCCATCCCTCTCAGCATCGTCCTCATCCCTCCCACCAGATATTCTATAACACACAAAAATGGGTCCGTCGAAGTCTGCGAAAGGAAAGTCGGTTGCCTCCGGAAAGGCTGACAAGAAGACAACCGGAAGCCAGAAGCGCAAGGGCGCAAAGTCGAACAAGGGTCGTGGTATCACGAAGGGAAGCATCCGCCGTCTGGCCCGCCGTGGAGGGTGCAAGCGTCTTGCGAGCAGCGTGTACGACGAGGCAAGGGAGATCCTGAGGAACTTCGTTGAGCAGGTGATGAAGGACACCCACGCACTGATGGAGGTGCGTGAGAACGCCCCTGCGAAGACGGTGCGTGTGGAGCACATCCTGTACGCCCTGAAGAAGCGTGGCCGCACTCTGTACGTCTCCAAGTAAGCTGTGACGTGACGTGACAGCACACGTGAGCTTTGTCTTTTTACTCTTTTCTATTGTTCCAAGCTGTGCTGTTGCAGGACTGCATGCATTTGCTTTCATGTGACAGCACAGTGGCGTAATTGACGCCACCTTTTTTTCTAAAAAAAACACAAAACTCGATACGAAACCTGCTCCCTCCCCTCTTTATGGTAAGAACGTAGCACAAACAACTGAACACACGACCACCACCACCAGATACTTTTCGTAAAACACACCAAAAAACCCACCAAAATGGCACCATCGTCGCCGAAGAAGTCCACTGGAGCAAAGAGAGGCCCGAAGCGTGACAAGAACGGGAAGAGGATCAGGAAGCCGAACTACAAGAGCTACTCGACCTACGTGCACAAGCTGATGACGAAGGCCTTCGGGGTGAAGGCGTCGACGAAGGCGGGAAAGAAGAGCTCTGTTGCGATCACGTCGCGTGGGATGGGGATTGTGAACTCGTTCGTGGTGGACCTGTTTGAGCGCATTGCGGAGGAGGCGGGCCGTGCAAACCACTTTGCGGGCCAGAAGACGCTGCGCAGCGGTGCCATTGTGGCGGGTGTGAAGATGCACTTCCCCGACGAGATGGCGTCGCACGCCCTGTCTGCAGGAGTTTCCTCCGTGGCCAAGTACGCAAAGGCCCTGAAGGCGAAGGCCAAGAAGGGCAAGGGATCCCCGGCCAAGAAGGGTTCCCCGAGGAAGTGAGGCAACTAAATGTGACCTTGACATGATGACGACCTGATGGATTGTGATGTGTTGATTTGTGGGTTTGACACACGACCCCCCTGTTTCATACACGGGGGCGTGGGTGGTACTGCCGCCTTTTAATACAAACCAAGACACCTCCCCCTACTATTTTTGCAATAAACAAACGCCCCACAATCACCACCTCTCATATCACTCTGGTCCTCACCATGAGATGCGCTGTGCTGTGACAGCACTGTGCACAGGGTGTATTACCACTAGCGACACCTGCTTTGTGTTCCTATTCCCTTCCCTTCACTCTCCTCTGTATCACTCACACCCCACAGCTTCTACCACACACCACAAAGCAAACTCACAATGCCGAGGTTCGAGTCGATCACGATTGCCAAGCCGGACGCGAAGCGCTCTGCCAAGATCAAGGAGGCAGCGAAGGCGAGGAAGGACGCTGTGAGAATTGCAGTGAAGAAGGTGAAGGACGCTGAGAAGCAGAAGCGTGCGGACGCGAGGGCCAAGAAGGCGGCGAAGAAGGAGGAGAAGGCGAAGAAGGCAAAGAAGGCCAAGAAGACCACCACGAAGAAGAAGGGAACCGCGACAAAGAAGAAGGCCAAGACCACGAAGAAGTAAGCCTGCGGCCAGAACGTAGCTACGTTGAATTTGCGCCTTTTGCCTTCTGTTCCATATCTACCCAATATGCTCTATTTAGTTGTGTATTTAATATTTGTCCTCTGTGGGTGGACAACCCACAGAGTACTCTCTGCTTATGTTTCGCCTAATTTTGACGTTTTTTTTTATGGCATTTGTGGCACCTGCCTGCACAAGAGGCACTTGACACTCTCACATAATGTGCCACACACCCGCTCTTCCTGTTCAATACATTTGACCTATTTTTTGCGTGCCCTGCACGCCCCGCATAGGCGTTCCACCCAACACTTTTTGGCAACGTCATGACCCTTAACGTACACCCCATACCCATGTAACCCTAATACAAAAGAAAACGATACAAACGCATTATTTTCAGGTTTTCTGCACCGTTTTTTTACCCCTTCTCTTCCATCACAACCTAGGACCACCCCCCCTTCTTCTTTATCATTTTCCACCCCAAAACTTTACTGAGAACACAGCATGGACCCTACCGCAGATGCTATAGTTGAAGAGCGTGAGCGCGTACAGATGTGGGTTGGCGTTCCTGATGGTGGTCTGGCGTTTACGGAGCAGCCGAGGGCGACCACATGCAAGCTTGGAGGACGGGCAACGTTTTCGCAAACAGATGCAGGGCAGGCTGCAGAGGCGGCTCTGAAGGAGAAGGCGAACTGTAGTGTCTGTGGTGACGCGATGTACCTTCTTGTGCAGAGCTTCTGCCCGGATGATGAGATGGAGCGTATCATTTATGTTCTTGTGTGCAATAGCAGTCATTGCCACGAGAAGAAGGATCGGTGTGCACCATGGAAGGTGTTCCGCTTTCAGGAGAAGGAGATCCTCGATGATGAGCGGCCAGGAGCATTGGATGCGGAGGAGGAGGACCTAGAGGACATTGCGGTGCCGCCTGCACAGAAGTGGTGCTACCCGGAGATGGCGTTCGACACCTTCGAGGAGCCAGAGGTAACCAGCAACGCTGAGGAGCTGGCAAAGATTGAGGGGGCAAGTGGTGGGGGTGAAGCTGGGGGTGAACTCAGCGACAGCATCACCCCAGAAGACCTCACCAGCGTCGAGGCGAGCGGATGCGTCAACATGACGGATGAGACTGTCGCGAAGTTCCAGGCAAGGTTGTCGCGTTGTCCCCAGCAGGTGTTGCGGTGGGGTAGAGGGGCGAAGCCGTTGTGGTTAAGTATGGATTTTCTTTAGTGTGTGCGTTTCACCACAACCTGTCTCCCATGGGTTTTATCGTGCGATGAGTGTTAAGTTTCTATTTTTCCGTCATTCTTTTCATTAAAGCATTTACCGGATTTTGGAAAATAATCAATATATCGCCACTCTGTCTGTGTGCTCGGAGGCATCACATTCCGACGTCTTTAGTTCTATTTCCATAATTATTCCATCATCCCACACAGCAAGCAACCACCGCCCCACGGCAACGTCGATAGAGGCCTGCCCCTGCTGCGGGGGGGAGCGTCAGTTCGAACTGCAGCTGCTCCCCACGCTTGTGTGGGTGTTGAAGCCAAACCAGCACCTCAAACCAACGTGCAACATGTCCGACGAAGGACTTGACTTCGGCACAGTCGCCATCTACACCTGCCCTAACGAAGCATGCAAAGAGAAGGAAGGCCTCTTCGAAGAATACTGCCACGTCCAGCCCCAGCCGACAGAATAGGGGTTGTCTTGTGTTTACCTCCCCACAACTGGTTGTAGTTTTTATGTTCAAGACGGAAAGATATTTTCGTTTTTTTAGATGTCTATTTCATTGTGAGTATTTTGAAGAATGAAAAAGTACAGCAAGGTGGTTGTGTAACTTTTCTGTATTTTTTTGCCAAAAAGGTAAATGTTGGTTTCTTTAGTCATTTTTCTGTGATTTGCTATTTAGAATTTGGGGTCATTTAGGGGGAGCAAAGGGGTGTGCAATCAATGGGGTGGGGCGGGGATAAAAGATAACATCAACGTTGGAATCGCCCGAATTGGGGTGTTTTTGTTAGTATCAGAGGTTTTTTATGTCTTACGATGTCAGGTGGGTTATGTGCACGGGACATCTTTTTGCTTCTCATATTTTATTTCTTTCTTTTTGTTGGATCATTTGCTTTTCAATAGCAAAGAAAAAAACTTCAAAAAAACAATCTGGCTTAATGAAGGTTACAAAAAGCGTTACTTTCTTCTCTTCTTTCTTTTAGGTTCATCTTACAAACTATTCTTTTCTAGGTGGTCAAAATCGCTTTTAGGTACATTGCCACAGGGCTTTGTATTTTTTTTTGTGTCACCTCATGAAGGAGGAAATAGAAACAAAGCATTTGAACACACTTTTGCGGTTCTAGGGACGAACCGCGCTGCAGAGACACTCCTCACCCAAACAGGTCGAGGTGTGTGTGCGTTTCACCATAACCTGTCTCCCATGGGTTTTATTGTGTGATGAGTGTTAAAGTTTCTATTTCGAGACACCTTTCATTGCGATACCGATTGTTGATCAAGGTGGCCAATGAGAGGCTTAGGTTCATAAACCCCCTTTTTTTTGTACAAGACTCTGGGGGTTCGATACCCCCGCGGAGTGTCAAGTGTCCCCCCCTCTGCGTCATAGTGGTTTGCACTATCAACGTTACCTTTTCTTATTTTGTGGCTGAGATGCGTTTTCAGGACGTTTCGAACTACTCTTTGTTTTCGGTTATATCATATTCGTTTCATTTTCTTTCCCAAAAGTATTCCCCGTGGATCAGTGTTTTCTGCGTGAAAAGGAGTTTTTGCACCATTCAACATAAGGATGGGGCCATTTTTATTGATCCCACTCCTGCTATCGATGTATTGATTACCGTATTCGTAAATATGTTCGACCGTAATAAAGTTCGTCCTTTTCCGGATTTTTCTGGAAGTTCGTCCTTTTTTACGGTCGAACATTTTTACGAATACGGTAGTTAGTATTATGTTGCAATACCATTCAACTTCTCTTTTTCTTTTTTGTATTCCCTTCCCGTCTTCCCTATCCTCCGGAGTACAGCAGCAAAACGCAACGTTCACACAACACGAAAAAAACCCACAACGTTCTTTTAATGTCTATAATCAAAGGTGCGGCCTATGGGGGGTACACCCTTAAGCCTTTGCACACAGTGTTAGACCCCTTGGTTCCGTGTTCATGAAGCGGACCTTTTTAAAATTGGGAGGGGGGGTGGAATTGAGATCCTTTTTGTGTTTTCATCTGGGGCTGGCATCGCGGGGTGAGGTGTTAACCATTTTCTTTGAGAAACTGTCTTTTTTTTTTTTTTTTTTTTCCTTCATAATTTGTGCAATTCCTGACACAGTCAGATGATGCCGTGCGATTAACGATTGTGATCAAGGTGAATAAGAACGAAAGAAGCTTAGGTTCATCTTAGAAACTTTTTTCTTCTTTTTTGTTGATCCCCTATACCCATGCTATCAATTTATTGAATGCATACGTTGAAATGCTTTTTTGAAACGTCATCTCTTTTGTCTGCCCTTTTTTTTTGGAACCAATAACGTTTCCCCGATTGTTTTACTTTTCATTTTTTTTTGTGTTCACACAACTCTTCTGCAGAGTCTGAACCGTATGGTCTATCAGTCAAATGGGGGGGTGGGGCGCGCTGACAAATAAATTGTGCACAACACTTTGTTAGCGCAGCTCAAAAAATAAAGAAAAATAAAATTTCCTCTCTCGTGATCCAAAAAAAAATTCTGAAACACCTTTCCCATCCCCCTCGCTTCTTCCCTCCACACCCCCTCCTCTGCAGCTGTGAACAAGCCGGGTCCCTGGGTCCTGGTCCCGGTCCAGGTCCCAGTCCGGCCGAGAATATTCGGGTCCCCGGTCACCGAATTCTCAGCTGTGCCCCCCCTCCCACCCCTTCCCGCATCACTCATTACACCCCACCACAAACAGACGACACCTACTTGAGATACAACAAAAGTACGACAAAATCAATGCCCCTTTCATAATACAAGACACACCCCCCTTTCCTCCTCTTCCTGGATTTTTCTTTTTGATTGAAATACAAAAATGGATGTTGACGGTTCCCCTTCTTCTCCTTCTCCGCTTGACAGTCCCACCCCTGCAACACCTAAACCCCACAGCAAACCCGAGGGTCTTTCTGTTAGCTCCTCTACAGAAGGGGAGAGTGTCGCCGCAACGTTGTGTAGTAGTGGGAAGGAGGTTGTTGCTGATGAAGCTGAAGGGAGTTCGTTTCGTTTTGTGAGGCCCGAGGTGCTTCATTTTGTCTCAGATAGGCAGAAGGCGAAACGGCAGGCGGCCAATACGGCGCGGGCTGATAAATTGCATAAATCAATTCTTGCGCTCGATCCAGATTCTTTCATTGCCTCTGCAAAATCACATCGTCTCCGCAAAGAGCATGAATTCACCCGCCGAACCTCAACCGGGTTCAACATTCTCCCTAATGATACTACCGCGTGGACGCCTACGCCTACCCCTCACGGTTTGACCACCCTTCTTTCTCGCACACCGTCTTTTGAAATGTCTGAAGGTATTGCTCTTACGGCAGAGAATCTTGCAGCGAGGGAGATACCTGGAGTATCGGCAGACCGGGTGGATCGGTGGGGGGAGGAGGTGGGGGGAGGGGGGATAAGGTTTTCGGAGGAGGATGATTTGGTGTTGCCTGGAGAGCCGAAAGGGGGGTCGGTGAGGTTGCATGAGTCTGTCGCAGGGTTGTTGCAGAAGGGATGCCCATTAGGTTTAACTGAAGCAGAGTGGTTGGGGAAGCTTGCAGAGGTGCAGCGAACGCTAGATGAACACCAAGAAGCGATATCGCAGCACAACGCTGCAGCGCAGTGCAGTCTCATTCAAGGTGCCGAAGACTATGAAGATCTGAAACGCATGGAAATCAACACCTCCCTCCGCAATCATCTCCTCTATAATGCTGACAACCGCCCCATATTCCCAAAAAACTTTCAATACAAAAACCACAATGAATACCTCAAATCCCGCCTCCATCTTTACATAGAAGATGCAGTCGTACGCAAACGGGTAGGCAAACGAATGCTTTTGGAATTTGCTGAAGATGAACGCGCCTATTCTCAAGCACAAACCTTAAGGGTGCCTCATGAAAATCGACGTGGTGTGTCAACATCTGCTCCTAGAAGAAGCATTGCAGCACCTCCACGAACCGACCCGGAGGAGGAAGAGGAAGAGGTTTTACCACAAAAAACGGTCGCAGATTTGTTTCCAAAACACCAAAAAAAGGTGGAAAAACCGGTGTTCTCTGTTACCCTTTTGGATGCTCTCATTAAACGGCGGGAGGAGCGGTATCAAACAGAGAATGTGAATAAGACGTTAAACGCAGTGTCGCTACTTCTGCAACGCCGTGGTCGCGGTGAGTGTAGCAGAACGGAGGTTACCTCTGACCCTTCACGGAGTAGGCCTGGCACTGCGTCGTCCCCGACACTTCTGTTGGATTCAGCCCCTGACGTCAATCTGTTTGTGAACAATGTACTTCGCGAAGTGTCTCTTGAGGAACGAGCTGCGGCGAGGAAAGGCTTTTTGCGGTCCCCCGATATGCACAGTACTACAGCGAATATACCGAGCTTTCCTGCAAGGTTGGTGCGGCTTGGGGATGGGGTGGTCGTAGCGCATGGTGTATCTCCAACGAAACAAGCGAGTTTGGTGCGTCCTACGCTCATAAAAAGCCATGAAGCGATTTTACAGCAGACCTTTGCAACACATTTCGGCTCTGCAATTCAATCACTTCGCCCTACAAAGCAGAGTCTTCCCAATGAAATCGATACCTTTCCGATAATGACGCTTCATGGGGAGGCGCTTCCCGTTGTAGCAAGCATTGCGTTACCACAATATTCAGTTGATGTGACAGAGCTGCGGTCGTGCACCCGCCCGCACTACCCTTCCCCAACAGACTCCGAGGATGAGACCATCGAAGGCTGTAGAGTTCTTGGCAAGCAAAGAGAACGGCGTGCATTCCTCAAGCGTCTCTTTGCGGAGGAGAACCCAGCCGATAAGGTGATCGGAGAGAGTGGTGGCATGATTGGGTCGCCCGCTGCCTCGCCGAAGAAGGGTGCGGCGCCCCTCAAGAAGCTTGGGGAGGTGGGTGCCCCTCTGAATCGTCGGACCTCGCAGATGTGTCCTGTGCAGGCGGGGAAGGGTGGAGGTGGAGGGGGTGTGAAACGGCAGTCGCAAAGAAGGCGAGAAGGGGATTTGAAGATGTTTCTCGCGCGTTGTCCCGCGAGGCGTGATGGAGCGGTGGGTGGTGGTGGTGGTGGTGGTGGAGGGGTGGGGAGTGTCAAAGCGGTTGTTGGTGCGGTGAAGGCGCAGCAGGACAGTGCACTGCTGTTAGTGCGAGAGCGGCAGTGGCGGCGTATGAGGGCGGAGCGGGGTGGGGTTGCTGCGTGACGTTCGTTTGATGTCGTTTTATGGTGAAGTTCTTCCGCTCGCAGGGGGTTGGTGTGCTTCAGGAGGTGCTTTTTGTTGCCCTGTCTAGATGAATGTTTCATCTTTCAAGTTTTGTCTGTGGTGTGAGATTACATTTTTTTTTTTACGAAAAAAAGGTAATGTGTGTCGTGGAGGACTCATTTTTTGCAAACTTTTTCTCATCATTCCTGGTGATCAAAGAAAGTATAGTGGAGCACACTCTAGGGTGGCTACACTATTCCAACCAAGTTTTCAAAGAAAGAGCTGAGATGTCTTTTTTCCCCCTCTTCTTTCTTTCCTGCTTTTCCATACCTCACTTTCAGCAATACACAAAAAAGGGTTAACAAGAACATGTTTAAGTCACGTTATGGTCAGCTCTACGAGATCAACCGTGGTCAAGAGTGGCGCTGGGAGATCGAGAACTGGAGCCACATGCGCGACGGGAAGATCATGGACTCCGAGCTGCTTGTCACGAGCGCCGGCGTTGCGTTCCACTTCCACTTGACGATCGACCAAATGAACGGGGAGGAAGTGGTGGGGTTCTACATTCACCACAAGGCCCGCCCGATCCCGAAGTACACTTTTGCGGTTGGGAACACCAAGGGGCGTGTCGTGCGGCAGCAGACTGCGCACACAATCCCGAAGGACACGAAGCGGTGTGGGCATCAGAAGGTGTGCAGCAACCGGGTTCTGCGGAATGTGGTCGACAAGGCCTGTGATGACATATGTGTCGTGTGGTTCCGCTTCGACACGGACCGCATTGCGAGCAACGGGAACCTGGGTGAATTCATGTGGAACATCCCCGACTTCACAAACGTGCGTGTGGGCCCGTACACCTCGAAGAGCTTCTTCAGGGTGCACGAGGACGACCGCTGCACAGTCAAGCTCGATGTCGACCCGCACAACCGCGCCAACGTCATCCCGCACATCAGCCAGCGCCAGCAGCGCAACATCCCCTGCACCTTCAAGTTCCACACCCCCGCCCTCAGGGTCCTCCACACCACAGAGGAGTGCTCCCCAGGCAAGTGGCCCTCCGTCCCGTACGCAACACTGTGCGACCTTGACCAGGACAAGACCCTGCTCTGTTTGATCACCTTCCTCCAGGTATGTGTATTTTTATCTACTATTGACTCCCAAAACGGGGTCGTCAATAGTTGGCTGATGGTTGGGCAGCTCAGCAGACCAACACCAACACCCCAACAGGCTGGCATCAAGAGAGAAGAACGTGTGCCCGTGACAGACATCACCGCGGTCCTGCCGCCCCCAGGCCAGCGCAGGGATGCGGATGGAGAGTTCGACAACATGGACGACGACAACATGGAGCCCGGCGGCATGTTCACGGACGACATGAGCGACGACGGCGAGCACGGCCGCACGATGACCTCCGCACACCCTGAGGCACCTGCGGCAGCAGCACCGACACGCATCGACATCAACGTCGAGGCGCACCCAGAGGAGCCCCAACCACCATGCCCTCTGGACGACGACGAGAAACAAGCGTAGGCAGGAGGGGAACACTTTCGGGCACACCATGCAGTTGTGACTGCATGGTGGGGGTGGGGCATATCAAGGTGGGGGTGGGGGGTTTGTAAAGGCGTCTCCGTGTTCTGTGTGTACGCGTGTGTGTACTCCTTGTGTTCTGTGTGTGGAGGGGTTTCCCTGCACCACACACATCTAGCTTTTTTTGTATTTTGGGAAGTTTGTACTACTAAGCTTTAGTGGAGCTTAGGTTCATCTACAAACTTATCGTTTTTTTTTGAGGGGGAAAGAGGGGCAACTGCTTTTGTATGTGTGATGCGGAAGATGTACAAGGGGGGTGATGAGATTGTTTTCAAGAATTCTTCAAGACAACAACACTCAACCACTCCACAATAAAACCAAGACACACACCAACACCCAAGATGTGTGCGCGCGCGGTATCATCTTCGTACTCGGTTATTATTTTTTTTCTTTTTTTTTTCGCTACAATTTTTTTTTGGCTCTGGTTCGCTCGTTTGGGGGGGAAAGGGGGGAGGGCAAACGCTGAACGTCGCTTTCTATTCGATTTTTTTTTTCTCTTTTTCTTTTTTGGTTCACGACACAATGCTTTTTTCTCCCACCCACTTTCCTCCTTTTTCTCCTAAAAAAGGGGGGTATTTATGTCATCTTTTCAAACTATTTTTTGGGTCTGGTGTTTTGTTTTGTTTTTATTTCACAAAACATCATACAAACTCACTACGACTATTTCTTCAGGAATCGACCGTAACTTCAAGCACACACACATTCGTTTCGCCCTGCCACAGTTCTTTGTTTGATATATTTTTTTTGTTGTATTTGTAACCCATAGTATACACGTGACAAAAACGTTATAGTATGGTAGCATCAAAAATTTGAACGTGTCGCATATTTTGTCACCAAAGTTGTTTCTGTTGTTTGTACGTTGGTTATTACCCTCATTATGCCCCCACTATCACTTTTTTGGTGACTAAGCTTCAGAGAGGGTTCATCTTACAAAAAAAAACCCCCCTTTTAAAAAAAAATTTTTTTTTGATAACCCACGGAGCGTCAGTACCCCCCTGTTATTCGCAGATGCGTTTTGCACAATCAACTTCATCGTTTTTTTTTAAATTGTTCTGTGCCCCCCAAAAAAAAGAAATCCTTTCCTTATCGTAGTAGTCAAGACTGGCTGGAGGTGACAGCGTTCCCTGCAACGTGGTATCAACACATACTCCTACACCATTTTTTTTTAAACCTCATTTGATGTTCGCAAAAAAGAAAAGAGTATTTAGTACACTCTCAATGCTTTCTGTTCGTTATGAATATGAATGGAAAGCAATGCAAAATGTTGAGTTTTTTTAAATTTCAATGTTTGTATGTGGCAGCGTCCGCGAAAGACCCCCCAAATTGCTTCCAAATCTCGGAATTTTCCGAATTTTCCTGAAAATGACCCTTGTTTACGAGTATGGGTTCATATTTTGCGAAAATTTAAGTCACTAAAATTTTGTCCATTTTTCCGTATATACCCCACCACAAGCCGGGATTGGCCCGGAAATGCCACAAAACGGGGTTTCCGGGCCTCCCCAGCTAACCTTTTCAAGGAACGTTTTTCCGTACCCGAAATCCATTTTTTCCCCATTTTTTCCCATAATTAGCGCGACCACTGCCCTTTTCGGACCTAAAAAAAAAAAATTTTTTTTTTGGTGTTTTACTCAGGGAAGTTCCTAAGTGGGACCGAGAACATGAAATTCTGGATTTTAGTTTTTTTTTCCTTTTTTTTTTTCCTTTTTTTCCTTGGGGGGCTTTCTTGTGGTTTCTAGTGGGTTTCACTGTAGGTGACACACCACCAGTGTGGTGAAATGGTCGAAACTCTCAAAAGCAAGAGTTTTCAGGGGGCAAGAAAAAAAAATTGACCACAAAATCCTGCACCGTCAGGGCTGTACCCCCAATTTTTTTTTGCCTGCGGCGCCATTTTTCATTTTTTGCTCTGCAAAACATTCATGCTTATTGGTATTTCACTAATTAAAATTTTGGTATTTTATAAGATTTTTTTTTTAAATGAACTCAGAGTTAAGTTTCTGAGTTCATTAAAAAAAAAATCGGTGAAAAATTCCGAGTAGGTATTAATTTAGATAGGAAAAGCTATGTCAACAGCTATGTGTCCCCTTATTTTACCTGTAAATACTAAGGATATACAAGGAAATCCTCACAAACACCCATATAACCACCCATAGAACAACACAACAGGGGGAAATGTAATCACCAGCCAAAGCATTCGCTCAGGAGCTGAAAACCCGGCCTTTCCGAGGCCTAAAAAACTTCGCCGAGCTGCAGGTGTATGCAGGGGTCCACTGGCAGGGGGGCAAAGGGTGGGGCGCGAGGAGCTGGATGCGCGAGGTGTGTAGCTCGAAGCATATGTCCCTCCATATGCAGAAGACAACCACCAGGAGAAAAGGGGTGTCCGCCGTTTACTACTCCTGTAGTTGCATCAGCGACACCCTCAGGACAGTGACAGCGAGACGGAGGAGGAAGAGGAGGAACAGGCGGACAATTGTCTGCAACTCTTGGAGAGACTCATCACGGAGGTCAATAGGGTCACTCAAAAAAGGGGGTTTTCTGCGAGAAAGTCGACATCGCCGCAGACGACCCGGAGCGTGAAGCTCTTTCGCGCTCTATTTAGAGTGTTCGGAGGGGGCGACAAGCCTCCACCCCCCCCTTTCCTCCCCCCCTTTTTGATAATGGGTTTAGAGACAGATATTAGTGAATTCCTTCCTATATCCTTAGTATTTACAGGTAAAATAAGGGGACACATAGCTGCTGACATAGCTTTTCCTATCTAAATTAATACCTACTCGGAATTTTTCACCGATTTTTTTTTTAATGAACTCAGAAACTTAACTCTGAGTTCATTGTAAAAAAAAATCTTATAAAATACCAAAATTTTAATTAGTGAAATACCAATAAGCATGGATGTTAGCTTTAGGGGGGGGTCTTTCGCGGACGCTCCCAATGTTTACGGTCTGAATTTAGCTGACAGACGTTCGTTTTTTTTCTTTTGATTTTTTTCCCCCTATTCTCAATGTACCGTTTTTATGGTTGGAGGGTATCAGACAATGCAATACAAGCAGGTTTTTTTGAGTGTGACTGAAAGACCGGGAAAAACAGCCCAAATTTGAAAAGGGCAAAAAGGGCCCACAACCCATTTACAGCCAACGTTCATTCGGGTAAAACGGTACACTCAAGAACCACAAAGAGGAAAGCCTCTTCCCCCCCCCCCTTTTTTTTTTACGCAATAAAAGAGCGAGCTGCGTTTGGAAATGACGTACCGTTCCCCCTGGATAAATAGAAGTTTTGAACGACGTGCCCTCGATGATGTTCATCTTTCAAGTTTTTTCTTTTTTCTATTATTGTTCAAAGCAAAACGTTCTGTCCGTGGGGTTGTGCGGTTGGTGTACCCTAAAAACAAGACAGAAAACAAGCCGTTTTTGTGTTATATTCAAAAGAAATGAACTATTGAGAGGGCATTTTTGTTATGTTTTTTCTCCCCCGAGTGTGTACTTTCCTTTGATCTCTATATTTTCGTGGAGTTTCTCTTTTATATTGCATGGGTGTATTTCTGGGTTTTCCTGGAATTGAGAAGCAGGCAAGTTGCCTGTGAATGTGCTGAGTCCTTTTTTTTCTTTTTTTCTTTTTTTTCTTTTTTTCTTTTTTTTCTTTTTTTCTTTTTTTTCTTCTTTTTCTTCGAAGGTGGTGATGTGTCGACTTCAGCTCAAAAAAAGAGGGAACATTTTTTTTTTAGGGTTATTCACTAGAAACGACAGTGGTGGTAAAGATGTGGTTCAGCAGTCAGAGCAATGCCAAGAATCACTCCGCTTCCTTAGGATATAGACCACGAAATAGATGTAGTGGACTGCATGGTTGGGGTCCACCCCCGGTACAGCCGGTCATATTACAATATACCAATAATACACTGTCACGAGAGAGCGATGTAGCGGACAGCAAGAAAGATACACTATACACGAGAACGGCTTTTTTTTTTTTGCATTTCACAATCAAAAAAATATTCCAAAGCGTCCATTCCCCCTCCCCTATTCCCCAAAAATTCTTCACAAACCCATCATCCAACAACAGGGGGTCGTCATCGACACAAAAAAAAAAAAACTTATCCCCCCTCCTCCTCTCCCTCTTCCCTCACCACACATCAAACACACTACCTCTTCCGCCGTCCCCCCCTTTGGGGGGGACAGAGAATAACCCGGACTTCTTTAGTTTGGAGGGGGGTTTTCCACCGCTCTTTTTTCCCCTTCTTTTTCTCTGGGGTTCGATAACCCTCGGAGTGTCAGTGCCTTGCGTCCCAGAGGCGTTTTGCACTAACTTCTTTTTCTCTCTCTGCCCCCCTCCAAGAATGCACCATGCATCTGCGACGAATTCTGTGCACCCTTCTTTGCAGGAATGGAAGAATGGGTGTCTGAGAATCGCGGTGGTGTTGGGTGTAGTGAAGATGGCGGAGACAGCGGTGGGGATGGGGGCGGATGTGGAATCCTCAGACACGGAAGGGGTAACGTGCATTTCGCTTATCGCTGGCACCGCACCACAGTACGTCTCCAAAGGGCATATCGATACCTTACGGTTTCTCATCCGCGCTGGAGGGGATCCCAGTAGACGATGTCATCGTGGCCACACCCCTGCACAAAAAAGCATCCAAAAACGTTCCCCCACGCTCTTTGCGGAGCTTCTCCGAACCGGTTCGTGCGGGCACCCTACTCTGACCCTCATGCTTTACGCCATTGAAGAGCGGAGTGTACGATGCATGCAGGTCCTCCTCGAGAGACACAGCTTTTCCGACGCGAGATACGGCCCGAAAAACTACTCGCTCCTCCACGGCTGTGTGGCAAGCCACTGCTGCGGAGGTATCAGCGCACTGTTAGGGAGCGGCGCGAACCTCGAGGCGAGAGATAGGAAAGGGAGAACACCGTTGTTTCATGCCTCGAGCGGGGCGGATATGGAGAGTATGACGCTTTTGTTGGCGTCAGGGGCGGATATCAACGCAAGCGATAATAAACACAGCACCCCAATCTGCGCAACCGTCGCGAATTGTCATTCTGACCCAACAAACCTGCTTCTCCGTTTTGGTGCATCTCTAAAGACTGGAAGGAATGGGGTACCTCCGTTGGCGTTGGCGATCCAACAGGGGCATGTGTCGCTTGTGAAAATGTTGTTATCTCATGGCGCTGACACCACGTATGTGAACCAAAAGGGTCAGACCTTGATGTTCGTTGCTGCAGCGGCCGGTAATGTGCCGGTGATTCTGCTGCTACTCAAATGGGGTCTCGCAGTGACGTCGGAAGACCACAATGGGGCTACCCCGGTCCATCTGGCAGCGAAACGGCAGAAAAACAATGCAGTTCGTCTCCTCCTCGGCCACGGGGCAAACCCAACGAAGAAGGACCATGATGGGCACTGTGTACACAGCCTGCTCAAGGAAACCCTTTGAAAAGAGAGAAAGAAGTGTGTACCACACCATTTGGTAGGATTTTTTTTTTTTTTTGAAAAGAGCCACATGGAGGAGGATTCAATAGCGTTTTCCCCCCTCAAGGGAACGACCAGAGTCTTCCTAAGAGATTTCGACCGTTTTCACAAATGTCTTTTATTCCCCCCCACGAATCAATTATTTTTGAGGTACAAAAAGATGACTTTAAGCTAGGCTAAGGTTCATGCTCACATTCTTATCAGATATAAACCACGAAATGAATGTAGGACTGTATGGTTGGGGGATGACGATGGACTGACTTTAACCCCACGACTGACTCTTCCCTCCTGATCATTTTTCCCTACAAAACCCCGTCGCTGATTTGTTGTCTTCGAAGAACTGCTTCTTCACTCTCCCACTCCCAAAAAGGCCGGCTAATAAACAACACAACGATCCCCTTGTGAGAAAGGACGTCCCCGTACAACGCCCGGCACCCATTAGGCTGCCTTCAGGGGTGTGGGAAGGGCACGGTCTTTTCAAGGGAAGACTTGGACACCTGAGCCACCGGATTTCCTCTCATAAAAAAGACTGGAGGAGACCGTGGAGAAAAAAGGTGGCTGGCCTAAAGCAGAAATATTCAAAAAAAGGGGGGGCAACAGTATTTGGAGTGTTCCATTGGTAAGCAATGGTATTTCAATGATGATACAAGGTGAATGATGATACCTCCCCCCTTTTTTTTGCCAGTTGTGTGTGCACGTTTAGGAAAGGCAACTTCCTCTTTTAGCCCACCGACTCCATTTTCTTGGAACTTCCAGGACCGTACAATGCTCCATTCCCTAAAAAGGAATGGTAAAAAAAAAAAAGTTTTCAAAAAGCGCAACGGTCAAGTCTATACTAGGATTTCACTTTTCATCATTTTTTTTGTTTTGTTTTGGATGTATTCAGGGGACATTGGTAGTTTGAGATTTTGGAAAAAAAGCCGGTGTGAGCCAAAAAAGCCGGTGTGAGGCAATTTTTTTTTCCCCACGCATTTTTGGCAGAGACCTCCACAACTCTTTCCCCTCCGCGCCCTTGTCTAACCATATGACATCAAAACTTTTCTGGCGAAGCCACAGTACGCAACATTTCAAAAATTGTGACATAAAATCGCACGCTTTTATAGCCAAACTATGGTAAAGGTAGCTGTGACTATGGCATAGGGTAGAGCTGTGGGCTACCGCTCGTCATTTTTAGCTGCGCCGCAGGCGCACGGTACGCTACTTTTTTATGAGAGTTGCGAACATCTATTTCTTTTGATTGAACGGACCGATTGGTCTTTATGGTGGGGTCACATGCACATAAGAAACCGCTACAGATGTGGTTGTAGCCTTGTATGAGGAGATAAAATTCAGAAAAAAATTCAAAAATCCGCCTTTTTCTTTTTTTTATTCCCCTGGGAAATAAAGTATACGAAGGATTTGGCACTTTTAGCGGGATTTTATTTAATGATAATTTCACGCTAAATTTTGGTACATGTAGGTAGTAGGGCTGGAGGGACCGTCCAGCATTTTTTAGCCTCCCTCCAGCCTCCTCAATCCCGCCAGCCCCTCAGCGGGCCTATCTAGGGGTCCGCGGGACCCGGTAGCGCTGGCGGGAGGGTAATGAGAGCTTTTTTTTTTTTTTTTTCACGCTCTTTTTTTTTTTTTCCCCTGAGAGCTTCCTGTGAGGACACATACTCGTTAGTTATTGCACAATAAATAAGTCACGCTAAAAGTGCCAAATCCTTTCGTATACTTTATTTCCCGTGAAATAAAATTACGTATTCACCTCCTTTTAGCGGATTATTTTGCGATACTTCACTTATTTTTTTCCCAGGCTCGTGCACTCAATTTGCCTCGCTTCGCTCGGCAAATTAAGTAACCCTCGCCTGGGAAAAAAATGCGTGAAGTTATCGCAAAATAAAACCCCGCTAAAAGGAGGTGAATAAATAGTTATTTTTTTTTTTCTCAAAATCCCACACCGGCTTAGCCGGTGTGGCCACACCGGCACACCGGCATACTAATGTCCCCTGGATGTATTCTGTGTGCTTTCTGTTCTTTTGATCTGAAGGTATTCGAAACGAATTTGCTTTTTGCTTCTTTTCCACCAACTGCCCCTACACACTCTCCCATAATAGACTTGTGGTAAACACTGCCTTGGAAACACCATATTGGAAAGCCCCAGAGGTCAGATTTCCAAACCCACAGTTTTCAACCGATGTTTACTTACACAGTAGTTTATGCAAAAACGAGGTGGCACTAAAGGGCCCATAAACGGGGAGGGAGGGTAATTTTTTTTTTTTTGTTCAATCAGGTCACAACAATGGTTCTGTGTTAATAGAAGCTGGAGCATGACGTGTATGTATGCGTTGGACAGCGAGATCTATTTTCTTTATGAACCATTGCAAATTAGAGTGATACAAAAGAAAAAAATATCCTCCCTCCACGTCGGTGGAAGAAGCTATGAAAAGTGTTTCCAAAAGGTATTTGTAAAGGCGCGGCAATAAATTATCAAGGAGGAGAGAGAAAAAAATAGTATAGTGGAGCACACTCTAGGGTGGCTACACTAATACAACCAAGTTTTCAAAAAAAAGTAACGTTGTGAGTACAGTAGCCTGGGTGACGTATTACCTCGAATGTGGACAGCATGTGGTTACACACCACCTGGCTGTTGTCTTTCGGTTGTCTCACGAACTCACGCACGGCCGTTTTTTTCCCCCCTCAATGCCGTGCTTATTCCCCAAGGTTTTTTATTTTATTTTTGGTGTGAAATTTGAGTTCCTTTTGTTTTTATCAATAATGTAATCAGCCCCCCGCCGCCAGGAGTTTTGAAAAAGTTATGTTGCTAAGTTTTTTTTTTTCGCGGCAGCGGCTTTGGGCTCTTCGCATTAGCCTTTCATATTTTTTTTTTCCCCCTTCCCAGTCCGGATGGGGGAAATAACTGTGTGTGTCGGCAAACCCCAAATGCAACACTCGGGGTTTGATAGCCCCGCGGAGTGTTAGTGCCTGCCTTCCAGAGGCTTTGCACATGTCAACTTCACTTTCTTTTTTATTTCCCCCATCCCCCTCACACAGCAGAGAATAAGCCGGGTCCCCGGTCCCGGATCCCCGAGTCTTATTCTCTGCTGTACCCCCTCATCCACTTTTCTGCGTAGTCAATGTGTGCATCAAGAACGAACCACAGAACCACAGAACCACCCACCCCCTCTCTTGCCCTAATGAGATATCTCCCCCGAGAGATATTTTGCTCAGTCAAAAAAGGGTTGCAGCTTTTTCAACGAAATAAGTTGTGCACCTCCCTCCCCTCATACAACACCATCCCATCCCCCCAGCAAGACCTTTTCATTGTTTTTTTTGTTATTCCTCACGAAGCTTGCTTTAAAGAAGAAAAATAGTATTCCCGATACGGTCGCCAAATCATCCCTCAGGAGGATTGAGCAATCAACAAAAAAAAACCCCTTTTTCTTTTACCAATCAGAGTTGTTATTTCTAAGATCATCCAATCCTGTTAAAGGACGGGGAAAGGACTAGGAAAAACCAGGGGGGAAAAAATGCATCCCACCTTCTAAAATTTTCCTTCATTTGTTCAGCGTGACTTATTCAGTTGATGAAAATACCCCATCCACTCCTCTCACTCTGGTTGGGGTAATGGTTGTGTTCCTGCACAACCCTCGTGGAAGTGCTCTCTGGGTCCGACAAACCCGCGAGGGGAACCAGCTGTCTTGCGTTCGCCAAATGAACAGTGAGACGTTTTGTACTTTCAACTATTCTTTAAAATGCAAGGTTATGGCCTAGGTTCATTACGTGTCTGCAGGCACATGGACCAGAGTCCGTTTTAGGAATAATATCAATTTCTGATTTGAAGGCATACAGCACCAACAAAAACAAAGTGAGCGCACTTTCACTCAAGTGAAAAATTTGCCACGTGCCCTCACATACCCCAACCCAAATCTATCTCATCCCCCCCAGTTTTTTTTTTTTTTTTTGCTGAGGATCATTTTCACCAGGGTAAATCCAAGGTGGGACTTTTTTTAGGATGCGTGGTGTACGCACCCTTTTATGAGAACCTCGGCGTATTGAGGAGTTACCCTGCATTTTACCCACTTTTTTTTTTTTTTTTTGTATAAGGTGACCAAGGAGACTATGTTCAAAACATTAAGTAATCTAATCAGACTAAGGAGACTAATCACAAGAGGCTTATGTTCGTCTTATAATTTTTTTCTTTTATCTGTCTCATCACCTTCCTCATAGCGCCCTTTGTCTAATAAATCATTTTTTTTTTTTTTTTTATATTTGCAGTTCCCAATGGGGACTAAATCAAGAACACCAATCACGCACATTTTTTTTTTGTCCAATCTTTTTTCTTTCAAAAAAGACGCAATTGAGCGATTCGTTTGAATCGCTAGACAACGCGTTTTTTTTCTCTTCTTCTTTTTTTGGTGTATTATACCTTTTCTCCACCTCAATCCTGGTTAAAATAAATATCTTTTTTGTGGGGAAAAAAAGGTTGTGTGTGTTTCTTTCCTATTTTTTTTTGCTTGATTTTTGCCGTCTTTTAATTGTCTTTTTTTATAGTACTTTATCAGGTCTTTTTTCTAGGAATTCGGTGTTGACCCGGCGTATTCTCAGATATGCCTCTCCTGCACCCCCTAGAAAAAAGCCCTGTTACTTTATAGCCAAACAATTTTGATGTCTGTGATACGAAGCCATGTTCTTCTTATTTTATTATTTTTTTTTGTGGAAATAGAAACCAAGCATTTTGAACACACTTTTGCGGTTCTAGGGACGGAACCGCGCTGCAGAGACACTCCTCACCTAACAGGTCGAGGTGTGTGCGTTTCACAACCTCTCCCATGGGGTTTTATCGTGTGATGAGTGTTAGAGTTTCTATTTTCAGCGTCCACCCATGAACGATGAGGCGTTATGCACTTTCAAAAACTTCTCTCTTTTTTTTTTTTTTTTGACAGAAAATTACAGTGCAGTTACCTGCATGAGACAGTTGTTTCGCAGTTGTTATACAATGGCATATATTTTCTTTTTGTTTGTGTCACGTGAGAGAAAGTGAGAGGGAGAACGAGGTCTGAGGTCTTCTTTACGAAACCTCTGTTTTAATCTCTCCAGAAAATGAAAATAAAAACCACATGACCCCTCTTAATCCCCTGCCCCCCTGTTTTTTCTGTCTAAACTTCTTCATCCACCACCTATGCGACTCCTGTGGCTGTACTGAGTAAAGGAAGTAAGGTTCGATTCCAGAGAAGGAACCTGAGAAAACCACGCTACCACATAGGATGGCAGCAGACGCGCAAAAAAATTGCGCCCTTTAGCACATGCCTCACCTCCACCAAAAAAAAACAAAAATACCCTACAGTACACAACCGAAGGCGGTGTGTGTGTGTGTTGCTATTTTGAGCGAAACATCCGCAAGAAATACGCATATTATATCACACACCCTTTTTTTCTTCATTTAACACAAACACAATGGGTCATTTGACTGCGCTCCTATGCACAGTCGTGGCAACGATGGTGGGCTGTGCTGGTGCCTCTACCATGGTCGTATTGGAGGAGGTGGCGGCAGGTCAATTCGAGGTCGTGGTGTCTCAGGACTCCAAGCACCCAACAGACGCCTCCCTAGAGAACACATGCGACGCAGTGTCGCCACAGATTGCGTCGCGTGGACAGCTCGACAGCCTCGCCCAGCATCACTACAACCTGCACTATCTCATTGAAGGGGTGCGCTGTGCAGTGGCATTGTATGGAGACCACCACAGCCACCCTGGAACGAGAGTGGAGTGGAAGGACAGTGCAGACCCGTGGTATGTGCCAGGGTTTCTTGCAGCAGGGAAGACGGTTGATGCAGGGATGTACCGGAAGCATAAGCAGATCTACACCGTTCATGTGCACAGTGGTGCGGAGGATGTTCAAATCCGTGCGTTAAATAACTCTTTGATCGCGAACATTCATGCGAACCACGGAGACGGGAGGTACGCCGGGGTGCTGCAGGATGCGACGTCGGATGGGTTGACACATAAGGTGCTTCAGTCATCGGGGCTGGCGAACTCGACGCAGAACATGGTGGTGTTGTCTGCGGGGTACCAGGATGGGGAGAAGGAACAGTTCTTCAGGGACGTTGACGTGCTGGTGGAGTTCTTGCAGACCGACAAAGACTACCCACTGTCGAAGTACTTTCCGTTGACGAATGTATTCGGTGTGTTCCAGGCATCTGCGCAGAGCGGTGCTTCCAACCCACCAGAGAACATTGTCATTGACAACAACCTTGGCTGCTCATATGGCAACGAAGACACTGCGGAGTCGCAGAAGTCGCTTATCTGCAACCGTGCCCTTGCGATTGCACTGTGCGACGCTTCTCCGACGACAGCAGGCGCGGCCAACACGCTTACCGTCATTCTCGTCAACTCCGACATCTACGGGGGGACCGGAACCTACCAATCGACCATCCGGCTTGCCACGATGTATGCCGCACCTCTGCGCACCACAGACCAGCTCCAACTCGCAAAGTCCCTCTTCTTCCACGAGGTGGGGCACGGTCTCACTGACCTCTCAGACGAATACACCACCACCAACTCTGAGGACGGCCGCAACTGCGCGCCGCCGTTCTCTGACCTCTACGACCATACGCTTCCAACCTGCAGGAAGAACTGCGCAGGGTCGTTAGAGGACCTCGGGTGGCAGGGCTGGATCGATTCTAAGGTGCTGGGAGAGCCTACCCTGGGGTGCTACTACAACAACTTCTACAAGCCAGGCACCTTGAGTGGCACCCCTTGTCTCATGGAGAAGGTGAGTGAGGCCCCCGCACTGTGTCCTGTGTGTGTGGAGGCGTCGACCCTGCAGCTCTACAACAACGGCATGAAGCTTACACAGCCTTCCTGCCCAAACCCCGAGTGGTCTGTCATCTTCATTGCCCAGGATGAGGAGGCAAGGACGAACAATGCGCACTCTGCTTCGTTCTTCTCTGCCGACAAGATGTACGGTGCCGTCGCGAACCTCAACGAACAAAACCAGTTTACAGTGCGGTGGGAGCTCGATGGGCGTGACACTGGAGACACCTTGTCGTACTATACTATTACGAATGCTGCGTCTTTGTCGGTTGGGGAGCATAACGTGACGTTGTTCATTAATGATACAACGGCATATGTGTTGCCAAAGAACCGTGTGCCCTCGATGGCGGCCTCGGTAACGTGGAAGGTTGTGGTGCTGGCCACATGGAAGGAGATGGTGGAGCAGATTGGGGATGCGGACGGCAACCTTGCGTCCAGCCAATGCGACCCGGTTGGGCTCTTCGCACGCACCCTCACCACCCCGCGCTACAGCTACTACTCGCAGTGCAACAGCCCCGACCAAAACTGCGAGTTCGAATACAAGACGACACTCCTCGAGAAGCCAGGCGACGAGGCCTCTGCAGTGCAGGCCATCGAGGACTGGGTGTTCGGGCTGGGTGGTGCGATGCTTGGTGCAGGGATGTGCTTCTTCTGCCTGATCTACCTCTGCATGTTTGTATGGAGTGACGCACCGGCGAGGGTGATGGAGGACTGCTTCAGCAAGCCTATTAAGTATGTTCCCCCGATAGATTGTGAAAGGTGGCTAAGCGCAGAGAGGCTTAGAGTATATATTTTGTAACACAATCATCCTCACAGATACATCCGCAGAATCCTGATCGTGATCAACGTCATTCTCCTTCTTGCGTCTGTCTCCCTTGCGATTCTCATGGGCGTCATGTACGCCGAGGTGGGTGCCATTGCGCAGGTCGGCCTGATCTTCGGGATGGGCACTGTGTGTGTTCTGTTCCTTTGTGCAATTGTCGGGATCACTGCGGCGTATTCGAAGAGGTATGTTGTGTTTGTCCACCACCATCATCACCATCACCACTGTTTGTGCCCACAGGATGCCACCGTTGATGTTCTTCGGTATTATGACAATGCTTGTTCTGCTCGCATTGCTGATCATCTGCGGAACGCTGTTCTTCATTGGGTTCAACTCGAACAACGAAGGCCACCAGGCGCTGTCCTACATCAGGAACCAGTGGCTCGACCAGGTCGAGGACAACCCAGGCATGATATGCGATGCGCAGAAGAAGTTTGAGTGCGCCGGGTGGGACGTCCCCTGCTCGCGTTCGTACTCTCACGCGCAGTGCCCCGAGTCCTGCGAGCAGACGAACTTCCAGTACGTCGAGCCCTGCAAAGTGCCTGTCGTGAAGTTCGCGCACTACTGGATGCCCATTGCTGCCACACTGATTCTCGTTGTCATCTACATGCAGCTCTGCACGGTATGCAAAACCCGCCCAAGAACACAGGGTTTTGTCGGCTTAGCGCGCTTATTTGCGGGCTGTAAGGGGCCTGGTTTGCTAACCCTGTACCAACTCTTGACAAATTTTTCGAAAATATGACATCGGGAACACCCACACCCATACGACACAACACAACTACACCCACAGGCCCTTCTCGTGTTCATGCTGTTCCACATCCTGCGCAAGTCGCAGGCCCTCGACAGACACAAGCAGGAGATCCTTCAGGAGGGCCCCATTGAAGGGCTTCTCTCTGTCGCACGTCTCCACCACGGCGATAAGAAGGCATTCCGTGAGAACCTTAAGAAGGAGTTCGAGCGCTTCGACCACAGCGGAGATGGTATGGGCCTCTTGAAGAAGGTGCATGCGTACATGAACCAGATTACTGTACTACATCGTGTGCATTTGCTTTCCGACTTTAATATTTTATCCTCCGAACTCGCACAAAATTTCTAACGGTTAAAAAAATTACACACACACACACCCAAACTACACCACCACCCACAGGCCACCTGGACAAGCTCGAGTTCTCAGAGTTCTTCCGCCAAACCATCGGCGTCGAACTCACAGAAGAACAGCTAGACTTGGTATGAACAGTCGTGGGGCTTTCAAAGTTTTCTCGGGGGGGTTTTTTTGCAACCCAACAACACACAACACAACAGTTGTTCGCACTGGTGGACATCAGAGGGCTGGGGCTCATCCGTTGGCAGGATTGGATTGAGGTTATGTATGCTATGCCCACATCCTCCTCCCCCATCCCCCCATCCCCCCTCGCCACATCGATTTCAATTATTTGAATCCTCATTTCCCCTTTTCAGCATGAAGACAACCACCCTGAGTGTTGACGAATGCATTGACTTCCTTGGACACCGCAAAGAACGTGCCGCAACTATGGAGGATGCGCGCCGTCTTGACCGTCTTGAGACTATTGATGACGACCCGCTCAGTCTTATTGCACTTGACGAACTGAACGAGATTTCATACGACCAGGCATTCACATGCTACGGCAGGCTTGACGACGGCGCCTTCGAGTCTACCAAGGATGAGTTCCTTGCCCTCTCCGACGGCGTCACAAACGACGAAGGACAACCTGTGGTCACCACGGAAGCCTACCGTGAGCATCTGATGCAGAGCTTCAAGCTGAACAAAAATTCACGCCAGGCCATGGCAGTGATCGACGGACTTCCTCGCCTTATTGACCGTGAAGGAAGCGGGGAGCTGACCTGGACCGATTGGGTTGCGACGTACTTTGTGCGTCGGGACTGCTACATGGAGTTGATCAAGAGGCAGAGCAAGAGCAGGGTCGCACGTCTTGTCGGAGAGCGCGAGAACTCCCGCATGGACAGCATCAGACAGCGTGCGCAAAAGAGTGGCATCCACCTCAAACGTCCGTCCTCTGTCGGCATCCCCCCGGAACGTGATATGTCCGAATGTGAAGACCACCTTATCATTTCCGACGCAGACTTTGGCACTTATGACGGAGAAGGGACAATCCAAGATGAAACAGAAGCAGGTGAATCATAGAACAATTTTCTTTTTTGGGGAGTATTTTTTGGGGAAAATTGAAGAAAAAAAGTCAATTTTGTGAGGCGTTTGCACATTTTTCCCCCTCTTTTTATGCAGGTTGTTAATCTTATGTTAAGATTTCAAAGCCAAAAATAAACTGAAAATAAAAGCTGAATAGAAGTGGTATTACCGATCACTTCTTGTCTTTCCAAAGCCCTGAAGAGTAAACAAAATCTTTGGTTGGTGAGGGAAGGCCGGCATGAAGGGAGAATTTAAAAAAAAAAACAAAACCACCTGATTTAGCCGGTTAGCAACTTCCGGTACACACCGGCAAATATAGGGTCAAATCAGGTGGCAAAAATCACCGATCTTTCCCCCTTTTTTTTTTGTTACAATATCGGAAAATTCTCATTGAGGGAAAAAAAAATGTCCTGTTTCGTGTTTTGCACTTTGGGGGGGGGGAAGGGGTGGTGTTTTTTTTCGGTATTTTGTTTTCGATATCGGTTCTTTTTTTTGTTATAGATATGGTGTGCTTCCCCCAAGACACCCATTGGTCTTACCAAGTATTCCTCTTTTTTTTTTTTTTGTGTTTTTCTCTGTTTTACCCCCTCCCTTAATGAAGAGGAGCTGGAGTTTTTTAAGAGTAGGTCGAGAAAAAAAATGAAAAATTTTAGTCAGAGCGAAAAAAGGGAGGTCTGTCTTAAGTGCCTGCGGACGCCGATGAACGGTAAAAAAAAAAATCTGTTTGCACTTTGTCAACCCCCTTTTTTTTATTTATCTCTCCCCCTGTTGTGCTCAATGTCCTCATTAAGTCTCAACTCCTTCGGGTTGGCGGTCGTTGTGAGGTGTGTGTATCTCAGATTAGTTTACGTAGGGTGGGAGATGAAATCTGTTTCCTCCAAAACAGGGCGCGCGCTAACTTTTCGGAAATTTCCCGAAAAAATGGATATCGGGTCCAAAAAAATGTACCTACAGGAAGTATGTGAAGGGGGGCAGAAAAATCAGGGTCATGTTACATTTCCGAGAAAATCCCGGGCTGTGGTGGGGGATATACGGAAAAATGGACAAAATTTTGGCGACTTAAATTTTCACAAAATATGAACCCATACTCGTAAACAAGGGTCATTTTCAGGTCTTTCGGACAGCCAGTACACAGTACACAGTACACAGTACCGTGACTTCACCGGGCAACACCGGAAAACACCGGCAAACATGGTCAAAATCAGGTGGAATATACATAAGTACATCATGGGGGGGTAGGGAACAGGTAGCGCCGCAGGCGCACGGTACCCAACTTTTTTCTTTTTTCTTTCCCCTTTTCTCTGCTTTCTTTTGATTGCGCGAGCCGATTGCTCTCCGCGGTGGGGTCACATGTGTGTCCAAAAACTATCTGAAGTGCCCTTACTGTACAAAATGGGATTCTCTGATTTTCTTAAGGAAATCGTGTAATCAAAAAATTTTTGTACCGCGAAAAAACCTCGAAAAAACCGGGTGTGAGGGTGTGGATTTAGCGCGCGCCCTGCTCCAAAAGAAAAAAAAAAGAACTTTTTTTTTTTACAACGAAAAATGAAATAGAAGAGAAAGGGTGTCCTCCCCTTTTGTTTTTGTACTGAATCTACTGTTTACGTTATCAAAAAAAAAGGGGGGAGTACGCTATTTCCTTTGCACCTCCCCTTGTAGTGGGGTGTATTGTGAAAATTGCTCCATCAAAACACACCACAATACAGCTGTATTGATGTGAATTATGATGGAGCAATTTTTACAATACAATGTACCACTATGGTCTTGATTCTCCGGGTCAGAATTCTTGGAGGAGAACAACCTGGCAAGGTGGGGGGGGAGAGAGAGGTTTATTGTAGTTTTACAGAAAAAAACTCCGGCATCACTTTGAAAAGTGGTGTTCATCTTCGGGTGTCTGCACTAAAACACTAAAACAACCAAGTTTTCAAAAAACAAAGAAAAAAACAATACGCTTATACGTCTCATCCGTCTTGTCCGTCGAGGCTTCATCTTTCTCAAGCTTTCCCTTTTATTTTTCCTCCCTTTTTTTTTTCCGTGAATGATTTTTTCAAAGAACCCCCTTTATAAAATTAACCCCCCCTTTTTTGCACCAGCCTGTTTTTTTTAAAGGTTAGTGCCTGCGTCCCAGAGGCGTTTGCACTATCAACTTTTACCTTAAAAGATGTGTAGATGGCCATCTTTTTCAACTTCTCTTTTTTTTCTTTTTCGGTTCGATTAGTGTGTCAAGAGATACACATTTATCTTACAAAAAGGTTTTCCTTGTTCCCTGCTTCTTTTAAATGAAGCGCTGCGTAGCCCTAACAAGAAACCTCAGTGCGCGGCAGCAACAGGGAATGAATGCATTGCAGGTTCACATACCAGTGACGTACAATCCGCCTACCCGCTAGGGGCTAATCGTAAAAAAAAGAAGCTGTGACCCATTTACTACGCACAGAGGTGTTTAGGGCTATCTTCTCAATTTGTCTCTCAGTTTGTATTTTTCTCCTTTGGAAAAAAATTCCAAAAAAAAAAATTATATTTCGAAAGAGGGGAAAAAAAATAGTCTGCCCCAGCACCCTGCTCTTCTTTCCTTCAACAAGAGAAAAGGAGGGGGGGTCAAAAATGGGGTAAAAATGAAATAGTGATTGAAGACTGCAATAGAATTTACACGAAACCAACTGAATATCACGAGGTGTGTCGATCTTCAGGTGTACAGAAGAGCGGACACATATTTTTCAAAAAAAAAGCAAAGCAAACAAAAACAAAAATCTGACCACTATTGTCTTCAAACTCGCGGTGTTAACGTTCCTATCAAAAAATAAAGACAGGCGTGGTAAGTGGTAAGTGCAGCTGGTTCTCCCTCAGCCTTGAAGAAGAGGATAAGTCGTAATCTCATACAAAGTAACGCGCCCTTCCTCTCCAACCCCACGTCTACAAAACTATCAAGCAAAATTAAACAGAGCACAAAGCACTTTCAAAACATACAAAAAACATTTTCAATCTCCCCTCAGCCTTGTGGTAGGGTGTGGATCAATAAAAGAGAAGCATCTAATACGGATTCTTCTCCTGCAGATCTTATTTTTATTTTCATTTTTTCTGAGAACCAGTTCCTGCGCCCGCCTATGAACGGTGAGGCGTTTGCACTTTCAACTTCTCTTTTTATATTTTTGATGAACGGCCGGCGTGAGTTGCAAGAAGGCACCTTTTTTAGTTTGTTTTTTGGTGATTTTTCTTTTGAAGATGTATGTGCAGATTGTCCATCTCTTTCATTGTCTTTCTCTTCGAAAATTTTGTCGCAACCTGAGGTCACTAAATACGAGGCTTGGGATCATTTTACAATATTTTGTGTTTTTTATTTTCAGATGTTTTTATTTTTTGAACAAGAAAATGCCATACTTTCCCCCAGTCATAGACAACCCCGTCTAGGCGCCTATGAGGGGGTGTTTGTCGTTTTGTTTTTTTTTCTTTCTTTTTGTCTTCTTTTTTTTCGACATCGATTCATGGAATGCATAACTTCTTGATTAAATGAGTGAATATTTTGGCCATTTTTTTATTCACCAATTTGCGCCTAGCTTGCACACTTTCAGAAAAACGGGGGGAAAAGGTGGTACTGTAAGGCTCCCATTGTGGGCGTGTTTTCCCACAACGGTTCTTATCTCCTCTTCCGTGAGTGGGAGCCTCTGGTTGACTCCGCTGTGGTTGACTACAGAGCTGGAACACTCCGAAATCACCTTTGCAGCCATCGAGCAAATAGTGTCAAGCCTATGTCTCACAACATTGTGCTGGACGAAGAGGAGTCTGAAGACAGCCCCCTCCTTCTTATCGTTTTTCAAATACATGCAGTCCCAGTGGTTCTGGCAGCGTACGAAAAGCGTTTTCGTCTAAGAGCAGAGTGCTGGGGCGTGTTGTAGATTATTTCTACAGGGTGGAGCGTGGGCCTCATATTCGCAGCACACCCCGTTTTTTTCTTCTTTCTTTTCATTTTAAAGAATGGGATCAAGGTGACTAAGCATGGCTTAAGTTCATCTCTCAACTTTTTTTTTTTTTTTTTTTTTTGGTTCCGTTTCTCCGTTGGTCTATTAGTCAGTAGCGTTTGTAGTTGTTGTGCCGCACAAAAAAAAGGGCAAATGTACTTTTTTTAGTTCAGTGCCTGCGTCCGCCGATGAACGGTGAAAGCGTTTTGCACTTTCAACTTTTCCCTTTTTTTTTTTTTCTTCTTTTCCTCCGGGTGACTTAGCGTCATCTTACAATTTTTGAGAGGAAAGTAGCTCCCGGCAACAGGAGCGTGAACACACACACACACCCCCTCGATAACGCTTGTGGAAAGGGATCTGTGTATGCACGGTGAGGCATATTTCAATCCTTTTTTCTTTCATTTTATGGTATCTTTCTGGCTTCTTGTTGTTCCCTCTCTCCCTTTTCTTTTTTATTTCAAGGTGTCTTAAACACAACTTAGGTTCATTGCACCAACCTTTTCTTTTCAGATGTTAACCTCGAAATGGATGGAGAGTTTTCGAGTCCACCTACGGTGTTGTCACGCACCACATACAGAGTCATGAGGGCTTTGTATTTCAAGTCAAAATTTTTCCGCTTTCCCCAAAAAAAAAACCCCCAAAAGCGCAAATAAGAACACCGATTATTTTTTCTTTTGTGGAAACAAAGCAAACACTCCCCACCGGCCTTATCGCTATTCCAAAAAAAAAAAAGAAGGATTATATTTTGTGTAACCAAATATCAGCCTTTTTGTTTTCGGCTAGCCAACTCTGCAACCGATTCAGAAATCATGAGAGATGATTTCTGCAACCGACTCACAAATCATGTGATATGATTACAATGTTATGCAAAACGTGACCATGACATTTAAAAATTTCTCACTGTTTTGTATATCCTACGGTTTGCCTAGGTGGTAGAGACTAGTCAACCCCCCTCCCCTCTTCCTCAAGGAAAGAAAGAAAGCCTCCCCCCTCCCATTTCGCGGTTGGGCGTCTCCCACCCCATCCTCTTCGCTTTGTTCCTCCGGTGTCTGCTGCGCGTGTTCTGGTTTGAGTTATCTGTGTGATTGGGGTTCTATTGCCGAGTCATGGCACGTGTGCTGCCTGATGGGTGTCTTCCTTATCAGACGGTTCCTAACAGTTTTTCTGACCGCAGGTGCGGTTCACGAGTGCCTTGACATGGGTGCTACGACTTCTTCTGGCTGTGACGGGTTTTTGTGTGTTGTGTGTTTCTTTGCTGTGGTGGTGCCTACACACGTGTGGCTTGTGTTTATCTTGTTAACCTCTGCAGACTGATTCTATGTGCCCTGTGTTGTGTGTCTCCCGTCTCCTCCTCTTCTATGTCGTCTTGCTTGCCTCATCTTCTCCGTAATTGTTGTGTCTGAGGTGTCTGTGGTATGTATCTCTCATCTGGTAAATAGATATGGGTACTCGAGCTCCTTCCTTTCATGAGTGCTTCATCGAGTACCTACTGTTCCCTGCCGGTGGGCTCTTCCTTGCGCGTCTGTCTGCCTGCTTAGTTCTCGAGTACCTACTCTTAGTTACGTGGTGTGTATCGGGTAGCGTTGGTATAAATAATTCCCGCCGCCTATCCATAGGTGTAGCGTTGGTATAAATAAGTCCCGCCGCCTATCCATAGGTGTAGCGTTGGTATAAATAAGTCCCGCCGCCTATCCATAGGTGTAGCGTTGGTATAAATAATTCCCGCCGCCTATCCATAGGTGTAGCGTTGGTATAAATAAGTCCCGCCGCCTATCCATAGGTGTAGCGTTGGTATAAATAAGTCCCGCCGCCTATCCATAGGTGTAGCGTTGGTATAAATAATTCCCGCCGCCTATCCATAGGTGTAGCGTTGGTATAAATAAGTCCCGCCGCCTATCCATAGGTGTAACGTTGAAGATCTGTGTGTTTCTCGGGGGCCGGTCCTTGACCATGCGCCGATGCGTTCTGTACTCTGTCCGTGTGGTCGGTCCTGCCCGTGGTACCTCTATCCTCTGTGTGTGTCGTATACCCTTTCCTACCGTGGTGATCAGGTCTGCCTGTCCCCCTTGCGGTTCTTGGTCGTCTGGGTGTGTGGTCATGAGTATGTCTTCTACCTTCAGTCCTCTTCTTCCCTTGCCTGTCTTGTTCGCCGAGTTCTTTCCTGTCTCTGTTGCATCTGTCGGGTCTGAGGTGTCCATGTGGTGTGCGATGCCTTGGCTGGAACAGCGCATCTTCGTACCCACGCACGTGGAGGATCCTGCTGCGCTACCACCCGCGACCCGGCTACGGAATACGACGTCTGCCCCTGCTGTACCCAACACGCATGCGTCTGCTGCCCCGAGTGCGCCTTCCCCAAGTACGGCTCCATCTGTGCTGTGCACCCGTGCGACGAGCACCAGTGCGATGCTGTAGGTGCTGTAGTGCCGCTGGGATCTTTCTGCGTCAGCCAAGAGTGATGTATGGAGGCATCGACCGGTACGAGGCCAGGCACCTTACGCAGTGGATGTACGGACACGACGCTCAGTTGAGGCTACGTGCCGGTGGTGTGTCTGTGTTCGGGATTATGGCCGCTTGGACTTCCGCAGTTTCCGGGTTGACGAGGCTGTGGCCGCTTGTGAGTGAGCCGGTGAGGGCACTGCATGAACCTGATGCTGGGCAGGATCCTTCTGTGCCGTGCATCTTCTACGGGCCGTACTTGTCTGCGAAGCAGGTGGTGGTTTCAACGACGCCTCTCAGTGTGGCGATGGCAGTGATAGCCGACTATGCGTACGATGTTCCCTGTGTGTGGCTCGACGCATACCGCTACGTGAGTTCGTGTGTAATAGGATCTGCTTGATTTGTGATGGTGTCTTCAATCTATTCCTCTTCCCACTATGCCTCGTCTTGTTCGCCTCGTTCTCTCCGGTACCCCTTTGCGTCTGTCGGGTCTGAGGAGTCTAAGTGTTGTGTGATCTCTTGTGTCGTAGGTGGCTAGGCGTGTGAGGCTTGCGTCCATCTTATGATCTTTAATGACACACTGCCGCTAGTTCTTTGCATTTCACGTTTCATTGATCTGAGCCACGCAGTGTTTTCCGAATGGTTTGTGAGTCGTGTAGTATCTTCGGATTCTTCCTCTCAGTTCGTCCGACTGACTGTTGGTGTGTGACCCTGTCCGAACCAAGAGAGTCTTGGTTATTTGAGTATTTAACTTCCACATAGTTGTTTTTCCATCTGTGCGAGTAGAACCCTCGCCGAGCCAAGAGTGTCTGGGTGGCTTGAGATTCAGAAGAATTTCTCTCTATTCGCCGAGCTGCCTGTGTGTGCTATGAACTCTGTCCAAGTCTGAGTTCTCTGGGTTCTTGTGACAGGATGCTCCTCCTTCTTGGGGGCTGTCTACCTGGTGTTGGGTGTCTATGATATGTTGCTGTTCCTGCCCCTGCCAGTTCGCCTTTCCGGTATGTCTTGCGACGCTTCGGCGTGGCTCAGTGCCGCGCCTGGACGCCAGAGCGATCCTGCTTGTGTATGGTGGCAGCACGGACATTGCGGCGATGTGGTAGGAGCCTCCGTGTTTTTGCCGCTTAGTTGAGGCTCCGTGCCGATGTCGTGTCTGTGTGTGGGATTGCGAGGCGCCGCTTAGTCTTCCGTACTTTCCGGTCTGACAACGGCAATGAGGTTGTGGTCGCTTGTGGGCGGGCCGGTGAAGGCACTTCATGAACCTGACGCTGGGCAAGGTTCCTTCTATGCCGATCGCCTTCTGCGTGACGAACAAGAAGTCTGCTAGCAGAGGATTCGTGGTTCAACGATGCTTCTCAGTGTGCGCGACGGCGGTGGTAGCCTCCTGTGAGTGTGTGTTTTTATGCGTATGGCACGGTACAGACCTGCTGCGTGAGTCCGTGTGCGACACGCTGGATACCTATGTTACGGACGCCGCGGACCCTTGCCGTGCGGATTTCTCCCTCGTATACCGCTGCTTCTTCTGACTCCCTGACATCATTGCTCCGTCGTTCTCGTCCTTCCGATGAACTCCTCACCTGCGTTGGGATATGAAAGCCAGAGATCTGCGTTGGGGATTTCATTATCTCTGAAGCTTTCTGGATTTCTCAAATTATCGTAGCGGTTCAGATCTCGAAATTTCATCTGAAAGAATTTCAGTGACGAGATCAAAACACGCACGATTTTTCCCATCGCAGTTGAGCGATTCGGTAAGCTCAATCAAGCAAACAAAAGGTTAAAGAGGTAGGCGTTACGAAAACAAAAGAAGGATTATATTTTGTGTAACCAAATATCAGCCTTTTTGTTTTCGGCTAGCCAACTCTGCAACCGATTCAGAAATCATGAGAGATGATTTCTGCAACCGACTCACAAATCATGTGATATGATTACAATGTTATGCAAAACGTGACCATGACATTTAAAAATTTCTCCCGCCCACCCACACCTGAGTAACTCTCTACGGTATCATGGTTCACGTTTCTCTTCGCTGCACTCTCGTGGTGCAGATACGCCTGCGTTGCCTTCGTTGACGGTCACGTCCTTCCCGGGTAATTTCGTGGTGTCTGCCCTCTCCTTATCTGCCATCACGGTACCGCACATTCCCTCCCGCACTTCGGAGTGGTCTTCGCGTGGATCCTCCCATTCCTCGGCTGACCTAGCTAGTGAACGCGCGTGATATACTTTGTCGACTACGCTTGCTTCCATGGAGAAGTCTTCCTCTTCACCTGGCCTACACTGACTAGCTGACCTGCTGGATGGGCGCCAGACTGTCTGGATGGAGACCTCCGTTTGGCCCCGTAGAGGTAGTTCACACTGGGCGTATTCATGGTGACGATGTACACCGCGTTGTCCATCCTCGTTTACGGCTGGTCGTCATCGCGAGGAGCTGAAGGTGCACACCGCAGTTTTCGCTACGATTGGCTGCCCTGCGGGTGTCTTCAGCGCGGAGCGTCTCAAAGAGAAGCGGATCCGTGTGCACGATTCTACATGTCGCTGAAGGTGTAGGACGCTCCTGCTGCTGTAGAGATGGCGCGTTCATCTAGGGTGCATGGATAAGAGACAGGCACTTTTTCCGCCGTAGCTTGGGAATGTGTGGCAGTCGGTTGTAGGGATTTGTGCTGTACATCGCTGCCACCACTGAGCGGGCCGTCCTTATCACGATCTACCAGGAAGTGCGCTGCATCGAGGCTATGTGTACTAGCTGCTTACTGACGGTAGGCTTGCGCTCCTCCCCGAGATGCGTCACTTCAAGTTTGCGGATCGACCACATCTACGACGTGCAAGGGCAATGTATCGCCAGAGGGTTTAGATAGGCATTGTCTGCGATCTTGGATAAACGGTATGGCGAAGAGGCGCAGGGTTGTGGCTGCTTCTTTGGAAAGAGGCTCACCAATACGTGAAAGGACTACGGTGAGCTGTCGCATGCGTCGTATTTACTTGCCTTTGGACAGGTCTCATAGAAAACGAACAACTCTCTGTCTATATCACGTCTTGAGAGGTTCGCAGACGCTGGCAGGTACGAACCCTTGAACAGGATTGCGGCCCTGGCTGAGTTTGCCATGACCACAGTAGTTCCTTGAAGTGCCGCAAGTTTATATTGGTCACGTGGCTATCGAAATCCATCTCTTCACGGCTCCAGGTTCGCTATGTACTGTCGGACGTCTTCCTGCTCCGGAGCAGTGAAGAGTCCTCTGCAGGACATTCTCACGGAGGTCCCCCCCCCCCAACTGCGCTCATACGGATTAGGGCCGGCGGGACACGCTGTTCGATGTGTCAAGGTTCTCTAGATTCAAACATTTCATGGATAACCAGCTTCATTACCTTATATGATTATGTTTTCGCGCCCACCCTGGGGATTTCATTATCTCTGAAGCTTTCTGGATTTCTCAAATTATCGTAGCGGTTCAGATCTCGAAATTTCATCTGAAAGAATTTCAGTGACGAGATCAAAACACGCACGATTTTTCCCATCGCAGTTGAGCGATTCGGTAAGCTCAATCAAGCAAACAAAAGGTTAAAGAGGTAGGCGTTACGAAAACAAAAAAGGCAAAATATGCTCCCCTTTTCCGCTTCTCTCCCCACCAAACGGATGCGTGATTGTCCCATGACCCCCAATCACTCCAGCCCCCCTTCTCTGCATCACAACAGGATACTTCTACGATACTCTACTACTCAACAACAACCACACAGGTAATCTCTATCTCCTCCTCACAATCAAACTTGTTTGAGCAGCTTTGCTGCGGATTGGGGGGTTCGGATAAAAAGACATACAAATAATAGCGACAATTCCTCTCACTTTTTGATATTTTCTACCACTTACTTACGGTAAGGTTGGAAGGGGACCGGGAATAAACAACACCTCCTTCATCAGGATTTTCAATTTTTGATTCCCTAGTCGGTGTGTTTATCCTCCCCCGTACGTCTCCCCTCTTCTTCCTCCTCTCCCTCAAAACCACCCCTCCCCGCACAGGCAAAAAAAAATTGGAATTCCGACCCACATGAGTCACGAGGTTAGGGAGAGGGTTCGCAAAGAGAAGGAGGAGCAGGTTCCGAACTCCTCAATTCATGCAGCACACCTGCACAACCTAAGCATGACGTCAGAGCCGGATAAGGAGGAGAAGCTGGGGCCACAGGCACAGCTGGAGGCCTTTACGGAGGCACAGCCGCGGTATAGCAAGGTGCGGCTGTCTCAGGTGCTTGGGACGACGTGGGTCGCGTACGCGGCGTACATCATTTCGCGTAAGCCGTTCACGATTGTGCGCATCGATGTGCAGCAGGAGATTGGCATGTCGACGTTCGCGTCTGGCATGGTCGATACGTCCTACCACGCAATGTACTGTGTCGGGCAGGTCTTCTACTCCTCCATCAAGAGCAAGTACTCCAGCAAAACGATCATCTCCGCAGGGCTCTTTGGCGCAGCGATGTGCACCCTTTGCTTCTCTTTAACGTCGAATTCGATGGTGATGGTGCTCTTATGGGGGCTCTGTGGGTTGTTTGGGTCGTTGGGATGGCCGTCCTGTGTGTCCGTTGTGACCCCTTGGTTGGCTGCGAAGGAGCGTGGGAAAATCATGGGTGTGTGGGGGTCCTGCCAGGCAGTGGGGTCGCTGCTTGCCAACTGGCTCGTCGCTTCGCTGCTGATGTACGGGTGGCGGTTTTCGTATCTCGGGGTCGTGGTGATTGTGGGTCTGATCGGTATTTTGGTGATTACATTTTTGATTGAACATCCAAACCGTGCTGGAATGGTTTCCCCGGTACAGTGGGGTAACGGAATGCGTCCTGCCGATGTTGAAAAGGTGGGAGGAAATGATATTACCGTGGACGGTGAGGTTGTGTGGTCGAAGAATATCACTGTCACATCGGACGTCGAGGTGGAGACAAAGAAGGAGCAGGTTCTGACAGCATGGGAGCTTGCCAGGCTGCCTTCGGTGCTGGACATTGCGTTGGTCTATTTCTGTCAGAAGCTTGTCCGCTACAGCATTATGTCATGGCTGCCGTACTACCTCACGAAGGAGCTTGGGTACAGCACCATGCTTGCAGGGTACGTCGCGTCTTCGTTTGACTTTGGTGGGATTGTAGGCAGCGTGGCGTCCGGTGTCTTTGCTGATTGGTATGCAGGGGGGAAGCGTCGTGTAGGGGCCTGTCAGATTTATATTCAGTGCGGCACCGTGTCGCTTCTGTTGTTCAGTGTGTTGAAGCCGTTGATGCAGTCGAGCATGGTGCTGACGTGTACGTTGTCGTGTTTGATCGGGTTTTTTATTTTTGGGTGTGATACCCTGATGACCGGGGCGACCATGCAGGACCTCGCGGAGAGACTCAAAATCCCGAACCAGGCCGGATCCCTCAGCGGGTTTGTGGGTGGTATCGGGTCTACCGGTGCGATCCTGCAGGGGCCCATCACGGCGATGCTGGCAGAGAACTATGGGTGGTCGTCTGTGTTCTACTTCCTGATCGCGCTCAGTGCGGCAGCGGTCCTTGCTATGGTTCGCCCTATGCTTGTTGAACGCCGTCATGAAACACTGCATTTAGACAAATAAGAGCAATAAAAAATCCCCAAAAAAAATTGAAAGACGAGAGAAAATGATTGATCTGCGATATCTATGAAGTACAATGGCTCTTTTGGGTCCAAAGTATGCATATCCTTAGACGATTTGCCAATGTAGCAAAAAAAAAAAAAAAAGAAAAAAAATAGTGAAATATTGGGGGCGTTTGTACAAAGAAAAGAAAAGATTGAGAAGAGGGGATAGTGAAAAATTGTCGAGGGAGTAGCGAACAACAAAAAAAATTTTAAAAAAGGGAAATCACACCAGTAGATAACAAGAGAGAGAGAGAGATGCCAGAGTATTGTTTGTTTGTTTGTGTTTGTAGCTATTTTTTTTCTTTATTTTCTTTTCTTAGGGCAGGGGTTAAGTTAGCTTTTTTTTTTTCTCGCTGAGTCGGGTTTTCTGGGTTTTTTTCGGTTTTTCTGGATTTTGCGAAAAATAACCCATTCCCTCCGCGAGCGCAGCGAGCGGGAAAATTTTTAAGGTGCACCTCCGCGAGCGTAGCGAGCGGGGAAAAAATTCCGCAATTTTTGGGCAAAGTTCAAAAATCCCACTAAAAAATGGGGGGACCCTGGGGATTTTTGGATTTGTCCTAACAATTTTGGAGCATAAATTTGAAGAACAGGACTGGTGTACCCCTCACCAACCTCAGTTCCCACTTCCTGCCTCATCCGCACTCTCGCAACACTAGTACTGAACCCGAAGTTCGCCAGAGATCCCTGTTGCCTCTTCATATGAATAATTCCCAGTTCTGACGGGGGTTTGTTTGGGTCGGGAGGATATTTTTTTTCTTAGAGGGTGGGGCGGGAGGGGGCTCCGCCCCCACCCCTACCCCACCTTCCCAGCCTACACCACCCAAAAATTTGGATTTTTCGTTTTTTTTTTTTTCAGATTCCATTTTTTTTTTTTTTTTTTGAAAAACCCGAAAACCCGAAAACCGGGTTTTGAAAACCCAGAAACCCGCCCTAACTTAACCCCTGCTTAGGGTGACTAAGCACGAGAGGGCTTAGATTGTATAAACTTTTGTTTCTTTTCAACTTCACCTTTTTTGTGTTGTGCCAGGAAACGCCACCCTTTTTTTTTTTTTATTGCAAAATACATAGGTTTCGAACGCGCGTTCGCGTTTTTAGGGCGTTTTCGAGTGCGCGTTTGAAAAACGAAAAAAAAAAACGCGCGTTCGGAAAAAACGAGAAAGAAAACGCGCGTTCGGAAAAAACGAAAAAAGAACGCGCGTTTGAAAAACGAAAAAAAACGCGCGTTCGAAAAAAACGAGAAAAAAAACGCGCGTTTGAAAAACGAAAAAAAAAAAAACGCGCGTTCGAAAAAGTGGAATCCTCATGTTTACGTGGGGAGGTTTTTCGAACGCGCGTCGAAAAAGTGGTTTTTTCGAACGCGCGTCCAGTTTTTCAAACGCGCGTTCGAAAAAACCACTTTTTCGAACGCGCGTTTGAAAAAAAAAAAAAAAAACGCCCTTTTTTTTTTACGCGCGTCCGGCAGTGTTTCCGCGCTCCTTCATTGGGTACGATTTTTGATGAAGAATCGTGATTTTGTACATAAAAGGTAAATACGTCCCGAGCCCGGCGCGCTACGCGCGCCGGGAGTTCACGGCAAGTTGGGGGCCTCCGGCGGAGAAACTAGAGTTCTGGCCCAAAAAAAACGCGTTCCAGCGCAGTCCCTGAGATTCCAAAAAAAAATAAAAAGGCGCGGTCGAGCCCGACCCGGAATAAGAGAATTCCTCGGGTATCCAACTGAGGAGTTCAACTTCATTGATATTTGCACCAGACACACGAATTATCAGTAACTTCAGTGCGTGTACAAAAAGAAACGGTGGTCATAGCATCAAGGCTCCTGGCGAAGCCACGGTACGCAACATTTCAAAAAATTGCGCTTAAAATTGCACACTTTTACAGCCAAATTATGTCATGGGAACGTGGGTTGCAAGCTTGCGCCGCAGGCGCACGGTACGCTACTTTTTTCCTTTCGCCATGCTGCATGTTTCCTTTTCGTTCGGCGTTTGATCAATTGAGTCGCGTTCTGGCTGTGACGGGGTCACTTTGTTCATGAGGCCAGTTCTGGTCGCTCTCAGAGGCTTATGTGGGGGAATTTTTTTTTATTTTATTTTTTTTCCAATGAAGAATTCTTCACTGGAAAATTTTTTTTTTTTGGGATTTTTTTTTTTTTCGAAGAATTCTTCATCGGATTCTTCAGCGCGGAAAGTCTGGCGTCCGGCTTTTCGAACGCGCGTTTTTTTTTTTTTTTTGCGCGTTTTTTTTTTTTTTTCATGTGCGCGTTTTCCGATTTTGGATTTGCGCGTTTTCGATTTTCGAACGCGCGTTCGAAACCTATGTAAAATATAGGAAAAAAAAGGGTGTATCAGGGCATTCATAGGCGAGAACGACCATTTCCCCATTACCCCCCCTTTTTTTTTGAAAGATGTGCGACAAGGCATTACTGTGTAACTTAAGTGACTTAACTTTTCCGACGGATTTCGGAAAAAAATTAAGTTTTTTTTTTAAAAACTTACGTTGCACAGCCAGGCCTTTTGCTAACCATCATGCCATCATGCCACGTTTTTGGGCGTTTTTTATTTTTTTTTCCATCATGCCACCATCATGCCACGGGGTGGTGGGGCAGGGCTTTTGCTCTGCATCACCTGGGGATTTCCCCCCCAGATGGCATGCGTGATGGCATGCGTGATGGCATGATGGCATGATGGCATGATGGCATGATGGCATGATGGCATGATGGCATGATGGCATGATGGCATGATGGCATGATGGCATGATGGCATGATGGCATGATGGCATGATGGCATGATGGCATGATGGCATGATGGCACCTTAAAATTTTTCTGCTCGCTGCGCTCGCGGAGGTATACCTCAAAAAAAATTTTCGCTCGCTTCGCTCGCGCTGTACGCTATTTTCTTCCTGCCTACGGTGCCATTTTACAACGTCTAAGGGGATTCCCTTGCATTTTGCAGCCAGAAATGAAACTTGACCCAAGCTGCAAAAATTTGACCATTGTTATTTCAAAGTGACCCAACCGTTGCAACAGCCCCTGCTTCTGGAAGACGTATTGATTTTGTACGGTTAGTGTACGTAAGGCGCAAGACCAAGCACCGTTAATAAAGGATTAGATTCCGTTTTTGTTATCTTGCAAAGCTGACCCTTCGCCTCTCCACCCTGTGGCTGGCAGGGAGGCGCGCGCGAAGCGCGCGACGACCGCTTTTACCAGGTGGGAAAGCTCGGAATGTACTTTTTTTCCAGGAAATTATTTTTTTTTGACCATCATGCCATTCAGGGGGAAAATCCCAAAGTTAGCAAAAGGCCTGTTGCACAGCCATGACAAGGCAAGGCTCGTTTTTCTTAGGGATAAATTCTTATTTAAGATATATGTTTGCATGCAGAAGACATTCATCTCAACGTTTCTGTTCATTTCTCAATGCGTCCTGTTCTCCTTGAATTGAATATGATTTTGTTTTTTTTTTTTCTTCTTTTCCGTGCCTGCATGCCCGAGGTGTTTTTATCAACGCCACGTGTGTTGCCGTTGTTCCCACCTACAAGCCAACACTGTACTCCGGCGGTCTCAGGCCAGGCATCTTCTCGTTCTTCCGTTGTTCATTTTACATCTATTCCCACCTGATTTTTACCCCGCGTATAGGGCTGTATACGTGCCTATACGCGGGGTAAAAATTAGGTGGTATTCTCCCCATTTCTAAAATAATAAAAAAGATATGCGCGACGATGCTGTGCAAAAAGTTATCCGATCTCGGCCTGGTGATTGTTTCATTCAAAAAAAAAAAAAACATGTAAAAAGAAGAAGTAATGTGACGATGGCTGGCCGTTTTCAGAGTATTAAAAATTTGCCAAAAAGTCCCTGTTTTTTTTGTCTTTTTTTTTTTAGGTGTTTGGGTCGAATTTAGTCATGTATTGACGAAAACCCGCGTAGTATTGTATGCACAAAGAAGCCGTGCACGGAGCACAGGAATGAGGGATGTGGTGGGTGCAGAAAATAGTATTCACTATCATTTTTCTTTTTTTTTTCGATTTTTTTTCGATTTTCTTCTTTATAGGTCCACTGTCACGAGAGGGCGTTATATTTCAAGTCAACTTTTTTTTCTTGTACGTTCATCCGGGACTGACCGTCATCGTGGGTCAGTCTGAGATGTGCCTACATCAAACCACTACATTTTTTTTCCGTCTCTTTGTTGTTAAGATGAGTGCACAAAAGGCACATTCATCTTTTCAAGTTTTTTTGTTTTTTTGTTTTTTAGCGTCCATTGCGACGATTTTCCTCTTTTTTATTTTCTTTTTTTCCACTATCCACTTCATTTTTAGTAAATTGATGTGCGTCAGGACTACTGGGGGGGGGGCTAATAAAGTATACGGTGCTAATAAAGTATACGGGGGTAATAAAGTATACGGTGCGGAAACCCATTTTGAGCGTGTAAATCTGTGAAATAAAGTATACGGTTTTTGTGTACATTTTTCTTCCCACTAAAAAATTTTTACAGCAATTTTTGCACAAAAAATCGGGATTTTTTTTTTTTTTGATTTCGGTGGTCCGGATTCTGTGCGTGCTGTGATGGGGTCACTTTGAGCTGAGAAACGAGTATTTTTGACCTAAAACGCGTGTATCAGTTTTTACACGATTGGTGCTGATGGGGTTCAGATTTGTGAAAATTTAAGTCACCAAAAAATTGTTCATTTTTCCACATTGACCCCACCACTGGCTGGGATTGGCCCAAAAATGCCAATGGTGGTGTTTTCGCGAGGTTTCGGCCACTAGAAACCCCAAAATAAGAGTGATTTTTTTTTTTTTCCCCTTTTTCGTTTTTTGGCCATTTAAGCAGTAATTCCCGCCGAATAAAGTATACGTATACTTTAATAGCTCCCCCCCAGTAGCAGGGTACTTGGGTACCACCTTATCTCTACATTTCTGTCCAAAGAAATGTTTATTTTCGAAAAGTATCATATGCGCGGTGTTGTCTTCAGTTTAGACACAACGGTTACAAGCTCCATCTTGTGGGGTAAGTTTGAGGAGAATATTGACAGCTTCTTCTTTCTTTTTAAAGAAGCCCGCAAGGGTACATTTTTCGCACCCTCTTTGCCTTCTTTTCGTTTAGAAAAGAAAGTATATGAAATAATAAAGAAGCCCGCAGTCCTTTTTGTTTGGTTCAGGGAGGTGAGAGTCGAGACTTTAAAGAGAAACAACACCGGGGCTTTCTAGTCTCTCCCCCTTCCCGAAATCGTGGTAAATATGAAGATAGAATAGGTGAACGGAGTCATCTGTTGAGAGGTGCAAGAGGCGTTTAGTCGTTTAATGTTGTAAAACAAACAAAAAAAAGACCGAATAAAAAGCAAACAAAAAAACTATCAAAAACTAATTGGAAAAAAAAGCGCATTTTTTTTTTTGGAAGTCCCCGCAGCACACAGCACACCTCAACAACGAGGGCCATATTCTGCGCAAGAATTACTCTCAGTATCAACACACTTCAACACACTTTAACACAGGGAAGACACAACAACAAAATGGCGGGATTGTCAGAAACACAAATTAAAGAGGCCTTCAACCTCTTCGATGCAGATGGCAGGTATTTGTCCTTTTCTTTTTCCCCACAACCTTCCTTCACCCCCCCTCTAGGGGTCACAACCCAGGGTGGCACTGTGCAGTATTGAAATCGATGTGGGGGTAAATGGTCAATTTTACCCCGGATTTTGGGTAAAATTTTTCCTCGAAAATGGTTAAGTGACCACCCCTTTCCGTCCAACAGCGGAGGCTTCAATACATGGTGATATTAACAATAAATCTCACACAGCGGTGCTATCGATGCTGAAGAGATGAGTTTAGCGATGAAGGGTCTGGGCTTGGGGGATCATAACAAGGCGGAAGTGGAGCGCATGCTGCGTGAGATTGACACCAATGGCGATGGGCAGATTGATTATAATGAGTTCCAGCGGATGATGAAGGCGCGGATGTCGCAGCGAGATTCGCCTGAGGAAATACTCAAGGCGTTCCACCTTTTTGACAAGAACAAAGGGCACATCACGTTCCAGGATCTCAAGGAGGTGGCGAAGTCGCTCGGGGAGAACCCAGGCGACGATGTGCTGAAGGAGATGATGGCGATAGCGGACCACGACAAAGACGGCGTGGTGTCCTTTGCGGAGTTCCAATCGATGATGCTGACAATGGTCACAAAGTCGTAAACTAGGCGTAGATAGAATTGGTATTTCGTAGTACAAGATGCTACTGGAATGCAAAAGGAAGCAAAACTGCATGGGCTAGAGTTTCCCTTTGTGATAACTGCGGTGCTTATTAGGGGAGGGGGGGTTTGAATTTTTCAAAAAATGGTAATCTGCACATAATTTTTTAGAGTCTTTTTTTTGTTTTTGTGGAGTTGGCGAGGGGAGGGTGTAGATGGTTTGAAGGAAAGCACCGATGGTGCCATGCATAACTAGCTACCATTTTTTGTTTTGCCTTTTTTTTTTTTTGTTTTTGAATCCGAGGGATTCACATCCACATCGTTTGTTTAAAAAAAGCAAAACTGGTGTTTTCGGAAGTCGGTCAACGACCTGTCAGCGACGTGTCACGACCTGTCAATATCAGGGGGTGTGTGCATAGAGTCCCTGTGTCAGCGACCTGTCAGTATCGGCCCCTCCCGGAGCACCAAAAACATGATCTTTTTGTGATTCAAGATGACTACGCACGAGAGGCTGAGAGTTATCTTATAAACTTCTTTTTGTTGGGTTGAATGCCGTCCCCCAAGCCCAGACTCCTTCTTTTCTTTCTTTTGTTCCACTCCTAACAAACTTGTATATTTCTGTAAAACCCAGCACAAAAAAAAACCTGGGAAGTTTTCATTTGAAAAATCCTCCAAAAAATGGCAAACAAAATGAGAACGAAAAATATAATCTCTCCCCCCCACTCTTCAGTTTTTCATATAAATTCTCCTCCTTCGATCCTATTCATTTTCAATAACCTCAAGAAAAAATTCAGAAAAAAATCTACACACAATGCAGACCGGATCTTGCCATGTGGATGCGTCTCCTGCTCGCTTGAAGGTTCATGAAAGAGTGGCTAAGGCTGTTAATGGTGCAAAGGGGACAGTAAAGTTCCATGGCCACGTTGCAAACAGCCCCGACAGCGGTGAGTACGTGGGTGTGGTGTGGGACGACGCTGACGCAGGAGGTGGCCGTTATGACGGGGAGATCTATGGAGTGCGCTACTTCTCTGCACCAGAGAAGAGTGCGTCCTTCCTGAAGCCGACCCGTCTGGACACAGCGGAGCCACTGTGCGATGTGCTCTTGCAACGTTACCAAGTCGCCGACCAGCATACCCAAAACCTTATCAAATCCGTTGAAAACGGCGAAACCGCTCCGCCAAAGAGCAGAATCAACGTTCACGCCCAGAAAACGTTGCAACAAAACGAAGCCGGCGCGTTTCCCTTTCTCAAAAACGTTTCTGCGGTGGGGTTGAAGGTCGCAGGGTGTGCGCAGATGGGGACCTACTTCCCTGGGTTGGTTGATTTGAACCTCTCCTGCACTTTGTTGAGTTCGTGGGGCGACGTGGCGGAGTTGCTGGCAAGCTTGCCTACACTAAACAATCTGTCTCTCGCGGGGACACGCCTGGAGCCCTTTGGAGGGGACCAACGTACCTCCTTTGCTGCCAAGCTTTCGGGAAACCCCTCTGGCCTATCTGTCCTTTCTCTTGCCGCCACCCGCATCCCTTTTGACGACGTTGCCGCCCTCATGGAGTTCATCCCAGGCCTGACCGACCTCAATCTCAGTGAAAACGGCTACACCGACGGAGAAGTGCACTTCACAGAGGCATTCCCTTCGCTGATTTCCCTTCGTCTGCAGCAGAACAACCTAACTCGGTGGGGTCCCCTCGAGACAGGGTTGTCCAATGCGACCAGCCTAGAGGCGCTTTACTTATCGCAAAACCGTCTGGATGAGATAGAGGTGGCAAATCCCGATGCGTTTGGAGCGCTCAAGCGGGTGTACCTGAGGGAGAGTGGGGTATCCGACTGGGCGTCGGTCGAAGCGTTGGCAGGATACGGTATTGAAGACCTGAGTCTCGTCAACACGCCGCTCACAGATGCGTTCACCTCACACGAAAGGCGGTGTCTTCTCGTTGCCCGCATCCCAACCCTCACCGTTCTCAACCGAGGCGCCATCAGCAACGCGGAACGTGAAAACTGCGAACGCTTTGCAGTGCGTTCCTTCGCTGGCCGCCCTATCGAAGAAATACCAAAGGCGATTCGCGCGTTGCGTGCAAAGCATGGTGACCTGCAACCCCTCGGGGATATCGACCTGGCACCAAAATTGGTGGTATCGGTAACAGTTGACTACTCTGGGCTGAAGGAATCTCAAAACTCTCAAGACTCAAAAGAGAAGCAGAAAGAAGAAGCAGAGGTCTCCAAACCCACCCCCGACACCGTCGAGGTAGAACTGAACGTACGTGATACCATCACGCAGATCAGCCGTGCGCTCTGCAAACCCCTTGGTCTCTCCCCAAGCGATGTTACCCTAACTCACATAGACCCCGCCGTCAAGGGCACTCCTCACGAGAGGCAAACGTTAGTCGCAGGCGAGCGTATGCTTTACACCTTCCGAGTCCGTGATGGAGACACCATTGCAGTGTGCCGGCGTGAAGTGCTCCCAGACGCCCCCCTCCCCCCAGTGGGGTCCGATATGGAGAAGAAGGAGGAGTGATTGACAGTGGAGATTGCACAAACTGTGGCAACACTACCGAGGCAACTACACTACTACAATTTATCAAAAAATAAAGTAAATTCTCAGATAACGATAGCCTTTTGGGTAATATGATACAACAAAGGACTCAAAAAAAAAAAAGTCATAAAAACCCGTCTTTTGTGGAGACTATACAAAAGGGTTGGATATAAACTATTTCAGAGAGAGAGGGAGACGGTATATATTATACACAAACAAAAAAAAACTTGAACTAAAAAATGTCTTTTGAGGCATTTATCTTTGATTGTTTAAAACCTAGCTTTGCAACCCTTTTATTTATTCTCTTTTTCGATGTGCATACACAAGAGGCACATTCATCTTTCCATTTGTCTTCATTTTTCTGTTGGTGGCGTATTTCGATAACCCCAGCACGAGAAATTAGTGTCTGCGTCTGCTTGCACTTTCAACTTCTCCTTTTTTCTTCTTCTTCTTCTTTTTTGAATCGACACTGTGGCCGTCCTAGCTTCCACACAAACAAACCTGGACCCTTTTAAGCACAAGAGAGGCTTAGGTTCATCTTATAAACTTGTCTCCTTTTTTTATATTCGGACAAACACTTTTGTGGCAGGAAATTATTCAAATGTCTGAGACGTTTTGTTTATTCCCCTCCCCCTTCTGTTGTGCACCTCCTTTCAAGGGTTATTTTGTTTTCCTTTTCTGACACGCGTATGACATGAGTAGCGTACCCAACTAAAGTGTTTAAAGAGGACGAACGGGTTTTTTATTTATTTGAGAGAGATGTGATTTATTTTCGCCCCCCCTTTTTTTAACTTTGCCAATAATTCCCATCACCCATCCCCCTCCCCTCCAGAGAAAACAAAAGCCAAAGCAATACAGAGAGATCGTTTTTTCCACCTTTCTTTTGTTAAACCCCCTCAGAGAGAAAATACGGTGTTCAAACAAAAGTATGGGGCATGTTCATAATATCGAAACAGTGGTTTTGCTCAACTCTTTTGGAAGTCAAAATTTAACAAAAAAAAAATACAGAGATAGGTGAGGGTAGCGGCTGAATTGCAGATCACTTTGTATGATGGCTCGATTGTCGTCAGATTTTCAAAAAAAAAACTCCAACGATACAAAAAAAAAGCTAAGAATGTACGACCATACACCGTGTTCTACCCTCACACGACGGAAACGTAAATGACTCGAATTGTGGTTTCACCGTTGTAAAGTCAACAGTGAAAAAGTCAGTCATTTACAAGTACACTGTCACGAGAGGGCTTTGTATTTCAAATCAACGAGGGGGTATCTCGGTACGTCCTTCCGCACTTATTACGCTTCAACCGATCTCTGGGTTGTTCTGGAATATGTACGAGGCTTCATTTTTTTAAGACAGATGCGAACCACAAAATAGATGTAGGACTGCTTGGGGGGTCCACCCACGATTGCACCAAAGGTACACTGCCACGAGAGGGCTGTTGTATTTCAAGGTCAACTTTTTGTTTCCCCCCCCTGTCAAAAAACATTTTTCTGTTCTCCCTTCCCCCCCTCCCCACCACCCTGTTCACAGTAGACCTTGCTTAGGCTCTAGAAGGTGGATCCTCATTTCCACCCTTAAGGGACCCTTGCTGCTGTTTTTCGTGAACAGCGTTTTTTTTTTTTGCATATTATTGCCCCCTTTTTAAACAAAGGTGTTTGGTTTTGCACGTTCTTCGAGTGTCTACGATAATACATATAAACCAAGAGAGATTGCCAGAAAAAACAAGAAAGAAAAAACAAATAAAAACTAAACCTCGTTTCAAAGAGAACGTTCCCGAACTCAACTTTCATGAGAGACTTAAAACCCCTTCCTTCTAGCCTAGCCCTTCCCAAAAAAACCCGCTTGTTGATATTTTTCTTTGTTGCCGATGTTGAAGTGAAAAATATGCACAAAAAATAAAAGAAAAAATCTACCCCATTTTTACAATCCAACGAAACAACTTTACCTACCCCGATCCTATTTCTTCTTGCATATTTAGTTCTTATTGGCCACTCTTTCACTTAATGAGGACCGGTTTTTGTTTTTAGGTGGTCCCAGACGAAGGCCACTCGCTCGAAACCCTTTTCCTATCCAAAAGACACCTCCCTTTTCTTCACTCTCACTATCACAATTCATCACTCTCTCTCTCTCTCTCAATCCTTCAACACCAGCATACAAACAACATGAAACGCAACCGCGATAGCGAGGATGATTCCTCCTCTGATTCTGATGAGCATGATACCAAGCGTGCACGCACCGGTGGACTTGGTGTGGATGCGGACAACACCCTAGAAGGCGTGGACATGGTGAACAAACAGTACGGTGTGCTCAAGACGCTGTTCACCGCGAACATCAATAAGCGGGAGGCGCATGAGGACGACCCGAACAAATTCATGGAAAGCGAGCTGGAGCTGGATGAGCAGATCGCGGAGTTCAAAATCGCCTCGACCGTCCCCGAGAGCTACACGACGCTGGTCAAGCACGGTGTGGTCGACGTTCTCATGCAGCTTCTCGACCACGAGAACCTCGACATCGTCAGCTCCACTGTCGACCTTCTCAAAGAACTCACCGACACTGACGCCATTGAAGAATGCGCCTCCTCCGTCTGCCTTCCCGCGAAGCTTGCGGAATACAACGTACTTAAATACCTTCTCCTCATCATCGACCGCGTCATGGTGGGTGGCGGTATTACGGACATCGAAGAGCAAGAAGAATCCTGCTACAACACACTTCTTGTCATTGATAACATCATAGAAAACGCGCCAGAAGCGATTTGGGGGACAGAAGAGTCAGAAAATGGAGATAAAAACCGTGGACAGACGGAGGACCTGGTGGCATACCTTCTTAGAAACCTGCTTAGTACACCTGGCGCGCAGGGGGTGAAGTTCCTATTGGTGCGTAACCTCTCGGCGGAGGTGTTGTCCAACTTGCTTCAAATCAGTCCAAAGCTGGCAGCGCACTTCGCAACCTTCTTTGTTCATAAGAACGGTCTCCTGCCTCAGGTTGACACCACTACAGGGCGTGCCGATTACACCAACCAGGAACAGAGCAGCGACAACATTAACGGCGTCTTCTGCATCCTCAAATGTCTCTCAGCGTATATCAAGGTACCCGAGGCTGATGTGTCCGAAACGGAGATAGAATATGTGGAGAATCTGTTTGACAGTCTGTGCGCTTGTTTGCTGCATGAAGAAGGGAAAAATGCGTTCAACAAAGGAACCGGGGTGAAGCTTCTCCTCAAACTGGTTCTCCCGAAGAAAAGAAAACGGAGCAAACGCGTTGACAAAGACAAAGAAGCGGCGAACACGAAACGCCTCGCTTATACCTTGAAGCACGCAGGACTCCGCGCCTTTGCCGCATCACTTCAGGACAACCCTGATGGTTGCCAAGCTTTCTTCAATGAAGAGGAAGTCTCTGCGTTAGGTGTTGTGTCCTCCTTCTTGATGCTTGCTCTGAAGAAGGGTGGAAGTGATGCGCAGAATACGCTGGAAAGCGGGGTGGTGGGGATCTTCCACGAGCTCTTCCAGCACGCAAGCACCTCGAGCACACAGATGCAGAGGCTGGCAGCGAAGTTTGTCGAGGCCTCGCATGAGAAGACGGACCGCATGGTGGAGTTGTTGGTCAAGCATGCGAAGAGGTTGGCAGCGTTTGAGCGCCGTGCTGCGAAGCAGAGGGAGTACGTGAACGAGGCGTTCCGGATGACAGAGGCTGAGGAGGAGGCCGACAGGCTTGGGTCCGGCATGCTTGTTGTCTCGCAGGTCTCGCTTATCCTCGCACAGCTCTGTGTGTTCGAGCCACGTCTCCTCAAGCACGTCCAGCAGCAGCTCGCCATGGACAACTTCTCCCTCCAAAACATCGCCGACGAACTGTCCGCAGCCTCCACAGGGGTCGACACCCCGGACGCTCCCCCTCCAACAAAGTTTCAAAGCTGGGCTGTCAAATTGAAAAAGGGGTTTACAAGTCTGCTGTAGACAAAAATTCGTTTTTTAATCGAAGAAAGAGAATGAGGCTGAAGGGGAGGGAAGGGGGGGAGGGAGGGATAAAAATGCTGCCTGTGTTTAAGGGAATAACAAAAAAATAAAAGAATCAGCACACAGTACAAAAGGGAGGTGGGTGAGACAGATGAAATTCAAGATGGGGGGTCTTATCTCTTATTCCATAATGGGAAAGCTTCGCACTCCTTGGTGTAACAAAACAACAATTAAAACGAAAACTCCCCTCACCCCCTTATTACTCCTCCTGCTCTTTGACTCGGTTGCATGCCTCTTTATATTGCCTCTTTTCAGCTGCATCCACTTTTACCATTTTCAACAGGATCCACACAAACCATACACCATATTTCCGTCTCCCCCTCCACCTTGATGCTGCAGTAGACGGTGTTGCAAATGTCGTCGCTTACTGGGCGTATTTCTCCAACCCGTCCAAGACATGGTAGTAATACCCCCACAGATCCTGCCGGAACCGCGCGGAGTTACCGCAGCGTGCCGCTGGGGTCTCCTAGCACACCAATTTTTGACCGTGTACTGCGTGGCGGGAGCACAGCGAGCAGGGCGCCCTCGACCTACCACACGCGGGCGTCGCAGCCGACCCCGCACCAGGCCCCGACACACTACCTGGATTTGCTGCCGAAGGGGTTTCATGTGCATGGATACCGTTGTGGTGCGCAGGTTGTCGCTGCGCAGGACATTCTCCTAGGGAGTATGACCGTTGCCGCGAAGGGGTCTGGCGGCACCGTGCGTGGCCCTGCTGACAATGGAGACACCCGCCGTGTTCTGGTAGACTTTGCAACGTACCACACTGCGTTGAACGTGCTGCCCCATGAGGTTACGTTGTTCTGTGAATACCCTTCACAGTGTCCGAAGTGTGGTCTTGCTTTGCCAGACGTTCCGAAGCGTGAAATAAAAAAACACCGTCCAGCAACGGGGCTGCTTCGATTAGTGTCTACCACAACGTTGGGGGCAAGATATTACCGGATGTGGCGGGTGTGGCTGTCAGTGGTGCGGCCGGATGTAGGGGAGATCGTTCTCAATGCTATAGAAGGTGAGCTCCCTGCACCTGACGACGATGAGGACGACCCTCCACCACCACCACCCCCAGAGGAGGAAGACGACGACGTTAGCCCAGAGGCAGGGGGCGGAGGAGGAGGAGGAGGAGGAGCAGACCCAGACGTCGAGGCCGCAGAGGAAGGGTTCGCCCCACCACCTCCGGAACTCCCAGAAGCGGAGCCGGACGTCCCCCCAAGTGGTGTGCCCCTTGAACGGAACGACTTTTACGACCGTTTTCCTGAAGTGCGTCCAACACGCGCTGCGATGCGTGCATTGCAAGAGGAAAATGAACGGCTCAAAAGGGAGTTGGAAGAGCTCCGTGGTGGTGGCGGTGGTGGACCTACTGGGGGTGATGGCATCGGGGATGTGGACGCAGACGCTGTGTTGGCAGAGCCTGAAGTGGTAGGGGAGGCTTGATATCCCCACAAAAGAGCTGCTATTGTCTTTTAGCTTGCCAACCGTTTTTCAACCTACCTTCCTTCACCCCCCTGTAAGGGCAACCGTAGGTGAAGTAAGGTATAGTATTGAAATCGATGTGGGGGGGGGAAAGGGTCAATTTTACAAACCCGGATTTTGAGGAAAATTTTAGCTGAAAATGGGCCCCACGTATAAGGAACCGGGCTCATATTTCTCAAAATTTAAGTGGTCAAAAAATTGTCCAATTTTCGAGATTGACCCCACCACTGCACGGGCGGAGCCCAAAAATGCAAATAAGGACCCTTTTTTCAACCTACCTTCCTTCACCCCCCTGTAAGGGTAACCGTAGGTGAAGTAAGGTATAGTATTGAAATCGATGTGGGGGGGGAAAGGGTCAATTTTACAAACCCGGATTTTGAGGAAAATTTTAGCTGAAAATGGGCCCCACGTATAAGGAACCGGGCTCATATTTCTCAAAATTTAAGTGGTCAAAAAATTGTCCAATTTTCGAGATTGACCCCACCACTGCACGGGCGGAGCCCAAAAATGCAAATAAGGACCCTTTTTAATTTGTTCTCTTGAAATGTGTAATTTCAAGTTTTCCAGAAAAAAAATAACAACTGATCCTACAAGGGTTGAAGGAAGGTGTGTGGAAAACAACAACAAAACAAGGAATTGCTAAGAAAAAGAACGAGGTGTGCTGTGGGAAACTCCGCGCGATTTTCGAAACCAACATAGCAGCCTGGCGCTTTGCTGGGTGGTGCTGATGCGCATGATGTGATCGACGACAGTTAGTCGTCTGTGTTCCTTGCGCACTCCTCCTCCGGCGACGACGATGAGTGGGAGGCTGTGGACGACGACGACGTGGAACGCGCCGACCATCGATCGAGCAAATGGTACTGGACGAAGAGGGGTCTGAGGATGACAGCCCCCGTTCTTGAACGTTTCAAGTGCAGGCGTCCCAGTGGTTGTGGCAGCGTTTTCGCATACCTGCAGAAGAGCAGAGTGTAGATTATTTCTACAGGGCGGTGTTCAGGAGTGTGGGTCCCCCCATAACCACAGCACACCCCGTTTTTTTTCCGATAGCAATTACTTGTTTTTTTTTTTTCTTCAAGAAAGGGAAGGCATATAAAACATTTTGGCGGACATTTTCCGTGTAATTTTTTGGAGGCGGGGGGGTGGGGGGGTGTCGGACATTTTTTTTTTTTATTTTTATTTTTTCCCGCTGGTTTTTGGGTGACAGGGTGCGGATTCATGACCCAAAACACAGTTTTTTGGCATTTCCCGAATCCGTCCAGAAAGTGGTGGGGTCGATGTTGAAAATTGGACAATTTTTTGACCACTTAAATTTTTGAAAATATGAGCCCGGTCACTAATAGGTGGGCCCATTTTCGGCCAAAAAATGCTCATGAAATCGAAAAATTTTCCCTGGAAAAACAGTGGGTTTTCAGCCCCAAAACATGCCGATTGGCATTTCCGGAATCTGTCCGCGCTGTGGTGGGGTCAATTTGCCGAAGTGGCCAAGTTCTTGGTTTTGGTCAAAATGAGCGTAAGGTAAAGGGCAACGTAAACCCCACACCTAGATTTTCTCCCTCTGATGCTGAAACCGTGAAAATGTGCGAAAACACCGGCATTTGCATTTTCGGAATCTGTCCGTTGTGTGGTGGGGTCAATTCGCCGAAATGGACGATTTTTTATTAATTTTGGTCAAAATCGTGTACAACCCCGGTAAAAAACCCCCAAATGTCCGCAATTTTCAGACCAAGAAAAAAAAAAAAAAAAAATGTCCGCCAAAAATCTGGTCCGTGGGGGGTGGGGGGGAGTCGGACAATGTCCGCCAAAATGTTTTATATGCCTTCCCAAATAATCAAGACCTTATTCTTGACGGGGCTTTTCCCCCCTGTATGTAGACACATTTGTTCGAATAATAAAAAGTTTTTCCCTATCTTTCTCAAAAAAATGCCCCCATCGCTTCATCTCAAATTGAACAAATACTGAACATCTTTGCTGATAAAACCCTCAACAAATGGATGTAAGACCGATTGGGTTTCAACACTTTCCTCACAGACAACCATCTCTCTCTCTCTCTCTCTTTCCCCCTTCCCTCTTCCCCCACACAATGGCTACACCTACACCTACCCCTACTTCGACCTCTACCCATATACCCCGCGGTTTAGATGATAAAGAGTCTCTCGCTAAGTTGGTCGGCGATTTAGAACTGCGAGATCTGATGGAACAAACCAAAGCGAGCGACACAGAGCAGCCGCAACGTCTGTCTGATGCTGATGCGATGGCATATGTTGATGCGCAACGGCTCCCGCCTCGCGACGCGACGTGGAGGGAACGGATGTTTTCATGGCTCTGGCCTGAATCACGCCGGGGCGTTTCTAAAGAAGACGTGCACGGCTTTGAGTCTCTTCTCTTCAAAAAGCTAGGCTCCACGCCGCAACGTTGTGGCACCGCGCGTCTCTCCGCTTTAGAACGAACCGGAGAGTTAAAACGGAAGATCCTTACCTCCAAGCCCACCTCCGATACGCTAGACATGCTACAACTCGAAGAGTTCATGACACACAATAACCCTGCAGCGTTAAAGCAGGTTTTAGAAGAGCGTGCAGCAGCACCGCCAGCTCCTCCTCCACCACCTCCTCCACGCAAAAGCGAGCCGCGTCGTCGCAGGCAGCCAAGCGAGTCGGGGTCTGCTTCTTATGCAGTGAGAGGCGGTGGTGTGCAGTCTGCGTTAGCGCAGATGCGGGCAAGGAAAGGGGCGGGAGGAGGGGGAGGGGGACGGTCAGTATTGGAAGCGTTGTCTGCAGATCGGGAGAGGGAAGGGGAGGAGAGGAGCGTGCCTGGGAAGGATGGTGTGTCGCTGCCCAAGCCAACGGAGGCTGAGGTGCGGCGGGTTGTGGCGCAGAACACTGTGCACTTCGGTGCGGCGCCACGCCCCACGAAAGGTGACACCCGTGTCCCCCTCCCCGTCGCCCTGCTCCTCCCGCTTCTCCTCGTCGCAGCGCAGCTGTGTGTGACGTACTACATAGTACCACACCTCTTTCACGATTTCTGGCAGCGAAATGGCTTTGCAGAAGGGTTTGCGGAGTTTGCGGGGGTAGGGTGAAAAGGTGATGTGTGTGGTGTTATTTTCTTGGGAAAATGTTCTGAAAATTGTTCTCTTCTCAATGAAATACACGTTTTTTTTTTTTTTTGTGAGATGGAAGACCTTTGGGTGGGGGCGGCGGGGGTTTTGGCTTATATGCAAAATGAAAAATGCTTGAGGTTCGATAACCTAGAGAGAATCAGTGCCCTGTCCGATGTACGGTGAGGTGTTTGCACTATTCAACTTCTCTTTGGTGTATGCTTTCTCTGCTTTGAAACTTGAAAGTATTTGAAACGTGGTGTGTTTAGATGAGTTGCAATTGTGTTCGGAGTTACCGACCACAAGAGGGCTACCCGAAAAAAATGTAGGTTTGTGAGAAAGAGAGACGTGGCGGAGAGTCCCTTACGGAAGTCTCTCACCACTCACCCTGTGTTACAAAGAAAGTCTGACTGGGTAAAACGGCGTTTTTTACTTGTTTTTCATGATTTTTCAAAATGGTCGAAAATCGTGTTTAATACTGCTTCCCACCCCATATGGCCCAAACCACGTCGTTCTGACACCCTCCAAAAGAAAAGGTCCTTTTTGCTGCCTGTCTTTGTGTAAGAACAGCAATGTATCAAACAAACGAACCCCCCTCCACCTACCGCTCATGTTATCGGAAGCCTGACTCCTCTTTTTGTGATTAGCCCCCAAAAAACCCCCTCAACTATCCTACTCTGCATCACAACAGGATAAATACCTCTCTCCCCCTCATACCCACCCCCCTCCCCAAGTATGTTTGCCTTGTCTCTTGAACGCACAGCCAGTCAGATAGTGTCTATCCTCAAGGAAGAGAGGGAGACGTTGTGGGAAGACAAGAAGATACTGCAGGAGCAGATACGAGCATTACAGAGGTGCAAGAAGGAAGAGGTGGCCGTCGAAGAACTGTGGGACCTCGACGTCTACCTGCACCTCACGAACGACAACCGCACCAGCGAGCAAAGCAAGGAAATAATCAACGCCACGATCACCAAGCTCAAGGTGAAGGAGAACAAGCTCGAGGTGAAGGAGACGGTATGAAAAAACACATATGTGGTTGCACTGTCTGTGTGACTTTTGGAGGCCTGGCGAGAGGTCTACTTGCTATTCATGCCCATTTTTTTATTTTATGAGCTGCCAAATAAAGTTTCCCATACAGTGCGGCGCCATATTACGGGGGCGCATAATTATGGGTAACTCCAATATTTACCCATAATTATGCGCCCCGTAATATTGCGCACCCGTAATAAAACTTTTTTTTTTTCAAAAAAAAATTCTTCACAATCCATTGTGGATGACCTCACACATGTCACTCTCCTCCCAGGCGTCTGACACTCTGCCGCTTTGTGTCCTCTGCCACCGCAACCCCTACACCGGCGCCTCTTCGTGGCTTGCCCATCCTCCAAGGACAGCAAACTGGCAATTTCCTCCCTCAGTAGAAGCTTCCGATTCGCCTCCTCTTCCTTCTCAGCAGACGTCCTGATGGTGAAGGCGGATGGCACACGAAGGATTCACGGTGCTGGAGCAAGACATCTGCCACACTGCCATAGGAAGTGCAACTGGGGGCTTTCCTCGTCGATGTAACATTGATGACTTCACCCAATCGTGTTGCCCCTGCTTTTTATGTCACAATTGTTGAAATGTTCGCCACGACGCGCAATATTTTCGAGGTTTTTACGACGCACAGTGGAGCTTGCACAGGTGGCAACTACCATTCCAACAATTTTTCTAAAAAAAAAAAATAAAAAAAAAAAGTTTCATTACGGGCGCGCATAATTATGGGTAAATCCATTTTTTACCCATAATTATGCGCCCCGTAATATCGCGCACCCGTAATATTGCGCCACCGTAATATGGCGCCGCACTGTAGATTCCTGAAGAAAAAGTCGAAACACAATACAGCCTTAATAGACGTCTCTGCTTCCCCCCTTCCCTTCCCTTCCCAGTACCTAGGCACGGAGACTCATTAGGAGTGTTGTACATTCACTTTTCCCTTCACTCCACAGAGATTGATGCGGCTGGAGAGTTCGCGCAGGACTCTTGAGAAGCTGAGCTGGACCCGGCGGGTGAATGAGGGGAACGAAAGTCAGAGTATAATGGTCCGTGAGATGGAGGAATTGGTGGAGTGCTTGAAAAGAAAGGGGAAGAAAGAGATCATCATGGTGCCTTCTGAGCTTCGCTGCGTGCACAGCAGCTGCATATTCCCAAGGAGATGCTACTCGAAGGCGTTGCAATACGTCGTGCAGAAGCGGGAGGAAAGCGTCTACCATAGGATATTCCGTTTCGCAGGCACCCCAGGCGTAGGGCAGACGACCTTCCGTTATTGGGTCTTGCGGAGGTGGCTCTTGGGCAAAATGAAGGGTCTCCCTGAGTTCAGGCACCTGCTCTTCTCCGTTGGCACTGAGAAGCTCTACCTCCTCAGCAAGCATGATGATGGAACTGTGAGTGTGGCTTCTCCTGGTCCAGCCGGCGAGGTTTTCAGCGGGATTCACAGCTGGAGCGAGGATTGCCTCGGTGTGGTGGAGCTAAGCCAGCCCGGGAGAGGGATCCACGACATGGCAGAGACATGCCCATGTGTGAGCCTGCTGATGATTGTGGGATCACCTGGGAAGTTCAGCAGGAAGGTGTCATGCTTCAAAGGCAGGGTTTCTCCGACGTTCTATTTCCCAGTGTGGGATGAAGAAGAAGTGTCGAAGCTGCCCATAGAACTTTTCGAGGGCACCAACGTCGATGAGGCAGAAAAAAGGAGACGTTATGTTGAACACGGAGGTGTACTTAGATTGATGAAATTTCATCCCGATACAGCCCAATCGCAAATAGAAGAATCGATGAATTTCTTGTACAGCGACACAATCAGACAAGTGGTTTATGGCTGTGTGGTGGAAGAGGCAGACAGACTGTTGAAATTCAATAAAGACGAGAGGGTTGAGTCGTTCATCAGTAAGCATGTTGCAAGGTTAGTCGTGAAGAATCTGAATTCTCACAGGATGAGATCATCGCGTTCTTGAAAACTGTCTCGAGCAGCGTCTCGTCACGAAACGCCTTCTACAGAAGCTTTTTTGAAGAGCGTTTCGGACGTGACTTCAGCGAGCGTACTATACATCTGGTTCTGAGCGGTGGGGCCACGCTAATGGGTCCAGAAAGCGGTATGCTCACCTATGAGAGGACGCAGCAGACCTTGCAACTAGACACCCTATACCGACCACCAGCTTGTTTCCAAGGGATCGACTTCTTCATTCTGAAGCCCGATTGCCACGTCTATCTCCTGCAGACCACTGTCACGAGCACCCACACACCCGCCGACTTCACCCACAATGACCATGCAGAGCTCCAGCAGAAGCTGTGCAAACACTACAAGCTGGGGAAGAAGCAGAAACCAAAGCTGCACATGCTCTACGTGGTGCCGGATGCGGAGACAACGTTCGCGGCTCCCTCGTTGCCCAAAAAGTGTACTCACACAGTTGCTTGGCCAGAGCGTGCTGTGCTGCGCCGCAGAAAGAGGAAGACCTCGCCGCATCCTGATGAGGCGAAGAAGAAGAAGAAGAAGAACTGAACGAAAGTAGACTTTTCTCGCAAACAGAAGCGAAAGGAGGATGTGAATGAGGATGATGATTTCTGACTGCAGTTACGAATGGAAAAAAAGGGATTAAGTTTGTTGGAAATGGTTTTAATGTATTTGGAGTTTATTTGAAGTGTTTATCATACACACCAAGGTTGGTTTGCACTGACTGGGGTTTTTCTGTTGTCAAGTTTCCGGTAAGACTTTGTGTGCGAGACGAAAGGAGTATTTTTTATGTGATCTGATCTGTTCTCGCATGCGGCAAAGTGATGTGCACAGACTGTTGAAATTCAACAAAGACGGGGAGGTTGAGTCATTAGTAAACATACAAGGCTCGCCATGAAGAAGCTGGATGAAGAAGCACGTGACGCGATGACCCAGTTCATAACAACCACATACCACCAGTCTTACTTAGGGGCAATGCTAAAGGGAATGGGCTCGAACTACCCGCAATGCAAATGAATAAGAGGTCTTTAGTAAGAGAAGGTGCGAAAAAATCGGGGGGAAAATGGCATTTGTAACGGATTTTTCTCTGCAGTGACCCTCCTCCACCCCCATCCCCTAAAAACGCGGACATTGTCTACGTTTTATTTTTATTTTGACTCCACCCCCATACTATGCTTACAAAAAAACGCTACCCAAACTCCCTCACACCTTTTTAACCACATCCTTATCCAATGCCGCTCTGTCCTTGATGGTCGTTTTCTCTTTCTCTGGGATCGTTGTTTTCAAGGCACCTCTTCCCCCCCAGAACAGCGGTTCCTTCTGGGTAGCTGCCTCAAAACGCAATGCGGTAAAAACACACCAAACATCACTGTCTTTTGATAGAACCATCATGTTCATCCTCCCCACCCCTTTCAGACGTTTTCCAAAAAAAAAAAAAAAAATGCTGCGAAGATCTTTGGTACGATGCATCGAACCTGACAAAGCATATGAACTGCTAGGTGTGCGGCGGGACTTTGACATGCAAAAGATACGCGACAGCTTCCGGAAGCGTGCGAAGACAGAGCACCCCGATATGTTCCCTGGCATGGACGACGAAGGGAAGAAGGCGCAGGCAGCACGCTTTGCCGAGCTGCAAGAGGCCTGGAGCTACATCAAGGAACACCACGAGCAGGTCGAGCTCAAGGTAGAGGAAGTACGACAGAAGGCGAAGTTTAAGTACCAAGCAACAGGGCAAGGGTCTCATGCGCAGGACAGACGGCCTAGCGCTCCTGATTCAAAATCCTATGGGGAACCTAGTACAAAGAACACAGAGGCCGCAGCGCAGGCCCGCGAATTCATCCAAAAAATGCGTGACGCGAAAGCAGGAGGGTCGCGCACAGCAGACCCAGCCTCGGAGGTGTCAAGCTACTCACGACGCAAGGCTGAGGCAGCTGCCGCAGCAGGAAGGCCTCCTACACCACCAAAGGCTCCACCGTCATTCAATCTGGGAGCTCTCAAAAGACCTACGCGGAAATGAGTTTTTAACAAAATGCTCAGAGAGGAGAGGAGGGCCTGAATACGCTGAAGGGGTTTCACAATACAGGAGGCATGTATTACTGGGTTCCGTTCCTCCGCCTTAATAGATGTAGTGGAGAGGAGGTGGAAGGCTGCAACGAAAACCGGTCTTTGCGGTGTCAAAAGACTGTATAGAGGCTTTGCAGACAGTTGTGCAGACGGTTTGTGGGAGGCAGATCTGTGTGGGCTCTGGCAGTGTGGAGAGAGGGGGTGTGCAGAGGGTGTTTGGAGACTCAGGTGGGGGGTTTCTTTTTGTCCACATCACACCGCGTCATCTGGTCAGGGGAGTGTGGGCTAGAAAAAATGGGTTGTGCAGATCCATCCATAAGTTTCTATGGATAGTTATGAAAAGGGGCAGCATGCAGGTGGTGGTTATGTGCCGTTTTTCAGAACCGATACGTGGGGGCGTGTCTCCCAAACAAAAAGGTGAATAAAAATGTTGGAAAGCAAAAAAGGAAGAACAAACCAGTGTGGGTTTTTCAGCAGGGGGCTATAAAATTTATGCCTGTGTCGACGTTTTGCACTTTCAATTTTATTTTATCTTTTGTTTTGTTTTTTGCAGCTGATGCTGCACGATATTCTCACCAAATTTTTCTAGAGTAGAATCAACAGAAAAAGGGGGGAAATACTCATTTTTTTTTATTTTTGCAGTTTTCACCAGGCTCTCCGCTAGGATTTCCAATTTTGAAAATATTCTGTTGATGGTCCACGTTGGTGGGGTACATGCTTGCGCCGCAGGCGCACGGTACGCAACTTTTTTTTTTACCAACGCCCGATTTTGACTTTTTTGGGACGTTTGAGCACTCACCTCTCCATATCTTCTTCTCCTGAGCTTTTTTGACAGGTAGAACGGGTCTGAACCACTCAGCAGAACTTTTTTTTTTTTTTTTTTTTCCCCCATTTTCAAAAAGTTCTGTTGACAATCAACAGAACTTTAGTACCTAGCGGAGTGCCTGGTTTTCACACATAGTTGAAAGCACCGCACCCCTTTCCACCAGGCAACGACACACAGTGGGGGTACCTTTTTTCTTAGACAAAGACTCTTCGCATTTCTATACATTACAGTCTACTTGTTTTGTTTGCACTACCCCCCCACCCCGCCCCACTGACCCCGCCACACCATGTCGGATGCAGTGGTATCGACACTCACTGCAGGAGAACAAGCTCATCTGATAGAACAGAGACGGGAGGTATGTGGGGGGTGAATTTTGTTTTCTTTGTTTTCTTTGGTTCTTTGGTCAACTCCCACCCTTTTTGCATGAACACGACCGAGCTGCCTTTTTTTTGGCCTCAAAGAGGTTTCCTCTTCAGCCAGGTAGTCAGTGGGAGCGTATTGCAGTAATAAAAATATCACCACATAATATTACACACTTTACGCTCAAACAAAACAAATTGAAAGTGCACAACATGGCCAAATTGCATCTGTATATAAAAACCTCTTAGCCATCTATAGCCTGTATACCCTACTCTCCCCCGCATGCCCACCAACCTCCTCCACAGGTCCGCGACAAATTTAATGACTCATTGTACAGGCTTGAAATCATAAAGCGGTTGGGAGAGCCCAGGTATGCATTTTATTTTTTTTTGCGACACAACGATAGTGGTAAAAGATGCCATCCACCTTGCCATCTTTCGATTGAAAATAGTGTCTTCAACACTCACTTGCCCAACCCCCTCGACCAACCCCCCCTCTTCCCTTCCACCCCTTCCACCCCTTCCACCCCTTCCACCCCTTCCACCCCTTCCACCCCTTCCACCCCTTCCACCCCTTCCACCCCTTCCACCCCTTCCACCCCTTCCACCCCTTCCACCCCTTCCACCCCTTGCAGCTATGGTGAACACCCAGAGACCTTTTTGAAAAGAATGAAGATCGACGACGCGACCTTCAACACCGACATCCCCTCCGAGCTCCGGCGTATTGAGAACATGCTGCGCGAGCAGAAGCTTGAGCAGCAGTGGAAGAAGGAGGGACGCGGGACCGGCCTTGCCGAGGAGCAGGAGACCATGCAGGAGTGGGTCAGAGACCAGCTCGAGCAGGGCGCTGCGGCCGAGGTCCAACTCAAACTCCCCTACAGGAGCAAGGTACGCCACAGCACACAAAACCCACCCTACCCCATACCAACCCCCCAACAGCTCCAAACCCACAACGAATCAACCATCAACAACAAAAACGATTGGTACGAAGAATCGCTTGTTGAACGGGAGTCGCAGGCCGCAAAGGGTCCAGGCGACCGTGTGCAGGTATGGCGTTCCCCCCTCACCACCTACCTACCTACCCCTTTGCAGTACAACGGCAGAAATGCGATGGTGATGAAAGCGTCGCGTGGAAATTGTGAAGTGCGTTGGGATAAGAAGGAGGCGGATGGGGAGGAGTCGGCAAGTGTAGCGCAGACGGACCTTGTGTTGCTGAGCAAGGCGCACCCGGCGCTGACGATCACGGCGGAGGGCCGCCAGAGCGACCACTTCATGGCACGGCACAGCCGCAATGGGTACCGCAACACTGCGGTGAGCTCGCTGTCGTGCCTCTTCTCGGATGCGGATGGGATCAACTCGCCTGCCTTCCTGCAGGAAAAGAGCAACAACAGAAAGGCGCAGGTGGAAGCTGCCGCACACGAGAGACGCAAGAAGATGATGATCTCACGCGCACCCCAACAAGGAGGCTACAACCCACGCACCTCCACCAACCGCACCAGCAAGCTCACCGTCTCCTCGAAGTTCCGTGAGAAGCCGCAGGCAGGCGCCAAGGAAATGCAGATCAGCAAAGAGGAAGGTGAGCACGTCGGTCTCGTGTACGACCCCGAGACACTGTGCCTGCTGGAGGCAGAGCGCGACTCGCCCGCAGAGGCGTTCGACAAATACCGCGGGATGCGCATCACACACGTGAGCACTAGAGAGGAGCCGCAGTTCTCGAACGACGAAGGTGTGCACAGCGGTGCGCAGCTCCGCAAGGCCCTTGCGCGTGCACAGGAGAGCGAGACCGTCGCAGTGCGGTTCGAGACATGGACACAGCGCCGTGCCGTGGAGAAGAAGAAGCGTGAGTTCCGTGAGAAGCTTGTTGCAACGAAGGGCAGGAGCGGGGCGAGCACACCAAGACCTGGTGCACGGGATTGAAATGGACGCAGCATGTGAACATCATCTCTTGTCATAGAAGCCCAACATTGATGAGGAATGAACAAAAAAAATGGTAAAAAATTGATAACTGTGACTACATACTATCAATTCAACCCAAAACGCTAGGTGATGCACTGCTATTTCAAAAAAAAAAGAAGTGTGTAAAATGCATCCTTTAAAATATTCTATAAAATTGTATATCTTTTTTGATTGTTCGAAATCAAAGCAAGGAGCTTTTTGTCGGGGAGAGTGGGGGGGGGGGGGGGGGGGGGAATGGCTTTCCCACTATTTAAAAAAAAATGGAAAATCTTGTTGTGTCCCTTTGTAACCCAGTTTCAGGCATTTTTTTTTCTCTTTTTGAGTAACGTTCCCCTTTTGTACAGAGTGTCCACACAACATGCACTCTTCCTTCATGGAGTACTATTTTGTGTAGTTAAAAAAAAATGACTAAGCACGGCGAGACTTAGGTTCATCTGACCAAAAAAAACTTTTATTTCTTTTTGGGGATTTTCAATTGTAATGTTGCATCTGTTGAAAGCGATGTTCTGTTCCTTTTAAAAAAAATATGTGTTTTTGTGAGGGTGAAGGTGAGTCATTCAAGTAGCAATTTCCCCCCCCTCTCCTCACAGAAAGGACACATGCTTTAAACATGTTCGCGTATGATAGAGGTAGGGGTTGGAGTGTGGACGGGAATGTGGAGACAGGGATGATCCATCACACAAAAGCAATTCTTTTTAAAAAATCACGCTTTTATTTTTTATTGTAAAAAGGGCCATAGATAGTTTTATGTTTTTTTTTTCTCCCCTCCCCCTGTTTTGCCTGCCCCCATCCTATATCCCTTACCTGTCCTGATTCACCTCTGCTTAACAAAAAAAAGAGTTTTTCGTTTTTTTTCGAGAAGAAGGAACCAAGACAATGTGTTATCTGTTATTCCTGCGTCCGCATTTTTTTTCTTCTTTTGCTTTGGAAGGCAAAGTGATGTCAGGACCCCTCCCCTCCCACACAACGCATCCCCCTCACACAACAAACCATCCTCACTCCCCCCTCACAATGCGAAAAAAAACAAAAACTTTGCCCCGATTTTTTCTCTCACTCCTTTCTCTTCTGTCATCATCGTTTACAATACAACCTGCGTCTCCTTGTACACGGTAGCCAGTTTGATGTGGCAGAGCGTCAAAAATGGACGAAATTATTGGTTGAGAATTGCTCTCCCAAAAAAAAAACGTCAAATTTTTGACGCTTTCCTCGCTCAAACTGGCCACCGTGAACGACTCACTGACAATATTTTGTGTTTATTGTGTGTGAAAATGCTTCCTGATTTTTAGGAGAAGCAGCGACCCCTTGTTTGTCTGAAAGCCCTCATTGAGGATGCTCTGCATATACCTTTGAAGGTTCATTAACCTGGCTGATTGTGATTGCCGATACAATTAAAACCCCATCCCACAACAGAGATACAACAATGTCTTTGATCGTGAGCAAGTACACCGCGAACCCTGAGTTCGTGAAGCGTCTGAAGATCGAAGATGCGAACCTCGCTACCCATATTCCCTCTGAGCTGGAGAAGATCACAATGCACTTGCGTAGGCAGAAGCTGTGCCAGCAGTGGAAGAAGGAAGGGCGGGGGCAGGGCCTTGACGACGACGATGAGGCGATGGAGCTGTGGGTGCAGGACCAGCTTGAGCAGGGGGCGGCAGGGGACATCCAGGTGAGGATAGGCGAGAAGCGTAGAGTATGGCATCCCCCCTCCCCTAGGTATCGTTGTACACCCACACACACCTGCAGAAGAGGCCCGCCGTCGTTCCGCTCATTGACAACCAGAACGACGACTACGAGATCACCGTGCAGCAACGCCAGCAAGACGCGAACAAAGGACATGGTGACCGTGTCAAGGTATACACAACCCCTTCTTCCCTCTTCCCGTACTGTATGCTATCCTTGCCTCAGGTTGAAAACCGCATGGGGACGATCGTGGGGGTGATGCGCGACGGGTCGTGCAAGGTGAAATGGGACAAGAAGCAGCAGGACAGAGAGGATGTGTCGACCATCAATTCGCATGAGTGTTCGCTGGTCGCAAAGGCACACCCCGCAGCAGCCGTGATGGCGTCGCCGCCACGCAAGACCGCGCTGCGTGCGGGTGAGCCGAGCTGGCGGTACAAGACGCAGAGCGTGAGCGTGCTGTCGTCGCTGTTCTCCGACCCGGAGGCGCCGCTGCCGGACTTCCTTGTCAGCGACGACCAGAGCAGCCGCAAACAGATCGTCGCACAGAACCAGCAGGCCCGCAGGACCAAGATGATGCACAACCAGTCGCGCGACCGCAGCTTCACAGAGCCCTCCGTGCAGCGCTCCCGCCGCCCCGTCGTGCAGTCCAAGTTCCGCGACAAGCCCCCATTCGCCAGCCCCGGCGCACAGGAGGTGCAGATCAGCAAAGAAGAAGGCGCCCAGCTTGGCCTCATCTTCGACCCCGAGACACTGTGCCTGCTGGAGGCAGAGCGCGACTCGCCCGCAGAGGCGTTCGACAAATACCGCGGGATGCGCATCACACACGTGAGCACTAGAGAGGAGCCGCAGTTCTCGAACGACGAAGGTGTGCACAGCGGTGCGCAGCTCCGCAAGGCCCTTGCGCGTGCACAGGAGAGCGAGACCGTCGCAGTGCGGTTCGAGACATGGACACAGCGCCGTGCCGTGGAGAAGAAGAAGCGTGAGTTCCGTGAGAAGCTGATTGCGAACAGAGACAAGGCAATCAAGGACCGTGCAACACGCGACTGATTTCCCCACCACCACCACCCTTTTTTAAAAGCGACGGTAGCCAAGACATCCCTGAGCATGCTCTTCCTCCACGTTTTTTTTTTCTTCTTCTAATTTTCTTTTTTTTTGGGATACGGGGTGTGTATGGGCTATGGCCTTTTTTAGTCCATTGCTACTGCAGTACGAATGGCGAATAGCAGCTTCAAGGTTTGCGATTTTCAAAACGGAAACGTTTCAAAAAGAAATGGGGGGGAAAGACTCAACGTTACTAATTTATTTTTGTGACCAAGCCCAGAGAGGTTTGGACATCACTACTATGTTTTCTCTCTCTTCCTTTTTTAGTGTGTGCACGAGAACTCCATTCCTCTCAAACCTTTTATTTCTTTAAGTTGAACGATGTGTATGCACAATGAGGCATTAACTCATTTAGCTTTTTTCCTTATTCTCTTTACAACGCATATTCGGAGAAACCCCTTAAAAAAATGGGGCTTTCTTTTTTCAAAAAAAAATTGCAATTTTTTGTGGCAACCTTCACGCGTTTTTTGAGTTTAGGGTTTTTTAAAATGGTCGAGAGAAGAATGGTTTTTTTTTATATCTATGTGTGTGCTTTATGTTTTGCATATTTTGTTCAGGTGACTAAGCATGGAGGGCTTAGGTTGTCAAACGTTTCCCCCCCTTTTTTTTTAGATGTGTGTACATGAGAGACACATTCATCTTTTTTCAAATTTTCATTTTTTTGCTTTTCGTGTGCTTTTTTTCTTTGATGGAAAGTATATGAAATTGATTTTCCTTTTTTTTTTGCCAAAAACGGTATGTATCCTGTGCCAGCGCGGGGGAAGGAGGGCATCGTTTTTTGACCATTTTTTTTTTGTCGATAGCAACAAAACAAACGATTCATATTGATTGGGGTTCACACACACACACACACATAGCACCTCAATATACACAAAAAAGAAAAAGGGAAAAAAAGGGCACACTTGAACAGTACATTTATACCCACCTTCAGCATGCATTTTTTGTCTTCACCCTTGTGCAGATGTGTTTCTGTACAAAAAAAAAAAGGGCACCAGAGGTGAGTTTTTGTACCTCCCCTCCCCCACCCAAGATTCAGACTCTTTCAAGTATTTGTTCTTTATTTTATCTCCCTACCCTTCGTCGTGCGATTTTTTTTTTTTTGGAGTAGCAAAACAGCGTCTGCGGTGACGTAAAATTGTTTAGTGTATAGTGGTGTACACTCTATGGGTGGCTACACTAATACAACCCAAGTTTTCAAAAAGCAAAAAGCAAAAAGCAAAAAAGAAACCGCAATAAAATGTAACTGTAACCGCTTCGAGGCTATTACGCGAGTTTTTTTTTAGTAAAGTTGAGGGGGAATTCGTCTCCGATGTTTTCAGATTAATTGTTGTTTTTTAAAAAAGGTTGGGTTGTGAGTGAGTTGGGGACGGGGAAGGAGGGAGGGATGGGGAACGAGGAAGTTTTCAAACAAGCAAAACAAAATAAAAAAAGAGGAGAAAAAAATCCCGCACGATCTCGATTATAGTGAAGATGGTGTGTGTCATGAGATGCACATTCATCTTTAAGTTTTTCTATTTTTTCCTTTTTTTTTTTTTGGTCCAACGTATGATTCCACTTAACCCAGCCTGGGGAGTGGTCATACTATTTCCCAAACCACAGACAAACATGGAGGGAGATGTGCGTGTATTTTTTTTTTTTTTGTTACCCCTTCCCCACTGCTTTTGTTTTTTTGCCTTTTGTTTTTCTGTACGTGAAAAGAACACTTTGTTGTTCCCAAAAAAAAGGAAGGGGGGGAGTAGCCCAACGGATTTGATTTGTGATAAGCGTTTTCTCGATGTTTCTTTGTTCTGGCACCTCTCACTTCGTACAGTAGCAACGTCCCTGGGTTCGTATTCGCACGCCAGGTGATGAGTCGCAGACCTGAACCTAGCAACGTCGTTTGTCGACTGCTTCACCAGTTCGTACACAGCGGTAAATGCCGTCGTCGACCAGCTTGCGTGTCGTTGCGCTCAGGATAATCTTTGAACACTTATGCTGAAGTTTTTTTTTTTTTAAATCACCGCATATGTGCGGGTTTTTGTACATAAAGACAACACACTGCTGCGCTTTGCTTTCCGCTTTCTACATCCGCTGCTACACCCCAAAAAAATTCCCTCAAAAAAAAAACCCCCCAAAAACCAGAACACAAATTACAATGACCACCCAACTCACCCTTATTGCACCTGATGACCTGCATCACCACTTCCGTGACGGCGACGTTCTGGACACCACCGTGGGGCTTGCCTTCGGCCAATTCAAACGCTGCCTGGCGATGCCGAACTTGGTCCCCCCTGTTATCAACACCGACGACGCCACTGCGTACAGAGAGCGTCTCATTGCTGCGGGACGCAAGATGGGGAAGGAGGCTGATTTGATTATGACGCTGTACCTCACAGACAAGACTAGCCCCGAGGAGATCGAGAAGGCCTGGGCGACCGGCTTTGTCAAGGCCGTCAAGCTGTACCCTGCCGGCGCCACGACCAACTCCGACTGCGGGATCACCAACTACGACGACTGCCTCCCCGCACTCCGCAAGATGGCGGAGCTCGGCATGGTTCTCTGCATCCACGGAGAGTCGACCAGCCAGACTACTGACATCTTCGACCGTGAGGCAAAGTTCTACAACGAAACCCTCGGACAAAAGATCATTGGGCGTGTCCCCAACCTCAAAATCGTCTGCGAGCATATCACCACCAGAGTCGCAGTCGACTTTATCAAGGCAGCAGGACCGAACGTCGCGGCAACCATTACTGCACATCATTTGTTGTACAACAGAAATGAGATTTTCAGAGGCGGCATCCGCCCCCACATGTACTGCCTCCCTGTCCTGAAGAGAGAGGAGGACAGGAAGGCGCTGCTCGAGGCGGCGACGTCGGGGTCCGCGAAGTTCTTTGCAGGGACAGACTCTGCTCCTCACGCGAAGGACAGAAAGGAATGTGCCTGTGGATGTGCGGGTGTGTTCTCGGCGCACGCTGCCATGTCGTTTTACGCGGAGTCCTTCGAAGAAGTGGATGCCTTAGATAAGCTCGAGCAGTTCACCTCACTCAACGGTGCGGCCTTCTACAACCTGCCCACCAACACACAAAAGGTGACCCTCACAAAGGTAGACACAGAGGTGCCCGCGTCCTTCACCTTTGGCTCGACCGTGGTTGTCCCGCTTCGTGCGGGGGAGACAACGAAGTGGCAGTTGAAATGGGAGTGAACAGATTAGCATCAAATTTCTCGAGCTTTTGTCAAGTTTTTGAAGAAAAAAAAAGTATAGTGGAGCACACTCTAGGGTGGCTACACTAATACAACCAAGTTTTCAAAAAGTAATTCTTCGCAGGGAAAAAATGGGGAAAAAAGAACCCATCCTCGGATAGGTTCTATCTAGATTGTCGAAACTACAAAAGAAAAATTCTGAGGAGGCTTGAGGTGCATCTGAAGAGCTTATTGTTATTCCTTTTTCTCTAGTATTATCTGCGTTAAGTATTGCTGTGTGTGGTGGGGGAAATAAATAATGACCACCATAACCGAGTATCTACCAGTATCTATGTCAACCAATGATGGCGATTTTTTTTTGTCAATAAAAAAACACATAAAATCCGATGCAAATACAAAACAGAATCTAACCCACCCCAACCCTTTGTAATAAAGATAAGATGCCTATCCATATTTCATGTTGTCAAAGAAAGAGTAAAAGTAGAGATTGCACAACTGTGACAACACAACCGAGGCAACTACACTACTCCAACAATTTACCAAAAAAGCAGACAAACAAACAAACTTCCCAAAAGGATTTTCTCACACACAAAAAACCCTCCCCTTTTCAGGGAACTCTTCAAATACTTTCTTTTTTTTCTCATTTTCTTTCCTCAGTTCTTTTATTAGGTGACTTAGCAGAGGCTTTAGTTCATCTACATAAAAACTTTCCTTTCATCTTCTTCATCTCTCTCCCCCTCGACAATGAGTAGCAGACAATGACTTTCGACCCTTCGCCTCCCTCAGCTCCGCACCCAAATTGTATCCCGGGGTGTGTTGATGAAAAGGACGTTACACACGATGGCAGTGCACCGCCTGGCAGACGTTTTACACAGGCCAAATTGAAACAGCAAGGACGCGCGGTGCGCCATAACCACAAAACTACTGTTGCACCTGATGGTATTACGTTGGACGTTGAGGTTATCGAGGGATCTGATATTTGCCCATCCGAAACACAAAGCCATGCTGCAAGCAGTACTGAAGGTGTATTATATGTGCATGGTGGGGTATCTGTGACACAACAGATTTCACCTCATTTATGGTGTTTGAAGGCTAAACGGTGGAGTTTATTGCATTCAACCACTAATGACGCGGAGACTGCGAGATACGGACATACCTTGACGTACCTTCCAGAGTCGAATAGCTTAGTAATGTTGGGAGGTGCCTGCGCCGACGGTGCGCCCCAAGAGAGTGTACACACATTATCGTTGGATGAAAGCACCGCCTGGGTGCTTGCAGGGTGTTCTGGAGAGGTGACCGCCACAATGCACCATACCGCCGTCTTGTATGGGAATCATATCATTGTGTTTGGTGGAATCAGTCAAAATTCGTGTCTCAACCAAATTCAGATTTTTGACACAACAAACCTCCGTTGGTTGCAGAGTTATACTCCGCAAGAAAGCTCTCCAGAAATCCCCGCACCACGGTCCCTCCATACAGCCCACATTGTTTCTTTGGGTGAGGAAGAAGGAATGCTGATCTTTGGTGGACGTCTCAACGGGTCGCCCAACTCATGTACAAATGACCTCTTTTCCTACAACCTTCACGGCAATTTCTGGAGCAAAGTGTACGCCGGAGGTACCATACCCCCACCACGCTGTGGACATGCCTCAACCTCCGTACGTGACCAACTCCTCGTCTATGGCGGAACCTGTGGGGAAACAACCTACTCCGACTGCTTTTATCTCAACATCCTAACCAGCACCTGGCGTGAAGTGCATCTTCGCGGCTCCTTACCAGGACCGCTCCGCCACCTTACCGCATCCGTTGTACAGAAGGGGTCCCTATATATGGTACTGCACGGCGGCGCTGTGCGGGGTGTCGCATCACATCGGACACATTTAGTAACAATCGGTGTGTCGCAACGAAAAAGGGCACGCCCCAATACAGCCCCAGTCCCAACGTCGGTCCCTGCGACAGCGAAGAGCCGTGGGAGAGAGGAGTTCAATATGACACTCAATTCGCCACAACGGAAGGCCTCTCCTGTTAGACCCGCTGAGGCCCCTGCGTGGTCGGTTTCTACCTGCCATGCTACAACGGGGCGTGAATTTGGAACTGCCCCCGATGTTCCATGGAGACCTTTTCGTCATGCAGTGCACTCAGAAACAGTAGACTCTGTAGTAACACGTCTTGCAGACACCCGGCACATAAAGGAAACACAAAACAATCTTGCAGAAAAATACCTCTTCGACCCTATCAAAAGCAGGCGTCTCTCTGTGGGGGGCATGGACGAGTTTGTGCATCGAATGTACCATCACCAGGTGGAACTACGCGATTTTTATAGACGGAGTTTAGAGGAAAAGCATATACCTACAAGGGTTCCCAGTAGAAAGAGGCCGGAGGAGATTTTAGATATGGTCACCAGATTGAATGCTGTGCCAGAAAAGCGTGATGTAGGGGAAACTCTTGTGCAGGAACCGAAGAAGGTGGATCTCAAGCAAAGTGTCGACAGACTATACTATGAAGGTGTGGAGTCGCAGAAAACCCATCGGAAATTTCTGTTTGAGCGCTACTCACATAAGCGCGAAACGCACCGCATCACCTCACGCAAAATGCAAAGTATGGTGACGCGGCTGTACAACCCACCTCGTGGTGTGCTTCCAACAGTGTGATTTTTTAACGTTCTTCAAGGTGGCCAAAATAATCATCTCAGGGTGGACCTTCTAGGGGTTAAATGGTACAGCAAAAAAAAAAAGGTTTTGAAAGTATTGGTGGGGGGCTGCTTTACTTCCCTGTAAGGCGTAAGTTCGTCTTACAGCTTTTTTTTTTTTGTGTTATCAAGCATTGACGAATAGAAATGGAAAACGACGGATGGTGCGTGCCCGCTTTAGCGTATTGTTTTTCCACTAACATCACTCACATTCATCAGTGAAAAACACAAACCTTTTGCGGTGCGATAAACGAAAAAGTGTTTTCTTTATTTCATTTAACTGTCATATCCTGAAGTCGTTTTCTATTTTCTGTTCGAGGCAGTGTCTTATCCAGGAATCCAGATTTTAAGTTTGGGGGGGGTCAGTTTGTTTTTTTGCCCAATTTTTTTTTTTCAGCACGACCAGGGAACATAGTGAACTGTATATTTTTTTTTTGCGGAGCAAAAAAAAAACAAAAAAAAAATGGCGCCGCAGGCGAAAATTTTTTTGGGTACGGTGTAAATGTATAGCTTTTTACACCACGCCGAGGAAACACCTCAAACCCAGCTGAAAAAACTGACCCCCCCCACCGGCCCAAATTTCCGGAGAAAATTTGGGGGGGGTCACTGACCCCCCCCAACCGGCCCAAAAAATACACTGGTTCGAGGTGTTCACACAACTGTACTTAATCGAAAAATAACGATCAAAAAGGGTGGCTTTATGGCCATTCTTTTTACTCTCTCTTTACCCTCTTATGTCGTTCCTCTTGGGGTGATCATCTTAAAAAAGATGTGTTTTGTGTGTCCCCTGAGGCTCGGTTTTATTTATTGTCAAAAAAAAAATTCTTGGTTTTTTGTCGTTTTTTCATTTTCCACACACCTCTTACGAGGTGAGATTTTGTTGAAGGTGGGAAAATTGTTTTGGGGTCAAGGAAAAAAAGGAAAAAGGAAAAAATACAGATTGATTTGTTACTCTGCGTTCATGGAAGAAGCTCATTGCAGCTTTCAGAATGTAATGGTTAAGTGTCCATCTGACGTTTTATGCATGGGTGTGTTTTTGGCTGTCCCCCCTTGTTACTGCAGGGATGCATAGCGGAAATGATTACCCAATTTTTTTTTAGAAAACTAAGAAATAAACTGGAAACAAAAAAAGAGGCAGCCATTTGCTACTGTATATGGCCCCCCTTCTGCCCCCCTCCCAACATCGCTACATCACATCACAGAGGGAAGGGGGAACGTACACAAAGGTTTTGACAGCGTAGGAAGATACGATGGACGGCTCATCAGTGGTCCAGGTGAAATGCACACAGGAGGAGCTGGTGAAGTTCTACCGTGTGCGGGAGACGTGCATCCAAATGCTTGAGGACAGAGGCTACCGTCCGACTCAGTGCCAGATGGTGTCGAACCTGCTGGAGTTCAAGGAGCGTTTCACCCGTGTGGAGAACGACCAGCTGCTTGTGTCGAAGGACGACCTGCGTCTGTACGCCGAGCGTGACCCGACACCCGAAGAGGAGGACGACACAAAGGAGGACCACGCCGAGCGTGCGATGAACCAGTCCATCATGGTGTTCTTCGTGTCGCAGCCGAAGTTCACCCACGCACACATCCGCCACTACTTCGACCTGCTTGAGCACCAGGAGAGCGGCTGCTCCAGGGGGATCATTGTCTCTGCAGCGCGTCCCACCGCACAGTGCAACACAGCCATTGAGGCGTGCGCAAGCTCTGGGAAGATCTTTGAGCACTTCCTGGAGTCGGAGCTTCTTATCAACGTGTCGCGCCACGAGCTGGTTCCGCAGCACCGGCCGCTTACGGGGAAGGAGAAGAGGAAGCTGCTTGAGGCGCTCAAGATCAAGGAGGGGCAACTGCCGCGCATTCTTTCTGCCGACCCTGTTGCGAGACATTACGGACTGCGGAAGGGGAATGTTGTCAAGATTGTGCGTCCTTCGGACACTGCGGGTGAGTACGTGACGTACCGATTGTGCCAGGCATGAGCTTGCTCCTCTTTGCTCCAGCACAGCTCCACCACTTTTTTGTTTAATTTATCACGAGAACGAATCGATATTTTGGCCCGCAGAGCAAAGCTCAAAACGAACATAAAAAAAGCTACCAAAAAAAGGTGCTGTGTGTACGCAGACATCCCACGAGGGACGGCGAAGGCGTGGCTAGAGGCACAATGCACTCCACACGCCAGCCGGGCTATTCTATCTTGTGTACTGCGTTCCACAGTTTCAGTTCTTTCCGTCTCTTCCGTTTCGTTAGGTTAACCGTGCATGAGCACGGAGTGGGCATTGGGGGGTGGGGCAATTTCTGTGTGGTCTGCAGTGGGTAATCAGTATGCCCGGGGCTCAGTGACAACAAAAATACTACCCCCCCACTCCACACCCACTTTTTTTCTCGCATCATTGTTCTCCCTCGCAGAATACGGCTGTGGTCTCATGTGGACACATTGTCACCGCCCGCTAAGAACTTCACCACCTGTTTTTGCGAACAGCACATCTTCCCACACCCTGCCATACCACCACCCTCTTTCTCTCCCCTCCCAGATCGATACACATTCTTAGGCTATCAAAGAAAGAGAAACACCATGCTTCGCGTCTACAGAGTGCTGCTGACCTCCGCTGCCTCACCACCGCCTCCGTTGTTGAAAGGCCTCCGTGTCTTGGAGCTGGCTAGTGTCCTCGCAGGGCCTTCTGTGGGACAGTTCCTTGGCGAGCTTGGTGCTGAGGTGATTAAGGTTGAGAACCCAAAGACTAAGGGTGATGTGACACGCATTTGGAAGATTGATGGGGAGACGGCTGCGGATGGGCGGACCGCGTATTTTCATGCAATGAACCTGAACAAGAAGAGTGTTGCGATTGACGTGAAGAGCGCAGCGGGGAACGAGGTTGTGCAGCGTCTGGCGGCCTCCTCCGACGTTGTCCTCGCCTCCTACAAACCAGGCGACGCACAGAAGATGGGTGTCGACTACGCTACTCTCTCTGCCAAGAACCCAAAGCTTGTCTACGGGATTGTTACTGGCTACGGCCAGGAGGTCCGCCGTGCAGGATACGACGCCGCAGTGCAGGCAGAGTGCGGACTGCAGTACGTCAACGGAGACCCCGAGACTGAGCCAACCAAGCTCCCTGTTCCCCTCGTAGACATCCTTGCTGCACACCAGCTGAAACAGGCTCTCCTCCTCGCCCTCTGGCAGCGTGACAGAACCGGTCTCGGCAGTGAAGTGCACGTCTCTCTCATCCAGGCCGGAGTCGCCACCCTCGCCAACCAGGCCACGAACTACCTGAAGAACCACAACATCCCCGAGAGAATGGGCAGCGACCACCCGACCATTTGCCCCTACGGCACGGTGCTGACTGCCCGGGATGGGTTGAAGCTTACCTTGGCGGTGGGGTCGAACAAACAGTACCGTGCGTTGTGTGAGGAGCTGGGGGTGCCGGTGCTGCCCGAGCATGAGAGGAACCAGCTGCGGGTTAAAAACAGGGCGTCCTGCCAGGCGTTGATTAGTGGTGCGGTGGCGAAGAGGGATAGAGATGAGCTGATTGCTGCGCTTACTGCATGCTTTGTGCCGTGCGGGGCTGTCAACACAATGGACAAGGTGTTCCAAATCCCCCAGGCGCAGGACATCGTCGTCAACGACGCAGACGGCAACTTCGCAGGTCTCCGTCAATCCGTCGCAGACTTCCACGGTCCTGCCTACGAGGCGTACGCCACACAGCAACCCACCCCCCTCCTCCCCCCACCCACCTACGGACAGCACACCCGTGAGGTCCTCATGCAGGCAGGATACACCGAGGAAGAGGTGGCGAAGCTCGTAAAAGACGAGGCAGTGGTGGTAGGGAGTGCCTAGGGGGGGAGGAGAGGAAAGAGGAGGAGAAAAAGAAGACGGGTGGGATGTTTTGATGGGGATCGTGTAATCTCTTGATGTTCAAGGAGATTTTTATTTCATTTTTCTTTGTCATTTTTCATTTTGTACTGACAGCAATGAGAGACTCAGGTCCATCTTTCTTTTGAAAGATGTGTGCACACGAGGAGGCACATTCATCGCACAATTCTTTTATTTTTTCTGTATTTCTGTGAAATTTCTCAAAGCTTTTGCCCATGGCACGCCTTTCATTCCCGCATAAAAGTGGACATACCAAAAGTAATGTGATATTGCACCAGTAGTACGGCAGTTAGCTCGCACGATATAACACATCTTTTGCCACTTGGATAGAATAAGGCAAAAAAAGTGGACAAAAAGCTTTATTGAGGAATTTGATATTTGTCCGTTCCTTCCTATGGTTGTAAGGTGACTAAGCACAGAGGGGCTTAGGTTCATCTCACAAACTTTTTTTTTTCTTTGTTTTACCCCCATCGCCCTGTCCACGTTGGATTCCCCCCCCTACGTAAGGAGTTGTCTGGTGCCTCAGCGAGACTGTTTGTTTCCTCCTGTTTGGCATCAGAGAGCAAGTGTGCGCTGCAACTGATACGCACGAACTAGTCTACGTGGAGTAAAAAGTGATGTGTTAAGTGCTATTGTGGACGCTTTTGTGTGACTATTTGCAAGGTGACTAAACACAGAGAGGGGCTTCGGGTTCTCTTCTCATACACTATTCTTTTGCAAAGTACGCTGTTCACGAGAGGGCTTTATTTCAAGGCAATTTCATTGCTTCCGCTGTGGCGAGGTGGGTGTATTTTTGGTGGCGATTTTATTTTATTTTTGCACTTTCAGGTTTGCTTTTGTTTGCTTTTCCAACTATTAGGTTATTATTTTTTTGACCCACTGCCTCGTACTACGACTTTTTTTTTTATATCTACGTAGCGGGGTTCCGCATCACTCAAGGCAGTGTCGGGATACGGTGTTCAGGCAACATTTTTGCTCTTTCTTTTATACCCACAAAGCGCTGCCAATCACCCCCTCCAACAGGGTAATTGAGCAAACCAACGAAAAAAAATCTTTTTTTTCCTTTTCCTTGGTAGTCTTACCTGTCAGTGTTACTATTTTTTACTAAGGAAGTTAAATACAATCCCCCCTCTAGCAATGCCCCTAGAGCGGGGGGGGTGTTTTTTATTTACCAAAGTACTGGCAAAAGGAAATAGAATTCGGCGGAAGGTGGTGTGCCTAAAAAATTTACTTCAACACAACTTCCGTTCTGTGTGGAGCAGTCAGTAAAAAAAACATCGCGAAAAATAAAATAAACAGCAAAAAGGTGAAAAATAGAACCTTTCCTTTAATTTTTTTTTGCTTTGCTTTTTGCTTTTGCTTTACTGATACAACCCCGTTTCCTACCTTCAAAATCTAACTTTGCTCAGAGCACTCATGTATCTCACACCTTAGGAAATCTTATACAGAAGAAGAACCTGCCCATATTCAAAACCCAAAACCTTTATACATTAGTAGGGGGTGAGGAAGCGTTCATGACATTTCAACCTCTGCCCCATTTTTTCTGCTTCGCAATTTTTTTTGTTTTTGTTTTTTGCGTCCACCGATGCATAATGAGGCGTTTGCACTTCCAACTTCTCTTTTACCCTCATTTTTTATTTTTTTTTTGAACCCAACAGAGTGTGTACGGTAAAAATATGATATGACGGCGGTATTTTCAGAGGTAAACCACGAAATGGCTGTAGAGCTGCATTGGTTAGGGGTCCACTTGACACAGTGTTACCAAGGTACACTGTTTACGAGGGGGCTTTTTTTTTGTGTTTCAAGTCAACCTTTTTTTATATAGCAATCATGCGACGGTGCTGAGACCACAGTCCGCGCTGTTCGTAAATCAAAAAAAGCAAAACAAGGAAAAAAAAATATATCCAAAACGGACCTGTTAGAAGAGACCAAAAATACGACCACAGCAGCTCTTTTGAAAAGTTCCGCTTCGACTTCATTCTCCCATATCATCAACACACACACCCACAGGATTCTTTTTATTTTTTTCTCAAAAAACCTCACATTTTTTTACCCCCCCCCACACCCAACACACTTCCCCCCGCAAATGGGGGTGGTCTGTGGGAGTCCTGACATAACTGCAACTATTCTACTCTCATTTCCTCTCTCTCTCCCCTTTTTTTCGGTACGTTTTCACACTATTGACCTTTTCTTAAGGTGACCTAGCTTAGGTTCATCTTACAAACCCTTTTCTCTCTCTTCCACCCCCCTCCCCCTCTCCTTTCTCTCCCCCTGATTATTTTCCAAAAATGGCAAAGAAAAAGGCGTCTTCAGATAAGTACGAGGTGTTGCGTCCACAGGATGTGAAGGGGCTTTTGACGCAGGTGTTTACAGAGTTTTCTTCGGAACAGGCGTACTATCTCCAACATGTGACAGATACGGATTGCTGTTGTGCGTCCTGCACCGTGTCGAGGGGGCATACGTCGCATCAGCTGCACCTTCATCACACCGCGAGGGAGATCAAGAGGCTTCTGCCGTTGGATAAAATTGAAGGTTTCGCGCCGAACACTGTCAAACCCTTGGAAGGTGATGTTGGGGTGGTCAAGGCTGCTACAAAGATACAAAAATTCGTGAAATTGGTGTTACCTGCGATGAAGAAGTGGCGGCTTTCGGAGCGGTGTCTGCGTGAATGGCGTGCAAAGCGAGCATTTATCCTCTGCACAGACGCGACGCAGGCTGGCTGCGGCGATGTAGCAAACAATATTGGCAGCTGTTTTGAGTACTTCTCCTTCAATGTGGAGTACTGGACACCGAATAACCCGAATGAAAGCCAGAAACCTACCCGCAAGAACATCTTACGCCTGATCGAAATGTGTAAAAGCGTGTCTGGAGATCTGATTGTAGTGTATCTAGCCGCAAAAGGGTCGCAGAGTGTTTTGCCTGGGTTTGCGCCTGCCAAAAAGCAGACAGTGTCTGCGCAGAATCCACGCGAAAGGTTGGAGTTCACACTGCGTACGGCGCTCCCCCTTGGAAGCCTTGGTGGTTCCATAGGAGGGGAAAAGTCACAAAAATATATCATTCCAACCGGGGCTACCAGAGAGGCACATGATACAGTGGTGCTCCTCGACGAACTGCTTGGTATTGTGAACAACGTGCCGCAGACTGAAATAGGGTACTACAACTGCCCTGTGGAGAGCAGGGTGTTGTTCATGGATATTTTCCCTGTGGAGGAGGGTGGTGGGTGTGGTGGTGGGCAACCCAGCGGCTCTGCAAAAAACCTCTCCGAAATGAGTCAGGAAGAGGGCAAGCGGGGGTACGCAGTAGTAAGCACGACGGCGTCGTCGCAGATGATCTTCCCTTATGCGACGGCAAAGCATGCACACTGCGTGCCGGGGCTGTTCTCGTTGTCGTTGCTCCGCTCTCTGTATGGGGCGAATTGCGAGAACTGCAAAAAAACTGGGTTAAATATTACTGGAGTTCTGCACAGTGTGTTTACCGATATGACTGAACAGTTTGGAGCAGCGTGCAGGGTGAAGGACACCTGGTTGAAGCTGGAGCAGCCAGAGAAGCCGTTGCTTGGGTCAAAGAATTTAATAGAAGGGGCAAAGCGGAGCGTCAAGCCTCCTCCAGAGGATGGACAGCCATGGAAACGTGCACGTGGTCCGTTGGAAACGCGGTTGATAGAGTTAGTGCCTGCGGATGCCTCGCTTTTGAGTGATATGGTGGCATGGCCACGGAGCAGGGTGTCGACAGACCGGCATCCCTCGCAGCCAGTTGGAGGTGTTGCAGAGCGTCCTTCGCATGCGCACTTCGTTCCGCAGGTGAGAACAGCGACGCCGTTTTATATGAAAAGGATCTTCATGGAAACGAGGTTTCAAGTGTCCCTGCAGCAGTCTCTCGTGTTGTATTCAAATCCCCAGCAGCTGTGCGAAGAGTTTGTGATGAAGCTGAACCACCTCAGTGAGAAGGTTGGGAAGGTGCACCCAGGGTTTGTCTCGCAGGAGCGGACGCTAAAGTTTGTGTTCGCAGTGCCTTACAAGGTGGCGCTCAAGCTGCGGCAGGAGCGCTTCTGGGAGCACCTCTTCGAAGGCAAGGTCAGCTACACATCGCTTACGGTCGAGCCCGAAACGTACACCATCCCTGCACATCGACAGTCCATTCTGACACACAACTCCTTAACAGAACGGACCCGGGGGAGTCCTGGATGTGCAATCCTTTTACATAGTTGTTACGGCACTCCTTTTATTGACCCGAAACTTAGCGCCTTCAACCACGACAGCAGCAACCCACCTGAGGCGCACAGAGAAGCCGAGTTTGACGATTCATATGCACGCAAACGGGGTTCGCTTGCTGGCGATGCAGAGCTCATCGCAGGCCTTCTTGGTCTTCCTGAAGGGGACGGTTCAGGTTCTGCGAGGGAACCGCAGGTGAAGGCAAGCAGCCTTGTGGAGTGCTATGCGCACTGCAGCTTCTACAGCTTCACAACGGTGAGTGTGCAGATCGCGTTGGACCTTGCGTTGAAGAGTGGGTACGCACGGTCCGTTCATGACGACCCATCTTCAGACGCATTGGTCGGACGCCGTCGTCGCAGCAGATGGTCCACCGTCTCCCTCACCGTGCAGAAGGAGGACACCAACCAGCCGCTCCTCCTCGCAGCACACCGCGGTGTGGGTTCTGCCTTCGACATCGACCAGAAGACGCTGCAGATCCACAAGGTGATTGTTGTGTTCTGTCTTACACAGAACTCCGCAGAGGCGCGTGCACGCCTGGTGTGCAGGGTGACAGAAGTGCAGAGACGGTACAACCCAACCAATGTGTGCTGTCTGTACCTCGATGTCTGCTCCTTTGAGAAAGAGGCTGGGGCGATAGAGGCAAAGAATGTGCAGCTGTTTCTTTGGATGAAACAGCTGGTGGAGTGGACCAATCAGCATGCAGTGGGAGGCAGCTCGCAGGTGTTCATATGTGACACAGAACGTGGCAGGCGGTACACATGCACAGCAGAGCGTACAGCAGGAACAGTGGAAGACGTTGCAGGCATGCTGGAAGAGTTCTACGGCGGCAAGATGGAGGACCTCATCCCCCCCGTGAAAGGCTCGAAAGTGTCTGGCTGGGGGTCACGCTCGGTTAAATATGTTCTCCTCCCCTCTATCGAGAAGGAGACCTTGATTTCATAGCATGTCGGGGGGTTTTTCCACAGGCCTAATTACCATTTGTCTTCAATGATCCCCGTTCATCTTGCCGATGAGTGGAAGCGTAGAGCATATCAGATGTAAACCACGAAATAGAGGTTGTGGGGGGTCCGCCCCGGTACACTCGGTTATTTGTAACCAAGGTGCACTACTCACGAGAGGGCTGTATTTCAAGGTCATTTTTTTTTTCGTCGAACGTTGAAAAGAAAAGCGCACTTACGTGTGTACCTTTTTTTTGGTTACCCCAGTATAAAGGTGACTACTTAGTAAGCAGAATCAGTTCATCTTCAAAAAAAAAGGGGCTAATTTTCAATTAAGACATCAACCATCCCAACACCCACAGGGGGGAGAGAAGGAGTCTCTACACAACCACACACCACCCCTCTTCCTCCCCACTATATTACCCCAATCCTTCCCATATGCTTACGTAGTGTTTATTTTTGTTGTTTTTATCCCCTCCCCTACCCCTTCTCCCAGCCCCTCCTTGACCGGCCACCACATTCACCATGTCTTTATCCTTGGTGAAGGAGGTGGCGCACGGCCTTAAGGAGCCTGGTATAGAGTTTATGACCAATCCTCATCTTCGACCTTGCGTGCTTGCGGTGTGGTTGTCCAGCTTTGGGGCAGCGCTGCACGCTCCTGTCACGACGTACTACTATCTGGAAATGGGGTCTTCGTATACAGACATAGGGGTGTACGCAATGATTGTCAGTTTGGGGTCGCTTTTGACGGCCCCTCTTCAAGGACTGTATGCTGATATGTATTCACCCTACCCGGTCTTTATGTTGTCAGTCACCGCCTGCATGGTGGGGTGTACTGTGCGTGGATATGGTCCGTCATTGGAGTATATTTTGCCAGGGTTGGTGATATTGTCGTTCTTTGGTGGGGCAAATTTGGTGGCAATGACGCAGGCTCACATTATGAAGGCAACCCCAGCGAGGTCGAGGGCAACGTATGTCTCAGGGTTGTTGGTTCAGTTAGGGGTGTTTAAATTGTTGGCGCAGCTGTTGTTTCCGCTATTAGATTGGATCCTGCGAGGGTTCGGGGTGGTGACACCACTCCTGCGGAAGAGGGTTCATATGTCATCCTGCATGATCTTCTGCGTCATAGCAATGATGGTAGTCTTCCGTGCACGCAACGTTCTCCGCAACCCACCGGACCGCCACGATATAGACGCAGAAGAAGGGGTCGACTGCGCTGATGCACACCACCATAAACACACTAACAAAACCGGGCTTCTTGCGTCGAATGTAGCACTGCACGCTCAAAGCATCGCCTTCTCCGCTTTGAACATGGTGTGGCCTCTCATTCTTAACCGAAAATTTGGGTGGAAAGCAGTTGAGTATTCTTATGTTTTACTCCTAAGCGGAGTGATTTCTACCGTTGCGGTGGGATGTGTTCCATTTCTTCGTCGAAGTGGGGCGTGTTTCTCAGGGTGTATATTATGTGTGGTAGCTGGGGGAAGTGGGTTGGCGGCTGTGGTGGTGTCGCCTCCATTGTTGCATGTCGCGTTTTATACGGTGACTGTGGCGTGTGTTGCGTGTCTGGATCCGATTATAAAGGTGGGAGCTTCGTTTCAATCGGTTCAATCGTCTCAAGGAAGGGCGTTTGGTGGTCTGGTGACGTCGGCAGAGTTGGGGACGATGCTGGGGAGTACCGTAAGCGCCTTTCTGTATGACATTTCAAGTGTGCAAAGTGGGCTGCTTCCGATGTGGCTGGTGGTCGCAGCGCTGGGGATTGTGTGTATCGCATTGCGGGTAATAACCTATATAGAGGGGACGGTCGTATTGTCGCACGCTGTCACATCACCGAAAGCGATCAACCGTCTTCAAGAAGAGGAAGGAGAACAAATGTGGGAAAAGGAGCAGGAGATAACGGAGGAGAGGTAGGGGTTCCCCCAAAGGGTTGTCTCTTATTTTATTATTATTATTACGGTGCGGGTAAGTCATTAGGTTTCCTTTTTACATCTACTGTTGGTAGGGTGTGGTTTCATCCGGATGGCTGGCATCGTACAGTGGGTCAGTCGGAGGTGTGCCTGCATCAATAACTTCACCTTTTTTGAATTGAAGATTCAAAACAACCGAACCTCCCCTCTCCTTTTCCTCTCTCTCGTTCTCTCGCCCCTGTATCCTTTTCCCCCCAGGGATCACCATGAAACCCCTTCTGATCACGGGAGCACCTTCTGTAGGGAAGACCACTCTATTCAAGAGCGTTTTACGCTATATCCAGAGGGAATGCACAGCACGGGTCACCGGGTTCTACGTGAACGAGGTGCGTGGGGATGGGGGTGCTCGGGTGGGGTTTGAGTTGGTGGACATTGCAGACGGCGAGCCACGACAGTTCGCAGGACTTGCCGCAGATTTACCACCCGGCGCAACTAACATACCCCGGGTAGGGAAGTGGTGTGTCCACATCGACAAATTTGAGGAAATAGCACTGCCCATAGCCTCTACCGCCCTGGGCACCGCCTCTGAGGAGAAGGTCGTCCTAATGATCGACGAAATCGCGAAAATGGAGCTTCTGAGCGAAGAATTCGCCTCCCTCATGTCCCGTCTCCTTGCCTCCCCGCCAGCGTCGCTATACCTGATATGCGCTATTGCAATGCGTGGGTCGGGGTTGGTTGCATCTGCAAAAGAGTTGCCGAACGTCGAGCTCATCACTGTTACACATGAAAACCGCGACCAGCTGTTAGATCATATCATTCTCAAAGTGAACAAAGCTTTGAAAGAGTGAATTGCATTGGGATGCAATGCATTTTGCCTTATCGCATGGTGTTCTTGCACAGTCGGCAAATGGTATTCCCTTGAGGGTAGGTTCTTCCACAGTGGTCTCTATCTATGGTGTTTGTAGTACCAAAGCTGGGGTTGTTTTTATATGAGTATATGCTACTCGTCAGGTGGACATGGCAGTGGTGTCCCGCAGTTGAGGGTGTTGTGTTCATGGCTAGGGAGTGTCTGGGTGCATTGTTTGTCGGTTTTTTTTTTGTCGCATTTTGTTTCCTTTTTCGGAACGGAAAAAAAAAAAACAAGAATCTACAATAGCCTCGCACACTCCTACTACAACTATTCATCGTACACCCCATCATCCAACCCACCTATTCTCCCTGCAACTCATTATATCCCTCAATGCCTTTAAACCGCCCCCAAAAACCCCCCCTTACTAACACCTCCAGGAAAAAGGGGGAAATAAAGGGGTATTTTCTCCAATTCTATGCTAGCTGTAGATCTGAGCTGATTATATTTTCTTTCATTTTGATTTTTCTCTTTTTTTCATAATGTTTTCGAACATTTTTGGAAGCAAACATTCGGAGATTATAAAGCAGGCGACTACCTTGGTCGATGGAGAGCTGAACTGGGGGGGCATTGTGCAGCTCTGTGATGTAGCCAGCCTTAACGAAGCCAATACTAAGGAGATAACGCAACAAATTGGGAAAAAGGTTGACGGAAAAGACCCGAACACCTGCCTTGCAGGTTTACACATTGTTGAAAGCCTTTTTAAAAACGGAGGGCGTGGACAACACAAAGCAATCTCCGCTGATACCACCTTGCTCCAGGCTATTAAAAAGGTTGCCGCAGGGGCACATCCTGCCCCTTCTGATCTGACACCGAGGTTGCAGAGACAGGCGCAGTTTCTTATTGTATCATTTAACCACTTTGTGCGGCATACAAAGAGCAACACGTTGCGTACCTTAGCGTACATCGTTCCAAAGGAGCAAGTAGCGATATACGCGTCGGGGTTAACCAAGGAAGAGCTTGCGACGTCCGACTGGACGACCCTGACAGGGGCTGGGTCGTGTGGTATCAAGGGTGATAATAAAAGCTATCAAGAGATCTCGCCGCGTGCGCCGAACACAGAGGTGGTGTATGAGGCGGCTGGGCCGAACACAGATGAGTCCACAGGGGCGTCATCATCGTCACGACCGCCAGCAACAGCCCCGCCACCGCCACAGGAGACACAGACGGAGCTCGCGCCTCCGCCAGAGCAGAATGGGGTATGCATTTAGTGATTAAAAGGGTATTTTTTGGTACATTGTGAGAGGGGTTTCAAGGCACCTTTTTTTTTTAGCAAATGGATGTACACCTTCATGGGTCCACACTATTACCGGTCATTGTGCCGAGAGAGGGTATTTCATTATTTTTTGTTCTCTTCTCGAAACATATCATCCACAGCGTGAACCCGAAATACAAAAGCTTTGGGATGATGCAGCTGTCCTGCGCACCGGTCTGCTCTGGGCACGTCGTGCGTCAGGTGGCCTCAGCCAAGACCTCCGCCAGATCGGCGAGAGCCTCACCGCCGAACGCGACAGCGCTGCCCGTCTTGTCTCCATGAGCGTGAACGAGGCACGCACCGCACAACTCACGGAGGTCATATCACACATGAACGATGTCCTTGCTGGCTACATTGCGCTCAAGGACATCACACTCCCACCGGGCAACCTCCTCCACGCTGTGACCGGTGTTTACGAACACCAGGGCGACACCAACCACTACGTGCTCATATCTGAGGTGAAGGGTGCCAAGCAGACCCTGCAGTGGCAGGATAAGGCGGGCACGCAGTGGGGGCTTGCAGGCAGCACGACCCCGCCGCTGAGCATGGCGGTGGCCAAGAGCTGCCCGCACCACAGCGAGGGCTACACCACCATGGCAATAACCTGGGGCGACGAAGGGGTCCTCTCCGTGCAGGGGCCCAGCCAACGCCTGTACACCCGCATCGGTGGAACGGAGGAGTGGTCTGAGCCAGAGGACTACATAGTAGGTGGCGGTGGGGTTGTGACCAGCTCTGCAGATGACGCATTCAATCCAGCGCAAGAGGTCGGTGGGATCAACTGATTTACCCCCCCTCCCCGTGAATATAAAAAAAACAGAAAAAACAGGGTTGGATTTTTGAGGAGCGGGGCGTGTGAGAATGTGGTTCTTTTCACGTTGCCGGCGGGGTTTTTGTGTGAGTGTGAGTGTGTGGAAGTATAGGGGGGGGTTTTTCCTCGTAGGTTTGTGTGTGTGTGTGTGTGTTCTGTTTTCCCAATGGGGTATGTGCTGTGTGGATTCGTTGCCGGTTTGTTTTTTTTTAGGTGTGGTTGTTGCCGTGTCGAGTTGATTGTTTTCCCTTCGCTCTATCCTCTATCCTAATGGGGGGAGGGGAGAAAATGTGTGTGTGCGCTGTCTGCTGAGCAGGCTAGCATTTTTAGGTGGTGTGTGGAATAGGATTTTTTTTTTGTACTGGACTGTAGTCTCAGCTTGTTGTTTTATATAGGTGACCTCAGTGTTGTGTTCCAGGACACATGCTTTTCTTGAGTCTTTAAATCATGTTATTACCCCCTTCCCAGTCAGGATGGGGAAAATGACTGTGTACCTGCTTACAGTCTCCCTGTTAGCAACTCTCAAGTGCACCACTCCGAAGTTGGTAACCCGCGGAGTGTCAGAGTGCCTGCGTCCCAGAGAGGCGTGTTGCACATACCAACTTCACTTTTTATATTATAGGTGACTCTGCACGAAGGACCATGGTCTCATCTTACTATTTTGCTTCTCTCTATTTCTTGACATGAATTTGTCAGCCGGAATTGGACCGTCTCAAAAAAAAGGACAACTTAAACAAACGAGTGCACAGTGTTGTTGCCAATTTTTTTTTCCCTAAAAAAAAAAAACCTCAATCTTTATACATAGCGCTCTAATTAGAGTATTAGGGTATAATTAGAGTCTGGGATTTTGGGCCAAGTCAGTTAGAGTCCAGTTAGAGTATAATTAGAGTCGCTTTTCTTCAATTAGACTATAATTAGAGTGCAGTTAGAGCATAATTAGACTCTAACTACACTCTAATTATAGTCTAATTAGAGTAAAACAACAGGCTTCTTGTAGGTGCAAACGCCGTAAGGAACCGGTCCCCCTAAGGTTCCTCTGTAGGACCCAGGTGCCCAGGTACCCACATAGCTGAAAATAAGACTTGGGGAACCGAGTTATCAGGACACAATATGTGAAGGCGCTGTGGGTCCGCCTGAAAGCGGGTCGGGGACCCGGTCGCGGGAGGGTGGGGGCCTAGTCCTAGTCCTACTGTACCTAGTACCCGGTACCGGGAGTAGGCGCAACCCGGGACTCGGGACCCGGCTTATTCTCAGCTATGGGTACCCAGGTACTCAAACCCGCGCAGTGGCACATGCCCTCAAGTGTGAGTGACCCACACATTAGGGAATGCGATGCAAAAACTCTATGTGCACCTTCGGTGCAACGGCGCAGACAGGCCAAGCAGCGTTGGACTCAGAGGAATGCCCGCTGTGCAGGTATCAAACATGAGAACCAACTCCCAGCAACAAGGGGCGCCTTTTGGCGGGCGTTATTGAAGGTGTTTCGGGTGCAAAGTTTTCTACAAATGTTGATGCGCGGGTACAGAAGTGGTGTCTTGTTCTTTCATCTCTAGGAATGTAAATGTCAATCGCGTTTAACTACCACTAAGGGGTCGAAGGGATAATCCCAGTATCAACGGCTGTGTTGACGGGAAATCTATAGCGAGCATACGTTCATTTCATCCGAAGAAATACTACTTATGAACCCAGGAGAGATCCAAGCCTGAACGCGCTGAACAACTACCCGCGATTGACTTAGATGTTATACCAAAGAGAATTCATAACAAAACAACACCCTGCCCCATACACCAAATAGCCATGCTTCAAGTGCATGCCCTGGGCCAAAATTCCTGTGCTACAAAGGCAACAAGACCATCCACAAGGAGTGTGAATTGTGCACTGGTTTTCTGGGGGAACAAACAATATTTTCTTGTGTCTGGTTCTCTGCAAGCAGAGAACAGACTTTCTGGATTACAAATTCGAATTTCTTGCACTAGCTATGCCCCCTGGGTTGATGGCTATAGCATTGATTGATGTGCCCCTCTTTATTGACCCTCTTATAGGACTCTAATTAGACTCTAATTAGAGTCCAGTTAGAGTATTAGAGTTCAGTTAGAGTTTTAAAGACTCTAATTATACTCGAACTGCCGACTCTAATTATCTAGTTAGAGTCTAATTGGAGCGCTATGTATAAATCTTTGTTTTTTTCAACAACCGGAAAGAAAATGTGTGATTCTTTTTTTGTTTCCCGTTTTATGTGAGTAGAAAAACGCATTTTAAAAAAGCTCAGAACAAATTCCTTTATTCTTCTTCCATCAAATGGCTGACTCAGGTTCATCAACCGACAAGACCTCCATTGAGAGTCGTTAAGCCCCTGACAACAACCTTGTGGAAGTCAGCGCAGCTGATGCCGTGCGATAACGAATATGATAAGGTGACTAAGCACAGAGAGGTTTAGGATCATCTTATAAACTTTTCTTAATATATTGCACCTCTTAACACACACACACACACCACACACCCTACGCACCCCACCAGAAAGCCTCTTAGGGAACCCCATTTTCCCTCGGGGGGTTTTTTTTACACAACAGAAACCTTTTCCTGTTTTTTCCCTCCATTTTTTCCCGAAAATGGCTCTGATCGAGCTGGACCCAACGCTGGAGAACCAGCTGCTGAAGGTGTCTGCGAGTAGTGCGGAAGAGATCCAACACGAGGCGGATCAATGTGCTGGGAAGGTCGCATTCACGTTGAGGACTGAAAAGAAGTTAGTGTTGCTGTACGGGCTGCTCACGAAGATGGGGTTTCGGAGGGAATCTGTCGAGAAGTGTCTTTCCAACCCGACGATTAGTACCCAAACCGCCGCTGTGGATTGGCTCTGCAAACGCGCCCCAGCACACCACCTCCCCCCAGATTGGGTGAGCGACAGCGTTCTCCGCACCATCGACCCCGCTCTTCTAAATGCCACGGAACCAGAGGAAATACCTGAAGCCCCAGAACCTGCAGAAGAAGACGGAAAAGAAGAAGAGAAAAAGGAGAAAAAGGAAAAGAAAGAAAAGAAGGAAAAAAAGGAAAAAAAAGAGAAGAAGGAAAAGGTGTCGTACCAGCCGGAGAAGAAGGAAAAGAAGGAGAAGAAGGAGAAGGACCCTGATACCCCTGGCTCAGCGAACCTCGATGACGAAGCCCCCGCTGCAGAAGAGGATCCGAAGAAGAAAAAGAAGAAGGGGAACGTGAAGGGGCCGAACCCTTTGAAGCAGAACCACTTGAAGAAGAAGGAGGAGGAGGAGAAGAAGAGCACCTCAGAGGCTCCGAGGGATAAGCTGGCGAGAGAGCGGGAACAGGCGATGCGGTGGATCGGCAAATCCCCTACTGAAAACCTCAAGGACTATTGCCACAAACACAAACTAAAAATATCGTACGAACGACAGAGACGGAAGGGCGCAGACACGACCCGCGACGTCCGAATGATGGTCGCCTTGAGCAATGACATCAAAGGAATCGTTACACGCTCTGAACACCACGCCCCCGACACATGCCCCAACGAAGCCGATGCACGTGAACTCGCCGCCACCGTTGCACTATATGACCTTCTTCACGCAAAGAACATTCCCTTATACAAATCTCTCCCTCCAACTTACCGCGACCTATGGCTCCAATGGGCCGCCGAAGCGGAAAAGTTAGAACGTGAAGGAAAAGATTTGACAGATCGTCGTCGTACCACATTCGTCCACAACGCTATTGAATCTGATAAGAAAACGCACAAAATCGCACCCCCGATGGAAACGCTGCAGGACGACGAGCTTCAGGAGGAGGTCATCCATGATGTGATGGACGACACATCGACCGAAGAGGATTGGGAGGCGGAAGAGGCGAAGAATGCGGAGGTGGTTCAGAGCGAAGCAGATGAAACGGAGAAAGCATCTTGGGAATATCGTATGGGCCTGCCTGCAACACAGGAGCTGGCTGCGGTGAGCGGGAATCTACCGATTGCGGTGCTTCGTGCGCAGGTCAACGCAACGTTGAAGAGCAAGCAATGCGTCATCATCTGCGGAGAAACTGGAAGCGGAAAGACCACTCAAGTACCCAAATTCATTCTCGAGGATGCGGTGTATGGGAAGGGGCTTTCCTCAGCAAATATTGTGTGCTGCCAGCCGCGTCGTATCTCTGCCGTCAGTGTTGCCGAGCGTGTCGCTGCGGAGCTGGGAATGGATATGAAAACCCTAGTGGGGTTCCACCACCGTGGGCAGCGTTGTGTGCCAACCAACTGCCGTCTTACCTTCTGTACAACAGGGATTCTCCTGCGTTATCTTCATGGCGACCCCATGCTGAACAACTACACCCACGTTATTGTCGATGAGGTGCACGAGAGAGGGGTATGTAGAAAAAGAAAATGAAGAAGAAGAAAAAAATAAAACACATCCACACAGTTGCAATCAGACTTCTTGCTGCAAATCCTGAAAGATTTGTTGAAGGTCAGAAAAGACCTGCGGGTGATATTAATGAGTGCGACGGTATGCAAAACATTTTGTGCGATACAATTTTGAAATTCGTGTGTCACAACAAAAACATCACAGATCGAAACCCGCCTCTTCTCCAACTACTTTGGTGGTGCGCCCGTTCTGACTGCGCCTGGGAGAACGTATGTGCGTCGTCGCCCACGACTGCTCTCTCCTCCCCTTCACAACACAGTTCACCTCTCCCCTTCCCTAGACACATAGGTGACCCCTTGTGGTCGTCTGCTGTGACTTCAGTCATAGTGATGGCTGTATTGTGAGAATTTCCCATCATACATAGTACACATCACAACACAGCTGTATTGTGATGTGTAGTACCGTAATCGTAAAAATTCTGGGACGTAAAAATGTCCCAAGTTTCAGATTTTTCCCAATTGTCCCAGTTTTGTTACGTCCCAGAATTTTTACGATTACGGTATGTACTCTATGTCTAGCATTATGACAGACAATTATTACAATACGGCCACCACTATTCAGCCTCCCCCCTTTTGAACCATGTTCCGCTCTTTGAAACACCCACAACTACTTTTCAACACAGCCACCCAGTGAAGGTCAACTGGCTAGAGGACCTCCTCAATGTGACCGGGTACACGACGACGAACAGGTATGGGGGTTTTGTGTTTAGATGACATCAATTTCTCGCACAGATCCTACTTCGTCCGTGATGAGGACCGTATAGCGCAACAGAAGCAGGAGACCATCGATTCGCTGCAAGGGGGCAACTACAACTCAACCTGCTTGGTATGCGACATTACTTTTAGATGACTTTTTGTACAGCATTTGCAGATCTGAAGGGACTTTGGGGACCTTCGTTTCTTCTCAGATCTAAACCACCGAAATAGATGTAGGAACGCATGGTTGTGGGGTCCACCCAAGTTGCACCAATTTATATACACACTGTCCACGAGAGGACTTTGTATTTTGGTTCTTTATTCTCTTTTCATCTTCCTCAACCCTTCCCCTCCCCTCCCCTCCGTTGTTGTCAGACCGGCCTTGCCGCCACATCCTTGTAGGGAGTTGTGCTGTCTGTATACTACTTTGGGATACTCATGTTGTGTTTTTTGTTTATTTTGTTATTTTCCTTTTCTTTGTAATTTTATTCTCCTGGTACGGGTCATCTGGGCAAGCGTCGCTCAACCAATGATACGTGGACGCCGTTTTTTATTACGCCAGATACAAGTTAGAATATCACGTTTTTCGTTTTCTTTTCAGCTGATTTTCCTTTTCTAGCGTTTGTCGACCAGTGGTTGTTTCTCGGTAACTGATCATTATTGAATTCACCACGACTCTTTGGTCCCTATTCATGTCGGTTCTCGGTCCTCGTACTTTTTAGGGCTACGTGCTTTATATACTACTTATATGTAGTTATGTATTTTCCAAGTGGACCCGACTACCCGATGTTTTACATCATTTTCTTTTACTTTTAATCCTACCTTTTAGCGAAAAACACTCCCACCCTCCCCAATACAGAAATCTGTTTTTGTCCCCAGACTGCCCCCCTGTTTGGATACGGAGTGCCTTTTGTTTTAAATAAAAAGTAATTTAGGGTAGCACAATTAAAAACCTTGTTTAGTGTCCCACCGCTCCCCAAAAATCTGTTCGCACGCACGCAAAAAAAAAAAATAACTAGTCAAAAAAAAATAATTTTTCCCTCACCTATTTTGCCCTCTTTTCAGGCTATTTCCTAACTCTGGGGCGTTTTGTTGCATTTCTGAGCCAATCCCGGCTTGTGGTGGGGTGAATACGGAAAAATGGACAAAATTTTAGTGACTTAAATTTTCGCAAAATATGAACCCATACTCGTAAACAAGGGTCATTTTCAGGAAAATTCGGAAAATTCCGACATTTGGAAGCAATTTTTTCCCCTGAAAAAACAGTGGGTTTTCAGCCCGAAAACATACCGCAATTGGGATTTCCGGAATCCGTCCGCACTGTGGTGGGGTCACTTTGCCGAAATGGCCAAATTCTTGGTTTTGGTCAAAATCCATGTAGGGTAAAGAGCGCCAAGGTAAATCCCACAACCAGATTTTCTCTCCCTGATCCTGACGTCTTGAAACATGAAAATGCGCGAAAACACCGGCATTTACATTTTCGGAATCCGTCCGTTCTGTGGTGGGGTCAATTTGCCGAAATGGACAAGTTCTTGGTTTTGGTCAAAACCCGTCAGTGTAAGGTAAAGGGGGCAAGTGTTTGCCTGTAGAAATTGGTAGGGAACAGGCAGCGCCGCAGGCGCACGGTACCCAACTTTTTTTATTCTTGTACCTTTTCTCCACTTTCTTTTGATTGCACGAGCCGATTGCTCTCCACGGTGGGGTCACATGTGTGTCCAAAAACACTCTGAGGTACTATTATTCTGAAATATGAGATTCAATGGTTTCTTAAGGAAATCTTCATAACGTGAGATCTCTGAAAATCCTCGAAAACGAACCCCGCCGGAGGCGGATTTTTTTTTATACACGTGCGAGCAAAAATGCTTATTTCTTGCTTATTTCGCACATTTGGGAGCACGGGACCCCAACATTATTTTTTTCTGGTCGCTTTTTCCCAGACAGAAGTGCCCTACCTACCTTCCCCCTTACGGCCCTCCGAGACTTCGTCCGTCCTGACTTCAACCTACCAACCATAAAAATTATTTTTTTTGTAGTTGTGTCCCAATTTTTTTTTTTTTTTGGGATTTCCAAAAATCTGTTCGCGCGCAGGACACTAAACAATATTTTTAATTGTGCTACCCTTATTGCTTTTATCTATTCAAAAAAAATATTTATTTATCAAAAATCCCCTCCCCTCCGCACAGGACATGGTCGCACACCTGGACGAATCAGTCGTGAACAACCCCCTCATCGAGGCCACCATGTCGCACATCGTGGAGAACTACCCCGACCACTCCGACGGCGCCATCCTGATCTTCCTCCCCGGCATCCAGGAGATCAACATGCTGTACTCCTACCTGATGGATCTGGAGCAGTGGAGGAACCCACACCACTACAAAATCTTATGCCTCCACTCGATGCTTGCCGGCAACGAGCAGATGAACGTCTTCCGCAAAACCCATGCACGCAAAATCGTCTTGGCCACGAACATTGCCGAAACGTCCCTCACAATCCCTGAAGTCGTCTTCGTCATTGATACTGGCCGTGTACGCGAGGTGCGGTACGAAGCTTCTTCTAAGATGCGGTGTTTGGTTTCGACTATTGTTTCGCGTGCATCGGCGAAACAACGTTGGGGACGTGCTGGGCGTGTACGTGAGGGGTATTGCTTTACGATGTATTCACGCAACTCATATGAGAACATCATGCGAGAAAACCAAGAGCCAGAGATGCTCCGCTCGCCTTTAGAAGACATCTGCCTTCAGATCCTTTGCGTTAGCCGCAAACGCTCTGTCGAAAAATTCCTCAAACACTCCATATCACCACCAAACCCTACCCAAGTCACTGCCGCCATGTCCCTCCTCAGAGACATCGGGGCAGTTGCCGGTGGTGAAACAGACTCCTCCTTGACGCCCCTTGGGGAGAGTCTAGCCAATATGCCGCTGGACGTCCGTCTCGGCAAAACGCTTCTCTTCGCGATAGTGTTCAATATACAAAAGGTGGTGCTCCCAATAGTAGCAGGCATGTCCATTAAGTCCCCATTTCTGCTGTCGCACGAAGGGAAGCAACGTGAATTTGCGTCAGAGTTTTCGGACCACGTTGCATTGTACAATTTATACCAAGAATGGTCGGAGGCAAAGTCGAAAGGGCAAGGTGCAGAACGCAGATTTTGCCAAGATGCGTGCGTCAGTGATAGAACCATGAAGAGTATTGCCGAGGTGTGTGTAGACCTAGAACGGCACATAGCGCGTGAAGGGTTCGAACAAGGTATTGCCTCGGTTCCTGGACTGAAGTGTGGTGATACGTTGCTCCCCTCGATTCTCAGTGCCGGTCTCCAGCCGTCCGTTCTCCGTGGTGAAAGACAAAGCTCGCGAGGGGCGGTTCGCTGGGTCAGCCGCGAGGGCGAGGTGTCTCTCGGGAAAAACTCGGTTCTGTGCGACGCAGCGGGTCTCCCCAGTTTGTATCTAGTCTTCAACGAGAAGGTGCGAACCGGCCAGAGGGTCTTTGTACGCGAAGCCTCTGCAGTTCCTATCATGTCCATTATTCTCTTTGATGGGAAGTTTGTGGTGAACCATGCGGAAGGGGTGGCTACAGCTGCAGGTGGCTGGCTTAGGTTTACCGGAAAGACGCGGACGCTATGTGCCCTGGCGGCGTTCCGTGACCGGGTGCAACGTCTTGTACATAACTCATTGCAGAACAAATCTGCGGAAGGGGCAGACGAAGTGCTTCCACTCCTTTTTAAACTCCTCAAAATGTGAATAGGGAGTTGGGGAATAAAATTGATGTCGTTTTTAGGCGGTTGAGAGCATCTTTCCAACCATCTTACCAAAACCATCTTAAAAAAATGTGTTGCGGTTGGGAGAAATGCCCTTTTTATTTGCCCAAGATGTGTCCGAAAGGTGTTAAGTACATACAACTTCCATTTTATAGGTGACTAAGCACGCAGAGGCTTAAGGATCATCTTATAAACTTTTCTTTTATTTCTGTTTCGTTCCCCTCAGTAGGGTCAAAGTGCAACCCTTAAAGGGGGGGAGGCGGGGAAAGGTTATGATGGCGTTACACTAAAGCGGGAACGTATTTCTTTCGAAATTTTTAAAAGCAAAACAACACCCCCCTTTTGACGGTTGTTTTTTTTTTTGAACGAATAACGAGCCTAATGTACTTCAAAAGAAGTGTTGTTCACTTTAAAGCTTTTTGCTTTTGTGTGTTTCTTCGTCTCCTTTGTGAGGAAGGGGTGGGGGGGGGAAACACTGGGAGGGGTAACGAGATAACCCGTCACAACAACGCTAACCAAAAAAAAAAAAAGAAAATAAACCAGTAAAAAATAACCGTATTTTTCCTATACACTTTGTCCTGATGACAAGGGGGGTACTTGACACATTTCAACTACTCTCTTTGTTCCTATAGATCGGGCTGAGGGCGAAACACTGATACACGCACCCACTCTGTCTTCTTGTGTCTTCCCCACTCCACTTCAGATTTCAGATGCCACGTGTTGCACTTCTTTCCTGCGACCCTTCTTCAAGGTGTGACTTTAGACCCTTCTTCACCGGCTGTCTGTGCCATCTGGAGGGTGCATCACCATGACCGAGATTTGCTTCCATTTGTGAACCGCCACGGTGATGACAACACATCACTACACCAAACAAACCCAAGCAAACCACTGACAGAAAAGACACAAAAAAACACAAACTCACAATGCGCACCCTGTCCCTTGTTGTGTGTGCCCTCCTGGCGAGCCAGGCACACGGGTACTCTGAGCAGTACGTGCGTGCGAACTCGCAGCTGCTGTGGAACACCTTCAAGAACGACCACGGGAAGCAGTACTCGAGCATCGCGGAGGAGCAGCGCCGCTACGGGATCTTCACCGCCAACATGCTGAAGGCGTCGCGTTTCGAGAAGGAGCAGACGAAGGGAGCCCAGTTCGGGATGAACGTGTTCTCCGACATGTCTGCTGCTGAGTTCAAGTCGTACCACAACATGAAGGTGGAGAAGAAGCAGTCGCCCCCTGCCATGTTCACTGAGGAGCAGGTGGCTGCCGCTGCCGACTCGAAGGACTGGAGGTCGGCTGGTGCCGTGACCCACGTGAAGAACCAGGCACAGTGCGGGTCGTGCTGGGCGTTCTCCACCACCGGAGGAATTGAGGGCCAGTGGCAGCTGTCCGGGAAGACCCTGACCTCGGTGTCCGAGCAGGAGCTTGTGTCGTGCGACAAGGTCGACCAGGGCTGCAACGGAGGTCTGATGGACAACGCCCTGAAGTGGCTGATCTCGAACCACAACGGAGTCATCGTGACTGAGGACTCGTACCCCTACAAGTCGGGCACCGGAATCCGCCACGAGTGCGAGTCCGTGACCGGGAAGCCCGTCGGAGCCACCATCTCGTCGTACAAGGACATCACCCACACCGAGGCACAGATGAAGGCCTTCGTCTCCACCGGAGGACCCCTCTCCATCGCCGTTGACGCGCAGAAGTGGCAGTCGTACTCCGGAGGAGTGCTGACGACCTGCTGTGGAATCTTCGGATGCCAGCTTGACCACGGAGTGCTCATTGTCGGATACGGCGCTGACTACTGGATCATCAAGAACTCCTGGGGACCGACCTGGGGAGAGTCTGGATACATCCGTGTGTCCTACGGCTCGAACGAGTGCGGCCTGAACGAGTCCCCTGTGACCTCGATTGTCTGAGCATAACAGAGACCTGGAAGGGGAAGGAAGAGAGAAGGCATGGAAGTGATAACGACCTCTGTTTGTTTCCTTCTCTGATCTTCAAGCAGCTTTCTTCCTTTCTTGTGTCATTTTGATGCGCACACGATAACGGTTGTCTTTATTATTTCATTTGAATTTGCTGTGGCTGAAGTGTTGTATAAACAAACACCAGGCCTGTTTTATTATAGCGTGTGATCCTGTGTGATCATCCATCTGCCGAGTTTTCTTTTCTGTTCCTTTTCATTTTTTGTCGTCCTTTTTGTTTGTTTTCCAATGATATGTTTTGATTTAGCCTCTCCGCGTGTCTGTGTTGTCTCATGTCCACATGCACAACAGTTAAGTTCTTTTTTGTACATGTGGTCAATTTTAACTCATTGTTTTTTTGCAGGCTATCATCTTCTTGGACGTGATGGAACATACCCAAATACACCACCCCCTTCTCTTCTGCCGTTGTTACATGCCCACCCAGACCCTTATCCCCATCCCTAACCACGTCACACCACAGACGACACATTTTCTTTTTACACAACACAACATGCAGATCTTCGTGAAGACCCTCACAGGAAAGACCATCACTTTGGAGGTGGAATCCAACGACACGATTGAGAACGTGAAGGCGAAGATCCAGGACAAGGAAGGCATCCCACCAGACCAGCAGCGTCTCATCTTTGCCGGCAAGCAGCTTGAGGATGGACGCACTCTTGCAGACTACAACATCCAGAAGGAGAGCACACTTCACTTGGTGCTTCGTCTTCGTGGAGGAATGCAGATCTTTGTGAAGACCCTGACCGGGAAAACCATCACTTTGGAGGTGGAGTCCAACGACACGATCGAGAACGTGAAGGCGAAGATCCAGGACAAGGAAGGCATCCCACCAGACCAGCAGCGTCTCATCTTCGCAGGAAAGCAGCTTGAGGACGGACGCACCCTCGCTGACTACAACATTCAGAAGGAGAGCACACTGCACTTGGTGCTTCGTCTTCGTGGAGGAATGCAGATCTTTGTGAAGACCCTGACCGGGAAAACCATCACTTTGGAGGTGGAGTCCAACGACACGATCGAGAACGTGAAGGCGAAGATCCAGGACAAGGAGGGCATTCCCCCGGACCAGCAGCGTCTCATCTTCGCAGGAAAGCAGCTTGAGGATGGACGCACCCTTGCAGACTACAACATCCAGAAGGAGAGTACACTTCACTTGGTGCTACGTCTGCGTGGAGGCAGGTGAACGTGACTGAAGTGCAATGCACACGCTTGTCCTTGTGGAGCTCTCAGCGTGTCTGTGCCAGTATTGTTGAGAGAAGCTGTGTGGTGAACAATTGATAAAGACTTGTGGAAACACAACTAAATGTAACATTACTCGCGTTGGCTGAAGCCCCTGACGTGGTACCTGCACGTCATCTATCTCAGGGGTGGAGGCAATGACTTATTCTTAACTTTTTATTTGACACAAAACAAAACTACCGAAAAAGGAAAAAGAGCAAATGCATAGAGGCCCAGTTCTCCTTTTCACAAGCAAGAAATAGTGGACTTTGATATGGGTCAGTCCATAAACCACCCCCCCCCAAAAGGTAATCTGGGGTCCTTATTTTTATTTCATGTGGGTTCTACTGGGACTTTCTCCCCGATTTTTTTTTTAATGAACTCAGAGTTAAGTTTCTGGGTTCAATAAAAAAAACGACGAGCAAAAAGTCCAATTGGAAATATGATGGATACCCCCCGAGAGCAAAATAAACCAACGGTAAAAATTGGTACCCTTGGTTTCCTATAGGTTCCTATAGGAAACCTACATTTTCCCATAATTTCCCACACAACTTACTTGACAACAGGATGAAAACAAATACAAAAATGGCAAAAGTGAGTAAAACCGTGCAAGGGGCACTGGACTTTGCTAGGGCTCTGGGGGAAACGCAGTTCTCAGGGGAGAAGACTCGCAAGGAGGTTCTTGCCTACGCGAAGGCACGCAGTTGTTACCGTAGGGGTTTCGGGAAGACGTGTGGTTCAAAGCTTTATGGAAAGCGAGAGGAATATCCCTCATCCTTCACAGGAAGAACACCACCCGTGGGGGACGCGCGGTCCAACTGTATTTCTGCAGTAACCTGGATGAGTGTGTGGGTGTGCCATCAGAAGGTACGTTTTGCACAAGCCTTCCGCGTGTTTGGAGGCACGGACAACGACGCCGCTGCCATTCTCCTTGCTGTAAGGGGTAAATACGCGTTGTTCACCCCTCCGTACCTTCTGATGGCACACCCACACACTCATCCAGGTTACTGCAGAAATACAGTTGGACCGCGCGTCCCCCACGGGTGGTGTTCTTCCTGTGAAGGATGAGGGATATTCCTCTCGCTTTCCATAAAGCTTTGAACCACACGTCTTCCCGAAACCCCTACGGTAACAACTGCGTGCCTTCGCGTAGGCAAGAACCTCCTTGCGAGTCTTCTCCCCTGAGAACTGCGTTTCCCCCAGAGCCCTAGCAAAGTCCAGTGCCCCTTGCACGGTTTTACTCACTTTTGCCATTTTTGTATTTGTTTTCATCCTGTTGTCAAGTAAGTTGTGTGGGAAATTATGGGAAAATGTAGGTTTCCTATAGGAACCTATAGGAAACCAAGGGTACCAATTTTTACCGTTGGTTTATTTTGCTCTCGGGGGGTATCCATCATATTTCCAATTGGACTTTTTGCTCGTCGTTTTTTTTATTGAACCCAGAAACTTAACTCTGAGTTCATTAAAAAAAAAATCGGGGAGAAAGTCCCAGTACATGGATGTCCAAAGTACTTGAAGTATATCAAGTACTTGATCCCCCAAAAAATCCAATACTTGATACTTCAAGTACTTGACACCCTATTTTTTTTTCTAGTACTTTTTTACTTGTTCTCCCTCTGTCAAGTACTTTTTTCACAAAAAAAAACGTCAAGTACTTGATCAAGTACAAAAAAAAAGTGGGTACTTGATCAAGTACTTGACGTTTTTTTTGCGAAAACAAGTACTTGACAGACTCTGCCAGAGGGTAAAAAAGTAAAAAAGTGCGAGAAAAAAAAATAGGGTATCAAGTACTTGATTTCTGTCAAGTACTTGATCAATCTTCAAGTACTTGACTGTCATTTTGAGAGGAAAAAAAAGGGGGGTCAAGTACTTCAAGTACCATAAAAAATCCGAAAAAAGTACTTCAAGTACTTTGGACATCCATGCCAGTAGAACCCACATGAAATAAAAATAAGGACCCCAGGTTACCTTTTGGGGGGGGTGGTTTATGGACCGTGCCATATGTATGAAATGTGAAGATGTTTGTATGCACGTGTCTTGAGTTGCACGTGTTCCACTGCTCGGTGCGGTAACTTTATTTTCTAGCTTTGTTGTCCATGACTTCTCTTTGTGTTATTTTTTGCTTTCTTCTTTTGACGTTTGTTTTCACTGATGCACACACTCTATCCTGCACACTTGCTGTGCAATGTGCGTGTCTGGACGTGACGTTCTCTTGCTGCTGAACATTCATGTTGTTTGGCCACTTTTTCCCGCACTTTGGTGGAAGAAACCCAAAGGAATTGATAAGAAGAGCGTTTCGTGAAACTGCCGACCCTTTCCACCTTCTGTACTCCCCCGTCCCCTTCTCTCCATCCCCACCCGCCTTCTTGTCCACACCACCACACAGACAACACACACAACCAGACAAAGACACAACATGAAGACGGCTCTGTCTGTTCTCGCAATGGCGGCAGCCTCGACTGCCCTGCCCGCGTCGTACGTGGAGATGAACGAGGCTCTGCTGTGGGCGAACTTCAAGCAGACCTACAACAAGCAGTACAGCGGTGCCGACGAGTCTGCCCGCCGTGCGGTCTTCAAGAAGAACATGCTGAAGGCTGCTGAGCGTGAGGCTGGGTCGAAGACCGGAGTGCGCCACGGGATGAACCAGTTCACGGACCTGACTGAGGCGGAGTTCAAGGCGTACCACAGCCTGAGCGTGCCTGTGAAGGAGTCGCCGAAGAAGCAGTACAACGCGTCCCAGATCCTGAAGGTGAAGGGCGACTCCGTGGACTGGAGGACGCAGAACCGTGTGACCCACGTGAAGAACCAGGGTCAGTGCGGGTCGTGCTGGGCGTTCTCCTCGACCGGAGGCATTGAGGGACAGTGGTCTGCTGCACACACGCTGACCTCGCTGTCTGAGCAGGAGCTTGCTGCATGTGACAACGTTGATGCCGGGTGCGGTGGGGGTCTGATGGACAACGCGTTCCAGTGGCTGCTCGACAACCACAACGGAGACATTGTGACTGAGGAGGCCTACCCGTACACGGCTGGGAACGGCCTTGTTGGTGAGTGCAAGTGGACGGCAGACATGGAGGTGGGTGCCACCATTGTGTCGTACGCGAACCTCCCCCACGACGAGGACGAGATGGCGACCTGGATGCTGACCAATGGACCGATCTCGATTGCCGTTGACGCCACCTCGTGGCAGACGTACCAGGGCGGAGTGATGGACAACTGCGAGTCTCGCCAGCTTGACCACGGAGTCCTCGCCGTCGGAGTGACCCCCGACTACTGGATCATCAAGAACTCCTGGGCATCTGACTGGGGAGAGTCTGGATACATCCGTGTTGCCCGTGGCACCAACCAGTGCCTCCTCAAGAACTCCCCGTCGGCGCCTTCCGTCTGAGCACTCCACCTTGTGGAAGCTTGTAGGCACTGATAGCCCTCGCGTGTATACTTATAAATGATGTTGTTGTGTTGTTTGTTTCCTTATTAAATTATCTGTTCCGTGGGGTTGGGTCACAGCGCTGCCTGCTGTTGCCGTTCACCCGCAGTATCCACACCACACCATGTCTTGCTTTTCCTTGCTTTTTTTTCCCTTCCTCTTTATCGTAATCTGAGACACGAGATACAACTTCAGCTACACCTGCTGCTGATTTTGTGTCAGTTTCAGTTTTATTGTTCAAAAAACTAAATTATTTCCAAATTATGTGCATCGGTGACAACTACTCTGTGTATTTTTTTCTGTTTTTTATGTTGTTGTTTCGCAACAAGGGTGATGTGAATGTATGTGATGTGTACGTTTCAAACCAGAAGTGGAGTTCCTCACAGGCCCTGTTCGAACCAGTGGAAGACCCCTCAAGGTTCTACTCAGCAGAAAAACAAAAGCGCTTCCCCAGTCCCTCTTCCCCTTGCACCTCCAAAAGCACATTTCACATGCCCCTCCTGTCTCCATCTAAACCCACCACCTTTCACAGAAACAACACACACCACCGTTTCTTTTTACACAACACAACATGCAGATCTTCGTGAAGACCCTCACAGGAAAGACCATCACACTTGAGGTGGAATCCAACGACACGATTGAGAACGTGAAGGCGAAGATCCAGGACAAGGAAGGCATTCCACCAGACCAGCAGCGTCTCATCTTCGCAGGAAAGCAGCTTGAGGATGGACGCACACTGGCTGACTACAACATTCAGAAGGAGAGCACACTTCACTTGGTGTTGCGTCTTCGTGGTGGAATGCAGATCTTCGTCAAGACTCTGACAGGAAAGACCATCACACTTGAAGTGGAATCCAACGACACAATCGAGAACGTGAAGGCGAAGATCCAGGACAAGGAAGGCATTCCACCAGACCAGCAGCGTCTCATCTTCGCAGGAAAGCAGCTTGAGGACGGACGTACCCTTGCAGACTACAACATCCAGAAGGAGAGCACACTTCACTTGGTGTTGCGTCTTCGTGGAGGAATGCAGATCTTCGTGAAGACCTTGACTGGAAAGACCATCACACTTGAAGTTGAGTCGAACGACACAATCGAGAACGTGAAGGCGAAGATCCAAGACAAGGAGGGCATTCCCCCGGACCAGCAGCGTCTGATCTTCGCAGGAAAGCAGCTTGAGGATGGACGCACCCTTGCAGACTACAACATTCAGAAGGAGAGCACACTTCACTTGGTGCTACGTCTTCGTGGAGGCAGGTGAACGTGACTGAAGTGCAATGCACACGCTTGTCCTTGTGGAGCTCTCAGCGTGTCTGTGCCAGTATTGTTGAGAGAAGCTGTGTGGTGAACAATTGATAAAGACTTGTGGAAACACAACTAAATGTAACATTACTCGCGTTGGCTGAAGCCCCTGACGTGGTACCTGCACGTCATCTATCTCAGGGGTGGAGGCAATGACTTATTCTTAACTTTTTATTTGACACAAAACAAAACTACCGAAAAAGGAAAAAGAGCAAATGCATAGAGGCCCAGTTCTCCTGTCTCAAGCAAGAAATAGTGGACTTTGATATGTATGAAATGTGAAGATGTTTGTATGCACGTGTCTTGAGTTGCACGTGTTCCACTGCTCGGTGCGGTAACTTTATTTTCTAGCTTTGTTGTCCATGACTTCTCTTTGTGTTATTTTTTGCTTTCTTCTTTTGACGTTTGTTTTCATGTTTTTTGTAGACCCCCAGGCGCACACACTCTATCCTGCACACTTGCTGTGCAAAATGTGCGTCTGCGCAAAACGTTCTCTTGCAGAACATTCATTGTTGGACAACTTTTCCCCGCACTTGGTGACATAAAAAAAAGCCAAAAATGAGAAGAGCGTATTCGTGAACCTAAAGGGACCACAAACAAATGACACACAAATGCAAAATACGACACGAAAGAGAAACACAACTTACCGACCACTCCTTCGCCCCTCCCTCCCCCACCACACCACACCCCACCACCCCCCTCCTCAGCAAACCACCACCCCTTACAATGGGCAACGACATGGTCGAGGTGAAGATCGTCATGGTGGGCGATATGTCGGTCGGGAAGACGAGTCTTGCGAACCGCTTTACGCAGGGTGAGTTCCGTGAGGACGTGCGCACCACATTGGGGAGCACCTGCCTCTTCAAGGAACAGGATGTGGGGGGGCAGAGGGTGCGGTTCAGTCTGTGGGACACTGCGGGGCAGGAGGTGTACCACTCTATGGTGCCGGTGTACTTTAGACAGGCGGCGGCTGTGGTGTTAGTTTACGACGTGACTTCGACCGACTCTTACGAAGGCGCAAAGAAATGGCTCACCCAGATCGAGGAGCACGCACCAAGCGACGTTGTGGTAGCGATAGTCGGCAACAAGATCGACCTCCCATCCCGCATCGACGACACCGACGCCGAAGAGTTTGACCCTCCAGAGTTCCACACAGTGAAGATGGACGTCTCCGCAAAGACCGGAGAAAACATCAACGCGCTTTTCTCCAAAATCTACCGCAAATGCCAGTCTGTCAACCCCAACCCCCAGCGTGGCAGCAACACAACAATAAATCTTTCCGCCGCCCCATCCAGATCTGCGAATAAATACAGTCGGTGTGGGTGTTGAGTATAATGGGGTAGGGGGGGTTTGGAATGAAGTTCCTTGTAACGTTTCGCGGGGTTTTTTCGTTTTATTTGTTCTTTTTGACCGTCATGACTCTCTGTCCGTTCTTATAAATGGAAGGTGGGAGAAGCTCTCCGTCTTTTTATACCTACAAATCGTAGCATAAAAGGAGAAATAGTTCTGATACGGTCGCCGATCACTCCCTCAGGGTAATTGAGCAATCAGCGAAAAAAAAACCCTTTTTTCCCCCCCATTTACTTACCCATCAGAGGTACTGTTTTTTAGATGTGTTCGCATGAGGCACACATTGTTGCAAATTTTCTTCTTTTTTTGCCCTAACTCTGAACTTTTTTGTGAAGAAGCACCATAGCTGCTTCAGCTTCGCCTTACCAAACCCTTTTTCTATATTTTGGGGTATGTTTTTTTTTAATACCGCTGTGGTTCTTCGCAATACTGAACCCTGCCTTGCTTTGTTTACTAATGTGATTCAAGGTGACTAAGCACGAGCTTAGGGCCATCTTATGAACTTTTCTTTTGTTTGCAAAAAAAAAAAAAAAATAATGTGTTTCGCTCAATACAGTCGACTCTGGCATATGCATGGTACGGCCAGTGATTGTGCTGACCAATTTGACCTATGACCCATTTTCTGGTCACACGAACGCGCAACACTGCATACTGATTTTTTTTCTTCTTTTCTTTTTCACCACACATTTTGCAACACGACAGAACATAATGTATATCCGCCAACGTTAGACGTGTGTCTAAAAGTCGCAAAGACTTAATTATCCAAATGTTCTCAAAGCAAAAAAGGTCCACTTCACCGCCTTACCTTACTCAGGGTCCCTAGGTATAGGGAACGGAAAAGGTGTAGCACCTTATCCGTTTCCGTTTTCTTTTTTTAAATAGACCAAGAGGCCTGCCCTACTAGGGTGGATGGGAAGTGCTTTTTTTTGAGAAGGTGGCTACGCACAAAAGAAAAGCTAAGGTTTGTCTGCACCAAGCCTTTCTTTTGTTGTACTAATGTGCACGAGAGGTGCATATTCATCTAGCTTTGTTCCCCTTTCATTGTTGAAGTTCGAAGTGCAAACTGGGTGCAATATCCAGGATAACCCGCGTCGCTTGTTTATTTTTTTCTTCTTTTCTTTTTCTGTTTCGTTTCGTGTCTGCATTGTGGAAAAAAAACTGTGGAAAAAAAATGCACATTTTTTTTATGTAGGTTTGGGGAGGAAGGGGGGGAAATGCTAGCTAAGCACAACGAGAGACACACGCTTAGACTCATATTACCAACTTTTTTTTTCTTTTTTTTTTTCTTTCCGCCTTTTGCCCACACCCCCCCATCGGAACAATTTCTTCAAAAGAGTTTCAAATATTTTTCAGTAGTTTCTACAAAAAAAAAACCCCCCTCGAATTCGTAAAAGGCAGCTACACGGAAACCAATACGCCAAATATTTTTTTTTCTTTGCGTTTTTTAGGTGTTTCGTTACTAGTTTTGCGCCTTCGTCTGGGAGCTGGTAGTTGGAGGGGCGTGCCTGCATCTGATTTACGATGTTACGGTGTTCTAAACAGGAGAGGCTTAGGTTCATCTTTTAGTAAACTTCTCTGTCTTTTACTGGATTTGTTTTATGCTTTCCTTTTTGTTAGCCCTGTCGTACAGTTGTGTGTCCTGTCTCCTGCATAAGGGTTGGGGTGGTAAGGGGGTGGCCTAGGTTGTAAACTTCGAATAATTTGTAAATTAATTATACGAATTATACGGTATTCGGTCGGGGCCGAGCACGTATAATACAACCTAGGGGTTGTGTCTGTGTTGTGTTGAATATTCTGCCCGCATTCTGATAGTAAAATGCAGCAGAATCAGGGTATTAGGGTGGTTAAAAAAACTGGTTTTGAAAACCAGTTTTTCCAAAAACTGGTTTTCAAAAAAAAAAAAAAAAGCAGAGAAATCTGGAGGGGGAAAAAAAACCGACACTTTTCACCAGGCATTTCTGTAAATGTCGTCCCCAGATTAGGGCGGACTCGATTTTTTTCCCTGCATTTTTTCCCCGCCTGGTAGAACCGTGGTTGAACCACGGGAGTGCCTTTGGGAAATGGCTGTTCCTTGATTTTTTTTTGCCTGCGGCGCCATTTTTCATTTTTTGCTCCGCAAAAAAGGGTTCGTTGAGTGGCTCTGTGGTGTAAAAAGCTAGATTTTTACACCGTACCCTCAAAAATTTTCGCCTGCGGCGCCATTTTATATTATTTTTTTGCTCCGCAAAAAAAAATACCGTCCCTATGTTCCCAATGGTCAGCAGCACCGAAAAATATTTTGAGCAAAAAACAAGCTGACCTCCCCAATCTTGAAATCTGGATTCCTGGATAAGACACTGACCCCGAAAAACCCGAAAAAGGTGACTGTGTCCGTCAACGGTGGAGGTTTTCGCCGGAAAAACTACTTTTCGCCACCCAGGAGAGAAAACCAGAAAAACCAGTTTTTTCCGGAATTTTGGATTTTCACCCTAATACCCTGAGCAGAATCACAAAAAAAAAAAAAAACGCGTTTGTCCATGAGCGGGTGTGCTCGTTGCCTAGAGGTGTTCGGATTAGTATTTGTTTTCATTTTTTTTTCTTTTGGTGTGCACTTCATCCTTTGTGATGCTGTGCGAAAAACGATTACCGTCTTTGTAAAAATGTTCGACCGTAATAAAGTTCGTCCTTTCCGGATTTTTCTGGAAGTTCGTCCTTTTTTACGGTCGAACATTTTTACGAAGACGGTATTTCTCAAGGTGGCTAAGTGCGAGAGGCTTAGGGTCATCTTATCAAACATTTTTATACAGTGTGACACAGAATTAATGGCCGATGACGACATTTTGTAAAAATTGTTATATTATTCTAAAAAATAGGCAAAATTTGACTCATTTCATTGCATTTTCAACTGGCCGTGTATGAAAAGTGTGTGTGTGGGGAAAATATTAACATGGAAATATCCCTTTTTGGTAAAAAAGGGTGTATGTGTAAAAAAAAAAAAATACAGTGTAGCAGTACAAACGAGTGGGTGCACAAAAATAAATAGAGCATGCATTAGTATTTTGTGTGCATTCCGTTGGAATTGCGAACTGCGTCTAGGCGTCGTGGCATTGACATGATGTAACGTGCAACGAAGCTATTGTCCATCTTGGACCATTCCTTGTTGATGGCACGTTTAAGTGCTGACACGTCTTTGGGCTCCCGTTCGTTGACTGCAGTCTGCAGCTTGGCCCACAGGTTCTCAATAGGATTGAGATCAGGGGAGTTGCCTGGCCAGTCAGCTTTAGGGAGGAACGAGAAAGGTTGGGAGGAGAGGAATGCTTGAGTAACGTTCGCAGTGTGGCAGGGTGCCCATCCTGCTGAAACGTGTAGCTACTGTCAGGCAGGAGTTCTTTTATTTCTTTGAGCGCTTTCTGTAAGACGAGCGTACGGTACTTCTCTGCATTGAGAGCACCGTCATAGAAATAGAGCTTCGTCTTACCTCTGGTGGTGATTCCTCCCCAGACGTGAACCTTCTGCGTAGCCCTGACCTTATCAACGGTTGGGGGCGGCTCATCACCATCTGCAACCCAGACAACATCGTTCTTCTTGCTCACCCGAGAAAAAAGCCAAAAGTCTTTTTCATCGGTGAACATCACCTTTGACCAGTCGGTGTTTCGATGCGTTTCAGCAAACTCTATCCGGGCAGTGATGTTCTTTTCCGAGAGCTTTGGTTTGCTCTTCGTTTGAACGGGCTTCAGCCCCTTCTCCTTCAGGCACCTGCGGACACTCTCCCTCGAAATCTGTAGTCGCGACGCTACTTTCCTGCAAGACTGAAACCGCTTGCCCCGCATGTGTCTAACCACCCTATTCTTAACGGTGTCGGTGGTGGCCGATCTCTTGCGTCCCCTCCCTGGCTTGTCCGAAAAATTCCGCTCTCCAGCGCGGTACTCCTTCACCCACCTACCCAAACTCCTCTTCGCAACGTTCAGCAACTCCGCCACCTCATCATGGCTCTTACCGCCAACAACGACTAGCGACGCTGCCTGTAGGCGCAACCCTTCCCTCGTGGCCTCAGTGTTCACTTTACCCTTAACCATTATATTTTTGCTTTTATTGTGTTCCTGGGCGTAAATATTTTATGTTTTGGGGGTGTTTTGAATATGTCCTTGTCAAAATTTGCCGTTTTTTTATAAAATGTCTTCATCGGCCATTAATTCTGTGTCACACTGTATACCAACCATCGGCAATAAATAGAATCGACGGAAGGTGCCTGCAAAATTGTTATACATGGTTTCTTTTTATTCACTTATCACGTGGGCGCCATCTAGAAAAATGCCGTCTACAGTAGGATACATTAAGGGTGAACGAAATTCTGTATTTCGTGGAAATGTGAATGAAAATGGAAAAAGCTTTTCAAAAAAACCCCCCTGTTACAAAAAAAAAGGCTCGAAGTTGTATTGCTGACTTCCTTGTCTATACCAACATACTTCGCTTTGTCATTTCCTGAAGTCAGACTGTTTTCTATATATTTTTTTTAACTTTCTCTCTCTCTCATTTCCCCCCCTACTCGCCCACACGGCCCTTCGTACCACGTCCGCTAGCCTCAAAAACTTTAAATTTTAAAAAAACACCCCCCGCTTCAAAAAGTCAGATACTGAGTAGAACCCAGCTTCGCCTAAGTTAGGTGTTTTGTCCATAAAAATGAAAACCTCAGGTTTGTTTTTTTGCAAAAGAAAGTAGAACTGTGAGGGGGCCACGGACCAATTTCATTCCTTTGTTGTGATGGACAACTCTCCCCCGTTTATTTAGGTGACGATGCATGAGGCTGGGGTTCACCTTAGTAGCTTTACTTTCTAAGAATACATACCCTGAGTATAGATTTTTATTTTATTTTTGAAAGGAGGGTTTTCAAAAAAGAAAGCACAAAAAAAAGGGGTTGCGATTATGTAGAAACATTTAAAAGCAAAAGACACCCATTTTTGTTACATCCCCACCCCTACCCATCTCTCCTGTGTGGGTGAACATCGCTATTGATGTAGCATTGCCTCCTTCTTTTGCACTATATAAACGACGCTTTTTTAGGACTGCACAGTAGGGTGTCCACCCCCCCAGTACAGCCGGTCATACCAAAGGTACACTGTCCATGGAGTGCTGTTTTCAACTCTACTTTTTTTTTCACCAAATTCTACTCCCATATACTCCCCTCAGACACAACACATATACACACCCTGCAAGACTATGGGTGGCCTAGGGGCTATAACATGCCATGCTGCAATCATGGACCCATACTCAGCGGATATGGAGCTGTTCGACTGCTTTGTGAAGGGCGAGTCTTCACGCGAGGCTGCGTCGCGGTTCAAACGCATTAAGTACGGCCTGGACACACAGGACCAGCTTGTGGAGGACGACGTGAACGACCACTACAGGATGTTCCACTACCTCATCTACTACCTGCAGAGGCCGCACTTCTTCATCCAATCCTGCCCTGTCCCCTTGGCGAGAGAAGTTCGGATGACCCTTCTAGCCAGATACTTCTCCCTTGATACCCAGGTCTGCTCCGATCTCTATGGAAAGAAACCGAAGGAACTGCGTTCCCGCACATTGTCCGACCGCTATCAGGTTGAAAACGTGAAGTTAATATACAAGCAAATCATCAAAGAGCAGGCATCAGGGATGCCAGATGACACACCACTGCAGCCCACGTCGTCTTCAGCAGAGAATAGACCGCTTGAGGTGCTTATTATACATCACTTTAAGCTGCCGAAGGTCCTCGCGGAGACGTACGCTGTGTTGTGTTTTTCGATTCGCTGGAATTTTTCTATTGAAAAATTCCGTAAGGTTCCTGCACTCCGCTCTTGGGATAACCTCCAGACCGTCACCGCGACTGTAATGCAACAATTCTGCGAAAACCACGCAAACATCTCCCAGCCCCTCGAAGACGCGCTCCGCCACGTCAAAGAAACCCTCAAGGACAGCGTTCTCGACAGCTATTGCGAGAACATCTTGCTGTCCTTAGTTCCCCCAGGGCCTCGCTCTGCCGCTTTACCCCCTAAAGCCACTAAAATGGTACGCTCTTTGGTAAGCAGCCTCATCTCCTTTGCTGCAAATTTAGGCAACAAACTGAGTTCGATTTTTGCGGTCTGCGAATCCATTATCGAAGAGTCGAAGCTATTAGAACAGCACCACAGACATGGGGGGATTGCTTTTATGGAGGCAGCTGCGGGGGCGTCATTGCCGGATAGACCGAACAAGAAGGGCAAGGTGATGACTGCTGATGTGAAAGGTGCATGGTTCAAAGTACTACGCACCGTGCTCGTCGTAGTAGGTTTCATGGACTCCCAAGGCGCGCAAGATGTGAATCTCTTCGGCCTAAACGACCCCTCAGCAGCAGACCCCTCCCTCCGCCCCGCCTCTGCCGCCATCCGACGAAGGTCCTTCGGTGACGTCAGTGTCGTCAGCAGCTCCATGGCAACCACCAGCGCACAACCACAACCTCCACCAGCATAATTTTTTTTTATATCCCATAGATTTTTAGGGGAACTCTAAGAGAAATAAAGCACCAAAATTTACAAAAAAAAACCCCCCTTTTTAGTTTTTCAGTGGAGTCAGGTTTGGGGTTTTAGGGTGTTTTTTTTCCCCCTCTTTTTGGTGTCCGAAAGTCCTTTGTCGGGAATCGGTTTTTTTTTTTTGGCACTTTCAGGAATACCAAAATCCTTTTGAGAGAGAAAGAAAAAAAAACGCAACTTTTCATGCATCATCTCCACCTCCTTCTGTCCCTACCTACTATCTGGCGAAACAGCAGTCAAGGGAACGGACTTGAAACTGTCAGCGGGGAAAGAAGACCCTGTTGAGTTTGACTCATATGTCTGACTTTGTGCAGTGACATGAGAGGTGTAGTTATAGGTGGGAGGCTTCAACAATGAAATCACTACTCTTATCGTCGCTTTACTTATCCAATGATGGGGAGAGTGACATTTCTGTTCAACGGATGAAGCCGGAGGTGACAGAAAAATACAGGGATAACTGGCTTGTGGCAGCCAATGGGGTAGTACGAGAGGAACTCCCATTTCTAGTCCCTGGTATGCAGCTGGGGCAATCACATCTGTTATGCCAGGAAAGAAGACCCACCTCTCTCCCTCTCCCTCTATTCATCTCTCTCTATCCTCTTTTACCATCCCCCCTCAGAATGTCCCCTCCCGAAGATGACGATGGGCATTCATTCGACGGTGTCGCAGCCGAAGCACGCTTCGACGACGCCGACCAAGAGAACAGCACCGAAAGCAAATACGGGGTGTCCCGCAACCTTGTCCCCCTTAAGGTTGTTATGACGGTCTCCTTCGCGCTTGTCATGGTGGTGTGTTCGACCTGCTGTATTGTTGTGACGATGAATTTCTTTTCGCAATCCGCGACGGCACGGAATACTGAGCTGGGCACCGCTGTGGCGACACGCACTGCGACTGGGATCAACCACAACCTGAACCTCCCTCTTACCAAGCTCGAATCGTGGATGCAGATCTGGCGGTACGAACACGAACGGAACGGCGTGGTGTACACCTCAACATCTACCCTCACCAACGACGACGTTCTCTATTGGGAAGAAATGGTTCTCGACAGCTTCGCCTGGGGCAGATCCCATGCTGTCATCTCCCATGTAGGTTTATGTACCGCATCGGGCGCCTACCTTCATGCTACGCAAGATACTGCGCTATCCACAACAACGATTCGTCTCTCCCGCCCTCCCCTTGAAGATACAGAGGTAATGTACGATGGTGCACTGCAAAAGCAGTATGAATACAGCCCTGCAGGGAACTATAGTTGTCGTGACGCAGTGTTTTTTCAGGATGTGTTGGCGTCGTTGACGTCGCCACTCTTTGAGCCGACCATGGTGCAGATCAAACCTGGGCCCGAAAAGGATGGACAGCATGTACAATACACTACGGCGATGGTTGTGCCCGGTGCTAAAGGAATGGAGGTGCTCGCAGTGGCGTATATGGCGTACGATGTGGCGGTGATCCCTGCCTTTGTGGAGAGGATTGCGAAGTCGACGGAGGGGTTGGTCATCTCAGTGGTGCATGCGGACAGAACGCTGCTGGCGGTGAGTGCGTCTCCAGGGGAGGCGTTGGAAGGGACGGCAGAGGAGATGTGCTGCCATGTGTTGTCGGGGACAAGAGTCACAGCGCCGGTGCCGCTGGCGATGCTTAACATTAATGTGTGTGTCAACATCCTGTCGGACGGGAAGAAGGATATGGATGAAGTGCTCGAGGTGGCGCTGCTCGCCTCCTGTGGTGTCTTTGCAGCCTTCGTTGCGTTCTGTTTTGTGTTCTCTCATGTGCTCTTCCTCCCGTTGAAGGATGTGCGCAACAGGTTGTTGGCAATAGCCCGCATCGAGATCCCCTCTCCTGCAAGAGGTAGTATGTTCGTTGAGGTCAACGCTTTGCAGGTATGTTTCTGGGGGGTTTTTTTTTGTCTCAAAATAAAAATCCCAAACAGAGTTCGTGTAACACCCTCGCGGAGCATGTCCAGCAGCTGATTCCGTTCTTGCCTGACTCTACTCACGTTGCACCTGAGGAGGCAACTGCGGCAGGACCACATCACGGTGTGTCGTTGCAGCGTCAGGGGCGTGTACTCGATAGGAGCAAAGGGATGCGGCAGCTGACCAGACGCAACGTCTCCGTGGTGGTGCTTGGCTACGACGAGCTTGACACCCTCGCTGCGCACGGCGAGACGGAGACTGTGATGCACGCACACCTTGCATGGTTCTCGCAGCTCGTCGCCGAAGCGCACCGTGCCTCCGGCCTCATCCACCGCACACTCGAGATGACCGTCTCCGTCAAATTCAATTCTACGGGACGCTCCGGAGGACACCAACGCCTTGCTGCGCAGTACATCACCACTTGCCTACAGCTTTGGTCGGACCTGGATGTCACCATCGGGGCTTCTTCTGGCCACGCTGCAGTCGGCTGTCTCGGTGGGTACAACCGCCTGGGCTACGTAGTGTTGGGCCGTGTGCTGGAGGAGGCGGAGGTGATGCGTCACCTCTGCCCGCTGAGGAGGTGTCAGTCCCTGGTGATGCGCTCTGTTGCGATCTACGCTGGGTCGGCGCGGGCGATCGACCGGGTGTGCTTTGGGATGGAGACAACCTATTCGACAGTGTTCGAGATCTTCGCAAGCACCACGGCAGCTGGTGTGGACGCAGCGTACCTGGAGATGTGGGATATGCTTTTAGACGACCGTCCCTGCGAAAGCGCGCAGGCGTTGAAATTCATTGCGCATGACCTCGACGCAGGGGTGAAAAGCGCTGTCTGCCTAGCAGACCGCATCAGTGCTGCTCAAGACACACGCACCCTCGGAACCCACATCCACCAAGGAGTGGCGACTGAGTGAAAAAAGGGGAATAATGAGCGTGTGAAGAGAATAGCCGGTTTTATTATAAGGGTCAAAAATCGCGAAGGTTTTTTACAAAACGAAGTTCTCAATTTGCACCAAAAAAAGGGGGGGTGGGTGGAGTAGGGTTTTTTTCTAAAGGGTGGCTCAAGTATGTCTCAGTCTCGTCAACTTTTCTTTCGTTTTTTTTGCGCGTTCAAATGAAATTTGTTTTGCAAAAATGCTGGGGTTTTTGGGGAGAGAGAAGGTAAAATATCAAAGGGCTGCTGAATGGAGTCGTATTGGAGCTTAATTTAATAGCTGATTTTACGCCTGTTTCCCCCCCTTTTTGCAGAAGATGTTTCAGGGGGGAAAAGGGCACAAAGAAGGGACAGGAAATAGTCCGTCTTTCCAAGTTATTTCACATCTTTTCATCCCAATCCACAAAAAAAGAGCGAGGCTGGGTAATTCACATCTCGCACACTAGCTGCGTTCAACGAAAAAATAATCTTTACTTTCCTAGTTGTGATATCAAGATCAGGTGGCGACCGTAAAAGTCCGGTTTGCTTGTTTTCTTTTCCACTTGTCATATTATCCTGAAGCCAGATGCAATTCAAAGATTTTTCCTTCAGACCTGTGTGCATGAGAGGCACATTTCATATTGCGAGTTTGTCATTTCTCTTTGTCTTCCTTTTTTTTTTCCAGACAGGGTTCCTCTCGGCTGCCCTTGTCGTCAGACAGGACCGCTGATGTTTGGTCATAAACGGAACCCTTTGCTGCACTTCAACCACTTTCCTTTCAACACTCAGTTCAAATTTCCATTTTGTCTTCTTCCTTTTTTTTTTTTTGACTTTTTAAAACCGTGTTCTAGCTCCCCCAGGGTTTCCTGGGTGAAAAACAAAATAACTTTGTGCACGTTTAGGAAAGGCAACTTCCTATTAAGCCCGCCGACTCCATCCCCCTATTTGGAGCTTCCAGGACCGTACATTGCCCCGTTCCCTAAAAAGGAATGGTAAGTTTTTTTTTTCTCCAAAATAACGAAACTTCCGTTAGTACAAAAGGCTTCGGCAGGCATTGAGTACAGACCTTTATGCTGGTAGGTGTGATTGTCGATACTACAATGATTTTTTATGGGTAAGGTGACTAAGCACGAGAGGCTTAGGATCATCTTATAAACTTTTCTTTTTTTTCTCTTGCTGATGCAGTGAAGGTAACCAATCCGTTCATCTCTCCTAGGGTTTAGCCGCCCTATGTCAAAAGGCAAGCTTTTTTGTTTGTTTCATGGGATAACTAAGCAACGAGAGGCTTAGGTTCATCTGATAAGCTTTTCCTTTGTTTCATGTACCCTGCGTCACCGCCAGTGTAGAAGAGGCAAGGGTGCTGTACACTTTTCAGCATCCCTTTGTGTCTTGAGTGGTTTGCAGTGTGCATGATGTACATTCTATTCATCTTACAATTTTGCATACAGGTGCCATCCACCTGATTTTTGATATTTTTTTGGTGAAGTTTGGGGGTCTTAAATACTACCAAATTTCAAGCAAAATCAGGTGAGTTGTAATACAATGTGACTCTAAGAGGCGGGAGTCACAAAAAGAAATAGTTGTTTCCACACATTTATTTGCCTTTTTTAGGGGTGAAGAAAATGATGTGCGCTCTGTTTTGTTGTCTTTTTTTTTGTTCTGTTTGGTTTATGTTACGTTTGTTCTGTGATGGTGTTGTATCTTGACATATCAGCTGTTCGTTTTATTTACTTCATTGTTTTTGTGTGAGTTTGACTTCCTTTCAGCAGAAGACTTTTCTGTAGTTTTGAACGAAAAACAAAACAAAACAAAAGTACATCACATACTTTGAATCGCCTTATCTGAGCCGGCTTTATCTAAGCTAAATTTGCGGAGACACTAAAAAAGGTAAAACAATATTATCCTATTTTCCCTTCATCCCCAAAGGCACCTTATGGAATTTCACGCAGACGATGTGCGATAGAGTAGCACATATCAGATGCAAACCACGAAATGTAGGACATTGCATGGTCGGGGTCCACCCCCGGTACACTGGTCATATACCAAACACTGTCCACGAGCGGGCTGTTGTATTTAAAGTCAACTTTCTTCAACACCGTGCTCTCCCCTCCACCACCACCACCACCTCCACCACACCCCCTACAGCACCACGACACACACCACCCTACCACAATGAGCGCCCCCGCCTACTGCAACTCCTCGCAGCTGTCCGACGGAGACAGAGAGCACCTTGAGAGCCAGATCTGCCTCTTCGTCAAGAGAGACCACGCCAAGGCAGGCCTGGCCGCACCTCTCGACCACAAGCGCATCACCCTCGGCATGAACGCTGAAACCGTCAAACTCGGAGGCAAAGACGGACTCAAGCTTGCCGTCAACGGCAGCATGCCTGTTGCCGCTGGCCTCAGTGGGACTGGAGACGCCTTCGAAATGGCCTTCTCATGCCAAAAGAAGGGAACCGACATCTGGGACTGGGAAATGCGTCTGGACAGCTTCAAGAAGGTTGACGCTGGATTCTCTGGAGAGAAGATGTGAGAAGGGGAGAATATATGAAAGAGGGTGGTGGAAAGGGGGGATTGCAGAAGGCAAAACCCCCGAGGGGTAGGGCGGGGTTTTGTTTGCAAAATATACAAACGAGAGAAAAAAAAAAGTGACTCCTTCCTTTATTTGTGATGTGAGTAGCACCCCCCTTTCCACCACACAAAAAAAGAAGAAAATATGTCTTACGGAAAGAGAGAGAAGAAGGGGGAAAAATATAGTATAGTGGAGTTCATCCTCGGGTGTCGACACTAATACAACCAAGTTTTCAAAAAAAAAAAAGTGAGATTCGAGCGTAGTTGGGGGGGCCTATCCTTGTCCTGTGGATTTTGTACCTCGCACTATGACAAACAACAAAAAATTCAAAAAAAAGCAAAAAAAAATTCAAAAAAAAAACTGTCCAGTTCCCAATTCCTCACATTTCCCCCTTTTTGTAGGTGTTTTTGTGTTCCTCTATCGCACAATGTACCATTTTTTTTTTTTTTTTTTTTTGTGTTTTTTTTCTTTCATTTATTCTTCGTGAGGTAAGTTGTTTCTTTTGTACGTTTTCGATTAAAGTAAAACACCCTACGGCCTCTCTTCACGTCGTCTTTTTTTTAGGGAACCTGTTTTTTTTCTCTCTTTTTGTTTTCCCTTTAGCAAAGCAAAACAAAAAACCTTAGAAAATTGGACACGGAAAAAAAGTCCTCTCCTCTCCACATTTTTTTCTCTTCCAACAACCCCCTTTTTTTTTTGCAAAACCGAATCTCTGAGATGCTGTACGACAACGATTCTGATCCAAAAGGTGGCTCATCCTAACTTTTTTCTTCTTGGGTGCAGCGAACTGCAGTACCTGTAAGCTCACAACTCTTCAACGGAAGGTGGGTCAGCCGCCCCACTCGTCCTTGTCTCTCTCCCGCCTCGCTACCCCTCTCGCCTTCGACCGTTTCTCTATCCTTCTCGCTTCGTCGTCCCAGTCGTGTTCCCTTTCCAACTCTTCTATTGTAGTTTGTAGAACATACTATTCGCCAGGTACCCCTGGTACCTCAACCACCCCCTGTTTTCTCTTTGTTTCCCGGTGGATTTATCCACCGCCCCCACCCTCTGCGTGTGTTGCCTGCAACACACACAGCAGGTCGTTCGACGCCGCTGTGGTAATTTTAGTTGGTATTTGTTGTACATATTTTGTACATACCTGAGGGGCCGTAGGTCTACTTAGGTTGTTTCCTTTTACATCTTCTGTTGTTGGCCGCATGGTACTGCTTTCATCCAGCTGTGTGTCAGAGGTGCCTACATTAATAACTTCACTTTGTTCTTTGTTTTCATTATTTCCAAGATCCTGGTAACACAGTGCAAACCCTTTACCCTAGCTGCACCATAGCTAACCAAACAACACAGAGACAAAACCACCATGGGAATCCAAGGTCTTACCAAGCTTCTCACAGAGAAGGCACCGGGATGTCTGAAGGAGTCGAACATCAAGGCATACGCTGGACGTGTCATTGCGGTCGACGCGTCGATGAGCATCTACCAGTTTATTATTGCGATGAAGATGGCGAGTGAGTCTGGTGTGACGGAGCTCTCCGATGCCCAGGGGCAGGTCACGTCGCACCTGCAGGGGATGTGGGGGCGGACCCTGCGGATGCTGGGTGAAGGGTTGCGGCCGGTGTATGTGTTTGACGGCGCACCCCCGGAGATGAAGCGGAAGGAGCTTGAGGAGCGGAAGGCACGAGCTGCCGAAGCGCAGGCAGAGCTGAAGAGGGCAACAGAAGAGGGCGACGCCGAGCTCATTGAGAAGATGAGCAAGCGCACGGTGCGCGTCTCGAAGGAGCAGACCGAGGAGTGCAAGAAGCTCCTGCAGCTTATGGGTGTGCCCTGCATTGACGCCAAGACGGAGGCAGAGGCACAATGCGCCGAGCTTGTACGTGCCAAAAAGGCCTGGGCAGTCGGCACCGAAGACATGGACGCCCTCACCTTCGGATCGGCGATCCTGCTCCGTCATCTCTCCTACTCCGAGGCGAAGAAGCAGCCTATCCTCGAATTCCACCTGCGTGCCGTGCTCGAGTCGCTTGATATGAACATGGCGCAGTTTGTTGATATGTGCATTCTCCTCGGATGTGACTACTGCCCACGGATACCAGGAATCGGCCCGGTCAAAGCGTTTGAAGGCATCAAGAAACACAAAACGATTGACGCATTTCTCAAGACAATTGATAAGTATGGCTTCTTTTTACACACATCTCCACATCACCACACCACAGAACACGCCACCCCCTCCCCGATCCGTACCCCTTCGCCGAGGCTAGGGAGCTCTTCAAGCAGCCTGAGGTGCATGACGGTGCAGGCCTCAACGCAGGCTTCAAGGACCCCGATGAGGCTGGCCTGCTGCAGTTCCTTGTGGAGGAGAAGGGCTTCCAGCGTGAGCGTGTTATGACCGGTATTGCGAAGCTGCGCACAGCGCGTAAGGCAAAAGAGCAGAAGCGTCTTGACCAGTACTTCACCATTGCAGCACCTAACGCCGCTGCGAAGAACAAACGCAAGCTTGAGGAGGCGAAGAACTCTAAGAAAAACACCGCAAAGCTGCAGAAAGGAAACGGTGGCAAGCGTATTGTCAAACGTTGAGAGGGGAAAAGAAGAAGTATTCTCCTGTGATATAACGACGTCCTTATGGGTCTCTTTTTAAATTGTAAGGTGCCTAAGGAAGAGAGGATTAGGATCATCTTATAAACTTTTCTTTTTTTTATTTTATTTTTGAAAGATTTTTTTGTGTGTTTCTCTTTTTAGATTTTGAGCAAAAAAAATAAAATACGCAACACAGGAGGGCGCAAAGGAGAAGATAATTTGAGGGGGTAAACAAAACAAAAAAAAAAATACGTCAGAAAAGTCCCCTTATTTGTCCCTTTTTTGGGGGGTGACATCGAGCACCTCGATGGGGCAAAATATTGCAAAAACAAATGAGAAATGAACAGAGGTAAATCGGGTCAAGTCTCTCTGTATGGTTTTGTGTTATGTGCTTAGCTCAGGGGGCTATACCCTTGGGCAGTGCTGCTGACCATGCATGGCTTTGTGCAGATATGCGCAAGAAAAAAAAAAAGAAAAGAAGCGGGTGCAATAAGGGGCACGCCTAATGGTGGCAGTACTGTGATGGGAGCCTACGCACAATACATCAAAATACATCACAATACACGTGTATTGTGATGTGTTTTGATGTGTTTTGCGTATTCCAATGGGCTCCCATCACAATACTGCCCAACATTAAGCATGAATGCAGGGCTGCTCGCATCACACGCTGTCCCCTTTTGATGCATCGTCATGGTCAATACGCACCTTCTTATCCCATTCCATTCCATCCCATCCCATCCCACCCCGGCAAATGGACAAACTGCGAGCACTCCGCTTTGCAAATACCATTTCTGTACAGAGCTGTTATCCGTTTTGTTTTCGGAAACAGCGACTATGTTTGATATATAAAAAAAGGACATTTTTTCTCTCTGTTAGCTCTGTGTAGAATTGTGTTGACATCTTCAGCTTGTGTCTCAAATTTTCTCTTTTTCCTCGAAAGCAGAGAGGTGGAAGTTCGCGAACAGATTGCGAATTTACACTAAACGTCATATCAATATTGTGAACTCACATTTGGGTATACGATGTTCTTCTTTGAGTTGCGAAACCTCCGTTGTCAACCTTGCTGCGAGGCCGATTTTTTTTTAAGCAAAGGTCCCACTGATCATCTTCTCTTTGATAAATTGTTGGAGTAGTGTAGTTGCCTCGGTTGTGTTGCCACAGTTTGTGCAATCTCCACTGTCTTTATTTTGCAAACTTTCGAACACCACCACCACCACCACCACCACCCTACAGGACAGAAGCGGTGTTCTCCCCCACCTCCCATCACACCCCTCCCTACACAATGCAGGGTCCAACCCTCCTCTTCTTGCTGTGTCTTCCAGTGTTGTCTCGTGGGCAGGACACAGTTGTGCCTATACCTTCTACTGAGGCCCCTGCGACGATTGTGCCTGAGGTGGATGGTGCACCGCCACCTGCACCTACCCTAGTACAGTGGTGCACCTCAGATGATCGCTGTACCGAGAACGGTGATGTCGGTGCGGTGTGCAGCAACACGACCCTGCAGTGTGCCTGCAGCGCGCACTACACCCCGCTGCTGCATCAGGGGGCGTGGTACTTCTTTGGGTGTTACGCGGAGGTTCGTACGGCGCTGGTGTCTTTGACGTTTCCTTCTGCAGCGTGTCCACTGGGAGCGACTGTGGCGGACGACCTGGAGACAGCACTCTTCTCTGCAGTCGCTTCAGCCACAACAGGGACAGTGCAGGCGGCATCGATAGTCTGTGCAGGGGACGTCGTGTACGCGGTGCTGGCGGTGGATGTGCCGTCCAGTGCAGTGGACGGTCTGACGCAGGCAGCGATGCAGACTTCGGTGCAGACATCTGTCGCATCGCGTGCCGATATGCTGGCAGTGTTCGGTGCGACGACGCAGTTGACGTACTTCGTTAAGGCAGCAGACGCGCCTCCGACGGAGGCCCCGGGTGGTATGAAAATTGGCATTTTTTTTTTTTTGGAATTTCCGAAACCTCTCACTCCCCACAGGAGACAACACGAACAGCCCTGCCACGAAGAACTCCGTTGCGAAGGAGTGTGTATTGGACAACGCGGCTCTTGCGATGGAAATTGCGGACGGTGCTGCGTGCACCGCACTCTCCTGCACTATGGGGTACGTCGCGAACCTCACTGCCACCTACACATCTGCGTACTGCATTATACGACCGAGCACCTTCGTCGAGGGGTGTGCCGTGTCGGGCGACTGCTCCTTCTCTCCTGGGATGACACGATGTGTCAACGGGGCGTGCGTTGCACCAGAAGGGATCGTGGTGAAGCCAACCGAGAACCTGCGTGCGTACACCTCCGTGTCACGCGACTGGTGCATCGACGACAGCGACTGCCGCCTCCACGGGGACAACTCCTCCGAATGCCTCAAACAGGACCTCCAAGGCTCCTTCTGCAACTGCTCCGAAAACTTCGCACCCCCCGCACCCAACGACGCTGTCTGCATGCTCCCCGGCACCGACCTCGTCCCCATGGCGTTCACCGTCACCTTTGCGGATGGGGACTGTACATTATTCAGCCGTGCTGTCAAAACAACCTTAACCATTGTTATTCGGAGAACATTAGGGGTAGTAACGCAGCTGGACGACTCTTGTGGTTCGGTGACGGTGTTTGGGATGGTAGACATGAATGCACAGACGTTGGATGACATGGCAACAGGGACGATTGATCTGTTGGCAGAGCTGAGGGTGGAGGCGTTGCACTTTCCGGATTTGCTTCAGTTGGGAAGTATCACGAACGCAACGGTGGGGAACGCAAGGGAATGTGTCGCCGAGCATGCTGTGTACACACGGCTGGACCACGCAGGGAGGTGTCAGGTGTTGAAGTGCGACGACGTGACAAACCGTACCAGCGTGGGGGGCCACTACACCTGCACCATTGACGCAACCATCTTCATCACGGAAGACGACCTCACGCTGCAGGAGCAGGTCGCCATCGCCCTCCTCGCAGCGTGTGTGTGTGTCGCGATCGTCTCCCTCCTCATCCTCCTCTGGATCTGGTGGAAACACAGAAAAACAAAAAAGCGTGAAGTCTAAGATACGCACGATGCAATTTTTTCTTCTTTTTTTTTGGGGGTTCCAAGAAAAAAGTGTTCCGTTTTTTTTACTTTTCTCTGGAATATACTAGCCACCTTTGGGTGAAAGGGGGGAAGGGGGGTTTTATTATGGGTTCACCTCGGTGTACTTGGCCACGCACCAAGGTACACTGTTCCAGGCTTTATTTCAAGTCACATTTTTTTTTCGAATGGATGTAGTACTGCATGATTGGTCCACCGAGGTGTACCGATCATTGTACCAAAGGTACACTGTCACGAGAGGGCTGTTGTATTTCAAGTTTTACATATCATTTTTTGGTCTGTCAAATGGAGGCTTGTTGTGGGATATGAAAGCTTGTGTTGTTGTGGTGTTAACCTTTTTGTCGCCACCCCTCATCGCTGGGATACACGAAAACTGGGTATCTTAGTATACCGCGAGACACTCTCTCATCTTTCAAAATTGCATTTTTATTGTTTTTCGCAGTGTAAGCAAAGTCTTAGGTCAACGGAAAAAAGACACAGTAGTAGATTAGTGATGACAATGCTCAGTTCAGTATTTCTTTCTTTCTTTTGTCTGCATGCAAACCCCTCAAAACCCCGCTTTCTTTTAGGTGACCAAGCGAGGCGTACTACGCATCACTCTCATACGAATATTACTGGTGCTCCTGAAATAAAAAAAAAAAAAAAACCAAGTACGCAACAAGTACGCAAAATGGGGTTTTCAGGAGCACCAATTACCATTTTTACTTTTTGTATAATCCCAGAGTACCCTTTGTGGTATTCTGTGGGGAGTCTTTTAAGGTGACTAAGCACAGGCTTAGGATCATCTTACAAACTTTTCTTTTTTTTTTGGGTAGTGGGCAGAGGGTAAGTGGAGTTCTGTTTGGAGTAGGGGTTTTTGACATTTTGGCATTTTATTTCATTTACAGCACTCCAAATAAATTGGCATCCAAATCAGGCAGATTTGGGGTTTTTTGAGTGATTTGACGCCTTTACTGATGCCGAACATGTTTGGAGTACTGTATAAGATGACTAAAAGAAAGCACTCTGTCAGGCTTGGGTCATCTCATAGATGTGTGTGCACGAGAGGCACATGCATCTTTCAAGTTTTCTTCTCTTGGTCACCAGTCAGGTGGGGAGTTGGCTGGGGACGGCACATCTGTTACACATTAATGCAGATGTCCTCAGGCAAGCTCAGTGAGAACAGAATTCTCACACAGAGCACCTTCGAGGGAAACATACAATAGAGTTCTGTGGGGTGTTTAGGTGAGGGGAAAATGACATCTGTCTGGGGGGGGGGTTTTTTTGGGTTCATCTGATAAACTTTTTTGTTATTTTGTTATTCGTGTTGTTTTGCTCTCCAACCATGGGTGCACTGCCACGAGAGGGCTTTGTATTTTAAGTCACGATGTGTGTGCAAGAGGCACATTCATCTTTCAGGCTGTATTTGCACTATGTCAGGGATTGATACAAGGATTCGAGGTTTGGGAAATGTGGAGAGAATAGCTCAAATTTTTTTTCCTGCTCAAATCCCGATTTTCCCAGCGAGGGGGGGGTGGTAGCTGCACCACCTTATCAATTCCTTTGACTATGTTCAACATCTGTCACTCTTTCCCCCCCCCCCTTCTCCCTCCCCACCCCTTTTTTTCTAGTCTGTTTAATACCGGACACCTTCAACTCTCCTTTTTTTTTCTTCTTCTTCTTTTTTTTTTTTCAGTTCTATCGAAGAACCAAAGAACAGAACCATTTACCCATTTGTCCTTTCACTCTCTTCTCTCTCTCTCTCATCCCCCTCACTCTCTCTCTCTCCTCCCCCTTTTTCCATCAAAACCACAGAACACAACACACAATATGTCGGATGAGCTGCGTATCGTAGTGTTAGGTGCTGCAGGTGTAGGGAAGAGTGCGTTGACCATGCAGTTCGTACAGGGGACGTGCAACGAGGAGTACATCCCGACCGTGGAGGATACATACAAGAAGAGTGCCGAGGTGGAGGGCCACGCTGCGACCCTCACGATCATCGACACTGCCGGGCAGGAGGAGTTCCGCGCCATGTTCGATATGTACCTCGAGCGTGGGGACGGCTTCGTCTTGGTCTACAACGTGCTTGATGCACACTCCTTTGCAGAGGTTAAGCTTATGTACGAGGCGTTGATACACAGACGGCCTGACCTCAAATGGGACACCGTGTATGTACACTCGGGTTTTTGTTGGGTAAATTGGTACCTTCTCTATTGTCTTCGAGTATTCGGTAAAAGATGTTGCCATTGATTTTGTTAGATGTGCACGAGAGGCACATTCATCTTTTCTTTGTTTTTGTTCACAAAAAATGCCACACATTACAGAGAGGAAGGACACCACGTGCCCATTGCGCTTGTCGCGAACAAGACTGATTTAATAGGAAGACGGCCACAGGAGGTGGACCGGGAGACAGGTGTCAACACAGCCGATGCGTGGCGGTGTCGCTACTTCGAAGCGTCGGCGCGTACACGGAAGGGTGTAGAGGACTCCTTCCACGGGCTCATCAGCACGCTTATGAACTACAAGAAAAAGTAGTCACACAAACCGCCCAATTTGCCTTTCGTAGCCTTAGCATAGAGAAGGTGGCATGTGGTGAGGTGTTTGCACTTTCATAGTCTTTTGTGTATACCGGCCAGCATCGCCCCCATGTGGTTCGAGAACCAAGCTGTTGGTGTCTGCGTCCACAGAGGCGTATGCACGCCTTTTCAACTTACGTTGGTGTTGTTGTAGTGTGCTGGGGATACTCCACAATGCATCTGCTTGCCTGCTGATTCCGATCTGTTTTTGTAAGAAACTCATGTCCGTGATTGCGGAAGGGAGGGGAGGAGGGGGAGGAGGAGGAGGGAGCAAGGAGTGTATTTGTGTTCTAACCCAAGGTTCTTTCCCTTCCCCGTATAGTTTTGTCTTTTTTTTTTTTTTTGGGATTGCAAATCTGTGAATACCCGCACATCTTAACTGTTAACAAACCCCAACACCCTGCAAGACCCGATTTTACCAAAAATCCCAACGAAAAAATATCCTCCCTTTTTTCACGTTTCAAGTTCACTCAGAGTCCTACGGTTGGGCCATCTATGAATGGGGAGTGATTTTTTCACTAACTCTCACTAAGCTCTCAAGGCTCTCACAAGCTCTCACAGCCTGTTGCGTGTCTCACGGAGACGATCATAGATGAGCCCAACGGTCTGAGTATTATGTCAACACTTTTTCAAAAACACCACTCTGTCAGGGGGGTGTTGTGGGGGGGTCCTCACAACAACGCTGTGTAGAGCATGGCGCAGGCGTTGAAGCTGGTGGTGCTGGGAGCAGGGCACGTGGGGAAGAGCTCGTGCACGATACAGTTTGTGCAGGGGCACTTTGTGGCGTCGTACGACGCGACGGTGGAGGATACATACCGCAAGGTGGCGGAGGTGGACGGGAAGGCGTGCACGCTCGACATCGCAGACACATCGGGACAGGAGGAGTACCAGTCCTGTGTGCAGAAGTACTGCGAGCGGGGTGGCGGCTTCCTTCTCGTCTACAGTGTTGTCGACAAGAACAGCTTCCAGCAGGCACAGGAGATCTACGAGTCGCTCATGCGAATACGGAGGGAGCTCAGTCCCGACTCTGTGTATGCCAAGTTTTTTTTATATATTTCTTAGCCCTGTGCTGTCCGCGAGGCTTTTTTGACTTCTTTACGTGATAAAATACCCCTCTCATTCTGGTTGGGGCAATGATTATGGTCCTGCTTACCAATGAGCTCTCTCTGGGGGTTCGACAACCCGCGGAGAACCAGGACCTGCTGTCCGCCGATGAACGGTGAGAGGCGTTTGCACCTTCAACTTCTCTTTTTTTTTTTTGTGAAATATCTTTTCTCACATGGCCAATAATTCCCTGTGTCAACCCTTAACATTAACGCATGCAAAGACGACATTTTCAACCTCTGATTTTTGTGAACTATTAACTATTCAGTATTGTTCTCTGAAACGCATCTGTATGCAATAAACCTAACAGCCCCGAAGGCGAGTACGTGCCGATTGTGTTGGTGGGGAACAAAGTGGATTTGGTTGGCCAGCACGACCGGCAAGTGGAACGTCGTGAAGGCTTGCAGCGTGCACAGAAGTGGCGGTGTGGGTTCTTCGAGACCTCTGCGAAGACACGTCTCAATATAGAAGAAGCCTTTGGCGACCTCATCAGGCACGTCAAACAAGCACAGCAGCGTCGTCTTGACACTCTCGCACGGCCGACCAAAACCCTTCCTGCACCGTCCCGAGAAGACCCCGATCCTGTAGAAGGTATGTTAGGGGACAAATGGTTCAAGGGGAAATTTTGTTTCCTTTTTTGGGAGAAAAAACAAAATTCTGCAGAAAACGCGCATGAATCCCCACCACGATCCTCTGCCAGAGGCGATGCGCCGAAAAAGAAGAAGAAGAAAAGAAAATGTGTCATTTTGTGATAATATAATTGAGGCTAAGGAGGGTGTGGAGATTTCGGCTTTTTCGGCTATTTCGGTTTTTTCGGTTTACCTTTGCCATTTTTTTTTTTTTTTTCAAAAAAAAATTTTTTTTTGACAAGGCAATTTTCAGGTCAAAAAAAATTTTTTTTTCGAAAATTTTTTTGACCTCTGAGGTGTGTCTGGGGGCATCGAAAAATGCAAAAAAACGCAAAAATCGGGTGTTTTGAGCATCTGTGGTTACACCATATACACGTCTCTGAACAAGCCTATACTATAGCCGAAAATGGCTCGGGAAGGCGATGATGTTTGACACAAGAAAAAGCCCCCACTTGGGCACTGCCAGGTTCCGCACGTGAGCGTCGGACCGGTCACTGCTCTGGGTGCCCATGTGTTTTGGCCAATTCTTGACGAGGATGGGGGTGCGGGACGCAAAGTCGTTACGGTCGGAGCGAACCTTCTCCTACGCACATCAGTCGTTGGCCTCGTGCCCAGGGGTGTCTATAAGATACAAGGTTCAACCTCTTCTTGTGATCCACCGAGCACGAAGCGAACAGTGTGCATCAAACCCTCAGGATCCTGTAGCACCGAGGGTGTGTGATCCCCAATAGCTATTTCCCTCCCTCCCGCCAGAGCCCGAGGGATCCCTTGAGGGAGGTCAGGGCACCCCGAGGGCCGAAGGCTCGAGGGGGCCCTGACCTCCCGAAAGGGAATCCCGAGAGCCAAGGGGGGGAGGGATGTCGCTTTGTGACCCGACCAGGCCGGTTTCTGGCCAACCCACGTGCTTTTGTGGTGTTTTGTGTATAAACACGTTGTTTCTAAGGCAAATCCACGGGCACACGGGTACCATAATATGTGGCCCACGCACGCGTTTTTGGACGCGAATACGCTTTTCGAGCCGCAGAAACCAAGATGTGGGCCGTTTTAAAAAGTTTTTGGCTGGTTTCCTGCACCAAAACCGCATTCCCTCTCGCGGGAATTTTCGGGCTCTCGCGGGATTCCCGCCAGCTCTCGCGGGAATCCCGCGAGGCCGCGGCAGGGTTACAAATGTGAGTCTGCGTCAGGACATACGCCGTCTGCCATCAAGCGGAGGGTGCTCCAATACTCCTCAGGTGTCTCACCCACGGTCGTACGCCCTTCCAGCAAGGATTCTCCCGAAAGACTTCTTCAATGGCATCGTGAACAGTCGCGAGGCTCACACAGACTTTTTCGACCACTTACGTCTCACGGACCGGTAGGCCCCACGGTTTCCAGCTCAGCCAGCACCACCTCTACGAAGACGAGTACATGGCCACCCGCTACACGAAGGAGCAATCACAGCGATCACGAACCACGCGATTGAGGTGGTTTCATAGGTGGTCAGCGGGGAAGCATACGAGGCTTCACAAAGCAACACCGCTTCCGGAGCATGATAACCGGCTCCCCTCTTCCTCAACATGCACCAGAGCCCTATTTTTCACCATCGGGTTTCCCCCAAAACCCCGGAGTCCTCCGATGACGCAAGGCAAGTCACTCTCCCAAAGCGATGGCATTGGATGCAGTATCCGAAGTCAGACCTCCGGGGAATGAAGGAAAATATTGAATCCTTAATGGACGACTTCAATGTGATCGCTGCCTTCTCCCTCTACGCCCCACCCTTCAACAACACGGAGACTCGCAAGCTGCAAGTAATTTGAGGTTTTTTGTGCGAGCCGAAAACGTTCATGTTCGGAGATAGGGACAGTGTGCGCACTACTTTACGCAGAAAGAACGGGCCCATTTTGGGGCGAGTCAGAGGCCGTTTTTCGAAGAGCTACCATGGGATATTTCGGTTTCCCCAATTTTTTAACTTTCAAAAAAAAGCGAAAATCTGCCTTTGTGCCTGGAAAATGTTGTGCATTTTTGGTGGAATTTTTTAAAAATTGCTATACTCCCCTATGACTGGACCCAACTCCCCTCACTCTTTTTTTGGTCAAAAACACCCCAAAAATCCGCACTTTTTTTTCCGATTTTTCCGATTTTTCCCTTTTTAAACACCCTCCTAAAAAATTTAAAACAAAAACAAAAACGAAACAATAAACAAATGCTAGTTGCACTGCTCATCCCCTAGCAAAACCCCCCCTCTTCCATTTGTTTCAGCTCTAGTACCACCCCCATCACCCCACCACCCCACCATTCACCACCCCTTCTAACTTCCTGAGAGGCAAAAAAAAAAGGTGTAGTGGAGTTCATCCTCGGGTGTCTCACGAATACAGCCAAGTTTTCTTAAAAAAAGAAAAAGCGAACACAAATGTACGAAGCAATCTACAAGAGTTTGGGAAAACGACCAACACATGTGAGCGAAACTGCCATCGCTCCTTTAAGGAGATGTGCTGTTGGCGCCGAGCGATGTGTGTACCGCGTGTACCATGTGTACCATGTGTACCATGTGTACCATGTGTACCATGTGTACCATGTGTACCATGTGTACCATGTGTACCATGTGTACCATGTGTACCATGTGTACCATGTGTACCATGTGTACCATGTGTACCATGTGTACCATGTGTACCATGTGTACCATGTGTACCATGTGTACCATGTGTACCATGTGTACCATGTGTACCATGTGTACCATGTGTACCATGTGTACCATGTGTACCACGTGTACCGCCCCCCTGTTCATATCATGCACAGTGAGAGGCATCATCGTTACCATATTTTTTCTTTGGCAGCACAGTAGCACAGTGCCATACGATTTTTTTTTTTTTTATTTTTCATGCATTTTTTGTCAATTTGCTATTGAATTGCCTGATATCCTTCGTTCCCCCTTTTTGTGGCGTTTTTGCGCTGTAATATTCGTTTTTTTTTATTTTATTTCTTTCACTTTGCAACTATCCTTTCGTTCATGTGTTGTTCTGCTCAAGGGTAGTCCTGGGACCGGGTCTCAGTTGGTGCCGTTTTCCCCTGGACCTGTCAGGTCCATGTTGGGTGGTTTGCCAAGGGTGTAATATTCGTTTTTAAAAATTAGATCATGTGTGTTTTGTGTGTCCGATGTGCCCCCTGTGGCATATCTCATCTTAAGAATTTATGTGTGAAATTTTCGCTTCCCCCCCTTCATAGAAACAGTGTTCTTCACGTTTGTAGAGCAGCTAAAAAAACCCATCACCACGCACACATCCGTTTAGACGTAAAACGCTTCGATTTTTTTAGAGATTAGTTTTTTTTTCATTTTTTTTGGAGAACCGAACAGATTTTGGTGCTGGCCACAAAGGCACACTCCATTGTAGGTTAGTGGACGAAACACATCCTCGGGTGTTTACACTAATGCAACCGGGGAGTGTGCCTTTTCAAAAAAGGCATACTCCATGTAGGTCTAGGTTGCAGCCGTAGGTTGCCACAGTGGGATAGTAACGCAGAACAAAGAACACACAGCCATGTCATCTGACATACCATACTATATTATGACACCACATAACAAAAACCTTAGAAAAAAAAAAATGTGGGTTATGTACAGTTAAATGGTACATATGGAATTATGAGATGTGAATATGTCATCGTTTTTATTATTGTCATATGACATGGACACGATGACATGCAGCGTTGTGTACTCGAGTCATAGAGGTGTGGGTGAGCGGGCACCCCTTTATGGTGATCCAAAACATCCAAAACTGCTTCCGGCATTTTGCGGTCGCACCGACCATTTGTAAGGTTGGTGTGTGCAAAGTACTTTAGATTCAAAAGCCTTAGAGATGTGTGTATATCCGAATATTTTCTCTGTTTTACACAATAAACACTAATCAGAACCTTGCAGAGGATCTGTTTGTTATTTTTTTATTTTTTGCAATTTTCCAGGGGTAACAGCCTGCTGCATGTCGGGGAGAGAGAAAAAGAAAAGAAAAGAAAAAAATGTTCTGTGGGCTGTCGGCCTACTGTTTGTTTTGCAGTTCAGTAGTGCATAGCTTTCGACGGACGCCTCCCCTTTTAGACACGGTGACTAAGCACAGAGAGGCTTAGTGTCATCTTACAATGTGTATTTTTTTTTCTTTCAAAAATATTTTTTCTTGAGGAGCAAAGGTGAGCTTTTTACCCTTCAGGTGTGAAATGTTCTCCCTTCTGATTCTCATGTGGGAACGTGAAAAAAAAGGTACACCTATTTTTAGATGTGTATGCAGCCCCCACACGCTATATTTTTTTTTACATCTTCTGTTGTAGGCCGCAGGGTAGTTTGTGCTTTCATCTGGATGGCTGGCATCGTATGTGGGTCAGTCGGAGGTGCCTGCATTAATAACTTCACTTTTTTTAAGGTGACTAAGCACGAGAGGCTTAGGATCATCTTACAAACTTTTCTTCTTTTTTTTCATACTGCGTAGAGAACGCCTTCTTTGTGCTTTCTCTTCTTTGAAAGAAAATGGAAAAGGCGCACATTGTCATCCCTTTTCTGTTCTCTGTTGAATCACAGAGATCAGGACAGCAGAGGGAGGTGGGGGCCCTTTATATTCCCTTTTTTTGTTTTAAACAGCCACCAGGTCTGTATGCAGTTGCCTCTATTGGGCAACGTTGTCAGATACAGCAAAATTGGTGTGGCTGAAAGGGGGTGCTATTTTCTGCTATTTTCTGCTACTTTCTGCTATTTTCTGCTATTCTGGGCGTCTGGATTTTTTGGTGCGGCTGGAGGAGGTGCTATTTTGTGCTACTTTCTGCTATTTGGGGTCGTCAGCCACACCAAAAATAATTTATTTTTAAAAAAACCCATGCCTCTGTGTTAGAGAGAGTCCATTTTTTCCACCCACCTAGCCTTTCGAGTGACGCTTTGTGAACAAAAAAAAAAGGTTTCCCTTTCATTTTCTTCACTTTCCCTCCTCTCCCTTCTCCCCCCTCAGACTGTGCTGTTTCTAAGTTCCATTTTCTCCGAGACGTAATGACAAAGGGAAGGCTCGTTTTTCCTTTTAATGTTACAAAGTAACAATAAACCATTTTTCCCGGTGACCCCCCCCTCCCCACCCCCTATGTTACACGGAAAAACCGTTTTTCCGAATTTTCATTTATTGTAACAACAAGGCGCAGTGGACGTGCACATCCGAAAACACCCGCATTTGCATTTCCGGAATCCGTCCGCACTGTGGTGGGGTCAATCTGCCGAAATGGACAAGTTCTTGTTGTTGGAAAAAGCCACTTTTTCCCGCCATTGTTACAAAAAAAAAAAAAGTTTTTTCCCCGGATTTCGGTCGGACCCCCTCCCCCCCCTTTATTGTTACTTCACGACGGTGAAGTATAGTACATTACAAGTGAAGTTACTAGTAACGTTACAAGTGAAAAACCGTTACAAGTGAGTTACAAGTGAGTTACAAGTGGGATACATGAATTACAGGCAAAATCAGGTTGTAACTGGTGGGTTACAAGTGGGTTACAAGTGAGTTACATGTAACACCCGTTACTTCACCGTCGTGTTTGTAACATTAAATGGAAAAACGAGCCTTCCCAAACCCTTTTTAACGTTTCCTGTTAGCTTGGTCGACTCTGATGACAAAACAGTACTCAGCTCACTCACAAGGCGAAAGATGATTACCGGTCGAGGAACTCTTTTAGGGGCCATATTCTGCGCAAGAATTACCCTCACTAGGCATCAACAACAGCACACCTCGGCGTGAGGAGCAGACTCTAGGAAGTGCGGTGGTTCTCTTTTTTTGTGGCCAAACGTACGCCGAGCATCTGCGAGAGCACCTCCTCCCCTCCCTTCCTCCCCTCCCTCCCCTCCTCCAAACACTTCCGCCGGATGACAACAAAACTTAATAATCCGGCAATTTACGTCTGCCAACACAACATCGACAATAACATCCCCCCTCGAAAATTTATCCTTTTATCTCCCTCCACCTCCACCTCATCCAGGCCATGTGGAAACATATCTTCTCAGTACTGGCTGTCGCCGTTTCGTATATTGCATACAACCCGACTCCTTTCCGCCGTGCTTTCAAGCATGCTATCGGAGCCAAGGGTGATGTCATCATTATAGGAGGCGGCTTGGCAGGGCTGACCGCAGCACACCGTTTGCAACAGGAAGGACATACCGCCACCATCATCGAGGCACGGCATAAGGTAGGAGGGCGTATCTGGACACATGGTGGCTGGGGCCATCCTATTGACGTGGGCGCAACGTTTATCCACGGTATCGAACACAACCCTCTTACACACCTTGCGGATGAATTTGACCTCAAACTGATCAGAGCTGACTACTCCAAGGTTCACGTCTACAATAGTACTGGACAGCGTATCGCCAAATCTGACCTCAAAGCTGCAAAATCCATCTACCGTGACCTCCGCACCACTGTCATGCGCAAACGCGATTCTCTATACAAAGACACCAACCTCCTTGAGTCATTTGAACAAGCCTGGACCCTCCTCGACCCTAAACGGCGTGCCTCTATTGACCAGGAAACGCTCTCTTGGCAGTTCTTCTGGGAAATTGTACAGGACCAGATCGCCTCGTTGAAGGATCTTAGCACCATTGAGTTTGATGCGTCCACTTCGTATGATGGGCACGACTATGTTCTGGAGGGCGGCATGCAGGGGCTGGCGGACAAGCTTGCTGCCTCCGCGGTGAGAGGGAATCGGGTGCTGCTGAACAGCACTGCGACGCAGGTGACGAATACGGGGCGTGGCTATCGTGTTGACTACTCTGCGAACGGCAAAGTGCAGCACCTCGACGCAGAGGACGTCGTCATCGCGCTGCCCCTCGGTGTCATGAAAACAGGGAGCCTCGCATTCGACCCTCCCCTCCCCAAGTGGAAGCGCCGCTCCCTGCACCGTCTCGGCTGCTCCGCTGCCCTGAAAATGGCGTTAAAGTTTGACTCCACCTTCTGGGACGACGTGCAGTTCATCGGCAAGCTAGGCGGGAACGTTTCACGCTATGGGGAAGGCTCGCATATCGAGTTTATCAATATGAACCATTTTCACCCGGGGAGCAATGTTCTGGTTCTCGAGGTGGATGTGGCGCATGCGGTCTCCATGGGTGCAATGTCCCAAACGGAACGTGTTGCGCACATTATGCTGGCATTACGTCAGATGTACGGAGACAAGATCCCAGACCCCGTTGACGCTGTGACCGCCAACTTCGTCGGCGACCCCCTCGTCCGCTGTGGGTTCAGCTACTGGCCCCCCTTTGTCAGTGGAGACGACAACCTGGCTGCGGGAGAGTCTACCTCCTCTGCCTCAGGTGCCCTCCACTTTGCTGGGGAATACACCACACCCACCGGCTACGGCAACCTACACGGTGCTGTAGAAGAAGGTGAGCGTGTTGCTCGCCACATTGCACACAGAACAGTCTGGGCAGCGCTCAGTACGCTTGTTGGTGATGTCGTGGCGGCTGTGGGAGGGGGAGGGGGAGGAGGAGGAGGAGGAGGAGGGGGTCGAGGAGGCAAGAAGGGACGCTTCACACCACAATGGTGTCCCTCACCGTGTCAGGTCTAGATCTTGAAAAGAATGGGGGGGGGTTTTTTTTTAGATGTGGAGGGTGATGTCTGAGTCGCCTTTAACCCTCTAGTTTACTAAGAATCTCTTGGTAACCATCGGACAAAATAGTTTTTTTCTTTCATTTTCATTTTCTCCGATATTTTGCACAAAAAAGTAACGTTCTAAAAGAATACCAACACTTCTACCCCCTCTCTCCCCCGCTCTTTTTTTCTCCAGTTCGTGCATCCCAGAGGCGTTTTTGCACATTGTCAACTTTACTTTCCTTTGTATTTTGCATTCTGTTTAGCACATGGGGTCGGATCAGCACACACTACCCCCTACAATCAGTCTGCATTCAAAAGAACACACTCTGCCAACCCCACACCACCTCTCCAGCAACTAACCATCTCACCCCCTATTCCTCCACACCACGATACCAGACCCTCCTCTGAGGGACACACCACACACCATGCCGGAGTATGTCTACGACACCCCAAGCCCTGTCGTGCGACGTGCCTCACGGCGGAGGGACAGCCCCCGCCGTGCCTCTGGGTGGACCAATGGAGACGAAGGTGTCGTGCTTGGCTCCTGGGTCTCCGATCAAGCTTGGCAGGGCGCTGCGGAGCATGAACACTACCGCCGTGCGACGTCCCCCCGCATGCACAGTGAGACCAGCATACGCAAGGAGAATGGTGTAGGCTTTCTTTCGCAAAGGGAGCAAGCAAAGCGGGATACACGTGACCAGACGCTTGACTGGGTTGACTACAATGATATGTACAACAGCCCGCACCGTGCAAAGCAGCGGCGTTGTCAATCCTGTGGTGCGCACAATGACACAAAACATGGTCCAAGAAAGCCTGACGGCAAACACATCCAAACACTCCGTCGAGAGCTTGTCCACGATTGGGTAGACACCGCCTCAGGCCGTCTGCCAAGAGGAGGCCGCAAGCTGCACGTCCCGCACACCCCATGGCCCGACGGCTCTACAGGCGGCATAGTCGAGGTCCCCCTCCCCCACCCACGCCACCTCTACCACCCAGACGCCCAGCTCATGGAGCTGTGGCCAGGGTGGAGGGACACTCATGTGATCGAAGGCCCGCCCAAGCCAGAGGAGTGGCGCGCGCATGCACTGAGCATGCCGAGGTGATGTGGGAGGGCGGAGAGAGGTGGCGTTTTTGTTAAAAAAAGAATTAGAATTTTCTCTCCCTGATTGGGGGGGAGAAACGATGTATTGTATTTGTACCATTTCCCAACTAATATTCTCAGATTTTTCGGTTTGATTTAAAACGAATTGTTTAAAACTGTCACACAACGTTCTCTCTTTTCCATCTCTCTCTCTCCTCCCTTCCGTCTTCTTTCCTCTAGGGCTGTGTGATGGCTTCTATTATGTTGAGAGCTTCTATTTTTGAACAATAAACGCACAAAGCTCATTGAGTCACTCTCAGCCAGATATACATGCTACCCAGAGGTTGGGGCAACAAATAAATAAGCTAACACCATATAGTGGAGTTCATCCTCGGGTGTCTACACTAATACAGCCAAGTTTTCAAACAAACAAACAAGCTAACATCACACCTTCCCCACCCAGGATAGAGGCACACACAGCCAGGTGATAAGATGGTTCTCCTAGAGCTTGGAGGGCAGATCAATGACGCACTCTCGAAGATAACACGTGGTGCGACCGTGGACGACGAGGCTGTCGACGCGATGCTCAAGGAAATATCACGGGCACTCTTGGTTGCGGATGTGAACGTGAAGCTGGTGAAAGAATTTAAGGACCAGGTGAAGATGAAGATCGAGATGGAGGAGAGCAGTCAGGGAAAGTATGCCACCACCACCACCACCACCCCACCCACCCCACCACTCACACCTTTTTACAGAAAAAAACTCATACAAACGGCGGTGTTCAACCAGCTTCTAGCCCTCCTTGACCCCGGCGTGACGCCTTACCAACCACACAAAGGGAAGGTGAACATCATCATGACTGTCGGCCTCCAGGGCAGCGGGAAGACCACCACATGCACAAAGTACGCCCTGTACTACCAAAAGAAGGGCTGGAAGGTGGGTCTCGTCTGCGCAGACACCTTCCGTGCGGGTGCGTACGACCAGCTGAAGCAGAACGCAGCGAAGAGCCGTGTGCAATTCTATGGGTCCATGACCGAGACGGATCCTGTTGTGATTGCACGCGAGGGGGTGGAGAAGTTTAAATCGGAGGGCTACGAAATCATCATTGTGGACACATCAGGTATGCCACACCTCTTACCCCCCCCACTCACCCTTTTGCAGCTAACATCACACAAACAATGCTAGCCTGCAAAAAAACACCCAAATCACAGACAACCACCAATTTTAAGCTATTTTCATCACCCCACCCCACCCACCCCACCCTACCCACCCCACCCACCCACCCACCTAACCAGGTCGCCACAAGCAAGAAGCATCTCTCTTCGACGAAATGGAGCAAATCGCAAGCACAACCGAACCTGACGACATCATCTTCGTCATGGACTCCACCATCGGCCAGGCCGCACACGACCAGGCAGCAGCCTTTAAGTCGAAGGTCAAGGTTGGTTCCGTCATCATCACAAAGCTGGACGGACATGCGAAGGGAGGGGGTGCACTCTCTGCCGTCGCCGCCACGAAGTCCCCCATTGTCTTCGTCGGAACAGGAGAGCACTTCGAAGACTTTAAGTCCTTCGACCCTAAAAGCTTCCTTTCACAAATGCTTGGGATGGGCGACATCCAGGGTCTCATGGGCGCACTACAGGACGCAGGGATCGACCATAAGTCAAGCATCTACCAGTTTGACAAAAACCAGGGGTTCACCCTCCGAGATATGTATGAGCATCTGCAGAATATCACGAAGCTGGGGCCTATGGGGAAGTTCATGGACATGGTGCCTGGGATGGCGGGGATGTTTAAGGGGCAGGAAGGGGACCAACAGAACAAGCTGCGGTCGTTTTTGTGTTTGATGGATTCTATGTGTGACAAGGAGTTGGACCATCCCAACGCAAAGAAGATCATGACACCAGACCGTTTGAAGCGGATCGGAAGAGGCGCCGGAAAGAGTGAAAACGATGTCCGCGATTTGCTCACCGCCTACACAAAGTTCGAAGAGGTGATAAAAAAGATGGGGAAAATGAACTTCAAGCAAATGATGAAAGACCCTACCGGAGGTGGCCGCGGTGGTGCTGGCATGCAGCAACAACTCGCAAAGGCGATGAACCCACAAATGCTCAAGCAACTCGGCGGACAAGCAGGTCTTCAAAACATGATGAAAGGTCTCGGAGGAGGTGGAGGACCTGGAGGAGGTGGCATGCCCGATATGAGCCAAATCGCCCAAATGGCAAAGCAAATGGGCGGCAAAGGTGGTCTAGGAAACCTTGCAAGCATGATGGGCGGAAAAGGCGGAGGTGGAATGGGTGCGCTCGCAAGCATGATGGGTGGCAAAGGAGGAGGAGGCATGGGAGACCTGGCGAAACTGATGGGAGGGAAATAGAAAAGTTTTTTTGGGTTTGGATTTAAAAAAAAGAGAAATAAAATTGGGGGGAAAGCGACGTTTTTTCTTGGTTGATTCAAAAAAAAAATCGAGAAAAATGCAAAAAATAAAATAGAAATTTTGATTCACCCCAAAAAAAAATAGCGAAAATTTTCAAAAAAAAAAAAAAAAAAAAAAAGCCTCCAAACATGGAGGGAAAATATTCTCAATATGGGAAAGAAAGTTGGAGGGGTAGGTAGGGGGGTGGGTTTTTGCTAGGGGTAGTGCTTGGGGAATAGAGCCTCATTTTTTTCCCATTTGAAATATTTTTTTAAAAGACCAGCAAAAAAAGATACTAAAAGAGGAACGAGTAAGTATTAAGTTGATAAAACGCTATGCGAAAAGAAGGGGGTTATTTATTTGTTTGACAGAAGGATTTTTTGCACCGCACATCTTTTCATGTACAGAAGCACACACAAAAAGAACAAACAATGTCGACCCTTCGTGGCGGAGACCGTGCAATCAACTGGTCTGAGCTGAGCGCAAAGCTCCCCTCAAGCAAGAGCCGTGACGACAAGATCAAGCGCCGTAAGATCTTCAACGACATGGACATGAACGGGAACGGCTACCTCTCGCTTGCGGAGGTGGACAAGGGTGTGCGTGACGTGCTGAAGGCAGACCACCTGTTTGACTGCAAGCCTGCAATGCTGCGTGCCTTCAACGCCGTCAAGGACACCGCACCTGCACACACACCACACTCCGACGACTACGTCACACGCGCTGAGTTCCGTCTTCTTATGGTATGCACACTCACCTCATCACGCATCATCACATCACCCCCATCACATCACAACAACAACAGATTGCACTGCGCCAAATGTTTGAGCTGTGGCATATGTTCGAGCTTGTGGACACTGGTGACGACCGCCGTGTGGACCTGGGTGAGTTCACGAAGGCAGTGCCGATGATGAACAAGTGGGGTGTCACAATCTCGGACCCTGCCGCAACCTTCAAGGAGATCGACAAGAACGGTGGTGGACAGATCCTCTTTGACGAGTTCGTGCAGTGGGGTGTGCAGAAGGGGCTCGACCTTGAGGACGACGACGAATAGGCACGGCACGTTGCTGGTCCACCTCTAACTCCCTCCGCCCTCCCAAAGGGTTTAATGCTCTACACTGTGCGATTAGTTACATTTTTTTCTATTCCGTGGGGAAACAAAAAGTGATTTTATACCCCCCCCCCCCCTTACCCAACACACTAAAAACAAAAAGTAATTTTGAAACAAAGCTTTTTTTAAAATACGGATGGTTCCTTTTCGAACAATTTCCCTACACCAAAAATAAGGTCTTTTTTTTTTTTTTTTTTGAAGAAAAAAGGTTAGCAGCAATGCTCCTTCCCCCCTGCACCTTCATTCTCTTTATCGCCTCCCCTCTTTTCCCTTTTATTCTTCTCTCACTATCGTGACATTCTCTCCCACCCTTACCACCATATACCACGCCCCTCTTCAGAGATTTATTTTCCAACACAAAACAAATCAAGGGGTGTGCAGATCACCACTTCCCTTAACGGGCCTTCTTAATACAAACGGATTGGTAGGGAGCAACTGCTTCATTTGGTTACGTCCACTTGCCACTTTAGCCGTGATAGTCGAATACTACGTAACGTTCATCAATTGAATTTCTCTACACAATAAAGCAAAATCACGCACTGCCTCTCCAGAACCGACGAAAGCGAACCCGTATCACGTCCTTCTACACAACGCTTTCGTAACGCACACCCTATACCATGGAGATCAACGCAGTCTTCCACGCCACGGGCACTACCTGCACTGTCGAGGTGTCGCCTAAAGAGACCGTTGCAAGCCTGAAGGGGCGGCTGCAGGCAGAGTTCCTGCCGTTTTCCCGTTCTCTTGCACCGTCGGCATCGGACGGCACACACCTGACCCTGCACGGTGCGCCCCTGTGTGAGGGGACTGCACTAAGCGACGTACACATAGAGGCTGGTGACAGCGTCGTCTTGGTGCGTCCCGAGCATGCGAGGCCGAGGGTGCCGGCACGTTATTCGCATGCGCAGTATGTGTGGTGTGTAGCAGTGGCGCCGTGTGGCATGTGGTGTGCGACAGGTGACGGCAGCAACACCGTGCGCATATGGCAGACGGAGGCGGCAACGCAGATCACGTCCCTGCAGCCGCGCTGTGTGCGGAGGGTGCCGCGTGCAGTGACGTTCACGGCGGAGAGTCGGTATGCAGGCTATTTCCTAAATCGTGAGGAAAAAACCCGGATTTCCCCCAAAAGCAAGTGACCCATCTTTTTTTTCCTGGATTTTTTTGTCTCGCCGTACACTGAAAAAACGCAAATTCTCGGTCAAAGTTCCCTCTGCACACCTTATTTAGTCATAATCATAATTATCATTGAATGAACCTAGTTCTTACCATCGTACATCTGTCCACCTTCCTCCGCTTCTGCTGCTGGAACTCCACGATGTGTTCACACGCACGCTCGTGTTGTGTAACGAAGAAACTGCCATATTCCATACGAATGACTCGCATTTGTTTTATTGTTGACATGACATGCGCTTCCAACAGTGCACCACAGACTTTATTCGTCTGCTTCAGTTGCTCGAAAAGAGCAGCAACAAGTTGCACGTTTGTTAGACCAGCCTCAAACTTCTGGCTCGTTGGAGGACACTTGTCGTGACAACATCGTCTGCAGTGACTTTCGCGAGGTGTAGGAGCGGGAATCCACCAGCCGGGATGAGAAGACGAAGACGAAGAAGAAGAAGGCGCCAGTTGGTCTGCCCGTGCATTGCCTGATGATTTGCGTTCCCTGATCAAATCTAATCGATTTGTATTTTGTGGCCATCTTTGATGAGGATGGTGGGGACACGGCGGGTTTTGTCAGGGAGAGTTTGAAAATGTGCTTTTTTGTTTTTTTTTTTTTTGACTTCAACAAGTACTTCCCAAAGTCGAGGTAGCGCTTGACGGTATGCTTCGCGATTATTTTTTTTTGAATAACAGATGATGAATGTGGCTCTCGTCAGACACATGTGTCAAAGTAAACAGAACATAAAGGAAATGAACAAAACATAGAAGAAGAAACATGAGTGATCTAACTATCATAACCAAACCAACCAACCCAATCCCTAAATCTAATACTCTAGTTGTCGGTCTGGTTAGAATTTTGTTAATTGTTAGAGTTAACAATGACATTATTAGATGATTGCAGGAGCTCGTCCCCTTGAGCTGGCTCGGAAGTCGCATTCAGGAGACTTGTGGTTTCTCCGAGACGCAGTCATCGCATGGGGCGTCCCGAGCCACAACGGCATCTGCTGCGGGCTCAGGGGTCACTGTCCTGATCCGAGTGCTCGCTGAGGAACTGTTTCGCCATCTCCACGCTTGGTGTATCCCACCTTGTGCGAAGTGTTTGATGCTGAAGGGGACTCCCTTCCACCTCCGCCTCCGGAATACGGAGGAATCTCCCCAGTACGACGCGAATCGCGTCATCCTCATGCTCGCCACAATCTGCGAGCTTGGAAAGGCCAAGTAGTCGACATCATCGTCATCTAAACACCTTTTGTTGTTGTGCACCACGGTTTAGTGGCTGCGTGTCATCATGGCGTTGTTGGCGATGCTGGCGTTTGTTTGTACGCGCTCCTGAACACCAGTTGTGCACGGTTCAGTGGCTGAGTGTCATGGCAGAAAGAAGAGGGTTAAGTGGCTGAATGTCACATGAGTAGTTGTTTGTCACCCCACCCCACCTTTTTCTTCTCTTGAAAACACATCTCCCTTCTTCACAGCTACGTCATCTTCGACGGTGCAAGCACGACTCTCTTCATGTACGACTGGGCCGTCGGGTGTGCTGTACGCACCTTTGCCGGCTGTAGCAGTGTTGCCTCTGTCCACTTCAGCGCCGCCCATTCCTTGGTCTTGGCCTCTAGCGAGGACGCACGACTGCGCGCATGGACGACACAGGAGGACGAAGGCACGCCACTGCCCAGCGCACTGCAGGAGCTGGCAGAGGACGCACAGTGCAGACACCTGCTTGCCGTGGCGTGGTGTCTTGGCGACCCCACACCACCATCAGCGCGGTGTGTCTACGATGTCGAGGGTGGTGTGCACGCCGCCCTCTCAGACGACGTCATCGTGACCGCCGTGCGCAACGTTGTGCGCATCCTTGCCACCCCCTGCGGGTCCTGCGAGCACAGCTTTGCTTGCGAGGGTGGGCACATCCGCGGCATTGCTGTGTCACCATGTGGCCGTATCGCATTAACACAGCACGGTGCGGTGAGTGTACACAACATCAAGGGTGCGACGTTATTCCGCATGGGAAGTGGTGGTGCTGGTGACCTACATGTTCCCCTGCCAGTTACCTTCTCCCCATGCGGTACGTGGCTTGTTGCAGCTGAGGGATGTGTCTCTGTGGTTGTCGATATCACCGCACAACGTGTCGTCCGTCGAACACGACACCATTCACGTGTAACAGATCTATGTGCCGCACCATGTTCCGAAGTCATCTTCTCCGCGCTTCTCGACCGTGACATAATGGTGACCACACTGCCACGGCATGTTGAGAGAAACGAATGATACGGACAACCACAACGTCCTGCTATGTTGGCGAAGGGAAGTGGATGAATACTGCGTTTTTTTGTGTTTTTGTTTTTGTTTTTGAACAGGAGGAGACGGTTTTACAACCCTTTTGTTGTTTCTTGTTATGTGTGTGAAGGAGGGATTCAAATATATCATCATAAGTTGTTTTCTTCCCCTTCTGTGTCTGTCAATGAAGAGGCACTGTGCACCGTAGACATCTTGTAGTGTTATGCGTTGTGTTCGAGTGTCGTGTATTTGTCCTTTCAAATGCATGGTTAGGTGTCTATTTTGCGCAGTTTCTTTGCACAGAAGAAGGGGGGGTTTTTTTTGTGAGGCTTCGTCTGAACGTTTCATGACTTTAATAGTACTCCTTCGGTTTAGCTTTTCAAAGCAAAATATATTTGCTGCTTTTTTTCATCACAGTGTGTTCCTTCTTTTTCCATGCACGCACACACCTTTTTCTCAAAAAATTAATACAAATGGAGCATCGTACGTCAGTCGGAGGCGGGTTTGCCTGCATCAATACCTACCATCTTTTTTAGGTACACTGCCACGAGCGGGGCTGTATTCCAAGTCAACTTTTTTTTTTTTTTACTTTGTTCTATTCTCATATGCATGCTGACACAGTTGATGTACGTCTCTCTAAACCTGCCTTAACTATAACCATATCGGCAACCACTTTAAAAAATGGTTGTTGCGGAGACACGAAAGAAATACAGGGGGTGGTAAACTTCTGAAGGGGTTTTGGAGTTGTCTTGGGAGCCTATAACCTTATTTAAGGGGCAGTGCTTCAACCACCTTTTGTGTTTCTTTTGTCTTGCATACAGCACAGCGTCGGGCTGTTCTTTCTAAAGTATGGTGTGTGCTGCGAGGCTTATGTTTTGTGTCACCTTTTTCTTTCCCTGTCAGCAACTCTCAAGTGTAACCCTCCGGGGGGGGGTTCGATAATCCCGTGGAGTGTCAGTGGCTGTGTACCAGAGGCGTTTTGCACTATCAACTTCACCTTTTCTTTCCCTTCATGTGCCATATCTACTCGAAAGGGAGTGTTTTTTATGAACGTAAGCAAAAAGAAAAAGAAGACCTCATACAACGGGAATCGGTTGTTTTTTTACCCGTCTTTCAGTAGGGTAGGTACGGAGGTAAGAGGTACCCCATATTGTTTTTATTCTCAGAACCAACGTTCAAGAAACGTTAACGAAATAGAAAGTGAAAAGAAAGAACCGCCAGAGCAACTTACAATGTCACAGCATCGTCTTCCCTTGTCCACCCTCAATGTGACCACCACACAGGTTTAAAAATAGACTTCAGCAATGTCGACCCTTCGTGGCGGAGACCGTGCAATCAACTGGTCTGAGCTGAGCGCAAAGCTCCCCTCAAGCAAGAGCCGTGACGACAAGATCAAGCGCCGTAAGATCTTCAACGACATGGACATGAACGGGAACGGCTACCTCTCGCTTGCGGAGGTGGACAAGGGTGTGCGTGACGTGCTGAAGGCAGACCACCTGTTTGACTGCAAGCCTGCGATGCTGCGTGCCTTCAACGCCGTCAAGGACACCGCACCTGCACACACACCACACTCCGACGACTACGTCACACGCGCTGAGTTCCGTCTTCTTATGGTATGCACGCTCACCTCATCACACCTCATCACATCACCCCCATCACAACACAACAACAGATTGCACTGCGCCAAATGTTTGAGCTGTGGCATATGTTCGAGCTTGTGGACACTGGTGACGACCGCCGTGTGGACCTAAATGAGTTCACAAACGCGGTGCCCATGCTGAAGAAGTGGGGTGTCACAATCTCGGACCCTGCCGCAACCTTCAAGGAGGTCGACAAGAACGGTGGTGGACAGATCCTCTTTGACGAGTTCGTGAACTGGGCGATGAAGAAGGGGCTCGACCTTGAGGACGACGACGACTAAGAAGCCTTCTCCAAGGCAGGACACAGCATCTTACCAGGTGGCCACTCTTTGCACAAAAGGATGGCCTTCTGGAGCGACGCAACCCTTGATTTACACCACACCACCGTGTCGTGTGTGTACTTACGACCTTTGTTTTGAATAAAAAGTCTAGTCAAGAAGAAGTGTCGTGTCCCGTGTGTATTGTGGTGACTACTGCGTCGCAGAGACGTAAGCACGTCGAGCTTCTTTATGTGACAGGCACGAGGCTTGGGTTCATGTGACAAAGCTTTTCTCTCTTTTGTTTCTCCCAAAAACGCAAACCCAAACGGTGCAGCGCATATTCGAGTGTACCGATCTTCCTTATCTCCCTGAAATTGATTCAAAAAAAAAAAAAGCGAACACTGCACGTTGCATTCACATGTATCGGGCAAAACAAGGGGTTGAAAAAAGAATAGTGAAGTTGTGTTGTTTTTGAAATATTGTCGTAATCAAGGTCATCATCCCGCTTGCTGTCTACCTATTGTAGAACAGTAGTGCATCTTGGTGTTGTCGTAGTGTTGTTCATGGTGCAGTAACCAGCCAAAAAAAAACAGCCTTGTTCTTTACACAACTAAAAAAAACCCAACAATGTCGACCCTTCGTGGCGGAGACCGTGCAATCAACTGGTCTGAGCTGAGCGCAAAGCTCCCCTCAAGCAAGAGCCGTGACGACAAGATCAAGCGCCGTAAGATCTTCAACGACATGGACATGAACGGGAATGGCTACCTCTCGCTTGCGGAGGTGGACAAGGGTGTGCGTGACGTGCTGAAGGCAGACCACCTGTTTGACTGCAAGCCTGCAATGCTGCGTGCCTTCAACGCCGTCAAGGACACCGCACCTGCACACACACCACACTCCGACGACTACGTCACACGCGCTGAGTTCCGTCTTCTTATGGTATGCACACTCACCTCATCACACATCATCACATCACCCCCATCACAACACAACAACAGATTGCACTGCGCCAAATGTTTGAGCTGTGGCATATGTTCGAGCTTGTGGACACTGGTGACGACCGCCGTGTGGACCTGGGTGAGTTCACAAAGGCAGTGCCGATGATGAACAAGTGGGGTGTCACAATCTCGGACCCTGCCGCAACCTTCAAGGAGATCGACAAGAACGGTGGTGGACAGATCCTCTTTGACGAGTTCGTGCAGTGGGGTGTGCAGAAGGGGCTCGACCTTGAGGACGACGATGAATAGGCGCGGCACGTTGCTGTTCTTGTACACATCATGCGAGTCATGGCGGCCTGGCTGGAAAGCCACCGCAGCTGCCCTCACAAGACACACCCCCCTAGACAACACACACCCAGTTCCCTACTTGTGTTGTCTTTTTCCCCTTTCCCCAAACTTCATATTGAGTTTTTTTATCGTTTTTTTCCCTTTTTTTTGTTAATTTGCCTCTGAAAAAGGCTGCCCGCTGTTTTTTTTTCGCAGTACTTTACACACTCTTTTCAGTAGATACAGTACAAAGAGGGAAAGCAACGTTCGACACACACACACGCCGTTTTGTACCGAACACATGCGACCAACATGTACGGCGCAAAATGGTCAAAACACAGGCAAAAAGTAGTGCCTACGTGGACGAGACAACAATGAATGTAACGTCACGCCACGTTGGCCAAAATAGAGGGAAAGCTAAGGGGTGGCGTGACAGCAATGATGCGCCTCCCTTAAGCACCCCCCCTCGAGTAAAAGAAACAGTAGTCCTTTATATACACAAAAAAAGCCAAACCACCCCAGCTCACATTTTCTTCTTCATTCCCTGCACTCCCCACACCTTCCTCATCTCTATCACCTGTACAGCCCTCCTCCTCACCACCTTCAACAATGAAAGAGAGAGGTGACCCCGACAGCACTGCTGCTGTCCGTGTCTTGGTTCGTGTCCGTCCCTTCTCCACAAAGGAGGCAAAGGAGCATGGCCACGACCACCACGCACGCAACCCCATTGTGCACATGACGGAAGGCACCACGACCATTGGGGGCGAAGGCGGGTCGCGGACGAGCACCTCGTTTTCGTTTGACAAATGCTTTTGGTCGCTGGCGAACACACAGAGCACGGCACTGCCGCATGCTGACCAGGAGTATGTTTATGAGTACATCGGGCCTATGATGGTACGTTCCATCTGGTCTGGGTACAACACATGCCTGTTTGCATACGGCCAGACAGGATCAGGCAAGACCTACACCATGATGGGTGAGATCAACTGCCCACAAAGCCGCGGCATCATTCCACGTCTCTGCCTCGAACTCTTTGAGAAGATCCAAAGCGAGAAGTCCGAACAGTCGAACCTCTCCTTCCGCGTGGACGCCTCCTACCACGAGATCTACAACGAAAAGGTGAAGGACCTGCTGTCCGGGGGAGGCAAGACGAAGGACAAAGAAAAGGACCTCTCCGGGCTGAGGGTCCGGCAGCACCCTGTGAGCGGGCCGTTTGTGGAGGGGTTGTCGAGCCATGAGGTGAACGATGCGAGGGGGATACACAACCTGCTGCGGAGGGGGGATGCGGAACGGAGCACGGCGTCGACGCAGATGAACGACAGAAGCAGTCGGAGCCATGCGATCTTTACCCTCACCATCACGAGGCTGGAGGTCACTGCAACGGACGGCACGCTGCAGACAAAGTCGCGCAGCAACAAAGTCAACCTCGTGGACCTTGCTGGCAGCGAGCGTGTTGCCGCCTCTGGCGCACAAGGCGAACGCTTCGAAGAAGCACGCAACATCAACCTCTCCCTTGCCACCCTAGGCCGTGTCATCGACTGCCTCGTCGAGCGTGGCGGCTCGCGCGCCATCCTCCCGCCGTACAGAGAAAGCATTCTGACGTGGCTTCTTCTCGACTCCTTAGGCGGCAACTCACAGACCTTCATGGTCGCCACCGTCTCTCCCAGCGGGCAGAGCTACAACGAAACGCTGAGTACACTAAGGTACAGCGCAAAGGCACGCAGCATCATCAACACCGCAACAGTGAATAAGGAGGAGGAGAGCGGCAAGCAGACGGCAGAGCTGAAGGCAAAGCTGCACACCCTGCAGGGAAGGCTGCGGCATGTCGAGCAGAGGGAGAGCAGGCAGGTCGAAGCGCTGGAGGAGCGGTGTGCGTTGGCGGAGGCGGAGGTGGAGTCGCAACGCGATGCTGTGGCGGCGATGGAGGTGAAGCTTGGGAACAAATCACGGCAGAAGGACGATGACGACCGCTCTGCACGGCTTCTGAAGGAGGAGCGCAGCAAGAGCAGGCGTTTGGAGAAGCAGGTCAAACGGTTGGAACAGCAGCTTGAGGTGGAGCAGTTCAACTTTGAGCAGGAGACGCGGGAGTTGAGCCAGCAGATCATAGATGAGCAGCTGCGGCACCGCACCTTGCAGGCAGACCTAGATGCGAAGGAGGACGAAGTGCGCCGTCTCTTCGAAGAACAGGACAAGGCAGCCGCAGAGCGTGACACCACCTTCGCACAGCTGCAGCGTCTCAGAGCTGCGCAGGCAACCGAAGCAGAAACGAACAAAACCGACGAAGCCAAGTCCCACCGCATCAACGTTCTCCGCAAGATCGCACGCGACCAAGAAATCGAACGCGAGCGTGCCGAAGAAGAGGCCCGCACCTTCGCCACAGAGAACCGCTCCCTCCTCGCACAGCTCCGCGACGAACAGACGCGTGCAAATGAAGCTCTCAAACGCGCCAAAAAGGAGAACAGCAAAACGGTCGACGCCTTGAAGGTCCAGCTGCAGCAGCTCTGTGCCGAGAAGGAGGCTGACACACTCAGCCACAACGCTGCCCACGCTGAGGCACAAAAGACCGCAACAGCTCTAGAGGCGCAGGTCGCGCAGTTGATGGTAGAGCTGGCCGCATCTGTTGCCGAGGCGGCGAAGCAGGCACCACCACCCACACCTCCGACGGAGCTCAGCAGCACCACCTTTGTTGCAGAGTTGATGCAGCGTGAGGCAGAAGCCGATGCTCTCCGTGCACAGCTAAGCGACGCTGAGAGGCGTACAAAGGAAGTGTCTGCAACTCTGAAGGAAAAGGTCGAACTACACCACGCCGCTGCAGTCGAGCGCGAAACCGAGGCATCTGCACTGAGAAAGCAGCTTGGCGCCACCCAAGCAGAACGTGACGCCCTCGCCCAGCACGTACACGACGCCTCTATCGAAGCTGCTGCTGCCGCACAGCTTCACGAAACGGCTGCAGCAGAGGCTCTTCTCGCACAGCAACACCTTCGCACCGAGCTTGCAAACGCCACCACCACGTCCACCACTGAGGCTGAAAAGCTGCACAGTGAAATTCGTGTTTCCACTCAAGCGCTGTCTGTCCTGCAGGCTGATGTCCTGCTGCATGAAGCTGCAGCAAGCAACGCTGCGGCGGAGCTGGAAGAGGCCAAGGCTGAGAGCGCTGCACTGCGTGAGGCACAGAGTGCTTTGGAGGGCCGGGTGCGTGAGGTGGAGAAGGCGGCAGCTACGCAGGGTTCGGCAGAGCGCCGTGCGAAGTCGATTCTGCAGTCGGCAGTGAAGGAGCTGCAGGAGAAGCTCAGCAGCGCTGAGGCGGCCAGAGATGCGGAGGTGAAGAAGCGTGGCCAGCGTGGCACTGTCGAGGAGGACTTGGTGCGTCTGAACAGACAGCTGCGGGAGAAGGTGCAGGCACAGGCGGCAGCGATCGCCACAATGGAAGCAGAGGCACGTGCACGCGAAGGGTTGGACAAAGTGTCACGCCTCTTTGATGAGCAAGAGACAGACATGCGCAGCCTTGCCAAGGCGCAGGTCAACGCAGAGATGAAGGCCACACGGCTGCGCAGCTCCCTCGGGGAGGCTGTCGACCAGTTCGCAGAGCTGACGATCTTCAAACAGCAAATGGCATGCGATGTGCAGCACTGTGAGGCGGACCTCAATGTGGTATGAAATCTGGGGTAAAAAAAAAAGGAAAAAAAAATCACAAACCAACCCACAGGTGCACACCGAGGTACACAGTGCTATCCGCACCTGTGGGTCAACTGCAGAGGATGGGGCGCGTCGTGAGTGAAGGGAAAACATAGTGTAGCGTGTATTGGTGTATATCTTTATACGCAAAGCAGCATGAGTGTAAGGGGAAAAGAGTAGAATGGCGCGACAGGTAGAATAGCCTTGCATGCAGTGATGTGTGCAGTACGTGTCGCATTTTTTATTTTTTGCAATAAAAAAGTGAAAGAACGAAAAGGATTGTAATGTATTCCGCATCTCGTAGATGTGTGTAAAGAGTCCTGCTTTTCAAGATGACATTTCGCTGTACAGAAACCTGTCGTGACCTGACAGGGTATTTTTTGTCGATACTTTTAAATAAAGAATACTTTAGAATTGGTCACCACGTAAAGTAACAATCCGTCTTAGATGGTTGCACCACAGTTTCTTTTATACAGTCGCAGTAATATCTAAGATGGGCAAAAATTCGAAAACACCACCCACCTATGTTTTTGACCGGGCTGGTTGGAAAATGGGGAAGGTTAGTTTTTTTAAGGTGGGGCAATAACCCACCTCAGTTAAAATCCGAAAACCCTATGTTTTTCTTTTGACCCACCGATGTTTGCACCGCGACTGCAGATGAATTATGTGTTCCTCTTTGAACCTCCTTTTTGCGTTCACGTTTTTCTTTTTTTTTTTAGATTCCGCATATTTTTATAATGGTGACTAAGCACGAGAGACTTAGTACATCTTAGCAAAACGTTATGTTGTTCGTGCATAATAGCTTTCGGCAGCCACCTCCCCTTTTAGACAAGGTGACTAAGCACAGAGAGGCTTAGGTTCATCTCATAAGCTTTTTGTTGATAAACTATCCTGTGATGGTGGTCAAATTAAACATTCTTTTTGATAAACTGTAGGGCCATGTGCCCTGTGCAACACACACACCAGGTTCGATTCAACGATTACTAAGACAAATGCTTGTGGTAGGGAAATCCCCGTCTCCACCACGCAGCCCAATTTTCTTTTTTTTTTTGAGTAATTTTTTTTTACCTCAGCCATCCCGTACCCCTTTAGAACATTTAAGTCTTTGTGTTTTCTGTCCACATACATTAGAGTAGGCTGTTTCTTTCGCAAGATGTGTGCACGTTGAGGCACATTCATCTTAGAAATTTTCCTTCGTTTTCTCTTTTGATGAATTATGGGAATGTGGCTCATCATCGTACCAAACTTTCCACTTTTCTTGGTCGTGTTTTTGACAATCAACTTTTTGAGTGTTTCTGGTTTTGTGTTTTTTTTCGAAACCGTTTTCCCTTTTCATTGTTTCCTTATTAGATGATCGATGCGTTAGACAGCAAAAGACAGGACACCTTCTCCCAATCCTTTCACCACAGCCACAATTGCAATGAACTACACTCACTCTTTTACTTCAGGTGTTTTAGAGCGTTGCATCATATTGTCGTTGTGTTGAGCAAAGCACCATGACTCTGTTGAGACGGTTGTTTACACCTGAGGGCAAGGCAGAGTGGAAGCAGGTATGGGATCTGGCGTGGCCTCAGGCATTGGGTGACACATGCCTCGCGTCGTGGTCGCTTGTGTCTGTCGCAACGATCGGGCAGATCTGCGGGAAGGACGCTATGGACGCAGCCGCTGTGGCAAGTGCGTTTATGTCTCTTACGCAGATGTTCCCCTACTCGCTGGCGTCGGCACTGAACACACTGTGCTCGCAGGCACGTGGTGCAGGCAACACACGCCTTGTGGGGATATGGCTGCAGACGGGGCTTATATTCTACACCGCAACGATCGTGCCGCTGTTTGCACTGTGGTGGTTCACGACGGAGCCCGCTCTGGAGGCGATTGGGCTGTCGCATGAACGTGCCCACCAGGCACAACGGTATGCACGGTACAGCATTCCTGTGTCGTACTGCGTGGGGTTGAAGTTCTGTGTGGAGCAGTACTACGCTGCGCTGGGCGTGGTGATGCCGTCGACTGTGTGCTCCATGCTGTCCACCGCTGCCTCTGTGGGGCTGTCTATGCTCCTCATGGAAGGTGCCTATGGGTGGGATGGGCTTGGGTTTGTGGGCTCGCCTATTGCGTTGGGCATATGCACGTTGCTGCAGATCGTGCTGTTCATCGGGTACTGCTCATGGAGGAAGCTGTACGGCGACTGCTGGCATGGGTGGGACCTGAAGGGCGCGACACGCAGGTCACGCATGCGGGAGTACTTTGTCATGGCTGCGCCCAACGCGTTAGGCAGCTTCATTGAGAACGGCCAGATGCAGGTATGTCACCCTCTCCTCCCTCCCCCCTCCACTCACTCTACACAGGTGATCATGGCATTTGTGACGTATATGGGAAGTTCATCTGTCGCAGCGTGGTCCTGTGTGGACACGATCTGGATGCTCGTGATGGCAGGCAGCATGGCCTTCTGCAAAGCCATCAACCTGCGTGTCAGCTACCACCTCGGGGCCGACGACGTTCCGACCATACATCTGGCAATAGCATCAGGCGTCATCGGCATCACCGTGCTGTCGCTCATCTGCGGCGGGATTCTGGTAGGTCTGCGTGAGAAGGTGGGGCGCATCTACACACAGGACAAAGAGGTTGTGTCGCTTGTTGCGGACCTGGTGCCCTGGATGAGCATGGCCTTCGCACCCCTCGCAATAGGCCTCGTCAGCGTCTTCGTGCTGGACGCACAGGGCCGTCCTGGTGTGGGTGCCTTCATCTTGGCAGGTGTAGCTTGGTGCATTAATGTGCCGTTCAGTGCGTTGGGGACGTACAAATGGCATCGTGACTTGGTGTTCATCCTGCAGGTGATGATAGCGGGGTACTGCGTTGCGGTGATAGGTGGGTGGTATGCGATCTTTACGAGCAACTGGGAGAAGCTTGTTGCAGACGCGAAGAGGAGGAGCGAAATGGACGGAGCAAGTGCATCAGGGAGCGTTGACGGGGACAAGGCAAGGATCAACGAAGACGGCAACGAGGTGACCGAGGAGGTCAGTGGGGACGAAGAAGAGGGGGGTGCACAGCAAGAGAAGGAGCCACTTCTGTAGGTTCAAAAAAAAAACAAAGTAAAAAAAACAAATATCTACTGCTTGTGCACATCATTGGTTCCTGTTATCTGTATGTGCAGCGAAGGCTTTCGTGGAAGACTCCGCAACGTTAGCCATTTTGTGCAGGACAGATCGGTATTTTTTTACTGTGGGTCAATGCAACCCAAAAAAATTGCGCTTTTTTGTATCTGATTTTTTTCCCCGGGTTCCCCTACACAGTGGCCCTCTTAAGATGTTGACGGCGACGGGGACCAAAACAGGGTGAAATAACACGTGTCATGTCGTGATGACACCCCCTTGTCATGACGACATGACGTCGTCAAACCCCCGTCATCACGATGTACCGACACCTGTCAGGGCCTTACAGGGCCACTGTGTACGATATCATACCTCGACAACACGCCCTTTATAGGATCATGTCAAGGACCCCCTTTTGAGAGAATCTCTGGATGTAAGTTCAAATCTTGCTTTAACATGCCAAACACGGGAGACAATGTATGTTATGGACATTCATCTCGGGGTTTTATTTTTATTTTTATTTTGAAGCATACATAATTGTTGGATTGTAGTTGCCACCTGTGCAAGCTCCACTGCCCTATAAGTCACTCATTTTTAAGGTGACGAAGCACGAGAGGCTTAGGATCATCTTACAAACTTTTCTTTTTATACCTACCTTGAAGCGCTTTTGATGTGGTTGTGGAAGACGGTTAGGAGCGCTTTGTAGGGTACGTGTGAGGTGTTCGGTGCGGTGGAGGCCTTTGGTGGGTCTGGACGGGGCAATCACAAACAACCCTTTCTTCCTTTTTGCTTACCTTTTTATCATGGTTACCATTTTTAGATTTAGATCTGTGTGCGCGAGATTGCACATTCATCTGACAAGTTTGCTCCCCCCAGAGTAGCTCAGGGATTGCACTTTGACGTCTCCTACAGTGAAACGGGAAGAGGGACCTACCACGTGGGCATATGATCATATGTTTAGAAGTATACTGTCACAAGACAGAGGGACTTTGTATTTCTAGTCTTTCGAGTCACATTAATTGCTTCTGCCTCTGCCGATGTACGGTGAGGCGTTTGTTGTTCGACTTCTCTTCATTTCCGCCTTTCTAACGATAACACATTCCTTTCTTAAGGTGACTAACAGGGTCGCCTTACTAACCTCCTCTGTCTTTTCTATAATTTTTTTTGGCACGGAAATAATTGCATTTTTCCATTCACATTTTTGCAACTTCCTGATTTTAACCCTCTCTGAAGCTTTCTAGATTTCTCAAGTTATTGTAGTGGTTCAATTTAAGCTTCTAATCTAAGCTCGAATTTCATCTGAAATTATTCCAGAGACGAGATCAAAAACACGCACGATTTTTTCTCAATCGCAATAGAGCGATTCGGTAAAAGCTCAATCAAACAAAAGGTTAAAGAGTTTGGCGTTATGAAAACAAAAACATTATTTTGCAGATCTAATGACACCCCGTGCCCCGTTCTTACCCCAATAAGGTGGGGGGTTGTTTTGTCTGCTTCGAAGATGCATGTGCCCCTTAAGGCATATTCATCAACTTTTCTTTGAGTTTTTTTGTTTGGCATTGTATGGTGTGCGTTTGCAGAAGTGAGCCGTTACCCTTAGGGTTCCTGTGCTCCCACGGTAACGATCGTGCAAAAACATGCCCAGTCGTTGAGGCTGGGGTATAAAGAGGTTGCGTGGCTTGGCGAGCGGATGTGAACCGCCTCCGTTCTCCTACGGTACGGATTACTCACGTCTTACCCTTTTGCATGAGCACGACCGAGCTGCCTTTTTACAAAAGAGTAGTTGAAAACGCGCTAAAAACCGTGTTTTTAGCATGTTTCATCCACTCTTTTGCTTTTTTGTTTTGTGCTTTCATCCGGATGGCTGGCAATGTACGTGGGTCAGCCTGGAGGTGCCTGCATCAATAACTATTCCTTTTTTCTCGTGTTTCCTCTTTAAAACACCTTTTTAACCGTACGCGTCAACTTCTTCGTAATCATAACCACCACAAAAATTGCGTGGAGTTCACACGAGAAAAAAGCGAGGTGTCTACACGTCATCAATTTTTCAAAAAAAGAACTGATGTGAAGTTGACAACATAAGGATTGACGGCGCCTCCCACATATGCTCTCTCTGTCTCTTGCCATTCCTCCCCTGTGACTCTCTTCCCATGCAGGTTGCGCAGTTTTGGCGTATATTTGTCACCTCTTTTGCCGTCTGCAATGATGCTTCTGTTGAGACGGCTGTTCACACCTGAGGGCAAGGCAGAGTGGAAGGAGGTATGGGCCCTGGCGTGGCCTCAGGCAGTGGAGGACACGTTGCTAGCGTCGTGGTCGCTTGTGTCTGTCGCAACGATCGGGCAGATCTGCGGGAAGGACGCTATGGAGGCCGCTGCAGTGGCGACTGCGTTTATGTCACTGACAGATATGTTTCCCTACTCGCTGGCGTCGGCACTGAACACACTGTGCTCGCAGGCACGTGGTGCAGGCAACACACGCCTTGTGGGGATATGGCTGCAGACGGGGCTTATATTCTACACCGCAACGATGTTTCCTTTGTTCTTTGTGTGGTGGTTTGCGACGGAGCCCGCTCTGGAGGCGATTGGGTTGTCGCATGAACGTGCCCACCAGGCACAGCAGTATGCACGGTACAGCATTCCTGTGTCGTACCTGGTGGGGCTGAACTTCTGTGTGGAACAGTACTACGCTGCGCTGGGCGTGGTGATGCCGTCTTTGGTGTTCTCGCTGTTCTCCTGCGTGGCCTCTGTGGGGCTGTCGATCCTCCTCATGCAGGGTGCCTCTGGGTGGGGTGGGCTTGGGCTCGTGGGCTCGCCTATTGCGTTGGGCATATGCAGTGTGTTTGACTTGGCTTTCTTTGTTCTGTACTGCTCATGGAAGAAGCTGTACGGCGACTGCTGGCATGGGTGGGACCTGAAGGGCGCGACGCGCAGGTCACGCATGCGGGAGTACTTTGCCTTGGCGGTGCCTGCTGCGCTGGGGAGCTTCTTGGAAAACGGACAGATGCAGGTGGTCATGGCATTTGTGACACACCTGGGAACGTCCGCTGTCGCAGCGTGGTCCTGTGTGGACACGATCTGGATGCTCGTGATGGCAGGCAGCATGGCCTTCTGCGGTGCCATCAACCTGCGTGTCAGCTACCACCTCGGGGCCAACAGACTTGACATCATCCCCGTCGCCATCACCGCAGGTGTCGTCAGCATCTCGATCGTGTCGCTCGTCTGCAGCGTCGCCCTGGTCGTGTTCCGCAACTACGCAGGCAGCGCCTTCACACAGGACAAAGAGGTTGTGTCGCTCATAACGGAGCTGGTGCCCTGGATGAGCATGACACTGCCGCCCCTCGCAATAGGCCTCGTCAGCGTCTACGTGCTGGATGCACAGGGCCGTCCTGGTTTAGGTGCCTTCATCATTGCGGGGGCGACATGGCTCGTGAATGTGCCGTTCAGTGCGTTGGGGACGTACAAATGGCATCAGGGCTTGGTGTTCATCCTGCAGGTCATGCTTGCAGGGTACTGCCTGGCGCTCGTGGGTGGGTGGTGGGCGGTGTGCAGAAGCGATTGGCAGAGCCTTGCCTTGGATGCGAAGAGGCGGAGTGAGGTGACATCGGAGACGTCTGAGATCGACGAAGAGGGGGCGCAGGAGGGTGTTGGTGCGCACGTCAACGTGGCTGGTGAAGACATCAGCGTCGAAACAGCTAGCGAGACTGCGTCGCTGCTGTGAACGTGACACACTACACGGCTGCATCGTGCTAGCGTATTTGTGCAGGTAAAAGAGCGTCGATCTCTTGGTTCTCATTTTGAACGTACGTTTTTTTGCCTTGTTTCGTGTAATGCTGTTTTTGCCAGCATGTTTCCTTGTACTGACCATGCAAACCCAACATTGGCACAATTGACATGCTCAGTTGTCGCATTTACTTCTTAAAAGATAGGTGTGCGTGAGTCATGCGTCCTTCAAGCTTTCTTCTTTTTAGAGGCGACCAAGAGGCTTAGGGTCATCCGATACACTTCATCGGTACAGGTACACTGTCACGAGAGGGCTTTGTATTTCAACTCTACTTCATTTTGACTGTGAAAAAAAAAGATTTCAATCAAAAGCCAGGTGCATGCGTCTTCAGCGTTATTGTATCCATTTGGTATACAACAACGAATAGAGAAAACGCTGGCCGAGCTTTGCTAAAAAAAGGATTGACTAGCCAACCTTACCGTGCAAAGGGTTTGGTCAAACTCTTTTGTTACTTTATTTTCTCTTTGATTTATGTCTTTTCGCTCTATCAAATCCACTTTGTTCTATCCTTCTGTCCCTTTCTTGTTGTTTAGACGTGTGTGCACGACACATGCATAATACGTTTTTTCCCCCCCAAAATATTTTCCATACTATGCTTGAAACTGAGGTTCCTTTAGCACTAACAAATATGGAAACAGATGTGCCTGCGTGGGGAGCTAGGGTTCATCTTTTAAGTGTCGTTTTTTTTCGTTGATTTTACGTACATTGTTGTGCTGTCTTCGGGTGTCGGCCACACTACACAGTAGTATGCATCCATTGAAGGTTCGCATTAAGGAAAAAATACCCTCAATCAGTCTGCATCAACTGCCAGTGTTGTCTCCCTCTAGAAGATGTGACAGCGTAATCAAAAAAATTCTCTTTTTTTCCCCCAGGTGACCAAGCACGAGAGGCTTGGGTCTTATCAGCTTTCTTTTTCGCTTATGTGGTGCGCCCCCTTGCTACAAATCTAACATTTCCCTTTGTCTTGGGAAGGCAATACCATTTTAAAGTGTTTCCTGTTCATCTAGGGATCGGGACCAAGTCTTTTTTTTTGAAGGTGGCTAAGCACGAGAGGCCTGCGTTCATCATACACGGTGGCAAGTTTGAGCGGGAGAGCGTCAAAAATTTGACGTTTTTTGGGAGAGGGTCTGGTAGCCACTGGGTGTGGAGACGCTTCTCCCAGACGCCCTCCCGCGGGAGAGCAATTACAAAACTGTATTTTCGTCCACTTTTGACGCTCTCCCACATCAAACTGGCCACCGTGTAGAACCTTTTCTTTCGGATGACAGTGTACCAAAGGTACACTGTCAGCGGGCTGTTGAAATTTCAAGTCAAGCTCTTTTTTTTGTTCACTGCGACAAATACAATGGTGTGTGAGGCTTAGGTTCATCTTATAAACTTCCATTATTTGCTTCGTTCCTCTGCTTTGTTTTTTTAACTTGCGTGATCAATCTCCGGAGGGAGTATCTCATTTTGAAAACTTTTGTTGCATTAGTGTGACCTGAGGATGAGCTCTCCACTCCTTTCTTTCTCCCCCGTTCCCCCCTTTTTTTATGTTTTTGGTTGAGGTTTGCAATGTTGATTATTCGCATAAGGGTCGCCTCAGTCGTTGACATTTGAATTCGAAAAAAAATACAAAACAAACCACCCCCTTCGCTTTTATCATCCTCAATACACATACCTGCCTATTGCTATTTGCTTTTGTGGTTCGTGCCACAGTGCTGTCTTCCTGTCTCTTGGTTGTGTTCAATCTCTGTCCGCGATTGTGGTCCTCGGCGCAGGGTCCTCCTGTGATTTTTCCTCCTCTTCCTCCTCCTCACTGCGTACAGCTGCGATGCCTGCTCCTTAAGCCCCTCAAGGTGGTTTTGGCTGTCTTTCCCTTCTTCCGTCCCATCCACGTCTTCTCTTACTACCCCACCGGACCTTCCGTCATCCTCCTCCGCACAGGGAGTGGGTTGGTACGGTCAACTTGACCCACGGACCCACGCTAGCTAGCCCTCTGCACAGCACACTTGACCTGATTTGTGCAAAAAACCCTGGAAAAAAAGCCCCCCTTTTTCTTTCTCCAATTCACAACTCTTCACAACATCTGTGTTTTTTTTTTCATCCAACAAGCCCCACACTACCACAGAAACACATTTACCCACCCCTAATTGCTTTGCTTTCCCCTTTTCCCCTCCCCTCCCCTCCCCCACACCAAATGGCATCAGAAGAAACATGCTGCGACACAGGCGCCTGCTGCCTTGGTCTTGAGGAAAGCAACAACCTCCGCATCGTTGAACGCGCCTTTCTGCTGCACTTTGGACGTCTCGGCGGTGATATGGGTGATGAAGAACGCGAGGCTATTTCACGCGAGCGGAAACGCTTTTTTGCACTCCCCGTTGATGGACGGGCCACCGCGACCCGCTCCTTTGCCTCCGACGAACGGGTGTACAAGGAGAACAAGCTGGGGCCCACCTTGCTTGACGAGGCAGAGCAGTTCCAGCATGCAGTCAGTGCACAATTCGTTGTTGCCGCATATGAAAACAGCGGGGCTGTGTTGGTACGCACCACTGCGAACAACACACTTCAAGTCCTCAAAACAAAGTCACTGCACGGACGCTGCCTTCGCAGCAGCTTCAACGGCATGGTCGGCGCACAGCTTCACACCGTTTTACTCCCCTGGTCTGGCCACATCGTCTGCTGTGGATATGCAAACACGCAGTCGGGGTACTCCTTGCGTCTCCCCTTGAAGGTAAAGCTGCCGCTTCTGCAGGCTTACCACACCGCATCCACAGCAGGCAACGTTATCCTCAATACACTCATTCCTGCAAAGGAGCGACCCGCATACGCCGCCACCGCGAAACAACGCGGCACCACCTTCTTCAAGAAGGGGTCCCTCCGTGACGCGCTGAACAGCTACCTCTCTGGCCTCAGGGTCACCCCTGACGCGGTAGACCTGCTTTCAAACGCTGCGTTGATGTGCATCAAAATCGGGGACGGGAATGAAGCGCTGCAGCACTGCAGAAGGGCGCTCTCGATAGAGCCTGGGCACACAAAATGTCAGTACCGGAGCATCCAGGCGTACCACCTGATGGGGTTGAAAGGCGATGCGAATTTGTGCGCTGCTCGTTTCGTTGAAGCGCACCCCGGGACAAAGGAGGCAAAGGACGCAGAAGAGATGCTGGTCATCACACAAGGGGGCAGGTCTGCTGCCTGCAGTGCGCTGATGGAAGGGGACGTGGCGGAGTGTCTGAGCAGCTTCCTGACGTTGCCGTCCGCCGCTTCGCTCTGTTCTGCCAGCCAGCAGATCCGCGTTCTCTATTCTACGCATTTACGACGGATTGATGTGACAAACCTTAGAGTCTTCCCACAGGCGTTTCCACACCACACCTTAACGCATATTTCGTTGGCAAATTGTAGAGGGGTGGATGACCGTGCGGTTCAGGTGCTTCTTTCGTTGTGTAGAGGGCTTTCTGTGTTGGAAGTGGTTGGCGCACCGCAGATAACAGACAAATCTGTGCATGAGCTGCTGATACACACACGGCTGCAGAGGCCGTCTGCGGCGCTGCTGCCTGGAATGCCAGAGGGGCAGGCGTCTTTGGGGAACCTACCACCTTTACCTGGCATGACCCAGGCAGGGGCCTCTGGTACACAGCCACGACGCCGAGCACGGCACCGCGAAGTTATGTTCCGTGCACCAGTAGAAGACACACCCACCACGGCAATGCTCACTTCCGTCTCTCTGTGCCACTGCGACGCAGTGTCTCCTACTGAAGAGCTGGATGCGTTGGGGCTTGCGTTGTCCTTACGCACCACGTGCCGCCCTGCGGACTATGTGTTCAGCGCTGCAGCAGGCAACCTCTGGATTGTGTCCTCTGCTCACGAAGACGCCTCCAGCGGGAATGTCGACGTAGAAGGGCGTCTCCTGCACTACCACGCAGCGGTGCTGGCGGAGAAGGGGTTCACGCAAGCCCCAATGGGCGCCTTTGCACTGCAGACAGAACTCCCAGCAGACGAGGCAAGGGAAATGCTCTCATCGATGGGGCTGCGTGAGAATGTGGCCTTGACGCAGTTGGTTAGGTGAGAGAGAGAGAGAGAGGAGATGGGGAGAGCAGAGAGATCCTGGGATAGCAACCAGTTGCGTTTGATAAAAATAAAAGGTAAAGAGCGGAACAGAGCATAGATGCTTGGGGGGTAAGTGAGTTAGAGGGGTCAAAAGCTACCTGAAGATCCCAGCCCATAAAAAACAGGGGAGGGTCCGCCTTTGTGTCGTGTAAACACAGGGACCCCATAGTGGTTGTGGTACGGTCCTCTCTGAAATGGGAGGAGGGGGGTGGAAAATATGGCTGGGAGCTCTCCGTGCGTGTCTTATCTCTGTCGGAAGATGTGCTCCACTGTTTTTTTCCCCCTTTCGTCGATCCCACAGATTGTGTGCATCGTGCTCATCTTCATCTCATGGATTGTGATGATGGCTGGAGTGGCAGCCTACCACGACGAGTCGAACCTTGACAGCAAGGACCTGCGTCCCTACTGGTGGGGAGTGTGGTTCGAGTTCTTCCTCCTTGTGCTGAATGTTGTGGCACTGGTGATGGGTGCACGAGAGGTACATTCTTCTTTTCAGTTTTTTTGTTTTTTTATCGTCGTGCGCACAGCCCTTGCTAAACATTTATCCATTCTCCTCATTTCCCCTCTTTTTTTGGCAGCCCCAGTTTGGCTTTCTTTTGCCGTTGGTAATTTTTTGCTATTTTTTTTTTTTTTTTGAAATAAAGTTCTCATGCACCCCTCTTTCTTCCTCCATCCTCAGCCTCATCCTCCTCCCGTCTTCCCTCGACCAACACATTTTCCACAGAAAACTCTCCAAGAGGCGTTCTGCCCATCGTTATCTCAAAAGTCCTCTATTTTAGAACAGTTTTGAACAGACAAGAAGACCCCACAAAATCACAATGGCACAGGGAGACCGTCAGGCGCAGGCCTACAGCAACTGGGGAGCGCAGCAGCAGCAGCAGGGATACAGGTACAATACAATTTTGGTTTTTCACCTCCCTCCGCCACACACCCACACACACCCCATTGGGGCCGTATTCTGCGCAAGAATTACCTATAAGTTATCAAACCACCCCCACCCCCTTTCCGCTAACTCAAACAAACCCCATTCCCACAGCCCGGAGGTGTACCCAAGCGGCTGGGAGGGATACAGCGAGCAGGGGTACCAGCAGGCGTCGTATGGGCAGGCACCTATGAGCCGTGAAGGTATGTGCGTAGGTTTCCCTTCTCCTCCCCCTGCTCTTTCTTTCTCCCCGCATGGCTGATGTCGAACACACTCCCCGCAGGTTGGACCGGACGGCGTGAGGAGCAGCGCATGGGTGGGGGCTACCAGATGGGCGGTGGCTACTTCGGGGGGAACGCGTACGGCGGGTACCCAGACTACCAGCAGCAGGCAGCACCGCAGGGGCACTACATGCCACCCCCGCCCGCATCTCACTACCACCACCAGCAGGCGCAGATGGGCCAGATGGGACACCACATGCAGCAGCCCCCGCAGCAGCAGAAGAAGACCGTCCGCAAGCTTGAAGACGAGTATGTGGGGTGCAGGGTACTTAGAAAAACCTTTTTAAAAACCGGGTAACCCGGTGTTTGCACACGGCCAGCTGTATGTTGCCCTCTGGGAGGGCAACATACGGCTGGCCGTTGGAGGAGGTTCAGGAAGCGATTGCAGGAGTGTCCATATCTTGCACTTTGTTGCTGTCACGAGAGGGCTTTGTATTTCCAGTCAAAATTTGTTTTCTTAATTGTTCAAAATATGAAACCGCCACAACCCACCACCACAGAATGCGCGACTTCTTCGCAACGCGTCTCCTCAAACATGCGTACAGGAAGTACCTCACCACCAGCAGAGACCAGCCCAAGCAGATCAACCCTGAGTTCGAGACGCTCGACGTGAGGGTGTGTACTCACACTTCCCCCCGCCTCTCTCACTACCCCATTCTTACCACCACCACCACCACCACAGGCATGCGTGGCAGACTACTCGAAAATGATTGACTCGCTTGTCCAGGACTCGGCAGCGTCGAAGGAGGTCAGCTTCAGCGAGCTCAGCACAAAGTGCGAGGAGTTCTCCCGGAAATACGAGGAGGTATGTTACCACCACAGCATCACCATGCTTCCCCATAGGGACTCACACAACACCCCACCCCCCCTCCACAGTACTGCAGCTGGGTGAGCGCACGCAAGCTGAGAGACGACTTCCAGACCAAGCTTGAGGAGCGCAACCAGCCCGCCGTGCAGTGGAAGGACGAGGAGAAGGGCAAGGGCCGCAAGGGCGTGAAGGGTGGCGACAGAACCGAGCAGAAGCCTGGTGCCCGCGGTGAGGGGGAGAAGGGCGCTAAGGGGGGCAAGCGCGAAGGGGGCAAAGGAGGGAAGAAGGGGGACAAGGGGGCGAAGGAGGGCAAGGGCGTGCAGCTGGAGGTGGTGCTGAATGTTGGAGGGAGCAAGCGGAAGCAGGCGAAGCACAACAAGGAGCAGGAGAAGAAGGCACGTGAACAGGCAAAGATCGATGCCGAGGCCAAGGCCAAGGCGGACGCTGAGGCTGCTGAGGCACAGGCAATTGCCGACGCTGAGGCCGAAGCACAGGCACAGGCAGATGCCGAGGCAGCTGAGGCTGCCGCAGCTGAAGCAGGTGAGCAGGCAGAGGAGACCGAGACCCCAGCAGAAGAGGCGGAACCTACAGCAGAAGCTGACGAGACAGCAGAGGCTGCTGAGGCAACCGAGGCCACCGAGGAGCCCGAAGCGCAACCCGAAGCGCAAGAGGAACAGTAGATTTTCTCAAAATGAAGAAAAAAAAAATTCTTTTTTAGTATCCTAACAGGGTTGTGTGAAGGCAGAGATCCATGTGATTGTTGATACAAAGAGAAGGAGCTATTTGTTGTCAACAAAAGACGACAAAAAATATGAAAAAAAATATGTTCAAGAAGAAGAAAAAAGTGAGCAAAAAAAGGGAGGAATATTAAGGAAGAGTAGTGGGAGGGGGTGGGGAAATCATCATGAAAAGGAAAAAATATATTTTGAAAAACGCGACAGCAAAAAAAAAAAAGAAAAATAAAAAAATGGGGAATTTTGATCCCCCCTCGAAAATCTAGCATTTTTCTTTATAAGATATTGTGTGATTAATTGTGTGCTATTTTTTGTTGTTGTGTCGGGCCCCTGTCACTAGATCTTTTTATCCTTGTAAAAAAAAATAACCCAAAAAATTAAAAACACCTCTAAAAGCGGGCAACAAGGCGGTGGAGAGAGAAGGGTGATGAGAGAACGAGATAATCGTATTAATCCTTTCTTCTACACGGTGGTCTGACGAACCCTATTTGGGGTGCCCCGCGGGGTACACAACGGGGTACCCCCCTACGAACGTACCCTGAGGGTTCGTTCGTACGGGCCACCGTGTACCTTCCTAGGTGCGTGGCGACACCTCTCCACTAACGTGAGTCTTTCTTAAGACGACTAAGCAATTACTGACTTAGGTTCATCTTATAAACTTCATTTTTTAATGTGTTTGCATGTATCAAATGCACTGGGCACGAACAACGGGACGTTGTGAAGGGAATTCATTGATTTATTTCCCTGGTTTTCCCCGTAAAACCTCAATTCCCCTGCCCTTTACTGGACTAATCACTCACATCCCCCCATTTTTAGATGTGTGTGCACGAGAGTGCACATGCATCTTTCAAGTTTTCTTTATTCAGTCATCATTTAAACCCCCACAAACCAAAAACCTCTCACGTGTGTGTGTCCTATCAACAAAGACCAGTACTCCCCCACCCCCCAGTCCTTCCCCATCCTCATGAAAAAGGCAGCCCCCGTTTTTGATCCAGGTTTTGTTTGGCCCGCGGAGAAAAACCAGTGCCTGCGTCCGCCGATGAACGGTGAGGCGTTTGTACTTTGGTTATAAGGTGACTGAGCACGAGAGGCTTAGGGTCATCTTATAAACTTTTTTTTGTTTGTTTTCTGTGCTCTCATTTGGGAGGTTTGGTCACAAAACGGTGATACTGCCTTTTTCCACTTCATGTCATTTATGGTTATTGTGTCAGACGAAATGATGTATTTTCCTTTGGGGTGATTTTTAGCAAAAGTTTTGGTGACCTTAGTCCGATAGGCTCGGGACCCCATCCCAACTTTTCCTTTTTTTTGAACCCTTTTGGTATAAACAAAAGTAGCCCCACACACAGCTCTGCAGTCTGTGAACGTTTTTATTGCCCTTTTTTTAGGCGATACTTGGTTGCACAGAACCTGTCTCAGACATGGTGGTTTTTTTTTTTGTCTCGATATTAAAAAGACAGTGGAGATTGCACAACTGTGGCAACACAACCGAGGCAACTACACTACTCCAACAATTTATCAAAAAAAAATGAGAGATTTTGGGAAGGAAAGAAACATGGGGTACTTAAGAGAGGGACCAGTATTTTTTTTTTAAAGTGAACATAGTAACGGTAGTAACCGATAGGAAAAAAAAAAAGAAATCTTTTTTTTTTTGTTTTTCTCTTCCCAAGTCACAGATGTGTAAGTGGAGAAGAATCAAAAACTTGAAGGATGTATTGCTCAAAAAAATTAGTAAAAAAAAAGGGCCCGAAAAGTTGTTCTCAAAGAGAATTTTGAGACAATAATAGTAGGAGAAAACAACATAAAAAAAAAAAGTGAGGAAGGAAAATAAGTACAGATATAAAAAAATAGCCGAGTTCATCAGAAAAAAACAAATACGACAGAATAAAAAATGGTAAAAAAAAAATCTATATTTTTGAAATTCATTGGCCCTTCGGGCGACTGTGTGCCCAGAACCGTTAAGCAACAGCAGGTCTCCCCACGAACAAGCGTTTTTTTTAAATAGTCGTATCTGGATGGAGCACCCCCGTTCCGAAGAGGAATGCAGCCACCTCTGAGGCAGGTCTCACCACGTATTTCCACCTGCGATAGCCGCGACTCTCAGTGTTACCCTGCATCCTGCCTTACTAGGAAGACATCTGTACATTATCAAATTCACTTTTTTTTTTTTGTGTGTGTACCCCCCCCCCCCCCCCCTGCGGAAGTATCCCCCACCACCCTAATTTTTTCCCCTCACACTTAACACACTTCACCCCCCCCCCCCCCCTCCCCACTCAGGTGGTTCTTCTTTCCACAACACACTTACACACACACACTCTCTCCCCTTTCCTTTTTTTCAAACTCCCTTCTCCTTCTCCTTCTCCTTCCCTTTCCCCTTTCCCCCCGCAAACAAACACTTTCTTATAGTCTTCGTTTGGGGACCGACCCTCTTTCTTTCTTGTTAAAAAACCCCAAAAAAAGCAACAATACTCTTCGCCCCCGCCTCCACCTCTTCCCAACCCCCCCCTCTCCCGCCGATGGGAAGGAAGACCATGAACAGCGTCAAGCTCTCCCTCGAGGGTGTTGTGTTTCATGCGATCAACCTCGTTGGCGACTGCTGGACTCTTGCCGCAAGAGACGTTGCCACTCCGTACGCACAGTGCGCTCATGGAATCGATGAGCGTGGCCTTCCACAGACCCTCCGCAACGTCTGCGTCAGCAGCAAGACCCTTCAGGGGAGCGGCTTCACCCTCACCCCTGGCGCCTCATTCTCATGCGAAAGAGCGACTATCATCTACGAATCGAGCACTCTGGACTGCACAATCATCTCTGTGAAGCGGATCGACGCGAGGTGGGCCGACGGCACCCCTATTGCGCCTGACTGCAGCGCTGCGGGCGAGGAAATGCGTCCCTGCGTACACAACGACTGGGACGACGTCCGCACCAGAAAGGGCTTCAAGACCCTCCGCTGCCGCGTCTGCCAGGGCCGCTGGAAGGTGCGCAACACGACCCCACGCTGCCTCGCCTTCCTCCACGACAACTGCAACGACCTCGACTGCGAGGGCATCCACGTCCGCCGCAAGAAGTCCCCCCAGACGGACTCCGCCGACCACACACCCTCTGCACGCGCCTCTATCTCGCAGTCCTCCGAAGTCGTCTCCTGCGCAAGCGACCTCCCCTCCACCGACGTCAGCGATCTCTGCGACGAAGACCTCTGTGCAGGCCTCCGCGTCATCCTCTCAGAGCTCTCCGCCGACGGCACCGACTGCGAAGAGGCAGACCCAGCAGACTCCTTCGCATCGCTCTGGGCGCTCACCCCAGCGCGGTCGGAGACCAGCGAGAACCTCCCCGTCTACGTCGCCCCGTACCCACCCATGGCGCATCTGATGGACCCCGTGTACTCCCGCCCGCCAAGCTGCATTGTGAACTGCTGGCTCGGAGCAGAGCAGGAGATCCAGCAGCCTTGATTTTTTTGAATTTTGTTTGGGGGAAAAAAAAATGGGGGATGAGGAGGAGGATGGTAGCTAACCCTGGATTAGTTCCCCTTTTGATATCTCATTTTTTTGACTGAGTTTTTTGGAGAAAAAAGGTGGGGAGGGAGGAGTTTTGAGGGGGTAGAATGAAAAGGAAATACACAAAAGTTTTGCATTTTTTTTATTCCTCCAAAAAAAAAAAAAAATGCGCCGATTTTCGTGAAGACGAAAAAAAAAAAAAACGCTTTTGTGTATTTGTGTGAAGAGGGACAAAAACAACTTCCAAAAAACATTTTTTACCCCAATATCTTCATTCTTCCTTTCTCTCTCTCTCTCTCTCCCCCAGTTTTCTCTTCTTATTAGATGGTTAGAATCATACGGTAAAACGGGGTTGGTTATTTTTTGTACTTTTATAACCCTTTTGTATTCTTGATGCTTTAGGTCTCTTTGCTTCTCTTTGTGATTTCCCCCCCCTTTTTTTTTTTGAATTTTATTTGTCCTGATTGCCGGGTTATTGTTTTTATTATTATTGTGGTTTCATCCGGATGGCTGTGCATCGTACAGTGTCAGTCAGAGGTGTGGCCTGCGTCAAACAAACTACCTTTATTCATCTTATCTGTAGCAGGTTTTTTTTTGCATCTTGACTTTTGAATGTGAATCCTAATCACTCCTAAAGGTCTTCCCCCCCCTGCATCTACCTGATTTCTCTTTTCCCCTTCCCAAAGCGTCCGCCGATGTGGTGAGGCGTTTTTTTTTTTTTTTGTACTTTCGTTACTAACACTTGATTGAACTCTTTTTACACGCTCCTTTGTAATATTTACCCAGTTTTTGGTGTGATATGTCAACACAAAAAGAAAAGTGGAGATTTGCACAAACTGTGGCAACACAACCCGAGGCAACTACACTGCTCCAAACAAATTTATCAAAAAGAAGAAAGAATTCCAAAACATCTTTTGTTTTTTTCCCACTACTTCACTTTCTTTGCAACTGTTTCCCCTTAGCGCTCTTTGGGCTTCTTATCCCTTTGATCTCTGCAAAAAAGTCATGGGGGTGTAATAGCTAGCTGAAGGGAAGATGTGAGGGGAAAACAAAGAAATGGGGGAAAATAAAACAATTTGTTACTTTATTGGATGGAGAAGGAACAAAAGGGAAGGTGTGGTGTTCGGGGGGGAGGTGTACGTGTTTTCATTGCTGGAGGGGAGTTGCGAGAAAAAAAGAAAGGTAGCCATGACCACTGAGACAGATCCTTTTCGTTTTTTTTTTTCTCTCTCTCGCCGTCCTTCTCACCCTCACTCGGTGACAAGAGGCAGGGGCAGGGAAAAATGGGACAGGATGTGTTTTTTGCTAAGATAGAGTTCACAACCTTCTCGAAACTTCCCCACTATCAATACAACACACGAGTAGCACCACACTGCACCCTCCTTCCCCCCCCCACCCCCTTTTTAAAAAAAAAACAGCGAACATTACCCAAAACCTCTTGTTCCCTCCAGCAAATCTCCTTTCAGAATTTTTAAAAAAATCTCCTTAATTTTGTTGTTGTTTTTCTTTTTTTTCAAAAATAAAAGATGCCACCAGGGGGGGAGGTGTTCTCCATTCTTCGTTTTGTTTGTTCCCTCGAACCTTCTAAAGAACCCCAACCAGTTTTTTTTTTTTGAACAAGAAAAAATTGTTTTCGAAGAGAAAGCTCTTTTCTTTTGATTGCTGGGACGAAGGGAGAAGAAGGTATCCCCCGAGTATAAATGATACAAATGATATAAAAAAAAAGTTCACCGAACACTGTCAAAAGAAAATAGTATGGTAGAAGCTCGTCCTCGGGTGACTACACTTAATACTAAGTTTCAAAAACCCCTTTTGTTGTGAAGCACACAAAAAAAAATTCCATAAAAAAAAATCACTATTTTTTGATTCGCCCCCCATCTCTAACTATTTCTCTTTCTTCCTCATTTACAATTTAGAAAATTGACACATTTTGTTTTTTTTTGACTTTTTCTCTTTTATGTTTTAAACTTAATAAGCAGTTATGTAAGACGGCAAAAATACTCTGAAGAAAATTATAAATTTATTTTGTGTCATGTTTTGCCGTCATCTCTTTAAATTAGTTGTTCATTTTATTTTACAAGCCTTGAAGGTGTACTAAGCAACGAGAGGCTTATGTTCCTCATATGAACTCTTTTTTATTTTTGTTTCTAGTCTTGATCTTTATAACGTTTGGATACGAACGCACCGCAGCTTATGTCAACATCACCATTTATTAGAGACGTGCATCGTACGCAAGGCATACTCAGCTTTCAAAAAAAAATTTTTTTTTGTTTGCGGAACCAGTACTTTGCGTCCATTCGATTGAACGGTGAGGCGTTTGCACTTTCAACTTTTTTTGTTTTGTTTTGTAAAGGTGACTAGATCGATTATAAGGCTGCGTTCCGTTTTGTATCAAACTTTGTTTTTCTCTTTTTATTTGTTAGTGTTTCTCTGCACATGGGGAACACAATATCTGTTTATATTTTCTTGACAAAAAAAAATGCATAAATCTTAATATCAGTACGTGATTTTCCTGCCCTTTTTTTATGGCCCACACACCATACGCAGAAGTGCACGCTCTATGTTTCTGGTGTGAGTTCCCATTCGCCCCCCATCAGGCTTGCCCTCTTTTATGAAACGGTGACTAAGCAGTAGGTAGAGAAGGCTTGGCTTCACCTCTCAACTCCACACTTTGCTTTTTTTTCTTCTCGTTTTGTCTCCTAAAAAAAAATGACTGTTGTGATATACGTTAAACAAGATGTGTGTGCACGGCACATTCATCCCGCAAAGTTTTCTTTAAAATGCATCAGTGTCCTGTAAAGTACACCAGAGAAGCCTGCTCATTTCTTGATCTTTTTTTCAAACTCTTTTATTACCCCGCACCATATATTCGGAGAGAAATAAAGTCGTTGATTTTTTTTTTCGCGATTTTCGCTCCCGATTAACAAAAAATGAAGTATACAAAAAACCAACAACGAACACGTGGGTTGCAAACACAATGTTCCCGCAATTTTCTTTTTTTGATAATTATTTTATCAATTTTCTTCAATATGTGTGTGCATGTTGGCCTCTCTGCACATATAGTGAATCTAAAGCCATTGGCGAAGACAATAAGTAAGATAGTGCAGTGCACCCTCGAGGTGCCTACACTATTCTATGCTATACAACCAAGTTACCAAAAAAGCAAAAAAAAACAAAACAAAGTCTTCCACCTCACGACTCCTCTCTAGCTGCCCCAAACTCAAAACACCGGTTCTGTTCAACACAAATAGAAATGCGGAGGCGGTGTGACACTATTTTCAGTTTGCCTTTTTTTTTTTCCAGATTACTGTGTGCACGAGATGTATATTTCAAGTAATCTTCTTTTTTTTTCTACACCCCGGGGTTCGATAACCCACGGGGCGTCAGTGCCTGCGCACCAGAAAGGGGGTTTTGCACTGTCAACCCTCTTTTTTTTCTCTCCTCCCACCTCTCCAAGTCGGATTACATTGTTATCGAAAAAGAGCGCCTAAAATGCATCTAAAAAAAACGGGTAAAAAAAATACAAAAAAATAACGAACATCCTCCCCTACAAGAGATATCAAAATGGGATCATTTTTTTTTCCTTTGTTTTTTTGTTGCGTAGCTACCTCCCCTTCATCCCTCTTCCATACAAGCATACTAAAAAAAAAAGTGGAGCACGCTCTCTAGGGTGGCTACACTAATACAACCAAAGTTTTCAAAAAAAAAAAAAAAAACACACACACACACACACAACAAAGGCTTTGGCCTACAAACATTGAGGACAGTTCACAGAAAAAAAAAAAAATGGGGGAAAACCCCCCCTATCGTATGGGTCCCCTCGATGTTCCCAAATTCCCCACCCCTTCCTTCTCCTTCTCCTTCTCCTTCTCTCCGTGCTTTTTTACCAAAGCACCCCAGCCGACCCAGATTTGCCAAAGAATTAAACATGAACACCCCCCCCCATTTTAGTTTATGTTCTTTCTTTTGTTTTTCCTTGTGCGTTTTTTTTTGAAGAGTTTTGTTTCACCCCCAATTTCTGTTATTTTTGCTTTTTCTTCCCTTCAAAAGACATATAACCTCTCTAGGGGAACACACAACCGTCTTCCCACCAACCAGAGAGAAAGAGCAACGCCTTTTTTCCTCCTCCAAGACAAGACAACATTCAATTGAACCTGTAACGTTGCCTTTGCGTTGCTCTGTTGATATGCTCTTCTCCTTTTTTTTGTTTTTTTGTTTCTTTTTTTAGCCCAAAAGAGCTTTCCTCTTCATGGGCAAGGTACGTATTGTGGAAAATATCAACACACGAATCACACTTTACGCACAAAAATGTTTCTTCGATTTATTTTTTTCTCCAAACCCCCCAAAAAAATCCCCTCATCCCCAAAGCAGGCCGTGGATGTTGTTTCTTCTTACAAATTTACAAATTGAAAGACGACTTTTCCCTTCTTTGTCTTTCACTACTCTCGCCACCACCCCCTATCCTTTAAGGAAAACTTGAACGATGTGTCCATCTGAGATACTTTCACAACAAAGGTTGTTATTATGGTGTGATTCAGGGGGTACGGACAACCCACGGAAGAACCACGGGGGAACCACCGGAGAACTGTTTCGGGCTATCTTAAGATTTGCGGAGCACCTTCGGGGGAACCACGGAGAATCCGTTTGGGTGATCACACCATATTATTGAGTTATTCTTAACAACTGTCTATGTGATGAAGAGACAGCCCGCCTTCATGACCTAGTCGGCGTCTTTCAGGACGTGATAACGATAGTGGGATAAAAGACACGTTTTTTCGTCAAAGTTTTCTTGTTTTAGGTTCATGATAACGTCAGAGCCTCACCTCCTATGTGCCGTAGAATACCGTTGTTCACAGTGTTTATTTTGTTTACAAGGTGACTAAGCAACGAGAGGCTTAGGATCATCTTATAAACTTTGTCGTTGTTATCTTCGTGAGTGCCATCTAGTGAGTTGGTTCAAAAAAAAAAAAATTATAGCCCCATTGTGTTTTGTTATCGACCAAAAAAAATATGTGTGAGAATAAAGCCATCAAGAGCACTTTTTGATTGTTGAAACTCTCCAGTAGTAGTTATCTGATTGGAACAAAAAAAAAAAGTAAAATAAATCAAAAACTCTCCAAAGCAAAGAATCTTCAAGATCATCCCTTTCTTTTTCTTCTTTTTTCTTCGTGCCTGCGTCTCAGAGGCGTTTGCACTATCAACTTCACTTTTTTTTTTGTCCAGCACACTACAACTGTGAAGGCCATTTTCCCCCCACTCCCTTTCCTCCGTCACAATAACCTCCCCACCCCAAGATTGAAACACCCACGTGTCCTGTAAAATTCCCACAAAATCCTTTCCCCCCAAAAAATTCTTTTGTTTTGTTTTTTCCCCCCTCGAAAGTGTCTTCAAATGCTTCAAAAAAAAAGCGAGACAACTTTTTCGGGTACAAATGTGCTTGTCCAAATAACCAAACTTCTACGTACTAAAAAAAATTCCTTTTCAAAAAATTTAGTGAAGACTTTGTCTGACTATCAAGATTATCAAAAAATTTAAAAAAATAAGCAAAAAAGAACGATTTTCAGTTCTTTTTACAATTTTTTTTTCTTCTTTACAACCGAATTCCCCTCGCCTTGAGGTTGAGCATGCGAGGCTTAGGATTTCATGTCTACCATTTCTTTTCCCCGGTTCTCTCTCTGCTCAGTGCCTGCGTCGCCGAGGCGTTTGCACATATCAACTTCAACTTTTTTTTAGATCTCAATCATTTTCAATTGAAGTGTCTCTGCTTCTCTGTGGGTTTGATAATTGATAGCGCACAGAGAAGCAGAATGCAAGAGAGAAGAGGAAAGAGAGAAAACTGATCAAGGTTGTATTTTTTTTTTTTTTTGCAAAAGAAACCCGACACAGTGTCGGGGTACAACAGTACTCCAGACAACAAAGAAAAACAAAATGTGTCGTTCTTTTTTTGAGGTATGTGTCTATCCATCTGGATTTTGTGCATATTTCACGTTTTCTTGATTTTTTTTTTTTTTGGGCCCAAAAATCCCCTTTTACCCCAAACCGGTTCCCTTCCCAATCCCCACCTTTTTTTTACGTTTGTATTTAATCAAATTTGAAGCAAACGAAAAAATAAAAGACGTCAAAAAAATAAATAAATCAAAAATTGTACATACTTACATCAATCGGCTATCTTTTAGTGTAGTCACTCTCCCCCCTTTTTTTTTTTCATCTTCGTTTCCTTTGTGTGACTTGTTCCCCGTCCCGAAAAGGGCACCTTTTTTTTTTTTTTTTCACTTTTTTCTTCTCTCCTTCACTTCGTACTGACTATCTTATTCCCTGTCTATGGCACCAATTTATATCATCACTTTCCACATTCTAAATTTCCAACAGCAAAAAACTGTTTTTTTTTTTTTTTGAAAACGTGATAGTCGTTTTACCCTCTTTTGTTTTAACTTTTTAACCCGCGGAGTGTCAGTGCCTGCGTCCCAGAGGCGGTTTGCACTATCAACTTCACTTTTGTTTTATCTTCATTATACATTCATTATTTTTTTGTTTACAGGTGACTAAGCAGTAGAAGCTTAGATTGGATTCAGTTAACAAAATTCTTCCTTTTTGCGATATTACCTATTACACCGTCTCTTTTACGGTCTTTGTGACTTTGATACTCTGGAATTCAGGTACGTTACGATACGTAGTTTTTTTTTCTTTTACAATTATTTCTAAAAAAAAAGCTACAGTTTTTCTGTACGTGTCCATTGAACCCATTTCAGTGAACACAACCCAGCTTCATACTATTGGCAACCATATGTGCTCTGTCGCCACCTAGGTGCAGATGCCGTCCTACAACTTTTTACCTCGAAATGGATGTCCGTCCACCCCCACGGTGTCATGAGAGGGCTTTGTATTTCGACTCAACTTTATGCGATGTATTTCTACCCCCTTTTTTTTTTTGAAGAAAACAGCAAAAACAAGAAAAAACAAAAAGCAAAAAAACCGTGATAAACAAACTATTCAAAAAAAAGTGGATATTGCACAGCTGTGGCAACACAACCGAGGCAACTCCAACAATTTTAACAACAAAAAAAAAGTAGTGGGGCACACTCTAGGGTGGCTACACTAATACAACAAAGCTTTCAAAAAAAAAAAAAAAAAAACAAATGTGCGTTCCTAAAGGTCAAACAAGACTTTCCTCACCAAAACAAACAAATTTTCCTGTGGGTGTTGTTGTTTTCCTTCTTTTGTCCTCGTATTCGCAGAGTCAAAGCTCTGCTTTTCATTTCAACTATATTTTGCTTTTCTCCCCAAAAAAAAAAAAAAAAAATAGTGGAGTACACTCTATGGGTGGCTACACTAATACAACCAAGTTTTCAAAAAAAAAAAAAAAAAACGTCGCAATCCTATTTGCTCATGGGTTGCGTCAAACAAAACCACGTTCCAACTACAAAAAGAAATAAAACATCTCAGCACAATTCAAGTCTGCTATACAAAAAGCTCACCAAATTTTTCCAACAAAACACACAGAAATAACACAAATACATATTTGACTCGCAAAACAAAACAAAAAATACCGTAACTGTCTGTAAGGCACGCTCCACGACAATCAACAGATTATCAAACAAAAACAAAACAACACGCAAAAACAAAATAAAATACAGTGGATCTTGCACACAACTATTCCAACAATTTTTCAACAAAAATATCTATCACAGTTCACTTGGGTTGACGAACGTCGACTTTTCATCAAAAGAGTATCTGACTTTGTTAAGGTGACTCAGCACAAGAGCTTTACTTAAAACAAATTGCCACCTACGAGTAGCAAACACACACAATAACAAACAAAACGACAAACCACTGATGAATAAACCAGAATAAACCAGACTCAGCACGGCTTCGGTTTCATCTCTTACAAGCTTTTCTTTTGAGTTGATAGGGTATGACATAACGCAAAAACGAGAGACTCAGAGTCATCTTATCAAATAACGCTTCTGTTAAATCCCGCCATACAAAATCCCCCTCGTGCGTAGTTACCGAAGGTACTGTCAAAACGAGTGGTCTTTGTTTGTATTTCAAATCAACCTTATATGTGTTGTGCACGAGACATTTATTCGCCTTACATTTTACAGGATTATACTCTTCAATACTTTCCCCCCCCTTCTCGCTCTCTCTGGGGTTCGATTATCTGCGGAGAACCAATGCTGCTGCGTTTGCCGGCTGTACAGTTCGGCATTTGCACTTTCAACTTCTCCCTAATTTCTTTCCAAAACAAAACCCTCTTCAGCATCATCAATTCAACATTTTTTTTTTTTTTTTGAAAAAAACGAAAAAAGTGGTCCATAGACAAAATATACCGTTTTCTTTATCAAAAAGAAATTATACTTTTGTATTGACATTGTTGCCTGCGTCACAGAGGTGTCTCTCTCCGGCACGTTAAAATTATCAAACTGCCTTTGTGATGGCTCTGCACGAGAGGGCACGGTTGTCTTTGCTTTAAGTGCTTTTTTTTTGTATCTCTCTTCTGAATCTGTTACCTTTATTTGCAGATTTTCTGTCATTGCATCATTGAACATTACAATTTGAAAGTGCTTTTGTGATGCAACACTTCACAAGTTGTCATCTCATTTGCTTAAACCAAACAGGGGGGGAGAATCACCACAAAAAAAATCAACACAGATTCAACAGTAGTGCCGAATTCTTTGTGTTGTGGTGGTCCCCCCTTAACAATTTTTTTTTGACAACAAACGACAGTCAAAAGAAGACCGAAAAGCATGGGTTTTATGTGGAAGAAAAAAAATATAGTCTTTCGGGGCAAAAGCCCCTGTGTGAAGATACCCAGCACAGGGTTCTTTTGTTCTCCCCTTTGACATTTTACATCTTTGCTTGCTACAGTTAGTAAGTAAATGAAAATTTTGTTTCCTTTGTTTTTGTGACGATTCAGTTCGTTTTCCCTTTGTTATTTTCTCTCTTCGTTACCTACACAGCTACGAGAGGGCTTTGTGTACCAATGTTATTTTTTATTTTTTTCACCCATACAAACCTTCCCTCACATGATCCTTCCCAGAAAACCATCGAGACGTGTCTCCTTTTGTGTTCAGCGTCTTGCTCATATTTGTACTGAAGTGTGCGTGCAATTACCCCATGCCACTTGCTTTACATCTACCCTTCCCCCTTCTGCACCACACCACAAAAGGGGGGAGGGGAGTTGAGTATCTCTCGAAGACACCTAAGGAGCACATCCGCCTCCACTTTTTCTCCACAGAAAATGACGAAATTTTAATCTCGTCTTATCTGATTCCCCTCCACATCCGATGGGTCTTTTCTGAGTTAGGTACATTTTTTTTTTTTCGGTTTTTTTTTTTTTTTGCAGCTCTCCAAGTAACCAGGCCAAAAATAGAAATATGCTCTTGTTGCTCTCTGTTCTTTGTTTTTGTTCTTTTTTTGGCCGAAATTCTTCCAAAAAAAATTTTAAAATCCGCAAATTATTCTCTTCACTCGGATCAAAAAATGGAAGTTCGTTTTTTTTTTTTTGTTCCTTTCGCGTTGCACAAAACTGCCTTCGGTGCAAAAGGAGGGTCAAATATTTGCCGTTTATTCTCTCACCTCATTTTTTCACTCATTTTTTGTCTTTTTTTTCGTCCATTTTCTGACGACTTTCCCCCTTTTTTTTTCCTTTCCTTTTTTTTTTTGCGGGCTCTTTACATCAAAAGGTATCTACTATGCATAGTTCATCTTCCATTTTCAACATTTTTTTGACCAACTTTCTCTTATTTTTTTCCACCTTTGGAGATTCTCCTATTTCACATTGAACACATTTTGGAACACTTTTCTTAGAGAAACAGAGTGAGACAACAGACATTTGGTGCTTTTTTTTTTTTTTTTTTTTCAATTTCGAGCAACCCAACAAGGCTTCTGACGAAGAAAGACTATTTCTCTTGGTTCGTCTTGGAGGTTTTCGCTCCTTTTTTTTACAGCTCAGTGCCTGCTTACATACTTTATACAATACACGAAATTCTACCAAAGAGCTTCAACCCACATACACCCTTTCGTCAAAAGGAGAAAATAACAAAAAAAAGCCCCTTTTTTTTGCTCTTTTTTCTCTCTTTAGACGGCGAAAGTGAGAGAGTTACGATTGCTTCGGAAACTCTCGGGAGAGGCAGAGGGAAGAAAAAAAAACTGACAGGATAAAAATCTTGAGACAATACAAACTGTGTTGTTGTGGAGGTTTTGTTTCTTCTCTTTGCGCTCCGCTCCGTTTTTTTTTTTTTTTCTTTTTCCCCCTCTTTTTCTCTTCTTTGTAGATGACTAAGAAAACACCATTGTCAGACAAAAATGGCTTATTAATGATCTTGCCAACTTTATTTTTTCTCTCCTTTTCTTATTTTCCTGAAGATTGCTTTTTTTTTTCTACCCTTTTGACATACTCTTTGTCTCTCCCCAAAAATCCTTTTTACTTTTCCATCCTGTTTTCAAAGTAGAACTGTTTTCCTTCCCATTGTTGAATAAGCCGATTGAGTACGACAGGAGGCTAGGTCAACATCGTGCACTACCCCCCCCTTTTTTTCTTTTCTCAAGGTTGAACAAAGCACGTTGTTGTTGGGCTTAAGTTCACACCTTTCCTTTAGTTTCCCAAAGGTAGCAAAGCGCATGAGGGAAAGAGAACAAAGAACTCTACTCACAAAAAACTATTGGCGCATGAACGCCAACACCGCCCCTTCCCTTCTTTATTTTATTTTATTTTTCTTTTTTTTTTTTTTTTTGCCTTTTACATTTCTAGGCCCTCTATGAACGGAGAGAGATTTTTTTTTACTGCTCTCACCAGCGTCTCACAGTCTCTCACAGACTGTTGCGTGCTCTCACGGAGACGTACATAGATGGCCTAATATCCCAATGACCAACCTCTAAAAGAGCTAACGAAAAAAAAAAAGGGGGAGGAAAGAAGTCAAAGAGGAACGGTTCACCTGTTTCCCTCTCTAACCCCCGGTTTCGCCTCCGTTTTGTTTTTTCAATGCTAAAGACTTAAAAAGTAATGTAAAAATGGTCTTCTTTCTTTTCCCCCTTTCTTTTTACACAAACCCCCCCCCCCCTACCCAATCCTTAGAGAGAAATATTACCTTGTCTCGATGGAATTTCCCTTTTTCTTTTGACAGTGTTTTTCCCCCTCTTTTTTTTTCACTATCACTTCATCCAGGAACGTACGGCGTGAAGTGTTTCCGACACTTTCAAATCTTTTCCCCCCCTTTTCCCCCTTCATCATTTTTTTTTTTTTTTTGTGGAAGCTCTGTTCCTCCAGGCTCTCCAGTGTAGCCTGTCTTTTCATCTTCCATTTTTTTTTTTGTACAGATGAGCCACGTCGAGGGGGTACAGCGGCAATCCATCTCCTCCTTTGCTTTAAAAGATGACTAAGCAACGAGAGGCTTAGGTTCATCTTATAAACTGGGGGGGATTTTTTTTTTTGAGGTACACTGTCATGATGAGAGGGCTTTGTATTTCAAATGAAAATTTTTTTTCTCAATGATTCGCCACCCCCTCAGCTTGTCTTGCCATTTTCTTTTTTTTTTTGTATTTTCTCTTTGATTTGAAAGTATGAAACCCACCTTTTTTGTTTTATTTTAATTGCTAGAGATTTTTGCAGGGATTTTGTATGTGTTCTGCAATTCAATTCATTTCTGAATGAAGATTGAATTGTTATGGGAAGGTTAACAGAATGTAACTGCAAAAACGTCGGGCAAAAAGTAAAACTTCAAGAAGGTATATTCCACCACCTCCCCCCCCCTTCCCCCGAGTAAGAGTAGCGAGACATAACGTTCTACAGGAGGGGTAGGTTATTCGCTAGGAGAATGTACAGAACGCTGCCAAAAAAAAGTGTGGAAGAGAAACCGTAAAGGAACCCCCACCGTGTTCCACTCCCCCCCCGCAGAAGCAGGTATTTACAGCCTCGTACTGAGGGGGGAAATGGAAACAGAGAGCCGCTTTTTTTACGGTTTGGATCCAGTCTTTGTGGTAGTGTTCTGTCTTCGGCCCTCTCAGCTGACCCTGTCCTCAGGTTGTCTTTGTTTATGTCTGTACTCTACTCTTCTTGATCTTACATTTCTTTTTATTGGGTTATTTTTCATTTTTCATTTTTCATTTTCACCCTTCCCCGTTCAATTTACACAAAAAAAAAAAAAAAAGGCAGTATTCCCCTCGAATGTCTCATCTCGATCCCCCCTCAACATCTCCCACCATTCTTCCCTGTACAGAAAGATCTAATAAAAAACAACTTCGCATACAATGATACCGGGTGCCATCAAGCTTGACTACGACGCAAATGCGCCCCTCGTGCGTGACCCTGAGGTGGGTCTCGTGCTCCCCCCATGGGCACCGCCGCAGATGCGTGTCCAGATGGCTGCGATGCCTGTCGACAAGAAGCGTCAGATCATGCGCCAGCAGCTCGCCACTGTCAAGCAGGCGCTTGGCCTCGACCCCCAGGACACCTCTGTGCCCACCGACGCACAGTACAAAAACTGGCTCAAAATTGAGTTCGACAAAATGAAGCAGATGTCCGCTGGAGGAGGCGCTGGCGGGCACTCCCACGGGGGCCAACCCTGCCAAGGACACGGTGGGCAGGGTGGACACAACCATGGTGGCCACGACCATGGAGGGCACTCTCACGGTGGAGGCGGGCACTCCCACGGCGGACAACCTTGCCAGGGGCACGGCGGTCAGGGCGGGCACAACCATGGTGGCTACGGTGGAGGACACAACCACGGTGGAGGTGGAGGTGGCCACTCCCACGGTGGAGTGCCTTGCCAGGGGCATGGTGGTCAGGGCGGGCACAACCATGGTGGTGCACCTCCTCCGGCCAACCCTATGTCCGGGATGGACGGTCTTCTGCGGTCGCAGGCACCACTTCGCATCTCGGAGCAGATCGATACGGAGGTGGCGACGGACAGCGACTCTGGCCTGGCACTGCCTGCGTGGATCCCTGATGTGGAGCGTGCGCAGATCCTTGCGATGTCGGTGCAGCGCAGGAGGGCGATGCGGAGGCACCAGATCCTGTCCATCAAATGCTGCAACGACGCGCTTGAGGGCACCATGAGGAAGCCGGCTGCGGCAGACCTGGAGGAGCCTTCTGCAGAGCTGACCCGCAAATGGGTGCAGCGTGAGTGGACGAAGATCAACCTCATGAAGGCCACCGCCCCCCCTGCCGCAGCCCTCGTGGGGCAGTGGGTCTACGGCCGCCGTACCGATGGTGACCTCAGCGAGTACGAATTCATCAAGCGTGACGGGAAGCTCTTCTACTGCGAGCACACCGCCTCGGGAGGCGTGCTCGAGGGTGAAGTGCTCACTGCTGCTGAGGGGCCGTCTGCGCCTGCGCATACACAGTTCACCCCGGTGTGGTCGGTGACCCTGGGGGACAACAAGGGAAGCATGTGGTTCCGTGTGATCGACGGTGTGACGATTGAGTCGCTGTTCGTGCACGAAGGTGCAGCGGCAAAGGGCTTCAAGGCAAGCTCGCGGCGTGGGTGGTCGTCCATGAGCGGCGCGCCTGAGACGGTTGACATTATCTTCTCTGGGGAGCTCATCACAGACACAGAGTCGGGTTTGATCGTGCCGCCGTGGGCACCGGCAGCGAGTCTGCAGCAGATGAAGACTCTGCCGCTGGCAGAGCGCAAGCGCATGAAGCAGATGCAGGACATGCCTGTGCGGACAAAGCTTGGCCTCAAGGAGACCGAGCCCGTTACCTTTGAGCAAACGAAGGAGTGGATGAAGTCTGCCTACGAGCAGCACCTCGAGCAGCAGCAGCAGATGGCGGGCATGTCCTCGCAGCAGAAGATGGCCTTCATGCAGAAGAAGATGGCCGAGCAGCAGAGCCTTGTCGACAAGGTCGGCGAGCTCAACATTGCACCCCCACCGGAGACGAAGAAGCCGGAGGTATGCTTTATGCTTTAGGTGTTCTGCTAAAGGCTTCTTTCAATTCAAATGCACCACATAACACACAATGGCCATATTCTGCGCAAGAATTACCCTCACAAGGCATACACACAACACAACAACAAGTGGGCTATACTCCGTTAACACTCTAAATCTGTTATCAAACACAACACAACCCAAAGTGGACAATGTTCCGTTCCAATGAACTACACACAATGCTTCAACACAACACAACACAACAGACTGCGGAAGAGGCAGACATGCAGTCCCAGCTTGCCATGATCAACCAGATGGTCATGCAGAACATGCAAAACGAAAGCAACGTCAAGAAAAGCCAAGCAAAAGGCCCAGGTGAGAAGTCTCTTGATTGATCGGGGAAGCAGAGGGGACGTGCCCTCGGGGCTAGTTAATGTACCTTCTGAAAGGACTATTGAAGGTTTGTGTGTCGTGTGTGTTTTTATGTTTAGCAGCTTTGCCGTTTCTTACCCTCAAAAAATAACGATTCTAGCAAAACACAGACCCCTTTCCCAATTTGCCACGCTTTTTTTTCAGAAAGGATTGCACTGTGATTGTCCCTTAGTGACGACACCGTTTACTTTCACGTTTTCATTCCAAAAAAAAGGGGTTGAACTCATGGGATTTTGCCCAAAAAAAAACTAGTTTTTCTTTTTCTGTTTCAACACAATTAAATAGGATTTTTGGTACAAACCGTCTCTCTCTCTCTGGGGGTGCGGGGTGGGGATGTGGGGAGGGTTGGGATATGGTCTTTTTCCATTTTATGGTGCTTTCGGAAGTCGGTCAACCTGTCAGCGACGTGTCACGACCTGTCGGTAACCTGTCAGCGACCTGTCAATATCGACGCCTCCCGGAGCACCATTTTATTTTAATTTTTTTTATGAGCACAAAAGACCCCCCGTTGGATTTAGACTACTCAATGCAATGAGGTTAAGGTTCATCCTACTGACGTTTCTCTCTTTGGTGGGTGCCGCAAACTGGCAAAAAGAAGAAAAAAAAACTTTTTTTGAACCAACAACACACACACACACGTCCCTCCCCAAAAGCACCAAATAAAAAGTAAATTTAAGATGGCAAAACAAAAAAAAACCCCTCCATAAGACCAGGGTACGACCTCTCTCTCCCCCCAAACAATAAAAAAAAATGGGTAGCAGATCTCAAGGTTAATTTTTAAAAAAAAAGGTCCTTCCATTTCTCCCTCAAATTCTCTTCTCTCTCTCTTTTCAAGACTTTCTGTTTCAGTCAACACTTGGACATTGCGCCTCTCTTACAAGCATTCTCCCTACTACTTTCAATTTTCCCCCTTCCCCCACATACCACACACCCACAGGAGGCACACCTCTTTCTGCCCCCCCACCACGACCCCCCTTCCCTTTCACCGTATGCCCCGTCTATAGTGAGTTTGATCCTTTTTGTGTCTTCTTTCTTTTTAACACCTCTTTGACCCGTCTTAGCTCTCAGCTCCCTATCTGTCTCTTCCCCTATGATACGTTCACGCACCCCCTTCGGCAATGTGCCGACGTCGCTCGACCTTGAGGAGGAGGTTGAGATGTTGACAAGCGTGGAGGAGACCTGCGATGTGGGGTGTAGGGACCGCCATCCTAACCACTCCCCATGCCTGGTGTGCGGTGAGGAGTGGCGGAGCCACAATGCGCATGTGTGCAGGAGCGGGGAGCGGGGGCGCTTTCCTACTAGGCACAGCAGCGGGCGCAGTGGGACGCCTACAGCACGCAAACGTCGCAAGAAGACACCGCACGATGTGCTTGGCAACAAACGACCCCTCTGTGGAGGCAGCTGTCTCGCCTCTGAGGACAGTGCGGTCTTCATCATCATCAGCATCATCCTCTTCGTCCCCCTCGGCTTCTTCCTCTACACCATGCAGGGCTCCCCCGCAGTGCAGCTCGTTGCCCTCGCGCTCTCCCTCGGCAGCTTCACCTCTGGGCTCTTTGCGGTCCTCCTGGACCCAGGGGTGGTCCCTGCACAGCACAGAGCGGACCCTCCTCCGTTGGAGTCGTCTCGCGTGATCGGTGGGTTGACGTTGAATGAAGGAGACGAGGTCGTGATGTTGGACGGTATGGAGGTGGTGAAGCGTTGGTGCAGTACCTGTGGCATGCACCGTCCGCTGCGTGCGGCGCACTGTCCGGACTGTGATGTGTGCGTCGACGAATTTGACCACCACTGCCCGGTGATAGGGTCCTGCGTGGGGCAGCGGACGTTCCGGTTTTTTGCGGGGTTTTTGTGGTGCACGGCGTTGCTGAGTTGGTGGGTGGTGGTGTTTACTGGGGGGCACCTTGCTGCGCACTGGCCACGCGCCACGAAGAGACGCTCGCAGGCGCTGACCACGTCGCAGGCACTGCAGATTGTGCTGCTGGTGTACTCAGGCTTCATCGGCCTCTGCGTCGGTGTCTTTGGCCTATTCTACTGCAGCCTCACCTGCAGCAACCTAACAGAACGCGAGTCCCTTCGCAACCTCTACGGAAAAGATCGCAACCCATGGCACAACGGCTACCTCAACAACTGGTGGACACGCATCCTCGGGCCCATCCCGCCAAGTCAGATGCTTGCGGTGCTCAATGGGAAGGCTGCAGTGGGTGTACCGCATGATGTAGAAACCCCTACTGCACGACCCTCGTCACCCTGCAGAGTTGATGAATAATACTTCATGATTTACAGTTCGGGGAAAGGGGGGGGGGAAGGTGGGTATGGGGGGTAGAGAAGTCTTTCCAAGTAGAATATAAGGTTTTGAAGGTTTTTTTTGTTGATGTTTTGCAACACCCCCCCAACCCTCAACCCTCAACCCACCACTGCACACTTCAGAAAACACCCCAAAAAGAAAGGAGAAACCATTGGCGGGTGTTGCATGCTTGGATGCTGAACTGCGATCGACGATCGTACGTGCGGCCCGCGCTCGCGGGGGTGCTGCTATGCCTACTGGTGGGGGACGTGCGGGGTGAGAACTGTGGGAACTTTGCGTGCCCCTCCGGGTTTACTGGGGTTGCGTTTCCGGCTACAGTGGTGTGCTCTGAGGCAGGTGCACCTGTGTGCAGTGTGTCGGTGTGCTGCGAGGAGCTGGTGTGTGGCAGCGACGCATCGTCATTACTTGCCGCCAACAACGTTGCGAATGTGGCGGACCTGTCTGCGTGCAATGCTGTCTCCGAGGGCGGCTGCACGTCCACATGCCTCACAGGCTTCACCAGCACAGGCACACCCACCATCACATGTGTCGCAGCCAGCACCTACGCTGTGACCTCTCCCTGCTCCCTCGTCACCTGCCCCTCAACGTGGACGGACGGCCCCGCCCTCAACATCCAAACACCCTCCGCAGCCCTCCTAGCCACCTGCGACGACGCCCTCGCCTCCGCGTGCACGCTCTCCTGTGCAGCGGGGTTCGACGGCAGCCCAACCCTGTCGTGTCTGGCAACAGGTGCCTACGCAGTGGCAGGGTCCTGTGCGGAGCAGTCCTGTGGCGGGTTTGCGCTCACAGCAGGGATGGTCCAAGGTGCACTCACGACGAAGTGTGCGCTCACCAGCAACACCGTGCAGCCAGGGACGTTGAAGCCAGTCACGCAGAACCAGTGCACCCTTGCGTGCGACAGCGGGTATGTGCAGGGAGGCTCGCAGGTGCTTGCGTGTGCGGCAGGGCAGCTGACACCGGTGACCACAATGACATGCACGGAAAATGCATGTGCGGAGTACACAGTTTCCGCAGGAATGATAGCAGGCGCCACAGACCCGTGCACCATCTCATCCGGAAAGGTCAGTGTATTGCGCCCCATCTCCGACAACTCGTGCACCCTTGCCTGTGCATCTGGGTACTCGACAGCGAACAGCGCACCGCTGCGGTGTTCCACTGTAGCATTGACACCGACCACGACGCTCACGTGCACAGCACTGTCGTGCACGCTGGGCGCCACTGCAGTGACGCACACCACCGTTGGGCTGACGATCACGCAGGCCACAGATGCAGTCGTGTCTGTGGGGACAAACGCTGCAACGGACGTCCTTGTGATCGACGCAGGCCACCACTGTACCGGGACTCCCACTGCGCTGTGCACTGCGGGGGGTGCGTCGCAGTATACTGTGCAGGGACTGACGTGCCAGCCAATCCAATGCTCGACTGCGTTCACTGCTTTCAGCACCCACAACGTGCTGACCACGTCCACAACCTCCTGTAACACTGCCACAAGCGCAGGCTGCGTACTCTCGTGTGCAACTGGGTACAAACAAGGAGCAGGTGTGCCCACGCTGTCGTGCTCGGGTACAGCTGCATTTGGCGCTGTGGTGGGAACCTGGACCGTCACGAACCCATGCATACCGATTCCCTGCTCTGCTGCCTCTGCTGCCGCCATTGCGGCTACAAGCCACGTGACGCTTCCTTCCTCTCTGGCTGCTTGCGATACTGTGCCTGAGAGCACGTGTATTCTTGTGTGCGACGACGGCTACACAACGGGAGTGGGTTCACCAGTGCTGAAGTGCACAGCGGAAGACACGTACGAGATCACGAACCATTGCAGGGCGAAGTGTGCGCTATCTGCTGGTGTGCAGGTCAACGGCGGCACGGTTGCCAGTGGGCTCACGTCCCCCACCACGACGACGTGTGCAGCGGGGTCGGGCTTTGTGCTGCGTCCGGCTGCGTCGTCGATCTCGTGTGCACTGCCGCCCACTGGGCTGCCGGCAGACCCGTCGCGTGACTGCAGTGTTGGTACGTGCTGCATTATCACCTGTGGCTTTGCACCCTGCAGTGCTAGTGCAGGGTTCACCCTCAAGACTCTTGCGAACACAATCAGTTGCACCGGTGCCGAGGCGAGCACGTGCTCCGACACAGTATGCTGCGACAGCAAGACGTGCAACCCAGTGAACGCACCCAGTGTGTCCGGCGCGGTTCTCTCCTGCACAGGCTTCTCTGCACACGGGCAGAACTGCACCGTCGCCGCCAACCAGGGCTACCAATGCTCAGGGACTGTGGCTTGCACAGCAGCCTCATCGGACACAGGCACGTACATCAACACCGCTTCGTGCAGCCTGGCCACGTGCCCCGCCAACGCCAACACACCACCGCTGTGCACCTGCAACCCTGGCTACGACGGTGTGCCTTCTTGGGGTGGCGTCTCGTGGCTGCATCAGTGCACCGCACAGCAGTGCAGGTGCACAACAATCGCGAACTCGGAAAGCTTCTCTGGTGCGAACTCGCTGTGTGGCTCGACAGGGACGACGGTGGCAGTGGTGTGCAACAGCGGGTACACACCTTCGGTAGCGACGACGACGTGCGATGGGGGTACGCTGCTCTTCTCGGCACTGACGTGCGATGCGCGCACTTGCACAGCGTCGCGTGTGCTGAACTCTGTGTCGTTTGAGGCGCTGAGCTCCATCACGGGCTCTACGGGCACGGCGGTGGCGGTGTCATGCAAAGACGGCTTCGTGGGCACCGGTGCGGGCTGCCCAGACGCGTGCAGTGCGACGTGCGACGGGTTCTCCTTCAACAGCATCGTCTGCAACGCTGTTGCGTGTCCTGACAACAGCGGTCCCCCTGGGCTGTGCACGTGCAACAGTGGCTACTCGGGCACGCCGGTGTGGTCCGCCGCTGCACACGCGTGGACACACACATGCAGCGCGACGTGCGGGTTGTACACATGCTCCTCTGCCGCGTTCACGCTGCTGACACCGCCGAACAACTTCCTCTGCGGCAGCTCCCTGACGGATTGCACAGATGCGACGTGCTGCAGGGGTGGTGCGGTGACGCCCACGACGCTCACCACCTCCGAGGACGGCACGCAGGTGCACTTCACAATCACCTTGGTCAGCAAGCCGAACAGCTTTGTCTCCGTCCCGCTGACGTCCTCGAACACGTTGGAGGTGCGGGTGCTGGCCACGAGTGTGACGTTCACAACAGACAACTGGAACATCCCCAAGACCGTCACCGTTGAGGGTGTGCCTGACAACGCAGACGACGGCGACCAGACCGCCACAGTCACCACCGGCAGCTGTGTGAGTGCAGACACGAACTACAATGGGCTCAACCTTGCCGACGTCACTGTCACGAACCTCGACCAGGACACACGCGGTGTCCACGTCAACCCGAGAGTGGTCGCGACCTCCGAGACTGGCACACAGGGCATCTTCACGGTCGTGCTCACTACGGTACCGACTGCTGATGTGACTGTGCCCGTTGTGGTGGACAACACGGCCGAAGGGACTGTCTCCACTGCGTCACTGACCTTCACTACAGCAAACTGGAATGTGAACCAAACCGTCGTCATCACTGGCCTCGACGACCAAGTGAACGACGGCGACGTCACTTACCGTGTGCTCCTTGGGGCTGCCACCAGTGCAGACCTCAACTACAACCAGCTCCCTGTGCCGTACGTGAGTGTCACGAACCTGGACAACGATGCGAGTGGCATTGTCGTGACCGCCACCACAGCACTCCAGACCACCGAGCAGGGCGGCACTGCTGCCTTCACAGTAGTGCTTACAAGCCAACCGACAGCAGACGTGGCCATCCCCATCAGCAGCAGCGACGTCACTGAGGGTGTGCCCTCCGCTGCACGGCTTATTTTCACTGCATCTAACTGGAACGTCCCGCAAACAGTCCTTGTAAGTGGTGTGCAGGACAACGTCGCTGACGGTGATGTTGTGTACCGTGTGGTCACTGGACAGACTGTCACAGCGGACGCGAGCTACGCCGGCCTCGACGCGGAAGACGTGACGCTGACGAACACAGACGACGACAGCGTCGGGTACACAGTCACCCCTGCCTCGGGGCTTGCCACCAGCGAGACAGGCGGGAGCACCAGCTTTGCACTAGCGCTCACGTCCGAGCCGCTGGCAGATGTGACCGTGACAGCAGTGCCGAACAACGCACAGGTCAGCGTCTCGCCGAGCACAGTCACCTTCACGCCTGCGAACTACTCCTCGATCCAGGTTGTACTTGTCGCAGGGCAGAACGACTACATCGCAAACGGCAACCAGGACTTCATCATCTCCTTCGAGAGCGTCAGTGGCGACGCTGCGTATGCACGCAACGTTCCGCCACCAATCACAGGGACGAACACCGACAACGATGTGGCTGGGGTGATCCTCTCACAGAACACCACTATGCTCACAACGACGGAGGCTGGTGGCTCGGCTGTCTTCACACTGGAGCTGCGGTCGTTGCCGACGTCTCCTGTGACGCTGACGATGGCGGGCGACAGCACGGAAGGGCTTATCTCACCTTCGGCAGTGACGTTCAACTCGCGCAACTGGAACGTGTCGCAGCTTGTAACGGTGACGGGGTTGGACGACTTGATTGACGATGGCGACGTCATCTTCGAGGTGCGCACGACTGCCACCAGCCTCGACAGCAGCTACAACGGCTTTGCTGTTCCGGACGTCTCTGTGAAGAACATTGACGACGACGTGCGTGGTGTCACTGTGACGCCCTCTGTTGGCCTCTTCACGACGGAGTACGGCGGTGCTGCCACGTTCACTGTTGTGCTTGACACACAGCCGCAGGGAGACGTCACCATTGCCCTGCGCAGCAGCTTCGAGACGGAAGGCGTCGTGTCGCCTACATCGCTTACGTTCTCGCCGGTCAACTGGATGCTGCCACGCCCTGTGACGGTGTCAGGTGTGCAGGACGTTGTGAAGGACGGTGACACGTTGTACAACATTGTGTTCGCAGTGACGTCGCCGAACGACGCTGCGTACCAAGGACTCAACGTCGGGCTCGTCTCCGTAACAAACCTGGACGACGACACACCCGGCATTATTGTGAACCCTGAGGCTGGGCTCGTGACGTACGAGAGTGGAGGCACCTCCGCACACTTCACAGTCCGCCTGCGCAGCACTCCCACCAGCACTGTCACAGTTCCGTTCACGGCAGACTCCACGGAGGGCACACTCACACCGAGCTCGGTGCAGTTCACACCTAACGACTGGAGCACACCGAAGACGGTTACGGTGACCGGTGTCGACGACGAGATTGTGGACGGGAACATTTCATACTACATCACCTGTGGGCGTGCTGAGAGCAGCGATGCGACGTACTCGGCACTGGTGGGCCCTGACGTGGCGGTCGTCAACGTCGACAACGACGCTGCGGGCCTTCTCATCAGCCCAGAGGGTCTGGTTGTCACCACTGAGGCAGGTGGGGAGGCGCAGGTGAACCTCGTGCTTGCGAGCCGCCCCACGGCAGAGGTGCACGTGCTCCTGACAGGGGACAACACTGAGGTCTCCTTCAACCCCGCCACAGTCACCTTTACCGCAGCGAACTACAACGCCGCGCAGACAGTCACCATTGTCGGTGTCGATGACGACTTCGTGGACGGCAATGTGAACCACACCATTATCGTCAGCACCGACCTCAGCCTCGACCCTCTGTACAAAGTGTTGCAGCCGCTGCTGTTGCCCGGGGCGAACATGGACAACGACACTGCAGGGGTGTGGCTCTCGAAGACGGAGTTGCTGGTGTCGGAGAACGGCAGCACTGACAGCTTTACTGTCAAGCTTGCAAGCAGACCGTACCAGCCGGTGTCCATCACTGTGACGAGCGGGGACGTGCTGGAGGGTGTCGTGAGTCCTGCGGTGTTGACCTTTGTGCCTGCGGAGTGGGACGTCCCGCAGTCGGTTGTTGTGACGGGTGTGGACGACAGTGTGGATGATGGTTCGCAGGAGTGGACGGTGTTGCTGCAGGTCGATAGCGTGGACGCGGACTACCTGCCCCTGGCCGGTCCCAGTGTCACAGTGGTGACGGAGGACGACGACACTGCTGGTATGGTGGTGTCGCCCCTGCAGGGCCTTGCCACCACAGAAGCTGGCGGCACTGCGACGTACACAATGCGCCTCACTACACGCCCCGCTGCAGAGGTGCAGCTGTCACTTGTCAGCGGCCAGCCTGAAGAAGGGAGCGTGAGCCCCACCTCGCTCGCGTTCACTGCTGCAAACTGGGATGTGCCGCGCACCATCACCATCACTGGTGTGGATGACGACGTCAACGACGGGAACGTGTCCTACGTGGTCAGTGCAAACCCCGCAAGCAGTGCCGACCAGCGCTACGATGGGTACCAGGCCGCGAGTGTGCACGTTGTTAACTTGGACAACGATCGTGCCGACGTCCTGGTGTCACCGCGTGCCGGCCTTGTGACGACGGAGGGTGGTGGCGAGGCCTTCTTCACCCTCAGCCTCAACTCGCAGCCGATGTCTGGTGTGAGCATTGCAGTGGAGAGCAACGACACGACAGAGGGCAGAGTCGGGTCGCTGTTCATGTTCTCCCCGAGCAACTGGAACGTGCTGCAGAACGTGACGATCGTAGGTGTGGACGACCCGCTGGATGACGGGAATGTGCCGTACCTGATCCGCATCACTTCAGTCACCTCTGCAGACGCACGCTACGCTGCACTCGAGCCTGGGAACGTAAGTGTAGTGAACGTCGACAACGACACACCCGGGGTCACGGTCGCCCCCACCTCCGGGCTCGTGGTCTCCGAGGACGGCGGTACGGCGCACTTTGTTGTCCTCCTCAACAGCAAGCCTGAGGCAGACGTCACCGTGCGCACACAGAGCAACCTTGTCAGCGAGGGCACCATTGACCAGACCCAGCTCATCTTCACCCCCAGCACCTGGGACACACAGAGGACAGTCACCGTGACAGGTGTGGATGATGCAGTGGACGACGGCGACATGGCCTTCGTAGTGGAGCTCTCGTCGGCAGAGAGCCGCGATGTGAAGTACAACAGACTCGACGTCGAGAATGTGGCAGTGACGAACATGGACGACGACACAGCAGCCATTGTGGTCGATCCGACGGCGGACTTAGAGACGAACGAGAACGGCGCGACTGCGCACTTCAGCGTCAAGCTTGGGACAGAGCCTGTTGGCGACGTCACTATGACGGTGTCGTCGAGCAACTTCACTGAGTGCTCTGTGTCGCCACTGCGCCTTGCGTTCTCCAGAACGAACTGGAGCGAAGAAGTGACTGTCACCGTGACGGGCATCGACGACGATGTGGACGATGGCGACAGAGTGGTGACCATCGCGACCGGCGCCGCCATCAGCACCGACGCAAAGTATGACGGCATGAATGCGGTTGATGTGACCGTCACCAACCGCGACAACGACACTGCAGGAGTCACCCTCACACCGCGCTCGGGGCTGACCACGGCAGAGAACGGCACCACCGCGCAGTTCACTGTGGTGCTGAACAGCCGTCCCACCGACGACGTCTCCATCACGATGCATAGCAGCAACACCACTGAGGGGACGGTCTCTCCGTCAACACTTACGTTCATTCCGTCGTTCTGGAACGTTCAACAGACTGTCACTGTGACGGGTGTGGACGACGACATGTACGACGGGAACAGGGTCTACTTCATTGAGACGGACAGGACCTCGAGCAACGACGCGCTGTACCACAACATCGACGTCGCTGATGTGCAGGTGGCGAATATTGACGACGATGTTGCCTCTGTTCTTGTGACGCCCACCGAGGGTCTTGTTGTTTCTGAGGACGGCAGCGAGACTGCACGCGTCGAGGTGGTGCTGACCAGCCGCCCTGCTGCAGACGTGACTATCCACGTACTCTCCCTCAACGAGCACGAGGGCAGCGTGGCGACGGACACCCTCGTCTTCACGCCATTCAACTGGAACGCCGCAGCCGAGGTTGTCGTGCACGGTGTCGACGACAACGTCCGCGACGGCGACACAGGCTTCATCGTGCACTTCTCCGCTGCCATCAGTGCGGACGATGCGTACAGCGGCTTCGACCCTCCAGACGTGCTAGTAATGAACAAAGACAACGACGTCGTCGGGTTGGTCGTGAACCCCACAGAGCTCCTCACTGCAGAGGACGAGAACACGACACTGAGCGTCAAGCTCAGCAGCGAGCCCACAGCAGGTGTCTTGGTGGAGGTGCGCAGCAGCGACAGCACGGAGGTGACTGTGTCGCCTGCAGACGTGCTCTTCACACGGGATAATTGGAACACGACAGTGGACGTGGTGCTACACGGTGTGTACGACAACGTGGTCGACGGGAACAGGTACTTCACTATCACGCTTGCGGTCGTCACGGAGGATCCGCACTACTCGCTCCTTGGTGTCACGAAGATTGACGGCATCAACAGGGACATGCTCAATGAGTGTTATTCGGACACGCAGACGTGTGCCGCGGCTGGGCAGGCCTGCAACGACACGGAGCGTGGGGTCAGCTCCACGCGCGACTACACCTGCACCTGCACAGGGGCGGCATCAGGCTCGGCACGTGGTACACCTGCGACATGCACGTACACCGATGACTGCACCTTCAATGGCGATTCCTGCAGGGCAGCGGGCCAGCAGTGTGTCGACCCTGACGTGACCCGCTCTGATGATTGGTTCTGTGACTGCGTGCCGCCACACGTGCGTGTCAACACAACCGACCGTGTCGCACAGTGTATCCTGGACGAGTGCACAACAGTGGGCACTGCGTGCGAGGCTGCAGGGCAGGAGTGCGAGGACGCAGACACAAGCCCCTCCTCGCTGGGGGACTGGACCTGCACGTGCAAGGCACCGAAGACAGGCTCAGCATTGGCGCGCATCGCCACGTGCTCGCCGTCGGGGGAGTGCACCGCACAGAGCACGTCGTGCGGGACGGACCAGTACTGCCTCGACCCCAGTGATTCGGTGCTCGGCGACTGGATGTGTGTCTGCGAGGAGCCCTTCCAAGGTACGATGACACGTGGCCAGCCGCAGTGTTCACTGGATGAATGCACGCTGTACTCGAACATATGCAACGAGGTCGGCCAGACGTGCACGGACCCAAACGTGCTGCAGGTTGGCGACTGGACGTGCCAGTGCATCGGGCTGCGAATCACAGGCGTTGCCACAGCGATGTCGGCACAGTGCACCCTGGACGAATGTGTTGGCAACACTGTGTGCATCTCAGCAGGGCAGGTGTGCAGGGACCGCAACACTGCGCAGCTCTCGTTGGACGATTGGGTGTGCGAGTGCGTGGCGCCTGCGGTGGGAAGCGCAGCCACGAGCGCTGCTTCGTGTGTGTACGCAGGCGAGTGTGCAGCGCTGTCGTCTGTGTGCACGGATGCAGGGCAAACGTGCTACGACCCTTCGTTTACAAGAATCGGCGACTGGCAGTGCCGCTGTGTGTCGCCGTATGAGTTCCACTACGACGTTGGCCAGCCAGCGACCTGCGTGTACGACGAGTGTTCCATCCACAGCGATGTGTGTGCGTCTGCCGGACAGGTCTGCTACGACCCAAACACAGACCCGAACAGCAGCGATGACTGGCGTTGCGAGTGCGTCTCTCCCAGTGTGGGTTCAGCAACGGCTTCCGTAAGCCACTGCTCGTATGTGGGTGAGTGCACCACGTACCACGGTGTGTGTGAAGCTGCTGGGCAGGCGTGCTATGACCCAACTGACAACGTGGACGACTGGGGCTGCAAATGTATCGGTGACAAAGCAGGCACCAGGGCAGGTGCTCCGGCTGTGTGTGAGTTGGATGAGTGCATCGAACACGCAAAGGTGTGCGCCTCTTCAGGGCAGTTGTGTGAGGACCCGAACACTTCCCTCGCAAGCAGGTTTGACTGGAGGTGCCAGTGTGTTGAACCTGCTGTCGGCAGCGCCAGGGCACGTCCTGCAGCTTGTGTGTATGAGAGGGAATGCCAGCAGCACGCATTGACGTGCACGTCTGCTGGGCAGACCTGCTCCGACACTTCAGACAATTCCGACTCGTGGGAGTGCGTGTGCCTCACCCCTGCCACAGGAAGGGCCACCACACGCAGCGCTTCTTGCTACTACAGTGAGTGCTCCGAGATGTCGCAGGTCTGCACCGACCACGACCAAACGTGTGAAGACCCGAACTCTGACCCGAACTCCTTGGGCGACTGGTTGTGCAGATGCACAGGAGGGGAGTCTGTAGGAAGCAGGGTTGGTGGTGTTGCAACGTGCATCCAGGACGAGTGCATTCAGTACGGCACCACGTGCACGTCTGTTGGGCAGCTGTGCAAGGACTACGACACATCGCCCTCGAGCCTTGGTGACTGGCACTGCGAGTGTGTGTCCCCTGCCACAGGCACACGTCAGGAAGCTGCGGCCACATGCACCTACTCAGGGACATGCACTGTAGAGTCGAGTATCTGCACAAACGCCGGTCAGAGCTGTAGGGATGAAACGAGCGGGGGCTTCTCTTGCAACTGCCTGTGGCCGCAAACTGGCTCCGAGAACAGTGGCCCTGCAACTTGCTGGTTGGATGAGTGCGACATTCATGCGGACACTTGCCTCTCCAAGGGTCAGGAGTGTGTGGATACGAACACGGACACCGGAAGTCTGGACACGTGGGTGTGTCAGTGCAAGGGCTCCGGATCGGGATCTGCCAAAGCAGGTGTGGCCTCGTGTACCTTCGAAGGTGAGTGCGCACTCCGTTCGCAGATTTGCACAGTCGCTGGGCAGACGTGTGTTGACCCTTCGCAGTCCTCGGACGGTGACTGGGAATGCCTTTGCGTACCCCCTTACACAGGCACGGCAACGGGAGGTGTGGCTGTCTGCGTGCTGGACGAATGCAACCAATATGGCCACATCTGCACGAAGGCTGGGCAACGCTGCACCGACCCGGACACGAGGGCTACTGCAAAGGATGACTGGACGTGCACATGCATTGGGTCGGCAGCATCAGGATCGGCTGTTGCGAAGGTGGCGGTCTGCACCCACAACGAGTGCAATGCAATGGGGGGTGAGTGCACCAGCAAAGGGCAGCTTTGTGAGGATCCAGACCAGAGCCCAAGCAGCACAGACGACTGGCGTTGTCTGTGTGTGGCACCTGCCACAGGCCAGAGGTCTCGTGCGGCTGCAACGTGTGCACATGTGGGCGAATGTGTGCGTTTTGAGCATGTTTGTTCTGCTGCGGGACAGAGCTGCACGGATACCGAGACTTCAACGGCTGGGGACTGGGAGTGCAACTGTCTCAAGCCGTACGTGGGGACCGCTCGTGGAAGGGCTGCAGTGTGCAAAGTTGACGAGTGCGTCCTGCATGGGAGTGTCTGCAGGGACGCTGGACAGATCTGCAGAGATCCCTCTGACAGCATGGGTGACTGGACGTGTGACTGTGTTCTTCCCTCAACTGGACAGGGGATCCAGGAGGTCGCAGTGTGTGTCTACCAGGGTGAGTGCAAGACCCACGCTTCCACGTGTTCTGCAGTAGGCCAGGCTTGCGCAGACCCAGATACAACACGCGCGCAGGACTGGCAATGCATCTGTCCGTCGCCGTTGGTTGGAGTGATGACTGCCGGGGTGGCCGTTTGCAAGCTGGATGAATGTCTGCTTTACTCCGCAACATGCACGGGCGCAGGTCAGCTGTGCCACGACCCCAACACAAACCCTTCAAGCACCGATGACTGGCAATGTTCTTGTACAGAGTCTGCTTCCGGCTTTGCCACAGCATCGTCTGCTCAGTGTTTCCACCATGGGGAGTGCTCCATCCACCACAGCACGTGCACGTCAGTTGGCCAGGCTTGCTATGACCCGAACCCGTCGAAGAATGGCGATTGGGAATGCATCTGCGTTGCTCCTCAGAACGGAAAGGGGCTTCAGCGTGCCGCACACTGCACGCAGGATGAGTGCACACAGTTTGGTTCGATTTGCTCCGTAGCAGTGCAGTCGTGTGTGGACCCAAACATCTCGCCTACGTCTGTCGGGGACTGGGAGTGCAGGTGCCTCGGTTCCTCCACTGGCGCCGCTGTTGCAACAGCAGCGGTTTGCCAGTTCACAGACATGTGCGTGCAGACAGGCCACGTCTGTCACAGCGAAGGGCAGGCGTGCGTTGCAGCCTCCAGCACGAGGTCGACAGACTGGCACTGCGAGTGCGTGCCGCCGTACTCTGGACGCCGCTTCATGGGGAAGGCAACGTGCACGCTGGACGAGTGCACCGCACACGGCGCCATCTGTAGCAACCGTGGGCAGATCTGCCAAGACCCAAACACCTCACCCGACAGCATTGGCGACTGGACCTGCGAGTGCGTGCCCCCTGCCACAGGCTCAGCGCGTGCAGAGGTAGCGTCGTGTGTGTTTTCTGGAGAGTGCATCACACAGTCCTCTGTGTGCACAAGCTCTGGACAGACATGCCAGGATCCGCAAGAAGCCAAAACAAACGACTGGCAGTGTGTGTGTGTCGCACCCTCAGTCGGTGTTGCGACAGGGAAAGCCGCAACGTGCGAGATTGACGAATGCATCCAGCACGGTGACATCTGCCAGTCTGTGGGTCAGCTTTGCCACGACCCGAACCCCCTTGGCTCGAACCTCGGGGATTGGATGTGTCGCTGTGTCGGCTCCTCCGCCACAGGCACGTCTGTGGGCAAGGCTGCCACTTGCGTTTTGGATGAGTGTGCAACGTCTGGGCAGGTGTGCCTCACTGTGGGCCAGGAGTGTCACGACCCTAACATCGACCCCGAAAGCACCGGCGACTGGGTGTGCTGGTGCCCGAACACGTCACCAAAGCAGCAACAGCAGGCAGGTGTCGCAACGTGCACGAACTACGAAGGCATGTGTTCAAGCCAGGGCACCATCTGTTCTACTGCCGGCCAATACTGCTCCGATGAAGTGAACGCAACTACGTGGTCGTGCCACTGCCCGGACCCTCACATGGGGAATGCTTCTTCGGAGGCCGCAACGTGCACCTACGACGAGTGCGAGACACACGGCGATGTATGCGAGATGGCGAACCAGCGTTGCGTTGACAAGAAAACGGACATATCGAGCACAGGTGACTGGAGTTGTGTTTGTAACGCACCACTCGAAGGATCCGCAACTGCACGTGCAGCGGTGTGTGCGTACATGGGAGAGTGCACGGCTAACGCTATTGTTTGCACAATGACTGGACAAGACTGTTACGACCCATCTCCGACAACAGACGACTGGATGTGCATATGCAGGGAGCCGAACACTGGCGTTCCTGGAACACGTGCCCCCGCAAGCTGTGAACTTGACGAGTGCAGAGTGCACGGAGACATCTGTAGGGAAAACGGACAAGTGTGCGTGGACTCCGACAAGAGCCTGACGAGCACACGGGACTGGGTGTGTGCCTGCCTCCCTCCTGCGACAGGCCATGCGGTTGCCAGCGCTGCTTCTTGCGAGTACTTCGGAGAATGCGTCGATGTGTTCGCGACGTGCACGGAAGCTGGACAGAGCTGCATTGACCCCACAGAGCAGGCAAATGATTGGGAGTGCCAGTGCACCCCGCCGTTCCAGGGACGCAGCACAGGCGGGCCAGCATCGTGCACGTATGATGAGTGCATCACGCACACAGCCACTTGTGCGGAAGCTGGGCAGTTGTGTGTTGACCCGAAGCCGACGCAGTCCTCTGTCGATGACTGGCGGTGTGAATGCATTGCCCCTGCCATTGGGGTGGGCATTGGGAAGGCAGCGGTGTGCACGAACCAAGGGGAGTGCTCGAGCAATGGTGCCACCTGCGCTGCTGCAGGGCAGACGTGTGTTGACCCAGATGTGAACATGCAGCACGACTGGGAATGTGTCTGCATCTCTCCACAAGTAGGTAGCGCACGTGGTGCAGTTGCAGCCTGTTATTATGACGAGTGCCTTGCGAACGGGAACGTGTGCACGGATAAGCTGCAGATCTGCCACGACATGGTTCCTTCCATGGACTCTTTGAACGACTGGGAATGTAGCTGCACTGCACCCTCAGTTGGCTCTGCAGTGATGGCACCTGCAACATGCATGACGGATGAGTGTCAGCAGCACGGGAGCACCTGCGGGGCTTCCGGACAGACGTGCCACGACTCAGACAGGACGACACCCAACAACTGGATGTGTGGATGCATTGCACCACAGTCGGGCACTGCCACGGGTGCAGTGGCTTCGTGCGACTACAACGAATGCAGCGTGAATGCAGGAAGTTGCACAGTTGTTGGGCAGCTGTGCGATGACCCGAACACATCCCCGAGTAGCTTGGGTGACTGGACCTGCAACTGCCAGGCCTCAGGGGAAGGCTCTGCTACAGCACAGGCTGCGACCTGCGTGTACACAGGTGAATGCATCGAGAAGGCAAGTGTCTGCACCGGATCAGGACAGGTATGTTCATCAGCCGCTTTAGTTTATTCACACTTCTCTCCTCCACACGCAGGCCTGCTCGGATCCGAACACGAACACCCCCGATGACTGGGAGTGTATTTGCATTGCACCTCTCTCGGGCACTGCAAGTCTCAGCGTGGCAACGTGCACCTACGATGAATGCCAGACGAAGGGAAATATTTGCACCGACGCGGGCCAGAGTATGCTACACTGTTTCCTCTTCCTTCTTCTACATTTGTTCTTCACAGTTTGCCGCGACGACAACACGGGCATCACTGGTACTGACAACTGGAGCTGCATCTGCCCCACCACGGGCGCGACGTCCAAGGCAGGTGTCGCAGTGTGCAAGCACGACGAATGTGTCGTGAACGGGAAGACGTGCTTGGAAGTGGGCCAGCAGTGCTTCGACCCGAACACCAACCCACAGGTTCTAGGTGACTGGATCTGCAAGTGCACGGGCTCTTCGACGGGCTCTGCAGTGGGTCGTGCATCTGCTTGCGAGTACCAAGGCGAGTGTCACACAAACGCAGCCATCTGCACGCTGGCAGGTCAGACGTGTCATGACCCAGACATCAGCAAGACTGGAGACTGGGTGTGCATGTGTGCACTGCCCTCGTCAGGTGCATCACAGGTTGCGGGTCCTGCGCACTGTGCGTACGATGAGTGCTCTGTGGGCGGCGGCCGGGAGTGCTTGGCGTCTGGGCAGAAGTGTGTGGATGTTGTGCCTTTGTCCACAAGCCTGGCAGATTGGATCTGCGAGTGCACGGGCACCTCTACGGGCATTGCCACTGCTGCTGTCGCTGTGTGCAACTACACTGCAGAGTGTGTCGTACAAGGCCCGTCGTGCGCAAACACAGGACGTACTTGCGTCGACCCAGACCCCCTCGTGTCGGGTAATGCACGTTGCGAGTGTGCCTCGCCCTCAAGACAGAGCACAACTACCGACTCGTGCGTCGTGGACGAATGCCAGCTGTACGGCACTGTCTGCTCTCGGGAGGGACAAGGTATGCATGTGGTTTCCCTCCCTTTCACACCAATCACTCACAGGTTGTAACGACCCCGACCAAAGCGCACTGTCCCTCGGGGACTGGACATGCACCTGCATCAGAGCTAACGAGAAAGGAACTGGTACAGCGCAGCCTGCCACGTGCACTGTGGATGAGTGTTACGGGAACGCAGTGTGCTCGGATGCAGGCCAGGTGTGCAAGGACACGAACAGCAGCTCCTCCAGCAGGGGTGATTGGTCGTGTGTGTGCCAGGGTGCGGGGAGCGGACAGGCCCTTGCGTCTGTGGCTGTGTGCAGCTACACTGGTGAGTGCAAGGCCATCTCGAGCACGTGCACCGCAGTGGGCCAGGTGTGCTCCAACTTCGAAGGCGGGTGGGAGTGTGGCTGCCTTTCGCCTCTCTTTGGGAAGGCAAAGAGCAACGCAGCTGCGTGCAGGCTGGACGAGTGCACCACACACTGGAAGGTGTGTGCCGAGGCTGGACAGCGGTGCGAAGATGTCAACACTGCCACAACGAGCAAGGGTGACTGGCGGTGCGTCTGTACAGGCAGTTCCCAGGGCTATGCTGTGGCACAGAAGGCGACGTGCGCGCACTTCGGAGGGTGCGCGAAACATGAGGCGACGTGCACGGACAAGGGGATGTCGTGCGTCGACAACGCAGTCAACAGCAACGACTGGGAGTGCGGGTGTGTGTCCCCCCAGGTGTACATGACGGAGGGTGGCCGGGCTGGGTGCTTCCTTGACGAGTGCGCGCTGTACAAGATGGTTTGCAATGCTGCAGGGCAGACATGCCACGACCCGTCCTCTGCAGAGGGCGACTGGACGTGTCTGTGCGTGGCACCCTCTAAGGGGTACGCCACAGCGAAGGCAGCAGTGTGCACGGAGTACGCAGAGTGCGCAACGCATGCGGATGTGTGCACCTCCTCTGGACAGAGCTGCTACGACCAGACTGGGTTGGAGGTCCTTGGCGATTGGGGCTGTGCCTGTATCGAGCCCTTCACTGGAAAGGCGGGCAGAGCGGCTGCGGTGTGCACGCTTGACGAGTGTGTGCAGCACGGGTCGGTGTGCAACGCACAGGGGCAGACGTGCCACGACCTCAACCCCGCAGCGACGAGTCTGGGAGACTGGCGGTGCACGTGCCCCGGTATGCAGAGCGTCTCTGCCGTCGCGAAGCCTGCGGTATGCCTGCTGGATGAGTGCATCGCGCTCGACCGCAGTGCTGTGTGCGCGGCAGCGGGGCAGCACTGCGTGGACCTGAACCTGTCTCCCAGTGCCCTCGGGGACTGGATGTGTCAGTGCATCGGTGGTGTGGGGCGTGCCGTCGCGTCGGCTGCGCAGTGTGTCTTCATAGGCGAATGCGCAGACCACGCAGCAACGTGCACAAATGCAGGCCAGACGTGCACAGACCCGAGCGACGCTGCGGACGACTGGTCCTGTCTGTGTGTCAACCCTGCTGCTCAGGTATGCCATGTTCACAACCTTCTTCTTAACTACAAACATCAGGTCGGCACCGACGGGAAGCTCTCTGTGTGCGAAGTCGATGAGTGCAAAGCACACGGCACGACGTGCAGCGTATGTTCTTACCTTCCCACTTCTGTCTTAATTACCGTTCACAGGATGCCGGCCAAGAATGCGAAGACCCGAACATTGCAGGCAACAGCCTCAGCGACTGGAAGTGCCTGTGCCCCGGTGCGAGCACTGGGGAGGCGACAGCGCAGCAGGCTGAGTGCAGGTTCAACTCGACGTGCTCTGGCAACGGTGTTGTCTGTACCGCATCTGGACAGCAGTGCATTGAGGCGGGCGAGAGCTGGGAGTGTGGGTGCGTTGCACCTGCCACAGGTGCGACGACGCGTGAGGGTGCGACACGGTGCAGTGTCGACGAGTGTCTCCTGCATGGTGCTGTGTGTACATCAAAGGGGCAGACGTGCTCGGACCAGTCGCAGTACGACAGCCTCGACGACTGGCTGTGCACATGCGAGGGATCTGGCGAAGGTGCGGCAAGGGCGAAGGCAGCTGTCTGCGAGTACGAACCGCTGACGCAGTGCTCCGTGCACGCACACGAATGTGAGGCTGCTGGACAGGCGTGCAAGGACACCGACGGCAGTTGGATGTGTGTGTGTCCCGCACCCCTCTCGGGCAGTGCTGTGGGCGGCATTGCGGTGTGCGAGGACCTGGGCGAGTGTTTCCTGTACGCGAAGAACTGCACAGACCAGGGGCAGACTTGTGAAGACCCGAGCCGTGTTAGTAATGGCGACTGGCGCTGCGTGTGCCCTGCGCCCAAGGTGGGTAGCGCGCAGGCCGCACCAGCTACGTGTGCAAGCTTTGTGGAGAACACTGCTAAGATCCTTGTTCTTCTCGAGAACGCCTACGACGATGTGGTGGCACGCGAAGCAGACCTACGTGAAGCCATTCGCAAGGCGTACGGACTCGACTCGGGTGAGGTCTTCGGACGGCGCATGCGCTTCTTCACACGCATGGCGGCAGGCGGCAGCAAGGACACGTTGCTTGCAGAGTTTATAACAGCGCTCAACACCGACAGCGACAGGACCGGTCCTGACACTGCACCCACAGTTCATGCAGGGGAAGGCAACGTGCGTCTTGTTTCGTGGCTTGCCGTGGACTCCTCCTCCACACGTGTGGCGAGCATTTTGGCGACACCCACCAACGCCGCCTCGCAGGTGGAGGTTGAGTTCGTCGGTGGCTCCGAGGAGGAACGTGAGGCGTGGCTGCAGGCGGCAGCAGTATCCACAGCAGAGCTCACCAGCGCCCCTGGCGTGCAGCTCATCAACGAGAACGTCACCGTGCACAACACCACACCCGACGTCGTGCACATCGCGTCCAGCGCGGTTGACTCAGTCAACGACACACACACACGCGTGGGGCTGCGCTTTGCACAGCGCTCCCTCGTGTCAAGCTCCCTGACAAACACGCTGAACGCGAGAAGCAGCCCTGAGCAGGTGAGCAGCACACTCAGCGATGCCAACTTTGCGCCTGTCTCCTCTGTGCTGAGCACGTCGGACTGTGGGGATGCTGCATGCACGGATCAGACGTGCACAGATACTGACGGCACTGCGGACGGCGCGTTCACGTGCACATGCATTTCGCCTGCGAGTGGGACGGCACAGAACGGTGAGGCTGTGTGCACGACACCTGCACCGGACACGAATGCTCCTGAGGTTGCGGCTGCTGAGGACGACAGCGACGACGACGTGGCGGGGATGGCGCGCCTGACAGGCATTCTCGTGTTCTGCGCCATTGGCTGTGTTGTGTGTGTGCTCTTTGTTGTGATGGTGTACCTCTGCGTGTCGAAGCCTAGCGGCGGGCACAAGGACCCTATTGCAGAGGACAAAGACGACTTTGACAAGGACCGCGCAGTCTCCGTTGTGCCCGTCGACGAGCCAACTGCGTACCCAGTCAAGATGGCACCACCCCTCAGGGAAGGAGAAGACCTTACTGTGCAGGGGCAGTACGTGCCTGGGAGTGGGTCGCGCAACTTCAGGGACGAAGCGGGGAGTGGCGCTGTGCACAACTTCCGCGACGACCCTGTGCTGAACCACAGACAGGTCACGCCGAACAGAGACCCCTACAGAGGTGCAGGCGACACTTCATTCATGACCCCACACGACAAAAGCCACCGCACACACTTCGGCAGCGCCACCGTGGACCCGGACTTTGCACCCTCAGGGCCCTTCGTGCCTCCGATCATCCCCACCACCACTGCCCTGAACCCGCTCCAGAGTATTCCTGCTGCCAACCCACTTCAAGAAATCGCACCAAACACCACTGGATGGGTGTAGATCAGGGCCGGGGATGGGGTTGGGGCAATACATAAAACCGAACGAAATCATCAAGGTACCGTTCCAAACGGGAAATGCCCGTTTGTCTAGAGAAAAAAAAAATCATAGTTAGAACCCTACTGGTGTCATTAGGCGTCTTGGTGCCTGCATCAGTGATATTATTTTTGTTTTTTTTCAAAAAAAAAAAAGTTCAAAATTGTACCCATTTTTTTTTGTTAGTGAGATGTGTGTCCGTGAGGACCTTTCGTCTTTCAAGTTTTTTTAGTTATTTAAATGCTTCGGCTAGAGAAGCTTCATTCCACCTCAAGAGACCCTTTCTCTCCGTTCCCTTTAGGGTTTTATCCATTTTCACTTTTCCGTAGAAACAATAGCAAAAGAAAAATATTAGAATTTAGAAGCCAAGTGTTATGCATTTTTTCCGAAAAAAAAAGAACAGAAAAGAAAAGACAAACAAACATTGGATCATTTCACAAAGTGTCAATCACACAGGTTTGCATTGTTCCAATGAGTTTTCTAAATAAAAAAAAACACAACACAAAAAAGAGTGCATACCTTCCAGTTCGTGCGATTTCTGTAGCGAGGGTTGCAACTTTATTAGAATGGACAGGTTGGGTTGGGCCAACAACAGGTAGGCTGCGTTTTTTTCTTTTTTCTTTTTTCTTTTTCTTTTTCTGCAGCGAAACTGCCTATTGGTCGATCCAGACGTCTTCTCAGCTCTTCTCCTTTCTCCCCTGTTGTTTTGATTACTCTGCTCACACCCCATCCCGCTTTCCCACCCACACCACCACAAAGGATGCTGCGCGACACACATTGTGTCACGTTAACACAGTAGATGTCATTGCAGTACCAGCCCCACAGCCACAGCCACAACCACAATCACCACAGCCACAGCCACCATAATCACAGCCACAGCCACAACCACCATAATAGCCACAACCATAGTCACAGCCACAACCACCAGCAGCACTCGGGGCACAACCACTCTCGACATGGCGAGGTATGGAAAAGAAAAAGTGCACACAAACCAAAACAACTAACAACACAGAGAAGAAAAGGGAACGGAAGGGGCCACGGCGAGCACAGACAGCAACACCTCTCGCAGCAGCAGATGCTGGAGCAGACGATAGGGAACATGCAGCACACACACACGTCGTTCCACCCGCTGTCCTCGACAAACACAATCACCATCCCTGGGCTGCCGCCAGACATGAGTCTTGTGGAGCTGCGAGAAAACTTTAGTGTGTATGGGCGTGCGCTGCGTGTGTGGTGCGTTGAGAACACGGACATCGGGATGGTCACGTACGCGACCGCAGTAGAGGCAGAGGCAGCCGTGCGGGGCGAATTCCGCAATGCAGATGTGTTCCCGAGCGACTACTCTGCGGCTCCCGTGACGAGCGTGAAGCAGGACGCAAAGTACTGGCGCTGCTCGCTGTGCCACACAACAAACCGCACAACGTCCGACACCTGCGGTGCGTGGCGCTGCGGCTTCAGCCGCGAAGACTCCGAGAAGGAGTGGGCAGAGATGCAGCCCGCACCAAGCAAGCGCCACCAACACAACCTCTGGACGCTCGCACGGCAGTACACCGAGATGGAACAGCCCGCGCCTCCACCGTTCCCAGACATGCCGCAATGCGCTGTGGTGCTGAACCTACCGCTCAACGTAAACGAACACCAGGTGCGACGCGTCTTCATGAAGTACGGCCGTGTTGGGGATGTGCGTCTCCTCCCGCCTCTGCTGCAGGGCGAGAAGGCGCAGGAGGCACAGATTGTGTTCGACAACCGCGACGTGCTGGAGCGGGCCGTCGAGTACGAGAACGGGAAGCACGTCTCCGAGGAGCCTGCACAGCGTGTGAGGGTTCACAAGGCTACGTTCCCATTTGTGATCTCGGTGACACGAGGCGGACACGACCTTGTCTTCGACAGTCGCGACGTGGACGCCGTGCGTGAGGCGCTGCGCGTGGCCTTCAGCGACTTTGGCGTCGTCAAAAGCGTCGACGTGCTCGACACCGAAGTGCGCGTGTTGCTGCCCAGCCTGCGCTCCGTCCTCAACGCCACCTTCGCCTCCCCACCCCTCCTCCAAGACCACCCCGCACTCAAGTCGCTCAACATCCACCCAAACCCTTTCCTCGATGGGCAAGTCACTTTCAGCCTCTCCGATGCACCGGATACCAAATGGCCCTGCGTGACCTGCAGTGTGCTCAACAAGCCGTTCACCACAAAGTGCTCTGACTGTCCAAGCGAGCGGCCCACTTTTGCGAACGCAGGCTACCAGTCGCCTGGGGTGTGGGAGGAGCTGTCGCGGAAGCGCGTGCCTAAGGAGGGCAAGGGGGTGCGGAAGGCTGAAGGGAAGAGTGGCGGTGGTGGCAAGGGGGGGAGCAAGGGTGAAGCACGCCAGCAGCAGCAGCAGCAACAGCAGCAGCAGCAGCAGCAAGGCCAACCACCTGCGTTCTCGCTGCACCCCATGCCGGTTCCCCCGATCATGGGGAAGGTGATCCACACCGACCCACAGCAGGCATCACCCATGCACGACATGCCGCAGGACACGCATACACAGTCCAACAGTGTTGTCGACATGCTCTCGCAGGCCTTCGAGCAGGAGCAACCCCAGCAGATGTACGACGCACCGCTCTTCAGCTCCTTCCCCCCCACCAAAGGCGGTAAAGGTAAAGGCAAGCGGGGCCACGGTGATGAATAGGGGGCGGGGTAAGGAAAAAATTATGCGTTGCTCGTTTAGAGAGGTGCATGTTTCGTCGGATCGTTTGTGCCTTTTTTGTCAACGATCCCTCCCCCCTATTATAAGACAGTCTAACCCTTTGGAGCGGGAACGACGATGCACGTTCTCTTCTTCCCTCTTGTTATGTTTTTTCAGGTGTGTGTGCACACGAGGCATATTCATCAGTTCCCCCACACCCCCGTTTTTTTTACTCGGATTGCAAGAGGTGGCAACATACACTATTCACAAGGTGACTAAGCACCAGAGGCTTAGGGTCATCTCATAAACTTTTCTTCTTTTTGCAACGTGATCGAGTACTTAGGATCATCTTAGCAACTTTTCATTTTTTTCTTCTTCTTTTTTTTCAGAACAAAAAGAGCTGTTTGTTGACACCCTCTCAGGGGGGTGCAACTGTCAGTCCTAGCATGCTCTTCCACTAAATATTAACAATAAAAACAATTGTAAAAAAAACAAAACACAAAAAAACTAAAAAAAAGCGACGAAGTCCTCCTGCCTAACCATTAGGAGTCCTGTTGGCCTATCCTCATAAACGCTGGTATCACGTCACGCAACTTGGTGATTTGTTCATTTTTTTTTCTGTTTTCGGGTGACTAAGCACGAGAGGCTTAGGGTCATCTTATAAACCTTTTTTTGGCTTGACTCGCAACTCTGCCAAGAAGGCTGCTTTTTTTTTTCTTGGATGTATCTGTTTTGAACGTCCTTATACTTTATCTTCTTTGAGTTGAAAGTATATGAAACTAATTTTCTTTTCTCGGGGGTCATTAGAATATAGTGTGCGACTCTGCGGTCTCCACTTTTTTTTTTTGGAAAAAAAAAATTTGCTCCAGAAAAAGGGATTCTTATTATAGGATATAGCGTGTCCATGAGTGGGCCTCCCTTTTGTGGTGCAGCACAAAACGTGCGTATTGAGAGGCCAAGAGAAAGGCCGCAGTTTTTTTTTGTATAAGTTTCTTGGCTTTTTTTGCACAAAAAAAAAAAGGAAAGGTGGCGCTTGTTAGCTCCCAACTCCTGCGTGGTGTGTGCTATTGTATTTTTTATTTCCACAGGTGGCCTAGCCAACGAGGCTTAGGCACGTCTTGGAGGTACAACCAGAAATGTTTTTGTTGCTCTTTGGGGTTCCCTAACCCGCAAGAACCAGTGCCGACCGTGCCATTGTGTGCGTTGATTGCACTACGGTTTTGGCGTTCGCCGCACTGTTCTTACATTTGGTGACCTAGTGTGAAAACAGGGGGTATTTCATAACGTGACTGCTTGTGGAGGAGGTCTGCACGTTATCAAATTCGCTTCGTTCAGATGTGTTTCATCAGGCTTCTCCCCCCCTTTTCTCAAGACACCCCCCCAGTAAATATGTTCAATTTTTTTTAGTGCCTTGTACGTCCGTGGCGGCGTCTTGGCATGTAAGCAACGTCGCCTTTGGGTAGATGTGTGTGTTGTGTGTTTGATAACTTATAGGGGCAATTCTTGCGCAGAATATGGCCCCAATGTGTGTGTGTGTGCACAAGGCACATCATCGTTTCAAGTTTTTAGCTGTTGTGTAATGTGCATTTGTGAAAGGAAAATGTTGAGTGCAGAACCCACCTCTAGGTTGCGGGTTGAAACTCAAACCAGGGGGGCCCACCTAGCAAAGTTCTGTTGATGGTCAACAGAACTTTTTGAAAATGAAAAAAAAAAAAAAAAAAAAAAGTTCTGTTGAGTGGTTCAGACCCGTTCTACTTGTCAAAAAATCTCAGGAGAAGAAGATCTGGAGAGGTGAGTGCTCAAACGTCCCAAAAAAGTCAAAATCGGGTGGTAATGGAAAAAAAAAAGTTGCGTACCGTGCGCCTGCGGCGCAAGCAGCTCCCACCAACGTAGTTTCATTTTATGGGAACATTTTTTAAAAATGTTCCCATAAAATACCGTCCTGGGCTGGACGTTAAATTGCATCCGGGGGCCCTTTTGTGGCACTCCTCCTGAAACTCTATGAAGGTCTGACCTGAGGGTAAAAGGTGCTGGGTATGCTACCCTGGGTGCTGAAGGCAGGCACACAACATGTGTGGAGGGACCTGCAGAGCCCTAGCCAGTGAAGCCAAGGAGGCCCCCCTAGGCATACCGTGCGGACGAGTCGGAACGAGTGAGACGAGTGGCGATCCTCGTCTCGATACTCGTCTATCCTCGTCAGACGAGTACAGACGAGTGTCCCATTTTATATACATCTATACACATATGACCGGAGATGCCCCGCCAACGTACCGGACGGAAAGCTCGGAATGGGTTTTTGCCGCTGCGCACTGTAGTATATGTAGTATATACTACCTGAACTGTGCATAGGTCCGGCATGTGTAATGTCAGAAGGCATGTGTATATTCCTTTTGCGGGTTTGCGGATATGTCCGAGCCTCGACCAACACGGACATATGCACAGGACAAATACACGGGGGGAGGTACGTATATACTACATATACTACAGTGCACAGCGGCAAAAACCCATTATATATAAATTGAAGACGTGTAGTCGTGTGATCTCCACGCAGCTGTCACCTTCCTATTTCGAGGTTCGGATACCGCTACTATGTGCTCCTGCCTCCTTGTACGTCAGGTAACGAGTCCCCTCCCTCTCCCCTTCCCCTTTGCCATCTGAGCAGTTGTAGGTAACGTCGGTGGAACGTTTGTGTTGCAGCACGTTTACGTGCGGAGATGGAGAGCAATATCGATCACCAGACAACATCGACACACTGGAACACACGAGACAGTTGTACGGGTTACTCAAAAGTACATTAATAATGGACTTTGGTACTGTCAACTGCAAGACACAGAAAGACACCGACGAAGAGGTCTACTGGCTGGCCGGACAACGCTCACCCGTGAGCACCTCATAGGGCCTAACAAACGAGTATGAGACGAGTACAGCACTCGTCAAGACGAGGATAGACGAGGATAGACGAGGATAGGCGAGGATAGGCGAGTATGAGACGAGGATAGACGAGTAAGACGAGTAAAAAGACGAGTTTTTGGGTCGTGACCCAAAAAGACGAGGATAGACGAGTAGACGACTCGTCTGCACGGTATGCCTAGGAAACTAGGGAACGGATTGGAAGAGACCTCGCCGGTAGCCGGGAACCCTCCCTGGGCTAGTACAATGATGAAACTTCAATCAAAAGTCCACACCCATGTGGCGGCCGCTTTGGCATGCGTCTGTAAGGACAGCCTTGACTGATACTTTCTGTATTAGCACACGATTGCCTCCCTGAAGGCTACGTAGCTACCTGAGTACAAAAAAAAAAAAAAAAATGTTGCGTACCGTGGCTTCGCCAGGAACCTTTGGGTGTCATGACCGCTGCTTACTGATAAGAAGGCTGACACCTACTACAGCTTGTGGACGGCCACCGAAGAGTACAATGTACAGCCTGGTGAGAGGAAAGAGCAAATGTAGCTGATTCGGAGGAACTCTGACCGGGCTTGGAGAACATGCGTCTCTCCGCCGGAGGCCACGAGAAGGAGCTTTGCAGGGGTTTTCGCGCGAAGCGCGAAAATTTTTTTTTGGACCATCAACAGAACTTTTTCAAAACCCAAAATCCTGGCGGCGGGGCTGACTCAAACCAAAAAAAAGAAAAGAAAAAAAGTTTCATTTTAATCTTTAAAGCCACATCTTTAAAGCTTTCCCCGGCATATTGTATTGGGGGTTGTTTTCCACAAACAAATGTCCCCATCCTGGATTTGTGCATTTTGAGGTGAGTGGGAGCGTTTCACTACGAGCCCCACCATCGCCTCGAAAATCACGCAAATAACCCGTTGCCTTGTTTTCAACATTGTGACACAACGTATTTTTTTTTTTTTTTTTTGGAAAGTTATACCAAAAGTCTTGCTCGCGAATAGTCTACCCCCCTCCAGGATCCCACCGCAGTGTGTGCAGTACAGTCTGGCAAAACAGTGAATGGCTTCCACAAAAACCCGTAAACTTTGCGGGTTGTGTGGACAGGGTGTCAAAGCAAAGAAAGGTGTGTGTCGCAATAGGTACAATGCACCATGTTTTCTTTCTAATATTTTCCCCAAACATCGGGCGACACGTGAACGAAAACAGAATCTCGAAGGAAATAAGGGGTTGCAAAGACGCAACCCAGTTCTATCCCAGAAAAAAGTTATTTTTATTTGACACAAGGGTTGTGCAAGCTAACCCGCACGTGGGTGTGTCCGGTTGATGGGAAAAGTCTCATATGCTTAGTTGCGACAGTGTAGTCTTTGTTTGGCTTTTTGTGCTCAAAAAGCCCAGTGTGACCAAGCCTGCCAAACACTGCAGAAAGAGATGCAAAAAACAAAAAAAAACAACAAAAAAAACCAAAAAAAAACCAAAAAAAACAAAAAAAAAAAAAACAAACAAACACAAAAAAAATGAAAACAAACATGAAGACAAAAATAGAAACCATAAAAAAGGGAAAATAAAACGGATGCAAAAGTCACTTTAGTGGATTCGACGACAAAAGAAAGGGGGGGGGGGGGGGGGTTTTTTTTTTGGTTACCAGGATCAGCACAGGGAATTTTCTGCGCAGGCATTCCCATTTCTCGATAGCCAACACTTCCACAGTACTACACAAGATGGGGGACACAGACATGTATGCGTCCATGGCACGGAACACCACCGGTGCTGCAACAGTAAAAGTGGTCCACGAAGCGCTTGCGTCTCCAAATTTGTTTGTTTTTGGCGAGTTGTGCGACGTCCCCTCCGTGCAGCAGGTATGTCTAGGATATGGGGTGTTTTTTACCAACTTCCCTCATCCTTTGCAGCTTGCGGAGAGCGACGAAACACAGCCGACGTTTAATCTTTTGCAGGTGTTTGCGTACGGAACGTACGCAGACTATCAGGGTATGGTCTTCTATGTCCTTCCATGTCTGCGTGGGCCGTCTACACATCCATTTTATTTACACCGTTATCACCCCACAGCACAACGAGCACGGCTCCCAGAGCTGAACCCGCAGCAGCTAAAGAAGCTGAAGCAGCTTTCACTCGTGGAACTGGCGTCGAAGACACGCCACCTGCCGTACTCTGTTCTGCAGGAGGCGCTCGACATCCCCGATGTGCGCGTCTTGGAAGACGCAATAATAGACTCGATTTCAGCCAACCTGCTGACAGCAAAGTTGGACCAGTCGAGCAGATGTATTGAGGTGAAGGATGTCATTGGACGTGACGTGCGTCACGGGGACCTGGATGGGATGATAGCCACGTTGGGAGCCTGGGCGGACAGGAGCCTTGCAGCGATAAACGAACTGGACACAATGATTGCGAAGGTGAAGTCGTGCGAAGAGATAAGACAGGTATATTACCCGTTTTCCCCTCCAAAAAGAAACACCAAAAACAAATATCCAAAACACAGGGCAGCGACCAAGATATTTTGGATAAAATGAGAGAGCAGTCCAATGTGGTGCGTGCTGAGCTTTTCGAGTAGTTCTCGAACTTTTCCTGCATTTTTTTTCTTGTGGCGAATACACCACAGGAAATCAGAAACGTCGTAATATTCCTAACCCCTTTTCTGTTCCTAAGGAAAAAAAGTAAGACATTCTTTTTCCACCCCGCCTGCTCTGTATTCGCCTACCTTTACCCACACCACACCCTTCAGGGACATTAACGTAAAATGCTTCGGAGAACAGTACTGTCTCTGAAGTCGAACCAAAACAAATATGACACAAACGGGAAGGGTCCGAAGGGAGAAGGGCGGAAGAGTGGAGGGCCGGGACGGCGGCGTTTGATATCAGGTGTGACGAAGACGTGCCCGATGCTTGCATACAAGGTGCGGCACATGCCTATGGGACAGCCTGTGCAGAAGAAGGGTGTTGTGGACACGCTGCCGAAGCGCCGCCTACCCGAGCGACAGGAGTACTCGTCGCTAACGTACGAGACACATGACGACACACCGCAGCTGCTGCACGCCAACTCACTAGACCTGGAAGGCTATGGTAAGAAGGGCGGCGACTACTACGATGGGTACCACTTCTCCAACAACGAGTTCCGCCCAGACTACCAGCAGCGCTCTGTGAGCGTGGTGTCGTACAATGCGCGCGACATGGGTAAGGTTGTCTACCCGCCAGTGCCCAAGGTCGACCAGCGCACGCTCTCCAACAAAGCCTACCTCGAAGATGACTCGCAGAACCGAGTCAGACAGTACCTCCAGAAACACCACATCTTTTCCGTCTTCCCGCGAGTCTCCTGCACCCTCAACCTCAGTGTTTCGTACGGGAAGGACGACTCGAAGCGCAGCTACTGGGACTCCGTGTACAGAGGCAACGTCATCGAGATGGCGAAAACTGTCGCTCAGCCAAAGGTGCGCATCCCAAGCGACCTTGTGGAGGAGGGTGCATTGTACACGATGCTGATGCTCTGCCCGGACCATCCGTTCCGTGCGGATGCAGAGCACGGACACGTGCTGCACTGGGCTGTGTCGAACATCACGGCGGAGGGTGGGTCGGTGGACGTGGTGGAGAAGGCGGACGTGGTGGTGCCGTACCTGCACCCTCTGCCTTCTGAGGACGCGGGGCTGCTGCGGTACATCTTTGTGCTGTTCAAGCAGGACGCACGGGTGGAGACGGCAACGCTGTCTGAGACGGATGCAGGCCTCAACGCGCGAAGGCACTTCTTCCTGCACGATTCCGCACGTGGCGAGGGCAAGCTTGCTGCCGCCATGAATGCAGTAGAGCAGCAGGTGGACGACGAGCCCGAGGCACTCTCCTTCTTCCACACCGCCTTCGACTACCAGGTCATGGAGTACTACCAGAAGCATGACCTCCCAGAGCCTATGTACCACCCGAAGGACATCGTCGACGACACCGTCAACTTCGCCGTCCAGGACTCGAGTCAAGACATGGCGAAAAATACACCCATGGGCGGTATCGAGCATATCCACGCCGGCAACAAATGGGGCAACAGAACACAATACGATTTCTTCTAGTCTGTGTATTGTGTGCCGTGTGGAGCGTATCGTGGGGGTGTTTTTTTTTTTTGGAAGTAAGATGGGGGGTTGGGGGGGGCAGGATTCTTAAAAAAAATCCGGATATTCGAGCGATTAGTAAATAGTTATTTTTTAGCGTTTGAACTCAACACGAAAACGACGTACTGCCACAAATCACTCACAGAAAGTTACACACAGAACCCTCTGAAAAAATTGGAACACTAATTTTGTGATGGCCGAGGTCAACACTCTGATCCGCTATGAGCAACCTGCCCCTGCTGGCGATGCGAGCAAGCGTGCAGGGTATACACGGCGCAAGCAGGGGGTGCCGACGTCGGATATTCTGAAGAGCGTGATACCTGCACGGGAGTGGGAGGTTGCGGGGACGAAGTACGTGCAGATGCCGTCGTCTGCACCGTCGACGCGTCTCGACGTGATCAACCTGCAGGAACAACTCGAATCGCAGCTCCGCAACCGCCGTGCACGCGACACAGGTGTGTGCTCCGTGCGGCAGGAGCTGTACTCACAGGTGTTCGACGAGCTCATTAGAGAGATCACCATCGAAAGCCCAGAACGGGGCGTGCTCCTGCTTCGTGTGCGTGAGGACCTCCGCCAAACAGTAGAAGCCTACCGCGTCATGTACGAAAGCAGCATTGCATTCGGGACACGCAAAGCATCGCAAGCTGAGCACGGCAAAGACGATCTTGCTGCACGAATCCGCGACCTCGAGAGCAAAGCGGAGTCCCTCGAACAAGAACACACAGAGCTCCAGTCCAAGTGCGAAAACGTCGCTCGCGTCGAGAAAGAGAAGAGCAAAGACGAGAAAGCAAAATTCGACGAAGAAATGAAGTACCTCAAAAACACTAACAACCAGGTATGTCCACAAATGAGTGGTACAAGCATGATACACCAAACACCATACAGCTCGCTGGTTTATTAAATACGATGCTGCACGGAAAGTCCAAATAGATGAGATGTTGTTTCCACAACACAATACTGCAAAGCGTAAGCACCTTGAGGAACAAAGAAGTACAACCCAAATCCTTTCGCAGACTCACACTCGTTGTGTACGGGGTTGCTCCCTAGTTTCCAAAACATTCAACATCCTACAGATACTATATTGATTCCATTTTCACAATGCGTGGTGTGGTTGCGATCGCGTCAGCAATGCTGGTGCAGGCTCTGGTGGTGTCCGGGCAGAGGGGTGGAGGCGGAGGAGGTGGAGGGAGAGGGTGCGGCAGACCTGACGCACAGATCGACCCGTGTGTGGGTGTTGCTGCAGGGACGGTGTGCAGCTTCCTAAACGCGAACGCGGCGACTGTGTGTGGCGTGTGTGGTTCGACAAACCGCTGCGTAGACCTGTGCGTGCCCGACGGGAGCAGCAACTGCATGACGGAGGCTACAGACGCGCCAGCGACAGACGCACCTGCCACAGCAGAGCCGACGGCTGAGCCGACTGGTGCACCTGACACAGATGCACCGCCAACAGCAGTGCCCACAGCAGAGCCAACGAGCGCACCTGCCACCGACCCACCTGCCACTGCGGTGCCAACTGCACAACCAACTGGGGTACCGGCAACAGACGCACCAGCAACAGATGCACCGCCAACAGACGCACCTGACACGGACGCACCCGCCACAGCAGAGCCAACTGCTGAGCCGACTGGTGCACCTGACACAGATGCACCGCCAACAGCAGTGCCCACAGCAGAGCCAACAAGCGCACCTGTGACCGGGACGCCTGTGGACGAGGCAGACATCACCTGTCCATCGGCACCTGTGACCGGGAACGCGATTGACGAGCCATGCATGGACACGCACATTGTGCCTTCGTTGATCGCACCTGTGTTTGCGCACCCGACAACACTGACATCGACGGCAGGACGTCTGGAGGTGACGCTGACTGTGGAGCAGCACCAGCTCGACGCAGGCGCATTCAAGAAGAACGTGCGTGCCTTCTGCTACGAGGGGGTGTGCTCTGTGCCCGGGCCGACGCTGCGCGTGTTCCCTGGGGACACGGTGGTAGTGACGCTTGTGAACAACCTGCTGGACGTGGAGCCCGAGCAGACGACGTCGGACGGGGAGGGGCTGAACTCGTTCCGTGAGGCGAACATCACAAACATGCACACACACGGCCTGCACGTGGACCCGTCTGAGGACAACGTTATCATCGGTGTGGCGCCTGGGGGTGGGTCGAAGACGTACACGTACGTGATCCCTGCAAACCACTTGCCTGGAACACACTGGTACCACTCGCACCACCACGGGTCGAGCTCGCTGCAGGTGCAGGGAGGCATGGTGGGGATGATTGTGGTGGACGTGCCAGACTTTGAGGAGTCGCCTCCGACGGAGGTGGATACGTTTGCGACGGAGTCTGCACGCACGCAGTGGGCAGGGATGCCTGTGTCGCGTATGTCAATCACACACCACGCGCTGTGCTCATGCAACCCAACCGGGGCGGGGTTCAGCCTGCGCAGCTACTCGACGCTGCGGGAGGTGACTGGCGACAACATCCCGCTTGGGGCTGAGCTGGTGGAGAACTCTGATGGATCGCAGACGCAGCAGGTGCTGCTTGTGAACGGGCAGCGCCAGCCTGTGCGTGAGATGCGTGTCGGTGTGTGGAACCGGTTTGAGCTGCTGAACGCGGTTGGGGACGTGTACTTGGAGATTGAGCTGCGGACGGCTGTGGCGCTTGGGGGTGGTGGTGCGACTGCGTGCGAGATGATGCTGCTGTCGCTGGACGGTGTGTTCCCGCACAGCGGTGCACGGTCGATCTCACACGTGCTGATGGTGCCTGCAAGCCGTGCGGGCATTGCGGTGCGCTGCAGCTCTGCTGGTGAGTTCTACCTGCAGAGCAACCCCACGGAACGTGCGTCTGCGTACGACGTCGGCTTCCTGCAGAACCTCGTCACGTTGTCAGTGAGTGCGGCTGGCGGAGACGACGGGACCACAGACGCGCCCGTGCTTGCGGAGGCAGACGTGCACCGTCCGAACTACCTGCAGAACCTGCTGGACGCGACACCCGTGTCGGAGTGGCAGGTGGCGACACGCCAGGGCGGTGTTGTGGGCGGCGGGAACTGGCTTGGTGTGGGTGAGAACTGCGCGACGCGTAACGCTGACTGCCCGCAGCTTGCGTTTGCTTTCCCCGAGTCTGACGACGAGTCACGCAAGTTGGAGAACTTCCGCTACCGCCACGTGGGGCGTCTGTGTGACGTGGAGGACGTTGTGATCAACGGGGGTGGGGCCACACCGCACCCGCTCCACTTCCACGTGAACCACTTCCAGGTAGTGTCCTATGCCGGGAACGCGGCGACGCTTGCGCAGTGGGGTGAGGTGGGCGACTGGCGCGACACCATCCCTGCCATTGGTGGTGGGCAGCTGCGCTTCCGCCACGCACTCGACGAGCACGGCGGGAATGTGATGGTGCACTGCCACTTCCTGTGGCATGAAGACCAGGGGATGATGGACAGGTACTACATTGCTGCGAACAACGCGGACGGTACTGGCAGTGTCGACCCCTGCACAGCGAACGCTGCCGGCTTCTGCGATGACAGCGTCCCCAGCTCTGCTTTTGACAACGCCTACCCTCAGATCCCCGGGTCCTGCTCTGTGTACAGGTCTGCTGCTGGCGACGCCGTTCCCCAGCCGCCAACAGAGTAGAACAGGTGCTCTCATTTTTCTTTCTGAACTTTATGCAAGGTGGTTGATGCCACTGAAATTTGTTTGTTTTTTTCCTCCGTTCTCTTTTGGTGCTGTGTCCACACGAGACGTTTGCACTGCAATTTTGTTCCTAGATAGAAGTGGGCCACAAGGCTCACAAATCTGACAAAGTTTATTTGATTCTTGTTCTTGTTTTTCCTTCCCCGCCCCTCTCGAGCAGGTCCATGTTTTTAACGGGCTCACTTTACTTACTCATCACTGGCTACTGTAACAGGCAGCCGTGTCTCTCCTGTGGGTGGTGGTCTGTTTGTGGCCTGTCTCCTCCCCTGGGCATTTTTGTCTTCCATATTATTTTAGCTTTTGGATCTAAGCAGTGTGATGCTTGAACAATCTCTTGTCTTTTGAAATAAGAATACTATCTCTGATGGAGGGGGCGATCATCCCCTCTCAAATCGAAACATCGAACTCATACGCTCTTGTCTTTGGGCAAAAGCTGGCAAGGAGCCGTCCTCATTTCCTCCTTGCCATGTCTTTTTTTTGATATTTCCAACATTTCAAAAAAAAAAAAAAAAAAACGAAAAGGGTACGTCAGCATTGGAGTAGGTAATGATATTTCAATGATGTATTGGTGAGTGACAACACCCTTGTGTGCACGGTTAGGAAGGCAACTTCCTCTGAAGCCCACCGACTCCATTTTCTTGGAGCTTCCAGGACTGTACCTGCTCCGTTCCCTAAAAAGGACGCATGTGTAACTCACTGCGTTTGCATTCTCTCAATGCTTTCTGTTCCCTAAAGAAATGGCAATTTTTACCGAAGAAAAGTCGTTTCTTGCATCTGGGTGTGCACGAGTGGCCGAAGGCGACAAGTGCGCACTCTGAAATCCCAAAAATGCAAAGAAAACGACTTTTCGGAGGTTGAAAACAGTGCTGCCAGAAAATTTCAACAATCGAATTTTTTGTGTTTTTGAGTTTTATCACATGATACTCCTCAGAAGAGTCTTCACACAGTTGCTTCTCAATGAAAGTACCCTTTTACTGAGAGTTACGTAGCAGTGCGTTAGGCTTTAACTTCTTGCAACTTGAATGTTTCAAAATGAAAAAAAAAATAAAATAACAACAGACTCGAAGTCAATGGAAGTGGCATCCCAATGATCTTCAGAAAGAGCCTGAGACAGCCAAATGTCAACTCGTTACTTTGGCCAGTTTTTCATGTTTGTGTTTTGTGTAGAAAAGAACACCCACTCATGGGCAGAACATATCCTCATCAATTCCACCACAATTTATCCTGTACACTCCGTGGCTGGACACTATTTTATCATCTATTTTGTTTGTGTTTTCCCCCCCTTGCCTCAAGATACCGCCAATGAGCGACCTATTCAGGTAGGGCACTTATCACATCGTTTTTTTTTTTCTTTGCAGATCGGGGCAGGCTCTCCGCTAGGATTTCCGATTTTGAAAATGTTCTGTTGATGGTCCACGTGGTGGGGTACATGCTTGCGCCGCAGGCGCACGGTACGCAACTTTTTTTTTTTTCAACGCCCGATTTTGACTTTTTTGGGACGTTTGAGCACTCACCTCTCCATATCTTCTTCTCCTGAGCTTTTTTGACAGGTAGAACGGGTCTGAACCACTCAGCAGAACTTTTTTTTTTTTTTTTTTTTTCCCCATTTTCAAAAAGTTCTGTTGACAATCAACAGAACTTTAGTACCTAGCGGAGAGCCTGGATCGGGGTTTCCTCACTAAAACCAGAGAATCTGGTAGTAAGGGGACTTAGAGTGCTTTTGCACACACACCCACACCGAGCAATCACTCGCAATTAAAAGAGACACCCAGCACCCACTACCCCCAGTGTTCCTAATTTTGCGTTTAAAACGTTTAAAACGTTTAAAACGTTTTAAACGTTTTAAATTATTTAAAACGCGTTTTAAACTGTTTTAAACGTTTTAAACGTTTTAACTCGAATAAAAAACGGGTGACAGTTCTGCACAAAAAAACGTAAAAAATGTGGGGGGAATTTTTCGAATTTTTTGTTTCTGTATCAAAAATCATAGTTTTGGTGCATCTGGGGTCAATTTAGCCTGGTTTTTCTTGGTTTCTCCTGCTAACTTGTTTCCTGTACGGTACCCTAATGAGTGCGCTAAAACCTGGCTGATCAAGCGCTTGGTGCCAGCATTTGATGTGTCAAAAATTCCCAGCGGGTTCCAGATGGGTAACAGGGTACTTAAGGCTGAGTATGACAGGGTCATGGTTCCTGTGAGAGCAGCCCTAGCAAAGAGCCTGCACATCTCGGTATACGTTGATGGCTGGAAGGCGCACAACGACGAGAAGGTGTTCACCCTTGTCGCGAGGGTGCGGATGCCCGCCCTGTAAGCACAAAAGTTTTGGAGGAGGACTTGCACAATGCGGAGGAGATCTGCACGCACCTGCATGAGAAAAAGATAGGTTGAGTGGGCTAGTGTGTGATGGGGACACCATGGGACACCACTGTGTCTTCTCTGTTCACAACAGCAGCGGCGGACGACCTGGAGAAGTTCATGCGGGTGGAGGACTCCCCTGGTAGAGCTGCTGCGACATCGACCAAGCTACCTGTAGGCGTCAGCTGGCTTGCCGGCGCGATAGAGACTGTGGAGGAGACGGGAGGTTATCGCCACAGCATACGCGCACCCTTACTGGACCACGACCCCGTGTCACCGTGGGAGTGGGATCGGATCGTACGCTGAATGACGTGCTGATCACACCAGAAATACCGGGTGTCAGCAAGAGTGCCTCTGCAAGCAGCGAAGAGAACCGGCAAAGGACGGAACTGGCTCTTGCGGCTCTGCCCCCCCTTAGCTCCTTAGCTCCTTAGCTCCTTAGCTCCTTAGCTCCTTAGCTCCTTAGCTCCTTAGCTCCTTAGCTCCTTAGCTCCTTAGCTCCTTAGCTCCTTAGCTCCTTAGCTCCTTAGCTCCTTAGCTCCTTAGCTCCTTAGCTCCTTAGCTCCTTAGCTCCTTAGCTCCTTAGCTCCTTAGCTCCTTAGCTCCTTAGCTCCTTAGCTCCTTAGCTCCTTAGCTCCTTAGCTCCTTAGCTCCTTAGCTCCTTAGCTCCTTAGCTCCTTAGCTCCTTAGCTCCTTAGCTCCTTAGCTCCTTAGCTCCTTAGCTCCTTAGCTCCTTAGCTCCTTAGCTCCTTAGCTCCTTAGCTCCTTAGCTCCTTAGCTCCTTAGCTCCTTAGCTCCTTAGCTCCTTAGCTCCTTAGCTCCTTAGCTCCTTAGCTCCTTAGCTCCTTAGCTCCTTAGCTCCTTAGCTCCTTAGCTCCTTAGCTCCTTAGCTCCTTAGCTGGTATCTAAGGTGCACAGTTTTTTTTTCTCTTTTTTGTACTTGGACTAGTTTTTTATGAGAATAGAAAGGAAAAAGGAAGAAATGGAGAAGACAATAAAGACAATCCTAAAAAACCTTAGTTTTTTAGGATTGTCTTGTGTAAAAAGGGGACCATTTTTTTAAAGGGGACCATTTTTTTAAAAAGGGGACCATTTTTTTAAAAAGGGGACCATTTTTTTAAAAAGGGGACCATTTTTTTAAAGGGGACCATTTTTTTAAAGGGGACCATTTTTTTAAAGGGGACCATTTTTTTACACATTACAACACACTTGTCCTTTCTTTTTACCCTCCCTCCCTCCCCCTTTCCTTTGTTTTATTGTGAGCCTTGTACGCCTCCACGGGGCGGTCCCTGGGCAACGGTAGAGGGTGCAGGCCGGCGAAGCGCAAGGCGTAGTGTGTCTTGTCCTTCTTTGTTTTCGTTTTTTGGTTTTTGCTTTTTTAAAGTCTTTTTCAAAATGAGGAGGAAGGGACCATTTTTACAGGTGGATACAGGTGGATGCTACACCAGCTGCAACTGCAGCAGAAGCAACAACGGTAACAACAAGAGCAGCAACAGCAGCAACAGCAGCAACAACATAAGCTGCATCAACAGCAGTAGCAGGAGCACCAACAGCAGGAGCGGCAGCTTCCTATGCTACAACAGCTTCCTCATCAGTGGCAGGAGCCCCATTCCCCCCCTTTTTTACCCCAAAAAGAGGCCTCTTGAGCCCAACAACCCAAGCAGCTGCAGCTTTGATAGCAGCAACAAAAACGTGTGTGGAGGCAACAAAGTAAAGAACTGTTGTCATAACAACCCACACCCCCCTTCCCCCCATGATATCCCCAAAAAGAGGCAATGTATGCCCAACCACATCAGTGGCTGCAACTGTGATAGCAGCAAAAACGAAATTTTCGGAGTCCTGGGTGGGGTCCCAGTATCACCCCTGGTGTGCAGCAGCAGCAGTTCCAAAGGCCTTTACTGCAGCAGTTCCAACAGCAGGCTCTACAGCTTTTTCACCAGCAGTTCCAAAGGCTTCAGCAGCAGCGGTTCCAACAGCAGGTCCAACAGCAGGCACAACAGCAGTTTAAACAGCAGTTCCAACGGCTTCTGCAGCAGCAAGAGCGTTTCCAAAAGCAGTTCCAGCAGCAGTTCCAACAGCAGGCACAACAGCAGTTTCAACTGCAGTTCCAAAGACTTCTGCAGCAGCAGCTCCAACAGCAGGTCCAACAGCAGGCACAACAGCAGTTTCAACAGCAGTTCCAATGGCTTCTGCGGCAGCAGCTCCAACGGCGGGTCCAGCAGCGTCTCCAACAGCAGTTCCAGCAGCAGTTCCAACAGCGTTTCCAAAAGCAGTTCCAGCAGCAGTTCCAACAGCAGGCACAACAGCAGTTTAAACAGCAGTTCCAATGGCTTCTGCAGCAGCAGTTCCAACAGCGTTTCCAAAAGCAGTTCCAGCAACAGGCACAACAGCAGTTTCATCAGCAGTTCCAAGGACTTCTGCGGCAGCAGCTCTAACGGCAGGTCCAACAGCAGTTCCAACAGCAGGCTTAACAGCAGTTTTAACAGCAGTTCCAAAGACTTCTGCAGCAGCGGTTCCAACAGCAGGTCCAACAGCGTCTCCAAAAGCAGTTCCAGCAGCAGTTCCAACAGCAGGCACAACAGCAGTTTCAACTGCAGTTCCAAAGACTTCGGCAGCAGCAGCTCCAACAGCAGGTCCAACAGCAGGCTTAGCAGCAGTTTCAACAGCAGTTCCAAAGACTTCTGCAGCAGCGTTTCCAACAGCCGTTCCAGCAGCAGTTCCAACAGCAGGCACAACAGCAGTTTAAACAGCAGTTCCAATGGCTTCAGCGGCAGCAGTTCCAACAGCGTTTCCAAAAGCAGTTCCAGCAACAGGCACAACAGCAGGCACAACAGCAGTTTCATCAGCAGTTCCAAGGACTTCTGCGGCAGCAGCTCTAACGGCAGGTCCAACAGCAGTTCCAACAGCAGGCTTAACAGCAGTTTTAACAGCAGTTCCAAAGACTTCTGCAGCAGCGGTTCCAACAGCAGGTCCAACAGCGTCTCCAAAAGCAGTTCCAGCAGCAGTTCCAACAGCAGGCACAACAGCAGTTTCAACTGCAGTTCCATAGACTTCTGCAGCAGCAGTTCCAACAGCAGGTCCAACAGCAGCACCAACATCAACAGCAGACGCAGCAACAACAACTTAGGGGGTGGTGAGCGAGGTATGCTGGTGTTCGGGGTCAGCCTTGAGGGGCGAGAAGGACAGAGTGGCTGTGTGATGATGCGGGTGTGGCAAAAGGGGTGTGTACAGATAGAGTTTTGGTTCGACTGGTGGTGCAACCTCTGGGAGGTCTTCACCTCCT